>CM066031.1:1531399119-1532673187 GCA_033557465.1 Ichthyophis bannanicus
TGTTACCATATACTAACTTTTAGTTAAACATGCCTCTTAAGGAGTGTAAGGATAAAGAACGACTAAAAGGTTTCTACATTACTATAATCCAGGACCAAACCGCCAGGCACATTAGGAACTACTACTAAACACGTGCCCATTTAGAACCCATAGCAAAACCCGCCGTATCCTAACAAGCAAACTACCAGGACTCACCAAAGCACCATACCCTAACTATCAAAAGGCAACACTGCAAATATTAAACCAATACAATTTCAGAGAAACAACATACATGACCTACTGGGGGAAGAGAACAAGTGGCAATGTCAAATAGGAATTATATAAACAGAATACATAAGCACATCGGTACACATGCAGAACATAGACCATGCACCAAAACAAGGAATCACAATTTAGAAACCGGAAGACATTAATTAAAATGGGAACCCCAAAAGCCAAACTTGGAATATTACAAAAACACTGTAGAAATAAAAACTATAAATTAATTTCATCTTGTACTAAACAAAAGCGCAAAAATTAATGATGCACATTTCCCAGAGCTGACATATTCCAGTTAATAAAGTCAAAATAAAGAGATATTTTTCTACCCTTTTGTGCATTTTTTTTTCACGTTGCCAATGGTCCAGCCACTTTCTTCTGGTTTCTTCGTGTCTTCTGCTAACTCTCCATCTGCTGGTCCCATTTGTCCTTTCTTCTGTCTTGTTTTTTTTTTTCCATTCTCTCTCTACATCTGCTTTAACGCTAATCTTTCTCACTTTTGTATTTTCCTCATTTCCTATTTCATATACTCAAAATTTAACCCTCCATCCTCAATCCCCAACTGATGCTCACAATACCCGGCCAAGTGTAGATTTTTTATCCCTCCCACACAAAATATGGTTACACTCTTCCATTTTACTCTCCCAGCCCAATCCCATTCTAATCCTCCCCCAACAACAGCTCCCTTCTAGTTCCAGCCTCACCCAGCATCCATTCACTTGTAGCCCCTGCATCAGCCCATTTCCAGTCCTAGCAACCACCCAACAGCCCAATACCAGTCCTAGCAACCCCCTACCCCCCCCCCCCGCATCAACCCACTTCCAGTCCGAAACCACCATCACCCCCATTTTCAGTTTACGCCCCCCCTATAACCCATTACCAGTCAGAACTCCCATCACCCCATTTTCCAGACAACCCCCATCAGCCCACAGCCCATAAGCCGTCCTACCCCCGCGCCGCCCCGCCCATTAGCCGTCCTAACACCCCAGCCCATTAGCAGTCCTACCCCCCCCCTCACCCCCCCCCCTCCCTCCTGCACCATTAAGGCAGTCCTACCCCCCCTCCCTCAATCCCCCCCGCCCTTAGCAGTCCTAACCCCCCTCCCTCCCCCTCCCTGACCATTAGCAGTCCTAACCCCCTCCCACTCCTCCCTGACCATTAGCAGTCCTAACCCCCCCCTCCCTCCGCTGCACATTAGCAAGTCCTAACCCCCCCCTCCCTCCCTCCCTCCCTGCCCGACCATTAGCAGTCATAACCCCCCCTCCCTCCATGGCCATTAGCAGTCCTAACCCCCCACCCTCCTCTGCCTTCCTCTGCCCATCTAGCGAGTCCTAACCCCCCGCCCGCCCTCCCTGCCGCCTGCCGCCATTAGCAGGTCCTAACCCCCCCGCCATCCCACGCCCTGCTCTGCCCGGACCATGTAGCAGTCCTAACCCCCCTCCCTCCCCTCCTGCCTGCATTAGCAGTCCTAACCCCCCCTCCCTGCCATAGCAGTCCTACCCCCCTCCCCCCGGCCCATTTCGCATTCCCTAACCCCCCCCTCCCCTCCCTGCCCATTCACGAGTACCTAACCCCCCCCCTCCCTCCCTCCCTGCCCATATAGCATTCCTAACCCCCCCTCCCTCCCGCCCTCCCTGCCCATTAGCAGTCATAACCCCCCCCCTCCCTCCCTGCCTGCCCATTAACAGTCCGACCCCCCCCCGTCCCTCCCTCCCTCCCGGCCCATTAGCAGTCCTAACACCCCCACCCCTCCCTCCCTCCTCCCTGACCCGCCCGTTAGCAGTCATAACCCCCCCATTCCCCTCCCTCCCTCCTGCCGTCCGCCCATTAGCAGGCCTAACCCCCCCCTCCCATCCCTCCGCCCGGCTCCGCACCCTTAGCAGGCCTAACCCCCCCTCCCATTCCCTCCCTCCTGCCCGCCCATTAGCAGTCCTAACCAACCCCCCTCCCTCCCTCGTCCTAACCCCCCCTCACTCCCTCCTCCCCGCCCGCCCATTAGCAGTCCAATACCCCCCACCCTCCCACTCCCTCCCTCCCTGATTAGCAGTCCTAACCCCCCCTCCCTGCCCATTAGCAGTCCTACCCCCTCCCGCCCTGCCCCTGCCAATTAGCAGTCCTAACACCCCCCCGCCCGCCCTCCCTGCCTGCCATGTCCCTGCATTAGCAGTCCTGACCCCCCACCCAGCCCCGGCCCATTAGCAGTCCTAACACCCCCCCCTCCTCCGCCCATTAGCAGTCCTAACCCCCCTCCCCCCCTTATCCCGCAATGCCCATTAGCAGTCCTAACCCCCCCTCCCTGCCCATTAGCAGTCCTAACCCCCCCCGCTCCCCGCGCCTGGCCCATTAGCAAGTCCTAACCCCCCTGGCAAATTTTTTTTAAAAAAAAAGCAGGCTCTGGCTGCTGCCGCGGCAGATTGCAATGTCCCGCGGGGCCCCCTCCGACGCTAAGCCCCTCTGCAAGGGCTTTCAGATTCGCGAGGGAGAGCATCTCCCTCGCGTCTCTGTTAAGCCCGCAGGGGCTAATGGGAAATTTCCCATCAGTCCTTCGCGTCTAAAGGGGCTGATGGGAAATTTCCCATTAGCCCCTGCGGCCTTAACAGAGACGCGAGGGAGACGCTCTCCCTCGCGAATCTGAAAGCTCTTGTCAGAGGGCCTTAGCGGGCGGAGGGGGCGGCCCGCGGGACGCTGCATTCTGCCCTTGCCGCGTCCGCCAGGCAGCAGTCAGAGACAGCTTTTTCTTTTTTTGCGGGACCTTCACGCTGCGTGCCAGCTGCAAGGCCTTCGCTTGCCACAGCTGGCACGCGTGCCATAGGTTCGCCATCGCTGCCCTAGGACCTCAGCTTAATCTCCCGACACCATCTCCGGAGATCCCCCTTGGGTACATTGCTCCTCCGCATCCTCTAATTCAATCCGCCATTCTCTGTATCCCGCTGTTGCGGCATGCTCGTCGCTAAGAGTCAGAGGTGCGTAAGAGGAGCGATACTTTTGCAGCTTTTCACGAGCTAAACATCCAGCACCCGGGTATCTCGTAGTCGTGCACACAACACTGACGTCCACTTTCCACTACTGTGGGATAGGCCCAATGCTACCAAAAATCGGTCAATGTATCGCGTCCCGAAGGAGCTGCTCTTTTTAAGCCGCTCAACCGGTCAGTGACGTCACTGTCCCGAATTTACATCATTTTATAAAGATAAGAGGAACACCCACTGACTGGTAACAGAAATTGCCCAACTAAGTTTGCTAGATTTCTTTTTGCGACTTAGATGTCAGTTCTGTTGGGAGCAAAAGAGAAGAAAAGCTGTGAAGAAATCCAGGTCTGGCAAGGCAGCATACAAGAGCTCACTTACAATCCAGCATGTGGAAGGTCTTTTCACGTGGAATTTTATGAGATTTTGGAACAAAAATAAGCAGAATTATTTAATCATTGATGTGGCAAGGTGTTATCACCTTAGGTAAAATATGGTATGAAACTGAAGTAGTACTTCTTCTGATGACACTGTATTTTCGGCTCCTAGGTTACTAGAGCCTGGAGTTGACTTAACTGCTACTAAGAAGGGTCCATTCCATGTAAGATACTTAGGAAAGGCAGAACCTTAATGATTCAAAAGACAGCGTCGTAAGTGAAGTAAGCATCAGATTAAGGTCCCATAGTAAAGCGTAGTTACTCACCTGTAACAGGTGTTCTCCAGGAGCAGCAGGAATCAGTCCTCACATATGGGTGACGTCGGCGCCGACGGAGCCCCCGCGGAGCAAATTTCCCCAGCTTTCAAAGAAAGCCTTTGGGAATTGCAGCGCGCATGCGCGGTCCTCTTCCCGCCCAAGGGTGCCATCTTGCTCAGTCAGATGACATAGCTAAAAGACAGCAAAAAATTAGCAAAAACGAAAGCATAGAACTGCAACTCCAAGGGGAGGAGGGAGGGTTGTGAGGACTGATTCCTGCTGCTCCTGGAGAACACCTGTTACAGGTGAGTAACTACGCTTTCTCCAGGACAAAGCAGGAAGTCAGTCCTCACATATGGGACTCCCAAGCTTAAGGCTATCGGAGACCCTAAGCACAAAAATGAGCTCCCTCAAGCTCAGTAGCCCAGAAGGAAGGAATCTTCTCTGAATACGTCTCCAACCGGTAGCCCAACATCCGAGATGGAGGGTAGGAGTTGCCTATACCTCGAAGAGGTTACGGAGGACTGCCTGTCCGAAAGCACTGTCCCTGCGGGACTCCCTCTCTAGGCAGTAATGGGCCGCAAAGGTCTGGCTTGAAGACCAAGTAGCGGCCCGGCAGATGTCTGCCAATGGAACAGAGCGGAGGTAAGCCACTGACGTAGCCTTCGCCCGAACACGATGGGCCGTGACTCGACTTTCCAAGTAGAGGGCCGGCTGCCTCGTAAGCCCAAGCGATACAGTCAGCAATCCAGATGGACAGAGTACGCTTGGAGACAGGGAGCCCCAACTTATTGGGGTCATAAGAGACGAAGAGCTGAACAGCTCTTCTGTGCTCCCGCGTACGGTCAAGGTAGAAGGTCAATGCCCTTCTACAGTCCAGGGTATGCAAGACCATTTCAGCTCGGCTGGAGTGTGGCCTGGGAAAGTAGGTCGGAAGCACCACCTCCTGGTTCATGTGAAAAGGGGAAACCACTTTGGGAAGAAACTTAGGGTGAGTCCGTAGGACTACCCGGTTCTTGTAGAACCTAGTGTACGGGGGATCAGACACTAGGGCCTGTAGCTCACTAACGCGTCTAGCAGAAGTGAGGGCCACCAAGAACAAGGTTTTCCAAGAAAGAAAACGAAGAGGACTGGTAGCCATAGGCTCAAAAGGCGGACAGGTAATCCGCTGTAAAACCACATTGAGATCCCAGTCCGGGGCTGGGGGGCGCAAAGGCGGTTTAAGGGGAAGGAGGCCTCTGAGGAAAACGAGCCACCAGAGGGGTGGCTAGAAAGAGGTCTGCCCTCCACCGGCATGTGGTGTGCAGAAAGAGCACTGAGGTGGACCTTGACCGAGTTGGACTTAAGTCCAAGATTGGAGAGGGAAAGCAAGTACTGCAAGACCAGTGACGCTGAACAGGAGAAGGGATCTTGAGACTGCTGAGCACACCAGACGGAGAAACCGACGCCACTTCAGAGCGTAGGACTTCCGGGTGGAGGGCCGTCTGGAAGCCGAGACGACCTCCTCCACATCTGGAGGCAGGCGGAGGGGAGCGAGGACTACCCTTTCAGCAGCCAGGCCATCAGATGAAGGGACCTGAGGTTGGGGTGCAGGAGAGTCCCCTGATCCTGTGACAGGAGGTCGGGCTGGAATCCCAGAGGAAGAGGGGTGTCCACCGCCAGCTGCATTAGAAGGGGGAACCAAGGTTGCCGTGGCCACCGGGGAGCTACTAGGATCACCGAAGCTTTGTCCCTGAGAACCTTGAAGAGTGTCCGAGACACCAGCGGCATGGGAGGGAAGGCATATAAGAGGCCTGTGGACCATGGACTTAGAAAAGCATCCAGCCGCTACTCTGAGAGGATGCGGTTGTCGAGAGCAGAATCTGGGAAGCTGCCGGTTCAGAGGACTGGCAAACAGATCCATGGTGGGGAGACCCCACTTGAGAAAGATCCGCTGAACCACCATCGGTCCAGCCTCCACTCGTGTTGTGGCTGGAGGATTCTGCTGAGCTTGTCGGCTAGGTAATTTTCTTGACCTGGGAGATAGACATCCTTGAGGAGATGCCGTGGTGGACTGCCCAAGAGCATAGCTTTTGTGCCTCCTGACAGAGAAGGAGCCTGTTCCGCCTTGTTTGTTCACGTAGAACATGGCAACCTGATTGTCTGTATCAGCACCGACTGGTGAGACACCAGGTGAGAGAATGCTTTGAGCGCTAGTCGGATGGCTCTGAGCTCCAGGAAGTTTATCTGTTGAGCAGACTCCCAAGGAGTCCAGAGGCCTTGAGTACATGTCCCTTGGCAATGTGCTCCCCAACCCAGGAGAGAAGCATCGGTCATCAGGACCTGAGAATGCGGAGGGGGCTGAAAAGTCACTCCTAGTACTAGGGTCGTAGATGAAGCCACCATTGTAGAGAAGAGACCAGCTGGTCGGAAATCTGTACGGAGTCCGTTAGGCTCCCAGTGGCCTGATGCCATTGAGTGCGAAGGCACCATTGAGCAGGTCGCATGTTCAGGCAGGCATTGGGGGTCACATGGACCGTGGAAGCCATATGGCCGAGCAATCTCAGAAATTGCCTGGCCGAGACCAGGGCATTGCTGTGAAAGTGGCTGGCGAGATCCATGAGCTGCTTGGCCCTGTCCAGAGGGAGGAAGGCCCGCGCCTGAAGAGTGTCCAACCTGGCGCCGATGAATTCGAGATTTTGAGAGGGGAGCAAGTGGACTTTGCGAAGTTTATGACAAAGCCCAAGTGCTGGAGTAGAGACACAGTGCGATGAGTGGCCTGAGTGGCCTCTGGTGAAGACTGGGCTCTGATGAGCCAGTCGTCCAGGTATGGAAACACAAAAAGGCCTTGTAGTCTTAGATAGGCCGCCACCACTGCTAGGCATTTGGTGAACACCCTGGGGGTGGAGGATAGGCCAAAGGGTAGTACTCTGTACTGGTAATGATTCCCTCCCACAACAAACCTGAGATATTGTCTGTGGTCTGGATGAATAAGGATATGAGTATACGCATCCTTTAGATCCAAGGAGCATAGCCAGTCGCCCTGCTGGAGGTAGGGCAGCAGGATTCCAAGGGTAAGCATCTTGAACTTTTCCTTTGCAAGGAACTTGTTGAGGTTTCGCAAGTCCAGGATGGGTCTGAGGCCTCCTGTTCTTTTTGGTATCAGAAAGTACCTGGAGTAAAACCCTTGACCCTTCAGGTGGTGGGGCACCGGTTCCACAGCCTGTTCCTGAAGGAGACTTGCTAGCTCCTGAAGGAGTAAGTCCCTGTGCAGAGGGAGTCTCGGAGGCTCCCCTGGAAAGTAGGAGGGAGGTACCTGGTGAAAGTGAAGGAGATAGCCCTTTTGAACTATGTGAAGTACCCAGGTATCTGTGGTGATGTTGGAACAATTGTGGGCAAAGTGGACCAGCCGGCCTCCTGTGCTGAGAGAAACCAGCGGAGGGGGAGAGGCTATGCTGATGAAGTCAAAAACCCCCACCCTGCTGAGCAGGGGCCGGTGGTGCAGGCTTGGAGGCTTGCTGCCTACGGGACCCATTACCCCGTCCCTTGGCCTGCTTACCCTGTGGGGGAGCTGCTGAGGCCTGATACTGAGGGTAGTATTTATAGGCAGCCGCCTTCCTCGGGTAAAAGGGCTTTTTCCCCGAGCCCTTCTTCTTCTGAGAAGGGGCAGAGGTCTTCCTCGAGAGACAGGTCCTGGTGAGAGTCTCAGTCTCGATCTGTGCAGCCTTTTCATCCATGGGCTTGCCAAAGAGGTTTTCACCTCTGCAGGGGACATCGACCAACTTGTCCTGCACCCAGGGCTTGAGGTCGGACGTCTGAAGCCAAGCTTGGCGGCGTCCACCGATGCCGGCTGCGGCTACTCGAGCCGATGCCTCAAAACCATCATAGGCTGCTCGAGAGATAAACTTTGAGCACTCCCGAATACCAGTCGACAAGGTTTGGAACCTCTGCAAAGGTTCGTCGGAGAGACCAGCAGAGAACCCGGCTATTTCTTTAGCCAGGTCCCGGAGATACATGCCCATGTAGAGCTGGTAGGTCTGGACTCGACAAGCAAGCATAGAGCCCTGGAAACACTTCCTACCGAGGGCATCCAGGCTTCGGGCTTCCCTACCGGGGGCACCGAGGAGTGCATTTTTTGACTCTTAAGTCTATGCATGGCCGATTCCACCACCATGGAATGGTGCGGTAGTTGTGCCTTTTGAAAGCCGGGGCTCTTGCGGACTCAATAAATGGAATCGACCCGCTTGCTTAATACCGGCGACGCCGCCGGGCTCTCTCACATGCGGAAGAGAAGTCGTTCCAGCGTCAGAGGAACCGGTACAATAAAGGCCTCCTTCGGGGGAGAGTCATATTGGAGGGCATCGAGTTCTTCGACTCGAGGCTCCTCCTCGGGATCCGCGGGGAAGGCCAAGGCCTTGGCCTTATCCCGCACGAAGTCCGAGAACTGGGTATCCTCCGGGGGGGATCGTCTCCGAGGTTCGGACTCGGGGGAGTCCGAAGGGACACACTGAGTCCGAAAGGAACCAGGTGACTCTTCGTCTTCGGATTCCCAGGCCGACTCCTCGGAGGAGGAGTCGAGCGGCTCCGGTCGGGCGGGCATCGATGCCATTCGCCCCGAAGCCGAGGGAGTCGGCGTCGACGACCTCGGTCCCGAACGGGAGGCCGAAGGAGACCGTGACCGAGGATCGACTCGAGCCCTCATGGACTCGAGGATCGGCTCGGTCTCCGGGGTCGACTTGGAGGTCGACGTCCCGGCGGTCAGGGCAGAAGCACCGGCGAGGCCAGCGATCAATACCCGCTGCTGGTCCATGAAGGCAGTCAGACTGCTCTCCAAGGCCGTCAACCTGAGTCCGAGCTCAGGAGACCCAGCAGCTCCCGACTCGGGCCCCAACGGCGTCGGGCCCGACGTCGGCTCCTTCGGAGGCGAGTCTACGAGGACAACAGTACTCACGTGAGCGGGCAAGTCCATCTCGAGTCGAGGATGTTTTGAAGGCCTCTCCACCTCCGAGGACCCGGGACGGGAATCGGGGCTATGCGACCTGGCCCTCGAGGAGCCAGGAGCGTCCACCGATCCCGCCCTCGCGGGTTTCTTCTTCCGATGATGTTCCCGGGTAGGAGACCCCCTTTCAGAGGAACTCCGACAATGCTCAGGACCAGAGTCCCGAGACGTCGAAAACCTCTGACGAGGTCCGAGCCCGGCCGGAGTCAGAGAAGATACGTTCCCGCTGATGCTGCCGACTCCTCAAGGCTTTAGAGGACATCTTGCCACACGGACCACAGATCATCTGGTCATGATCGGGTCCGAGGCAGCGGAGGCAGAAGTCGTGTGTGTCTGTAAGAGACATGAGTTTCTTACAGAGGTCACACTTTTTAAAGCCGCTGGCAGCCATCGGGGGAAAAAGGGCCCCTGCGAGGTCGAAAGACCGGGCTGCCAGTGAAAAAGTAAAAAGGCGCGAAATCTGTCACGAAGGACAAAAAAACGAAAAATAAAGAATGGACTCGCAACCGGCGTCGCGAGTCCGGGCGGGAAAAGAACCGGCGTCGAACCGAAGAAAAAAGAGAAATAAAGAGAAATAATCAAATTATCTTCAGGGATAAACAAACAACGTCTGTAGGACTCCGCGGAAAAAAGAAGACTGAGCAAGATGGCACCCTTGGGCGGGAAGAGGACCGCGCATGCGTGCTGCAATTCCCAAAGGCTTTCTTTGAAAGCTGGGGAAATTTGCTCCGCGGGGGCTCCGTCGGCACCGACGTCACCCATATGTGAGGACTGACTTCCTGCTTGGTCCTGGAGAAAGCGTAGTTACTCACCTATAACAGGTGATCTCCCGGAACAGCAGGAATTTAGTCTTCACATATGGGTATCGTTGGTACCGACGGAGCCTGCGCTGGAACGCTCCCCAGCATCCAACAGGAAAGCTTTTGGTAGCATCCCACAGCGCCTGCGTCCTGCCTTCCCGCCTTTCCAACTGTCCCTCTCCAGTTGAGTTTATAGCTGAGACAAGAGAGAGAGAGAGAGAGAGAGATACAACTCCTATGGGAGGTGGGCGGGTTGTGAAGACTAAATTCCTGCTGTTCCTGGAGATCACCTGTTACAGGTGAGTAACTATGCTATCTCCAGAACAAGCAGGAACGTAGTCTTCACATATGGGGACTCCCTAGCTGCAGATGCCAGGGAGATGGACCCAGGAAGCTGTTAGCCCTTATGAAAGGGCCATACTTCCCCCCATGGATCTCTGGCATCCTACCAGGGATGGTGGGGTAGGAGTTGATTAAGTCTGAAAAAGATGTTGAAGAACAGCCTGGCCAAACAAGGCATCCTGGAGGGAGTCATTGTCTAAGCAGTAGTGGGCTGTGAAGGTATGTACCGAAGCCCAAGTAGCTGCTCAACAGATGTTGTCGATAGACACAGAGTGAAGATGAGCCATTGAGGCTGCCATGGCTCTCACATTGTAAGCTGTAACATGGCCTTCAAGAGGAAGGTTCTTACTCTCACAGGCAAAGGATATGCACTGAGCAATCCAGTTAGATAGAGTTCTTTTGGAAACTGGAAGTCCCAAATGACGAGGATCAAAAGCAACAAAGAGATGAGAAGATTTTCTATGTTGCTGTGTCCTTTGCAAGTAAAAGGCTAAAGCTCTTTTACAGTCCAAGGTATGAAGGTTCCTTTCTGCAGTGGAGGCATGAGGCCTTCGAAAGAATACAGGAAGGTAAACTGCTTAGTTTAAATGGAACGGCGAAACCACTTTTGGCATAAAGTGTGGATGAGTCCTAAGAACTACCTTATCATGGTGGAACCTTGTATAAGGAGGATCAGCCACTAACGCTTGCAATTCACTGATGCGACGTGCTGATGTGATTGCAATGAGGAAGATGACTTCCCAGGAAAGGAATTTCAAAGATGTAGTGGCTAATGGTTCAAAGGGCGGTTTCATGAGCTGCCCGAGCACCAGATTTAAGTCCCATGCCACCGGTGGTGGCTTAAAGGGAGGTTTTGTTAAAAGAAGGCCCCTCATAAATCTCACTATGAGAGGATGAGAGGAAATAGGTTGTCCACTTAGAGGCTTGTAAGAATCTGCAATACCACTAAGATGGATTCTTACTGAATTTGTCTTGAGAACCGCATTTGACAAATGAAGAAGATACTCCAGTATCGATTCCAGAGGTATCGCAAGAGGGTTAAGATCCTTCTGCGAGCACCATATGTAAACCTTTCCACTTAAAGGCATACGAGCATCTTGTGGAGGGTTTCCTAGAAGCAAGAAGGATATCCTTTACCTGTTGGGAAAGATTAAGATCCAGAAGTTCTAGGCTTTCAGCAACCAGGCCCTGAGATGCAGAGACTGGGGACTCGGATACCAGAGCATCCCGTCCTCTTGGGAGAGAAGATCTGGAGCAGATTCCAATTCCAGAGGCGGAGCATGAGAGAGAAGGGTACCACATTTGCTGTGGCCAACGTGAAGCTATGAGGATCATATGACCTCTGTCTCTCTGAAGCTTGAATAGGATTTTGGGGATGAGGGGAATGGGTGGGAAGGCATATAGGAAGTCCTGACCCCAGTGAAGGAGGAAGGTGTCCCTTGCCTGACAACATCGAGCCGGAATTCTGGAACAGAACCAGGGAAGTTTGGCATTCAGCGGACTTGCAAAGAGGTCTATGTCCGGGGTTCCCCAAATCTGAAATATTTGGGCAACCTGGTCTGCATAGAGAGACCATTCGTGTGGAAGCAGAACTTGACTGAGTTTGTCTGCCCAAGAGTTTTGAACGCCTGGAAGATACAGCGCAAGGAGATGAATCTGATTTCTCTGGTGAGGGCCCATAGTTTCAAAGCTTTGTGGCATAGCAACAGAGAGCCTGTTCCGCCCTGCTTGTTCAGATAGAACATGGCTACCTGACTGTCCGTTTGAATTAGGACTGTCTTGTAGCTGAGCTGGGCATGAAATACTCAAAGAGCAAAGAAGATTGCTCTGAGCTCCAGGAGGCTGATGTGAAGACAGGCCTCCTGTGGAGTCCAGGTACCCTGGGTAGAGAGATCGTGCAGGTAGGCTCCCCATCCCACCTGTGATGCACCTGTTATGGTGGCTTGGGATAGGGGTTGCTGGAAAGGAGACCCCACCAGAAGGTTTCTGGGTGATTGCTACCATCGGAGGGATGAAATAAGACGGTTTGAGTTTGTTATTTTGTCCGACAGGCAGCCTGAGGCCTGTGCCCACTGAGTGGATAAAGTCCACTGGGCTGCTCACATATGGAGGCGAGCATAAGGAACCACATGCACGGTGGATGCCATGTGGCCTAGCAATTGTAGCATTTCCCGAGCAGTGAGATAAGGTTTGAGCACTGCTTGGGAAGCTAGTTGTACTATGCGAAGACAGCGGGGCTGTGGAAGGAAAGCCCTTGTCTGTCTGGTATCCAGACGAGCTCCTATGAACTCTAGTGACTGAGTGGGAGCAAGATTGGATTTTAGGAGGTTTATGACCTGTCCCAAATACTGAAGGACTCGCATTGTGCAAAACAGAGCAGAGCTGGCTTCTGGCACTGTAGGGGCTCGAATGAGCCAGTCGTCTAAGTAAGGGAAGACGAATATTCCCAGAGTGCGGAGAAATGCTACCACAGCCATGCATTTTGTGAACACTCTTGGCGCAGAAGCCAGGCCAAAGGGAAGAACCTTGTATTGGTAGTGCTTTCCTTGAAACAGGAATCGGAGGAATCTCCTGTGATTTGGATGGATAAGAATATGAGTATATGCATCTTGAGATCTAGAGAACAAAGCCAATCCTGACTTTGAAGGTATGGCAGCAGAGTTCCTAGAGAGACCATTTTGAATTTCTCTCGGAACAAATATTTGTTCAATTCTCGGAGGTCTAAAATGGGTCTGTGTCCTTCTGTTTTCTTTGGAATAAGGAAATAGGGGGAGTAGAACCCTGTACCCTGATGGGGAATGGGTACTTCCTCTATTGCTCCTTGAGCAAGGAGCATTGTGACTTCTTGACCTAAGAGACTGTCGAGAGAGGTCTGAGAACTGAACTGTTTTACAATTGTAGGAGGGGGCATGCTGTGAAAATGAAGCTTGTACCCCTTTCGTAGAATGGACAGAGTCCAATTTTCTGCTGTTATTTGGTACTATCTGTGGGCAAAATGACATAACCTGCCTGGGATGGTCGAGGTTCTGGAACGTTCAGGGTCAGGAAGGCAAAGTTATCTAGGAAGGAGTCAAAGCCCCTGAGGAGGCTGAGCCTGCTGAGCTGACTGAGGTTTTGCAGCTTTTGGCTTCTTTTGTTGTCTAGGTTGTTGCTGTTGTCCCTTTTGGGCAGTCTGACCTGGACAGTGTCCCTGTTGGGTATAGGAAGGATAAAACCTTTTCTTATTGAAAAACGGTTTCTTAGAGGATTTTTTCCTTGCAGGATTGGCTGAAGATTTGGACAATCTATCCAAAGTGATATTGTCAGGATCTATCTCATTAGCCTTCTCCTGCCAATTCTTGCCAAAGAGATTTTCTCCTGTGCAAGGAATGTTTCCTAATTTATCCTATACCCAAATTTCCAAGTCAGATGCCTGGAACCAGGCAATCAGACGTGCACCAATGGAAATCGCAGAGGTTCTGCTTATGTACTCAAAACAGTCAAAGGCTGCACGATTTACAAACTTGGAAACATCCTGAGCATGTTTGACTAGAGTAAGATAGTCTTGCCTTTTGTTATCAGGAAGGAGGGGGCTCAAAAGTTCCAAGTCTCCTGTGATCTCTTTAAGAAACATTCCCATATACAAGATATAGGAACTGATCCTAGCTGAGAGCATGGAAGCCTGGAAGCATCAACGCCCAAAGGCATTGAGAGTCCTACATTCACGACCTGGAGGACTGGATGCATGTCTCTTTGCACTTTTCATCCTTCTCATGGCTGATTCCATCACCATTGAATGGTGTGGTAATTGAGTTTTTTGAAAGCCTAAAAAGGTTAGGGCTCTTTAACCTTCATAGGGGTATCCTTCCTTCCCCTTTACCATTTTGGTGGCTCTTCTCTGAACCTTTTCTAATAATGCTTTATCCTTTTTAAGATACAGCGACCAGAATTGCACACAATATTCAAGGTGCAGTCTTACCATGGAACAATATAGAGGCATTATAATATCCTTTGTTTTATTTTCCATTCCTTTCCTTATGATAACTAGCATTCTATTTGCTCTCTTGGCCGCAGCTGCACACTGAGCGGAGGGTTTTAACATGTTATCCACAATGACGCCTAAATCTTTTTCCTGGGTGGTGGTTCCTAATGTGGAACCTTGCATCGTGTAACCATAGTTTGCGTTGTTATTCCCTAGGTGCATAACTTTGCACTTGTCCACATTAAATTTCATCTGCCATTTTGATGCCCAGTCTTCCAATTTATCAAGATCCTCTTGCAATTTTCCACAATCCTCTTGGGTTTTAACAACTTTAAATAGTTTTGTGTCATCTGCAAATTTGATAACCTCACTCGCTATTCCCATTTCCAGGTCATTTATGAATATACTAAAAAGCAGATTCCTGGGGTACTCCAATATTCACCTTTCTCCATTGGGAAAATTGGCCATTTAGCCCTACCCTCTGCTTTCTATCTTTTAACCAGTTCTTGATCCACAGTAGTACACTGCCTCCTATCACATGACTCTAGTTTTGCCAAAAGTCTCTGATGAGGGACCTTGTCAAAGGCGTTCTGAAAGTCCAAATACAGTATATCAACCAACTCACTTTTGTCTACCTGTTTATTCACACCTTCAAAAAAACATAACAGATTAGTAAAACAAGATCTTCCTTGTCTAAAGCCATGTTGGCTGTCTCCCATTAAGCCATGACTATCTACATATTCAGCAATTGTGTTCTTTATGATGATTTCTACCATTTTTCCAGGTACTGACGTCAGGTTCACTGGTCTGTAGTTTCCCGGATCACCCTTGGAACCCTTTTTAAAAATTGGCATCACATTGGCTATCCTCCAATCTTCAGGTATTACAGATGATTTTAATGATAGTTCAGATTACTAATAGCAGGTCTGCAATCTCATATTTCAGTTCTTTCAACACCCTTGGATGTATACCATCCGGTCCAGGTAATTTGATACTCTTCAGTTTATCAAATAGTTGTAATTCATCTTCCCGATGTATCAATATTTCCTTCAGGTCTTCTGCACCTTTAAATATCACTTCAGTTATGGGTAACATCCTTACATCTTCCTCAGTAAAGACCGAAGCAAAAAATTCATTCAGTCTCTCCGCTATCGCCTTATCGCCTCTTAGTGCCCCTTTAACCCCTCTATCATCTAATGAAGGCATGTCCAACTTCGAACAGGTCGTGATCTACTTTTTCTGGCCAAATGTGCCGGTGATCTACCACCATGAAAATTAAGCTTCAAATTAGTTTCAAATTAAATTTTAACCCAATAAAGTTGGAGGATTCCTCCCCCTCCATTTTTAATGAACCTTCTGTCATTTACTTGGATGTGATCAGCTGTTAAACAAATTAAGCAAAAACATAAGACAAAAATCCAGTAAGAACTGCGAGGGGAAATGGAAAGTACATTTTTTCTTAAAGTTTTATTGAGTAATAACTTTAACTGTCTATAATAACTTTATTTAACTTTTATTGAGTAATTACTCATTGAACAAGCCATCTTTTGAAAACAAAATATTAATCCTTTAAAATGACATTTTTCTCAAGACCCGTGCTGAGCAAGAATCGTTTTGGAAGCTAGTGCCTAGAGACAAATTTCCCAACTTGAGAAGATGCAGTGAAGCTGTACACTCCTCTTTCGGTTCAACTTATTTTTGTGAATCTACTTTTTCCCATCTGAAAATGACAGAGTACACAACGTTCCAACATGACAGATGAACATCTCCAGGATTCCCTGAGATTGGCCCTCACACAATATTCACCCAACTTCAAAAAGCTGGTGGATGACAAGCAGGCTCAGAAGTCTCACTAATGAGCAATATTAATGATTGTGCAAGATGAGCCTGGATCAATACTCAACCTAAATTTAACACATATTTTACTGATAGCAGCTGCAGTTTCTTTAATGTCCACATCTACTTTGAATGGGTATGACGAGTACTCCACAACTGTTTCCAATTTTTTGGAAGTCACAGAATCTATTTTCAAATTCCTGGATAACAGAACAGAGTTCTGTCAGATACTTCTCGTTCTGAAAAACAAAATTAGGATACTGTCCCAGATGGTCCTGCGTATTAGGAAAATGATCAAATGTGTTGTTTGCAAGGTCAGTCATTATTAGCTCCAATTTGCTCTTGTAGGATGAAACTGTACTCATCTCGCCAATGCATTTGTTTTTACCTTGTAGTTCAAGGTTCATATCACTTAGTTTGCCTGTAAAGTCAGCGAGAAATGCCAGATCACATAACCACTCCTCATCTTCCAACTCTGCTTGGTCATCTCCCCTCTCCCTCAAAAAATGTCTTATTTCATTCAACAAATCACAAAATCTTTGCAGAAATTTGTGCCTACTTAGCCACCTTACATCTGTGTGCAAAATGATTTCCACTGCCCCTTCATCAAGAGTGAGATTAGAAAGCCATCCCTGAAGTGATCTTCCATGAAAGCATAGTTACTTACCTGTAACAGGTGATCTCTGGGAACAGCAGGAATAAGTCTTCACAAATGGGTATCATCGGTACCGACGGAGCATGCGCAGGAACACTCCCCAGCGTCCAATCAGAAAGCCTTTGGGAGCATCCCACAGCGCCTGGGTGCTGCCTTCCCGCCTTTCCCAACTGTCTCGCCTCAGTTGAGTTTTAAAGCTGAGACAAAGAGAGAGAGAGAGAGAGGGAAAAGAAAGAGAGATAGAGAGATACAACCCCTAGGGGAGGTGGGTGGGTTGTGAAGACTTATTCCTGCTGTTCCCAGAGATCACCTGTTACAGGTAAGTAACTGTGCTATCTCCAGGAACAAGCAGGAATGAGTCTTCACATATGGGGACTCCCTAGCTTTAGATGCCAGGGAGAGACCTCAGAAGTTGTGTGTCCCTGGGACAGGGCTCCACTTCCCCCCATGGATCTCTGGCATCCATCAGGGATGGTGGGTAGGAGTTGATTAAGTATGGAAAAGGTGTTTGAGAACAGCCTGACCAAACAAGGCATCCTGGCGGGAGTCCTTGTCCAAGCAGTAATGGGCTGTGAAGGTATGAACCGAGGCCCAAGTGGCTGCTCGACATATGTCGTCAATAGACACAGAGTTCAGATGAGCCATTGAGGCTGCCATGGCTCTCACATTGTGAGCTGTGACATGGCCCTCCAGAGAAAGGTTCTTACTCTGATAGGCGAAAGAAATACACTGGGCAATCCAGTTAGATAGTGTTCTCTTGGAGACTGGTAGTCCCAAATGAGAAGGATCAAAGGCAACAAAGAGCTGAGAGGACTTTCTATGTTGCTGTGTCCTCTGTAAGTAAAAAGCCAGAGCTCTTTTACAGTCCAGGGTATGAAGATTCTTCTCTGCATTTGATGCATGAGGTCCTGGAAAAAAGACAGGTAGGTAGACCTCCTGGTTGAGGTGAAAAGGCGAGACCACCTTAGGCATAAAGTGTGGATGAGTCCTAAGGACTACCTTGTCATGATGGAACCTTGTATAAGGTGGATTAGCTATGAGTGCTTGCAATTCACTAATACGACGTGCTGATGTGATTGCCATGAGAAAGATAACTTTCCAAGAAAGGTATTTCAAGGAGGTGGTAGCCAAAGGTTCAAAAGGTGGCTTCATAAGCTGACCAAGAACCAGGTTCAAGTCCCATGCCACCAGAGGTGGTCTAATGGGAGGCTTTGTTAAAAGGAGGCCTCTCATGAACCTTCCTACAAGAGGATGAGAGGAAATAGGTTGTCCATTTAGAGGCTTAAGGGAAGCTGCAATAGCACTCAAATGGACCCTTACTGAATTTGTCTTAAGGCCTGCATTAGACAGATGGAGGAGATACTCCAGCAAAGATTCCAGAGGTATGGCAAGGTGGTTAAGACCCTTCTCAGAGCACCAGATGGTAAACCTCTTCCACTTGAAAGCATAAGAACGTCTAGTGGAAGCATAAAGAACATCTTTCACCTGTTGAGAAAGATGAAGATCTTGGAGATCTAGGCCTTCAGCAACCAAGCCCTGAGATGCAGAGACTGGGGATTGGGATGCCATAACTTTCCATCCTCTTGAGATAGGAGATCTGGAGCAGATGAGAATCATGTGACCTCTGTCTACCTGAAGCTTGAACAGGGTTTTGGGAATTAGGGGAATGGGTGGAAAGACATACAGGAAGTCTTGACCCCAGTGAAGGAGGAAAGCATCCCTTGCCTGAGCTCCCTGAGCCGGAGTTCTGGAACAGGACCGGGGAAGTTTGGCATTCCACGGACTTGCAAAGAGGTCTATGTCCGGGGTTCCCCAAATCTGAAAAATCCTGGCCACCTGGTCCACATGTAGGGACCACTCGTGTGGAAGCAGAACTCGGCTGGGCCTGTCTGCCCAAGAGTTTTGAACGCCTGGAAGATAAACTGCCAGAAGATGAATCTAATGCTCTCTGGCGAGGGCCCACAGTCACAAAGCTTCATTGCAAAGCAACAGAGAGCCAGTTCCGCCCGGCTTGTTCACATAGAACATGGCTACCTGATTGTCCGTGTGGATAAGGACTGTCTTGTAGCTGAGCAGGGTGTGGAACACCCGCAGAGCAAGGAAGATTGCTCTGAGTTCCAAGAGACTGATATGTAGACAACTCTCCTATGGGGACCAGATGCCCTGGGTGGAGAGGTCTTGCAAATGAGCTCCCCACCCCACTGGAGAAGCATCTGTTGTGAGAGTTGCTTGGGGTAGAGACTGCTGAAAGGGGGACCCCAGCAACAGGTTTTGAGGGGACTTCCACCACTGGAGAGACAAAATGAGGCGACTTGTGTTTGCTATTTTGTCAGACAGGCAGTCTAAAGCCTGGGCCCACTGGGTGGATAAAGTCCACTGAGCTGCCCTCATGTGAAGGCGAGCATATGGTACCACATGCACGGTGGATGCCATGTGGCCTAGTAACTGTAACATCTCTCGAGCAGTTAAGTGGGGCTTCAACTCTGCTTGAGAAGCTAACTGCACCAAGCGAAGGCAACGGGCCTGGGGGAGATAGGCCCTTGCCCTTGTGGTATCCAGCAACGGCCCCTATAAACTCCAGGGACTGAGTAGGGGTTAAATTGGATTTTGGGATGTTTATTATCAGCCCTAAATACTGAAGGATACGCATTGTGCAGGCTAGAGAACTCTTGGCCTCTGACTGAGTGGGAGCTCAAATGAGCCAGTCGTCCAAATAAGGGAATACAAATATTCCCAGAGTGCGCAGAAATGCAGCTACCACTGCCACGCATTTTGTGAACACCCTTGGTGCAGAGGCCAGACCAAAAGGGAGCACTCTGTATTGATAGTGTCTTGAAGGACTAGAAAAAGGGACTGTTACCTCTGGAGAGAGATCTGCAACTGTGAGTATATACTTCTGGTAATTTTCTAAAAGGAATTCTTTGTATTAAAGCTAATTAATCTGTGAACCCACTATTTTTTATTAAATCAGTCAGGGCTTAGTAGCAGCAGTTTAAGTTTAAATTTACAACACAGAGGAGAACTTTCTGGTTACATTTCATCCCCAGCAGAGAGCTTGTAGTTTAAATTTAATAGTCACTCAGGGCCTAGTAACAGCAAGGTACTTTTAACTTAAATTTAAAACACAGAAGAGAGCTTTCTGGTTAAATTTAGAATCCAGCAGAGAGCTTGTAGTTTAAATTTCATAAGAAGTTAGAGCCTAGCAGCAGCTAAGAGCTATAATTTAAATCAAATCAGAATATAGCTTACCTCAGCAGCACAAGACAGGGTACTGTGTATCAGCCCTCTTTTAATAAGTGTTATTTCCTTCCCCACACCCACCCACCCCTGGAATAATCATAGCTTTATAGGTACTTACACATCTTAAAAGACAGGAGGTGCTTTCAGGTGAAGCTCATTACCCAAATCAGTCATACACTAAAGATCTGAGATTACTTAAGCTTCAGGTAAACAAGGTATATTACACGTATTAGATACAGTTTTATTAGTATAAATATCCATAGCAACCCTTAGTAAGTAAAGAACTTAGATCTAAACACACACTTAAAACTAAGATGCAGACAGCAGCCCAGCAGCGGGATGGGGGCTTTCCAGTCTTTTGCATTGAGTGTCACATGTATGATTTTCTCCCAGTTGGTGAGAGGTCTTACGTGTGTACTAGGTGCAAGGAGCTCTTTGCTCTCAGGGAACGAGTCCGTTCTCTAGAGGCTAGAGTAGCAGACTTGGATAGCATAACACAGACAGAGAGGTACATAGATGAGACCTACAGGGATATAGTCCTGAAGTCCCACCTCCAGTCTGGCAGCATCCCTGTTGCCATGGAGGAGAGAGGTCACGTGACAGGAGAGCATCAACCTGGTGTGGCAGGAAGTGATCCTATAACTAGGACCTGTCCTCCAGGTGATGTAAAACCCTCTCGCACCGAGGAAGTTTCTCCAGGGCCACGTGCCCATGAGGGAAGGGTTAGGACAGCTGTTATAGCTGGTGATTTGATCATTAGGCATGTAGATAGCTGGCTGGCTGGTGGACGTGAGGATCGCCTGGTAATATGCCTGCCTGGTGCAACGGTAGCGGACCTCACGCACCACCTAGATAAGGTCTTAGACAGTGCTGGGGAGGAGTCTGCTGTCTTGGTACATGTCGGTACCAATGACATAGGAAAATGTGGTAGGGAGGTTCTGGAGGCAAAATTTAGGCTTTTAGGTAGGAAGTTGAAATCCAGAACTTCCAGGGTAGCATTCTCCAAAATGCTTCCTGTTCCACGCGCAGGACCCAAAAGGCAGGCAGAGCTCCGGAGTCTCAATGCGTGGATGAGACAATGGTGCAGAGATGAGGGTTTTGGATTTGTTAGGAACTGGGGAACATTCTGGGGAAAGGAGGGGCTCTTCCGAAGGGATGGGCTTCACCTTAACCGGGATGGAACCAGACTGCTGGCATTAACCTTTAAAAAGGAGATAGAGCAGCTTTTAAACTAAATATTAGGGGAAAGCCGACAGTCACCCAAGAACGGATGGTTCGGAAGAATGTATCTTTGAAGGATACTACCAAAAGCAGAGAGGTTCCACAAAAGAGTAAAGTAGCCCAAATGCCCTCAAGTATGGAGCAGTATGGAGCTTAAAGATCCCAAATTACCCATGTCTACCAATAGCCAAATTAATATGAATAAAATACATTCTCTAAAATGCTTGTATGCAAATGCTAGAAGTCTAAAAAATAAGATGGGAGAGTTAGAATATATAGCACTAAATGAAAGGTTAGATAAGATTGAAATATCAGAGACATGGTGGAAGGAGGACAACCAGTGGGACACTGTGATACCTGGGTACAAATTATATCGTAATGATAGAGCTGATCAAATTGGTGGAGGGGTTGCTCTCTATGTTAGAGAGGGCATTGAGTCAGAAAGGATTAAAGTTTTGCAGGAAACAAAATCTGCTGTAGAATCTATATGGATTGAAATTCCATGTAAAAAGGGGAAGGCAATGGCAGTGGGGGTGTACTATCGAGTGCCTGGCCAGAATGACCAAATGGATGATGAAATGCTCAAAGAAATCAAGGAAGCTAACAAAAGTTACAGCGCAGTAATAATAATGGGTGATTTCAATTACCCCGGTATCCACTGGGTCAGTGTCACGTCAGGACATGCTAGGGAGATAAAGTTCCTAGATGAAATAAATGACTGCTTCTTGGAGCAGCTGATTCATGAACCGACCAGAGGGGAAGCCATATTAGACCTAGTCCTTAGTGGAACACCAGATCTAGTGCAAGAGATAAGGTTGTTGGGGCCACTTGGCAATAGTGATCATAGCATCATCGCCTTTGATTTAATTAGTGGAGGAGGGATAGTAAGGAAATCCACAGTTCTACCTTTTAACTTTCGAAAGGGAGACTATGATAAAATGAGGAAAACAGTTAAGAAAAAACTAAAAGGAGCAGTTGCAAAGGTAAAAGACGTACATCAAGCTTGGGTGTTGTTGAAAAATACTATCTTGGAAGCCCAGCCCAGCTGTATTCCACGCTTTAAGAAAAGTGGAAGGAAGTCCAAAAAACTGCCAGCATGGTTTAAAGGTGAGGTCATAGAGGCTGTTGCCAAAAAAGCATCTTTCAGGAAATGGAAAAAAAGAGCCAAACGACGAAACCTGGAAACAGCACAAGCACTGGCAGGTCAAATGCAAGGCATTGATAAAGCAGGCAAAAAGAGAATTTGAGAAGAAGCTTGCTGCGGAAGCAAAAACGCAAAATAAAGACCTTTTCAAGTACATTCGTAGCAAAAAACCTGTGAGAGAGTCAGTTGGTCCATTAGATGATCAAGGGGTTAAAGGAGCACTAAGAGGCGATATGGCGATAGTGGAGAGACTGAATGAATTCTTTGCTTGGGTCTTTACTGAGGAAGATGTAGGGATGTTACCCATGACTGAAGTGGTATTTAAAGGTGCGGAAGAATTGAAGGAAATATCGATACATTGGGAAGATGTATTACAACTATTAGATAAACTGAAGAGTACCAAATCACCTGGGCCGGATGGTATACATCCAAGGGTGTTGAAAGAACTGAAATATGAGATTGCAGACCTGCTATTATTAATCTGTGAACTATCATTAAAATCATCTCTAATACCTGAAGATTGGAGGATCGCCAATGTAACACCAATTTTTAAAGAGGGTTCCAGGGGTGATCTGGGAAACTACAGACCGGTGAGCCTGACATCAGTACCGGGAAAAATGGTAGAAACCATCATAAAGAATAAAATTACTCAGCATGTAGATAGTCATGACCTAATGGGAGACAGTCAACATGGCTTTAGACAAGGAAGATCTTGTCTTACTAATCTGTTATGTTTTTTTGAAGGAGTGAATAAACAGTTGGACAAAGGTGAGTCTGTTGATATTGTGTATCTGGACTTTCAGAAAGCCTTTGACAAGGTCCCTCATCAGAGACCTTTGGCAAAACTAAAGAGTCTTGGGATAGGAGGCAGTGTACTATTGTGGATCAGGAGCTGGTTAAAAGATAGAAAGCAGAGGGTAGGGCTAAATGGACAATTTTCCCAATGGAGAAAGGTGAATAGTGGTGTACCCCAGGGATCTGTGCTGGGTCCGCTGCTTTTTGACATATTCATAAATGACCTGGAAAGTGGAACAACAAGTGAGGTTATCAAATTTGCAGATGACACAACACTATTTAAAGTTGTTTAAACCCAAGAGGATTGTGGAAAATTGCAAGAGGACCTTGATAAACTGGAAGTCTGGGCAACAAAATGGCAGATGAAATTTAATGTGGACAAGTGCAAGGTTATGCACCTAGGGAAGAACAACCCAAACTATGGTTACATGATGCAAGGTTCCACATTAGGAACCACCACCCAGGAAAAAGATTTAGGCGTCATTGTGGATACCATGTTAAAACCCTCGGCCCAGTGTGCAGCGGCGGCCCAGAGAGCAAATAGAATGCTAGGTATCATAAGGAAAGGAATGTACAATAAAACAAAAGATATTATAATGCCTCTATATCGTTCCATGGTGAGACCGCACCTTGAATATTGTGTGCAATTCTGGTCGCCGTATCTTAAAAAGGATATAGCAATTTTAGAAAAGGTTCAGAGAAGAGCCACCAAAATGGTAAAGGAGATGGAAGGATACTCCTATGAAGAAAGGCTAAAAAGGTTAGGGCTCTTTAACCTGGAAAAGAGACGGCTGAGGGGAGATATGATAGAAATTAATGAACGGAGTGGAACGGGTAACGTAGATCGATTGTTTACCTTATCAGAATATAGAAAGACTAGGGGACATGCAATGAAGCTACAGGGTAAACTATTTAAGACTAATAAAAGAAAATATTTTTCACTCAACGTGTAATCAAACTCTGGAATTTGTTACCGGAGGATGTAGTAAAGGCTGTTAATGTAGCTGGGTTTAAAAAAGGTTTGGACAAGTTCCTGGAGGAAAGGTCCATAAACCATTATTAAGAAGGGACCCAGGATATCAATGCTTGAACCAATACAAGCATTGTGGAACCTGTGTCTCTTGGGGAAACTGCTAGGTACATATGACCTAGATTGGCCACTGTTGGAAACAGAATACTGGGCTTGATGGACCTTGGTCTGACCCAGTATGGCATATCTTATGTTCTTATGTTCTCTTGAAAAAGGAACCGAAGGAACCTTCTGTGAGTTGGATGGATGAGAACATGGGTGTACGCATCCTTGAGATCTAGAGGACAAAGCCAATCCAGACTCTGAAGGTATGGCAGCAGAGTTCCCAGAGAAATCATTTTGAATTTTTCCTTGACTAGGAATCTGTTCAATTCTCTGAGATCTGAGATGGGTCTGTAGCCCCCTGTTTTCTTTGGAATAAGAAAATAGGGGGAGTAGAAACCTGTGCCCTGTTGTTGAAGAGGCACTTCCTCTATTGCCCCCTGGGCGAGAAGGGTGGCAATCTCCTGCCCCAACAGGTTGAGGAGGGAGGTTGGAGAATTGAACTGGTGCACTCTTGTGTGAGGGGGCAAGCTTGAAAAATGAAGTTTGTACCCCTCTTTTATGATGGAGAGTGTCCAATGCTCTGCTGTAATTTGTCCCCACCTGGGAGCAAAATGACATAACCTTCCTGGAATGGTGGAGGGCTCTGGTCCTTCCAGAGCCAGGAAGGCTAAGTTCTCTAGCGGAAAGTCAAAGGCCCTGAGGGAGCTGAGGTTGCTGGGCTGGAGGAGGCCTAGCAGCCTTTGCTTTGTTCTGTTTGGATGATTGCTGACGTTTGGTAGGGAACTGAGCTGCAGAAGATGCCCGCTGACCATAAGCAGGATAAAATCTTCCCTTTTTAGAAAAAGGTGCTTTCTTGAACAACCTTTTCTTAACAGGAGCAGCTGTAGACTTGGATAGTCTATCCAAGGCAGAATTTTCAGCATCCATCTGATTGGCCTTTGCTTGCCAATCTTTACCAAACAGGTTTTCACCTGTACAAGGGATATTTCCTAATTCATCTTGTACCCCGATCTACAAATCAGATGCTTGAAGCCAAGCAAGTCTACGTGCACCTATGGCAATAGCTGAGGCTCTGCTTACACATTCAAAGGAGTCGAAAGCTGCACGGTTGGAGAATTTGGAGATATCTTGGGCATGTTTGAGCCAAGTGAGAAAGTCCTGTCTTATCTTCAGAAATGAAAGGACTTAAAGTCTGCAAATGATCAGTGACTTCCTTTAGGAACATT
This sequence comes from Ichthyophis bannanicus, assembly GCA_033557465.1. Taxonomy (NCBI): domain Eukaryota; kingdom Metazoa; phylum Chordata; class Amphibia; order Gymnophiona; family Ichthyophiidae; genus Ichthyophis; species Ichthyophis bannanicus. The sequence continues at coordinate 1,531,424,311 of CM066031.1, forward strand.
CCCATGTAAAGACTATAGGAATTAATTCTTGCAGCAAGCATGGAAGCTTGGAAGACTCTACATCCAAAAGCATCCAGGGTTCTACATTCACGTCCTGGAGGATTAGAGGCATGCCTTTTGGCACTTCTAATCTTTCTCATAGCAGACTCAACCACAATAGAGTGGTGAGGAAGCTGAGTTTTATGGAAACCAGGACAAGGAGGGACACGATACATGGTATCTAACCTGCGAGAATGAGAAGAGGAGGTAAGAGGTGCTTCCCACATCCTTAACATGAGATCATACAAAATCTCATGAACAGGCAAGGTAGCTGCCTCCTTAGGAGTTTTAGGTTATTGTAAAATATCTAACTCCTTGGCTCTGGGTTCTGTCTCAGGGGCCACCGTGATGGATAGGCCCCGAGCCACCTCCCTGATGAAGTCTTGAAAAGACAAGTCCTCTGGAGGAGACATCCTTCATTTAGGAGTGGAGGACTCCTGTGGAAGAAGCATCACTGCATCGACAGACTCTTCAGAATCCTCAGAGTCTTCAGAGGAATCGAAGTATCGTCTGTCCGGATGCTCTTGCAAAGCCCGATACCCGTACTGACCGGGATCGGTATCGGGAATAACCGGTACCGGGGTATCGGTACCGGAGGGCTTCAGAGGACAGAGTACCGGCATAGCGGACACCGAAGCCAACGTCGATGCCACCGGACCCAGGATCGGTACCGATGGTGGTGCTAGAGCCGGTACCAGTGAAGTAGTCTGTTGCGGTACCAGGGGCGTTGATGCCACAAGGAAAGCCGCCAGACTGCGTTCCATGGACAGAATCCTCTGATCCATCGACACCGCCAATGCTTGGAAGTCGGTACCGGGGGAAGCCACCGGTACCCCAGAGCATGGCACCAGGTGATCTGCCGAGGCCATGCCATTGAGATCATCCTGGAACCCCGATGATGATGCTTTAGAGGCCGAAGCCTCCCGCTGGGTAATTTTGCCGGTGCAGAATCCTTGAGGGCAACGCCAGAGGCATCTCAATGCTTAGAAGGAGATCTACCCTTCGAGGACCGGCTGGATTTATGTTTAGTTACCTGAGATCCATGTGAGGAAGAAGCAGCCCTGGAAGACGTCGATGCCACCGAAGCCGCATCAGAGGGAAACAGGGTACTGAGCTTGGCAGCTCGGTTCTGCCGACCTCTTTTAGACATCATAGAACAGGACATACAATCTGTGATGGAATGGTCAGGACCTAAACATTTTAGACACCAGTCGTGGGTGTCGGTGACGGAAATGGTACCGCCACATTTTGTGCACTTCTTAAACCCTGAGGCAGGCTTTTCCATGTTAAGGAAAAAAAGTTTTGGGCCTAAGGCCCAAAACGCAAGTGCACCTGAAGAAAAAAGAAAAAGGAAAAAAGTCTTTTTTTTTTTTTTAAAAAGAAGAAAAGAAAGACCGGCGGTACCGATAGAGCGTCGAAGAAGGCAGACGCGACACAAAAGAAATAATGAAAAATAAAGAAATTCTTCTGCGGTGACAGGAACACGACCTGCTGGCTCCGCGGAAAAAGAAGAACTGAGGAGAGACAGTTGGGAAAGGCGGGAAGGCAGCATGCAGGCGCTGTGGGATGCTCCCAAAGGCTTTCTGATTGGATGCTGGGGAGCGTTCCCGTGCAGGCTCCGTCGGTACCGACGATACCCATTTGTGAAGACTCATTCCTGCTTGTTCCTGGAGATCTGAATTTACAAATTTGAAAGTGATGTCCATGACAGTCTTTGTATTGAGTCTCTTGCTTGCCAAAACTTGCTGGTGAATGATGCGGTGGTAAAAAGGAAATCTGGAAAGTCGTCATGCTGTCTACAGAGGGCTATGAAACCGTTAACCTCACCTGTCATTGCTCTTGCTCCATCAGTAGTGATGGAAACAAGTCTATGCAATGGAAGATGTCACAAAAGAATGGAAAGAACCGAATATTTTCTGACCGGTAGTTCTCCCTTTTAACTCGTTTTGGACAGCTCGCATATTCTCTCTCTGTTCTGGATGATTTATTAGATTTGTTACACTCAAACAACTATGAAATACCGGCAATAATAAAAAATATTAAAACTTTGCAGAAAATAGAAGTTTCACATAGTGTATGTTTTTCATACACTGGTCCAATATAGTATATTGTCCGTCTTCAGAAAAGATAGGATTCAGTTCCAATATTCATTGACATAAACATACTGTATGATACTATTGAAACTGCAGTTTTCATTTAAAACACTTTATTATGATATAATATAGTTTGTCAACAGTCCATTATGACAGCGGAATATGATACACGTGAAAACACTTCTGATGCAGTGCGTCAATATTGCACCATTGAAACACCTAGAACAGAATGCTTGACAGCAATTAGTTTCAACATATTAGTCCACCGTATGGAAAACATACAAGGCCGACATACGCACCAATAACTCTGACACTAAGTAACTTTCAGTTATCTAAACCTATTTTCTAAAGTCTACAAATACTTTTATTTGCAAAATAGTAGCTATTACAGCATTATAAGCTACTTACTATTTTTTGTGATCTTTTTATGTTGGGCCGCCAGTACCGTCAAAATCAGCAAACTTCGAATACCTATTAAACTAACTAGATCTCAGATAACAAATCTGTATATAACACTTTTTGACATAACGATAATAGCTAAACATAGTTCCATTGAATTTATAACCATTAATTAGTAAACAGTTGAGTAGTAAGTATGGAAACCTTATGTATGTAAAACATATGCTGATCCAAAACGGGTTAAAGAAATCATTCCAAGTAGTTATTCTTTAACACTGAAGTCAAAAACCATCCAGATAAAAGACTAGTAACTGGGCTATGTCTCTTGTCTGTAGATTCATCCAGTTGGAGTGAGAAAGCAACACAATTTGAAACATCCTCCAACAATTGTTCAGTTGTGTCTCCACACATCTTTTCTATTCGCCGCACGGCGGTGTTTCTTGACAATTGTACATCTTGAATAGTAGCTATGATCTCTTTCTTATTTTTAAATCCTTCAAAAATATTGTCAGCTGCTTCAAGAAAACAATCTTTTATAAATTCCCCTTCAGTGAAAGGTTTGCATTTCTTTGCGATCAGGTTGCTGACCTTGAAGGATGCTATGGTTGCACTCACTGAATGTGACCTTGGCTTCGCCATCAACTGTTGCTGAGTAGCCAATTTCGATTTAAGTTCTTTGAGCTTCAGTTTATGAATTTCACTTTTGGGTGGAAAATCAGCAACAAACCTATTGCTATGCAGAGCCTTATAATGACATTCCAGAGTACCCTTTTTGGGCAAGGATACTGGGGCGTTACAAATTAGACAACACTTGTCTTTCACCATGATGAAGAAGTCGTCCATTTCCCATTCAACATGAAAGTGGTAGGTTTTGCTCTTCTTTGGAACACTCATCTTCGTTATACTGGGGTGGCTGGATGTAAGGCGGTGAAATCTGCTAAGTTAGTATAAACACTGGCTGAATCTGGTCCAAAACTGTCACGGTCCCAAAGTATGTCAGACGGCTGCCTGGGTGAGAATCTTCACAGTCTTGGCAAGTGCATATATCTATATGATTTGCAAGGGATTGTGGGCAATGCAGTTCATTCACACCAGACACAGCTGCTCACAATAATTAGTTGTGCTTTTGGGTAAAGCCAATAAGATATTTATTTATGGGGTTATTTCTCCCAACACAGATATGCTTGGTAGCACATAAATCAGGTTACTTGCTTTCAAGTGTTAAACTTGAAAAAACAAAATCAGGAAACAACATTTGAACTTGTCAGGCAATCAAAGCAAAAGAAATAAGACCTGGTTGATAACAAACTGGTCTTTTCTGTAGGCCTTAGCTAATGTTTTCTTAGCATATATCAAACAACAAACCAAAAGCCCCAAAGAAGAGAAAAACTGTTCTTTTCAGGTTAACTTCTTATAACTTCCCACATAGATTCAGAAGTGATTCTCACAGAGCTCACAAGCAATTAGGTAAGGCTCAATTGCTAGCAGTTATCCAGCTGAAACCCCTTAGCTGGCTTGCTTTCTATTGCGTGGCTAGAAATCCTACTCAGGTGCTTTTCTGAGTAGATTAAAGAACAAGTTTGTATTTCTTTGTGATGGTTGCTGTATTTTATAACAGAAAATCACCAAAGGAGTTTAGACAGAGAGCAGTCCATGTAAACAGATTCTTCATCTGCTATCACCCCCTCTTCTTCAACAAGCATGGGTTCAATATCATGGATTGGCACAGATGAATCTCCCAATGGAGCACTTTCAGGAGAATACTTGTTTCCCTGCTGTCTTTCAAGGTTATAGCTAGGGCATAGTTCAGTGTTCATACCTGAGCTTCCATTGCTGTTAGAGTTCCTCTCTATATAGCCTGGCCAGTATGTAGTCCAGTTCTTATGTCCAGCCTTCCAATCCAGATCCCTGGACACTGGATCTCTCTTCACATACCTTCTGGCACGGGTCTTAGGGTCCCTTCCACGTGCAGCCGTCTCCCTCACAGGTACCGTCTGGAGATTCCTAGCTCTGCAGCACCATTCCTCTGGCTTTCCCCAGTCCAATGGTGAATGCTGGCCCTTGGAATGCCTCCCAGTATACGTACTGCTCTGGACTCTTCTAGACCTCTCAAAGGCTTTTCTCCTCTTTCTTCCAAAGGGTTTCTTTCCCTCTCTGTCCGTCCGGTTTGGCTTCTGCTTCTGATGATCCTCCTGATGATGAAGATGATCAAGCTCAAGCTGATTCTCTGTAGAATAAACTCTACCTTTATTCTGCTTAGATGAGTGCTCCTCCCTAACACAGCGCAGCTGTGCTGAATCAGGCCCTTTGAGATGAGTGCTTAGGGATTACCTCATAGCCCTCCTGATTGAACACACGTTTCCCCACTTCAGCTCCTCTAATGGCTGCTGGAAACCAGGTGCATTCTGGGACTGGTAGTCTTTTATGGGAAAATTCTGTTTTCTTATTTCTACCAGAACTGACAGGTTGCTTGTTCAGAGTCACTTCACCTTTTCTATAGCTCCTTCCTGAGCTATGATAAGCTTCCTTATCACAAGTATTAAAGATCAACAGGAACTGAAGACCTCTGGATGATGTGCAATACAAGGATTGGAGATGCCAAAACCACACATGCAGTTCTAAAAGTAAAAATAAGAATTCATCATACTGGCACCAATAATCAAATACCACCAAACAATCATCAAAAAAACTCAAACACCTGTCCAGCAAACCAGATAAAATCAAATACCACCACACACGATTTAATAAATTCTACACACAGTGTAGAATCAACGCAAAGGCTAGGCAAAATAAAATTGTAGAGGCAAGCAAAAGTCACAGTGGTTTGAACCAATTTGAAGGCAAGGCATAGGCAAGTTAGAACAAAATTGGAAAAGCCTGCCAAAATCACCAAATTCTTGACACTTTGTTGTGTCTGCCCAAAAATGTTTAATGAAAGCGAACTATAAAGCGACCAACGATGAGCACAGGACACAACTAATACGGTAAGTGTATAGAGGTAAAGCCCAGGCGAATGGATATCGCCCGGTATATAACACACTTCTAAGGGGTATTGGGGCGGGAGTAGGAATGGGTGATTCTGAGAGGCAGGAGACCAGGTATGACGCCGGGCCTGTGGTGTCTCGTCGCAGGGCGCGGGCGGCGTCCCCCCTGGGGTACCCACAAACTATTGGCACGAAAACAACAAGCGCCCCCAATACAGCCGCAGACAACATTCCCGCAGGCAGGGAAAAAAGACAGGCAAAGGATCAGCAGTGGCAGCAAGCCCTCGGCAGATGACCTGCCGGCACAAGCTCTCTCCTAGCAACGGGGCAAGCTGCTGGACAGATGGAGCCAAGTGGGGCTGGCGATCTACCTCTGACCCCTCCGCGATCTACAGGTAGATCGCGATCTACCTGTTGGACATGCCTGATCTAATGGACCAACTGACTCTCAGTTTTTTTTGATACAAATGTACTTGAAAAGTCTTTATTACGTGTTTTTGCTTCCGCAGCAAGCTTCTTCTCAAATTCCCCCTTTACCTGCCTTATCAATGCCTTGCATTTAACTTGCCAGTGCTTGTGCTATTTCCAGTTTTCGTCGTTTGGCTCTTTTTTCCATTTCCTGAAAGAGGATTTTTTGGCAACAGCCTCTCTGACCTCACCTTTATACCATGCTGATGGTTAAACCAACCACCTTTAAACCGCACTGATGCAGAATAGCGCGGTATATAAGAGAATGTAAATAAATAAAAATAAATAAATGCTGGCAGTTTTTTGGACTCCTTCCACTTTTCTCAATGTGTGGAATACAGCCGGTCTGGGCTTCCAAGTTAGTATTTTTAAATAACACCCAAGCTTGATATAAGTCTTTAACTTTTGCAACTGCTTCTTTTAGTTTTTTCTTAACTATTTTCCTCATTTTATCATAGTCTCCCTTTCGAAAGTTAAAAGGTAGTACTGTGGATTTCCTTACCATCCCTCCTCCACTAAATAAATCAAACGCGATCATGCTATGATCACTATTACCAAGTGGCCCCAACACCCTTATCTCTTGCACCAGATCTGGTGTTTCACTAAGGACTAGGTCCAATATGGCTTCCCCTCTGGTCAGTTCATGAACCTGCTGCTCTAAGAAGCAGTCATTTATTTCATCTAGGAACTTTATCTCCCTAGCATGTCCTACCGTGACACTGACCCAGTCGATACCGGGGTAATTGAAATCAACCATTATTATTACTGTGCTGTAACCTTTGTTCGCTTCCTTGATTTCTTTGAGCATTTAAGCATTCATTTGTTCATTCTGGCCAGGCGGTCGATAGTATACCCCCACTGTCGTCGCCTTCCCCTTTTTACATGGAATTTCAATCCATAGAGATTCTACAGCAAATTTGGCTTCCTGCAAAAGGACATCAGTTCTGTCAAGGCCAATAAAGCACTAGGAGAATCATGGTATTTTAGCTCTTCCTACGAGAGGAACTGCTGGATATGCATACAGGAAGGACCAGGTCGATGGAACTGCTAGGGCATCCGGGGCTAGATGCAGAGGAGAAGGAGCCTGTAACATGGACTTCACTGTAAATAAAACGTAGATATGTTTCCCCAGTTAACTCCAAGTTCTACATCCGGTTCAATGTAAATACCATGCGGTCCTACTGCACGGTATAAGGTTTCTGTTTTATTGTACACCGCACTGATAATGAATAGCGCAGTATATAAGAAATATTAATTAAATAAAGATGGAACAATAAAGAGGCAGCTTTGCGCTTTCTCTGCTCGAAAAAGATTGATTTGAGCTCTCAGAAGTATGGATTCAGGGACCACCTGTGAGGTTATAGAACTCTATTGAGCCTGTGATCTAATTGGGTGTGCACACCCGAGATGTAGGGTGCTTGTATCTGGATATGTTTGGCTATGGCAAAGTCCGAAATGATGGCTAACATCCCAAGCAAGGTGACAAAAGTCTGTGAATCCTTGTTTGTTCATATAAAAAACATTGCCACCTGATTGTCTGATTTAAGGGTGATGAACCCTGAGGCAGAAGAAGAGAAACCTGGAGGGCATATTAAATTTTCCAAAGTTCTAAATGTTTGATGTGGCAAAGTTTCTCTAACTTAGACCAAGTCCTTGGAAATGATGAGCCCTTACATGAGTTCTCTATGCCATATTCGAAGCATCTGTGGTTAGGACTAACTTACTACTATGGGGCAAAAGGAATCCCTGTTGCCTGTTTGGGTATGGAGGTGCACCACCATAGCACAGAGTTAAGTTGAGCTAGTGGATACCTTATTGTCCAGAGGCTGGGAGTGTTAATTCCATTGGAACTTGAGACCTAATGAGGCTGCCTCACTTACAGAGAGGACTACATCTACAGCTGCACTTATGTGATGCAGAATCTGAAAGTTTGCTTTGGCAATGCTCCTCTGCATGGTTTGCAAGATGCACGAGAGCTCACCTTCTGTTCCCCGGCAGTATGACCTGTATTTTAACTGTGTCCAGGATGGCAACTAAAAAGGAAATTGTGTTTGTAAGGCAGAACATAGATCTCTGAAAAGTGATAATGAAGCCCATTTGTTAGGATTAGGGCTTGAGACTCCAAAGAGGTTACTAGAAGCCAATTTTCAAGGTACGGAAATAGTCAATGATTCTGCTTGTGTATGTGGGCAGCTGCTACCACAAGGCATTTTGCAAAGATTCTGGGGTCAATTAGATGCCAAATAGAAGCATCCTGAAAATAGGCAGTCTGGAGGAAGAAGCTTATTTTAGCAAAGATGGAGTGTTATATGCACATATGAATCCTTAACATTCAGAGTACACAGGCAGTCCCCTTTCTTTACAAAAGGTAGCATATTCATTTTACATTTGTACTTATGAAGAAAAGGTAGAGGTCTCTGAAGTAGGAGGCGAGTCCAGCAGAAAGGCTGATCTGGAAGTCAGATAATGAACTTGAGTCATTAACCTGTTTTGAATATAATTAGGATCCATGACTTGATAATTATGATTGAAGGAAGAAATTATCTCAAACCTTGACAGAAAGGGCAGGAGGTACCTGTATGTGTTGCAGAGGCTGCATTAACAGACAACAGTCAAATGAAAGCTGCTGCTTTGTGTGAGCGATTTAGTCTGGTGAAGGCTCAGCCCTTTCCAGCTGATGGGATTTTAAAATAAGGGAAACAGATTTTTATAATGTCTACTGTCTCTTTTACCATATCATCTAATAAGGTTTCTCCAGTACAAGGGGCACCTGCCAACTTAGAATGCATGCTCTCAAAGCAAGAGGGGTCTTGTAACACAACTAGACATCTGGCTGCGATGGCAGAAGCAGAAACTCTAGAGGTCTTTAAAATATCATATGCCATCCAAATAAGATGAGAGCCATGCCCATCCATCACTACTATTATGGAATGAACATCATATTTATATATTTATTTCGTAATTTTATACTGCTTTTTCCAAATAGATCAAAGGCAGTTTACATAGAACAGAAACAAAATCAGTTACATTTAACAGATTAACTATCTACAGATAATAACAGTTTACTATAACTATATACAGAGATTATTTGCCATAACTGTAATACAGTGTGTAATTATACAATAAGGGCAAGACTACCCCATGAAATGGAAGAGGAGCCATAGGAGTGTATAAGTTGGGTAGGGGGAGGGGTTTATGTTGTAGCTTGGGAATGGATATTATTCAGGGGAGATGTAAGGGAATCAAAATGTTTCAAACAGATGGGTTTTTAGTTTTTTGCGGAAAGAAGAAAGGTCGATAGTTTCTCTTAACTCTGTTAGGAGTTCATTCCATATTATGGGAGCATAGTGGGAAAAGGCTCTATTATTGGTAGCTTTATTAGAGCTACGGAAATCTGATGCAGCTTTTAGTTATTTTCGTTGTTCACTCGCTTTGGGACGTTTTCTTCCTGCGGCGTGATTAGGGTAGAGAGATGAGCTGGGCTATCTGTCTAAGATGATTGAATGTTGCTATAATTATTTTGTAGTGAATTCTGCTTTGTATAGGGAGCTAGTGTAATTCATAAAGAATCGGTGTGATGTGTTCAGAAATGCAAGTGAGATAGTGCGAGCAGCAACATATTGGGCAACTTGAAGTGACCATTGATGTTCTGTTTGGTTAGTCCTTGCAATGCACTATTGTTGCTGTTAAGTGCCGTCGAGTCGGAGTCGACTCATGGCGACCCTCTGGATAGCTATCCTAAATTGTGTTCGGTCTTCAGCCAGGCGGCTCATTGTTGACAGACTGGTACCCGTAGCTGCTGCTATTGTATCGATCCATCTCATTGCTGGCCTTCCTCTTTTGTGCTGACCTTCTAACTTGCCAAGCATGATGTCTTTCTCTAATGATCTTTCTCTTCGCATCATGTGTCCAAAGTATGAAAGTCGAAGTCTTGTCATCTGAGCTTCTAAAGAAAGCTTAGGTTTGATCTCCTCTAGTACCGACTGGTTTGTTCTTCGGGCAGACCATGGTATACACAGTATTCACCGCCAGCACCATAATTCAAAGGCATCAATTTTCTTTCTGTCTGTCTTTTTCACTGTCCAGCTTTCACATCCATATGATGTTATTGAAAATACCATAGCTTGAACAAGTCAAATCTTTGTATGGAGAGAGACATCTCTGCTCTTGAGAATCTTATCTAGGTCTTTCATAGCCATTCTGCCAAGAGCAATGCATCGTTTGATTTCTTGACTGCTTGTTGCTTCTTTATTGATAGTTGATCCAAGTAGGTTAAATTTGTTCACAATTTCAATTTCTTTTCCTTCAACGATGAACCTGTTGATTATGCCAGTTGTCATGATCTTTGTCTTCTTTACATTAAGGTGCAGGCCCATTTTGAGACTATGTTCTTTGATTGTGAGAAGCAAATGTTTCAGATCATCTTCACTTTCAGCCAGTAATGTGGTATCATCAGCATAGCGAAGGTTGTTGATGAGTCTTCCACCAATCTTCACACCTCTGTTGTCTTCATACAATCCTGCTTCTCTGATGATTTGTTCTGCATATAAATTAAACAGGTAGGGGGAAAGTATGCAGCCTTGCCTTACACCTTTGCTTATTTTAAACCATTCTGTTTCTCCTTGTTCCGTTTGAACTGTTGCTTCTTGATCAATGTACAGATTGCGCAAGAGAACGATCAGGTGTTCTGGTATACCCATGCTTCTTAATGTGGCCCAGAGTTTCTCATGGTTTACACAGTCAAAAGCCTTCCTATAGTCGATAAAGCACAAATAGATATCCTTTTGGTATTCTTTAGTCTTTTCAAGGATCCATCTCACATTCGCAATGATGTCTCTCGTTCCTCGCCCTTTCCTGAACCCTGCTTGCACTTCAGGTAGTTCTTGTTCCAGGTATGGTTGTAGTCTCTTTTGAATAATCTTCAGTAGAATCTTGCTGGCATGTGGGATCAAAACAATTGTTCGATAATTTCCACAGTCAGTTGGATCACCTTTCTTTAGTATTGGTATAAACACAGATCTTTTCCAGTCAGTTGGTCATGATGTCTTCCATATTTCTTGGCAGAGCCTTGTAAGTATGGTAACAGCTGCATCAGATTGCTGCAATACTTCTATAGGAATGCCATCAATGCCTGGTGCTTTGTTCTTTGATAAGGCTTTCAATGCTGCTTCAACTTCTTCTTTCATCACCAATGGTTCCTGATCATAAGGTAAAGGTTGAAACGGCTGTTGGTCCACTTGATCTTTATCATATAAAAACTCTGTATATTCCTTCCATCTTTTCTTGATCTTCTCAGCATCATTCAACATAGAACCTTCAGCATCTTGTAACATTCCAATTCGAGGCTGGAACTTTTTCTTTAACTCTCGTAGCTTTAGGAAAGCCGATCTTGTTCTTCCTCTAATAGTTTCTGCTTCTATTTCCTTGCATGCGTCGTCGTAGTACTTTTCCTTGTCCTGTCTTGCTGCACGTTGGAAATCTCTGTTGAGTTCTGCGATTGTCTCTCTTTCTCCTCTGGCTTTAGCTTCTCTGCGTTTCTGGGCAATTTTCAGAGTTTCTGACGTCATCCATTTTGGCTGTTTTTGCTTTTTCACCTTTTGTAGAGACTTCTCGCTTTCTTCCAACACAACCTTCTTGATGTCATTCCATAACTCTTCCGGAGCTCTGTCATTTGTAGCTAAAGCAGCAAATCGATTTTGCAGGCAGTCTTTAAATTCCAGTGGTATATTCTCAAGGTCATATTTTGCTGCATTCATGAGTGGTTTGCTCTTTTTCAACTTTAGCTTGAGTTTGCATACTAGTAGTTGATGATCTGTACCACAGTCAGCTCCAGGTTTTGTCTTTGTTGATAATATAGAGCTTTTCCATCGTTGACTTCCACAGATGTAGTCAATTTGATTTTTATACAATCCATTGGGTGAAGTCCATGTGTACAGTCACCGCTTGTGTTGCTGGAAGAAGCTGTTTGAGATGAATAGATCATTGGTCTTGCAGAATTCTATCAGTCTTTCTCCAGCTTCATTTCTGTTGCCAAGTCCATATTATCCAACTACTTTGCCTTCTTCTTTGTTGCCAACTTTTGCATTCCAGTCACCCATGACTATCAGGATATCCTGTTTGCATGTTCTGTCAATTTCAGCTTGTACTTGTTCATAGAACTCTTCAATTTCATTCTCTTCTGCAGCTGTTGTTGGGGCATATACTTGAATTATAGTTGTGTTGATAGGCAATCCTCGTAGACGAATAGAGATTAAGCGTTCGCTGACTGCACTGTATTTCATTACAGTTCTTGCAAGTTTCTTCTTTATTATAAATGCAACACCATTTCTTCTTTGTCTTTCATTTCCAGCATAGTAGACCATGTGATCATGTGATGCAAAGTGCCCGATGCCAGTCCATTTCAGTTCGCTGACACCCAACAGATCAAGTTGTACACGTTCCATTTCATTCTTGACCACTTCCAACTTCCCTTGGTTCATGCTTCGTACGTTCCATGTTCCAATGTGTAAGACATCTTTACAGCTTCTGACTCTCATTTCATGCGCAGCTACATCAGCAGTCAGACGTCCCGAGGGCTTTGATCCAACCACATCATAAATGCTGGCTTTACTCTGAAACGTCTTCAGCTCTTCCCCAGTAGCTAGTTGAGTGCCTTCCGACCTGGGGGTCTCATCTTCCAGCACCATAGCACAATTTGTTTTGTTGTAACTATCCATTGGGTTTTCATGGCAAGATACAGAAGTAGATTGCCGGGCCTTTCTTCCGCGCAGTTTAAGTTTGGTGTTGTTGCCGTTGTCACAAAAATGTGATCCTCCGCCGTCAACACGATCCCATTCTGCTGCTGCCCAGATGGGTGGTTTGTCTTGGTCTGGCACCTCAGCTGAGACCTGTCCATCTTGGGAGACCCTGCCAGTAGTTAAACTACCGATAGTTTAGCTCTCAGCATCACTGATGCAAGCAAGCCCTCACAGCACGACAAGCTGCAAACCAAGTGAAGGAATGCACTATTACAATAGTCAAAATGAGGTGTAATTAGTGCTTGAAGTACTGTCCTGAAATTTTGGGTGGGTAGAAGGGGACATAGATATTTTAACAGCTTGAGTTTGAAGTAGATTTTTTTGGTTGCATAATTTATGTGGGGAGACATGTTGAGGGTTTGATCAAGTATGACCCTGAGATATTTTACTTCTTTCTTGATGGATATGTCTACGTCATTGATTGTGATAGTTGTAGGTGGAGAAAAGTCTTGATATCTTCTAATATATAGGGCCTCTGTTTTAGTGTAGATTATATGTAGATTGTGAGAGGTCAGCCAATTTGCAGCCTCTTTGAAGCAGCTGATGATTTTGTTGGGGGATGGGGTCTGTTACATTGATAGGGAGATATAACATTATATCATCCGCATATATGTGGTATAAAACTTTGAATTTTTTGAAAATAGAGCAAATGGGCTGTGGATATAAGTTGAAAAGGAGAGCAGATAGGGCGGATCCTTGGGGCAGTCCTTGTTTTTGAATGTATTGACTGGAAGTTAGGGGACCTATTCTTACCTGTTGAGTTCCTTCTGAAAAATAAGATTGAAACCATTTCAGAACTGATGTAATCGTGAGATCATCAGGGTATGGTCAATGCTATCAAAAGCGGCCTTAATATCTAAAAATATGAGAATAAAGACCTGTTTGAAGTTGTCTATTCCACAAAACTAGGTTGTCAAATAATGCAATCAATAGGGTTTCTACACCGTGAAAAGGGCGGAACCCATATTGATGTTCATCGAGGGGCGCATAAGTTTCAATGTGGTCCTGTAGCTGGATCTGGATTACCTTTTCAATTATCTTAGCCAAGAAGGGGAGGCTGGATATTGGTCTATAAGCGGATGGGTTGGATATGTCTAGGGTTTTGTGTTTTTAGAATAGGCCGAATTATTGCATGCTTTAGGGAGGGGGGCATGTATCCTTGTTCAAGAGAGTTATTATGTTGAGTATGTGTGAGGATAGTTTAGATTTGGTAGCTTTTATCCAACTGATAGGGCAGGAGTCAAGGCTGGATGTGGCTGTATTTAGTTTGGAAAGTATATTGTTAAGTGCAACTTTCTTGGGAAGGGAGAAGGATGACCAAGAGATAGATTGTGAGGATGAGTATGATAGGATAGGGGTTGGGTGAGTCTTTTGTGGTACGAGTTTCTCTTTGTAAAAATCTGCAAGGGTTTGGGGGTTGATAGGATTTAATTGATCATTGTTTGATTTGCTGCATTAAGAGATTTTACAATTTGAAAGAGTTCACGGGGCGGTTGAGGACGTCTTTTTAGAATATTAATGTAGTATTCTTTTTTCTTTTTATAGATTGCATCACTGTAGTTTTGCAAAGTATTCATGTATTGGGTTTGAAGTATGTTCAATTTTTGGTGTCTCCATTTGCACTCTATTCTACGCGGGTTATTTTTGATTGTTTTTAGGTCACGAGTGTACCACCATGCCGTAGTATGTTTTTTGGGTGATGATACTAGAGGAAAAGAAATGGAGGCAGCATCGGATATAGCGTAGTTACTCACCTGTAACAGGTGATCTCCGGGAACAGCAGGAATTTAGTCTTCACAAATGGGTATCGTCGGTACCGACGGAGCCAGAGCGGGGATGCTCCCCGGCGTCCAATAAGAACACTTTTGGGGGCACCCCACAGCACATGCGTGCTGCCTTCCCGCCTCTGTACCTATCTCACTTCAGTTGAGTTTATAGCTGAGACCAAAGGAGAGACGTAGAGAAAGAGATAGAGACAACTCCTAGGGGAGGTGGGTGGGTTGTGAAGACTAAATTCCTGCTGTTCCCGGAGATCACCTGTTACAGATGAGTAACTACGCTATCTCCAGGAACAAGCAGGAATGTAGTCTTCACATATGGGGACTCCCCAGCTGACAGATGCCAAGGGGTGACCCCAGCAAGCTGTGAACCCAGGTGAGATGGGTCATGCTTCCTCCCATGGACCTCTGGCATCCAAACCGTGGACGGTGGGTAGGAGTTGTATTAAGTATGGAAGAGATCCTGGAGAATAGCCTGGCCAAACGAGACATAATAAGAACATAAGAACATAAGATATGCCATACTGGGTCAGACCAAGGTCCATCAAGCCCAGTATTCTGTTTCCAACAGTGGCCAATCTAGGTCATATGTACCTAGCAGTTTCCCCAAGAGACACAAGTTCCACAATGCTTGTACTGGGTCAAGCATTGATATCTTCGGTCACTTCTTAATAATGGTTTATGGACCTTTCCTCCAGGAACTTGTCCAAACCTTTTTTAAACCTAGCTACACTAACAGCCTTTACTACATTTTCCGAAGTCCTTGCCTAAGCAGTAGTGGGCTGTGAAGGTGTGTACCAAAGCCCAAGTGGCTGCTCTGCAGATGTCATCAATAGACACAGAATGAAGGTTAGCCGTTGAGGCTGCAATTGCTCTCACATTGTGAGGAGTGACATAGCCCTCGAGAGACAGTCCTTTACTCTGATAAGTTTAGGATATGCAATCTGCAATCCAATTTGACAGAGTTCTTTTGGAAACTGGAAGTCCCAATGACTAGAGTCAAAAGCCACAAAAAGCTGAGAAGATTTTCTATGTGGCTTAATTCTTTGGAGAGAAAAGGCTAAGGCTCTTTTACAATCTAATGTGTGAAGATTTCTTTCCGCACTGGAGGCATGAGGCCTAGGGAAGAATATAGGAAGATAAACTTACTGGTTTAAATGAAAAGGCGAAACCACCTTTGGCATAAAGAGAGGATGAGTCCTGAGGACTACTTTATTGTGGTGGAACCTTGTATAAGGAGGGTCAGCTACTAACGCCTGTAGTTCACTAATGCGTCTTGCAGAAGTGATGGCAATTAGGAAAATGACTTTCTATGAAAGAAACTTTAGGTCTGAAGTGGCTAAAGGCTCAAAGGGCGGTTTCATATGCTGACCAAGAACAAGATTCAGATCCCATGCCACCAATGGTGGTTTAATGGGAGGTTTTGTTAAGCGTAGACCTCTCATAAATCTTGATACAAGTGGATGAGAGGAAATAGGTTGTCCACTGAAAGGTTTATGAAAAGCAGCAATAGCACTGAGAAGGATTCTCACTGAATTGATCTTCAGACTAGAAGTTGATTATTGGAGGAGATACTCTAGTAGCGACTCTACAGGCACCAAAAGGGGGTTAAGTCCCTTTTGTGAACACCAGAGAACCTTTTCCACTTAAAAGCATAGGAACGTCTTGTGGAAGGTTTTCTGGAAGCCAGAAGGATATCCCTTTATTTATTGAGAAAGGTCAATATCCTGGAATTCTAGGCTTTCAGTAACCAGGCCCTGGGATGTAGGGACTGGGGATTGGGATGCAGTAAGCATCCGTCCTCCTGAGACAGAAGATCTGGAGCATTCCCCAACTCCAGAGGAAGGATACCAAGTTTGTTGTGGCCAACGTGGAGCTATGAGTATCATACAACCTCTGTCTCTCTGAAGTTTGAATAAAGTCTTGGGAATGAGGGGAATGGGTGGGAAGGCATAGAGGAAGTCCTGACCTCAGTGGAGTAGAAAAGCATCTCTTGCCTGACAGTTGTGAGCCGGGATTCTAGAACAGAATCAGGGAAGTTTGGCATTCGGTGGACTTGCAAAGGGGTCTATATCTGGTGTTCTCAAGATTTGAAACACTCGAGCAAGCTGGTGTGAGTGGAGGGACCACTCGTGTTGCAGCAGTATTCTACTGAGTCTATCTGCCCTTAAGTTTTGAATGCCCGGAAGGTATACCGCAAACAGGTGAATTTGCAACTCTCTGGTGAGGGTCCATAGTCACAAAGCTTCGTTGCATAGCGACAGAGAGCCTGTTGCGCCTTGCTTGTTCACATAGAACATAGCTACCTGATTGTCGGTTTTGACCAGAACTGTCTTTTTGCCGAGATGGGCCTGAAAGACTTGAATAGCATTTAAGATGGCTCTTAGCTCTAGGAGGTTTATGTGAAGGGAATCCTCCTGTGGGGTCCAGAGACCCTGAGTGGACAGATCGTGCAAGTGGGCCACCCAACCCATCTTGGACGCATCTGTTGTTAGGGTGGCCTGGTATAGAGGCTGCTGGAAAGGAGAGCCTACAAGGAGGTTTTCCAGAGATTGCCACCATTGCAGGGACGAAATCAGATGTGTGGTGTTTCTGATCTTGTCCATTAGCTGACCCGAGGCCTGTGACCATTGAGAGGATAGGGTCCACTGGGCTGCTCGAATGTGGAGGCGAGCATAGGGAACCACATGGACAGTGGATGCCATATGTCCCAGAAGTTGAAGCATCTCTCGAGCAGTAAGGAACACCTTCATAGATGATTGAGATGCTAGTTGTATTATCTTTAGACAGCGTGGCTGTGGCAGGAAAGCCTTTGACTGCCGTGTGTCTAGACGAGCCCCTATGAATTCCAGAGATTGAGAGGGGGTGAGATGAGATTTTAGGAGGTTTAAGACCAGTCCCAAGTATTGAAGAATGCTCATTGCTCGAGAAAGAGCAAAAGCTGGCCTCTGGAGCTGTCGATGCTCGAATGAGCCAATCGTCCAAGTAAGGGAAGACAAATATTCCCAGAGTCCTCATAAATGCTGCTACCACTGCCATGCATTTTGTGAAGACTCTTGGAGCAGCGGCCAGACCGAAAGGAAGAACTCTGTACTGGAAGTATCTTCCTTGGACCAGGAATCAAAGGAACTTCCTGTGATCTGAGTGGATGAGAATATGCGTGTACGCATCTCTTAGATCTAGAGAACATAGCCAGTCCTGACTTTGAAGGTATGGAAGGAGTGTCCCGAGGGAGATCATTTTGAACTTTTCTCGGAACAAATATTTGTTTAATTTTCTGAGGTCTAGGATAGGCCTGTGTCCTCCTGTCTTCTTTGGAATAAGAAAATAGAGGGAGTAAAACCCCGAACCCTGTTGGGATATGGATACTTCTTCGATTGCTCCTTGAGTGAGAAGTGATGTGACCTCCTGCCACAAAAGGTTGGTGGCAGGGGTCTGAGAATTGAACTATTATTGTAGGTGGGGGCAAGTTGAGAAAATGAAGCTTGTACCCCAGTCGTACAATGGACAGAGTCCAGTTTTCTGATTTTATTTATTGCCATCTTTTGGCAAAATAGCATAGTCTTCCTGGAATGGTTAAGGGTTCTGGACCTTTCAGGGGCAGAATGACTAAGTTCTCTAGGTAGAAGTCAAAGACCCTGAGGGGGCTGGGTCTGTTGGGCCGGTTGAGCTCTTTGAGCTTGTGGCTTTCTTTGCTGTCTGTTCGGTTTTTGCCCCTTCTGGGGAACATGAAGCGGACAGTGGCTTTGATGGGTGTAAGATGGGTAAGGCTTCTTTTTCTTGCTGAAAAAGGGTTTTTTGAATGTTTTCTTCTTTGCTGGGTTGGCTGTAGACTTTGATAGTCTGTTCAAGGTAGTATTTTCAGATTCAAGCTGATTAGCCTTGTCCTGCAAGTCCATGCCAAAGAGATTTTCTCATGTACAAGGAATGTTTCCCAGCTTTTCTTGCACCCACTGTTCTAAGTCTGATGCTTGAAGCCAAGCAATACGAGGTGCTCCTATGGATATAGGAGAGGTTCTGCTAATACATTCAAAGCAATCAAAGGTAGCACGGTTCATGAATTTAGAGACATTCTGGGCGTGCTTGACCAGAATAAGGTAGTCTGCTCTTTTTTCCTCAGAGACACAAGGGCTAATGAGCTCTAAGTCTTTTGTGCCTTCTTCCAGAAACATTCCCTATAAAAAAATATAGGAACTGATCCTGGCTGATAGCATGGAGGATTGAAAGCATCGACGCCCAAAGGCATCGAGTGTCCTGGATTCCCGGCCTGGAGGATTAATAGAATGTTTTAGCACTCTTGATTCTTCACATGGCCAATTCCACTACCATCGAATGGTGTAGTAACTGAGTTTTTTGAAAACCAGGACAACTTGGCACTCGGTACATAGTGTCAAGGCGTCGGGAATGTGAAAATATCGTTAAAGGAGTTTCCCACATTTTCAACAACAGATCATGTAAGATCTTGTGAATGGGAAGCATAGCTGCCTCCTTGGGAGCCATAGGGTATTGAAGAATTCTTAATTTTTCTGCCCTAGGTTCCTTTTCTGGAATCACAGTGATTGCAAGGCCCTTTGCTAAATCACGTATGAAATCCTGGAAGGACATATCTTCTGGAGGAGACATCCTGCGTTGAGGAGGAGTTGTTGAATCCTCTAGTACAGTGATGGCTAACCTTTTTGAGCCCGAGTGCCCAAACTGCCGCACAAAACCAAAGAATTTCCTCAAAGTGCCAGCACGTCAATTTGCATAAATATTTGCATAATGCTAACATACACTAACTTTTAGTAAACATGTCTCTTAATGAGTGTATGGATAAAGACAGACTAAAAGATTTCTACATTACTATAATCCAGTGCCAACCGCCAGGCACATTAGGAACTACTACAAACACTGCCCATTTAGAACCAATAGCAAACCCGCCGTATCCTAACAGCACTACCAGGACTCACAAAGCACCATACCATACCTATCAAAAGGCAACACTGCAAATATTAAACCAATACATTTCAGAGAATAACAATACATGACCTACTGGGGAAAGAGAACAAGTGGCAATGTCAAAAAGGAATTACATAAACAGAATACCTCAGCTCAGTTACACAGTTGCAATTGCTCCAGCCACTTTCTTCTGGTTTCTTCATGTTTTCTGCTAACTCTCCATCATCTGCTGTCCATTTGTCCTTTCTTCTCTCTTCTAGTTTTTTTTTCCATTCTCTCTCTCTACATCCGCTTTAACATACTAATCTTTCTCCTTTTGCTCTTTCCTCATTCCTATTTCATCCACTCAAATTTTACCCCTCCATCCTCAATCCCCACTTACTCTTCCAATACCCGGCCAATTGTAGATTTTTTATCCCTCCCACACAAAATATTTTTCCCCTCTCCATTTTACTCTCCCAGCCCCATCCCATTCTAATCCTCCCCCAACAGCAGCTCCCGTCTAGTTCCAGCCTCACCCAGCATCCATTCCCTTCTAGTCCCTGCATCAGCCCATTTCCAGTCCTAGCCCCCCATCAGCCCATTTCCAGTCCTAGCAACCCCCCAACCCAATACCAGTCCTAGCCCCCCCCATCAACCCACTTCCAGTCCTAAACCCCCATCACCCCATTTTCAGTTTAAGCCCCCCCTATAACCCATTACCAGTCCTAACCCATCACCCCATTTCCAGACAGCCCCCATCAGCCCAAAGCCCGTTACCAGTTCTAACCCCCCCCCATAGCCCATTACCAGTCCTAACCCCTCATCACCCCATTTCCAGACAGCCCCCATCAGCCCACAGCCCATTACCAGTCCTAACCCCCCCAGCCCCTTAGCAGTCCTAACACCCCCTAGCCCATTAGCAGTCCTAACCCCCCCCATAGCCCATTAGCAGTCCTAACCCCCCATCACCCCATTTCCAGACAGCCCCCATCAGCCCACAGCCCATTAGCAGTCCTACCCCCCGCCCGCCCACCCATTAGCAGTCCTAACCCCCCCCCGCCCATTAGCATTCCTACCCCCCCGCCGGCCCATTTTCTGTCCTAACCCCCCCCAGCCCATTCGCAGTCCTAACCCCTCCCCCCCTAGCCCATTAGCAGTCCTAACCCCTACCCCCCCAGCCCATTAGCAGTCCTAACCCCCCCCAGCCCATTAGCAGTCCTACCCCCCCGCCCGCCCGCCCATTAGCAGTCCTAACCCCCCCCCCAGCCCATTAGTAGTCCTAACCCCTCCCCCCCTAGCCCATTAGAAGTCCTAACCCCCCCCTAGCCCTAGCAGTCCTACCCCCCCGCCCGCCCGCCCATTATCAGTCCTAACCCCCCCTAGCACTTTAGCAGTCCTAACCCCCCCATGCCCTTTAGCAGTCCTAACCCCTCCCCCCCTAGCCCATTAGAAGTCCTAACCCCCCCCAGCCCATTAGCAGTCCTAACCCCCCCAGCCCTTTAGCAGTCCTAACCCCTCCCCCCTAGCCCATTAGCAGTCCTAACCCCCCCTAGCCCTAGCAGTCCTACCCCCCCGCCCGCCCGCCCATTAGCAGTCCTAACCCCCCCCCCAGCCCATTAGCAGTCCTAACCCCCCCCCAGCCCTTTAGCAGTCCTAACCCCTCCCCACCTAGCCCATTAGAAGTCCTAACCCCCCCCCCCCCCTGGCAAATTTAAAAAAAAAAAAAAGCAGGCTCTGGCTGCTGCCGCTGCCGCAGCAGAATGCAATGTCCCGCGGGGCCCCCTCCGCCCGCTAAGCCCCTCTGCAAGGGCTTTCAGATTCGCGAGGGAGAGCGTCTCTCTCGTGTCTCTGTTAAGCCCGCAGGGGCTAATGGGAAATTTCCCATCAGTCCCTCGCAGGGGCTGATGGGAAATTTCCCATTAGCCCCTGCGGGGCTTAACAGAGACGCGAGGGAGACGCTCTCCCTCGCGAATCTGAAAGCCCTTGCAGAGGGGCTTAGCGGGCGGAGGGGGGCCCCGCGGGACGCTGCATTCTGCCCTTGCCGCGTCCGCGGCAGCAGTCAGAGCCAGCTTTTTCTTTTTTGCGGACCTTCCCGCGTGCCAGCTGCAAGGCCTTCGCGTGCCACAGCTGGCACGCGTGCCATAGGTTCGCCATCGCTGCTCTAGTAGGTTCGCTCTGGTACCGGTAGAATCGTCAGAGTCATCGGAATCGGACGACTCAAAGGCACTCTGTACCGGGTGCTCCCGTAACGCATGGTATTGGTACCGCTCGAAGTCGGTACTGAAATGTCTCGGTTCCTGATCCCCGATACCTGAGATAGACTCAAGGCTCGGCATGGGGGGAAGCAGTCCTGTCGAAGCAGGTACTGTCGGTACCGATACCTGTTGAACTGTCTGTAGCGGTCTTAGCGGTACCGAAGCTGCTAAGAGGGACGCTAGACTGCATTAAATAGTGAGGATTCTTTTATCCATCGCTCCTGCTGATGCCTGGGTGTCGGTAACGGTGGAAGCGGCTATGACCCCAGAATATGGCACCAGTAATTCTGCAGAGGTGGAAGCTTCTGGAACATCCTGGAGCCCCGTTAATGCTTTGGAGCCTGAAGACTCCTGCCAGGGCTGTTTTGCCGGTGAACTATCCTCGAGGGCAATGCCAGTGGCATCTCAATACTTTGAAGAAGATTTACCCTTCGAGGACCAGCCAGTCTTAGAAGACTTAAGTTTAGTTACCTGAGATCCATGGGAGGAAGATGAAGCCCTGGAGGACACTGATGCAAGTGACATCGTATCCGTGGCAAAAAGAGTATCGAGTTTTGCGGCTCTATTCTGCAGGCCCCTTTTGGTCATGCTCGTGCAGGACAGACACTCCGTTGGACAATGTTCAGGACCTAAACATTTTAGACACCAATCATGGGGGTCGGTGACGGAAATGGTACCGCCACACTTTGAGCATTTTTTTAAACCACTAGCTGGTTTCTCCATGCCTGAAGAAAAATGGGCCTAGTGCCCAAAATGGCGCCTAGCACCAGAAACAGGGGAAAGACCCCTGAAGAAAATACAAGGTTTTTGTTTGAAAAGAACGAACCACCACCACCGGCGGTACCGGTAGGCGTCGAATGAAGGCAGAAGTGACCACAAAAGAACAAAGAATAAAAGGAAATTTTCACCGGTGATAAGGTACACGTTCTGTCGGCTCCACGGAAAACAAAGAACTAAAGTGAGAGAGGTACAGAGGCGGGAAGGCAGCACACATGCGCTGTGGGGTGCTCCCAGAAGCGTTACTATTGGACGCTGGGGAGCGTTCCCGCGCGGGCTCAGTCAGTATCGACGATGCCCATATGTGAAGACTACATTCCTGCTTGTTCCTGGAGATAGTGCTATTCCAGTTTTTAATGTATCATCTAAATTAGTAGTGTCAGGGTCAAGATGAGGGAGAATCTGATCTAGGAATTTCTCTTTTTCAAACTTTTTGAACCTTTGCAGTGGGGCGGTATAGGGCTTTACAGAAGTAGTAAAGGTGTAGGATGAAAGTTGGAATTTGATTATATAGTGGTCAGACCAGAGAACCGGTTGTTTGTAAACTGACTGTTTGAGGAGAGTTGAGTATTTCTATGGGGAGCAATATTAAATCTAATGTGTTATCTTCACTGCGGGTGGGGACATTAACTATTTGTTGAAAGCCCATCTCAGACACTGCACTGAGGAATGTTGAAGCATGGTTGTTGTGGATGGAAGAGAGGTTGAGGTCGCCTAAGAAGATTACAGGCTTTTTGTGGTTAAAGTGATTATGTTTTTAGTTATGGTACCTAGGATAATGTGATTGGTATTAGGGGGTCTGTAAATGAGGCAAAATGCTAGATGTTTGGTTTGAATAGCAAGAATGTCTATGCATTCACTGTTATTAGAGGGGAGGATAAAGGTATGCAGGTTGTCTCTAGAGATGAGGACATCTCCGCCTCGTTTATTTGCTCTAGTGGTGAACATTATAACCTGGGAAATGGATTTGGTTGAGAAATATTGTGTCAGATTCAACAACCCATGATTCAGTAGCGAAGACGATGTCCGGGTTGTTGTCTGTTAAAATATCATTAATTAAAGGTATCTTGTTTTTAACAGAGCAAGCATCGATGAGTATGCATGAAAGCATATGGGTGTCAGGTGTGTTTAAAATAGGGGGGTTGAAGGTAGTGGAGGGGAACAGATAGATTAACCTATCTGGGTTATAATTGTGGCAGTATGCAGGTCTGAATCTTATGATAGTGTGTGAGGTTCTGGATGGGTTGTAGATAGCGTAGTTACTCACCTGTAACAGGTGTTCTCCAGAGACAGCAGGAATCAGTCCTTACATATGGGGACGTCAGCGCCGACGGAGCCCTCGTGCGGAGCAATTCCCCATCTTTCAAAGAAAGCCTTTGGGATTGCATCACGCATGCGCGGTCCCCTTCCTGCTCAAGGGTGCCATCTTGCTCAGTCAAATGATATAGCTAAAAAGACAGCAAAAGGATAAAAATTAATCAAGGACTGCAACTCCAGGGGAGGAGGGAGGGTCATGAGGACTGATTCCTGCTGTCCCTGGAGAACACCTCTTACAGGTAAGTAACTACGCTTTCTCCAGGAACAAGCAGGAAGTCAGTCCTCACATATGGGACTCCCTAGCTATAGGCTACCGAGAACCCATAGCTGAAAAAGGGCTCCCTCTAGAAGAGCCACAGCAGCTGTGATAGGAAATCAGCGGAGAACGTAACCCCTCCGGTAGCCTAAAACCAAAGGGTCAGAAGGTAGGATTTGCCTAAACCTCAAATAAGTTACGGAGTACCGCCTGACCGAAAGCACTGTCCCATCGGGTTTCCCTATCCAAGCAGTAATGGGCTGCAAATGTCTGGCCCGAAGACCAGGTGGCGGCCCGGCAGATGTCTGCCAGCAGAACAGAGCAGAAGTGAGCCACTGATGCGGCCTTAGCCTGACATGCTGGGCCGTGATTCGACCCTGCAACGGGAGGTCGGCCGCCCTGTACGCCCAGGCAATGCAATCTGCCACCCAGGTTGGCAACGTGTGCTTGGAGACAGGTAGCCCCAGCTTACTGGCGTCATAAGAAAGAGCTGAGTAGCCCTTCGATGTCCCCGCATACGTTCTAAATAGAAGGCAAGTGCCCTCTTACAATCCAGGGTATGTAGGACCGCCTCTGCCCGGTTGGCATGCTGCCTGGGAAAGAAGGCTGGAAGAACCACCTCTGGGTTGAGGTGGAACAAAGAGACCACTTTCGGAAGGAACTTGGGGTGGGTTCGAAAGGACCACCCTCTTCCTATAAAACCGTGTGTACGGTCTATCCGAAACAAGAGCTTGCAGCTCACTCATTCGTCTGGCAGATGTGAGTGCCACCAGGAAGAGCACCTTCCAGGAGAGGAAACACAGATGGCAAGTGGACATCGGCTCAAAAGGTGGGCGAGTCAGTCGCTGCAAGACCACATTCAAATCCCACTCAGTTGCCGGGGGACGAACCGGGGGTTTTAGTGGAAGTAGACCTCTGAGGAATCTGGACACCAAGGGGTGAGCTGAAAGAGGTTGTCCTTCCACTTGGCAGTGGTGTGCTAACAAAGCACTCAGGTAAACCCTGACAGAGTTAGACTTAAAACCTAATTCTGAGAGGTGCAGCAGGTACTGCAACACCACTGGTACTAGACAAGAGAAAGGGTTTTCATTGTGCTGGGTATACCACACCTCAAACCTGCGCCACTTGATGGCATAGGTTCTCCTAGTGGACTGCCTCCTTGAGGCCAGTAACACTTCTTCTACATTCTTAGGTAGGAGGAGAGGAGCCAGCACTACCCTTTCAGCAGGGGTGTAAGAGAGAGCCCTGCTCCTGGGACAGGAGGTCGGGCTGTGTCCCCAGAGGGAGTGGGACTTCCACTGCCAGCTGGAGGAGAAGTGGAAACCAAGGCTATCTTGGCCATCTGGGGGCCACCAGAATGACAGAGGCCTTGTCCCGATGGATTCTGAACAGAGTCCGGGCCACTAGAGGCGTGGGAGGAAACGCATACAGGAGGCCCACTGACCAGGAGATCAGAAAAAGAGTAGTTACTCAACTGTAACAGGTGTTCTCCAGGAGCAGCAGGAATCAGTCCTCAAATATGGGTGATGTAGGCGCCGACAGAGCCCCCGTGCGGAGCATTTCCCCAGCTTTCAAAGAAAGCCTTTGGGAATGCAGCGCGCCTACGCGGTCCCCTTCCCGCCCAAGGGTGCCATCTTGCTCAGTCTGATGACATAGCTAAAAGACAGCAAAAAAAAATTTTAAATAAAGTATATGACTGCAACTCCAGGGGAGGAGGGAGGGTCGTGAGGAATGATTCCTGCTGCTCCTGGACAACACCTGTTACAGGTGAGTAACTGCTCTTTCTCCAGGACCAAGCAGGAAGTCAGTCCTCACATATGGGACTCCCCAGCTCTAGGCTACCGGGAACCCCAAGCTGAAAAAATATCTCCCTCTGCAGAACCTCAGCATCCGTGACAAGAATATCCTCTGAGAACGCCCCCGTACGGTAGTCCCACACAATGGCCAGAGGGTAGGAGTTGTCTAAACCTCAAAGAGATTACAGAGTACCGCCTGTCCAAAAGCACTGTCCCTTCAGGACTCTCTCTCGAGGCAGTAGTGGGCTGCAAAAGTCTGACTTGAAGACCAAGTAGCGGCCCGGCAGATGTCTACCAACGGAACAGAGCGGAGATGAGCTACTGACGCGGCTTTCGCCCCGACACGGTGGGCCGTGACTTGACCCTGCAAGGAGAGGCTGGCTGCCCTGTACACCCAGGCGATACAATCTGCTACCCAAGTGGACAACGTACGCTTGGAGACAGTTAACCCCAACTTATTAGGGTCAAAGAATACGAAAAGCTGAGTAGCCCTTTGATGCCCCTTCATACGCTCTATGTAAAAGGACAACGCCCTCTTACAGTCCAGGGTATGCAAGACTGTCTCAGCCCGGCTGGTATGCGGCCTGGGAAAGAATGACGGAAGAACCACCTCCTGGTTGAGGTGGAAAGAGGAGACAACTTTTGGAAGGAACTTCGGATGAGTCCAAAGGACCACCCTGTTCCTATAGAACCATGTGTACTGTCTATCAGAAACCAGAGCTTGTAGTTCACTCACACGCCTGGCCGAGGTAAGAGCTACCAGGAAGAGTGCTTTCCAAGAAAGGAAGCGTAAATGGCAAGTAGCCATCGGCTCAAAAGGTGGGCAAGTAAGTTGTTCCAAGACCACGTTCAAGTCCCACTCAGTGACAGGGGGACGAATCGGAGGCTTGAGCAAAAGCAGGCCTCTGAGGAAGCGGGACACCAAGGGGTGAACCAACAGCGACTGTCCCTCCACCGGTGAGTGGTGTACTGAAAGAGCACTGAGGTGGACCCGAACCGAGTTGGACTTAAGGCCTAGGTCTGACAGGTGAAGTAGGTATTGTAGAACTACTGGCACCAGGCAGGAGAAAGGATCTTCACTGTGCTGAGCACACCACACCGAGAACCTGCGCCACTTGAGTGCATAGGACCTTCTGGTGGATTGCCTCCTCGAGGCCAAGACCGCCTCCTCAACTTCCCTAGGTAGAAGTAAGGGAGCCAGCACTATCCTTTCAGCAGCCAGGCCATCAGATTGAGGGATCTGAGATTGTGGGGCAGAAGGGAACCCTGATCCTGAGACAGGAGATCAGGTTGCAGCCCCAGAGGGAATGGAGTTTCCACTGCCAACTGCAGAAGAAGTGGAAACCACAGTTGCCTCGGCCATCTAGGAGCTACCAGAATGACTGAGGCCTTGTCTCGTCGAATCTTGAACAGAGTTCGGGCCACCAGGGGCGTGGGAGAAAACGCATACAGGAGGCCCGTCGACCAAGAGATCAGTAAAGCATCTGCTGCCACTCTCAGGGGATGCGGCTGTCTGGAGCAAAACCTGGGTAGCTGACGGTTCAGTGGACTGGCAAAGAGATCGATGGATGGACGTCCCCTTCGTAGAAAGAGCTGCTGAACCACTAGTGGATTCAACTGCCACTCGTGAGGCTGGAGAATCCTGCTTAGTTTCTCTCCTGACTGGGCAGATAAACCGCTTTGAGAAACATACCCTGTTTGACTACAAAGGAGCAAAGGGCCTGTGCCTCCTGACATAGGAGTCTGGACCCTGTGCCCCCTTGCTTGTTCACATAGAACACTGCTACCTGATTGTCTGTCTGAACTAAGACAGACTGGTGAGAGAGGGCATGAGAAAAAGTCTGTAGAGCCAAGCGGATTGCTCGTAGCTCCAAGAGACTGATTTGCTGTGTGGCCTCCCGAGGAGACCAGAAGCCTTGAGTGCACGTGCCCTGACAATGTGCACCCCAGCCCTTTAAAGAAGCATCGGTCGTGCAGGGGCCTGAAAGGGTACTCCCCTGAGAAGGTTGGGGAGATGTAGCCACCACTGCAAGGAGTCCAAGAGTGGTTTGGAAACTCTTACTCTGTCTCGGAGGCCGCCTGTGGCCTGTGCCCACTGAACTCTGAGGCACCACTGAGCCGCTCGCATGTGCAGACGGGCATTTGGGGTCACATGTACCGTGGATGACATGTGGCCCAGGAGCCACAGCAAGTGTTTGGCGGAGACCTGAGAATTGCTGAGGAAACTGGTTGGCCAAGTCCATCAGTCTGAGGGCCCTGTCCTCGGGCAAGTAAGCCCTTGCTTGCAGGGTGTCTAATCTTGCCCCTATTAACTCTAGGTTTTGTGAGGGGAGCAAAGTGGACTTTGCGTAGTTTATGACAAAGCCCAGATGCTGAAGAAGAGAGACAGTGTGAAGAGTGGCTTGTCTGGCCTCTTGGAGAGACTGGCCCCTGATGAGCCAGTCATCCAGGTATGGGAAGACAAAAATTCCCTGATTTCTGAGATAGGCCGCCACCACCGCCAGGCATTTGGTGAAAACCCTGGAGGCGGAAGTTAGGCCAAAGGGAAGTACTCTGTACTGGAAATGGTTTCCTCCCACCACAAATCTGAGGTATTGTCTGTGGTCTGGATGAATGAGGATATGAGTATAAGCATCCTTTAGATCTAAGGAGCATAGTCAGTCTCCCTGCTGGAGGTAGGGCAGCAATATTCCAAGGGTAAGCATCTTGAACTTTCCCTCTCCAGAAACTTGTTTACGTTTTGCAAGTCTAAGATAGGCCGGAGGCCTCCTGTCCTTTTTGGTACCAGAAAGTACCTGCAGTAGAAGCCTTGCCCTTTCAGGTGGTGAGGCACCGGTTCCACCGCCTGTTCCTTTAGAAGACTTGCTAACTCCTGGAGGAGGAGGTCTCTGTGCAGAGGGAGTCTTGGAGGCTCCCCTGGGAAGCAGGAGGGGGGGTATCTGGTGGAAGTGGAGTGCGTAGCCTTGTTGGACTATGCTGAGGACCCAGGTATCCCCTGTGATGACTGGCCACCTGTAGGCCTACAGGGTCAACCGACCTCCTGTGCTGAGTGGAGCCAGCTGTGGAGAAGAGGCTATGCTGTGGGAGTCAAAACCCCGCTCCCTGCTGTGCAGGAGCCAGAGCTGGCAGCTTGAGGGTCTTCTGCCTGCGGGGCCCATGCCCCTGCCCATTGGCCTGCTGGCCCTGTTGGGGAACTGGAGAGGCCTGATAGTGAGGGTAGGATTTGGAGGCAGCACCCTTCCTCGGGAAAAAGGCCTTTTTCCCCCCGAGACCACCTTTTTCTGAGAAGGGGCAGTAGTATTCCTGGACAGCCTTGTCCTGGTGAGAGTCTCAGTCTCGATTTCCGCAGCCTTTTCAGCCATGGGTTTACCAAAAAGGTTTTCACCTCGGCAGGGGACATCGACCAACTTGTCCTGCACCCATGGCTCCAGGTCCAATGACTTTAGCCAGGCCTGACGGCGTGCGCCGATGCCAGACGCGGCTATCCGGGCCGAAGCCTCAAGCCATCATAGGCTGCTCAAGAGATAAACTTCGAGCACTCTCAGATCCCTGTTGACAAAGCCTTGAACCTCTGCAAAGATTCCTCTGAGAGGCCAGCTGAGAACTCGGCAATCTCCTTTGCCAGGTCTCATAGGTACATGCCTATGTACAGCTGGTAGGTCTGGACACGGCAAGACAGCATAGAGCCCTGGAAGCACTTTCTACTGAGGGCATCCAGGTTCCGGGCCTCCCGGCCAGGGGGCACCAAGGAGTGCATCTTCTGTCTCTTAAGACGGTGCATGGCCGATTCCACAACCATGGAGTGGTGCGGTAGCTGTACCTTTTGGAACCCAGGGCTCTTACGGACTCGATAAATAGAATCGACCCATTTGCTATGAACCGGCGCCAAGGTCGGTGCTTCCCACATACGGAAGAGCAGCCCTTCCAGCATCGGAGGAACCAGTACAGTAAAGGCCTCGCTCGGAGGAGAGTCATACTGGAGGGCATTGAGCTCCTCAGCTCGAGGCTCCTCCTCGCCGTCCGCAGGGAAGGCCAGGGCCTTGGCCATGTCCCTCATGAAGTCTGAGAACCAGGTATCCTCCGGGAGGGGGGGGGGGGGGGGAACTTCTCCGAGGCTCGGACTCCAGTGAGTCCGAAGGGACGCACCGGGTCCGGAAGGTGTCCAGGGACTCCTCGCCTCCATCTCCCACTCCGACTCCTCCGAGGAGTCGTCAAGCGGCTCTGGCCGTGTGGGCCTCGGTGCCACCTGCCCCGACGCCGAGGGTATTGGCGTCGATGACCTCGGCCCCGCACGGGAGAGGTCGAGGGGGACCGTGACCGAGGATCGACTCGAGACTTCAGGGACTCGAGGATCAGATCGGTCTCCGGGGTCGACTTAGACGTCGAGGTCCCAGTGGTCGGGACAGATGCACCGGTCAGACCGGCGATCAGCACCCGCTGCTGCTCCATGAAGGCAGCCAAGCTGCTCTCCAAGGCCGTCAACCTGAGTCCAAGCTCAGGAGACTCAGCAGCCCCCGACTCGGGCCCCGACGTCGGCTCCCCCGGAGGAGAGTCCATGAGGACAACTGCACTTACGTGACTCGGGGACTCCGACTCCACACAAGGTGGCTTGGCAGGCCTCTCCGACTCCGAGAGCCCGGGGTGGTGGTCGTGGCTACGCGACCTGGCCCTCGAGGAACCAAGAGCTTCCACTGACGCCGCCCTTATGAGCTTCTTCTTTCTTCGGTGCTCCCATGATGGAGACTCCCTTTCAGAGGACCCCTGATGGCGCTTGGGGTCGGACTCCCGAGATGTCGAGCCTCTGACGAAGTCCGGGCCTGGCCAGACGCGGAATCAGAGAATATTCTCTCATGCTGATGCTGACAGCTCCGAAGCGCCTTCGATGACATTTTGCCGCACGGGACACAGACCAGCGGGTCATGGTCGGGCCCGAAGCACCGGAGGCAGCAGTCATGTGTGTCGGTGAGAGACATAAGTTTCTTACACCTATCAGACTTTTTAAACCCGCTGCGAGCCATCAGGGAAAAAGGGCCCCTGCAAGGTCAAACGACCGAGCTGCCAGTGAAAACACAAAAAAAGCGCGAACGCTAGTCACGAAGGACAAAAACCAAAAACACAAGTCCAGACTTGATACCGGTGTACCGAGCTCAGGCGGGAAGGGGAACCGGCATCAAACCGGACAAAATAACGCGAAAATCGCCGAAAAAACCCCAACTTTTCCGGGGTGACACGAACTCACATCCGTCGGGCTCCATGAAAAATGAAAGACTGAGCAAGATGGCACCCTTGGGCAGGAAGGGGACCGCGCAAGCGCGCTGCATTCCCAAAGGCTTTCTTTGAAAGCTGGGGAAATGCTCCGCACGGGGGCTCCGCCGGCGCCGACGTCACCCATATGTAAGGACTGACTTCCTGCTTGGTCCTGGAGAAGCATCTGAAACACCCTCTGAGGATGTGGCTGTCTGGAGCAAAAGCTGGGCAACTGGAGATTTTGCGGCCTGGCA
Source organism: Ichthyophis bannanicus (assembly GCA_033557465.1). Taxonomy (NCBI): domain Eukaryota; kingdom Metazoa; phylum Chordata; class Amphibia; order Gymnophiona; family Ichthyophiidae; genus Ichthyophis; species Ichthyophis bannanicus. The sequence goes on from CM066031.1 coordinate 1,531,455,691, forward strand.
AAGAGATCTATGGACGGATGCCCCCAGCAGTGGAAGATCTGCTGGGCCACTTCCAGATTCAGTTGCCACTAGTGAGGTTGAAGAATCCTGCTTAGCTTGTCTGCTATGAAGTTCTCCTGACCTGGCAGGTAAACTGCTTTGAGGGACATACCCTGCCTGATTGCAAAGGAGCAGAGGTCGGGTGTCTTCCGACATAGGAGACGGGACCCCGTACCTCCCTGCTTGTTCACGTAGAACATTGCTACCTGATTGTCGGTCTGCACCAAGACAGATTGGTGTGAGAGAACATGACAAAAGGTTTGAAGAGCTAGGCGAATCGCCCGAAGATCTAAGAGGTTGATTTGGTGTGTACTCTCCTGAGGAGACCACAACCCCCGAGTGCATAATCCCTGGCAATGGGCTCCCCAGCTCAGCAAGGAGGCATCTGTCGTCAGCACTCTTGTGTGTGAGGGAGGCTGGAAAGGCACTCCCTCGAGCAGGTTGGGTGGCTGAAGCCACCACGCCAGTGACTTAATCAGTCGTTTGGACACTCTGATCCTGTCTCGGAGCCATCCTGTGGCTTGTGTCCACTGATCCTTGAGGCACCACTAAGCTGTCCTCATGTGGAGCCGGGCATTTGGGATTACATGTACCGTGGAGGCCATGTGGCCCAGGAGGTGTAGAAAGTGTCTTGATGAGATCTGAGACTTGTGGCTGACTTGGTGCACCAGGGCCAGAAGACTTTGCGCCCTGTCCTCTGGCAGGTAAGCTTTTGTCCGAAGGGTGTCTAGCCTTGCTCCTATGAATTCTAAGTTTTGAGTGGGGAGCAAAGTGGACTTTGCTTGATTTATGACAAAGCATATAAGCTGTAGCATGTTGATAGTGCGAGCTGTGGCCTGTTGGGCCTCCTGAGGCGACTGGGCCCTGATGGGCCAGTCGTCCAGTTAAGGGAAGACAAAAATCCCTTGGTTCCTGAGGAAGGCCGCCACTACCGCCAGGCATTTGGTAAACACTCTGGGAGCGGAGGCTAGGCCAAATGGAAGTACTCTGTACTGAAAATAGTTTCCTCCCACTACAAATCTTTAGATATTGCCTGTGGTCTGGATGTATGAGGATGTGCGTGTAGGCATCCTTCAGGTCTAAGGAGCATAGCCAATCTCCCTGGAGGAGGTAAGGCAGCAATATTCCAAGGGAAAGCATCTTGAACGCTTCCCTCACCAGGAAGTAGTTTAAGTTTCGCAGGTCAAGGATGGGTCTGAGGCCCCCTGTTCTCTTTGGTATCAGAAAATACCTAGAGTAGAAGCCCTGTCCCTGCAGGTGGTGGGGCATCGTTTCCACTACCTGATCCTATAGAAGAACGGCCAACTCCTACAAGAGGAGGCTCCTGTGTAGAGGGGGTCTGAGAGGCTCTCCTGGAAAGAAGGAGGGAGGTACCTGGTTGAAGTGGAGCAAATAGCCCCTTTGGACTATTTGAAGGACCCAGGTATCTGTGGTGATGGTTGGTCACCTGTGGGCGTACAGGCTCAGTCTTCCTCCTGTGCAGGACCTCACCCCTGGTTGGAGAGAGGCTATGCTGTGGCAGTCAAAAACCCTCTCCCTGCTGGGTCAGAACCGGGGCCCGAGGCTTGGTGGCCTTCTGCTTACGCGGGCCATGCCCCTGTCCCTTGGCCTGCTGCTCCTGTGGGCGAGCTGAGGCGGCCTGGTGAATGGGGTAGTTGTGGTAAGCAGCACCCTTCCTCAGGAAAAAGGGCTTTTTACCCGAGCCCTTCTTTTTAGAAGGGATAAAAGTCTTCTTGGAGAGTCTTGTCCAGGTCAACTACTCGGACTCTTGTTCAGCAGCCTTCTCAATCATGGGTTTGCCAAAGAGGTTGTCACCCCGGCAAGGGACATCGACCAACTTGTCCTGAACCCATGGTTCCAGGTCCGACGACATTAGCCACGCCTGACGGTGGGCACCAATGCCGGCTGCGGCTATTGGGGCCGAGGCCTCGAAGCCATCATAGGCTGCTCGAGATAAACTTCGAGCACTCCCGAATCCCAGTGGACAAGTTCTTGAAGTGCTGCAAGGGTTCCTCGGAGAGGCCAGCTGAGAACCCAGCAATCTCCTTTGCCAGGTCCCGCAAATACATGCCCATGTACAGCTGGTATGTTTAGACTCTGCATGACAGACTCAAGCCCTGGTAGCAGTTTCTGCCGAGGGCGTCCAGGTTCCGGGCTTCCCTGCCAGGAAGCACCAAGGAGTGCATTTTTTGGCTCTTGAGCCTGTGCATAGCCGATTCCACAACCATGGAGTTGTGTGGTAGCTGTGCTTTTTGGAAACCACGGCTCTTGTGGACTGAATAGATAGAATCAACCCACTTGCTGAGAACTGGCATCGAGGACGGTGACTCCCACATGTGGAGCATCAGCTACTCCAACATCGGAGGAACCGGTACCGTAAGGGATTCCCGAGGGGAAAAATCATACTGGAGAGCTTCGAGCTCCTCAGCTCGAGGCTCCTCCTCAGTATCCGCCGGGAATGCCAAAGCCTTGGCCATGGTCCCTGACGAAGTCCGAGAACCAGGTATCCTCCGGGGGGAGGGGGGGGAGGGACCTTCTCTGAGGCTCGGAACCCGGCAAGTCCGATGGGATTAACTGGGTCCGGTGGGTGTCGGGGGACTCCTCATCTTCCGTTTCCCATGCAGAGTCCTCCGAAGAGGAATCGATGGGCTTCAGCCGTGAGAGCTTCGGGCTCAACCGCCCCGAAAACGAGGGCACCGGCATCGACGACCTCGGTTCCGAATGGGAGGTCGAGGGAGACCTCAGCCGAGGATCGACTTGAGTCAGAAGAGTCTCGAGGATCGGCTCAGCCTCCAGGGTTGACTTGGACGTCGAGGTCCCAGTGATCAGGACGGATGGACCGGTGAGACCGGCCATCAATGCCCACTGCTGCTCCATGAAGGCAGACATGCTGCGCTCCAGGGCCGCCATTCTGAGACCGAGCTCAGAAGGCTCCGCAGCCTCTGGGTCGGGTACTGATGCCGCCGGTTCTCCCGGAGGAGAGTCAACGAGGACAACAGCAGTTACCTTCCTCGGCATCTCCGGCTCCGTGCAAGGTACCTTTTGCAGGCCGTTCCGACTCCGAGGACCCGGGGTGGTGGTCGGGACTCCGCGACCTGGCCCGCGAGGGTCCAGGCCGATCAGAGGCATCCAACGACACCGCCCTCACAGGTTTCTTCTTCCTCCGATGTTCCCACGAGGGAGACCCTCGCTCAGAAGACCCCCGACGATGCTCTGAGTCAGATAGCTCCCGAGACGTAGAAGCTTCTGGAGAGGTCCGGACCCGGGTGGATGCGGACTTGGAGAAAATCCTTTCATGCTGCTGCTGCCTACTTCTAAGTGCCTTGGAGGACATCTTGCCACATGGGCCACAGACCTTCGGGTCATGGTCGGGCCCGAGGCAGCGGAGACAGCAGTCGTGTGTGTCGGTGAGTGACATTCATTTTTTACACCGATCACACTTTTTAAACCCGCTGGCAGCCATTGGGGAAAAAAGGCTCCTGCAAGGTCAAATTAGCAGGCTGCCAGTGAAAAAGAAAAAAGCGCGAACACTAGTCACTAAGGATAAAAACCTGAAAAAAAGTGGCCGGACTCGATACCAGTGTACCGAACCGAGGCGGGAAGGGGAACCGGTGTCGAACCGGGCCGAAGAAGAGAAACTTCAGTAGTTTTGACGCACTTTGGGAGACTGAGCAAGATGGCACCCTTGGGCGGGAAGGGGACCGCGCATGCATGATGCAATCCCAAAGGCTTTCTTTGAAAGCTGGGGAATTGCTCCGCACGAGGGCTCCGTCGGCGCCAACGTCACTCATATGTGAGGACTGACTTCCTGCTTGCTCCTGGAGAATATGGGAATACATTGTTGTTGTAGATGGTATAATGCTTGGCTTTGCATTAATATGCATAATGAAAGGCAAAGGAGATAAATAATCCGTTTAGTGAGGTTAAATGTCATGATGGAGTGAAGATTTGTAGGTATAATGGTTTAAAATTCTCGATGAGGTAGTATCTATTGTGATATAAGAGAGGCTGTAGGTCAGAGTGCTAACATGAATCACTGCTTGTTAAATTGGTCACTATTTGCTAAGAGGGAGCAGACTGACAAGGAAGTGACGAACAAAGTGCAGGGAATAGAGCAAGTTATATGGTACAGATAAGCTATAGAACTTTGGCTAAGCATGTGAGTCTCTGACTGGGAGGAAGAATAGCGTAGTTACTCACCTGTAACAGGTGTTCTCCAGGAGCAGCAGGAATCAGTCCTCACTTATGGGTGACGTCGGCGCCGACGGAGCCCTCGCGGAGCAATTTTCCCCAGCTTTCAAAGAAAGCCTTTGGGAATTGCAGCGCGCATGCGCGGTCGTCTTCCCGCCCGAGGGTGCCATCTTAGCCAGTCAGATGACATAGCTAAAAAAGACAGCATAAAAATTTGCAAAAAGAACATAAGCAGACGATTGCAACTCCAAGGGGAGGAGGGAGGGTAGTGAGGACTGATTCCTGCTGCTCCTGGAGAACACCTGTTACAGGTGAGTAACTACGCTTTCTCCAGGACCAAGCAGGAAGTCAGTCCTCACTTATGGGACTCCCAAGCTCAAGGCTACCGGAGACCCTAAGCACAAAAATGAGCTCCCTCTAGCTCAGCAGCACAGAAGGATAGAATCTTCGCTGAATTATCACCCACCGGTAGCCCACATCCGGGATGGAGGGTAGGAGTTGCTCAGACCTCAAAGAGATTACGGAGGACTGCCTGTCCGAAAGCACTGTCCCTACGGGACTCCCTCTCGAGACAGTAATGGACCGCAAAAGTCTGGCTCGAAGACCAAGTAGCGGCCCGGCAGATGTCTGCCAGCGGAACAGAGCGGAGGTAAGCCACTGACGTAGCCTTTGCCCGAACGCAATGACTCGACTTTCTAAGGAGAGTCCGGCTGCCCCATAAGCCCAAGAGATACAGTCCGCAACCCAGATGGACAGAGTACGCTTGGAGACCGGGAGCCCCAATTTATTGGGGTCAAAAGACACAAAAAGCTGAGCAGCTTTACGGTGCTCCCGCGTACGGTCAAGGTAGAAGTTCAAAGCCCTTCTACAGTCCAGGGTATGGAGGACCGTTTCAGCTCGGCTGGAGTGTGGTCTGGGAAAGAAGGTTGGAAGTACCACCTCCTGATTGATGTGAAAAGGGGAGACCACTTTAGGCAGAAATTTTGGGTGAGTCCGTAGGACTACCCTATTCTTGTAGAACCTAGTGTAAGGGGGATCAGACACGAGGGCCTGCAATTCACTTACGCGTCTAGCGGAAGTGAGGGCTATCAAGAACAGTGTTTTCCAAGACAGAAAACGGAGAGAACAGGTAGCCATAGGTTCATAAGGCGGACAGGTGATCCGCTGCAAAACCACATTCAGGTCCCAGTCAGGCGCTGGCGGGCGCAGAGGTGGTTTAAGTAGAAGGAGACCCCGGAGAAACCTCGCTACGAGAGGGTCGCTTGAGAGAGGTCTACCGTCCACCGGCACATGATGTGCCGAAAGAGCACTGAGGTGAACTTTGACGGAGTTGGACTTAAGTCCCAGATTAGAGAGGTGTAGCAAGTACTGCAAGATCACCGACACCGGGCAGGAGAAGGGATCCTGAGACTGTTGGGTACACCAGACTGCAAAGCGACGCCATTTAAGGGCGTAGCATTTGCGGGTAGAAGGCCGTCGCGAAGCCAAGACGACCTCCTCCACCTCCGCCGGCAGGAGAAGGGGAGCAAGGACTACCCTCTCAGCAGCCAGGCCATGAGGTTGAGAGACCTGAGGTTGGGGTGCAGTAGGGACCCCTGATCCTGAGTGAGGAGATCCGGTTGTACCCCCAGAGGGATTGGATCCTCCACCGCCAGTTGCAGTAGGAGCGGAAACCACGGCTGCCTGGGCCAGCGAGGGGCCACCAGGATCATGAAGGCTTTGTCTCGGAGAACCTTGAAAAGAGTCCGAGAGACTAGCGGGATGGGAGGGAAAGCGTACAGAAGGCTCCCCGACCATGAGATCAGAAAAGCGTCCGCCGCAACCCGAAGGGGGTGTGGCTGACGAGAGCAGAAGCGAGGAAGCTGCCGGTTGTGAGGACTGGCAAAGAGATCCACCGTGGGGAGGCCCCACTTGAGGAAGAGCTTCTGAACCACCAAGGGATCCAGACGCCACTCGTGCGGCTGGAGGACCCTGCTGAGTTTGTCCGCAAGGCAATTTTCTTGGCCCGGGAGATAAACTGCCTTGAGGAGAATGCCGTGACTGACGGCCCAAGAGCAGAGCTTCTGTGCCTCCCGGCAGAGGAGGAAGGAGCCCGTGCCCCCCTGCTTGTTCACGTAGAACATGGCAACTTGATTGTCCGTCTGGACAAGGACGGACTGGTGGGAAGTCAGGTGGGAGAAGGCCTTGAGAGCTAGGCGGATCGCCCTGAGCTCCAGGAAGTTGATCTGCTGAGCAGACTCCCACGTGGTCCAGAGGCCCTGAGTACGTGCCTCTTGGCAATGTGCTCCCCAGCCCAGGAGGGATGCATCGGTGGTCAGCACCCGGGTCGGCTGGGGTGACTGGAAAGGCATTCCGAATATCAGGTTCGGCTGCCGGAGCCACCACCGGAGAGACGAGATCAGCGGCTCAGAGACGCGCACTAGGTCTGCTAGGCCGCCTGTGGCTTGTCGCCACTGCCGGCGGAGACACCATTGAGCAGACCGCATATTCAGGCGGGCATTGGGGGTCACATGGACGGTGGAAGCCATATGGCCGAGCAGTCTCAGGAAGCGCCTGGCGGAGACCAGGGGCTGGCTGCGAAAGCGGTCGGCTAGGTCCATGAGCCGCTGAGCCCTGTCGAGCGGTAGGTACGCTCGCGCCTGAGGAGTGTGCAGCCTTGCGCCGATGAACTTGAGATCCTGTGAGGGGAGCAAAGTGGACTTTGCGAAGTTTATAACAAAGCCCAAGTGCTGCAGCAGAGTCACCGTGCGGCCCGTGGCGTTGGTGACCTCCTGAGCGGACGCTGCTCTGATGAGCCAGTCGTCGAGGTACGGAAAGACATATAGGCCGTGAAGCCGGAGATGGGCCGCCACGACCGCGAGACATTTTGTGAAGACTCGCGGTGCGGAGGACAGGCCAAAGGGCAGTACTCTGTACTGGTAATGATTTCCTGCCACCACAAACCTTAGGTATTGGCGGTGGCTTGGGTGGATGAGGATGTGCGTGTAGGCATCCTTTAGATCCAAGGAGCATAGCCAATCTCCCTGCTGGAGGTAGGGCAGAAGGATTCCAAGGGTAAGCATTTTGAACTTCTCCCGCACAAGGAACTTGTTGAGGTTGCGCAAGTCCAGGATGGGTCTGAGGCCCCCTGTTCTCTTTGGTATCAGAAAATACCTTGAATAAAAGCCTTGACCTCTCAGGTGGTGTGGCACCGGTTCCACCGCCTGTTCCTGCAGAAGACCTGCTAACTCCTGAAGGAGCAACTCCCTGTGCAGAGGGGGGCGCGGAGGCTCTCCCGGAAAATACGAGGGAGGGACCTGATGGAAGTGGAGAAGGTAACCTTCTCGCACGACCTGAAGCACCCAGGCATCTGCGGTGATGCTGGACCACCTGTGGGCGAAGTGAACCAGCCGGCCTCCGGTGCTGGGAGGAACCAGCGGGGGGGGAGAGGCTATGCTGAGCGAGTCAAAAACCCCCACCCTGCTGAGCAGGGGCTGGTGGTGCAGGCTTGGGGGCTTGCTGCCTACGGGACCCGTTACCCCGTCCCTTGGCCTGCTGGCCCTGTTGGGGAGCTGCAGGGGCCTGATAATGGGGGTATTGTTTGTAGGCAGCCGCCTTCCTCGGGTAAAAGGACTTTTTCCCCGAGCCCTTCTTTTTCTGGGAAGGGGCGGAGGTCTTCCTAGAAAGCCTGGTCCTGGTGAGAGTCTCAGTCTCAATTTGTGCAGCCTTTTCCGCCATGGGCTTGCCAAAGAGGTTTTCGCCTCGGCAGGGGACATCGACCAACTTGTCCTGTACCCAGGGCTCAAGGTCTGACGACTGAAGCCAAGCCTGTCGGCGGGCACCGATGCCGGCTGCGGCCACTCGAGCCGAGGCTTCAAAGCCATCATAGGCTGCTCGGGACATGAACTTTGAGCATTCCCGAATGCCCGTGGACAAGGCTAGGAACCTCCGCAAGGGCTCCTCGGAGAGACCAGCGGAGAATCCGGCTAGCTCTTTAGCCAGATCACGGAGATACATGCCCATGTATAGCTGGTAAGTCTGGACACGACATGCGAGCATAGAGCCCTGGAAGCACTTCTTGCCAAGGCCATCCAGGTTACGGGCCTCCCTTCCAGGAGGCAACGAGGAGTGCATCTTCTGGCTCTTAAGACGATGCATGGCCGATTCCACTACCATGGAATGGTGTGGCAGCTGTGCCTTTTGAAAGCCAGGGCTCTTGCGGACTCGATAGATAGAATCGACCCGCTTGCTCAGGACCGGCGAGGAGGCCGGACTCTCCCACATGCGGAAGAGTAGTCGTTCCAGCATAGGAGGAACCGGCACAGTAAAGTGTTCCCTCGCGGGAGAGTCATACTGGAGGGCGTCGAGCTCTTCGGCTCGAGGCTGCTCCTCGGGATCCGCAGGGAAGGCCAAAGCCTTGGCCATATCCCTAACGAAGTCCGAGAACCGGGCATCCTCCGGGGGGGACTGCTTCCGAGGCTCGGACTCCGGTGAGTCCGATGGGACACACCGAGTCCGGAAAGAATCAGGTGACTCTTCCTCCTCAGACTCCCAGACCGACTCCGACGAGGACTCGGTGGGGTCGGCCCGGGCAGGGTGCGGCGCCAGCCGCCCCGACGCCGAGGGAGTCGGCGTCGGCGACCTCGGTCCCGAACGGGAGGCCGAGGGTGACCTCGACCGAGGATCGACTCGAGTTCTCATCGACTCGAGGATCGGCTCGGTCTCCGGGGTCGACTTGGACGTCGACGTCCCGGCGGTCGGGGCAGCGGCGCCAGCGAAGCCAGCGAGCAGTGCCCTCTGCTGGTCCATGAAGGCAGACAGTCTGCTCTCCAAGGCCGTCAACCTGAGTCCGAGCTCAGGTGACCCAGCAGCCCCCGACTCGGGCCCCGACGGCGTTGGGCCCGACGTCGGCTGTCGCGGAGGCGAGTCCAGAAGGACCACAGGACTTACCCGGGCAGGCATCTCCGACTCCAGGCGAGGTCGCTTCGGGATGTGTTCCTTCTCCAAGGACCCGGGGCGGCTGTCGGGGCTATGCGACCTGGCCCTCGCGGAACCAGGAGCGTCCACCGACGCCGCCCTCGCGGGTTTTTCCTTCCGACGATGGTCCCCGGAGGGAGAACCCCGGTCGGAGGAGCTCCGGCGACGGTCCGAGCTGGAGCCTTTCGACGCGGAGGCCTCCGACGAGGTCCGGGTACGGCTGGGGTCAGCGAAGATTCTCTCACGCTGATGCCGCCGACTTCTCAACGCCTTTGAGGACAGTTTGCTGCAGGGCCCCCAGATCAGTTCCTCATGATCCGGGCCCAGGCAGCGGAGGCAAAAGTCGTGTGTGTCGGTTAGTGACATATTTCGGTCACACCGACCACACCGCTTAAACCCACTGGCAGCCATCGGGGGAAAAAGGGCCCCTGCGAGGTCAAAGGACCGGGCTGCCAGGGAAAACGAAAACGAAAGCTGACTAAGTCAGAAAAAACGAAAAAAGTAAGAGGACTCGAGACCGGCGTCGCGAGTCCGGGCGGGAAAACGATCGGCGTCGAACCGAAAGAAAAAGGTATAAAATAAAGAAGAAAATCAACTTTTTCGCGGGGACAAGACGGGGACGTCTGTAGGGCTCCGCGGAAAAAAGAAGACTGGCTAAGATGGCACCATCGGGCGGGAAGACGACCGCGCATGCGCGCTGCAATTCCAAAAGGCTTTCTTTGAAAGCTGGGGAAAATTGCTCCGCGAGGGCTCCGTCGGCGCCGACGTCACCCATAAGTGAGGACTGACTTCCTGCTTGGTCCTGGAGAACAATGCTTACTGTGTGGTTGCAGAGCAAACAAAGAATAATAGGAACAATATACAAGCAGTAATCAGCTGTACGAGTTAATGGAAAGCTTTAGAACATTGGAAGAGTCTATTCAACACTATAAAGGAACAGGGTTACTGCTTACCATAATATAGTGGTACTGGTTAAACAAAATAAACATACTGAAGATTTAATGGTGAAGCGAGTTATAACATACAACATAATCTTAAGCATTCAGAAAAACAGTAAAGTTAGCTGCAAAGTAACAAAGTGAGAGAATTCCTAAAACAACGTTACTTACCTGTAACAGGGTTCTCCGTGGACAGCAGGATAAGTCAGCCACACCTGGTGACGTCATCCAACAGCGCCGTGACGGAAGTGCTCTCTAGCTCAGAGAGTTCTGAGCATGTGTGAGTGGTGCCCACCTCCCGGCCCGCCCCTAGCCGGCCAGTGAGTGACTAGCTGTGCCCTTGCGGCTAGGTGCGGGACGCGCAGGACACCCTCATGCAGGGGAGGCGGGCGGGATAGTATGGCTGACTTATCCTGCTGTCCATGGAGAACCCTGTTACAGGTAAGTAACGTTGTTTTCTCCTAGGACAAGCAGGATGCGTCAGCCACACCTGGTGTCTCCCTAGCTAGGGGTTCCCGCTGAGGGGAATGAGGGAGGCATGCGGTAGAAGAAACAGTGTTTATTGGGCATAAGAAGGCACAACAACATATCCTTACAGTGTGCAAGGTCCTCGGCAACGTGCCGGGAGGCAGGTAATAAAACAGAGCGCAACCAACAATACAGAGTGCAATCAACATGTAACAACGTAACCAATTGTGCAAATAGCGAGGTAGAATATCTGTGCAATCAACATCAAACCGTGCAAGTCAGACAACACAGTGCAAAAATAACAGTGCACTGGCCGCATGTGCAAATACAGCCAGCGCCTGGTGGCGACTGGTGATAGCAGCAAGAGTCTGGTAATGGTCCCCGGCCTGGTTAGGCCGAATCGCTTGGGACATCACCACTTGGGACATCACTCCAGGGAGTCGTGGCTGCCGATAGGACCGCCCGACCGAAAGAGCTGTCAGTCTCTGCGTGGACGTCGAAGCAGTAGTGCTTCTGGAAGGTAAGCTGGGATGACCAGGTGGCGGCTTTGCAAATGTCGCTCACCGGAATTTGCTGTGCGTGTGCCAGGGAAGCGGCCAGGGCGCGGAGTTGGTGTGCGGTCGCCCTGTTCGATGGAAGTGCGCCCGCCTTCTGTAGGCAATAGGCGACGCAGTCCGAGATCCAGTGGGAGAGCGTGCGTTTGGTGACTGGTCTCCCTGGCTTGTTAGGGTCAAAGGAGACAAAGAGCTGTGTCCCGAGCCTGGTGGCGGCCGTTCTGTCAATGTAAATGCGCAAGGCACGCACACAGTCCAGGGTATGTAAGCGTTGTTCTTCCTTGGACGAGTGCGGGGCTGGGAAGAAAGATGGTAGCTCCACCGACTGGTTGATGTGAAACGCAGAGGATACCTTAGGCATGAACTTGGGGTGTGTCCGCAGGGACGCCCGGATGCGGTGGAGTTTCGTGTACGGTGGGTGCGCCACCAGGGCCTGCAACTCGCTGATCCTGCGAGCCGAGGTGATGGCGACAAGAAATAGAGTCTTCCAGGATAGGTATTTTCCGGGGGCTGTGGTGAGCGGTTCGAACGGCTCCTGTGTGAGCTGTTGCAGGACAACATTGAGGTCCCACGAGGGTATCGGCTTTTGAATCGGTGGTTGCAGATTCCTGAGTCCTCTCATGAAGCGCAGTACAATGGGAAGGGTGGCTGTGGAGCCCGGCGTCGGGTCTCCTGGTCGTTCGTGTAAGGAGGCAATGGCCGCAAGGTGTACTTTGATGGATTGCGGCTTCAAGCCCGAATTGAAGAGGTGGGAGAGGTACTGCAGGATGGTGGGTACCGGGCAAGAGGCAGGCCGGATTCCGCGGCCATTGCACCAAATGCTGAAGCGTTTCCACTTGAGGCCGTAGGCCTTTCTGGTTGACGGTCTCCGGGAGGCCAGGACAATCTGCTGTACCTCCGAGGATAGTTGAGAGTCTTGGAATGTTAACCTTTCAGCCTCCAGGCTGTCAAGGCTAGCGTCTTGAGGTTGGGATGCCAGGTTGTGCCACCGTTCTGCGTTAGCAGGTCTGGTCTCAGTGGCAGTCGAACTGGGGGTTCCTGCGCGAGCTGGGACAACCGGGAGAACCACATTTGCCTTGGCCAATAGGGAGCGATCAGTATCACGTGTGCTTTCTCCTTGATGATGCGTTGTATCGTGGCTGTCATGAGGGGTGTGGGGGGAAAGGCGTACGTCAATTCCCAGGTCCCCCAAGGAATGGCGAATGCATCTGCGGCCATCCTCCGCTGTGACGGGTGCTTGGAGCAAAACGAGGGGCATCTGGCGTTCACTTCGGTCGCGAAGAGGTCGACCTGGGGAACTCCCCAGCGTTGGAACAAGTGGTCTGCCACCTCCGTGTGAAGCATCCACTCGTGCGGCTGTAGTTGTCTGCTGAGTTTGTCCGCCAAGGCGTTCTGGTCCCCGGGAAGGTAAGTCGCCTGCAGTGTGCAGTCGTTGTCTATCGCTAGGGTCCATGTCTTGAGGGTTTCCTTGCAGAGAGGACGTGATCTCGTGCCCCCTTGTTTGTTTATGTAGAACATGGCCACCTGGTTGTCTGTTTGCACCAAGACCGCTTTGCCCGCCAGGTGGGGCATGAAGGTCTGGAGGGCATACCTGACCGCCCGGAGCTCGAGGACGTTGATGTGCAGTGATTGCTCCGCTGTGGTCCAGGCTCCTTGCGTGTTGAGGTTCAGTATGTGGGCCCCCCATCCCTTGGTGGAGGCATCCGTGGTGAGGACCATTTGAGGGATGCGGGGTTGCAGGTCTTTTCCCACCGAGAGGTTGGCTGGGTTCGACCACCAGCGCAGGCTCCGGACAATCGTGGGAGTGATTGGTATGCGGGTGCTGAGTGGCTGGGAGAGTTGTTTCCAATGAGTCTGCAGGTGCCACTGGAGAGTGCGCATATGAAGTCTCGCAACTGGGAGGACCGATGTTGTAGCGGCCATGTGGCCTAACAAGCATAGGATCTTGTGGGCCGAGGTCACTTGTGCGGCCGACACTTGCTTGGTCAGCAAGATGATTGCCCTCCGCCTGGTCTCCGGCAGGAAGGCCTTGCAGACATTGGTGTCGATTATAGCCCCGATGAACTCTGTCCTCTGCACTGGTTCCAATCGGGACTTGACCTTGTTGAGGAGGAAGCCCAGCTTGACTATCAGGGATGTAGTCTGGTGCACTGATCTGCGTAGCTCGGAGGCGGAGTTCGCCGACAGGAGCCAGTCGTCCAGGTAGGGAAAGATGGCGACGCCTTGCTTGCGGAGGTGTGCGGCGGCCACTGCCACACATTTGGTGAAGACCCTGGGCGCTGGGGAGAGGACAAAGGGCAGGACTCGGTACTGGTAGTGGCATCCCAGAGCTATGAACCTCAGGAATTTCCTGTGGGCAGCGTGGACTGGGATGTGGGAGTAGGCCTCCTGCAAGTCCAGCGTGGCCATCCAGTCCCCCGCTCTGATAAGGGGAAGGATGGAGTTGAGAGCGTACATCCTGAACTTCTCCTTCACGAGGTAGTTGTTCAGCTTTCAAAGGTCCAGAATGGGACGGAGGCCCCCTGATTTTTTGGTAATAAGGAAGTACCTGGAGTAGAATCCAGTGTTGATTTCGCCCGGGGGCACCCGCTCTATCGTCCGGGACTGGAGTAGTTGCTGCAGGAGATGCGAAAGTGTCTCTTGTAAATGCGTTGGAGTCTGGCTGGCAGGTTTGTTTGCGCTGTCCTGGGGGGGAGGAGAAGTGCAAACGATATCCCGACTGGACTATCTGAAGGACCCACTTGTCCGTGGTGATCTCCCGCCAGGCCGAGAGGAAAAGCGACAGACGACCCCCCACGGGGGGGGTCGTCGTTGGGTCCGTCGCCGGGGCTAGTCGTGCCGGATAGTCAGAAGGATGAGATGTCTTTACCGGAGTGCGGGGTATTGGTTTGTTTTTGTTTGCGATGCCTCGGTTGTTGTCTCTGAAAGGAGGGCTTATGATAGTTCTGCTTGAATTTTGGTGCCTGCCACTGGCGGTTGGAGCCGTAGTATTGTTTTGAAGAGGAGAAGGGCTTGCGGAAGTAGCTCCCTTTCTGCGACCAGGAGGTGCGTTCGAGTCCGTCCGCTGCCAGTGTCTTTAGGGTGGTGCAGTCCTCTTTTAGCCCATTCACGGTATCCGCGACCTTGTCCCCGAACAGGGAGTCACCCGAGCAGGGGGCGTCCGCAATTCGGTCGTGGGTACTGTCCGAGAGTCCCGAGGCACGAAGCCATGCCCAGCGACGGGCCGAGATGGCCGTGCCCGCTGTCCGGGCGGCCGTATCAAAGGCATCAAAGGCTGTACTCATGAGGTGCTTGCTGCATTCTGCCAGTTCCTGCATGGTGGTCGCGGTGGATGTACGTGTGTCCTTAGGAAGGTTCTGTAGTTGGCTCTTTAGGTCAGCCAAGAGAGCGTCCTGGAACAGCACATGTTGGAATTGATGTGCTGCTATCTTGGCACTGAGCATGGCCCCTTGGAACGCCTTCCTTCCCACGTCGTCTAGACGCTTGGGGTCCCGCCCTGGTGGATGGGTGGCTTGGGCACGCGTGGACTTTGATCTTTTGAGAGCCGAAGACACCACAAATTGACTGGTGGGGAAGCTGAGGCCTGTTGAAGCCGGGTGCAATGTGGAGGAGGTACTTACTGTCCAGGCGTCTGGAGCAAGCTTGGCCAGACGCAGGGGACTGCCAGAGAGTGAGCTGTTTGTCCTTCAGTTTGCGGTGGAGGGGAAGGGCAATGGCCGGCCTCGGCCCGCTGAGGTATTTCATTACCTCTGGCTCCTTTTCGTCAGCCGTCTCCTCCGTTGCAAGCCCGAGTTTGGAGACCACCTTCCGGAGGAACTTGGGGTATGTCAAGTCTTCAGGCATAGGTGGCTGCGGGTCTTCCGGCATGTCCTCCGGCTCGTCCGCTGGATCTTTGGGGGTGTCAGGACTCAATTCCTCCATGTCGCTCCCCCCAGATTCGGACTGCGCTGGGGAGGGGGTCCGCACTGTGGAAGGCACCGGGGAAGGAGACCGTGCCCTGGACAGCGACCGGTCAGTAGCTAGCGGCGAGGGGGCCCGTTCCGAGCAAGGCCTGGTCACCGGGGAAGGGCTCTTCGGTGGCGCCCGCTCCTTCTCGAGCCGTGGGGGGGCAGTCTGTTCCACTAAGCGCGAGAGCAAGTGCAGGATTGCAGATGATGTGGAATCTGAAGACCGACTGCTCCTGTGACTTCTGCTGCGTGCAGGGCTGCGCCTCTTGCTCCTCTTGGGGCTGCGAGAGTGGGAAGCCCTTGAGCCTGAGGGAGACCGGCTGTGCCTGTGTCTCCTGCGTTTGCCAGCACTTTTTCTGCTTGTCCGGTGCTGCTCGGCTGCATCCCGGCTGTGGGAGCGGTGTTGGCGCCTCCCCCGTGAGCGCGCTGAATCGCTGTCTTCTGGGCTCCTGTCGGCGCGGTGGCTGTTCCCGCGCCGATGGTCAGTGTCGGCGCGGTGGCTGCTCCCGCGCCGATGGTCTGTGTCGGCGCGGTGCGAATCCTCTGCTGCGATCCGAGAAGAGCTGGGCCGGGGGGAGGGCGGTCGGCGCGGAGCAACTTCCTGGAGGCAGGAGGAGCTCTGGCCAATCGGAGGTGGAGGGGCGTGACCGGAGGAGGAGCCAGGCGAGGCCACGAGGGCGGCGCCATCTTGGACTGCTACCGGGGAGCCGCATGGTAGAGAAGAGCTGGATTTTTCAGAGGAGCTTACCCCAGAGGTGCCAGACGGAGGGGGAGCGAACTGCCCGGCAGGGAGAGAAGCGCTGCGACCCCGGTGAGATGAGCTGGCCGATTTTGACGGCGCGTTGGTGGTTACAGTCCTGGAAGTGGAGGGCACCTCGGGTCTGGAGGGAGTCTGCCGCGGCTCAGACGGGGCGCTTCCCGTCTCAGACCTGGGGGTTTTCTTAGCTTTAGCTGTCTTGGAACGAGCCGGTGAGGTCAGCAACTCTTTCAGCGATTGCTCCCGGTGTTTCCTTGCCCGGGGAGACATCCGGGTGCAGCTCCCACAATTTTCGGCATTGTGCGCTGTCCCCAGGCATTTGATGCAGCGCTGGTGTGTATCGGAGCTGTTCATTTTTCTGCTGCAGAGGGTGCATTTTTTTAAAACCCGGTTTGGGCATGATAAAGGTAACAATAATGTTTAGAAGTAGGAGAGCTGTAGAAATCAGTCTTGAGGCGAAGGCGGAAGGAAAAAAACTGGCCGGCTAGGGGCGGGCCGGGAGGTGGGCACCACTCACACATGCTCAGAACTCTCTGAGCTAGAGAGCACTTCCATCACGGCGCCGTCGGATGACGTCACCAGGTGTGGCTGACGCATCCTGCTTGTCCTAGGAGAACAGGGGCTCTACAGGTCAAACAACGGTAAGGATTTGAGGGTTTATTTTTATTAAATTGCTAGCTCTCTGACTGGGAGCTCTTAAAAGGGTTTTGGTATATTTTTAAAGCAAAGCTACTTTCTTTTTGGTGCTTTAGTAGAAATTTCCTTCAGCAGAGTAGGTTGTTGAACTCTAGTAACCTCCTCAGCTTTTGGTAACTGCTGACACCTAATCAGGTGTTAGTTCCCTCCCTACCCACCCCTAATGAGCAGTCTTGCTTTATAGGGCACCTCCACATTTAACAAAGCAGAGAGACTTGGAGCAGCACATTTTGAATATAACTAAAGAGATTTAACAGCTTTTTCTCTGAAAGGACAGCTGGGAAACCGGCTGGTACTTGGTAGATCTCTCTTTTGCTTTAACAGATACCTAAGCTCCACGAACAGAACAATGGCTGGGAAAAATCGTATGGCTAAAGCTGTTGCCCCCGTTACAGCTTCTGCCTCTGTCCAGACAGAGGTCCTAATGCCAACTGAAGGACCGTTCCATGTGCAGGGTGCCTGCATGCTGAAGCTCTGAGGAAAAAAGTGGAGGAACTCAGAGAGGAGGTGGTGAGGCTGAGGAGCATTCAAGACAGTGAGATGTACACTGATGAGATGCTTCTTGCAGCAACCAAGCTCTCCAGCAGAGGAGAAGATGGGTACCAACAGAATGTCGATGGTTGTACACAAGTCACCAGGGCCTGCAAAATCACCAATCCAACTTCTCCAGCCCTTGAACTGGAGAACCATTATGCAGCCCTGGAAGTAGAGGAGGTGAAAGCATCCCTGGAAAGGGAAGAACCAAAGCTCAAGTACCCCAAAGTTGCAGAATCAGTGACCACAAGGAAGCGAAGGGTAGTGTTGGTTGGAGACTCTCTTCTGAGGGGTACTGAGGCGTCCATCTGCCGACCAGACTTGATGTCCAGAGAGGTATGCTGTCTGCCTGGTGCCAAAATCCAAGATGTTATGGAGAGTCTGCTGAGACTCATCAAGCCCACTATTACCCAATGTTGCTAATCCATGTTGGAACAAATGATACTGCCAGGTATCCCTCGGAATGTATCAAAAGTGACTTCATGGCTCTGGGACAGAGGGTGAAGCAGTTAGGTGCACAGGTGGTGTTCTCTTCAATCCTCCCTGTTGAGGGTAAAGGCCAAGGCAGAGAGGCTCGAATCCTGGAGATGAATGCATGGCTGCATGGGTGGTGTCATCGAGAGCATTTTGGTTTCCTAGACCATGGGATGCTGTTCCAAGGGCTGCAAAGCATAAATGGCATCCATCTGTCCAAGAAAGGTCAACGCGTCTTCGGTAGTAGACTAGCTAATCTACTGAAGAGGGCTTTAAACTAGATTCGTTGGGGATGGGTGAAAAATGCCCCCAGTTAGGTGAAAGCCCCTCAGGTAGGTGACACATTAAATACCTTTATGGAAATGGTAACAGGGGTAACATATGGAAAGCAGTGTGTATAAATGCCCGTAGCATGGGAAATAAGATCCCTGATGTTGAAGCTTTGGTGGGAGTGGCTGACTTGGATTTAGTGGCAGTTACAGAAACATGGTTCACAGAAAACCATGATTGGGATGTAACTATACCTGGCTATACTTTATTCAGAAAGAACAGGGTAGGAAGAAGGGGAGGAGGAGTGGCACTGTATGTAAAAAATACTATTAAAGCTTTGGAATTACAGAGCTTAAAAGGGAGAGAGAAGGCATTGTGGTTAAAACTAGAAAGAGGGAAAGAGAAATCTATTTGTATTGGTGTGATATACAGACCTCCCTCACAAGAGGAAGAGGTGGACAGAGTTAATTGAAGACATACGCAGCATTGCTAGGAAAGGGGAAGTGCTACTGATAGGAGATTTCAATATGCCAGATGCTGACTGGCACATTCCTGTTGCAGTATCATCTAGAGATCCTGGATTCTCTATAGGGAGAACTATTCAGGCAATTGGTAAAAGACCCCACACGTGAAGGGGCCATACTGAACTTGGTGCTTACCAATGATGAAGTGTTTCTGATGTTGTAGTGGGAGATCATTTTGCATCCAGTGATCACCAAATGGTGTGGTTCAGTATTAGGACTAGGGCTGTTAGAATCCATTCAAAGATGAGGATCTTAGACTTTAGGAAGACTAACTTTGCCAAGATGGGCCAATACCTCAGGGAGTCTTGAGTGGGATAGGAACAGCTGGGGGATGTAGAAAAACAGTGGGCAAAACTGAAAGGGGATATTTTAAGGGCAACCTACCTTTTTGTTAAAATGGTAAATAAAGGTAAAAGGAAAAGGAGACCACTATGGCTTTCAAAAGAAGTAGCTGAAGAAGTGAAGAAAAAGAGGGAGGCCTTCATGAAATACAAGAGATCACAGAGAGAGGAAGACAGGCATTTATATTTGGAAAAACTTAGAGAAGCTACCAAAGTAGTCAGGAAGGCAAAGATTCAAAAGGAGGAGGAAATAGCCAATGCAATAAAATGGGGGGAGAAGACATTTTTCAGATATGTTAGTGAGAAGAGGAAAGGCAAAAGTGGTATTGTCAGACTCAAGGGTGCAGGGGTGAAATATGTTGAAACTGATAAGGATAAAGCGGAATTGCTTAACAAATATTTCTGTTCTGTGTTCATAGATGAAGAACCAGGACCTGGACCTCAGAAAACACCCACAAACAGGAACAGAATCGAGGGACATCTTGAACAATTTTCAGAAGACTGTGTTCGTGAGAAACTAGCTCATCTTAAAGTAGACAAAGCGATGGGACCGGATGGGATACACCCTAGAATACTAAGGGAACATGGGGACGTTCTAGCAGCTCCACTGACTGACCTTTTCAATGCCTCGTTGGAGTCGGGAGTGGTGCCAAAGGACTGGAGAGAGGCTCATGTGGTGCCTTTACACAAAAGCGGAAGTAAGGATGTGGTTGAAAACTACAGGCCGGTTAGTTTAACTTTGGTGGTGAGTAAATTATTGGAAACGCTGCTGAAAGAGAAAATAGTGAGGTTTCTGGAGTCCAGCGGATTACAGGATCCGAGGCAGCATGGATTCACCAGAGGCAGGTCTTGTCGGACAAATCTGATTGATTTCTTTGACTGGGTGACCAGGGAGTTGGACCGAGGGAGAGCCCTAGATGTGGTGTATTTAGATTTCAGTAATGCCTTTGACACTGTTCCTCACAGGCGACTTATAAACAAACTGAGCACCCTAGGGATGGACCCTAAAGTTACTGCTTGGGTTAGAAACTGGTTGGGTGGGAGGCAACAAAGAGTACAGGTAAATGGAGCTCACTCTGAGGAGAAGGATATTACCAGTGGTGTGCCTCAGGGATCTGTCCTTGGTCTAATTCTCTTTAACAACTTTGTTAGTGATATAGCGGAAGGGCTGTCAGGTAAGGTTTGCCTCTTTGCGGATGATACCAAAATCTGCAATAGAGTAGACATCCAGGAAGGTGTAGATAACATGAGGAGGGATCTAGTTAAGCTTGAAGAATGGTCTAGAATTTGGCACCTGGGATTTAATGCTAAAAAATGTAAGGTCATGCATTTGGCTGCAGCAATCCAAGGGAGCAATATAGTATAGGGGGTGAAGTACTTTTGTCCACTAAAGAAGAGCGGGACCTAGGCGTCGTCGTGTCTGATGATCTTAAAGTAGCTAAACAGGTAGAAAAGGAAACGGCAAAAGCTAGAAGGATGCTTGGGTGCATATGGAGAGGAATGGCTAGCAGAAAAAAGGAGGTGATAATGCCTCTGTATAAGTCTTTGGTGCGACCTCATTTGGAAACCGCACCTTCAAAAGGATGTGAACAGGAAGGAGTCGGTGCAGAGGGTGGCTACTAAAATGATTAGTGGTCTTCATTATAAAGCATATGACAGACTTAAGGATCTTAATATGTACACCTTAGAGGAAAGGGGGATAGAGGTGATATGACTGAAATGTTTAAATACCTCCGTGGCATAAATGTTCAGGGAGAGAGCCTCTTTCAATTGAAAGCAAGTTCTGCTATGAGGGGACATGGGATGAGGGTGAAGGGAGATAGATTCAGGAGGGATATGCGGAAATATTTCTTTACGGAAACGTGGTGGATCCGTGGAATAGTCTCCCAGTGGACGTGGTGGAGATGAGGACAATAACTGAATTCAAAAAGTATGGGACAAACACAGAGGATCTCTAAAGGTAAAAAGGGGACTGTTGTAGTTGTTGATATGGAAAGACAGACTAGATAGGCCATATGGTCTTTTTCTGTCATCATATTTCTATGTTTCTATGTTTCTTAGGTCAGAGCAGCGAAGGAGTATCCACGTGCTGGTTGGACTCATAGGTGGGGAAAAACACAATCAAATGAGAGGTGATACTGCTAGATTTTAGAAAGGAGTATAAGCTAACATTGGAGGAGAGAAAGTCTATACTGCAAGTTATACATGGGACAGAATATGTGTTGAATATTAACTGTGAGAGCTGATTAGTTAGTCTAATAGTACATAAGACTGAGTGAGAGTTTTCAAGTCTGGGTTGTGTTGTCACGCTCAAAATTTTATGGCTCAAGATGGTAGCTACATCAAATTTGTCAGGGTGAATTGGGAGAAGAGGTACCAGAGAGGCTGGTTTTGTTGGTCATCATAGCAGGCAAAAAGAGACAGTTATACCAGCACTGGTCTTGAAGGACTAGAAAGGGGGACTGTTACTTCTGGAGAGAAATCTGCAACTGTGAGTATATACTCCTGGAAATTTTCTAAAAAGAATTCTTTGTATTAAAGCTACTTAATCTGTGAACCCATTGTTTTTTTTGTTGGATCAGTTAGGGCCTAGTAGCAGCGATTAAAGTTTGAATTTAAAACACAGAGGAGAGCTTTCTGGTTACATTTCATACCCAGCAGAGAGCTTGTAGTTTAAATTTAATAGTCACTCAGGGCCAAGTAACAGCAAAGTACTTTTAGTTTAAATTTAACACACAGAAGAGAGCTTTCTGGTTAAATTTAGTACCCAGCAGAAAGCTTGTAGTCTAAATTTCATAAGAAGTTAGAGCCTAGCAGCAGCTAAGAGCTATAATTTAAATCAAATCAGAATTTAGCTTAGCACAAAAGGCAAAACAGGGTCTGTACTCTTTGAGCAACAAATAAAGTCTTCTAGAGACCTTTACAAAGAGGCCTTCTACCTAGGGGGCAAGAGACCTGTGAAACCTTTTCAATAGGTGTTAACACCAGGTGGCAGATCAAAAGGCCATTTTGAAAGACTCCTCCTATCCAAGCAAGGACTGTTAATTACCCAGGAAGTTGGTCACAGCATTACCTCAGCAGCAGAGGCATAAATAGCTCTGTGAACCTCTGTCCTGAAGGACTAGAAAGGGGGACTGTTACTTCTGGAGAGAAATCTGCAACTGTGAGTATACACTTCTGGAAATTTTCTAAAAAGAATTATTTGTATTAAAGCTACATAATCTGTGAACCCATTGTTTTTTTGTTGGATCAGTTAGGGCCTAGTCATTAAAGTTTGAATTTAAAACACAGAAGAGAGCTTTCTGGTTAAATTTAGTACCCAGCAGAGAGCTTGTAGTTTAAATTTCATAAGAAGTTAGAGCCTAGCAGCAGCTAAGAGCTATAATTTAAATCAAATCAGAATTTAGCTTACCTCAGCAGCACAAGACAGGGTACTGTGTAGCAGCCCTCTTTTAATAAGTGTTATTTCCCTCCCACCCCTGGAATAATTATAGCTTTATAGGTACTTAAACATCTTAAAAGACAGGAGGTGCTTTCAGGTGAAGCTCATTACCCAAATCAGTCATACACTAAGGACCTGAGATTAATTAAGCTTCAGGTGAACAAGGTATATTAAACGTATTAGGTACAGTTTTATTGGTATAAATACCCATAGCAACCCCTAGTAAGTAAGAACTTAAAGATCTAGACACAAACTTAAAACTAAGATGCAGACAGCAGTCCAGCAGCGGGATGGGGGCTTTCCAGTCTTTTGCATTGAGTGTCACATGTATGATTTTCTCCCAGTTGGTGAGAGGTCTTACGTGTGCACTAGGTTCAAGGAGCTCTTTGCTCTCAGGGAACAAGTCCGTTCTCTAGAGGCTAAAGTAGCAGACTTGGAAAACATAAGACAGACAGAGAGGTACTTAGACGAGACCTACAGGGATATAGTCCTGAAGTCCCACCTCCAGTCTGGCAGCACCCCTGTTGCCATGGAGGAGAGAGGTCACGTGACAGGAGAGCATCACCCTGGTGTGGCAGGAAGTGATCCTGTAACTAGGACCTGTCCTCCAGGTGATGTAAAACCCTCTCGCACCAAGGAAGTTTCTCCAGGGCCATGTGCCCATGAGGGAAGGGTTAGGACAGCCGTTATAGTTGGTGATTCGATCATTAGGCATGTAGATAGCTGGGTGGCTGGTGGACGTGAGGATCGCCTGGTAACATGCCTGCCTGGTGCGAAGGTAGTGGACCTTATGCGCCACCTAGATAAGGTCTTAGATAGTGCTGGGGAGGAGTCTGCTGTCTTGGTACATGTCGGTACCAATGACATAGGAAAATGTGGTAGGGAGGTTCTGGAGGCAAAATTTAGGCTTTTAGGTAGGAAGCTGAAATCCAGAACTTCCAAGGTAGCATTCTCAGAAATGCTTCCTGTTCCACGCGCAGGACCCAAAAGGCAGGCAGAACTCCAGAGTCTCAATGCGTGGATGAGACAATGGTGCAGAGATGAGGGTTTTGGATTTGTTAGGAACTGGGGAACATTCTGGGGAAAGGAGGGGCTCTTCCGAAGGGATGTGCTTCACCTTAACCGGGATGGAACCAGGCTGCTGGCATTAACCTTTAAAAAGGAGATAGAGCAGCTTTTAAACTAGATATTAGGGGAAAGCCGACAGTCGCCCAAGAGCGGATGGTTCGGAAGAATGTATCCTTGAAGGATATTACCAAAAGCAGAGAGGTTCCACAAAAGAGTAAAGTAGCCCAAATGCCCTCAAGTATGGAGCAGACAGAGCTTAAAGATCCCAATTTACCCATGTCTAACAATAGCCAAATTAACATGAATAAAATACATTCTCTAAAATGCTTGTATGCAAATGCTAGAAGTCTAAAGAATAAGATGGGAGAGTTAGAATATATAGCACTAAATGAAAGGTTAGATATGATTGGAATATCAGAGACATGGTGGAAGGAGGACAACCAGTGGGACACTGTGATACCTGGGTACAAACTATATCGTAATGATAGAGCTGATCAAATTGGTGGAGGGTTTGCGCTCTATGTTAGAGAGGGCATTGACTCAGAAAGGATTAAAGTTTTGCAGGAAACAAAATCTGCTGTAGAATCTATATGGATTGAAATTCCATATAAAAGGGGGAAGGCAATGGCAGTGGGGGTGTACTATCGAGCACCTGGCCAGAATGACCAAATGGATGATGAAATGCTCAAAGAAATCAAGGAAGCTAACAAAAGTTACAGCGCAGTAATAATAATGGGTGATTTCAATTACCCCGGTATCGACTGGGTCAGTGTCACGTCAGGACATGCTAGGGAGATAAAGTTCCTAGATGAAATAAATGACTGCTTCTTGGAGCAGCTGGTTCATGAACCGACCAGAGGGGAAGCCATATTAGACCTAGTCCTTAGTGGAACACCAGATCTAGTGCAAGAGATAAGGGTGTTGGGGCCGCTTGGCAATAGTGATCATAGCATGATTGCCTTTGATTTAAATAGTGGAGGAGGGATAGTAAGGAAATCCACAGTACTACCTTTTAACTTTCAAAAGGGAGACTATGATAAAATGAGGAAAACAGTTAAGAAAAAATTAAAAGGAGCAGTTGCAAAGGTTAAAGACGTACATCAAGCTTGGGTGTTGTTGAAAAATACTATCTTGGAAGCCCAGACCAGCTGTATTCCACGCTTTAAGAAAAGTGGAAGGAAGTCCAAAAAACTGCCAGCATGGTTTAAAGGTGAGGTCAGAGAGGCTGTTGTTGCCAAAAAAGCATCCTTCAGGAAATGGAAAAAAAGAGCCAAACGACGAAACCTGGAAACAGCACAAGCACTGGCAAGTCAAATGCAAGGCATTGATAAGGCAGGCAAAGAGAGAATTTGAGAAGCAGCTTGCTGCGGAAGCAAAAAACACGAAATAAAGACCATTTCAAGTACATTCGTAGCAAAAAACCTGTGTGAGAGTCAGTTGGTTCATTAGATGATAAAGGGGTTAAAGGAGCACTAAGAGACGACAAGGCGATAGCGGAGAGATTGTATGAATTCTTTGCTTCGGTCTTTCATGAGGAAGATGTAGGGATGTTACCCATGACTGAAGTGGTATTTAAAGGTGCAGAAGAATTGAAGGAAATAGCGATACATCGGGAAGATGTCTTACAACTATTAGATAAACTGAAGAGTAGCAAATCACCTGGGCCGGATGGTATACATACAAGGGTGTTGAAAGAACTGAAATATGAGATTGCAGACCTGCTATCAGTAATCTGTGAACTATCATTAAAATCATCTCTAATACCTGAAGATTGGAGGATCGCCAATGTAACACCAATTTTTAAAAAGGGTTTCAGGGGTGATCCGGGAAACTATAGACCGGTGAGCCTGATGTCAGTACCGGGAAAAATGGTAGAAACCATCATAAAGAATAAAATTACTCAGCATGTAGATAGTCACGACCTAATGGGAGACAGTCAACATGGCTTTAGACAAGGAAGATCTTGTCTTACTAATCTGTTATGTTTTTTTGAAGGAGTGAATAAACAGGTGGACAAAGGTGAGTCGGTTGATATTGTGTATCTGGACTTTCAGAAAGCCTTTGACAAGGTCCATCATCAGAGACTTTTGGCAAAACTAAAGAGTCATGGGATAGGAGGCAGTGTACTATTGTGGATCAGGAACTGGTTAAAAGATAGAAAGCAGAGGGTAGGGCTAAATGGCCAATTTTCCCAATGGAGAAAGGTGAATAGTGGTGTACCCCAGGGATCTGTGCTGGGTCCGCTACTTTTTGACATCTTCATAAATGACCTGGAAAGTGGAATAACGAGTGAGGTTATCAAATTTGCAGATGACACAAAACTATTTAAAGTTGTTAAAACCCAAGAAGATTGTGAAAAACTGCAAGAGGATCTTGATAAATTGGAAGACTGGGCATCAAAATGGCAGATGAAATTTAATGTGGACAAGTGCAAGGTTATGCACCTAGGGAAGAACAACCCAAACTATGGTTACGCGATGCAAGGTTCCACATTAGGAACCACCACCCAGGAAAAAGATTTAGGCGTCATTGTGGATACCATGTTAAAACCCTCGGCCCAGTGTGCAGCGGCAGCCAAGAGAGCAAATAGAATGCTAGGTATGATAAGGAAAGGAATGGAAAATAAAACAAAAGATATTATAATGCCTCTATATCGTTCCATGGTGAGACCGCACCTTGAATACTGTGTGCAATTCTGGTCGCCGTATCTTAAAAAGGATATAGCGATTTTAGAAAAGGTACAGAGAAGAGCCACCAAAATGGTAAAGGGGATGGAAGGATACTCCTATGAAGAAAGGCTAAAAAGGTTAGGGCTCTTTAACCTGGAAAAGAGACGGCTGAGGGGAGATATGATAGATAGAAGTCTATAAATTAATGAACGGAGTGGAACGGGTAAACGTAGATCGATTGTTTACCTTATCAGAATATAGAAAGACTAGGGGACATGCAATGAAGCTACAGGGTGAACTATTTAAGACTAATAAAAGAAAATATTTTTTCACTCAACGTGTAATCAAACTCTGGAATTTGTTACCGGAGGATGTAGTAAAGGCTGTTAGTGTAGCTGGGTTTAAAAAAGGTTTGGACAAGTTCCTGGAGGAAAGGTCCATAAACCATTATTAAGAAGTGACCGAAGATATCAATGCTTGACCCAGTACAAGCATTGTGGAACTTGTGTCTCTTGGGGAAACTGCTAGGTACATATGACCTAGATTGGCCACTGTTGGAAACAGAATACTGGGCTTGATGGACCTTGGTCTGACCCAGTATGGCATATCTTATGTTCTTATGCTCTAACAGCTTATGATGAAAGAGTAGGTGAGAAAACCTGGACGTTGAAAAACTGTGTGCATGCACTGGATTACATAAAGCTGAAGAGCAGAAGGCATGGTTTCTTGAAAACCTTCTTGCCAAAATGGCCTAGAAAGTAAGGATTTTTACCCAAATAATGTTGGAAAACAAAATTCCTACATATCTTGGCCTTCCTCATGGTGGCCACTACCACAATGGAGTTCAAAACCTGGATCCCAATAAAACCTGAAACCAGTTGAACCTAATACTTCACAGCTACCTTTTTGAAAAGTGACTGCAGAGAAAGTGGATTTTGCCATCCATAGAATAGTTAGTCAGAGCAGTGCATGAATGGGAACCACAACAGTAGCCCATGGGGACTCTACATAATTTAAAAGACTTACGTTATCTACCCTTGGTTCTGCATCTTGAAGTAACTGAAAAGGCAGTATATTTTAGCCTTTCTGAAATGAATCCTGGATAAGAAAAGTATGGAAATTCATTTCTTGTTTGGGAAGGAGGGAGATCAAATGGGATTCCTGTACAGTCCTCCTCCACATCCTCCACTGATCTGGAGAGGACAGAAGGAAAAGATGTGCTGACTCCAGGTTGAACCCCAAGAGGATCATGCATTTCTCTATGCTGGAGTTTGTCAAATGAGAAGACAGTTAAGAAGGTGGCTAACTAGAGCACAATTGTGTCAAGACCTTTCAACAGCCCTTAATCAACATATTTTGGAGGCATGAATACAGTTGCTATGAAAAATGTAGCAAAAAGATGGTGAAGAGATGCTGTCTACAATGACTAGCACCAGAATAGACAAAGTGGGCTTTGCACAGAGGTACAGCCCGCATTACACAAGGTTTGCTCAGAAGCAGCCCTATAAGCACTGAAGAGTTCTTGCATTTTGTACTGGATGTGTGCTGTAGCTGCTGCACAGATGAGAAATGCAATTGACAGCATTTGGAATGAGGAGATACAATGCTAGAGCCTTTGTTTCTCATGTGCTTTGTAAGGCGTTGAAGAGGCTACCTTCCCCTTCAACCCTTGGCAGGAACTCAAAGGCAACTACGATGTAGGCCTAGATCATCCAAGGAAGAACACGCCAGTTTAAATATCTGGTGGTGTCTTTCGGCAACTGGACTTTCCAAGTCAACGCGCCAGGAGGTTGAGCATCTTTCTATGGTAGATTCTTAACTCGTATTTGCAGAGCACACAAGCTTCTCAAAGAGAGAACCCTCTTTGATCATATGGGACCTGAAACATCTCAGCCAGGTAGCTCATCATGCTCTAGGAGAGAAATGCCTAACCAAAAAATTACATGCAGAGAAAGCACAGTTACTTACCTGTAACAGGTGATCTCTGGGAACAGCAGGAATAAGTCTTCACATATGGGTACGTCGGTACCGACGGAGCCTGCGTGGGAACGCTCCCCAGCTTCCCAAAAAGGAAAGCTTTTGGGAGCATCCCACAGCGCCTGCGCGCTGCCTTCCCGCCTTTCCTAACCATCTCTCCTCAGTTTGAGTTTAAAGCTGAGACAATAGAGAGAGAGAGAGAGGAAAGGAAAGATAGAAAAAGAGATACAACTCCTAGGGGAGGTGGGAGGGTTGTGAAGACTTATTCCTGCTGTTCCCAGAGATCACCTGTTACAGGTAAGTAACTGTGCTATCTCTAGGAACAAGCAGGAATGAGTCTTAACATATGGGGACTCCCTAGCTAAGATGCCTGGGAGATCCCCAAGGATATGAGACCCTGGAGAGGGGTCTACTTCCTCCTATGGATCTCAGGCATCCATCCAGGGAAGGAGGGTAGGAGTTGTTTAAGAATGGAACAGGTGTTTGAGGACAGCCTGACCAAACAACGCATCCCGGCGGGAGTCCTTGTCCAAGCAGTAATGGGCTGTGAAGGTATGAACCGAGGCCCAAGTGGCTGCTCGACAGATCTGGTCGATGGACACAGAATTTAGATGAGCCATAGAGGTGGCCATGGCCCTCACATTATGAGCTGTGAGATGGCTCTCCAGAGAAAGGTTCTTACTCTGGTAGGCGAAAGAAATACACTGAGCAATCCAATTGGACAGTGTTCTCTTAGAGACTGGAAGTCTCAAATGAGAAGGATCAAAAGCAACAAAAAGCTGGGAAGACTTTCTATGTTGCTGTGTCCTATGTAAGTAAAAAGCAAGTACTCTTACAATCAAGAGTATGAAGATACCTCTCTGCACTGGATGCATGAGGAGCTGGAAAAAAGACAGGTAAATATACTTCTTGATTAAGATGAAAAGGTGAGACCACTTTAGGCATAAAGTGTGGATTTGTCCTAAGGACTACCTTATCATGATGGAACCTTGTATAAGGTGGATTAGCCACTAATGCCTGCAGTTCACTGATGCGGCAAGCTGAAGTAACTGCAATGAGGAAAATAACCTTCCATGAAAGGAACTTCAAGGAGGTAGTGGCTAAGGGTTCAAAAGGTGGCTTCATGAGCTGACCAAGAACCAAATTTAAGTCCCATGCCACCGGAGGAGGCCTAATGGGAGGTTTAGTTAAAGTTAGGCCTCTCATGAATCTTGCAATGAGAGGATGAGAGGAAATAGGTTGTCCATTGATGGGCTTAAGGGATGCTGCAATAGTACTCAAATGGACTCTTACTGAATTTGTTTTAAGGCCTGCATTGGAAAGATACAGGAGATAGTCTAACAGAGAATTTAAAGGTAGTGCTAGAGGGTCAAGACCCTTTTCAGCACACCAAATGGAAAACCTTTTCCATTTAAAAGCATAAGAACGCCTGGTGGAAAGTTTTCTGGAAGCATGGAGGATATCCTTCACTTGTTGAGAAAGATTCCAGTCTTGAAGGTCTAGGCCTTCAGTAACCAAGCTCTGAGGTGTAGGGACTTGGGGTTTGGGTGCCACAAAGTCCCTTCCTCCTGGGACAGAAGGTCTGGAGCAGCTCCCAAGTCCAGAGAGGGGGCATGGGAGAGATGTAGAAGTAGAGGGTACCACACTTGGCGTGGCCAGCGTGCAGCTATGAGGAACATAGATCCTTGATCCCTCTGGAGTTTGAACAGAGTCTTGAGAATCAAGGGAATGGGTGGAAATGCATACAGGAAGCCCTGACCCCAATGGAGGAGGAAGGCATCCTTGGCCTGAACTCCCTGACACGGAATTCTGGAACAGGACCGGGGAAGTTTGTCATTCCACGGACTTGCAAAGAGGTCTATGTCCGGGGTTCCCCATTCTTGGAAGATTCTGAGTACCTGATCCATGTGCAGGGACCATTCGTGTGAAAGCAGAACTCGACTGAGTCTGTCTGCCCAAGAGTTTTGGACTCCTGGGAGGTATACTGCCAGGAGATGGATTTGATGCTCTCTGGCGAAGGCCCACAATCTTAAAGCTTCGTTGCAAAGCGACAGAGAGCCAGTTCCTCCTTGCTTGTTTATGCAAAACATGGCTACTTGATTGTCCGTATGAATGAGGACTGTCTTGTAGCTGAGGAGGGTATGAAAGACCTTGAGAACTAGAAAAACTGCTCAAAGCTCCAAGTGGTTGATATGAAGGGAGGTCTCCTGTGGGAGCCAAGTACTTTGAGTGGAGAGGTCCTGTAGATGAGCTCCCCAACCTGTTTGGGAGGCATCTGTTGTGAGGGTTGCTTGGGGCAACAACTGTTGGAAGGGGGACCCCAGCAACAAATTTTGAGTGGACATCCACCACTGGAGAGACCAAAAGAGACGTTTGGTGGTTGCTATTTGGTCTGAGAGAGCTCCTGAAGCTTGAGTCCACTGGGTGGACAAAGTCCATTGAGCTGCTCTCATGTGTAGGTGAGCATAGGGAACCACATGCCCTGTGGAAGCCATGTGGCCTAGCAGTTGTAGCATCTCCCGGGCAGTTAAGTGGCTTTTTGACTGAATCTGGGAGGCTAACTGCACTAGACGTTGGCAACGGGCCTGAGGAAGGTAAGCCCTTGCAGTAGTGGTATCCAACCAGGCCCCTATGAATTCTAGGGACTGAGTAGGGGTGAGCTGAGACTTTGGGAGGTTGACCACAAGTCCCAGATACTGCAAAATGCGCCTTGTGCGGTCCAAGGAATTCTGGGCCTCTGACTGAGATGGAGCTCGAATGAGCCAGTCGTCCAGGTATGGGAAGACAAATATTCTCAGAGTTCGTAGAAATGCAGCAACTATTGTCATGCATTTGGTGAACACTCTTGGGGCAGAGGCCAGACCGAAAGGAAGAACTCTGTATTGGTAATGTTTTCCTTGGAAAAGAAACCGTAGGAATCTTCTATGAGAGGGATGGATGAGGACATGGGTGTACGCATCCTTGAGATCTAGAGAACAAAGCCAATCCTGACTTTGAAGGTATGGTAGGAGAGTGCCCAGAGAAAGCATCTTGAACTTCTCCTTGCATAGAAATTTGTTCAATTCTCTGAGATCTAAGATGGGTCTGTATCCCCCTGTCTTCTTTGGAATGAGAAAATAGGGGGAGTAGAACCCTGACCCTTGATAAAGAAGAGGAACTTCTTCTATTGCCCCTTGGGCAAGAAGGGTAGTTACCTCTTGACCTAGAAGGTCGAGAAGAGATGTGGGAGAATTGAAGTGTCTCACCATGGTGTGGGGAGGAAGGTCTGAGAAATGAATCTTGTAGCCCTCTCTTATGATGGAGAGGGTCCACTGCTCTGATGTTATTTGCTCCCATGTGGGAGCAAAATGAGCCAACCTTCCTGGAATGGTGAGAGGCTCTGGCTGCTTTAGAGCCAGAAAGGCTAAGTTCTCTAGCATCAAGTCAAAAACCCTGAGGAGGTTGGGCCTGCTGAGTTGCAGCAGCCCCTGTAGGCTTAGGCCTGGCCTGTTTAGGTTGCTGACGCTTAGTGGCAAAGCGACCTGTAGAAGATTGTTGGCCAGAAGTAGAAGGAAATCTGCCCTTTTTAAAGAAAGACTTTTTAAAAGGCATTTTCTTGGCAGGAATGGAGGTTGACTTTGAAAGTCTATCCAGAGCAGAGTTTTCTGCATCCATTTGAGTGGCTTTTATTTGCCATTCTTTGCCAAATAGGTTTTCACCTGTACAGGGAAGATTTCCTAAGCCATCTTGAACCCAGGGCTCTAAATCAGAAGCCTGGAGCCAAGCAATTCTGCAAGCAGCTATGGCAATGCCTGAGGCTCTGCTGGCACCTTCAAAGGAGTCAAAGGCTGCCCTGTTGGAAAACTTGGAAATGTCTTGGGTATGCTTAAGCCAAATGAGGAATTCCTCCCTTTTATTCTCTGGAAGAAAAGGGAGGAAAGTGTGCAGTTTTTGTGCAACTTCCTTTAGAAACATACCCATGTAAAGGCTATATGAGTTGATTCTGGCAATAAGCATACTGGCTTGGAAGATTTTCCTACCAAAAGCATCCAAGGTCCTGCATTCTCTTCCTGGAGGAGCAGAAGAGTGTCTCTTTGTACTCTTTATCCTCTTCATAGCTGACTGCACCACAATGGAATGGTGAGGAAGCTGAGTTTTCTGAAACCCAGGACAAGGAGGGACATGATACATAGTGTCCAATCTACAAGAATGAGGAAAGACAGTGAGAGGAGTCTCCCATAGATCAATCATGTGTTCATAAAGAATCTCATGAATTGGTAAGGTGACTGCCTCTTTAGGAGCTCTAGAATAGCCTAAAATATCCAATTTTTTAGCTCTAGGCTCTGATTCAGAAGTTACTGAAATAGAAAGTCCTTTAGCTACTTCTCTTATGAAGTCTTGAAAGGAGAAATCCTCTGGAGGAGACATTCTTCTTTTTGGAGAAGGCGGCTCTTCAGGAAGGGCTATGGATACTTCAGGAGACTCGTCTGATGTATCAGAATCATCAGAGGAATCAAAGTATTGCCTGTCAGGGTGCTCTTCCAACGCTCGATACGCGTATCGAGCAGTATCGACATCGGGCGTCCCCAGTATCGGATCGGTACCGGTAAACAGCCCTGGACAAGGAACTGCTGCAGCCGGTATCCTGGTCGATGTCAATGCAGTCGGTACCGGTATCGGTGCTGGTGCCGGTACCGGAGCCGATACCGAGAACGGAGTTTGTTTCGGTACCAGCGGCGTCGCAGCTTGAATGAAGGCCGTAATAGCCTGCTGCATGGACAGAACATTGTGATCCATCGACGCCATGAATGCCTGGAAGTCGGTACCAGGAGATTGTGCCGGTACCCCAGAGCAATCTAACAGGTGATCGGTCGAGGCCGTGCCATCGATGTCAACCTGTAACCCCATAGGAGGAGCTTTGGAAGCCGGAGCTTCCCGCCGGGGTTGTTTTGCTGGCGCAGGATCCTCGAGGGCAAGCCCGGAGGCATCTCGATGCTTAGAGGGAGATCTACCCTTCGAGGACCTGCTAGGTTTATGTTTGGTTACCTGAGATCCATCGGGAGAAGAAGACCTGGAAGATGTCGATGCTACTGATGGTGCATCAGCGGGAAACAGCACATGGAGCTTGGCTGCTCGGTTCTGTAACCCCCGTTTAGACATTAGAGAGCAGGACGGACAATCCGGAACGGAGTGTTCAGGACCCAAACATTTAAGACACCATTCATGGGTATCTGTAACAGAAATAGTACCGCTACACTTAGTACATTTTTTAAACCCGGAGGCTGGTTTTTCCATGAGGGAAATTTTCTTGTAGGCCCTGAGGCCGAAGAAGAGAATACACTAAGTGAAGAGAAAATAGATTTTTTTTTTTTTAAAGAAAGAAAGAGAAAAAGACCGGTGGTACCGGTCCGGAGTTGGGGAAGGCAGACACGCGACCAAAGAATTATTTTTTTATTTTATTTATTTTTTTATTTAGCTGTATTTATATCCCGCTTTTCACCGGGTCAAAGCGGTCAATTGGGAGATACATTTAACACGAGGGGATATGACACACATACGCTAATACTTACAGGGAACATGGGCAATGGAGGGTTAAGTGGCTTGCCCAAGACCACAAGGAGTACCTATAGG
The DNA here is from genome assembly GCA_033557465.1 of Ichthyophis bannanicus. Taxonomy (NCBI): domain Eukaryota; kingdom Metazoa; phylum Chordata; class Amphibia; order Gymnophiona; family Ichthyophiidae; genus Ichthyophis; species Ichthyophis bannanicus. Next base: position 1,531,489,146 of record CM066031.1, read on the forward strand.
GCTAGAAATCCCAGTCCCTCCGGCCTGAGATTGCTGTCCCCAGGTGGGACTTGAACCCCCGGCCCTCCGGCCTGAAGTACCTTGTCCTAACCACTAGGCCACTCCTCCCTGTTAGTATAAAATAAAATAAAGAACTTCTTCAGCGGTGACAGGGCTCAACCTGCTGGCTCCGCGGCAAAGAAGAACTGAGGAGAGATGGTTAGGAAAGGCGGGAAGGCAGCGCGCAGGCGCTGTGGGATGCTCCCAAAAGCTTTCCTTTTTGGGAAGCTGGGGAGCGTTCCCGTGCAGGCTCCGTCGGTACCGACATACCCATATGTGAAGACTCATTCCTGCTTGTTCCTAGAGATTCACTTAATCGATTTAAAACACATTTGGAACACATTGTTTACAATCTGCTATACTATAGTGCTAGAAGATAAGACCCCTGGGTCAGAAGGCACTCAAATAGCTACTGGGGAAGAGCTGAAGACTTTTCAGAGTAAAGCCAGCATTTATGATGTGGTTGGATCAAAGCCTTCGGGACGTCTGACTGCTGATGTAGCTGCGCATGAAATGAGAGTCAGAAGCTGTAAAGATGTCTTAGAGAGATCATTAGAGAAATATATCATGCTTAGCAAGATAGAAGGTCAATGTAAAAGAGGAAGGCCAGCAATGAGATGGATCGATACAATAACAGCAGCTACAGGAACCAGTCTGTCAACAATGAGCCACCTGACTGAAGACCGAACACAATTTAGGACAACTATCCATAGGGTCACCATGAGTCAACGCCGACTCGACGGCACCACCACCACCACCACACTGAATGGCCACTGATGGCAGGGTTACATTCAAAATGTGGTGGCTGTGTGGTTTGGAGATTGGTGCATTTGAACATCCTATTCTAAAGTTTGCTAATTAACTCAACATTCATACAAAGGGACATGTGTACTAAAGCATAGTTACTCACCTGTAACAGGTGATCTCTGGGAACAGTAGGAATTGAGTCTTCACATATGGGTATCGTCAGCACCGACGCTCCCCAGCATCCTATAGGAAAGCTTTTGGGAGCATCCCACTGCGCCTGCGCTGCTGCTTTCCCGTCTTTCCAACTCTCTCTCTTCAGTTGGGTTTGTAGCTGAGACAAAAGGACAGAAGGAAAGGAGAGAGAGACAGAGACAGAGAGATACAATTCCTAGGGGAGGTGGGTGGGTTGTGAATACTGTGATGAGGAGAGTATGGCTGAGCCCATGGAACTGAGAGAAAATCAGACATTTACCTTTAAAGAAAGGGACAGGCAAGGAATCAGTAGCTCTCAAAGTGCAGGCAAGGAAAAAAACACACAGCTACTGAGGACAGGACACACCCAAGCTCTGCTAATCTAAGGGCAGGCTTGGAAACTAATGAGACACACCTGGGGGAAGGGCAGTGCACGGTAGTTCAGAGACACTCTTATAAACCCAGGGAAACAGAAGGAAGGCAGACTCAGCCTGAGAAGGGCAGCACCACGGGAAGAGAGACTCAGCCTGAGAGAAGACAGCACACGAAGCGACACCCTGGAAAGGGAGAGACAGGGAAGCAGCACGCTGGAGAATTCAGTGGTGAGAGAAGCACCAGAGAAAGGCCCAGAGAGTTCACTGTGGAGGAGAACGGTGGAGACTTCCGGGGGATTCTCAGAGGTGAAAGCCCTAGTCAGAAAGAAAGCCAGGATTGCAAGGAAACTGCAATTGGTTTTAAAACTAGGAGAGCTGTGTCAGAGAGAAGTGCTGACAAGGGTCAGGCTGCAGTGACAACTGTTCCTGAACCAGCTAAAGAGCTGCAACTTCCAAAAAGGTGCATGAATAAAAGTGTAGCCAAAAGTGCTGTGAGCCAGTTAGAGGCATTGTGTCGTTTGATGCAAGAGAAGAATCTCCACATTCCTCATGGAAACCCTTTGCATAGGGAAAAGCCTCAGTGGAGAAAGGTTCGGGAACTTTTAGAGAATATTAAGCCTGAAGTTTCTCATGCTGGTTTAGAGCCAGATTTACCAGACACAGGTCCTGAGGAAATGCAGATAGACTATTATGAATCTGATGAAAGCTCTGAAGATTCAGTAATGGACTGTTCTCTATGCCAGAAGGCAGAATAAAAGTTCTTGGATAAGAGAGAAAGGTTTATAACCTGAATGTCCTAAAAGGCAGTGTGAAAACAGGGAGAATCGTGTTTAGCCAGGAATGCTAAGAACCCTGTTTGCTGAAGAGAGGATATTTCTTTTGGGTTTGAAGAAAGGAGAAAACCATGTTTGATTGCTGAATCCTTTGGAAACAGCGACCTATCTTAAAAAGCTACAAAAAGCAGTTACATTGTTTTGTTTGGTATAAATGCCTATGGATTATTGTTTGGAGAGAGAATCCTGTTTGTTTGCATTGAGCCTTAATGCTCTTTTGGAAAAGAAATAAAATTCCTGTGTTTGCCTTGTAAACCCTCGGTCTCCACACTACTTGTTTTTCTGAACAACACAACTACAAATCCCAGCAGCCCCAGCTCTGGGTGAGGAAAAACTCATTAATTAAAGGACTAACAAGTGCAGCCCTAAGCCCACAGGCTGTTGCCTGGGCAAGGGGCCCCCACAATACTCAATTCCTGCTGTTCCCAGAGATCACCTGTTACAGGTCAGTAACTACGCTATCTCCAGAAACAAGCAGGAATGTAGTCTTCACATATGGGGACTCCCAAGCTTACAGATGCCAAGGAGATGACCCTATAGAGCAGCTAAACCCAGGCTGAAGTGGGTCATGTTTCCTCCCAAGGATCTCTGGTATCAAAACCCGGGACGGGGGGTAGGAGTTGTTCTAAGTCTGAAAGAGATGCTGGAGAACAGCCTGACCAAATGAGGCATCCCGACGGGAGTCCTTCTCTAAGCAGTAATGGGCTGCAAAGGTATGGACCAAGGACCAAGTGGCTGCTTTGCAGATGTCATCGATGGACACCGAGCATAGGTTGGCCATAGAGGCAGCCATTGCTCTAACATTGTGAGCTGTGACATGACCTTCGAGAAAGTCCCTTACTCTCATAGGTAAAGGATATGCAGTCTGCAATCCACCTGGAGAGTGTTCTCTTGGAGACTGGTAACCCCAGGTGGCTGGAATCAAAGGCAACAAAAAGCTGAAAGTTCTCTGAAAGTTCTCTGAAAGTAAAAGGCTAAAGCTCTTTTACAATCTAGAGTATGAAGATTCCTTTTTGCACCCGAGGCATGAGGCCTAGGGAAGAAGACAGGAAGATAAACCTGCTGGTTTAAATGAAAAGGCGAAACCATCTTTGGCATAAAGTGAGGATGAGTCCTAAGGACTTTTATCATGGTGGAACCTTGTGTAAGGTGGATTAGCCACTAAAGCTTGTAGCTCACTGATGCATCTTGCAGAAGTGAGGGCAATTAAGAAGATTACCTTCCAAGAAAGAAGCTTCAAGAATGTAGTGGCAAGGGCTCGAAGGGCAGCTTCATGAGCTGTCTGAGGACAAGATTTAAGTCCCATGCCATGGGTGGGGGCTTAATGGGAGGCTTAGTTAAGAGTAGACCCCTCAAACCACGCTACAAGCGGCTGAGAGGAGACAGGTTGTCCATCATAGGGCTTGTGGAAAGCCGCAGTGGCACTAAGGTGTACTCTTACTGAGTTAGTCTTGAGACCAGAAGATTAAAGATGGAGAAGATACGCCAATAATGCGTCTATGGGACCTGAAAAAGAATTAAGTTCCTTCTTTGAACACCAGATAGAGAACCTTTTCCACTTAAAGGCATAAGCCCGCCTTGTGAAACGTTTCCTTGAGGCCAAAAGGATATGCTTAACCTGTTGAGAAAGGTTGACATCCTGGAATTCCAAGCTCTCAGCAACCATGCCAACAGGTGTAAAGACTGAGGATTCGGGTGCAAAAGCGTCCCGTTCTCCTGAGATGGAAGATCTGGAGCACATCCCAAGTCCAGAGGCCTGGCTTGAGAGAGACGTAGAAGCAGTGCATACCACATCTGTCGTTGCCAGCGTGGGGCTATGAGGATCATATGGCCCTTGTCCCTATGGAGTTTGAGCAGTCTTGGGAATGAGGGGAATGGGTAGGTAGGCATACAGGAAGTTCTGACCCCAGTGGAGGTGGAAAGCATCCCCTGTCTGACTGTTCCGAGCTGGAATTCTGTAACAGAATTGGGGAAGTTTGGCATTCTGAGGACTTCCAAATAGGTCTATATCTGGGGTTCCCCAGATTCTGAAGATTCGAGCGATCTGTTCTGAATGAAGAGACCGCTTGTGTGGTAGCAGCACTTGACTGAGTTTGTCTGCCAGGAGATTGTGTGTGCCTGGGAGATACACTGCCAGTAGGTGAATCTGAAGGCCTCTTGCGAAGGACCGGAGGTGTAGAGCTTTGTTGCACAATGTTTGAGAGCCTGTTCCACCCTGCTTGTTCATGTAGAACATGGCTATCTGATTGTCCGTCTGGACAAGGACTGTCTTGTAGCGCAGGTGGTCCTGAAACACTCGAAGAGCATAGAAAGACAACACAAGGCTGAGCAGCTCCGCAAGAACTTCAGCACGTAGTTTCCGATCTTTCAATAGAGAACTCATACTGTCAGAGGCCTGCCCACTCCTCAACGATACAACACTCAACCTCGAAAATCTGATCTCCGCCTGGAATAGTAACCTCAGTGCTATCGCACAACGTCCTAATCTTAACATCATCCCAAGAAAAAAAAAGTCTGCACCATGGTACTCCCCTGAGCTGCGGTCTTCTCTCACACAATTACGGAGGCTTGAAAAATGCTGGCGCCGATCGCACTCCATAGAGGATCAAACAGCCTACAAACTCCACCTAAGAACATAAGAACATAAGACATGCCATACTGGGTCAGACCGAGGTCCATCAAGCCCAGTATCCTGTTTCCAACAGTGGCCAATCTAGGTCCTACGTACCTAGCAATATCCCCAAAAGACACAGGTTCCATAATGCTTGTACTGGGTCAAGCATTGATATCCTGGGTCCCTTTTTAATAGTGGTTTATGGACCTTTCCTCCAGGAACTTGTCCAAACCTTTTTTAAACCCAGCTATACTAACAGCCCTTACTACATCCTCCGGTAACAGATTCCAGAGTTTGATTACACGTTGAGTGAAAAAATATTTTCTCTTATTTGTCTTAAATAGTTTACCCTGTAGCTTCATTACATGTCCCCTAGTCTTTCTATATTCTGATAGCGTAAACAATTGATCCACGTTTATCCGTTCCACTCCATTCATTAATTTATAGACCTCTATCATATCTCCCCTCAGCCGTCTCTTTTCCAGGTTAAAGAGCCCTAACCTTTTTAGCCTCTCTTCATAGGAGTAGCCTTCCATCCCCTTCACCAATTTGGTGGCTCTTCTCTGTACTTTTTCTAATAACGCTATGTCCTTTTTAAGATACGGCGACCAGAATTGCACACAATATTCAAGGTGCAGTCGTACCATGGAGCGATACAGAGGCATTATAATATCCTTTGTTTTATTCTCCATCCCTTTCTTTATGATACCTAGCATTCTATTTGCTTTCTTGGCCGCCGCTGCACACTGGGCGGAGGGTTTTAACATGTTATCCACGATGACTCCTAAGTCCTTTTCCTGGGTGGTGGTTTCTAATGTGGAGCCTTGCATCGTGTAACTATAGTGTGGGTTGTTCTTTCCTAGGTGCATAACTTTGCATTTGTCCACATTAAATTTCATCTGCCATTTGGATGCCCAGTCTTCCAATTTATCCAGATCCTCCTGCAGTTTTCCACAATCCTCTTGGGTTTTAACAACTTTAAACAGTTTTGTGTCATCTGCAAATTTGATAACCTGACTAGTTATTCCCTTTTCCAGGTTATTTATGAATATGTCAAAAAGTAGCGGACCCAGTACAGATCCCTGGGGTACTCCACTATTCACTTTTTTCCATTGGGAATATTGGCCATTTAGCCCTACCCTCTGCTTTCTATCTTTTAACCAGTTCCCGATCCACAATAGTACACTGCCTCCTATCCCATGACTTTTTAGCTTTGCCAAAAGTCTCTGATGGGGGACCTTGTCAAAAGCTTTCTGGAAGTCCAGATACACTATATCAACCGACTCACCTTTGTCTACCTGTTTATGCACACCTTCAAAGAAACATATCAGATTAGTAAGACAAGATCTTCCTTGTCTAAAGCCATGTTGGCTGTCTCCCATTAGGCCATGACTATCTACATGTTGTGTAATTTTGTTCTTTATGATGGTTTCTACCATTTTCCCTGGTACCTAGCGATCCACCGAGATACAATCACGATGAAAATGAAGCAGTTTCACGCTGACACACTCAAAAGATCACTGAACAAGCCACGCGATCTATTCAATTTAGTCAAGACCTTATTTAAGGAACCATCCCCAGAACAGAAAGATGAGATTCACCCACAAAACTTCGCCGACTACCTTCAGTCTAAGCTTCTCCAAACAGATAAGGTCTCAGAGGTCACTTCACAAGAGTCAACCTTCCCAATCTCCTTGTCTATGTTCTCCACGCCATCCAGGAAACACGTCGAGGACACTATCATGTCTCTCAACACCACCACGGCACAAACCGACCCCTGCCCAGCCTTCTGGATAAAGGAGCTATGCAATGAGTTCAGTCCCTTCATAACAAGACTTATGAACCTATCTTTCACAACTGGTCTATTCCCTACAGCCCTCAAACAAACTTCAATCAGACCTCTTTTAAAAAACACCAAGCTAAACCCCCAAAAGGCTGACTCATATAGACCTATAGCCAGCATACCTCTCCTAGCTAAGATAATAGAGAAAGAGGTACAGAGACAAATACAAGATCACATAGACTCCGCTGCCCCACTAGACCATTGCCAACATGGATTCAGGGAGTCTCATGGTGTAGAAACCCTCCTTACTACCCTCTTCAGCAATATAATCACAGGTATCGACAACATCCGTCAAGGGTTTGTTCTTGTCTTCCTAGACATTGCCGCAGCTCTCGATTCAGTAAGTCACAACCTTCTCCTGGAACGACTAAAAGAGAAGGGCATCTGCGGCAAGGCTCTGGATTGGTGTAGATCATATCTTGCTGGTAGATGGCAACAAGTAAAATCCGGAGCAGCAGCATCAGAACCTTTCCACCAAAGCCAGGGAGTCCCGCAAGGTTCCTCCCTATCATCACTCTTTTTCAACATATACATGCAGCCCATCTGTAATATCATCAGATCCTTCAACGTTGACTGCCTGATATATGCAGATGATATCCTACTCTACACGCCTTTCTCTACAGAGCATTTGAACCTCTCCCCTCTGACAATGTTTCGACGCAGTTTCTGAATAGCTCCAATCCCAAAACCTCCGTATTCAACATAAGAAGACGGAGGTACTATTTATCACAAAAGACCACAATTTCACCCCGCCACCCCATGTAAGAGTGAAAGATGCAGAACTTCAAACAAAACCTACAATTCGATACCTGGGGGTTACGTTGGATCAGCGCCTTGATATGAAGGCTCACATAGGTAACATAGTAAGAGCAGTCTATTTCAAGATCCGATCTCTCCGGCATCTGCGCTCCTTACTAGATCCAGAAGACTTCAGGACAGTATACCAGGCATTAATTCTACCGCATTTTGACTATGCCAACGCCATCCTACAAGGCCTCCCACAGTCTACCATTAACCCCCTACAACTCGCCATGAATGCTGCAGCAAGGGCCTTCAGGGAGCCTCCAAAAACGAGCACGTGACCCCCATCCTTAAGCAGCTCCACTGGCTCCCCATTCATGCAAGACTCGTTTTCAAGACCTTACTGCTTACCTTCAAGGCTATCAATGGTCTCTCATCCTCCTCACTAACGGAGCTCATTCACGTCACTCCACCTAACAGATCCAGAAGACCGACAGTAACAAACACACTAATAATCCCGAAAGCGTTAACAAAATGCACCCAGACAACGGCAAACAGGGCATTTAGATTTTGCGCCCCGAGATGCTGGAACGCACTCCCATCAGACATACGCGCAATTACTGACCTAACCCAGTTCAGGAAAGCACTCAAATATCACCTGTTCCTCAAATACTATCCACCCAGCAATACACCAAGCCAAATCCCACCAACAAAGTAGCTACACCATAATTATCAGTCAATCTTATCAACTTTCTCAGTGTGATATCATGATCAGTGTCCATTGTCATTACCATAACGACTGTATGTAAATAATTTTTGTACATAATTCCCCATGTTACCCAAGTTTGTATACCTGTTCTCTGTAAAATCAGAATAGTTTGTTCTGGTTATTTTGTTCCATGTAAACCGCGCTGATACCAAATAGCGCGGTATATAAAAGATTGTAATAAATAAATAAATAAATAATAAAATGGCTGTGAGTTCCAGTAGACCTTGAGTGGAGAGATTGTCCATATGAGTCCCCCAACCTGACTTGGACGCATCCATCATCAAGGTAGCTTGGTGCAGTGGCTGCTGAAAAGGTGACCCTAAGAGAAGGTTTTCTAGTGTTTGCCACCACTGAAGGGACAAGATGAGACAAGCAGAGTTTCTGATTTTGTCCCTTAGATGACTGTGTCCACTAAGTGGATAGGGTCCACTGGGCTGCTCGCATGTGTAGAAGAGCATAGGGTACAACATGTACAGTGGACACCATATGCTCCAGAAACTGAAGCATTTCTCGAGCAATCAGGAAAGTTTTCATAGCTGCTTGAGATGCCAGTTGAACTATTTGAGCGCAGCAGAGCTGTGGCAGGAAAGCCCTTGACTGCCTTGTGTCTAGAAGAGTCCCTATGAACTCTAGAGACTGAGAAGGGGTGAGATGGGATTTTGAGAGATTTATGATCAATTCCAAATATTGCAGGATTTGCATCGTGCAGGAGAGAGCTGAGCTGGCTTCTGGAGCTGTTGGTGCTCGGATCAGCCAGTTATCTAAGTAGAGGAAGACGAATATCCCTAGAGTCCTTAAAAATGCTGCTACTACTACCATGCATTTCATGAAGACTCTTGGGGCTGAAGCCAGGACAAAGGGTAGAACTCTGCACTGGTAATGTCTTCCTTGAAAGAGGAATCGAAGAAATCTCCCGTGTTTTGCATGAACAAGGATATGTGTACAGGCGTCTTTTAGGTCTAGAGAACATAGCCAATCCTGACTCTGAATGTAAGGGAGGAGTGTTCCGAGAGAGATCATTTGGAATTTTTCTTGGAAGAGATACTTGTTTAACTCCCTGAGGTCCAGTATGGGCCTGTACCCTCCTGTTTTCTTTGGAATAAGGAAGTAAGGAGAGTAGAAGCCTAGGCCTTGTTGAGAAAGCATAGTTACTCACCTGTAATAGATGATCTCCGGGAACAGCAGGAATTTAGTCCTCACATATGGGTATCGTTGGTACCGACGGAGCCTGCGCGGGAACGCTCTCCAGCGTCCAATATGAACGCTTTTGGGAGCATCCCTCAGCACATGCGCGCTGCCTTCCCGCCTTTCCAAGTGTCCCTCTTCAGTTAAGTTTGTAGCTGAGTGAAAGGATAGAGGGAGAGAGGAAAGAGACAAAGAGAAAGAGAGACAACTCCTAGGGGAGGTGGGTGGGTTGTGAGGAGTAAATTTCTGCTGTTCCCGGAGATCACCTGTTACAGGTGAGAAACTTCGCTATCTCCAGGAACAAGCAGGAATGTAGTCCTCACATATGGGGACACCCTAGCTGAAGATGACAGGGAGATAGCCCCAGGAAGGTGCCACCCTAGAAGGTGGGAATCCTTCCTCCCATGGATCTCTAGCATCCCATCAGGCTTGGTGGGTAGGAGTTGGTTTAGGTTTGAAAGAGATTTTGAAGAACAGCTGAGCCAAAGAAGGCATCCCGACGGGAGGCTTTATCTAGGCAGTAGTGGGCTGTGAAGGTGTGTACCGAAGCCCAGGTGGCTGCTTGACAAATGTCATCGATAGACACAGAGTGGAGATTAGCCATAGAAGCTGCCATGGCTCTCACATTATGTGACATGGTCCTGAAGAGGAAGACCCTTACTCTCATAAGTAAAGGATATGCATTGGGCAATCCATTTAGATAAAGTTCTTTTGGAGACTGGAAGTCCCAAATGACTAGGGTCAAAAGCTATAAAAAGTTGTGAGGACTTTCTATGTTGCTGTGTTCTTTGTATGTAAAAAGCTAAGGCCCTTTTACAATCCAAAGTATGAAGGTTTCTTTCTGCATTAGAGACATAAGGCCTCAGAAAAAATACAGGACGATAAATTGATGGATTTAAATGAAAAGGCGAAACCACCTTTGGCATAAAGTGTGGGTGAGTTCGAAGAATAACCTTATGATGAAACCTTGTATATGGAGGATCAGCCACTAAAGCTTGCAATTCACTAATGCGACAGGCAGAGGTGATTGCAATTAGGAAGATGACCTTCCAGGTCAAAAACCTAAGGGCTGTAGTGGCCAAAGGCTCAAAAGGCGGATTCATGAGCTGCCCCAGAACTAGATTTAGATCCCATGCCACCGGTGGTGGCTTGATGGGAGGTTTAGTTAATAAAAGGCCTCTCATAAATCTTGATAGGAGTAGATGAGAGGAAATTGGTTGTCCATTCAGAGGTTTATAAGAAGCTGAAATTGCACTAAGATGGACTCTTACCGAATTGGTCTTTAGACCAGAATTCGATAAGTGAAGGAGATACTCTAGTATCGATTCTAAGGGTATAACAAGGGGGTTTAATCCCTTCTTGGAGCACCATATAGTAAAACATTTCCACTTGAAGGCATAAAATCTTCTTGTGGAAAGTTTCCTAGAAGCCTGAAGGATATCTTTTACCTGTTGGGACAGGTTGAAATCTTGGAGGTCTAAGCCTTCAGCAACCAGGCCGTGAGGTGCAGGGACTGGGGATTCGGGTGTCATAGCGCCCCATTCTCCTGGAAAAGGAGATCTGGAGTATGCCCTAACTCCAGAGGTGCCGCTTGAGAGAGATGTAGAAGCAGGGAATACCAAGTTTGGCATGGCCATTGTGGTGCTATGAGAATCATGCGACCCCTGTCTCTCTGAAGCTTGAAGAGTATTTTAGGGATTAGAGGAATGGGTGGGAAGGCATAAAGGAAGTCCTGACCCCAGTGAAGGAGAAAAGCATCCCTTGCCTGACAGTTGTGAGACGGAATCCTTGAACAGAACCGGGGAAGTTTGGCATTCAGTGGACTTGCAAAGAGGTCTATGTCTGGAGTGCCCCAGAGATGAAATATCTTCGCCACCTGGTCTATGTGGAGGGACCACTCGTGAAGCAGCAGTACTCGACTGAGTTTGTCTGCCGAAAGGTTTTGAATGCCTGGAAGATATACCACAAGAAGGTGAATTTGATGCTCTCTGGCGAGGGCCCACAGTCGTAAAGCTTTGTTGCATAACGACAGAGAGCCTGTTCCGTCCTGCTTGTTCACATAGAACATGGCTACCTGATTGTCCGTCTGGACTAGGACTGTCTTGTAGCTGAGCTGGGCGTGGAATACTCGAAGAGCTAAATAGATTGCTCTTAATTCCAGGTGGTTTATGTGCAAACCAACCTCCTGTGGAGTCCAGGTGCCCTGGGTAGACAGATGATTCAGGTGTTCTCCCCAACCCACCTGTGATGCATCTGTTGTTAAGGTGGCCTGAAAGAGGGGTTGATGGAAAGGAGACCCCACTGTCAGATTTTCTAGTGATTGCCACCATTGAAGGGACAAAATTAGCCATTGAGAGATTATTATTTTGTCCGACAAATGACCTGTGGCCTGTGTCCACTGTGAGGAGAGGGTCCACTGAGCTGCTCGCATGTGGAGGCGAGCATATGGGACTACATTTATTTATTTAATTAACATTTCTTATATACCGCCTTTCATGATATCAAGGCGGTTTACATTGAACAAACTGAAATTACATTGAACAGGGCATTATAACTTGGAGATAACTATTTTACAGGGAAAGAGTAGTTACTCACTTGTAACAGGTGTTCTCCAGGAGCAGCAGGAATCAGTCCTCACATATGGGTGACGTCGGCACCGACGGAGCCCTCGCGGAGCAATTTCCCCAGCTTTCAAAGAAAGCCTTTGGGAATTGCAGCGCGCAGGCGCAGTCCCCTTCCCGCCCAAGTGTGCCATCTTGCTCAGTCTGATGACATAGCTAAAAGACAGCAAAAAATTAGCAAAAACGAAATGATAGGACTGCAACTCCGAGGGGAGGAGGGAGGGTTGTGAGGACTGATTCCTGCTGCTCCTGGAGAACACCTGTTACAGGTGAGTAACTACTTTTTCTCCAGGACCAAGCAGGAAGTCAGTCCTCACATATGGGACTCCCTAGCTTAAGGCTACCAGAGACCTCAAGCGGAAAAATGAGCTCCCTCTAGCTCAGTAGCACAGAAGGAAGGAATCTTCTCTGAAAACACCTCCGACCGGTAGCCCAACACCAGGGCCAGAGGGTAGGAGTTGCCTAAACCTCAAAGAGATTATGGAGGACCGCCTGTCCGAAAGCACTGTCCCTGCGGGACTCCCTCTCCAGGCAGTAATGGGCCGCAAAAGTCTGGCTTGAAGACCAAGTAGTGGCCCGGCAGATGTCTGCCAACGGAACAGAGCGGAGATGAGCCACTGACGCAGCCTTCGCCCTGACACGATGAGCCGTGACTCGACCCTCCAACGAGAGGCCGGCCGCCCCATAAGCCCAAGCGATACAGTCAGCAACCCATATGGACAAAGTACGCTTGGAGACAGGTAGCCCCAACTTATTGGGGTCAAAAGAAACGAAGAGCTGAACAGCCCTCCTATGCTCCCGCGTACGGTCAAGGTAGAAGGACAAGGCCCTCCTACAGTCCAGGGTATGCAGGACCATTTCAGCCCGGCTGGTGTGAGGCCTGGGAAAGAAGGTCGGAAGAACCACCTCCTGGTTGAGATTTTTTATTTATTTTTATTTATTTAACAGTATTTCTAAACCGCCTTATCTTAATAATCAAGGTGGTATCACAGCAAACAATCGAGTAAAGTGAGTGTGTTATACATACAGTGAGGGTGAAGTTGAGTGTGTGTTGTATTGTGTGCTGGATTGGTATGAGCTATGTACAGAGTGGGCTATATACAGTGGTGCAAAAAACATATTCCATACATACATTGTTTAGGCGGTATCATGTGCTGTTATACATTTTCTGAGGTTATGTGATGTGTCCATAGTGTTCTATGAACAGCATGGTTTTCAGCTGTTTTCTAAAGTCCTTGAGGTCTGTAGTAGCCCTCAGATCGTCCGGTAGTTTGTTCCATATTGTTGGAGCGGCCATGGAGAGTGCTCTGTCTGTTGTGTCCTTGCGTGTGTGTTTGTATTCACTTGGGGTGCTGACTCGGTTGTGTGTATATTTTCTTCTGGGACGTGTGCTGGTGTCTGGTTGAGATGAAAAGGAGAAACCACTTTTGGAAAAAACTTAGGGTGAGTCCGCAAGACTACCCGATTTCTGTAGAACCTAGTGTATGGAGGATCAGACATTAGGGCCTGCAGTTCACTTATGCGCCTAGCAGAGGTAAGGGCTACCAAAAACAAGGTTTTCCAGGAAAGAAAACGAAGAGGGCAGGTAGCCATAGGTTCAAAGGACGGACAGGTAATTCGCTGCAAGACCACATTCAGATCCCATTCAGGGGCTGGTGGGCGCAAAAGAGGCTTAAGGAGGAGGCGGCCTTGGAGAAAACGAGCCACCAAAGGGTGGTTGGAAAGAGGCCTGCCGTTCACCGGTGCGTGATGTGCAGAGAGAGCACTGAGGTGGACTCTAACAGAGTTGGACTTAAGGCCAAGATTGGAGAGGTAAAGCAAATATTGCAAGACAACTGACACCAAGCAGGAGAAGGAATTCTCAGACTGCTGAGCACACCACACGGAGAACCGACGCCACTTAAGAGCGTAGGACTTCCGGGTGGATGGCCGTCTGGAGGCCAAGACGACCTCTTCTACCTCCCGAGGCAGCAGGAGGGGAGCAAGGACTACCCTTTCAGCAGCCAGGCCATCAGATGAAGGGACCGGAGGTTGGGGTGTAGGAGAGTTCCCTGATCCTGTGACAGGAGATCGGGTTGAAACCCCAGAGGAAGAGGAGTGTCCACCGCCAGCTGTAGCAGAAGCGGGAACCAGGGCTGTCTCGGCCACCTGGGAGCTACCAGGATCATCGAGGCTCTGTCCCTGAGAACCTTGAAAAGTGTCCGAGACACTAGAGGCATGGGAGGAAAGGCATACAACAGGCCCATGGATCACGGAATCAGAAAGGCATCTGCCGCTACCCGGAGAGGATGTGGCTGTCGAGAGCAGAACCTGGGAAGTTGCCGGTTCAGAGGACTGGCAAAAAGATCCATGGTGGGGAGGCCCCACTTGAGAAAGATCCTTTGAACTACCAACGGATCCAATCTCCACTCGTGTGGTTGGAGGATCCTGCTCAGCTTGTCTGCCAGGTAATTTTCCTGACCTGGGAGATAGACAGCTTTGAGGAGGATGCCGTGGCCGATGGCCCAAGAGCACAGTTTTTGTGCCTCCTGACAGAGAAGGAAGGAGCCTGTGCCTCCTTGTTTGTTCACGTAGAACATTGCAACTTGATTGTCCGTCTGGACCAGCACAGACTGGTGAGAAGTGAGGTGGGAGAAGGCTCTCAGAGCTAGGTGGATGGCTCTGAGCTCCAGGAAGTTTATCTGCTGAGCAGACTCCCAAGGAGTCCAGAGGCCTTGAGTACATGTCCCTTGGCAATGTGCTCCCCAACCCAGGAGAGAAGCATCGGATGTCAGTACCTGAGAAGGCGGAGGAGATTGAAAATCCACTCCTAGCACTAGGTTTGGCAGATGAAGTCACCACCACAGAGAAGATACCAGCAGGTCGGATATCTGTACTGAGTCCGCCAGGCTCCCTGTGGCCTGATGCCATTGATTGCGAAGGCACCACTGAGCAGGTCGCATGTTCAGGCGGGCATTGGGGGTCACATGGACCGTGGAAGCCATATGGCCGAGCAGTCTCAGAAATTGCCTGGCAGAGACCAGGGAATTGCTGTGAAAGTGGCTGGCGAGATCCATGAGCCTGTGGGCCCTGTCCAGAGGCAGGAAGGCCCGCGCCCGAAGATTGTCCAACCTGGCGCCTATGAATTCGAGATTTTGAGAGGGGAGCAAAGTGGACTTTGCGAAGTTTATGACAAATCCCAAGTGCTGGAGTAGAGTCACAGTGCGATGAGTGGCCTGAGTGGCCTCTTGGGAAGACTGGGCTCTGATGAGCCAGTCGTCCAGGTATGGAAACACAAAAAGGCCTTGAAGTCTTAGATAGGCCGCCACCACTGCTAGGCATTTGGTGAACACCCTGGGGGCGGAGGATAGGCCAAAGGGCAGTACTCTGTACTGGTAATGATTTCCTCCCACAACAAACCTGAGATATTGTCTGTGGTCGCACACACCTCGCCGAGTGAGCACACATACTTTAAAACAGAGCGCACAAAAATTACATCTCTGATTCTGATAGAAAACAACACAGACGTCTTAAAATTTAAACGTTATGATTGTAATTACTAGAAATTTCCCGCTTCATTTAGCAATCGTCTATTTTCATTTAATTTGATTAAAATCAATGTGTACATATTGTATTCTGACGTGTAGTCAAATTTTAAAGTATATAACTCCGAGTGTCGTTATGTGAGTATCATTGTGAGTATCATATGTGAGTATGTGAGTATCATATGTGAGTATCATTGTGTTCCTGCCATTACTATCGTTAGTAGAATTTTACTCCTGCCATAACCTACAACTATGAGAGGACACTTACTCTCTTTTCCCGCATCACAGAAGTAACAGCCGCCTGAATAAAATATCCTTAGCCAGGGGCCACACCAAACTCACCCCTCCTACACAAACCCCTGCCTCACCTGAACTGGCTCAGAAAAATTCAAAATGGATCACATAATCATCACCCTAATGAGTCTTTACCTTCTACCCACAATCTTACCATCCACCTCACTGGCACTTCTTACAACACAGAATCACATCCCAATAGTTTCGACTAGTGGAAGAAAATGGCCAGATGACTCCCACAACCACTCTCATGGAGCTAGCTATCCATACCGCCACCACCTAGTACATATCTCACTACAAAATTCTTCGAAAACCAAACAAAGTAAAAGCCCATACACTAGCAGCCTGAAGTGTGCACTCATTAACTCTCGCTCACTTCTCAAAAAATGGCCAGCAATCACTGAAATGATAATGTATCATAAATTAGACATCATCATGATCACTGAGACCTGGCTCTCACCGGAAGACAACACCATACTCAATCAACTACTACCACCTAACTTTGTTGCTTTCACCAGCCACAGGCAGAACAAGAGGGGTGGAGGAGTTATCATCATCACCAGATCTGACCTTCAGTTCAAAATGATTGAATCCAACAGCATCAACACCCTTGAAACAGTAACTATCTCCAACACCTGCTCTATAAACCTGATTTACAGAGCGCCTTCTGCAGATCCGGACAACCTCTCTAATATCATAAACATAGCATCCAACATCCAGGGTCCAAATAAACCAAATTGGATCCTAGGTGACTTCAATCTGCCATCCCTACGGGACAATCAAGCAGCTGCATTCATAGAAGCACTAGATATCTTGGGATACACCCAATTGGTACAAGAACCCACACACTCAAAGGGTAACATTCTCGACCTCATATTCGTCCCACAAGCAGTGCTTCAGCAAGCACAAAATATCAAGCTTTCATTAACAGCAGTACCATGGTCTGACCACAAGCTCATCACTTTCCAGATTCATACCCTCATCAAGCCACAAAGACCCAATGTGGATTTAAGTAAGAACTCTAACCCAACTGCCAGAAGTTTTCACCCGTTTAATAAAGAACGTATCCTGGCTGAAACAAACACACTCCTTGATAAGACCTCACTAGACCTAGAGGAACTGATCTCCACCTGGAACAGCAAACTCAGCGCAATCGCAATCCGCCCCCCAACAACTAAAGCCCCAATCAGAAGATCATTGGCACCATGGTTCACAGCCGACTTAAGGGCATCACTAACCCTCCTACGGAGACTGGAAAAGCGCTGGAGGAAGTCACGTACCAGCAGTGACCAAGCAACATACACCCAGCACCTACACACACATCGCAGGGCCGTCATAGTCAAAATGAAACAACACCACACAAACACCCTGAAACGGTCATTAAATAAGCCACACGACCTCTTCAACTTGGTCAAATCTCTTGCCAAAGAACCCACCCCGGAGCACCCTGGAAGTATACACCCGCAGGACTATGCCATCTTTATGCAATCTAAACTGTGCAAGACCGACAAAATGGTGATACCGGACCCCTCCAACGAACAAGAGTTCCCAGCATCTCTAACTACCTTTGTTACACCTTCAAAGAGAATTATAGAAGACACCATCTCAACCCTAAATACTTCCACTGCATACTCGGACCCCTGTCCAGCATTCTGGATAAAGGATTTGCGATGTGATCTCGCCCCGATCTTAGCCAATATGATAGGCCTATCTTTTAGCACTGGGTCTTTCCCATCTACTCTCAAACAGACCTCCGTTAGACCTCTGTTGAAGAACGCCAAATTAGACCCACAAAAGGTGGAGTCGTACAGGCCCATTTCCAGCATCCCGATGCTCGCTAAAATCATTGAAAAGATAGTTTACAAACAGTTACAAGATCATATCGATACCAATGCCCCCCTAGATTCATCCCAACATGGATTCAGAGAGTCACACGGAGTGGAAACACTACTCACAACTCTTTTCGACACCATAATTTCAGGCATTGACAACATACGTCAACATATCTTTTTAGATATAGCGGCGGCCTTCGACTCGGTTTGCCACGAAATTCTCCTATGTCGGCTAAGAGAAAAAGGCATCAGGGGAACAGCTCTCGAGTGGTGCAGATCTTACCTGTCTGGAAGATGGCAATACGTTCGAGCAAACGGGTCCACATCCGAGCCATTCCTACAAAGTCAAGGAGTTCCACAAGGATCCTCCCTATCATCACTTATGTTTAACATCTATATCCAACCCATCTGTAACATCATTAGATCGTTCAATGTGAGGTGCATGATATACGCCGATGATGTCCTACTGTACCTGCCGATATCCCTGGACTGCCCAGACCTTACCCCTCTAAGTGCTTCAACACAATATCCGAATGGCTCCTATCTCAAAATTTGCGCATCCAACACAAGAAAACAGAGGTCCTGTTCATCTCCAGAAATCCAGAGTTTACACCACCCAGCTACTTGAAAGTGGACAACGCCGAGTTGCAAGTAAAATCAGCTATACGTTATCTCGGAGTCACACTGGATCAGAACCTCAACATGAAGCAACACACAGCCAACACTGTCAGAGCGATCTACTTCAAGATCAGATCCCTCAGACACTTACGCCCATTACTCGAACCAAGCGACTTCTGCACCATCTATCAAAACCTCATTATTCCTCATTTTGATTATTCTAACGCTATCCTACAAGGACTCCGTCAGGCCACCTTAAACCCCCTACAACTGGCCATGAATAGTGCTGCGCAGATTCTCCTCGGAGCTCCAAGAAGAGAACATATCACACCCCTCCTGAAGCAGCTACACTGGCTCCCCATTCAAGCCAGGATCAGTTTCAAGACCTTAGTGATGACATTCAAGGCCACCAAGGGGCTCTCCTCCTCTTCACTATGTGACATCATCCAATCAGCCACACCAAACAGACTTAGGAGATCCGCAGTAGCCAACATGCTAGTGATACCGAGAGACATGACAAAATGCTCCAAAGCAACACCGAGCAGAGCCTTCAGACTATGCGCCCCAAGTCTCTGGAACTCACTACCACCATACATCAGAGCAATCCCCAACTTGAGCCAGTTCAGGAAGGCCTTGAAACACTTTCTCTTTATCAAATACCTCACTGACTCCCCTGAACCCCAGCCACCATTGATTAGAGCGCCCCCAAGTATGATCAATACCTAATAATTTCATTTGTACATGTATATAGTTACCCTATTCAATGCACCACATATGTATATAGTTTACCCTGTTTTCCAAGTTACTTTCTCCTGTTCAACGTAACGACCTGACTTTTGTTTATTGTCAGATACTGTTTGTTTTATGTAAACCGCGCTGATCGCAAATAGTGCGGTATATAAGAAATGCAAATAAATAAATAAATGTGGCGCACAAAAATTTAACCTTCCTTCAAAAGCTGCACACAGCTGATATTTTATGCACACACAGCCTACAGAAAATTAGAGGGAACATTGATGTAGAGTATGTAAAAGCTTAATAAAGATAAAGATTGCAAATTTTAATAAAGATAAAGATAAAGATTCTGGCCGACAGCATAGGGGCCTGAAAACATCGACGACCAAAGGCATCGAGAGTCCTCATCTCATGGCCTGGAGGATTAGAGGAATGCGTCTTGGCACTTTTGATCCAGCGCATCGCCGATTCCACAACCATAGAATGGTGTGATAACTGCGTTTTTTGGAACCCGGGACACTGCGGTACCCTGTACATTGTATCGAGTCTTCGAGAATGTGGAGACGCCGTTAAGGGTGTTTCCCACATTCTAAACATGAGATCATGCAAAATCCAGTGTATGGGAAGGGTTGCAGCCCCCTTGGGGGCTGTCAGATACTGAAGAATTTCAAGTTCTTCAGCTCTCGGTTCCTTCTCGTGGGCCACGGTGATTGAGAGGCCCTGAGCCACATCCCATAAAAAGTCTTGAAAAGACATGTCCTCCAGGGGAGATGTCACAGCAAAGGAAAGGGATCCTCCAGAAGAACTGCTCCAGTATCGATGGATTCATCAGAATCATCAGATTCGGAACAATTGAAGTATCGATGGGCCGGGTGCTCCTGCACTGCCTGTCGTTGGTACAGATCGAAGTCAGCACTGGAATGCCTCGATACCGGACCCTCTATGCCAGACACCGATTCTAGGGCTGGCATGGGTGGTAGCATGGAGAGCGGCAGAACAGTAGCTACAGATACATCCGGTACCGGTATCGGTACCGATGGCTTCAGAACTAACTGTAGTGGCTTTAGCGGTACGGAGGCTGCTAACAAGGCTGCTAGACTGCGCTCAATGGCTAGGATGCGTTAATCCATGGAGCCTGCCGATGTCTGGGTCTCGGTACCGATGGAGCGGGCCATGACTCCAGAACATGTCACCAAAAGCTATCCGGAGATGGATGCCTCAGGAACATCTTGGGACCCCGTTATTGCTTTGGAGGCAAGGACCTCCCGCCAGGGTTGTTTGGCCGGTGTATTTTCCTCAAGGGCAATGCAGGAAGCATCTCAGTGCTTAGGAGGAGATCTAAACTTTTGAGGACCGACCGGTCTTCGAAGACGACCTGGGTTTGGTTACCTGAGATCCATGGGATGAAGATGAAGCCCTGGACGACGTTGATGCAACGGACATTGCATCCGAGGCAAAAAGAGTGCAGAGTTTCGCAGCTCTATTTTGCAGGCCCCTCTTAGTCATCTTTCTGCAGAGGAGACACTCCAATGGAGAATGGTCTGGGTCCAAAATTTAAGACACCAGTCATGGGTGCCGGTAGAAGAAATGGTACCGCCACATTTTGAACATTTTTTGAAACCACTAGTTGGTTTCTCCATTTTGAGAAATACAGGGCCTAGTGCCCAACATGGCGCCGAAGCACCAAGAGGGGACAAACAAGAGAAAGTTGTTTTTGTTTTGTTTTTTTTAAAAAGAAGAAGAAGAAAATAAAGACGACACTGGTGGAACCGGTATAGGTGTCAATGGGAAGGCAGACGTGACCACAAAAAAAATAAAATTTTCTGCGGTGACAGGAGTTGCTGCCTGTCGGCTCCGCGGAAAACAAAATACTGAAGAGGGAGAGTTGGAAAGGCAGCAGCGCAGGCGCAGTGGGATGCTCCCAAAAGTTTTCCTATAGGACACTGGTGAGCATTCCCACGTGGGCTCCATCGATGCCGACGATACCAATATGTGAAGATTATATTCCTGCTTGTTCCTGGAGATAGAACACTACCCATTAGTGCCAGGTTTAGCATGCGGTTAGAGTGCCATGCTAAAATGTAGCATGGGGCCCCACAAACCAGGTAGCATGCAATGGGCAGGGACCGAGTGGGTCAGGGAACTTCATGTTTAGTATGGGCGTTAGTAGCTCAAACTAACCATGTTTACTGCCTTTAGCATGTTTACTGCCTTTAGCCTTTAGATAGAAAGCAGAGGGTAGGGCTAAATGGCCAATTTTCCCAATAGAGAAAGGTGAATAGTGGAGTACCCCAGGGATCTGTGCTGGGTCCACTGCTTTTTAACATATTCATAAATGACCTGGAAATGGGAATAATGAGTGAGGTTATCAAATTTGCAGATGACACAAAACTATTCAAAGTTCTTAAAACCCATGAGGATTGTGGAAAATTGCAAGAGGATCTTGATAAATTGGAAGACTGGGCATCCAAACAGCAGATGAAATTTAATGTGGACAAGTGTGACGTTTGAACCTAGGAAAGAAAAACCCAAACTATGGTTACATGATGCAAGGTTCCACATGAGGAACCACCACCCAGGAAAAAGATTTAGGCATCATCATGGATAACATGTTAAAACCCTCCACCCAGTGTGCAGCGGCGGCCAAGAGAGCAAATAGAATGCTAGGTGTCATAGGAAAGGAATGGAGAATAAAACAAAGGATATTATAATGCCTCTATCATTCCATGGTGCAACTGCACCTTGAATATTGTGTGACATTCTGGTCGCCGTATCTTAAAAAGGATATACCATTATTAGAAAGGTTAGAGAGAAGAGCCATCAAAAATGGTAAAGGGGATGGAAGGATACTCCTATGAAGAGAGGCAAAAAAGGTTAGGGCTCTTTAGCCTGGAAAAAAGACGGATGAGGGGAGATATGATAGAAGTCTATACATTAATGAATGGAGTGGAACGGGTAAACGTAGATCGATTGTTTACACCATCACAATATATAGAAAGACTAGGAGGCATGCAATGAAGCTACAGGGTAACCTGTTTAAGACTCATAAGAGAACATATTTTTTCACTCAATGTGTAATCAAACTCTGGAATTTGCTACTGGAGGATGTAGTAAAAGCTGTAAGTGTAGCCGGGTTTAAAAAAGGTTTCGACAAGTTCTTGGAGGAAAGGTCCATAAACCATTATTCATGGGGACCCAGAATATCCACTGCTTGCCCCAGTACAAGCATTGTGGAACCTGTTTTTTTGGGGGGAAACTGCTAGGTACTTGTGACACAGACTGGCCACTGCTGGATACTGGGCTTGATGGACCTTGGTCTGACCCAGTATGGCATATCTTATGTTCTTGAGCATTTAATAAAACCCTAAAGGGTCGCATTACGTGCACCCACATGGTGATTTGAGCAGTGCTGTCTCTTTGTCCCACAGTAACTGCAGGGGGATGAATCCATGCACACATTCCCTTAAGTTAGTGCAGGCCCCTGATGCTGGGAACATAGCCCATATGGGTGTTAGACATAGGTTTTAGTAAACATTCCTCTAAATGTACTATCATTGGGGTGATATATGCAATCTTCCGCCTCTACCAAAAAGTATATATTGGAAAGACTGAGACAAATTAAAATGAGGATCCTCGACCATTGTTCTGCCATACAGAGGCAGGTAGTTTCAGCATTGCAATTGCAATAGCTTCTAAACCAATTAAGTGGTTCCCTGCATGCATTTTTTGGTTGGGCTATTCATGTATTGTCTCTTTTGGTCTACTAAAATGCCGGGCAAGTGAGCGATGCTGCTGCAATTACAATCTAGGAGATATATGAACAAAAAGATCCACACCCAAGGAAATTAAACACATGCAGTGCATGTCATTCTCGATTCTTCTGCTGCACATGACTCAAGATATACATGCATATTTTAGAGATGAAGAAAATGTAAATGAAGTATAATTTAATTTTTAAAAAATGTAAACTAAATTAAAATGAAATTAAAGAAATGGATGAAGAACAACGTCAGAATACTTAAATTAAAGACAAAAAGAACATTTGTTGGGAGCTCTCTTTTGCATTCATTCGGCACAGCGAAAAAAAAACCCAGATGAGCTGAGATCACTGCACAGGAAGGGACATGCATGTTCAGAACGTTACACAAAGTTCTCAGCTGTGGGAGAGATCAGTTCCATCCTAAAGCCATTGATGTCACCTACTTTTGCACCAAAAACAATCCTGCTCGTCAATAGAAAAATAAAAATAGTAAAGGCAAATACAATGGATCTCTGAACAGTAAACGTTAGGAAAGAAGAAAATGATCATATAAAAGTAACAACATAATCATTTCTAATACTTATGGTATATCAAGCAACATAAGCAAATAAAGCATAAGGCGGCAACAGTAGATACATTCAGTTCAAAAGCCACCCAAAACCACCATTAAACACTCCCCTCCCCTTTCATTGATCCCACAGCCCCAGATCATGTACCCTGCAACTAAGGCCATAACAGCAACTTCTGATACTCCAATCTCACAGCCTGGCCAACCCCCTTAATGGCTCCCAAAAGCCTTGGCAAAAAGCTAGGCCTTCACAACCTTGCAAAAAATCAAAGGTTTTGACTCCTGCCAAATCTCAAATGGC
The DNA here is from genome assembly GCA_033557465.1 of Ichthyophis bannanicus. NCBI lineage: Eukaryota > Metazoa > Chordata > Amphibia > Gymnophiona > Ichthyophiidae > Ichthyophis > Ichthyophis bannanicus. The sequence continues at coordinate 1,531,512,736 of CM066031.1, forward strand.
ACAGAGTTGGACAAAACAAGTGCCAAGCAGGTCAGTGCCCGCCATCTAGTGCATTCCAAATGAATTCTAAGAAAAGGCACCATGATCTCAGGAGAAGTCCAGCTGATGATAGTTAACTAGTTAGGTAAAATACTCTGGCTCCTTGTTATTCTAAGCCTTATAAAACCAAAGTCAAGATTTTAATTTGCACCCACCATTTCACTAATAACTCATACAATTCATTCAAAATGGGAACTACATAGTCTTTTTCTCTATCAACAATTTCGCCACTGTATTCTGCCCGACAGAAAGTAACTGAATATGTGGGGTGATGTTGTTAAATACCGTTGAGTCTGTGTCGACTCATGGCAACCCTCCAGACAGTTGACCTAAACTGTGTTCGGTCTTCAGTCAGGTGGTTCATTGTTGCTAGAGTGGCCCCCATAGCTGCTGTTATTGTATCAATCCATCTCATTGCCTGCCTTCCTCTTTTACGATGACCTTCTATCCTGCCAAGCATCATGTCTTTCTCCAACGATATCTCTCTTTGCATGATGTATCCAAAGTATGAAAGTGTGGGATAGCTAGGCAGTTTATGCCAGAAAAGCAAATTATGAATTATGAAGATTGTATATATGTAATGAATGCAATGTGTGCTTTCGAGTCAATGCTGACTCTTCTGGTGACTCAGCACCTGGGTTTTCCTGGCAAGCTGCGACCAGAAGCAGATTTCCAGGCCTTTCTTCCATGCAATGAGTTTACGGCCCCTGGTATTCCGAACTGGCCACCCATTCAAGTTCTAGCCATGACTGACCCTGCTTAGCTTCAGAGTTCAGCTGAGAGCTGGTTCATGCAGGACAGCATATGAAGATGAAACTTGAACTTACCTGCTAATTTCCTTTCCTCGAGTCCAGCTAAACCAGTCTAGAGAAGTGGGCTGTGCTCCTCAACCAGCAGAGACAGAACACTGACTTTCAGCGACATCATCACTAGCCAGTAAACATTTAGTAGCGTAGTTACTCACCTGTAACAGATGTTCTCCAGGGACAGCAGGAATCAGTCCTCACATATGGGGAACATCAGCGCCGAAGGAGCCCTCGTGCGGAGCAATTCCCTAGCTTTCAAAGAAAGCCTTTGGGATTGCCATGCGCAGTCCCCTTCCTGCCAAGTCCGATGACATAGCTAAAAAGACAGCAAAATGAGAAAAAATAAAATAAGTGACTGCAACTCCAGGGGAGGAGGGAGGGTTGTGAGGACTGATTCCTGCTGTCCCTGAAGAACACCTGTTACAGGTGAGTAACTATGCTTTCTCCAGGAACAAGCAGGAAGTCAGTCCTCACATATGGGACTCCCTAGCTATAGGCTACCGAGAACCCATAGCTGAAAAATGGCTCCCTCTATAAGAGCCATAGCAGCTGTGAAAGGACTTTCTCCGAGACCGCAACCCCACAGTAGCCTGACACCAAAGGGCCGGAGGGTAGGAGTTGCCTAAACCTCGAATAGGTTACGGAGTACCGCCTGGCCAAAAACACTCTCCTTCCAGGACTCTCCAAGCAGTAATGGGCTGCAAAAGTCTGGCTTGAAGACCAAGTTGCGGCCCGGCAGATGTGCCAACAGCACAGAGTGGTGGTTAGCCACTGATGCGGCCTTAGCCCTGACATGGTGGGCCATGACTCGACCCTGCAGCTGGAGGTCAGCTGGCCTGTACACCTGGGCGATGTGGTCTGCCGCCCAGGTGGATAAGGTACGCTTGGTTACAGGCAGACCCAGCTTACTGTGATCATAAGACAGGAAGAGCAGGGAAGCTCTCTGATTTCCCCGTGTACATTCTAAATAGAAGGCAAGTGCCCTCTTACAATCCAGGGTGGTGAGTGCGAAGGACCACCCTATTTCTGTAAAACTGTGTGTATGGTCTATCAGATACCAGAGCTTGCAGTTCACTCACATGTCTGGCAGATTGAGTGCCACCAGGAAGAGGACCTTCCAGGAAAGGAAGCGCAGATGGCAAGTGGACATCGGCTCAAAAGGTGGGCGATTAAGCTGCTGCAAGACCACATTCAAGTCCCACTCAGTCGCCAGAGGGCGAACAGGGGGCTTCAGTAGGAGTAGACCTCTGAGGAATCTGGACACCAAGGGGTGAGCAGAAAGAGGCTGACCTTCCACCTGAGAGTGGTTCGCTGATAAAGTACTCAGGTGAACTCTGACAGAGTTAGACTTGAGGACTAATTCTGAGAGGTGAAGCAAGTATTGCAACACCACTGGTACTAGGCAAGAAAAAGGATTTTCACTGCGCGGTTTACACCATACCTCAAACCTGCTGCACTTGAAGGCATAGGATTTCCTAGTGGATTGCCTCCTGGAGGCCTGCAACACTTCAACATCCTTAGGTAGGAGTAGAGGAGCCAGCACTACCCTTTCAGCAGCCATGCCATCAGGGTGAGGGACCTGAGGTTGGGGTGTAAGATAGAGCCCTGCTCCTGGGACAGGATGTCGGGCTGCGTCCCCAGAGGAAGTGGGGTTTCCACTGCCAGCTGGAGGAGAAGCGGAAACCAAGGTTGTCTTGGCCATCTGGGGGCTATCAAGATGACCGAGGCCTTGTCTCGAAGGATTTTGAATAGAGTTCGGGCCACCAGAGGCGTGGGAGGAAACGCATACAGGAGGCCCACTGACCAGGAGATTAGAAAAGCATCTGCAGCCATCCTTTGGGGGTGTGGCTGTCTGGAGCAAAAGTTGGACAACTGATGATTCTGCGGACTGGCGAAGAGATCTATGGTCGGATGCCCCCAGCAATGGAAGATCTGCTGGGTTACTTCCCGATTCAGTTGCCACTCGTGAGGTTGGAGAATTCTGCTTAGCTTGTCTGCTAGACAGTTCTCCTGACCTGGCAGGTAAACTGCTTTGAGAGACATACCCTGTCGGATTGCAAAGGAACAGAGGTCCAGTGTCTCTTGACATAGGATGCGGGACCCTGTCCCTCCCTGCTTGTTCACGTAGAACATAGCCACCTGGTTGTCTGTTTGTATTAAGACAGACTGATGTGAGAGAACATAAGAGAAGATTTGAAGAGCTAGGCGTATCGCCCGGAGCTCTAAGAGATTGATTTGTTGCGTCTTCTCTTGAGGAGACCACAACCTTTGAGTGCATAAGTCCTGGCAATGGGCTCCCCAGCCCAGCAGAGATGCATCTGTCGTCAGCACTCTCATGTACAAGGGAGGCTGGGAAAGACACTCCCTTGAGCAGATTGGATGGCTGAAGCCACAAGGTCAACGACCGCAGTAGTCGTTTGAACACACTGATCCTGTCTCGGAGTCTTCCCGTGGCTTGTGTCCACTGATCTCTTTGGCACCACTGAGCTGTCCACATGTGGAGATGGGTGTTTGGGGGTCACATGAGCTGTGGAGGCCATGTGTCCTAGGAGGCGTAGAAAGTGCCTTGCTGATATTTGAGACTTGTGTCTGATCTGGTGTACTAACTCCAGAAGTCTCTGTGCTCTGCTCTCTGGCAGGTAAGCCTTCGCTTGAAGGGTGTCTAGCCTTGTCCCTATGAACTCTAAGTTTGAGTGGGGAGCAAAGTGGACTTTGCTTGATTTATGACAAGCCTAGATGCTGCAGTATGTTGATAGTGCGAGCTGTGGCCTGTTGAGCTTCTCGAGGTGACTGGGCCCTGATGAGCCAGTCGTCCAGGTAAGGGAAGATAAAAATTCCCTGGTTCCTGAGGAAGGCCGCCACTACTGCCAGACATTTGGTAAACACTCTGGGGGCAGAGTGTAGGCCGAATGGAAGTACTCTGTACTGAAAATGGTTTCCTCCCACTACAAATCTGAGATATTGTCTGTGGTCTGGATGTATGAGGATGTGTGTATAAGCATCCTTCAGATCTAAGGAACATAGCCAGTTTCCCTGGTGGAGGTAAGGCAGCAGTATTCCAAGGAAAAGCATCTTGAACTTTTCCCTCACCAGGAACTTGTTCAGATTCCGCAAGTCGAGGATGGGCCGAAGGCCTCCAGTTCTCTTTGGTATGAGGAAATACCTGGAGTAGAAGCCTTGCCCTTGCAGGTGGTGATGCACCGGTTCCACCGCCTGATCCTTTATAAGACCTGCCAACTCTTGCAAGAGGAGGTTCCTGTGCAGAGGGAACCTGAGAGGCTCTCCTGGAAAGAAGGGGGGGGGAACCTGGCTGAAATGGAGCAAATAGCCTTTCTGAACTATTTGAAGGACCCAGGTATCCGTTGTGATGGCTGGCCATCTGTGGGCATACAGGGTCAGCCTTCCTCCTGTGCATGGCCAAACCACTGGCGGGAGAGGAGCTATGCAGTGAGAGTCAAAAAACCGCTCCCGGCTGGGTAGGAGCCGGAGCTGGAGGCTTGGGGGCCTTCTGCTTACGTGGGCCATGCCCCTGTCCCCTGGCCTGCTGCCCCTGTTGGGGAGCCGGGATGGCCTGATAAGTGGGGGTAGTTGCAGTAAGCAGTACTCTTCCTTGGGAAAAAGGCCTTTTTGCCTGAGCCCTTCTTCTTGTGAGAAGGGGCAGAGGTCTTCTTCGAGAGCCTTATCCGGGTCAAGTACTCGGACTTGATCTCCGCAGCCTTTTCAGTCATGGGTTTGCCGAATAGGTTGTCACCTCGGCACGGGACATCGACCAACTTGTCCTGAACCCATGACTCCAGATCTGATGACATTAGCCAGGCCTGACGGCATGCCCCGATGCCGGCTGTGGCTACTCGGGCAGAAGCCTCGAAGCCGTCGTAGGCTGCTGGAGACAAACTTCGAGCACTACTGAATCCCTGTTGACAAGGTCTTGAAGCGCTGCAAGGGTTCCTCGGAGAGGCCAGCTGAGAACCCGGCAATCTCCTTTTCCAGGTCCCGCAAGTACATGTCCATGTACAGCTGGTAGGTTTGGACACGGCATGAGAGCATCGAGCCCTGGAAGCACTTTCTGCCGAGGGCGTCCAGGTTCCGGGCCTCCCAGCCGGGAGGCACCGAGGAGTGTGCTTTTTGGCTCTTGAGCCGTTGCATGGCCGATTCCACAACCATGGAGCTGTGCGGCAGCTGCGCTTTCTGGAACCCAGGGCTCTTATGGACTCGATATATGAAATCGACCCATTTGCTGAGAACCGGCATCGAGGCCGGGGACTCCCACATACGGAGCATCAGCCATTCCAACATCGGAGGAACCAGAACAGTAAGGGCTTCCCTCGGGGGAAAATCATACTGGAGGGTCTCGAGCTCCTCGGCTCGAGGCTCCTCCTCGGACTCAGCTGGGAATGTCAAAGCCTTGGCCATGTCCCTGACAAATTCCGAGAACCTGGTATCCTCCGGAGGGGACCTTCTCCAAGGTTCCGAGCCCGGTGAGTCCGATGGGATGCACCAGGTTCGTTGCGTGTCTGGAGACTCTTCATCCTCCGTCTCCCATGCTGAATCCTCCGAGAAAGAATCAAGTGGCTCCGGACGTGAGGGCACCGGCGTCGATGACCTCGGTCCTGAACGGGAAGTCGAGGGAGACCTTGGCCGAGGTTCGACTCGAGATCTTATCGACTCAAGGATCAGCTCAGCCTCCGGGGTCGACTTAGACGTCGAGGCCCCAGTGGTTGGGGCAGATGGACCGGTGAGACCGGCTATCAACACCAACTGCTGTTCCATGAAGACAGCCATGCTGCTCTCCAGGGCCGTCAAACTGAGACTGAGCTCAGAAGGCTCCGCAGCCTCCGGCTCGGGGCCCGACGCCGGTTCTCCCGGAGGAGAGTCCATGAGGATAACAGACATTACCTTACTCGGCATCTCCGGCTCCATGCGAGGTAGCTTGGCTGGCCTCTCCAACTACGAAGGCCCGGGATGGCGGTCAGGGCTCCGCGATCTGGATCCCAAGGGCCCAGGCCGATCAGAGGCCTCCAACAATGCCACCCTCACGAGTTGCTTCTTCCTCCGGTGTTCCCGGGAGTTAGACCCCCGCTCAGAAGACCCACAACGATGCTCGGGGTCAAACTCCCGAGACGTCGAGGCTTCTGACGAGGTCCAGGCTCGGACGGATGTGGACTGCGAGAAAAGTCTTTCACGTTGGTGCTGCCGACTCCTAAGTGCCTTGGAAGACATTTTGCCACACGGCCCACAGACCACCGGGTCATGGTCGGGTCCGAGGCATCGGAGGCAGCAGTCATGTGTGTCGGTGAGGGACATTAGCTCTTTACAGCGATCACAGTTCTTGAACCCACTGGCAGCCATCGGGGGAAAAAGGGCCCCTGCAAGGTCAAACGACCGGGCTGCCAGTGAAAAATAAAAAGAGCGGGAACGCTAATCTCAAAGGACAAAAAACGAAAAACTTTAACCGGGCTCGATACCGGTGTACCGAGCCGAGGCGGGAAGGGGAACCGGCGTTGAACCAGACCAAAACGAAACTAAAACTTTGCAGTTTTGACGCACTTTTTCCGAGGAAAGCAGGACCACGTCTGAAGGGCTCCACGGAAAAAGGGGGACTGAGCAAGATGGCACCCTTGGGTGGGAAGGAGACTGCGCATGCGCATGGCAATCCCAAAGGCTTTCTTTGAAAGCTGGGGAATTGCTCTGCACGAGAGCTCCGTTGGTGCTGACATCACCCATATGTGAGGACTGACTTACTGCTTGTTCCTGGAGAAAGCACAGTTACTTACCATAACAGGTGATCTCTGGGAACAGCAGGAATAAGTCTTCACATATGGGTACGTCGGTATCGACGGAGCCTGCGTGGGAACGCTCCCCAGCGTCCAGAAAGAAAGCCTTTGGGAGCATCCCACACGCATGCACGCTGCCTTCCCGCCCATTCACTTTCCTCTCATCAGTTGGGTTTGTAGCTCAGACCGAAGGAGGGAAGTAGACAAATTAGAGAGAGAAAAAAAACTCCTCCTAGGGGAGGTGGGTGGGTTGTGAAGACTTATTCCTGCTGTTCCCAGAGATCACCTGTTACAGGTATGTAACTGTGCTATCTCCAGGAACGAGCAGTAATGAGTCTTCACATATTGGGACTCCCAAGCTAGAGATGCCTAGAGGAGGTCCCAGCATGTTGCAAATCTAATGGATGGGCCATGCTATTTCCCAGAACCTCAGGCATCCAAGGGATGGAGGGTAGGAGTTGAATTAAAAAGGGGGTGCTGTGGAACAGCTTGACTAAACAAGGCGTCCAGAGGGGAGTCCTTGTGTAGATCATAATTGTTAGCAAATATTGAATTCCAATTTTCCAATATGGAACTTACTCAAAAACATTGCGAAAGTATTTGTTGAGGCTAACATGGGTCTGCTGCTAAAGCACAGTTACTTACCTGTAACAGGTGATCTCTGGGAACAGCAGGAATTAGTCATCACATATGGGTACGTCGGTACCGACGGAGCCCGCGCGGGAAAGCTCCCCAGCTTTTCAGATTAAAAGCTTTTGGGGCCTCCCACTGCACATGCGCGCTGCCTTCCCGCCTTCCTGAGCAGCTCTCGTCAGTTCGAGTTTAAAGCTGAGACAATAGAGAGAGAGGACAGGAAGATAGATAGAGATACAACTCCAAGGGGAGGTGGGTGGGTTGTGATGACTAATTCCTGCTGTTCCCAGAGATCACCTGTTACAGGTAAGTAACTGTGCTATCTCCAGGAACAAGCAGGAATACGTCATCACATATGGGGACTCCCTAGCTAAGATGCCTGGGAGATCCCCCTCCAAGGGTAAACCATCTTCGCATGGATCTCAGGCATCCATCCAGGGAAGGTGGGCAGGAGTTGTTTAAGTATGGAACAGGTGTTTGAGGACAGCCTGACCAAACAAGGCATCCCGGCGGGAGTCCTTGTCCAAGCAGTAATGGGCTGTGAAGGTATGAACCGAGGCCCAAGTGGCTGCTCGACAGATCTGATCTATGGACACAGAGTGAAGATGAGCCATAGAAGTGGCCATGGCCCTCACATTGTGAGCTGTGACATGGCCCTCCATAGAAATGTTCTTACTCTGGTAAGCAAAAGAAATACACTGAGCGATCCAATTGGAAAGTGTACGCTTGGTGACTGGAAGTCCCAAATGAGAAGGATCAAAAGCCACGAAAAGTTGGGAAGACTTTCGATGTGGTTGAGTCCTGTTGAGGTAAAAGGCAAGAGCTCTTTTACAATCCAGAGTATGAAGGTTCCTCTCTGCACTGGATGCATGAGGAGCCGGGAAAAAGACAGGTAGATATACCTCTTGATTAAGATGAAAGGCGAGACCACTTTGGGCATAAAGTGGGGATTCGTCCTAAGGACCACCTTATCATGATGAAACCTAGTATAAGGTGGATGAGCCACTAAAGCCTGCAGTTCACTGATGCGGCGAGCCGAAGTGACTGCAATAAGGAAAACAACCTTCCAGGAAAGAAATTTGAAGGAGGTAGAGTCCAAAGGCTCAAAAGGTGGCTTCATAAGCTGACCTAGAACTAGGTTCAAATCCCATGCTACCGGAGGAGGTCGGATGGGAGGTTTAGTTAGAGTCAGGCCTCTCATGAAACGTGAAACAAGAGGATGAGAGGAGACAGGTTGTCCATTTATAGGTTTTAAGGATGCTGCAATAGCACTCAAATGGACCCTTACTGAATTCGTCTTAAGGCCTGCATTTGAAAGATGCAGGAGATAGTCCAAGAGGGAATTCAAAGGAAGTGCTAGAGGGTCAAGACCCTGCTGAGCACACCAAATGGAAAAACGTTTCCATTTGAAAGCATAAGAACGCCTCGTGGAAGGTTTCCTAGAGGCATGAAGGATATCTGTCACAGGTTGAGAAAGATTAAAGTCTTGAAGACTTAGGCCTTCAGTAACCAAGCTCTGAGATGTAGGGATTTGGGGTTTGGGTGCCACAAAGTCCCCTCCTCCTGAGACAGAAGGTCTGGCGCAGCTCCCAGGTCCAGGGAGGATCCCTGGGAGAGATGCAGAAGTAGAGGGAACCACACCTGGCGTGGCCAGCGGGGAGCTATGAGGATCATAGTCCCGTGATCCCTCTGGAGCTTGAACAGAGTCTTGGATATTAGAGGAATGGGTGGAAAGGCATAGAGGAATTCCTGACCCCAATGCAGGAGGAAGGCATCGTGGGCCTGAGCTCCCTGACACTGAGTTCTGGAACAGAACCGGGGAAGTTTGGCATTCCACGGACTTGCAAAGAGGTCTATGTCCGGGGTCCCCCATTCCTGAAAGATTCTGCGTATCTGGTCCATATGTAGGGACCATTCGTGTGGAAGCAGAACTCGACTGAGTCTGTCTGCACGAGAGTTTTGAACTCCTGGAAGATACACTGCAAGAAGGTGAATTTCATGCTCTCTGGCGAAGGCCCATATTCTGAGAGCTTCGTTGCAAAGCGACAGAGAGCCTGTCCCTCCTTGTTTGTTTATATAGAACATGGCTACCTGATTGTCTGTCTGAACTAGGACAGTCAGATTGACAAGGAGGGTATAGAAGACCTTGAGGGCAAGGTAAATTGCTCGCAGTTCCAGGAGGTTGATATGAAGGGTGGCCTCCTGCGGAGACCAAGTGCCCTGAGTGGAGAGGTTCTGAAGATGAGCTCCCCACCCTGTCTGGGAGGCATCTGTTGTGAGGGTTGCTTGGGACAACAAAGGTTGGAAGGGGGCCCCCAACAACAGATTCTTGGTGGATGTCCACCATTGGAGGGACCAAAATAGACGGCTTGAGGTGAGTATTTGGTCGGAGAGCGCTCCAGATGCTTGAGTCCACTGGGTGGCCAAGGTCCATTGAGCTGCTCTCATATGCAGACGAGCGTAGGGCACCACATGTACCGTGGAGGCCATGTGGCCCAGAAGTCGCAGCATTTCCCGGGCTGTCAAATGACTGCTGGACTGAGCTTGGAAGGCCAAACTCAGCAGGCGTTGGGCCCTGACCTGAGGCAGGTAGGCCCTTGCAGTGATGGTGTCTAACTGGGCCCCTATGAACTCGGGAGACTGAGTAGGGATTAGTTGAGACTTGGGAAGGTTTACTACCAGTCCTAGATACTGCAGAAGACGCCTTGTGCGGTCCAGGGAAATTTGGGCCTGGGACTGAGAGGGAGCTCGGATGAGCCAGTCGTCCAGGTATGGGAATATGAAAATTCCCAGGCCTCTTAGAAAGGCAGCTACGACTGCCATGCATTTGGTGAACACTCTTGGAGCAGAGGCTAGACCGAAGGGGAGTACTCTGTACTGGAAATGTTTTCCCTGAAACAGAAATCGAAGGTATTTTCTGTGGGATGGGTGGATGAGTATGTGTGTATACGCATCCTTTAGATCTAGAGAACAAAGCCAATCCTGACTCTGAAGGTATGGAAGGAGAATGCCCAGAGAAAGCATTTTGAATTTCTCCTTGAAAAGAAATTTGTTCAATTCTCTCAGATCCAGAATTGGTCTGAAGCCCTCTGTCTTCTTTGGTATTAGAAAATAAGGGGAGTAGAATCCCGTCCCCTGTTGAAGAAGAGGGACCTCCTCTATTGCCCCCTGGGCAAGGAGGGAGGAGACTTCCTGACCCAAGAGGGCCAGGAGAGATGGGGGAGAATTGAACTGCCTCACCATAGTATAAGGAGGAAGGTCGGAAAAATGGAGTTTGTAACCCTCTCTGATGATAGAGAGGGTCCATTGCTCTGATGTAATTTGCTCCCATCTGGGAGCAAAGTGAGCTAACCTTCCGGGTATGGTGAGGGGCTCTGGTTGTTCTAGAGCCAGAAAAGTTAAGTTCTCTAGGGGCAAGTCAAAACCCCTGAGGGGGTGGAGCCTGCTGAGGCGTAGCAGACGCCGCCGGCTTTGACCTTGCCTGTTTAGGTTGCTGACGTTTAGCAGCAAAACGAGGCTGAGAGGATTGTTGGCCAGTATTTGTAGAAAATCTGGACTTCTTGTAATAAGGCCTCTTAAAAGACTTCTTCCTGGCAGGAGTGGAGGTAGACTTAGAAAGTCTATCTAAGGTGGCATTTTCTGCATCCATTTGAGTGGCCTTAATTTGCCACTCCTCACCAAATAAGTTCTCACCTGTACAGGGCAGATTTCTTAAGCCATCTAGGACCCAAGGTTCTAGATCAGAAGCCTGGAGCCAAGCAAGACGTCGGGCTGCTATAGCAATGCCCGAAGCCCTACCAGCACCCTCAAAGGAATCAAAAGCTGCCCTGTTGGAGAACTTTGAAATATCCAAAAGGAAATGAACTGCTCCCTCTTATCCTCAGGGAGAAAGGGGGCAAAATGCCGAACTTTTAGAGCGATTTCACTGAGAAACATGCCCATGTAAAGACTATAGGAATTAATCCTGGCTATAAGCATAGTAGCCTGGAAAATGTTCCTGCCAAGAGTCTAGAGTCTTACATTCTCGCCCTGGAGGAGTAGAAGAGTGCCTTTTGGTACTCTTTATCTTCTTCATTGCAGACTTCACCACAATAGAATGGTGAGGCAACTGGGTTTTTTGGAAACCAGGAGAAGGGGGGACACGGTACATGGTGTCCAACCTGCGAGAAGAAGGAGACAATGTTAGAGGAGCCTCCCATAAGTCCATCAAGTGTTCTTGAAGGATTTCATGGATAGGCAGGGTGACTGCCTCTTTAGGAGACTTAGAGTATCCTAAAATATCCAGTTTCTTTGATCTGGGTTCCTTTTCAGAGGATGAAGCAATAGAAAGACCTTTAGCCATTTCTATGATGAAGTCCTGAAAGGACAAATCCTCTGGTGGAGACATTCTCCTGTTAGGAGAAGAAGGCTCCTCAGGAAGATCAAGGGAGAACTCATCAGAATCATCAGAGGAGTTAAAATCCTCTGAAGAAGCAGAGTATCCTCTATGTGCTTCCAACGCACGATACGCATACCGTTCGGTATCGACATCGGGCGTACCGGGTATGGGATCGGTACCGGGCAAAAGCCCGGATCCGGCATGCGGAACCGATCTGCGTTTGGAAGACGATGGCCTCGGTTCCGGTATGGAAGCCATTACCGGAACCGGACCCGGTACCGCTGGCTGCGGTACCGAGGGCATAGCAGCATTAATAAAAGCCAGAATGGCCTGCTGCATGACTTGGACAGTATTGCCCATAGACGCCACTGCTGCCTGGATGTCGGTACCGGTATGGGCCGGTACCCCAGAGCAGTACAACAGGTGATCTGTCGAGGCCGCGCCATCGATGTCAACCTGTGACCCCATGATTGCTTTGGAGGCCGGAGCCTCCCGCCGGGGTTTTTTGGCCTGGGCAGAATCCTCGAACTCAGAATTGAGAGCCTCTCGATCTTTAGAAAGAGATTTGCTTTTAGAGGATTTGCCCACTGGAGTTTTGGTTACCTGAGATCCATCCGGAGAGGAAGGGTCTAAAGAAAACAATAAAATTAACAATTTCTTCAGCGGTGACAGGAACACGACCTGCTGGCTCCGCGGAAAAAAAGAAACTGACGAGAGCTGCTCAGGAAGGCGGGAAGGCAGCGCGCATGTGCAGTGGGAGGCCCCAAAAGCTTTTAATCTGAAAAGCTGGGGAGCTTTCCCGCGCGGGCTCCGTCGGTACCGACGTACCCATATGTGATGACGTATTCCTGCTTGTTCCTGGAGATGAGCCAGTACATTATCCTCAAAAGAAATTACCTCACTGTGAAGTAGAGGAAATAAATTTTGCAATACAGGTAGAGGTCAGAAGCTTTAATGGCTAGAACTAATCCCTGAAGAAAAACTGGGGGAGTTTAATGAGGTTGGACTTTGGAGGACAAGCTAAAGCTTCTGTAAAGGCCAAAGTTTGTAGTAGGCGCTGTAGCCTCCAATTTCTTGAAGATCAGTAATGTCTTTCCTAAGTGATGTCACTTAGGATAATGACTTTACATAGAGAGCTTCAGATGTGATGTAACCGGAAAGGTTACAGTAAAAGAAGGTATTTTCTAATTACCACAGAAATTGGTTGTCCATTTAAAACCATATGGTATGCTGGACAGCAACGAATCTTTCATATTATATATATATATATATATATATATATATATATATATATATAGAGAGAGAGAGAGAGAGAGAGAGGGGGGGGAAGAGAGAGAGGGGGGGGGGAAGAGAGAAGGGGGGAGAGATTCACTTAACAAGAAGGGGTAAGACCTGCTTGAGAATATGGATAGAGAATCTCTTTCTGGTTACAAGTGGAAGAACCATGGAGAAGGTTTCATGGAAACCGGTGGAATGTTCTTACTTATAAAGAGAGGTCTAAATTTCTTTAAAAATTCTAGCCCTCGAATAACCAGGAATGGAGACCTATGTGAAGGGGTGCAGAGGAGATCCTTAGTCTTAAGACAGCAAGTCTGGATCCTTCTGTAACTTCAGAGTAGTAGCTGGAGAACAAGACGCAATATAAGGGGATACCATGTTTGCCCCTCTATGAGGGCAATATGAGTATCATGCGTTCTTTGTTCAGCATAAGCTTCAGTGAAGTATTGGGAATTAGAAGGAATGCACTAGAAAAGGACCAACTGCCGTGAAAAGGAATGCATCCCTGTTGTAAGAGTTCCACTGGAGATGTGGAACAACCTAGGGAATTGAGCAATTCTTTATGCTTTCACGTGGTCTAAGCCCTGGTTCCTTTTTCTTAAAAGGAAATTTTAAGGAAAATGGTAAGGAAAAAACCAGTCATGTAGGAGCATGACTGGGCAAAGCCTTTTTAACCATCTGGAAGTTACCTACTAGGAATGGCTGACGCTCTCTGGCAAAGGCCCATAGTTGCAGAGCTTTTTGTATAATTGCAGAGAGCATGTTGTAGGTTGCTTAGGTGAGATCTGGCTGTTTAATTGCCAATGTGCAACCTAATCTATTCTGTTGGAGCCAAAAAGAATTGAAGATGGCTAAGAATAGTAGACAGGCCGGTTGCCTGCAATGATAAATTGTCAAAGTGGGTTTTGGAACTTCTCTTGGAATTATCTGATATTAAGGCAGCAGAAAAAGTTAGGTCCTATAGACTGGAAAAGGACCGACAGACATAATTAGGAGTGGTAACTCTCAATCACTGTCTGATAAGCTGTCTTAAAAGAAGTATTTGAGAAGATTGCAAAGGGGAAGAAAACTCTGTATGGAAACTACTTACTGGAGTAGGTATTAAAGAAAATCCTATGGGCTTAAAAAAAAATAAGCCTTCCAGTTGAATAGTATCACTCTTAGAGACTGAATGTCTCGACTAAGAGGGATAGAAAGTAATACAGAGTTGAGAAGACTTACAATTTAGTAAGTCCCTGAAGAGGTAAAGCCCCCTTGCAGACAAAACTATGAGATATCCTCGTACAGGAAAATTGTCAAGGTGAAGGGCATAGCCTACCTTGTTGTTAGTTGTTACTCCTCTTTTTCCTTCAAAAGGAGAGGAGAAACCTGTTACCTGTAGGGCATGATTGTTCTCAATAGCTCTTGGAGCTAAAAGAATGGATTTCTCTTATGGCAAGAGATTCATGTCTAGAGTCGAGGATTGAGTCAGTGTATCACTGATATCTCAGTAAGGATGCTTCTGTTGATAAGAAGTAGGTTACCGGTTTTAAACCTCAAACAGGAAACGAGATTTAATGAATAAAATATCAGAAACCCTGCGACTGCTGGGTTTGCTGAGCCTGTTGAGGTTTTGATTTTCTTAGCCTGGTTTGATGTTGCCCTTCTTTGGAAACATCTGCATGATGGGTAGAAGATGGATAAAACGTTTTTCCCCTACAAGGATAAAGTTTTTTAGGAGATATTTTACTAGCTGGGATAGAGGAAAGTTTTAACAATCCTCTGACAGCAACAATATCAGTGCTTAACTGATTAGCTTGGAATAAAGCATCCTTGTTAAAGAGATTTTCACCAGTACAAGGAGTATTTCCCAGTCTTTCTTGTACCCATTTGTCCAAGTCTGAAGCTTGGAGCCAGGCCATGCGTCATGCCCCTATGGCTATAGCAGAAGTTCTACTAATAGACTCAAAACAGTCCAGGGAAGCATGATTAAGGAACTTAGAGATATCTTGAGCATGACTGACTAATAAGAAATAGTCTGCTCTTTTATGTTCTTGAAGAAAAGGGTTCAAAAGCTTTAAGTTCTTTGTGACCTCTTCAAGAGATAATCCCATATAGAAAATATATGAGATAATTCTTGCTGAAAGCATGGATGCCTGGAAGCATCGACGTCCAAAGGCATCTAAAGTCCTAGACTCACGACCTGGTGGATAAGAGGAGTGCTTCTTTGCACTCTTAATACGCCTCATTGCTGATTCTACAACAATAGAATGATGAGGAAGTCGAGTCTTTGGAAAACCTGGAGAAGGTGGCACCTTGTACATAGTGTCAAGTGTCTTAGAATGCAGGGATACCGTTAAAGGAGTTTCCCACATTCTTAATAGTAGATCCTGTAAGATCTGACACAAAGGAAGCATGATCATCTCATTTGGAATCCAGGGGAATTACAGAGTTTCTAAATCCCCTGGTATAGATTCTTTACCAGGTATAGAAATGGCAAGTAACTTTGCCATATCAAGCAAAAAAGCTTGAAAAGAAATCTCTCCTGAGGAGGACCCTCTGAAATGAGGGGTAAAGGCTGAAACTGTTGAAAATTCAGCCTTGGTACCGACGGATTCATCCCAGTCATTGGGATCGGAAGACTTGAAAGGATGAAGCATCATATTTTCTTTAAAGAGATGTCTTTGGTACCGCCCGAGGTCGGTACCGAGACGAGCCGGTACCGAATCCTCCATGCTAGAGAGCGATTCCAGGCTCGGCATCGAAGGAAGCGAGTCTGTCGAAGCAAGCATCGACGGTACCGACACCGGTGCAGATACCGGTACCGAAGCCAATACCGATAGTCAGGGAACGGTCTGCAGCGACTCTAGCGGTATTGAAGTAGCTGAGAGATTCGCTAGACTACGTTCATCGGTGAGGAATATCTCATCCATCACCATAGCC
The DNA here is from genome assembly GCA_033557465.1 of Ichthyophis bannanicus. NCBI lineage: Eukaryota > Metazoa > Chordata > Amphibia > Gymnophiona > Ichthyophiidae > Ichthyophis > Ichthyophis bannanicus. Next base: position 1,531,528,566 of record CM066031.1, read on the forward strand.
GATGCCGGGGTGTCGGTACCGCCCAAAGCTGCCACAACCACCAAGCATGACCCAGGTATGTCCATGGAGGTAAGAACCTCGGGAACAACCTGAAGCCCCGTTAATGCTTTGGAGCCCGAAGACTCCCGCAGGGGCTTTATTGCCAAAATGTCCTCGAGGGCAACGCCAGAGGCATCTCGATGCTTAGAAGGAGATCTACCACTCGAGGACTGGCTAGTCTTAACAGACTTTTGTTTGGTTACCTGATCCTGTGAGGAAGAAGATATTCTGGCTGGTGACATCGAGTCTGATGTAAACCGGGTATCGAGCTGTGCTCGATGCTGAAGACTTCTTCTATTTAAGCTCCTGCAGGAGAGACACTCCAGTGGGCAATGGTCAGGACCTAAACATTTTAGACACCAAGTATGAGTGTCTAAAAATATATTTGTACCGCCACACTTTGAGCATTTCTTAAGGATAGTGGGTGGCTTTTCCATAATGGAAAGGATAGAGGCCTAGTGGCCAAGAAACCGTCAGGCACTAACAGGAAAAAATTTCTTAGAAAAAAGAAGACATTTTTAGTAAAAAGAAAGAAAAGCACCGGTGGTATCGGTGGCGTCGAAGGAAGGCAGACGCGATCACAAAAAAACAAGAATAAAAAAGAAGAACTTTCTGCGGTGACAGGAATACGTCCTGCTGGCTCCACGGAAAACGGAAAACTGATGAGAGGGAAGTGAATGGGCGGGAAGGCAGCGTGCATGCGTGTGGGATGCTCCCAAAGGCTTTCTTTCTGGACGCTGGGGAGCGTTCCCGCGCAGGCTCCGTCGGTACCGACGTACCCATATGTGAAGACTCATTCCTGCTTGTTCCTGGAGATTAAACTTTAAACCATGAAATAAACACTCACGATAAATAGACAATTCAAGAAATAAAGAATCAGAACCTTTTATGGGCTCAGACAATTAGTCTCAAACATCTGCTAGCATAACCAGTGACTAGCAAACAACTCCTGAACTTAGAGCAGTGAGAGACTCATACAGGTAGTCTGCAGTCCTCTAAGGCAGAATCTGGATTGGTCTAGTAGGACTCAAGGAAAGGAAATTAGCAGATAAGTCCAAATGTCATCTTCCTTATCTTCCTGTTAGACCAGTTCAGACAAGTGGGGATGTACCAAGCTTCATTGTTCTGGTGGAAGACAGACAAGGCCACCCTAAGGACTGCCCTATCAAAGGTTCAGTCCTGCTGCACCTGGATATCCAGTCTATAATGCTTGTTAAACAAATATAGCAACAATCACTTTGTTACCCTGAAAATTTCCACTGGGCAACCGCATCACTTCTGCCCATGATAAGGTTTGTGCCCTGGTGGAATGAGCCCACACCACCAATGATGCTTCTCTGTGGCTCAAAAGAAAAATTGACTCTACAGGCTCTCTAATCCAGTGAGATAATCAAGCTTGGGATGCTGCCTCCACCTTGTGTAGGACAAAAAGTTGATCCAATTTGTGAATGATTTGTCACCTCCATGCAGCATTCTTGTTACAATGTACCCAGAGGGCAAGGCCCAAAGCTATTTTCTCTCAATGATATGATTTAAAGTGCAGAATCCCTCAGGGACCACTTCTGTGTGCAACATTTTTAAAATTCTTTTTGCAGCCACTGATACATATGCTACACTTTAAAATCTGCTGGTTCCACCCTTATGCAGATGTTAGCCAGTTTGTGATACCTATTAAGGTGTAGAATTTGGTCGGTGCTACACTGTGTATTCAAACATTCATTTCGCAGCCCAGGCAGGTCCTCCTTTGGATGGGGACCAGGTCCTTGGGCCCAATCGCTCCATGAAAGGATGGAGAATGACCCCAAAGTCCACAAGCAGAGGGAAAGAAAGGCTTTCCAGGCCGGTAGTAACAGGAGATCCAAGACCCCCGGGAGTCCGACCAGCATGCCCAGGAGAAGCAGGTGAAGGCTGACTGAGAAGGAGCTCCTGCTCACTTCACAGGCCCCTTGGACTTGTCTTCTGGAAGGCAGTAAAATTTAAACTCGCTCAGGTCCTTCACCAGCTTCTTCAAATTGGACCCAACCAAAGCATCCCTTTAAGGCCAGATGGGCAACTGAGTCTTGGAAGAGAAGTCCCTGCCCTGTGTCCGGAACCAAGTCAATGCCGTGTCACCATCAACAGGTCACAATCCCTGTTTGTTAGACATATAAGGAATCAATGCCTCTAGTCCTCCTTCCAGAACAAATGGATAACATCAGCCTCCTCACAATCCTCGGAAGGCGAGAATACTTCTTCATCCACATCATACATTTTAATTCAAGTTACAGTCCAGATCCTAGCTGATCCTAATCTCCAGGGGGCTCCCTTTGCCAAGGATGCTTAGACATAGGCAATCGAACAGGGCTTCGACTCTCAGGATGCCCCTCACGAGACAGTGCTCAGGGGAACCCAGAGGCCACAGGGTCTGAATTTCCCCGCCAGAATGATCAGGCCTATTGTAAAAGGAAAATAATTCTGGGGAGGAGCATCTAGACTTCGGAAGCTCTCCTCGCTTAAATGAACCCTCCTGCATCAGGGGATTCAGACACCGTCAATCCCCTAGAGGAGGGATTTTCAACCCAGTCCTCGGGGAACCCTAGGCCAGTCAGGTTTTCAGGATTCCCAGAATGAATATGCGTGAGAAAGATTTGCATGTTCTGCCTTCACTGTATGCAAATCTATCTTATGCATATTCATTGTGGGAATCCTGAAAACCTGACTGGCCTAGGGTTCCTCGAGGACTGGGTTGAAAACCTATGCCCTAGAGCAGCGATGGCGAACCTATGGCACGCGTGCCAGCTGTGGCACGCGAAGGCCTTGCAGCTGGCACGCGGGAAGGTCGCACATTAAAAAAAAAAAAAAAGCTGCCCGCTGCCGCCGCGGCGGCATGGAGTGTCCCGCGGGGCTCCCTCTGCCCGGCGGGACTCTCCCGGCGCTGCTCAGGCCCCTCTCTGCCGGCTTGCAGAGACGCGAATGGAGAGTCTCCCTCGCGTCTCTGTTAAGCCCGCAGGAGCTGATGGGAAATTTCCCATCTGCCCCTGCGGGCTTAAGAGAGACGCGAGGGAGACTCTCTCTCCCATCGCGTCTCTGCAAGCCGGCAGAGAGGGGCTGAGCAGCGCCGGGAGAGTCCCGCCGGGCAGAGGGAGCCCCGCGGGACACTCCATGCCGCCGCGGCGGCAGCGGGCAGCTTTTTTTTTTTTTTATTGCCATGAGCCGAGGGAGGGGGGTTAAGACTAGCAATGGGCTAGGGAGGGAGAGAGGGGGGTTAAGACTGGCAATGGGCTAGGGAGGGAGAGAGGGGGGTTAAGACTGGCAATGGGCTAGGGAGGGAGGGAGGGAGGGGGGTTAAGACTGGCAATGGTCTAGGGAGGGAGTTTGGGGGGTTAAGACTGGCAATGGGCTAGGGAGGGTGGGAGGTTAAGACTGGCAATGGGCTAGGGAGGGAGGGAGGGAGGGGGTTGAGACGCAATGGGCTAGGGAGGGAGGGGGGTTGAGACTGGCAATGGGCTAGGGAGGGAGGGAGGGGGGTTGAGACTGGCAATGGGCTAGGGAGGGAGGGAGAGAGGTTAAGACTGGCAATGGGCTAGGGAGGGAGGGAGGTTAAGACTGGCAATGGGCTAGGGAGGGGGGAGGGGGGTTGAGACTGGCAATGGGCTAGGGAGGGAGGGGGGTTGAGACTGGCAATGGGCTAGGGAGGGAGGGGGGTTGAGACTGGCACTGGGCTAGGGAGGGAGGGAGGGGGTTGAGACTGGCAATGGGCTAGGGAGGGGGGTTAAGACTGGCAGTGGGCTGGGGAGGGGGGTTAAGACGCAGTGGGCTATGGGGGAGTTAAGACTAGCAATGGGCTGTGGGCTGATGAGGGCTGGCAATGGGCTATGAGCTGATGAGGGCTGTCTGGAAATGGGGTGATGGGGGGTTAGGACTGGTAATGGGCTATGGGGGGGTTAATACTGGTAGTGGGCTGATGGGGGGGGTTAGGACTGGTAAAGGGCTAAGGGGGGGTTAAGACTGGTAGTGGGCTGATGGGGGTGTAGGACTGATAATGGGTTATGGGGGGGCTAGGACAGGAAATGGGCTGATGGGGAGGGGTTAGGACTTGAGGTGGGCTGATGTGGATAGGACTGGTAATGTGCTGAGGGCTGATGGGGGGGTTTAGGACTGGCAATGGGCTATGGGGGGCTGACTGGAAATGGGCTGATGGGGGGTTAGGACTGGTAAAGGGTTATAGGGGGGGGCTTAAACTGAAAATGGGGTGATGGGGGTTAGGACTGGAAGTTGAGTGACGGGGGGCTAGGACTGGTCCTGGGTTGGGGTGTTGCTAGGACTGGAACTGGGCTGAGTGGACGGGGAGGCTTGAACTGCAAATAGCTGATGGGGCGGGGGCTTGGAATGGAAATGGGCTGTGAGGGAAGGGAGCTAGGACTGAAAATGGGCTGATGGAAAAGCTAGGATAGGACTGGAAATGGGCTGTTGGGGGGAGCTAAGATTGGAAATGGGCTGTGGTGGGGGCTTGAATTGAAATGGACTCATGGAGGGGCTAGAACTGGAAGTAGGCTCATGGGGGGGCTTGGACTGGAATTGGGCTGAGTGGAGGGGAGCTATGATTTGACATGGGCTGATGGGGCTAGGATTGAAAATGAGCTGATGAAGGGACTTGGACTGGAAATGGGCTGATGCAGGGACTAGAAGGGAATGGATGCTGGGTGAGACTGGAACTAGAAGGGAGCTGATGTTGGGGGAGGATTAGAATGGGATGGGGCTGGGAGAGTAAAATGGAGAGGGGAAAAATATTTTGTGTAGGAGGGATGAAAAATCTACAATTGGCCAGGTATTGGGAGAGTAATTGGGGATTGAGGATGGAGGGGTAAAATTTGTGTGGATGAAATAGGAATGAGGAAAGAGCAAAAGGAGAAAGATTAGTATGTTAAAGCAGATGTAGAGAGAGAGAGAGAGAATGGAAAAAAAACTAGAAGAGAGAAGAAAGGACAAATGGACAGCAGACGATGGAGAGTTAGCAGAAAACATGAAGAAACCAGAAGAAGGTGGCTGGACCAATTGCAACTGGAAAAAAAATGCACAAAAGGTAGAAAGATATCTCTTTATTTTGAATTTATTAACTGGAATATGTCATCTCTGGGAAATGTGCATCATTAACATCTGCGCTTTGTTTGGTACAAGAGGAAATTCCTATTTGACGTTGCCACTTGTTCTCTTTCCCCAGTATTCTCTGAAATGTATTGGTTTAATATTTGCAGTGTTGCCTTTTGATAGGTAGGGTATGGTGCTTTGTGAGTCCTGGTAATGCTGTCAGGATACGGCGGGTTTGCTATGGGTTCTAAATGGGCAGCGTTTGTAGTAGTTCCTAATGTGCCTGGCGGTTGGCACTGGATTATAGTAATGTAGAAATCTTTTAGTCTTTCTTTATCCATACACTCATTAAGAGACATGTTTACTAAAAGTTAGTGTATGGTAACATTATGCAAATATTTATGCAAATAAGACCACTTATGCAAATGACGTGCTGGCACTTTGAGGAAATTCTTTGGTTTTGTGCGGCAGTTTGGGCACTCGGGCTCAAAAAGGTTAGCCATCACTGCCCTAGAGGATGGGGAGCAGTGCACAGCATGGTGGCTGAAACCTCCAGCTGGCTGGTTATCTTTACCCACAGAACCATCCGCCACTTCTTGCCCTTAGACAGGCAGGATTAACTGCATCCCTCCAGGGACACCTGAGGCACCTTACTTGCCACAGGTTAAACGATGATCAGGTGCACAAAAGAAAAAAATACTACTAGCATGTGCAGAAAACAGTATGAAACCCCCACACCGTGCCAACGGTTGACAGTGGTCTACCCCGAATTGTGTCCCCCCCACAGACAGAATCGGGAACTCCCAACAAGTCCAATGATGAGATCAAGCCTTGGTCCTCACCCCTTGACAGCCCCAGGCAGAGGATCCATGCCAGGCTCAGCTCTACTCCCCTGACACTGTTTCGCTGGCTTTGCAGAACTGTGTTGAGGTGGATTGGCAGGCAGATCCCTCTGAGAGCCTTCTGCAATCTTCAGGAAAGAGCAGGGGGGAACAGGAGTGAGAGGGCGTTGAGGTTGTGTGAGGCTGCTGCACTCTTCAAGGTCCTTCCAATTTCTGGCTGCTCAGCAGGCTCTTATCATGATAAGTGCATGGAGCTAAAACAATTTTCCCTCCTCCAATGGCTACTGAATAGACCGCAGTCTAGTGGAGCCTCCCATGTTGCGCTCAAGTGAGACAGTCACCTTCAAGGTGGTCATTCACAAGTATTTAATCAATCTTTTCCTCTCAATCTCAGAATTTTCTTCAGAGGAGAAAATCCATCCACCATCTGCTGGAGACAAAAATATTGAAGACCTCTGGTGGCTGAGGGGTATAGAGGCATGGGAGTGATGTCATTGAAACCTGGGCTTTTCACTGGTTTTCTCTACCAATCTGCTGGTAGGAGAACACAACCCACTTGTCTGGACTAGTCTAGCATTACAATATGGAATAATGAATTTGCCCCATGGCTTTCTGGTGTGATTTTTGTAAGGTAGGAGGGGAACAATTTAATCAACTTGGGGCAGTTTTTTGATAAGGGGAGAGAATTGGCTATTCAGGAGTTGCAAGACAAATATAGCCTGCAGGCATGAGATCACTATGTCTTTCTACAAGTTAGGCCAGTATTAGTAATAGTAGAATTCAAAATGGCATGGGACAGACACAGTGAATCCCTTTACAGCAACAGGATAAAATCAAAATAAACTTAATTATCTAATTTCTCAACATACAGGGGTGTTCTACACGGAGCGGTAGGTTCATCTCTAAAACAAAGACATAGGGAAGGGTGGCCTGCACGGAGCGGCAGGTGCACCTATTTATTTATTTATTTATTTATTTATAGTCTCTTTTATACCGCGCTATTCAGCATCAGCGCGGTTTACAATAAACAATGAACACACACATTTCCAATAGTACTTTGTGTTTACATGTGAACAGGAAATTCAACTTGGTTAACAGGGGGAACTATATACAATAACAATATATACAATTTACAGACTATTGCCATCTTACTGGGCAGACTAGACGGACCATACTGGGCAGACTAGATGGACCATACTGGTCTTTATCTGCCGTCATTTACTACTTACTAGTAGTAGTACGTTCCCAAATCTTTAACCAATATGACCAGATTTTAACATTTAAAAATTCACTGACCCCAGCTGGCAATCAAAACAAAATAGCAGACCCTCACTATCCTACCCTGTCTAATCCACTTCCTCCTCCATTCACTTTTCAAAGCATGAAGGCAGCAGCAGCAGTCAGTAAAGAACCTTATGTGTCAGTATGCGCTCACAGAACCCAGTACCACGCATGAGTTTCCAGTCTAATAGGAAGAGTGGATAGGGCCTGTGAATGCTTTCTGATAACTCACAGGCACCATGCTGACTGCCACTACTAGACATAGGTCACTGTGAAAGTCCAGAGGGAGGGGGAGCAGTCCCGTTACTGTGACCCCATCTACTGATGAAGTGCCCCCCCCCCTTTGGGGTCCCGAACCACAGTTTGGGAACCACTGAGTTAGGCACTCTCACTATATCCGGTGCAAAGAATTTGATCATGAAGGTTAGGTCACAAGTGAGGTCTTCATCATAAAAAAGAAGCTTAAGGGAGTGCTTTCTCAATTTTTATAAGATCACAATGGGACGGGGGGCGGAGCCTGATGTCCAGCGGGTTAGACGCTTTGCGCTGAAGCTCCCGAGGGGCCTACTCAGAATCCTGACTTAATACCTACATTAACTTACTATTTTGCTCCGAACTTACCGGGGTGCCTCGGGGGGGATGGCGGCCCATAAACCAGCGCGCTTAGACTTCGGATCTCCCTCTTCTTCACACGGAAAACGTTCCAAGACAGAGCTGCCTTCCCCACAAAAGATGGTGCCATTTCGGGATAACCCCGAAATGCAACAGGAGATCTTGGAGGAAATACGTGGTGTGAAGGAACTGGTGCAGTCCAACGGAGAAGCGCTCCGAGCCATGAGAGAAGATTTTGGTGTGCTTCAGGATCGACTTGAAGGTCTTTCATTACGGCAGGACAATATGGCGGGGGTCCTCGACTCGCACGCGGTGCGCTTGGTGAAACTGGATGAGGCTGAGCGTCAGATACAGAATCTACAAAAAGAGTTAGAGGATGGCAATAATCGAGCCCGTCGCAACAATGTAAGGCTCATTGGTGTACCGGAGGGCGCGGAAGCAGGAGATATGAGAGAATTCCTGGTCAAAACTCTTCCCTCCTTGCTGAAGATTACTTTTCACAGAGATCTGGAAATTGACCGAGCACATCGTGTTCCTGCCAGCATGGCGCTCAATCGGACGACCCCCCGGCCCATCATTTTTCGTCTACTGAGATATCAGCAAGTTGAGCAAATTCTAAATGCTGCCCGGGCGAATCGTCATTTGAAGTTTGAAAATCATAAAGTCTCCTTCTTCCCTGACTTGGCTAAGCCCACAGTTGACCGTCGGAAGAGACTCCTTGCTTTTCGACCTAGACTTCAACAGTTACAGGCTCGCTTCGGCATCTTATATCCAGCGAAGCTCAGAGTGACTCTCCATAACCAAACTCGTACCTTCGAAGATCCTGATCTGCTAGCAACATTTCTAGCTTCCAAAGAAGCAGACCAGATGCGCTAATCCAACAGCTTGGATGGAATCCGCTGGAACTGTCCGCCATTTTGAATGGCCCGATGCGGTGATCGCTGCCTGAAACGGAGACTGCCTGGACTTTTCTTTCTCTTTATATATACCTTATTGGTCTCCTTTCTTTCCACGATGAGATCCTTGGTTAGTTTCGGAGCCCGTATAGCTCTGTAGGATTTATGTTTCAATTCAGGCCTTCTCTGGGGTTTCTCCCCGCAGACATCAGGCCGCCAGTAATTTCTGGGGTTTTGCTTCTTCTCTAAGGCACTTCAGTGCTTATTTTGTTATATGGGGCGCTTCATGGTTTTCCTTAGTTTAATTTTTATCATGTTGTTTCTGCAGTCATTTACTGGTACTATGAGCGACATTGTGTACCTCTGTGCGCTATTATGTTTCTTTTTCAGCTTGTTTAACTATTTTGCATGGCTTTATGTAAGTTATCATTACTGACTGTAAAAGGCATCAATAGTCTATTCCAAAGAAGGACAATCCTTAGCTCTCTTAATCATGATTATTCTGAGTTAGTGTTTCTTCAGGAGGCCCATTTACTGGGCATAGCTATTTCCTATCTCCTTCATTACGAAATACTGGAACTTGGCTCCCATCTGAGCCTCAATGATTGGTGGAATTATGTCCATTTTTACTGTAATTATGAGCAACTATCTTGTATGTCAATCTCTTCCACTCAAGCCTTTCACTACTTGTTTAAAAGGAAGGTGTTCCATGATTATGTTCTAACTGCTAAATGCTCTCATTTGATTGTTTAATTTTGTATACATTTCTGCCACAGGATCAGCCTGTATCATCAATACCATTTCTGCTTGTTTACTGTACAATAACTGTTGTGTGTAAGCGCTTATGTGATGACTCTTATTAGCTTAGAGAAGAAGCATAGGGGTGGGGGGTAATTGGGGTTGTTTTCCTTATTGTATGTGTGTATTTGTATCTTTTGGTGTGTTGTTACTTTTGTTTGTTGTAAAATGAAAATAAACGTTTTAAAAAAAAAAAAAAGATCACAATGGGACAGCAGACATCTACATTTTTACCCTTACGACATGGGAACATGACTTGAGAAAGGAGCTGGAAGATGATGACCAGCCTGAAGTCTTCTGCTTAATACCTAAATTATCGATATCTGCAAATTTGGTGAAGCAGGACTATAAGGTTCTATATATAGGTAGTATAGGACTCCTGTGCGATTGCATAAGATGTGCCCAGATGCAAGTGAGGTGTACTGGCAGGGTACAAGGGTTGGTGAATGTTTACAGTGGTGCCCCACTGTAAATATTTATTGGGATAAGGTAGCAGCTCTTACTGGAGCCTTACAAAGGCTGGATAAAGACTTCAAGAACAGAATTTTTTATCTAAGGACTTTAACCAAGAGTGTAACGTTTTGGTGCTCAATATATTAGCCACAAGATTCAAAACTGCCTCCATAGTTGGAAGAAGAGCATTACGCTCTCTGGTGATTATCTGGTGCAGACTGGAACAGGTATACAATATGATGAGGTAGGCAGGTATCCTGAGAGACAGGAGGACCAGAATTGACAAATATTGGCGGCTCTTTGTGAATAGTATTTCCTTCCATGGGGTCTCAGGGCTATCGTAAGAGATTTTGCTTTGTTTTCTATGGGAGAATTAGTATTGCTTTGTATAGCTACTGTATATGATAGCGCTTTACAGAGTTATATCTGGGGCCTTGAGATGTTTATGTAGGCGGTGGTGGTCATGGTGGGGGAGGGAGGGAAGGGTTCCTTTGAAGCTGTAATCTGTCCACGATTTATATAAACTTGACGACTTTTACTACATTCTAGAATAATGATATATTAACACTGGAGTATGTTTATCTTTTTTTTTTTTTTTTTTTACTAAAGTTTAAAAGCTGCTACTCAGCACGCTGAACACCTGATCTTACTTACCACCTACCCCAGCAGCAGCCCCACAGAGTCTATACCACCTCATAACTCCTCATTCAATAGGAGAGAGACCAGGTTCAGTTAAGATAAAGATCCATATACCAATCCCCAAGACCTGCACAAGGCACTGACATGCAACTTTGGGCCACAGTTCCACAGGGAGCCAGGACAAAGCAGGAAGATAAGGCATGCTTTTTCAGTTTTTATGTAGCCTGCCTTGAACATCAGTCCAAGGAAAAAGAAGGATATAAATACCATTTTAAATTAAATTAAATTAATAAACAATAGCATAATTAAGGAACAAATTAAAAATGGAATCAACTCAAAAGTTGCTTAACTCTTTGGTGCCAGTGTTTCTCCAAACTAATGATTAACACGGGAGTATGGTAAAAACCCTGACCTAACTTGTACTATTGCAACTATGCCTCATGCTGGATCCAGTTCAATGACAGAAGAATGTATACACAATAGAATATTAATACATGATATTACACATATGGACAAAAGTCAGATCTTTAGCAAGTCTAAGTGAAAATTAAATCTGACAGATACCACAGTCATCTCAAAAACAGTTTTTGTCTTCACCATATCAATCAGAACCACTGAAGACCCAAAGCAGTTAAATGCAACCATGGTCTATGACACTTGTCTAAAGCTGCAAAGCATTCTACATTTTCTCAATATAAACAATGCATACAAAGCTTCATTTTATGGTATGCTATGAAATTACATGAAAACAAGGTTTTCATGCATGAGTGCATCTGGATGAATAAAAAGAAACAGCTTTTGAATATTCAACAATTTCTGAGTTTCCAGTTTTTGAATTCCATAGTATTTATTTCCAACTATAAGGTACCTGAGTGTCGCTGGAAGACACAGATAGTCTGTCATCCGGTAACGATGGTGCATATGCCATAGATATTGGAGTTCCTGGAATTCCATTTACATGAATGATTTCACCATCACTATCTTCTGGCATTCCTACAATTACAGCAGTCATTTCTCCCATTTCTGAGAAAAGAATATAAAAACAGAGCTCAAGAGTTATTTAGAATAGGACTGTGCAAGTTTACCTGCAAAGGCCAGCCCAGTTCTTTAAAAGTTGTGATCATCATCATCTATCCCGTACAGCATAGTTATTCACCTGTAACAGGTGTTTTTGGGGAACAATAGGAATAAGTCCTCACATATGGGTGACGTCACTGATGGAGCCCGCACAGGAACGCTCCTCAGCTTTCATAGAAAACTTTTGGGATGCTCACCGTGCATGTGTGTATCTTCCAGCCCAAAGGAGCCATCTAATCTCAGTAGGATGACATAGCTCAATCAAGCAAAAAAGAACTCCATGGGAAGGAGGGAGGGTTACGAGGACTTATTTCTTCTGCTCCCAGAGAACAACTGCTACAGTTGAGTAACTACGCTTTCTCCGGAACCAGCAGGAATGAAGTCCTCACATATGGGATTTCCCAGCTACAGGCATCCAAACAAATCCATAAAACAAGCCCAATGGGGCAGCCAGAAAAATGAACAGAGAACAGTACAAGAAGTCACTATTGGGGTTCTGAGAGTCAGGGTTTAGCATCAACATTAGGACAACTCTACGGTAGCCTGGACGGACAGAAGGGCCGGTGGGAGGAGTTATATCTGTCTCAAACAGATGCCGCAGTATGGTTTGGCCAAATGTACTGGCACACCAAGAATCTCCATCCAGACAGTAATGGGCTGTAAAGGTGTGGGGACTGAAGACAACGTAGCAGCCCTAAAGATCTTCTCCATGGAGACCAAACACAAGTTTGCCAAAGAAGCAGCCATAGCTCAGACATTATGAGCCGTGACATGATGTTCCAGGCTCAGACCAGCCTGAACATAAGCAAAGGAAATGCAGTCCACAACCCGAAGTGAAAGGGTGCGCTTGGAAACCGCAACACCCAGTCTATTGGGGTCAAAAGAGACAAAGAGCTGAGAGGAACCCTAGTGGGCTTTCATCCTTTCCCGATAGAAAGCCAATGCTCTCTAACAATCTAGGGTTTGTAGAGAAGCCTCAGCCCTGTTGGTGTGAGGTCTGAGAAAAAAGGTGGGCAGTACCACCGACTGGTTGAGATGAAAGGCAGAAACAACCTTGGGAAGGAACTTGGGATGAGTCCAGAGGACCACCCTATTTTGATGAAATCTCGTGTATGGAGGATGCGCCACCAGTGCCTGCAGTTCGCTAACTGCATGCAGAGGTGACCACCACCAAAAATTCCACCCAGGTGAGGAATTTTATTGAGCAGGAGCTGGGCAGCTCAAAGGGGGCAGAGAGGAGCTGCCCCAGCACCACATTAAGATCCCACACAACAAGCAGGGGTTTGGATAGGAGGCCGAGAGAGGAGACCCTGCATGAAGTGGTCTTTGAGAGGATGGGCAGAGATGGGTTTACTCTCAGAGCTGTGGTGCTACACCACGACCATACTTAGATGCACTCTCACCAAGTTGTATTTGAGACCAGAGTTGGAGAGATGGAGGAGATAAGTCAGCAACGCCTCCACAGAGCAGGAGAAAGAGTCCTGCTCCTTTTCTGCGCACCAGATGGAAAACCGATGCCATTTAAAAGCCTAGGCATGGTGTGTCGAGCCCTTCTGCAAAGCGAGAAGCACATTCTCCACCTCTGCAAGCAGAAGACGTTCTGCGAGAACTACTCGCTCAGCATTCAAGCCATGAGGGCTAGGGAATGGACACTGGGGTGAAGAGGAGACCCATCGTTCTGAGAGTCCAGATACAGGTCGCAACTGAACCTCAGAGGCTGCCAGCAAGACAGTTGATATTAGTACGGAACATATTGGCACTTGAAACAGGGCTTTTGTCCCGAAACATGCACGTCGTGCTTATCTACTACTTTAACTGCAACTTTTAGAGGACATACTTTCAGATAAGTGAATTTATTTAAAGCCAACAGGTGGTGGACCTTATATGACTAAAAGAAGTGCACCATCTAGTGTGGATGATACTTTGTTCATTCCTCCTTCGGTACGCTCTGACAAAAAATTGACTTAGCTTTGGGGACTATGTTTGTGAATTTTATTTTGGAAGCAAGACAAGCTGAGCAGGAGAGGAAACTTGGGCTGCCTGGGTCAGTGTAGTGTGATGAGAATCATGGCACCCTTGTCTGGATCAAGCTTGAACAGGATTTTGGCCACCAGTGGGATAGGTGAATAGGCGTAAAGCAGACTTTTGCTCCACTCCAGAAGAAAGGTGTCTGAGACTAGCAGACGACTGCTTGGCACCCTGGAGCAGATCAGCGGCATTTGAGCATTGTCCGATGTCACAAAGATGTCTGTGCTCAAGTGCACCACATTTGGAAGATGCAGGTGGCCACTGCCCTTTTGAGGGTCCACTCATGCGGCCACAAAACCTTGCTGAGGTGGTCAGCCAGAACATTGAGGTCTCCGGACAGGTACATGGCTCTGAGGGCCATGCTTTGAGAGATGGCAAACTTCCAGAGATGTACAGTTTCCCAACAGAGGAGGTAAGAGTCCGTGCCTCCCTGTTTGTTGATGTAGAACATCGCAACTTGGTTGTCCGTTTGAATGAGGACAAACTGATTGGGCAACTATTCACAAAATGCTTGAAGGGCATTTGCAATGGCTCAGAGTTCCAAGAAGTTGATTTGGTGCAGACTCTCTTGAGCTGTCCAGAGGCCCTGTGTATGCACGCCATCAAGATGTGCACCCTAGCACAGTTTGGAGGCATCGATGGTAAGAATCCACTGGTGCAGAGGTGGTTGAAAGGAAGTCCCTGGAGCATGTTCTGTGGCTGGAGCCACAAGGACAGAGAATCTTTGAGCAGCAGGGTGACCATCGCCCTGTCCTTGAGACGGCCGGAGACTTTATGTGACTGCATAGACAACGTCCACTGCGCTTGCCTCATTTGCAGTCAAGGCAAGGGGAGTGACATGAACCGTGGCGGGCATGTGGCTGAGGAGATGAAGCATCTGACGTGCTGTTGTGGCTGGGCTTCGCTGGACATCTTGGGTCACAGCAATGAGACATTGGACCCGATCCATGGGCAGGAAAGCTCAAGCTAGGGTAGTATCTAGGAGAGTCCCAATGAACTCTAGGTGTTGAGAGGGCTGCAGATGAGACTCTGGGTAGTTGATCACATGGCTCAAATGTTCCAGAACCTGAATGGTGAGATTCACAGACCACCGAACCTCTTCCGGTGTTGTACCCTTTATTAGCCCGTCATCCAGGTAGGGGAAGACGAAGATGCCCAGGGTCTGCAGAAAAGTGGCAATGACTGCCAGACATTTTGTGAACATCCTTGGTGTGAATGCTAGCCCAAAGGATAGCACCCAATACTGATAATGTCTCCCGTTCAGCATGAAGTGGAGATGCTGATGAAGGGGGTGAATAGCAATGTGCAGATAGACATCTTTGAGATCCAGGGAGCAAAGCCATTCTTCCCACTGGAGGTAAGGCAACAACATTCCCAGGGAGACCATCTTCAACTTTTCTTTCACCAGGAAGCATTTGAGGTTCTGAAGGTCCAGTAAGGGCCGGAAGCCGCCCATTTTCTTGGGTAACAGGAAATAACGGGAATAGAACCCCTTTCCTGCCTGAGACAGTGGAACCAGTTTGATGGCCAGATCAGTTAGGAGAATGTGAACCTCCTTTTGGAGGAGTTGCTGGTGGTGAGTATCGAGAGGGTACTCTCCTGGGAAGAATGAGGGAGGAAGTTTGTCAAAGTGCAACCGATAGTCGCCTTGGATGAATTTTAGTGCCCAGGAATCCATTGTCACTACTGGACATCTGTGGACATAATGGACCAACTGCCCCTCCTCCTGCGGAAAGCTGCACAAAAGACAGGAAGAAAAGCCATGCTCCTCAGGAAGACGTTAAAAACCCCTAACTGGCTGTGGCTTAGACATATTGGGAAAGATGGCTTCCACCAAGTAAAAGGACTCCACTGTCCTAGCAAACCAGGGGGGCACAAGAGGAAAAGCCTGCATGCCAAAAATCCCAAGAAGGAAAAAGTACCGGAAAAAAATGCAGCACTGAGGCACAGACACTCCAGGAGACATGCAGGAAGATGAGAATAGACACTCGACTGAAAATAGCAAAAACACAAAAATTAACTGCGATGGTTAGTCACTAATTTCTGGGGTCAGACAGATGTCTGAAGGGCTCAGCGGAAAAAATAACACTGAGGCATGGCTTCTTCAGGTGGAAGACAGACACGCATGCATGGTGAGCATCCCGAAAGCTTCCTATGGAAGCTTGGGAGAGTTCCCGAGCGGGGCTCCATCGGTGACATCACCTATATGTGAAAACTTAATTTCTGTTTGGTTCTGGAGAAAATGAACACAGATACCTGGGTTGGAATAGCCAAGGCCTCCTCTTTACATCTATAAACAAAATGCTCACTGCTGCAAGATGTATACAGAAAAAGAAGTTTTAATGCAAAGATCAATGTTCATATTATACACATTAGATGTATTGACAGATTCCAGTTTTGAAGAACTCCTGAAATTTCTGCACACTGTAATCTTGTTATGCAGTTGACAGTTACCACCCTTCATAATGAAACTTAGCTGTTTACTGAACAGAGATTTACATTTATAAGAACATAAGAAATGCCATACTGGATCAGACCCAAGGTCCATCAAGCCCTATATCCTGTTTCCAACAATGGCCAATCCAGGTCACAAGTACCTGGCAGGTTCCCAAAAAGGCCACAGGTTCCACAATGCTCGTCCTGGGGCAAGCAGTGGATTTTTGAGGTCCTCTATAACAATATATGGACCTTTCCTCCAGGAACTTGTCCAAACCTTTTTTAAACCCAGCTATAACAACAGCCTTTACTACATCCTCTTATAACAAATTCCAGAGTTTGATTACACATTGAGTGAAAAAATATTTTCTCTTAATAGTCTTAAATGGGTTACATTGCAGCTTTGTTGCATATCCACTAGTCTTTCTGCTTTTTCATGGCTTAAACAACCGATCTACATTTTCCCGTTCTACGCCTCTCCTTAATTTATAGACCTCTATCATATCTCCCTTCAGCCATCTCTTTTCCAGGTTGAAAAGACCTAACCTTTTAAGCCTTTCTTTATAGCGGTATCCCTTCCATCCTTTTTGCCATTTTGGTGGCTCTTCTCTGTACCTTTTCTAATTTTGCTATATCTTTTTTAAGATATGGCGACCATCTATCTAGTTAACATTTATAAAGCACTTCAAACGTACGAAACGCTGTACATACATGAAGAAAAGAGTCCCTGCTCATCAGAGCTCACAATCTAGTCAAGAAAATCACAAAATACAAATACAATCAAGACAAAGTATACAATAAATATGAAGAGCAAAAAAAGAATCAAGAACAGAAAGCAACAGAGAAGAGATGGGTTTTCAATCTGGACTTGAAGAGGTCCAGAGAGGGTGCACTGCGCACAGACAGAGGTAGATTGTTCAGGCAAAGGGTGCAGCCAGGTGAAAGGAGCAAAGTCTAGAATTAGCAGTACGAGTGGAGGGCATACATAGACGAAGGCTGTTCAAGGAGGGAAGAACGCGAGAGGGGATGTAAGGAGAGATAAGAGATGATAGGTATTGGGGGGCTGAAGAGTGAATGCATTTATAGGTCAAGAGGAGAAGTTTGAATTGGATCCGGAAGCGGATGGGAAGCCAATGAAGGGATGAGAAGAGGAGTGACATGGGAAAAGTGATGCTGACGGAAAATTAGTCGAGCAGCAGAATGTTGAATAGATTGAAGGGAAAAAGATCGTTTGTGGGAAGGCCAGCAAGGAGAATATTGCAGCAATCAAGACGGGAGGTAATCAAGGAGTGGACAATCATTTTAGTAGTGTCATCAGAAAGGAAGGGGCGAATTTTGTTAATGTTATAAAGGAAGAAACGCTAAGTTTTAGCTACGAGTTGGATATGAGTGGAGAAAGAGAGAGAGGAGTCAAAGATAACACCCAGGTTACGGGCCGAAGAGACAGGAAGGATTAAAGAGTTATCCACAGAGACTGAGAAAGGGGCTAGAGGAGGGGAGGCACTGGGGGGAAAGATAAGGAGTTCAGTCTTAGCCATATTTAATTTCAAGCAGCGGTGAGACATCCAAGTAGCAATGTCTGAAAGGCAAACAGTGATCTTGTTATGGATTACTGGAGAGATATCAGGCGAAGAGAGGTAGATTTGAGAGTCATCAGCATAGAGATGGTAATGAAAGCCATGGGAAGAGATAAGGACACCAAGAGATTGGGTATAGAGAGAGAAGAGGAGCGGTCCCAGGACAGAACCCTGGGGAACACCAACTGGGAGCGGGGTGGCAGAGGAGGAGGAACCACCAGAACACACACTAAAAGAGCGATGGGAAAGATAAGAGGAGAGCCAAGACAGTACAGAGCCTCTAAAGCCGAGTGATGACAGGGTGATAAGAAGGTGGTTGTGGTCAACAGTGTCAAAAGCAGCAGAAATATCAAGAAGGATGAGAACAGAATATAGATCTTTGGATTTTGCTAGGAACAAGTCATTTGATACTTTAGTGAGAGCTGTTTCAGTGGAGTGCAAGGGACGGAAGCCGGACTGTAAAGGATCAAGAAGGGCTTGAGACGAAAGGAAATTGAGACAGCGAAGGTGGACAGCATGCTCAAGTAGTTTACAGATAAAGGGAAGGAGAGAGATAGGTCAATACACAGACGGACAGGTAGGTGCAGTTACAACATGGAACGATACAGAGGCATTATATCATCCTTGGTTTTATTCGCTATTCCTTTCCTTATGATTCCTAGTATTCTATTTGTTTTCTTGGCTGCTGCAGCACACTGAGCGGAGGGTTTCAACATATTACCCACCATGACATCTAAATCTTTTTCATGGATAGTGATTTCTAATATGGATCCTTGTATCATGTAACCGTAGTTTGGGTTGTTCTTTCCTAATTGCATAACTTTGCATTTGTCCACATTAAATTCATCTGCCATTTGGACGTCTCGCTTTCCAATTTATCAAGGTTCTTTTGCAATTTTTCACAATCCTCTTGTGTTTTAACAACTGAATAATTTTGTCTCATCTGTAAATTTGATCACCTTACTCGTTAATCCCATTTCCAGTTTGCACACAATCACCTGGGCCGGATGGTATACATCCAAGGGTATTGAAAGAACTGAAATATGAGATTGCAGACCTGCTATTAGTAATCTGTGAACTATCATTAAAATCATCTCTAATACCTGAAGATTGGAGGATCGCCAATGTAACACCAATTTTTAAAAGGGTTCCAGGGGTGATCTGGGAAACTACAGACCGGTGAGCCTGACGTCAATACCGGGAAAAATGATAGAAACCATCATAAAGAATAAAATTACTCAGCATGTAGATAGTCATGAACTAATGAGAGACAGCCAACATGGCTTTAGACAAGGAAGATCTTGTCTTACTAATCTGTTATGTTTTTTTGAAGGAGTGAATAATCAGGTGGACAAAGGTGAGTCGGTTGATATTGTGTATCTGGACTTTCAGAAAGCCTTTGACAAGGTCCCTCATGAGAGACTTTTGGCAAAACTAAAGAGTCATGGGATAGGAGGCAGTGTACTATTGTGGATCAGGAACTGGTTAAAAGATAGAAAGCAGAGGGTAGGGCTAAAATGGAAATTACACTAACCTGGTAATTGTAGTTCCTGTAGGATCCAGTTTAGTCCTCCACTTTCGGGTAATGCACCTCTCACTGCAGCCTGGAGACTGGACCAATCAAATCTTCTGTAGTACATATCCAGCAGGAGCTCCCAGAAGCCCCCCAGTGTACTAGTAACAAAGCATACTTAACGAAGCAACACATTAGAGTATCATAAAACATTGCACTTCACTATACTTTACTTTACTTCACTTCCCCCCCTGGAATAACCAACTCCCTCCCCAAACGAGGAAGTCAGAACACCGCAGAGCGCCGGAACCGGCGCCCGCAAATTTACACCGAGCTCCCCCCTGAGAAAGCTAAGGAGCTGACTGAACGTCAAAGAAAGGGAAGAGCCAGAGCGATACGCAGCACCGTCGCCAAGACCGAACGGAACGAAGAACCGTCCCCTAGTCAACCGCTCGGAACAGCGCGCCGCAAGATAACACAGATAGTCGGGAGGGAAGGAGGACTAAACTGGATCCTACAGGAACTACAATTACCAGGTTAGTGTAATTTCCATTTCCTGTGCGGATATCCAGTTTAGTCCTCCACTTTCGGGATGTAACAGAGCAGTTAAGACCGGGCGGGACCTTGCCAGCCGGCGCGCAGACCGCCGAACCAAAACAGGAATCCCGAGCCGCTAACACATCCAAGCGATAGTGCCTGCTGAAAGCGTGCAGAGACGACCAAGTGGCCGCCTTACAGATATCTGCCGGCGGAACCAGGGAATGCTCCGCCCAAGAGGGCGCCTGAACTCGAGAAGAATGAGCTCGGAACCCCTCCGGAACCGTCCGCTGCTGCAACAGATATGCGGACGCGATCGCTTCCTTGAGCCATCTAGCAATGGAGGCCTTAGCCGCCGCCTCCCCTTTCCTTGCACCCCCAAAGAGCACAAAAAGCCGATTGGTCATTCGAAAAGGCTCAGTAGACTGTAAATGCCGTCGCCGCGTGCAACCCACATCGAGCCGGCGGAGACCCTTGTCCACCGACTCGACCGAGCTCGCCGAAAGAACTGGCAGAAACACCGCCTGAAGCAAGTGAAAAGGGGACACCACCTTTGGCAGAAAGGAAGGAACCGGACGGATCACACTCCGATCCGCGGAAAAAGACAAGAAAGGTTCTCGGCAGGACAAGGCCTGAAGACCCGAAAAGCGCCGAGCCGAGCAATTGGCTACAAGAAAAACCGTCTACGACGTGAGATCCTTCAGAGACAACCTCCGCAAGGACTCAAAAAGTTCCCGTACCAGAGCCCGCAGAACTAATGCAAATCCCACGGGGGAATCAACGCTCTGCGGGAAGGCCGTAATGAAAAAACCGCGGTCAAGAAACGCCGCACATCCGCATGAGCGCCGAGAAGGCGACCCAAGAACTTGCCTCGATAACAAGAGAGCGCTGCCAATTGAACCTTCAGGGAACTGGCCGCAAGGCCCTCCTTGGACCCATCCTGAAGAAAGCTGAAGACGACGGGCACAGCAACCGTCGCCACCCGGACTCCCCGCCGGGAGCACCAGTCCTTAAAAATCCTCCAGATTCGACCATAAGTAAGAGAAGTGGATGACTTTCTCGCCCGCAGCAGGGTGAAAATCCCTGCGGGCGAATAATCTTTTTTTTTTTTTTTTTTGGCCGAGCCCTCTCAATGGCCAAACCGTAAGCGAGAATCAAGCCACCTGGGGCGTTCGCAAGGGGCCCCGAAGGAGAAGGTCTGGCCGCGCGCGGGCAGGAGCCCAGGAACGCCGTCGCGAAGCCGGACCAGAGCGGCATACCAGGGCCTCCGGGGCCAACCCGGAGCCACCAGCGGCACTCGGCCCCGATGGCACTCGATGCGCTGGACGACCCTGCCGCTCAGCGCCCACGGGGGAAAGACATACAGGAGCCCGGAGGTCGGCCACGACTGAGTGAGAGCGTCGAGCCCCTCGGACATTCGCCCCCTCCGGCTGCTGGAGAAGCGACCCGCCTTGGCCGACTGGTAGGTCGCCATGAGACCCATGATGGGCGGACCCCACCGCCGAACTATGTGCGCCTACACCTGTGGGTTTAACTCCCACTCTCCGGGGTCCACCCGCACTCTGCTGAGAAGTCGGCCTGGACAGTTTCAGCGCCTGCTAATCGCGCTGCCGATATTGCCGGCAGACGAGTCTGCACCCAACTGAACAAGTCCGTCGCCTCTGTTTCCAGGGCCACAACGCCGGTGCCCCCTTGGCGAATGAAGCAAGCCATAGAGGTCGCATAGACCGACAAGACTCGCACTGGTCGACCGAGGCCTAGGAACTCCAGGGCCCATAGGGCTAGCCGTACCGCCTGAAGTTCGAGACGGTGGATTGACCAAGAAGCTTCCTGGGGAGACCACACCCCCTGCCTGAAGCGGGTCTCGCAGTGAGCCCCCCCAGCTGGATAAGCTCGCATCCGTTGTGAAAGAACCCCAAGAGGAGGCTCCAAGGGAAGCCCCCGCGTCAGGTTCTCGGAGGAGAACCACCATCAGAGTGACCGGCGAACTGCCTTTGGGCCTGGCAATCTCTTGTTCAACGAGCCGAACTGGTTGGACCAACGGCGGAGAAGAGCCCTCTGCAGAGGACGCATGCGGAACCGCGCCCAAGGCACCACCTTGAAGGCCGCTGCCCTCGATACGAGGCGCCTCAGGTACCACCACGTCGATGGAGCGGACAGCCCCCTAAAGAGCCGGGCAAGAGCCCGCAACGCCAGGACGCGGCGCTCGGGGAGGCCCAACAAACCCCGTGCGGTGTCGAAGCGCCTCCCCAGCTACTCGAGATCCTGCGTTGGACCCCGACCACACTGGTCTTCGTTCCCCACCCAGCCGAGGAACCGCCGCGGAGCCATCACCCTGCTCGCGCCGTGCACCTACTCCCGACTGGACCTTGCCCGAAGCAACCAGTCGTGGATAAACAGATGGGCCAGGGCGCCCTCTCTGCGCCAGACCGCCGCGACCACTACCATCACGCTCGTGAAGGTGCGGAGGCCGTGGCGAAACCAAACGGCACGGTTGGAAATGGGAAGTGGCCCCACAGAAGAGCGAAGCGGAGAAACCATTGATGAGACAGCCGGATGGGAATGTGTAATGTGGACTGCAGCGGCTGTGGTAGATCCCGCAGCAGAAGCTCCGAGGAGGAGGGAGCGAAGCGCCGAGGGACCCAGCTAGCAATGCCGTGGGTGGTTTTTTGTTTTTTTTTTTCCCGGTCATTCAGTCATAACATAATTAATTATTTATTTATTCATTTTTACATTTAAAACAAAAAGCAAGGAAGGCTCAGGGAAACCCAAGACTCTGCAAGCAAAGGATTCCGAAAACCCACGTGCCGCTACCACATGATTACATGTGTGAAAACTGCCGACTAGAGCTTGTTCCCTCATAAGAAACACGGAAGAGAAAAACAAAACAACTGACCGGCAGCCACAGAACTGAGAGGGGAACTGTCAGCCATACCCTGAGCGGGCATTTAGAAACTGTCAAAGTCAGTGAAAAGCAATTACAGTGACTGAAAGTAGGGACATTAGAGCGGGATCCCTCCGCAGCCATTCAGACCGCCATGGAAGGGGCTGAGAGTTGTATCCGGGGAGGGAGATAGAAGCTCAACCCAACCGTAGGCACCGTACCACGAGCCTGCCCCATGAGGCCGAGCCCAAACCATCCAGGACTCAAAACACTGACTTAAAACCTCAAGCAAATGGTATATTGACCAAGGCAGGTACCATAATCAGCAGGACGTACAAAGCACCCCGACAGCAGTTTGTGGCCCAAGGACCAAAGGTAGGAACCGCAAAGCACAGAGGCAGCCAGTCCGGATATAGCCGAAATCATCCCAGAGCAGCTGAGATAAGGCCGAAAAAACAAAAACAGACTACTCACAGTTTTCTTACAGAAAATGATACCTGAACTTCTTGGAGGCATCCAAACTCTAGTGGGAAAGACTCAGTGCAGCGTAAGCCAATGGAGAATTCCCCTGAAGCCAAGCTCCGGAGTCCCCCAGTTCAGCTGGGGAAGCACGATGCTGAGGTAAGAGCAGAGCCGATGCAGGAGGTGCCCGTATTTCTTCGGACCGCCAATGCAGCGTAACCTAAATTATGCACAGGGAGAACTAAAAACAAATAAGTGCGCTCCGCAGGAACAGGCATTCAAACATATTCCCCTCAATAGGCAATGCCCCAGTGAGCCCTCTTTGTTGGGCCCAGTGAGGAACGGAACCCACTAGCCCTGCCCCTTAGTACGTCAGGGACTCAGCATTGAACTGTGGTTCTGAATTGCATACTGGTCTCTCTTCATGCCTTCTGCACTCTTTATGGAAATATATTCAGTTATTTAACAGTTATCTAACATTTATCTGAGAACAATTAACAAAGCGCAGCCTGTTATATCTTATGTTCATGAACAGGCAGAGAAAAAAGGATACCTCTCCCCACCAACACCAAGCAAGTCTGTGTGAAAACTGACCCAGCACTGTAGCTGTTAAAAGTCAGCCGAGAAGAAATCAGGCTTCCCTCCAAAAACTAAGGCTCATTAGCTATGCAAAATGGCCACCAGCAAAAATAAAACACAAAAAGGAGTGAATTAAAACCCCCCAAAAGCTAAGGAAATAGCTGAAACAGCCAAAGGGGAAGGTGGGAGGGTTGCAGGCAGAAGAAAATGCCTAAAAACGCTGAAAGAGCAAGAAAAAGCAATCAAGCTACCACAGAGCCGAGGACAGCAGTGGGAGAATATATTTCATGGCTGAATAAACTGCAGCCCGGCTCCTCAAACGCCAGAGCCAGTCACTGAACCTCTGCGGGACCCCCAACTCAGGCATTGGGGTTTGGAAGCCATCCCAAGGCCCCCTCTGCCCAGCGGGAGATAATGGAACAGTCACAGGGAAGCCCACACCACAGGGGCAATCCTATGCAAATCAGTCCCGATTTAAAAATAAAACGCTTATTTATTTTTTTTTTATTTATTTATTTATTTATTTATTTATTTTTTTGTTTACAAGAAACAAAATACTCCCCAGACTCCCTGGGGTGTCCTGAGCAAAAGCGCCAGCAAAAGGAACCCCAAAAACGCTAGGGGAACCTGTGCACAAGTGATCAAAAGTGCTACTAAAAGCACACTTTAAAAATCCAAAATGGCCGCCGCACTTTTTCACCCTCTGTAAAAAACGGCGCGAAAATACAAAGGCAACCAAATAATATGGAAAATAAAGAAAACGACCCTCTATTACAGGGCAAACGACCAATTTTAAGAAAAATTGCCCAATTGGCTCAGGAGAGCCTAGCAAAGTGCTGGCAGCTCTGACAGTGTACTGCTCACATAGAAAGAAATAAAAAGAAACCTCCTACCAGCTCAGGAACATCCAGAACTCAGCCAACTTCTCCCAGAACCAGCCACTACTGTATCAGGTATGGCTTCTATTAAATAAACAGCAAGTAAAAATCCCAAAAACAAACCCTAAAAGACTAACTAACAAGTGTTGCTCCTGCAATGGTCACTCAGTGTGCCCAGGAGGACACACTTTTACGTCTGCAGACTGCAAGAGACTGGACACACTGGGGGGCTTCTGGGAGCTCCTGCTGGATATGTACTACAGAAGATTTGATTGGTCCAGTCTCCAGGCTGCAGTGAGAGGTGCATTACCCGAAAGTGGAGGACTAAACTGGATATCCGCACAGGAATGGCCAATTTTCCCAATGGAGAAAGGTGAATAGTGGTGTACCCCAGGGATCTGTGCTGGGTCCGCTGCTTTTTGACATATTCATAAATGACCTGGAAAGTGGAATAACGAGTGAGGTTATCAAATTTGCAGATGACACAAAACTATTTAAAGTTGTTAAAACCCAAGAGGATTGTGGAAAATTGCACGAGGATCTTGATAAACTGGAAGACTGGGCATCAAAATGGCAGATGAAATTTAATGTGGACAAGTGCAAGGTTATGCACCTAGGGAAGAACAACCCAAACTATGGTTACACGATGCAAGGTTCCACATTAGGAACCACCACCCAGGAAAAAGATTTAGGCGTCATTGTGGATACCATGTTAAAACCCTCGGCCCAGCGTGCAGCGGCGGCCAAGAGAGCAAATAGAATGCTAGGTATGATAAGGAAAGGAATGGAAAATAAAACAAAGGATATTATAATGCCTCTATATCGTTCCATGGTGAGACCGCACCTTGAATATTGTGTGCAATTCTGGTCGCCGTATCTTAAAAAGGATATAGAGTTATTAGAAAAGGTTCAGAGAAGAGCCACCAAAATGGTAAAGGGGATGGAAGGATACTCCTATGAAGAAAGGCTAAAAAGGTTAGGGCTCTTTAACCTGGAAAAGAGACGGCTGAGGGGAGATATGATAGAAGTCTATAAATTAATGAGCGGAGTGGAACGGGTAAACGTAGATCGATTGTTTACCTTATCAGAATATAGAAAGACTAGGGGACATGCAATGAAGCTACAGGGTAAACTATTTAAGACTAATAAAAGAAAATATTTTTTCACTCAACGTGTAATCAAACTCTGGAATTTGTTACCGGAGGATGTAGTAAAGGCTGTTAGTGTAGCTGGGTTTAAAAAAGGTTTGGACAAGTTCCTGGAGGAAAGGTCCATAAGCCATTATTAAGAAGGGACCCAGGATATCAATGCTTGAACCAATGCAAGCATTGTGGAACCTGTGTCCCTTGGGGAAACTGCTAGGTACATATGACCTAGATTGGCCACTGTTGGAAACAGAATACTGGGCTTGATGGACCTTGGTCTGACCCAGTATGGCATATCTTATGTTCTTATGTTCTTATGTTAAAAAGCAGCGGGCCCAGCACAGTTCCCTGAAGTACTCCTATTCACCTTTCTCCACTGGGAAAATTGGCCATTTAGCCCACTCTCTGCTTTCTATCTTTTAACCAATTCCTGATCCACAATAGTACACTGCCTCTAATCCCATGGCTTTTTAATTTGGCCAAACGTCTCTCATGAGGGACCTTGTCAATGGCTTTCTGAAAATCCAGATACACTATATCAACTGGCTCACCTTTGTCTACCTGTTTATTCACACCTTCAAAAAATATAACATGTTAGTAAGACAAGACTTTGCCTTGCAAAACTCCAGCGGTTACCATGCTACTATGGTCCTGGAAGAGGGTCACTAGAAAAAAAAATCCTAATGTTTATTATACACAGTTGTGTGCAAAGATTTAGACACCCCTACTCAAATTTATCTTTCAATTAACCCTAACTGAACAGAAGTTTACATCACCTCTAAATTGTACAAAATTAAATCCATTTGAACAAAAGAATCCTGATGAAACTCAACACTTTGGGAATAATTTTATAAAGACCTTTTTGCACATACATAATAAAGTACTTACCTGTAGGTGTTCTCCATGGACAGGAGGATACAAGTCTCACAATTGAATGATGTCATCTGATAAAGTCTATGCAGTGAGAACTTCTCCAATTTCAGGTAAATATGAGGAACGTTTGAGAATCCTCACCACATATGCGCTATCTTCTTGCTCATTATCATTGTGCAGGACCTCACTCAGTCTTTAATTTCGCTTAATTGTTGAAGGCAACTCTTAGCGAAAGTGGATGGGTATGTTATGACTGCTGTCCAAGGAGAACACCTGCTATAGGCAAGTAACTTGGATTACTCTGAGGATAAGCAGGATATCAAGTTGTCACAGATGGGACTTCCTAGCTCAGGCTGTCTAACACAAAAAAAAGGAAAATTTTTGAATAAGAGTGAGGTCAGAGAGGCTGCTATAGCTGAGAGAGAATCTTTCAGAAAATGGAAAAAAAGAGCCAAATGATGAAAACAGGAAATACAAATACTGGCAAGTTAAATGCAAGGCATTGATAAAGCAGGCAAAGAGAACATTTGAAAAGCTTGCCATGGAAGAAAAAGCACATAATAAAAACGTTGTCAAGTATATTCAAAGCAAAACATCTGTGAAGGAGTCAGTTGGACCATTAGATGATGAGGGGTAAAAGGTGCACGGAGAGAGGGCAAGGCCATAGTGGAGAGACTGAATTCATTTTTTGCTTCAGTCTTTACTGATGATGATGTAGGAAACTTACCCATGCCAGAAATGATAGTTAAAGATGATGTATCAGAGGAATTGAAACAAATCTTTCATAAATCAGGAAGAGGGAATACAACTAATTGATAAACTCAAGAGCAGCAAATCACCTGGACCGGATGGCATACATCCCAGGGTGCTGAAAGCACTGAAATATGAAATCGTAGAACAACTATTAATAATCTGTGATCTATCATTAAAAATCATCTGTAGTACCCAAAGATTGGAGTGGCCACAGTAATGCCAATTTTTAAAAAGGGTTCCAGAAGTGATCTGGGAAACGACTAGTGAGCCTTAAATCAGTACCAGGCAAAAAGGAAGAAACTATTATGAAAAACAAAATTACTGAACATGTAGATAGTCATTGTTTAATGACAGAAAGTCAACATGGATTTAGCTAAGAAAAGTCTTGTCTCACCAATCTCTCATATTTTTTCTAAGGCATGAATAAATAGGTAGATAAAGGTGAACGGTTGATACTGTGTATTTCGATTTTCAGAAAGCATTTCACAAGGTCCCTCATGAGAGAAATTAAAAAGTCATGGGATAGGAGGCAATGAACTATTGTGAAATAGGAACTGGTTGAATGATATAAAACAGAAAATAGCACTAAATATTCACATTTCTCCATTGAGAAAATTCTACAATAGAGTACCCCCCAAGAGTCTGTGCTGGGTCCGCTGCTTTTTAACATATTTATAAATAACCTGGAAATGGGAATATTGAGTGAGGTGATCAAATTTGCAGATGACACCAAATTATTCAAAGTTGTTAAAACAAAAGAGGATTGTAAAAAATTGAGAGACTGGGCAACCAAATGGCAGATGACATTTAATGTCTACAAGTGCAATATTGTGCACTTAGGGAAGAACAGACCAAACTACAGTTACACAATGCAAGGTTCCACATTAGGAACTACCACCTAGAGTAAGGATTTGGGCATCATCGCAGATAATATGATGAAACCCTCTGCCCAGTATGCACCCGTGGCCAAGAAAGCAAATAGAATGCTAGGAATCATAAAGAAAGGTATGAAGGAGAAACAAAAAG
This sequence comes from Ichthyophis bannanicus, assembly GCA_033557465.1. Taxonomy (NCBI): domain Eukaryota; kingdom Metazoa; phylum Chordata; class Amphibia; order Gymnophiona; family Ichthyophiidae; genus Ichthyophis; species Ichthyophis bannanicus. The sequence continues at coordinate 1,531,556,961 of CM066031.1, forward strand.
GATAATGCCTCTATATCGCTCCATGGTGCAACCACATCTTGAAAACTGTGTGCAATTCTGGTCACCATATCTTAAAAAGGATATAGCAAAATGAGAAATGGTACAGAGAAGAGTGCCAAAAATGGTAAGGGGATGGAAGGATAACCCTACGAGAAAAGGCTTACAAGGTAGGGGGGGGGGGTGTCTTCAACTTGGTAGAGAGATGGCTGAAGGGAGATATGATAGAAGTCTAAAATAATGAATAGAGTAGAATGGGTAAATATAGATCAGTTGTTCACCCCTTCAAAAGCTAGAAAGACTAGGAGATACACAATGAAGTTACAATGTAGCATATTTAAGACTCATCATAGAAAATATTTTTTCACTCAGCACATAATCAAACTCTGAAATTTGTTACCAGAGGATGTAGTAAAAGCTATGAGTGTAGCTGGATTTAAAAGAGGTTTGGACAAGTTACTGGAGGAAAACTCCTTAAACCTTTATTAAAGGGGACTGCTTACCCCTGGATATAAGCAGCACAGAATCTGTATACCTTCTGGGAACCTGCCAGGTACTTATGACCTGGATTGGCCAATGTTGGAAACAGGATACTGGGCTTGATGGACCCAGTATGTTATATCTTATGTTCTTATGCTGCAGCAGCCAGACAATGACATACCTTTGATGGCACAAACCCTTTTAATTCTTCTGCTTGCTTTCTTTCTATAGTTTTTTTTTTTTGTTTTAATTAGAGGCAGCCTGGAACTAAAGCAAAATGAATTTGGGGGGGATGGAGTTTGATTCTAAGCCTCAAATTCTAGAGAATCATCTGGCCAAATCTACTGTCACATCAGCACTCCCTTTCCAAACAGCAATGATATGTGAATGGTATGGACTATAGTTCTCTTCCATGGAGGCTGACCTTAAGTGGGCTACAGACGCAGCAGCCATGGTCCTGATACTATGAACTTTGACATGACCAAGAGTCAAGCCTGCCTGGCACCAGTGAAAGAAATGCAGTTTTCTAGCTAAGCAGAAAGTGTATGTTTGGCAATGGCAAACCCCGGCTTGTTAAGGTCAAAAGAAAGAAAAGGCTAGATGGATTTCTTAAAGGCTTTAGTCCAATGAAAGGAAAAGGCTAGGCTAAAGCTTGCTTGCAATCCAAAGTGTGCAAGCTGCTTTCACATTTGTATGCATAAGACCAAAGAAAAAAAATGATGGAAGTACAATCAAATCAGGTGCAAATCTGACACTATCTTAGGAAGAAACTTTGCATTGCACAGGACCACCCTATTGTTGAAAAATTTTATGCAAGGTGAATTAGTCACCAGATCCTGAAGCTCAAACTATGAACTGAAGTTACATCCACCCTAAAGATGACCTCCAAAGTCAGCCACTTCAGACTGGAGATATTGAGTGGCTCAAATGAGATTCCATCAACTTGTGTCATAAAATGTTGAAATCCCAGGACATTACAGGAGGCTTGATGGAAGGCTTCAATAGAAGTAAGCCCCAGATGAAGTAAACTAGAGGTTGCACAGAGATGGATTTACTTCCACATGATGATGGTATACACCAGCTGCACTAAGGAAGACCACAACAGAGTTGTTTTTTAGTCCAGACTCAGATGGACGTAGAAGGTATTCAAGCAATTTTTGTGTGGGACAAACAAGATCTAGGGCTTTTATTTCATACCAAACAGCAAATCTTTTCCACTTAAGACCACTGGACCCTCTATAAATTTAAGAAAACAAAGCCAGACATATATACATTAAAGACCCTACATGGTCATGTTTCAGCAACTGCCGCTTCAACGGTCATACTGTGTTTCTGAAACCAAACAGAAAATAGAGAATACAAATAATATACACAAATAACCACATCAATCAAAAATAGTAGTACGATTTTGGATATGAAAATTATATATCTGTTGTATAAAATATGAATTATGAAGCAAAACCTTTACCTTCACAAATAAATTGATCTTACATAAAACTTGTCAGCTAAATGTATGGAGAGAATGGTATTGTAGATAACAAATAGTAGCCATCTGAAAATTGAGAATGATTGCATCTATACTTAAAATCCAACTGTCATCTACTGGATAAACTCAATGTGGCTGCCTCTGATTTAAAGAGAAGTGCCTATCAACACTACAGCAAACAGCTCTAAAAGAGAAGGTGGAAAGTGAAAACAGCAACATAACTGCAATGGAGTGAACTCTATTCTCAGCCCATAAAGAAAATATATCACGGTCAAATACCAGAGTAAAGGATGAACAAAGTGCCGATTCAATAGAAAATATGAACCAATGATCACAAAACTATGTAAATTATTCTAAAGTACATCATTTTAAATAATCATGGGAATAAAGTAAATAGTTTTTCATCTAGCATGCATTGCAGAAACAACTTGATGTGTATAAAAAGGCTGTCTCAGCCCATTAAAGAACATATTCCAGTTTGAAAACATCATAGATCACTTAGACCATGCGTTTAACTACTTCCCTTTGGCTACCTGCAAACAGATTTGTGCGGCTTTCTTGTGAGGGAAAGCGTCTGCAAAGTCCTCCAACTTGTGCACAATGTTTCACATATACCTGCAGAAATGATGCAGAAAGTGAGCATGGCATTCTGAAAGAATTTCATGCAAAAAAGAATATAATATGCAGGCCTCCTTTTCCAAGGCACTGAGAAATGAAACTTGGAACTCTTGGCTCTTTTGACAGCAGATTGGACTACTATGGAATGGTGAGGAAGCTGCTGATTCTTGAATCCAGGAGCCTTCTAAATTATGGACATGGAGTCAACCTTCTTATTATAGAATGAACAGAGGGGGTTCTCTCACATTCTCACCTGAATATTTCATAGAATTCTGTGAATGGGTATTATCGCAACTTCTTTGGGAGGGTCGAGGAATTGGAGTATATCCAATGTTTCTGCCCTGGGTTCTTCCTTGGTCTCTAACTTAAATAAAGGACAACTATTCAGGTGGGGACTTTCTCCTTTCACGTAGAGGTGATGGATCCAGCAGTAATCTAGCTGGTTAATAGTCAGAATATCAAGAGTTCTCAGTTTCAGACTCTGAGAAAAACTCCAGTGGAGATATCTGAGGCTCTGCCTAGCTCGACTTCTACACTTGTGTGGAAGTGGGACTCAAATGAGGATATAGGGATATCAATGATATCCAATGTCTCGATGAAGCAGCCTCCTCAGCACATGGATGATGGATGCCAGTGTGGCACACACCAAATGAGAGGGCTTTCGAGGTCTTGGCATAGATGTTTCTTCGCTAGGCAGTGCATGAGTCATGACAACTGGCTGGAAGACTCTATGCATTGACACAGACTATATCAAAGTCACATTACATCAAGCAAGAAATCAGTCCAATTGATCATCAATCTTATCGATTTCCTCCTTGAAGAATGCCAGCGCCAAAGGTGTTCTGGAACCAGTAGGGATAACCAAGTCTTCCTGGGTCACTTCATGTGTAGACCACCGTTGCCCTGCTTTCATTGGGAAGCAAAATCAGTACCTCCAGACAGGGATGCTTAAGAGCACCAGACATCTCAGTGCTCGCGATGTTGTGTTCCAACAGGGTCAAATGTTGAAGCATGCCAACTTCTGACTGATGTTAGAAATTGTGGGCCTCGACATCCATGAAGAAGTTGAATCCTTCTTCCTCTGGTGGGATTCAGTGAATCCTGATGGTCTCTATCAATGCTCGATGTCAAGGGTGTTTGATGCACTCTTGATGGATTCCGAACATCCAGTGTAGCTCCTGGACTAAAAGAGGCCAATGCCTCCAATGCTGACATTGATGGACCAGTCTTAGAAGTGCCAAAATTATGTTCACATTGTTCCTCCCGATCATGAAGTCCCCTCCGACATCTGTGAACACGAATGACAACAAGGAGGTTCATGGCCAGACTCCAGACATTGTAAGCATCAGTTGTGTGCATCTCTTCTGGATATGGTCTTGCCGTAACTTCTGAAAGTCGCCAAGGGTTTTTTTTGAATGTGACCTATTGCCAAAAAGATTTTTTTTTTAAAGTGCTATCAAGTCAATGCTGACTCCTGGTGACCCAGCAGCCCCTAGATTTTCTTGGCAAGGCATGACTGCAATTAGCTTGCCAGGACTTTTCTTTAGGCACAATGGAGGGTAAAGTGATGCCCAAGGTCACAAGAAGTGCCAGTGGGAATTGAATCAATCTCTTGGATACTAGGCTGTTACTCTAACCATTAGGCTACCCCTCACACTCCATGCCAAAAAAAGATATCTGTAGTGTAATCAATGACTTTATGACAACAACTATCCAACCAGGGTGCCCTAGGCTTAGCAAAACATGGCCTGACTGGGTGATATGCAAAATATTTTTAAAAACTTACTAAATATTGAAATACCTATATAAGGAACCTAAGAAGGTTAGCAACTGAGAGATCCACACAAACATGAAGAAGAAAAAAACATATCAAAAAAGATGAAGCATAGAGAGCTCAGCAGATCACTTCTTAATGGCTCTGCAGAAAAGCAGCAGCAGAGAGGTCCCGCATAACAGCAACAAGAGGGAACACACATTCATATGCAGTGAGACATCTCAAAAGCTTCTCAGATTTATCTAAAATTGGAGAAGCTCTCTTTTTCTGGGCTCCATCAAATAATACCACCTCAAGGACTTGCTATTCTACTTGTCCTCAAAAAAGCCAATCTAACACGAAATAAAGACTTTTTCAAGTACATTCGTAGCAAAAGGCCTGTGAGAGAGTCAATTGGACCATTAGATGATAGAGGGGTAAAAGGGGAAGTAAGAGGAGACAAGGCTATAGCGGAGAGACTGAATGAATTCTTTGCTTCGGTCTTTACTGAGGAAGATGTAGGGATGTTACCCAAGACTGAAGTGGTATTTAAAGGTGATACTGCAGAGGAATTGAGAGAAATATCGCTACACCGGGAAGATATATTACAACTATTTGATAAACTGAATAGTAGCAAATCACCTGGACCGGATGGTATACATCCCAGAGTGTTGAAAGAACTGAAATATGAGATTGCAGACCTGCTATTGGTAATCTGTGAACTTTCATTAAAATCATCTGTAATACCTGAAGATTGGAGGGTCGCCAACGTAACACCAATTTTTAAAAAGGGTTCCAGGGGTGACCCAGGAAATTACAGACCGGTGAGCCTGACGTCAGTACCAGGGAAAATGGTAGAAACCATCATAAAGAACAAAATTACACAGCATGTAGATAGTCATGGCCTAATGGGAGATAGCCAACATGGCTTTAGACAAGGAAGATCTTGTCTTACTAATCTGATATGTTTCTTTGAAGGTGTGCATAAACAGGTAGACAAAGGTGAGTCGGTTGATATAGTGTATCTGGACTTCCAGAAAGATTTTGACAAGGTCCCCCATCAGAGACTTTTGGCGAAGCTAAAAAGTCATGGGATAGGAGGCAGTGTACTATTGTGGATCGGGAACTGGTTAAAAGATAGAAAGCAGAGGGTAGGGCTAAATGGCCAATATTCCCAATGGAAAAAAGTGAATAGTGGAGTACCCCAGGGATCTGTACTGGGTCTGCTACTTTTTGACATATTCATAAATGACCTGGAAAAGGGAATAACTAGTGAGGTTATCAAATTTGCAGATGACACAAAACTGTTTAAAGTTGTTAAAACCCAAGAGGATTGTGGAAAACTGCAGGAGGATCTGGATAAATTGGAAGACTGGGCATCCAAATGGCAGATGAAATTTAATGTGGACAAATGCAAAGTTATGCACCTAGGAAAGAACAACCCACACTATTGTTACACGATGCAAGGCTCCACATTAGAAACCACCACCCAGGAAAAGGATTTAGGAGTCATCGTGGATAACATGTTAAAACCCTCCGCCCAGTGTGCAGCGGCAGCCAAGAAAGCAAATAGAATGCTAGGTATCATAAGGAAAGGGATGGAGAATAAAACAAAGGATATTATAATGCCTCTGTATCGCTCCATGGTACGACCGCACCTTGAATATTGTGTGCAATTCTGGTCACCGTATCTTAAAAAGGACATAGCGTTATTAGAAAAAGTACAGAGAAGAGCCACCAAATTGGTGAAGGGGATGGAAGGCTACTCCTATGAAGAGAGGCTAAAAAGGTTAGGGCTCTTTAGCCTGGAAAAGAGACGGCTGAGTGGAGATATGATAGAGGTCTATAAATTAATGAATGGAGTGGAACGGATAAACGTGGATCAATTGTTTACGCTATCAGAATATAGAAAGACTAGGGGACATGTAATGAAGCTACAGGGTAAACTATTTAAGACAAATAAGAGAAAATATTTTTTCACTCAACGTGTAATCAAACTCTGGAATCTGTTACCGGAGGATGTAGTAAGGGCTGTTAGTATAGCTGGGTTTAAAAAAGGTTTGGACAAGTTCCTGGAGGAAAGGTCCATAAACCACTATTAAAAAGGGACCCAGGATATCAATGCTTGACCCAGTACAAGCATTGTGGAACCTGTGTCTTTTGAGGATATTGCTAGGTACGTATGACCTAGATTGGCCACTGTTGGAAACAGGATACTGGGCTTGATGGACCTCGGTCTGACCCAGTATGGCATGTCTTATGTTCTTATGTTCTTAAGATTACAAGAAAGCACATACGCTTACACCAGAGTCGTATATGTGCATTTTGGGGTGGATTTTGGGAGGCATAACGGCAGTCATGATTTACAAATTTCTTTATAAGATGCAGGTGGTCATCATACACATTATATGCGTGCACATGTACAGCTACTCCTGAGCTCAAGTAACATAGTAACACAGTAAATGACAGTAGATGAAGACCAGCATCGCTCATCTAGTCTGCCCGCTAAGGTGTTTAGGGTTGTAAAAGTCGCTCCATGCAGGCTACCCCCACTCTATGCTTTTTCTATGGATTGTAACTGCAGGTTACCCTTGCTAATGCAAAATGAAAATACCCCGGCTCACAAAACCACCGTATAATTTAATCACAAAATCAAAAATTGTATACTTAACACTTTCTTTTTGTCGGAATGACCAAGCAAGAGACAGCAGGATTTTTACCTACCTCTCGCCGTGGTCAGTCCTTTTTAATAATTTTAAAATGCTTGAAAACTTATCTTTTTCAGTTTAACTCAGCCAGCGCAGAATTCAGAAGACACAACGTGCCACGTTTCGGGCCATCCATACCAACTGTGGCCCTGCATCAGGTCAAATTTGTTGAATCCCAGAAAGTTGGCTTATAAGAAAAACCCAACGGTTAGGCTTTTTTATAGATGGCGTGTGATGTCACTGCATACGTGGAAATCAGACAGCCAATCGACCTCCTAAACGTAGCAAGCATAAAGGATAGAGGGAAAAACCCACTGCAAGGGAATCCCAGTACTGTCAATTTTTAGCATGTCACAATATTGTCTGCCATTCCACAGAGGCATTAAGTCCACGAGGTGAAACCGTGTCCAATTGGAATATCCATCGCTACTCTGTGCATTGTAATCTTCCAATCCGATCACCCCCCCGGGGATCCTTAGGAATGTGATCCAGAACTCGCCATTGTAATTGATGAAAAAAATGATTTTCTTGAAGGCAATGGGTTACCATAGGTGCCGAGACTGTTTTCAGTCTCAAACGAGAAGCATGCTCCCCTAGACGAATCTTGACTGGGCGGGTAGTACGACCCACATAAAATAACCCACATGGGCATATAATTAAATAAACAACAAAAGATGCCAAATATGGCATCCAAAGTGCCATCACACGCCATCTATAAAAAAGCCTAACCGTTGGGTTTTTCTTATAAGCCAACTTTCTGGGATTCAACAAATTTCACCTGATGCAGGGCCACAGTTGGTATGGATGGCCCGAAACGTGGCACGTTGTGTCTTCTGAATTCTGCGCTGGCTGAGTTAAACTGAAAAAGATAAGTTTTCAAGCATTTTAAAATTATTAAAAAGGACCGACCACGGCGAGGGGTAGGTAAAAATCCTGCTCTCTCTTGCTTGGTCATTCCGACAAAAAGAAAGTGTTAAGTATACAATTTTTGATTTTGTGATTAAATTATACGGTGGTTTTGTGAGCCGGGGTATTTTCATTTTGGATTTTGTGGTTTGCCCTGAGCTAGGGGTTCTTTTTTTGACTGTACCCTTGCTAATGACCACTCTGTGCAGGTTACACCAGCTATGCTATTTTTGAAATGTGAAAATCACTCAAGCTTTGTTCTGAGCAGGAATGATCCCCTTTCTATATAGGAATCCTCTGTGTTTATTCCATACCTTTTTTAATTTCTTTATGGGTTTTGTCCCCAATACCAGCAGTGGGAAGGCATTTTATGCCTCCAGCACTCTTAATTTCTGGTGTTGCTTTTAAAGTTTCCTCCTTTAACTTCATTTGGAGTCCTCTAGTTTTACAGCTTTCTCATCTTTGAAAAAGGTGTTTTGTTCCTTAATACCTTTCAAATATATAAACATCTGGATCATATGTCTCATGTCCCTTTCCTCTAGGGCCTTCAAATTTCTTCTCAAAGGGCTTCGGGCATAAACCCCATATCATTTTGGTTTATTTCTTCTGAACCTCTTCAAATTTTTATTTTATCTTTAGGGAGATATGGCATCCAAAGCTGAATACAGTATTCCAAGTGAGGTCTCACCAATGACCTGTACAGGGGCATTATCACTTTCTCCTTCTGAATGGTTATACCCCTCTCTCTAGGCAGCCTAGCATCCTTCTGGCTTCAGCCACCAACTTGTCATATTGTTTCACAACCTTGAGATCCTCAGACACTATCACCCCAAGGTCTCTTTCCTGGTCCATGCACATCAACTTCTTACCCCTAATACATACTGTCTCTTTGGATTTCTGCACAAGTTCATCAACTTTGCACTTCTTCACATTATGGGGGTTATTTTAGAAGCCCAGTTCATGCTTTGGGTGTCTGAAAATGGGCATACAGTTGTCCAAAGTATGTCATCGTCCCTGGAGTCATTTTAGAAAATGGTTTTAAAGATGTCTCCAGCAGAAGGAAATTCAGTTAAGAAAGAGGGTATGGTGTAGGAATATCTGTGGCATTCCCAAGAATCTGGACGTCCTCGTCCAATTTCAGAAACGTTTTGCAAGTTCCAAGCCATATTCAAGTTCCACAATACGTTATTGGCCTCCTGTTTTTGAACGATTAATTATACACTCTAAGAATTTATGTCGTTCATTGTTACCACTCTTGAGGATCAGAGTTAATACCAGAGGTCTCAGTCTTAAAAGGGCACCGCTACTGAGACTCACGTCTACCTGCAGCAAGGTGCTTTGTAACATCAACGACCTCCAAATTAACAAACAGGTGTCTAGTCTTATCGTAACCGATTTCCCACTCTTCAGTTTTCAATAAGACTTTAATGATAGCTGTAAACTTAACTTTTATGACTAGATGCACCCGTATTTCACACTGATCCCGACGTTCATCCCCGGTACCGTTTAGACGTTTCACACTAATGGTTTCTTCAGGGATCATTCAAATCTTGATTATTAGAACATAAATGCTGCCCGCGTTCAGTCAAGCCTCAGCTCCATCATGCACTTCATTCAATGAAGTTTAAACTGCCATACTGGCTAGAAAAGCCGCGTGGGATGTCTATGTGGACACCAGCATGGATGTCCATGTTTCTAAAATCAGGCTGAAACAGACATGCCCGGTGTTGTTCTGCATATTTTGCCCTGGATGTCCCAGACTGCACTTGGATGTCCTTTCTAAAATGCCCCTTTAAAGTTCAACTGCCAAGCATTATATCATTCTTCTACTTTTTGTAGATCATTTCTCATGTTGTCAACTCCCTCCAGAGTGTCTATGCTGTCAAAACTCTTTGTGTTATCCACAAAAAGGCAAACCTTTCCTTCTAGCCCTTTGTCAATGTTGCTTATAAAGATATTGAACTGAATCAGCGAAAGGACCAATCCTTGATGCACTCCACTACTCACCTTTCTTTCTTCCAAGTGAACTCTATTTACCACCACCTCTGTCAATCAACCAGTTTCTAATGCAGTTAACCTCAGGCTGTTCATGAGCTTCCTTTAAGGAACAATGTCAAGACTTTAGAGAAAATCCCAGTAGACCACATTCAATGTATGTTCTCAATCTAATTCTCTGGTTGCCCAGTCAACGTTTATCTGGCATGATTTGCCTTTGCTATAAACCATGTTGCCTGAGTTCTTGCAGCTTATCGGATTGTAGAAAGTTCACTATCCTTTCCTTTAGTAGCATCTCCATTACTTTTCCAATCACCAATGTAAGGCATACCAGCCTGTAGTTTCCTGCCTCATCACTTTTGTGAACAGTGACCACACTTCAGTCCTCCTCCAATCCCATGGAACTTTCCCATCTCTAAGAATTTGTTAAACATATCCTTAAGAGGACTCACCAAAACCTCTGAGCTCCCTCATTAACCTGGGATATAACTCATTTGGCCCCATAGCTTTGTCCACTTTCAGTTTTTCAAGTTCTTCATAGACAATTTCTTCCATAAATGGTGTGCTATCTACTCCATTTCTATATGTACCTTTGTAAGCCATCTGTGGTCCTCCCTCCAGGATTTTCTTCCATGAACACAGAAGTATTTGCTCAACACATGCTTTTTCTCATCACACTCAACACAGCAGTCCTCAGAATCCTTCAGTCTTATAAATCAAGTTTTTGCCTTTATCCTCTGCCCAACATACGTTTTTTTCATGTATGTTGGCTTTTCATCTTTAGGCATTTTTTAAAATTCTGTCTGTGCTTTTGCCATTCTGAGTTTTTCTTTACCTCATTAAGTTTTATCCGGTATTCTTTTCTGTATTCCTCTTCTCGTCTTTTGCAAACACTACTTTTCTGCCTTCATTTCTTTTAGTCACTATCTTGGAAAACTATAGTGGGTTTCTTCCCCTCTTGCATTTACTGACTTTCCTTACATAAATAACAATTGCCAATTTTATAGCTCTTTCGGTTTGGCAAACTGTCTTTCCACATAGGTTTACTATAGCCGTAATTTCTACCGGATTTATGCTAGCATTGCATAAAGACTACATCAATCAATGGACTCTTCCTTATATTTCCCACAAAATAAATTGATATTTTCAAGAAAACAGAAACGCAACACTTTGAAAAAAAAAAACATTGTTTATAAACGACATCAAACTGTACCCGGGAATCACATAATGCTTCAATCCCCCTTACAACACATTTTCATGAATTGCCTAGAAACTATTTAAATTCTTTGTATCCAGTGGCAAATATTAAAAATAAAAAAAAAATGCTGCAACAATCAAAAACACCACTGTGAGATGAGCACTGTGAGCAAAGAAGCAGCAAGTCCTTTTAAGATAAGTAGTGTTCTTGACTGTCATATTTTTTTTTTAATTTAAAGTTTTGGAGTTGGGTCTAAAAAAAAGACAATATTCATGCCACTGGTTACAAAGAATTTAAACATTTAAATAGCTTTTAGGCGACTGATGAAAATGTGCAGTAAGGGGGATTGAGGCACTATATGTACCAATCAGAGTGGAGTAGCCGCCTAGTGCTTAGAACACTGGCTTTTAACCCTCCATAGCCCATGTTCCCTGTAAAATAGTTATCTCCAAGTTATAATGCCCTGTTCAATGTAATTTCAGTTTGTTCAATGTAAACCGCACTGATGCAGAATATCGCGGTATATAAGAGAATGTAAATAAAATAAATAAATAAATTGATTCCCACTGGCACTCCTTCTGGCCTTTGGCAAGTCACTTAATCCTCCATTGCCTCGGAAGAAAGGCCTGGCAATCTACTTCCAGTCACACTGCCAAGAAAGCCCAGGAGTTGCTGGGTCGACAGAAATCAGCATTGACTTAAAGGCACACATTGCACTGCATGTTCCACCCATATGCTGTTGATGCCTCTTTTAAACCAATTCTCGTAAGTTTAGTATTTCTATTTTTTTAAATAACTAGTGCTATATAAAGACACATAGGTGCATCTATGTCTTTATAAAACAGGTCAAAAATAAATGTCCATTTGGCCTCTTCACCTAGATGACCTGTTATAAAAAATTACTTTTCAGGCGTCAAAAGAATGTACTGGGGAAACCAATACATAAGTATCGATATATAAAAATAAGGAACCTCAGATACATAGCACAGCATGTCTGACAAACTATCTGGCATATATCAACCACAAGTTTCAATTTTTTATCTATAACCCATGTGTTTCCAGTTTCAATATTAATTTGCCCCACACATTTTCATGCAAGAATTATTTTGCGTATGAAGGGAAACTTTTTTTTTTTTTTTTTTTTTTTTTTAACAGATTCATGGTATAGCCTTGGGGGCAACCATGGCTCTAGATTTGGTGAATTTATATGCACTCATTTTGAGGAAACATATATATACATACAGGGTGGCCCAAAAATGTGAGAACATCTCGAAGCATATAAGTTATTTAAAAATTCAAAAAGACAGATGAAAACGATTGACAAATTAAAAAAAAAAATGATGGGGACCAGAAATTGTCAAAATAAAGACGTTATTATAGCTAAAAAAGGTAAATAAGTAAACTATTTAAGCTTTTAATTTACAAGATATTCTCACTTTTTTTGGGCCACCGTGTGTGTGTGTGTATATACACACACACACACACACATATATATATATATATATATATATACACACACACACACACACACACACACACACACTGTACACCTCAAATTGGATGCCACACATTTTTATTGAATGTATTTTGTTGTTTTATTATGTACTGTAAATGTGGAGCAATTATTTTGCTTTTATGCGTGGTTAAATCAACAGAACACATATTTGCAGTTTACTATTGCGTAAAGTACCTCATCAGTTCTTTTTTGGATCTATAATAGCTTTTTTACAATTTTGTACAGGAAACCTACCAATCACAACAGTTTAAGAGTTCACCTGGGATCTTTAAAACTTGGGTTACCTGTTGGTCAATTCTTGCAGGACTGTCTGATTTGTACAGATTTGCAAGAATTTAAAATATAGAGCCATGAATTGGCTAGGTTTCTACAATATGGATACCCGTACAGTGCATAAAGCATGCATAATTAAGAGTGCTACCAGAATCTGTTCTATTATTAAGAAACACTGGTCAGTGCTTACCAGCCATGATGTGTTTCAGATAGACCCTAGAATTGCTTATAAACATGGACAAACTTTAGAAGACTAGGTCACAAATTCTTCTCTACCTTTACAGAATAGTATAGGACTGGTTGATGTCCCGGTTGGACATTTTAGCCGTGGGCAATGTGATCTATGCTGTTCAGCACTAGTGACCACTGTGTGCATATCTACAGCCAGGTATAGATCTATTCAGGAAAAAGACTAACTGCAGATCAAAGTTTTAAAGTTAGAACAGCCAGTTCTTGAGATGTAAATTATGACACAATTAGGTGCTTTCCCAGGGTCAGAAAAAATAGAGGTTTATCACTATTTAAGCCACAAAAAAATATATTTTAATAGCTTTTTGGAGAGTTCCAGGTGGATTACATTTAATGACACAAAACCCAATTTTCCAATAACAGACCTTACTCCCAAGCCCCAGCATTGCTACCCTACTCAGAGTCCCAGCAACTTCCTTAACATCCCACCATCTCAAAACCTAAGCAACAGCATCCCCCTCCAGTCTTCTCCAAGCCTCAGCAAGAGCATCCCATTCTGTCTTCTCCAAGCCTCAGCATCCCTATCCCATCCTATCCTCTCCAAGCCCCAGCAACAGCATCAGTATCCCTTCCTGTCTTTGCGAAGCCCCAGAATAATTATCAGCACCCCCCCCTTCTCCAAGTCCCAGCAACATCAGTGCTGCCCCTTTACCCAAGTCCCAGTAACAGCCCCTCAGCCATGCAATTGCCCCCCCCCCCCACCACCTGCACACAGCAGTAAGTTTTTGCTTTTTTTTTCCTGCTACTCTCTACTGATGGCTTGGAAAGGGTTTGAAACCCCAGAACAGGAAGTGTCTAATCTCAGGTTTCAAACTCTTGAGCAGCAGAGAGCTGCAAGAGGAAAAAGCACAAGCTCCTGACACTTCCAAAGGTACTCTGTATGCAGCTTTTGTGCTCTGTTGACATCACCTGGCTGCAAAGGCACTGCTACATGACATTCTTGGCGCATCAAAGAAGCAGCCATATTTCAGGGGTTTTCAGTTATAACCAAAATCCCCCAATTCCCTTTTGGAGGTGTTTTATCAGGATTTTTCATTTATACCAAAAACTGGAAGCACACTGTACTGAAAACGTAGCTACTCCCTGTAAAGCATAGTTACTCACCTGTAACAGGTGATCTCCGGGAACAGCAGAAATTTAGTCTTCACATATGGGTATCGTCGGTACGATGGAGCCTGCGCGGGAACGCTCCCCAGTGTCCAATTAGAAAGCTTTTGAGAGCATCCCACAGCGCCTGCGTGCTGCCTTCCCGCCTTTCCCAACTGTCTCTCTCCAGTTGAGTTTAAAGCTGAGACAAAGAGAGAGAGAGAGGGAGAGAGATACAACTCCTAGGGGAGGTGGGTGGGTTGTGAAGAATAAATTCCTGCTGTTCCCGGAGATCACCTGCTACAGGTGAGTAACTATGCTATCTCCAGGAACAAGCAGGAATGTAGCCTTCACATATGGGGACTCCCTAGCTACAGATGCCAGGGAGAAACCCCAGAAGTTGTGTGACCTTTTGAAAGGGCTCCACTTCCCCCATGGATCTCTGGCATCCTACCAGAGATGGTGGGTAGGAGTTGATTAAATATGGAACAGGTGTTGAAGAACAGCCTGACCAAATAAGGCATCCCGGCGGGAGTCCTTGTCCAAGCAGTAATGGGCTGTGAAGGTATGAACCAAGGCACAAGGTAGCTGCTCAACAGATGTCGTCGACAGACAGAGTGAAGATGAGCCATAGAGGCTGCCATGGCTCTCACACTGTGTGCTGTGACATGGCCTTCAAGAGGAGGTTCTTACTCCGATAGGCAAAAGATATACACTGTGCAATCCAGTTGGACAGTGTCCTTTTGGAGACTGGAAGTCCTAAATGCCTAGGATCAAAAGCAACAAAGAGTTGAGAGGACTTTCTATGTTGCTGCGTCCTTTGCAAGTAAAAAGCCAAAGCTCTTTTACAGTCCGAAGTATGAAGATTCCTTTCTGCATTAGAGGAATGAGGCCCTGGGATAAAAACAGGAAGGTAAACTGCTTGGTTTTAAATGAAAAGGTAAAAACCACCATTGGCATAAAGTGGGGATGAGACCTAAGGACTACCTTATCATGATGGAACTTTGTATAAGGAGGATCAGCCACCAATGCTTGCAATTCACTGATGCGACGTGCTGATGTGATTGCAATAAGAAAAATAACCTTCCAGGAAAGGAATTTCAATGGTGTAGTAACTAATGGTTCAAAAGGCGGTTTCATGAGCTGGCCAAGAAACAGATTTAAATCCCATGCCACCGGTGGTGGCTTAACAGGAGGCTTAGTTAGAAGAAGGCCTCTCATAAATCTCGCTATGATAAGATGAGAGGAAATAGGTTGCCCATTTAAAGGCTTGAGAGAAGCTGCAATAGCACTCAAATGAACTCTCACTGAATTGGTCTTAAGCCCTGCATTAGACAAATGAAGGAGATATTCCAGTAATGATTCCAGAGGTATTGCAAAAGGGTTAAGACCCTTCTGCGATCACCATATAGTAAACCTTTTCCACATGAAAGCATAAGAGCGTCTTGTGGATGGTTTCCTGGAAGCATAAAGGATATCCTTTACTTGCTGAGAAAGGTTAAGACCATGAAGTTCTAGGCTTTCAGCAACCAGGCCCTGAGATGTAGAGGCTGGGGACTGGGATGCCACAGCATCCCGTCCTCCTGGGATAGGAGATCTGGAGCAGATCCTAACTCCAGAGATGGAGCTTGAGAGAGATGTAACAGCAGAGGGTACCACACTTGTTGTGGCCAATGTGGGGCTATGAGAATCATATGGCCTCTGTCTCTCTGAAGTTTGAATAAAGTTCTGGGAATTAGGGGAATGGGTGGGAAGGCAAACAGAAAGTCCCAACCCCAATGGAGGAGGAAGGCATCCCTGGCCTGACAACCCTGAGCCGGAATTCTGGAACAGAACCGGGGAAGTTTGACATTCAGCGGACTTGCAAAGAGGTCTATGTCCGGGGTTCCCCAAAATTGGAAAATTTTAGCTACCTGGTCTGCATGGAGAGACCATTCGTGTGTAAGCAGAACTCGACTGAGTCTGTCTGCCCAAGAGTTTTGAATGCCTGGAAGATACACTGCAAGGAGATGAATCTAATGCTCTCTAGCGAGGGCCCAAAGTCACAAAGCTTTGTTGCAGAGCGACAGAGAGCCTGTCTGCCCTGCTTGTTCACATAGAACATGGCTACCTGGTTGTCCGTTTGAATTAGGACAGTTTTGTAGCTGAGCTGGGTGTGAAACACTCGAAGAGCAAGGAAGATTGCTCTGAGCTGTAGGAGATTGATGTGTAGATCGGTCTCCTGTGGAGTCCAGGAACCCTGGGTAGAGAGGCCTTGCAAATGGGCTCCCCAACCCACCTGTGAAGCATCTGTTGTTAGAGTTACTTGGGGTGGGGGTTGCTGAAAAGGGGACCCCACCAACAGATTCTGGGGTGACTGCCACCATTGGAGAGACAAAATTAGACGATCTGAGGTTGCTATTTTGTCTGACAGGCAACCTGACGCCTCAGTCCACTGATGGATAGAGTCCACTGAGCTGCCCTCATGTGGAGGCGGGCATAAGGGACCACATGCACGGTGGATGCCATGTGGCCTAGCAATTGTAACATTTCCCGAGCAGTGAGGTGAGACTTTAGCATTGCTTGGGAAGCTAACTGCACAATGCGAAGGCAGCGGGACTGTGGAAGATAGGCCCTTGTCTGTCTGGTATCCAGCAGGGCTCCTATGAACTCTAGAGACTGAGTGGGAGCTATGACAAGTCCAAAATATTGAAGGATACGCATTGTGCGAGATAGAGAAAACCTGGCCTCTGGCTCTGATGGGAGCTCGAATGAGCCAATCGTCCAAGTAAGAGAAGACGAATATTCTTAGGGTGCGGAGAAATGCTGCCACCACAGCCATGCATTTTGTGAACACCCTTGGTGCAGAGGCCAGGCCAAAAGGAAGAACTCTGTATTGGTAGTGCTTCCCTTGAAATAAAAAGCGAAGAAACCTTCGGTGAGTTGGATGGATGAGAACATGAGTGTACGCATCCTTGAGATCTAGAGAACAAAGCCAGTCCTGACTCTGAAGGTATGGCAGTAGAGTTCCCAGAGAAATCATTTTGAATTTCTCTTTGAACAGGAATTTGTTCAATTCTCTGAGGTCCAAAATGGGTCTGTGCCCTCCTGTTTTCTTTGGAATAAAGAAAAGGGGGGAATAGAACCCTGCACCTTGTTGATGAATAGGTACTTCTTCTATTGCCCCTTGGGCAAGAAGCAGACTGACCTCATGATCTAACTGGGAGTTGAGAGAGATCTGAGAATTGAACTGTCTTACCATTGTAGGAGGGGGCATGCTGAGGAAGTGAAGCTTGTATCCCTCTCTTACAATGGACAGAGTCCAACTTTCTGCTGTTATCTGACCCCATCTGGGGGCAAAATAACATAATCTTCCTGGAATAGTGGAACGCTCTCTAGATGGGAGTCAAAGTCCCTGTGGAGGCTGAGTCTGCTGAGCCAGTTTAGGCTTAGCAGCCTTTGTTTTTCTTTGTTTAGGTTGTTGCTGACCCTTTTGGGCAGACTGACCTGAACGATGCCCTTGCTGGGTATAGGAGGGGTAGAACTTCTTCTTTCTAGTGAAGAATGTTTTTTGTAGGACTTTTTCCTTGCAGGATCAGCTGTAGATTTTGATAATCTATCCAAGGTGAGATTATCAGCATCTAGCTCATTAGCTTTCTCGTGCCAATTTTTGCCAAAGAGATTTTCTCCTGTGCAAGGAATATTCCCCAGTTTGTCCTGTACCCAAAGTTCCAAGTCAGATGCCTGGAGCCAGGCAATCCGACGTGCGCCTATGGCAATAGCAGATGTTCTGCTTATGCACTCAAAACAATCAAAAGCTGCACGATTCACAAATTTGGAAACATCCTGAGCATGTTTGATAAGTGCAAGATAATCTTGTCTCTTATCATCAGGAAGGAGAGGGCTCATAAGCTCTAGATCTCCTGTAACTTCCTTAAGGAACATGTCCATATATAAAATGTAGGAACTAATCCTGGCAGAAAGCATAGAGGCCTGGAAGATTTGACGCCCATAGGCATCAAGAGTTCTACATTCACGTCCTGGAGGATTAGATGAATATCTTTTTGCACTCTTGATCGTTCTCATAGCTGATTCCACCACCATGGAATGGTGGGGCAGCTGAGTTTTTTGAAACACAGGACAGGGAGGAACTCGATACATGGTATCGAGCCTACGAGAATGAGGAGAAGTGGTGAGAGGTGTTTCCCACATCCTTAGCATGAGATCATGCAAGATCTCATGAATAGGCAAAGTAGCTGCCTCTTTGGGAGCTTTAGGATACTGTAAAATCTCCAATTCCTTTGCCCTAGGCTCTGTTTCAGGGGCCACTGTGATGGAAAGACCTCGAGCCACATCCCAGATAAAATCCTGGAAGGATATATCCTCTGGAGGAGACATCCTCCATTAAGGAGAGGAAGAATCCTCAGGAAGAAGTACTCTGGTATCAACAGAGCTGTCAGAGTCTTCAGACTCGTCGGAGGATTCAAAGTATCACCTGTCCGGGTAATCGTGCAGCGCACGATACCGGTACCGATCGAAGTCGGTATCGACAGGGTCCGGGTACCGACTTGTCAGTACCAGAGGGCACAGCATGTGTCGGTACCGGTAGTCCACCTGCCGATGTCGATGCAATTGCCCCCGGTACCGATGTAGGTACCGGTACCGGTTGAATTGTCTGAAGCGGTTTCAGGGGCTTTGATGCCAAGAGAAGAGCTGCCAGACTGCATTCAATAGCCAAGAATCTCTGGTCTATCGCCGCCGCCAATGCCTGGGTATCGGTACCGGACAAAGCGGCCGGTACCCCAGAACATGGCTCCAGTAGTTCTGCCGAGGTTGGAGCCTCGAGAATATCCTGGAGCCTCGATGATGCTTTGGAAGCCAAAGCCTCCCGCCGGGGCAATTTTGCCGGTGTGAGTCCCTCAAGGGCAATGCCAGAGGTATCTCGATATTTAGAAGGAGATCTACCCTTTGAGGACCGGCTAGACTTATGTTTAGTTACCTGAGATCCATGGGAGGAAGACGAAGCCCTAGAAGATGTTGATGCCACAGATGCTTCATCGGAGGGAAAAAGAGTGTTAAGTTTAGCAGCTCGGTTTTGCCGACTCCTCTTTGACATCATCCCACAGGCAACACACTCGGAGATAGAGCGGTCAGAACCTAAACATTTGAGGCACCACTCATGGGTGTCGGTGACAGAGATGGTACCGCCACACTTGGAACACTTTTTAAAACCCGACGCGGGTTTTTCCATTGTAGAGGAAGGTTGGGCCTAGTGCCCAAAATGGCGCGTGGCACCAGAGGAGAAAAAAAGCTGGAAGACTCCAGGAAAAGATTTTTTTTTTTATTTTTTACAAGGAAAAGAAAGAACGAACCGGCATTACCGGTGTAGCGTCGAAGGCAGGCAGACCCGACCACAAAAAAGAAGAATAAATGGGATATTTTCTGCAGTGACAGGAAGTACGACCTGCCGGCTCTGTGGAAAACGAAGAACTGGAGAGAGACAGTTGGGAAAGGCGGGAAGGCAGCACGCAGGCGCTGTGGGATGCTCCCAAAAGCTTTCTAATTGGACGCTGGGGAGCGTTCCCGCGCAGGCTCCGTCGGTACCGACAATACCCATATGTGAAGACTACATTCCTGCTTGTTCCTGGAGATCAGGTGTTCTCTCGGGACAGCAGGAATCAGTGCTCACATACAGATGGCATCGGCGCCGATGGAGCCCATGCGGGTCCACTCCCCAGCTTTCAAAGAAAGCTTTTGGGAGTTAAACCGCGCATGTGTGGTCACCTTCCCGCCCAAAGATGCCATCTTGCCTCAGTATGATATAGCACAAGACGGCAAAATAAAAAGAAAGAAACAACTCCATGGGGAGGAGGGAGGGTTGTGAGGACTGATTCCTGCTGTCCCGGGAGAACACCTGTTACAAGTGAGTAACTACGCTTTCTCGAGGAACAAGCAGGAAGTTAGTCCTCACATATGGGACTTCCAAGCTACAGGCTACCGAAAAAAAACTATAAAAGCCACAGGCAACCCAAAAAGCGGACCAGTAAAGGGCAGCAGGGGATGCTGGTTGGCTGGAAGTCTGACACTGTAGCAACAGCATCGAAGATGCAATCTCCATTCCGGTAGCTGGGTCACAGAGGGCTAGAGGAAAGGAGTTGCATTATTCTCCGAAGTGTGACAGAGTACAGTGTGGCTGAAGGCACTATCCCTCCAGGCAGTCTCCTCCAAACAGTAGTGCGCAGCAAAGGTGTGCACAGAGGACCAGGTGACAGCCCGGCAGATGTCCAGCAAGGACACCGACTGCATGCTGGCCATTAAGGCCGCCATGCCACATACATTGTGAGCTGTAATATGATGTTCCAGAGAGAGTCTCGTCTGTCGACAGGCAAAAGAAACGCAATTGGTCATGCAACGAGAGAGGGTGCACTTGGAGACTGTGACCCCAAGGCAACTGGGATTGAATGAGACAAAGAGCTGCGTCGAGCGACAATGGGGTTGTGTCCTCTGGATGTAGGACGACAGGGCGCGCTTGCAGTCTAGCGTGTGCAGAGAAGCTTCCGCACTGGAGGAGTAAGGCCTGAGAAAAAAGGTGAGCAAGACCATCTTCTGGTTCAGACGGAATGCAGAGACGACTTTTGGCAAGAACTTAGGGTGCATCCGAAGGATGACCTTGTCCCTGTGGAACCTGGTCTAGAACTCATGTGCTACCAGGGCCTGCAGTTCACTCATGTGCCTAGCTGAGGTGAACGCCAGCAGAATACGACCTTTCAAGAGGGGTACTTGAGAGGGCAGTAGCCAGGGGCTCGAAAGGCGGAGCCTTGAGTTTCCCCAGAATCACATTGAGATCCCATGCCACTGGTGTGGACGGACTGGGGGCCGTTGGAGGTGGAAGCCCCGCATGAACCGGCCTATCAAGAGGTGTACTGACATGGCCTGGCTATCCACTTCGTGGTGGTGAGCTGCGATGATACAGAGATGCACGCTGACCAAGTTGGACTTCAGGCCTGCCCCTGACAGATGCAAGAGGTATCTTAATATCTCTGCCACTGTGCAGGAGAAAGGGTTAAGGCCTTCTCCTGCACACCAGAGGGAAAACCTGCGCCACTTGAAGGCGTAAGCCCGTCACGTAGAGTCCTTACGCGAGGCCAGCAAAATATCTTCCACTGACAGAGGGAGGCGGTGATGCACAATAGCTTGCATCTCAGCATCCAGGCAGTTAGCACCAGGGACTGGAGGTTGAGGTGCCACAACATCCTGTCCTCCTGGGACAGCAGGTACGGGGCAGGGCACTCCCCAGCAGCCAGAGGACCCCTGGAACAGCTGCAAGAGCAGAAGGAAAAGGGCTGCCTAGGACACCTGGGTGTAATGAAGATGACAGAGGCTACCTCTGCTTGGAATTTGGGGAGGGCCCAAGGCACCTGTGAGTGTTGGTGAAAACGCACACAGAAAGCCCCTGGACCCTGGCTTCAGAGAGCAGAAGCGTGGTAGCTGTGCATTCTCTGGACTGGCAAAGAGGTCAATTTCCGGGGTACCCCAATGCCAGAACATCTCCCTCAGTACGGTCGGGTTCAGTCTCCACTCGTGGGGTTGAAGAACACGGCTCAGGTGGTCAGCCAGTACATTGTCCTGGCCCGGCAGGTACACTGCCTTGAGGGAGATGTTCTTCCCCGCCGTGAAGTTCCAGATGCGCACCGCCTCCCAACAGAGGTAGTACGATCCCGTGCCCCCCTGCTTGTTGATGTAAAACATCACTACCTGGTTGTTAGTCAGGACTTGAACCACCTGTCCTTCCAGATGGTCCTGGAAGACCTGCAGGGCATGATAGACTGTGCAGTGATCCAGCAGGTTGATCTGTGAGGCATTCTCCACTGATGACCATGGGCCCTGCGACTACAGATGATCGCAGTGGGCCCCCCAGCCCATCTTTGAAATGTCCGTGGTGAGGATGCGCTGCACTGGTGGGAACCTGGAAAGGCAGGCCTGCTCTGAGGTTGAAATGGTCCTGGCACCAGGTCAGAGAGGTTGCTACGGCCGGCATGACCTGGATGTGGTCCTCTAGGCGGCCTGTTGCCTGCAACTATTGGGCACTCAGGGTCCACTGAGCCTGTCGATGCAAAGGTGAGCATAAGGGGTCATGTGGACAGAGTATGTCATGTGTCCCAAGAGGTGGAGCAGCACCCGGGATGTCACTGGTGTGCCGCTCTGTACCTCTCGCGCTAGGGCAGGAAGGCCCTTATGTGTGTGGAGTCGAGCAGGGCCCTGATGAACTCCATGCACTGCGTTGCGAAGAGGTGACACTTCGGGAAGTTCACCACAAAGCCTAGGTGCTGCAGAAGTCTTAGACTGCGCTGTGTGCATTGCGCACCTCGTCTGGCATGCCAGCCCCACAAGTTAGTCGTCCAGATATGGGAACACGAACACTCTGAGGAGCCAGAGATGAGCAGCCACGCCTGCCAGGCATTTCGTGAGCACCCGAGGGGCCAAGGCAAGGCCAAAGGGGAGAACCCTGTCCTGACAGTGGCGGCCCCCTACGACGAACCGGAGGTACTGATGGTGCCTTGGAAAAATCAGGATGTGGGTATATGCATCTCTGAGATCCAAGGAGCATAGCCAATCTCCCTAGAGGAGGTAAGGCAGCAAGGTTCCAAGGGATACCTTCTTGAACTTTTCCTTGACCAGGAAGCGGTTGAGATCTCTAAGAGCCACGATGGACCTGAAGTCTCCTGTTTTCTTGGGAAACAGGAAGTAGCAGGAGTAGAATCTCTGGTCCTAAAAGTGAGGAGAGACGGGCTCTACCGCTTGATCCTCAAGTAAAGACCCGAGCTCCTTCTGGAGAAGCTCCCTGTGCAAGGGGTCCATAGACAATTTCCCTGGGAAAAAGCCCCAGGAGGCAACTGAGCAAAGTGGAGGAGATATCCCTCCATGACCACCTGCAACACGCAGGTGTCTGTGGTGATAGAGGGTCACCGATATGTAAAGTGGACCAGCCATCCTCCCATGAACCTTGGGCCTGATATCTCCTGAGTGAGGGAGGCTATGCCCAAGGAGTCAAAAGCTCCCCCCAGGCTGCTGCTGGGGCACTGTTTGGGGTTTAGGAGCCTTAGGTTACAGAGGCCATGCCCCTGGCCCTTGGCCTGCTGCCCCTGAGGGGGAGCATGGTAGGCCTGGAACTTGGGGTAGTTTCCATAAGCTTTCTTGGACTTCGGGAGGAAGGGCTTTTTCCACAAAGCCTTCCAACAGGAAGGATCCAACACTTTCTTGGATGGCCCAGTCCTGGTCATGAATTCCTTCTCCAACTTGTCGGCCTTCTCCATCATGTGTTTGCTAAAGATGTTGTCTACCCGGCATGGGATGTCGGCCAACTAGTCCTGAACCCACTGCTCTAAGTCGGAAGACTATAGCCAGGCAAGGCGGCGGGCACTAATGCCCACCGCAGCTATACGAGATACTGACTCAAAGCCGTCAAAGGCTGCCCGAGTTTGAAACATGGAGCACTCTTTGACCTAAGATACCTGTGTCCTGAAAGGCTCAAGGGGCTCACCTGACAGACCAGCTGAGAACCCGATGAACTCCTTCGCCACGTCTCTCAGGTACATGCCATGTACAGCTGGTAAGCCTGGATCCAGGCTGTTAGCAAAGAGCCCTGGAAACGCTTCCTACCAAATGCATCCATGCATCTTCTGGCTCTTGATGAGACACATAGCCAACTCCACCACCATGGAATTGTGTGGAAGTTGCGTTTTCTGGAACACAGGGCTCCTACTGACTTGATATTTATTTATTTTATTTATTTATCTATTTCTTCTATACCGCCCCTTCCAGAGATCAGGGGCGGTTTACATGGAACATTTGCATACATTTGCATAACATTACATAGAACAAGAACTTCTTAACTTCTTAACTTGATACTGCAAATTGAGTTGATGGTTCACAATTGGCGGAGTCACCAGGGTCTCCCACATCCTGAATAGCAGTTGCTCCAGGAGAGTGGCCACAGGCACCGGCAGCACCTCCCGAGGAGGGGCATCATACTGGAGAATCTCAAGATTCTCGGCACGCGGCTAGTCTTCAGGTACCGCCCACAAAGCCGAGTGTCTGGGACATCTCTCTCACAAACTCCAGGAAAGCAAGATCCTCTGGAGGGGATCTCCACTGGTGGTATGGTGGAGAGAGGTCAGAGGGGACGTCCCGATGGAGCATGGTGTCTAGGGACTCCTCGCCCATCTCCCATGTCGACTCACAGCCGGAGGAGTCAGCGAGCACCCCGCAGTCCTTGGACCGACCCGGCATTGACCTCCGACATTGGTGGTCCGGCAGCATCGTGTCTGTCGCTGACAGCTTTGACACCGACCAAGCCAACCTTTTGAGGATGGGGAGAGCAGCATCCTCCGGGGAGGTCCTCATTGAGGAGGTCTCCATGTGGGGCGCTGATGACTGGAGTGACTGGGAGTCAGTCCCGTTGCACCGCCAGGAATGCAGAGAAACTGCGTTCGTGGTCCACCATCCTGGCCTCGAGGCCGGTGTTGAGTCCCTGGCCAGGGAGTCCCGGACAGTGATGGAGTTGGTAGGACAGTGTTGATCCCTCAATGCTGCTGACTAGTCTCTCCGGGGCTGCTTCGACGGGCGCTCCTGTCAGTCGTCTCCCGCGTTGAGTCGAGGATTCCACGGTTGGGTCGTGGCAAACTTACCATCCAATCCCGGGTCGGTCCTTGACATCAGCTTCGATGAAGCCTCTGACGCCCAGGTAGATCCTTTGAGGACAACTCTGACGCCCGATGACCTCTGGGCTCAAAATGAGCCCAGGCACACCACATTGCCTGACACTGGTGTCAAAAGCAGGGAATCCACCCCGATGCCGAACCTGAGCCAGACCTACCAACCAGCTCCCCCTGCCGCCTTTCGCGTTTCTTCTGAGTCTTAGCCGACATGAGGAGGCAAAGCAGGCAGGAAGACCAGTCGTGGCCTGTCCCAAAGCGCTTGATGATAGTACTGTGGTGGTCCGTATGGGACATGGTGTGGTTGCACTTGCCACACTGCTTGAAACCGCTGGTCAAGGGACACAACAGGAAAAACAAAATCAGCGAGATCAAACTCCAACTTCTTGACCAGCTAGGCCACGAGTAAAAAAACCCCACGGGCCAAAAGAGACAAAAATAAAATAAAGGGAATTAACAGCAAAAACCACGCCGCCAAGGCAGGAGACTCGGCCAGCGGAAAGGTGATCGAACCGATGCACTCAATAACCGAAGAACGAGTCAAAAAAACTACTATGTCCAGGGTGCACAGACAAAACATCTGTAGGGCTCTGCGGAAAAAGAAAGACTGAGGCAAGATGGCACCTTTGAGCACGAAGGTGATCATGCATGCGTGGTGTAATTCCCAAAGGCTTTCTTTGAAAACTGGAGAGTGGATCCATGTGGGCTCCGTCGGTGCCAATATCACCCGTATGTAAGGACAGACTTCCTGCTTGTTCCCAGAGAAAGTGTAGTTACCTGTAACAGGTGATCTCTGGGAACAGCAGGAATCAGCCTTCACATATGAGTGACATCCCCAATGGTGCTCGCGCAGGAACGATCCCCAGCATCCAATAGGAAAGCCTTTAGGAGCACTCCTCTGCATCTTCATGCCTGCCCTCCCAACCTCTCGCTTCAGTTGAGGTTTTTTTTTATTTTATTTTATTTTTTAATTCTCTCATATACCGCGCTATTCTGCATCAGTGCGGTTTACATTGAACAAACTGAAATTACATTGAACAGGGCATTATAACTTGGAGATAACTATTTTACAGGGAACATGGGCTATGGAGGGTTAGGTGGCTTGCCCAAGACCACAAGGAGCACCTGTGGGACTAGAAACCC
The DNA here is from genome assembly GCA_033557465.1 of Ichthyophis bannanicus. Taxonomy (NCBI): domain Eukaryota; kingdom Metazoa; phylum Chordata; class Amphibia; order Gymnophiona; family Ichthyophiidae; genus Ichthyophis; species Ichthyophis bannanicus. Next base: position 1,531,583,063 of record CM066031.1, read on the forward strand.
CAGTCCTTCCGGCCCAAGGTTGCTGTCCTCTAGTGGGAGTTTGTAGCTGGGAGGAAGAAGACAGACAAAAATAACCCTACAACTCCTAAGGGAGGAGGGCGGGTTGTGAAGACTGATTCCTGCTATTCCTGGAGATCAGCCATTACAAGTGAGTAACTATATTATCTCCAGGAACAAACAGGAATGCAGTCTCCACATATGGGAATCACTAGCTCCCAGATACCAGACTGGTATGGAGGGAAGAGTAGTGGGATCCCCGAGGCAGAAACTTATAGCTGATGAGTTTGGAAGAGTTGTGGACTATTGGACTTCATTCCAGAAGCTGATACTCCCCCGATGATAGTCTTGTAGATATATGGGACAGAGGGTAGGAGTTGAGATTAAGTCCCAAAGAGGTGCTGGCCGAAGACAACATCCCGACGGGAATGTCTGTCCAGACAATAGTGGGCAGAAAAAGTATGAATGGAGGACCAGGCAGATGTCCTCAATGGCTACTGAATGGAGGTTGGCTACAGATGCAGCCTCAGCCCACACATTATGAGCAGTGGCATGACCCTCCAATGAGAAGCCTGCTTGCACATAAGCAAAAGAGATGCAGTCTGCTATCCATTTAGATAGAGTACATTTTGTCACCAGTAGACCAGGTGACTAGGATCAAAGGAAATGAATAATTGAAAGGATCTTCTGTGTTCTTTAGTTCTATCCAAATAGTAGGCCAACGCTTGCTTGCAGTCTAAGGTGTGTAGTGCTGCTTCAGCCCAAGATGCATGTGGTCTAGGGAAGGTGGTCAGGAGGACTACAGACAGGTTTAGATGAAAGGAGGAAACCACCTTCGGGAGGAAATAAGGATGGGTTCACAGAACCACCTTGTCATGGTGGAACAGAGTATAGAGCAGATCCGCCACAAGGGCTTGCGGCTCATTGATGCAGCGAGCTGAAGTGAAGGCAATAAGGAAAATGACCTTCCAAGATAGAAATGTCAGAAAAATGGTGGCAAAAGGTTCAAAAGGTGACTTTAGAAGATGCGCCGGAACCACAATCAGATCCAGGGCCACCAGAAGGGGCCTTAATGGGTGGTTTGGATAGCAGGAGACCCCGCATGAAGCGTGCTACTAAGGGGGAGACATGAGAATATAGGCTGCCCATCCACTGGGTTTGTGAGAGGCCACAATGGCACAAAGGTGAACTCTCACTGAGTTAGTCTTAAGACCTGTCAAGGATAAGTGGAAGAGAAACTGTAGAAGTGACTCCACCGGGCAAGAAAAGGGGTCAAGGTCCTTTTGGGAGCACCAAAGGGCAAACCTACGCCATTTGAAAGCATAAGATCGCCTGAAGGAATTTAAGTGATACAAGGACATCCTTCACTGCCTCTGGTAGGTCAAGGTCAGCAAGCACTAGCCTTTCAGTAGCCAAGCTGTCAGGCAAAAGGAGTGAAGATAGGTATGGAAGAGCAACCCATAGTCCTTGGAGAGGAGGTTGGGTGCACATCCCAGGCTGAAAGGCTGAGTCTGCGCAAGGCAAAGAAGCAGAGGAAACCATGATTGATGGGGCCAAAAGAGAGCTATGACAATCATTGAGCCCTTGTCAGTCTGTAGCTTGAATAGCATCTTGGGTATCAAGGGAATGGGTGGATACTGTAAACGGGGGCGCTGGGCGTGAATGTCCACAGTCTTAGCAAAGGCAAAATACTATTATGACTTGCAAAGGATTGTGGGGAATGTAGTCCATTCATACCAGAATCAGCCGTTCACAAAATAATGAGTTGTGTTGCTCGAGTGTAAGCAAAGAAAAATATATTTTATTCATGGGGTTAATTCTCCCACACAGATTTACTTGGTAACACAAAAGGACACTTGCTTCAGTATTGTACTTAGGAAAAACAAATCATGATATAAACAACTGAGCTTCTTAAGCAATCAATCAAACAATAAAGACCTTGATGGGAAACAGAAAAGGTCTTTCTGAGGGCTCCTGCTAATACCTTTTAGCAGTGCTCCAAAAGCAAAAACAAAACCCAAAAGTAACCAAAAACTGTTCTTTTTCAAGGATAACTTTCTTCTAGTTTACACACCCAAACAGAAGTTTCCTTTCAGAGCTCACGTGCAATTGTGCATGGCTTAAGTACCAATAATTAGCCAGCTGCAAACCCCTTTGCTGGTTCACTTTCTCTACGTGGCTCAAATCCTACCCTAAAGTTTTCTTGTAGGCTTTTCTGGGTAGATAAAACAACCAGTTATAGTTCCTTTTGATGGTTGTTGTATTTGTAAAAGTATTTTACCACAGCAGCCTAGTCAGAGAGCAATCCATGTATTTATTCTGATCATTTAAAATATCTCCTTCTTCTTCAACTATCATAGAATCAATATCATGGTCTGGCTCAGAGGAATTCCTTAATGGAGCACTCTGAGGATAATACCTGTTTCCCTGCTGTCTTCCAAGTGAAGAGCTAGGGCATAGATCAGTGTTCATACCTGAGCTTCCTTTGCTGTTAGGTTTCCTCTCCAGATATCCTGGCCAGTAAGTAGTCCAGCTTTTATGTCCAGCCTTCTAATCAAGATCCCTGGACACTGGGTCTCTCTTCACATACCTTCTTGCACTGGTCTTAGGGCCCCTTCCATATGCAGCTGTCTCCCTCAAAGGTGCCGTCTGGGACTTCCTGGCTCTGTAACCCCACTCCTCTGGCTTCCTCCAGTCCAATGGAGCATGCTTGCCTCTGGAATGACTCCCAACACACGTACTGCTGTGGGCTCCTTCTTTAGACCTCCAAGATGTTTTCCTCTTCTTTCTTCCATGTTGCTGCTGCTGCTTCCTGATCTCCCTCATCGGATTCTGTGTAGAATATGTTTTACTTTTAACTTGTTTAGAGGGATACTCCACCCTAGCACAGCCCAGCTGTGCTGAATCAAGCCCTGCCCTTGGAGATGAGTGATTGGGGATTACCTCATAGCTCTCCTGATTGAACACACGTTTCCCCACTTCAGCTCTTCTAGAGGCTGTTTGAAACCTGGTGCATTCTGGGACTGGTAGTCTTTTATGAAAACATTCTGTTTTAGTATTTCTACCAGCAAAGACAGGTTGCTTGTTCAGTGATAATTCACCTCTATTATAGCTCCTTCCTGAACTATGATAAGCTTCCTTATCACAATACGCATAGAGCAGCCCTTGTTCCCAATGGAGAAGGCAGGCATCCGGGGCCTGTTGGTGTAGAGACGGAACTCTAGAGCAGAACAGAGGAAGCTGCATATTTTGTGGAGTGGCGAAGAGATCTATGAGTGGGGTTCCCCCACATCTGAAAGATCCAAATGGCCATCTCTCATTGCAAGGTCCATTTCTGCGGATAAAGGATACGGCTTAATTTGTCCGCTAGGAACAGGGGTGGGCAAGTCCGGTCCTGGAGAGCCGCAGACCAGTCAAGTTTTCATGATGTCCCTAATGAATATTCCATACAATGGAAGGCAGTGGATGCAAATAGATCTCATGAATATTCATTAGGGACATCATGAAAACTTGACTGGTCTGCGGCTCTCCAGGACCGGACTTGCCCACCCCTGTGCTAGGACATTAATTTCGCCCTGGAGGTATACCGCTCTCAGGTGGATGTGGTGAGAGATGGCAAAAGACCATAGGCGAATCGCGTCTTCGCAGAGGGGACAGGATCCCGTTCCCCCTGTTTATGTAAAACATTCCAATCTGGTTGCCCATTTGGACTAGAACCGGTTGCTCCAATAACTGGGGTTGAAAAACCTGAAGAGCATTTGTTAGTGCCCTTAGCTCTAGCAGATTGATCTGCAGGGAAGATTCTTGTTGTATCCACAGTCCTTGTGTGGTGAGATCATTCAAATGAGCCCCCCAACTCAGTTTAGAAGCATCCGTTGTTAGAGTGCATCGAGGTGGAGGCATTTGAAAAGGTGACCTGATGGGTAGGTTTTGTGGGAGATACCACCAATGAAGGGAGGTGATAAGTTGAGGTGTGATATGGATCTTGCCCCTGGATGGAACCCTTCACAAGATAGAGTCAACTGTGCTTGATGCATGTATAATCTAGCGTAGGGGATGACATGGACCGTGGAGGCCATGTGTCCCAATAGCCATAGCATTTCCTGAGCTGTTACATGGTATTGATGCTATACGTTTTTTGCCAGCTTGATGAGATGGGCTCAGCGATCCTCTGGGAGGAAAGCTCGGGCCAGACGAGTATCTAGGAGCATTCCAATGAACTCCAGTCAATGGGTCGTGCAAGGTGAGACTTTGGGAGGTTTGACAGGTGTTGGAGCACTATGATGGTGTGATGAAGGGAGAGTTTTACTTCTTGGGGGGAGTCTCTCCTGATTAGCCAGTCATCCAAGTGGGAGTCCTGATGCTTTATGTTGGGACTTTTCTCTGGCATTAAAATGCTGTGCTATGGATTATATCCAAGGTTCCTTATATGCTTAAAAACAAAAATGTATGGACAGGTTTCCTTGGCACAGTTCTTTGACACAAAGGGACATGTTTACTAAAATGCAGTGTCTTACTGTGCATTCAGCCCCAAAACTTAGCACGGGAGTGGCAATGAATCCATGCTAACAAATGGAAGTTTAACTGACATCCCCATATAGTTATCGCGAGTTCCATGCCACCCCCACATTAGGCCATTTGCCATGATTACTGAGGGTACACTTACCACCACCCACTGTGTTGGCCATAAATACATCCACACTAAGTGCAACATTGACGTTTAGCATACATTAAAGATGCCCATGCTAACCACAACATGCACGCTCTACCCCTGGACTTTCCAGTCTCTGCCCCAACCCACATTAATTGATTAGCGTGGCCACATATTTTGCAAATTCTACCAGTTACCACAGAGCACTTAGCATGCAATAAAACCCATGCAAACCACTACCATGGTTTAGAAAACATGCCCCAAATTGTTGGGTTTCAATTATTTCTTTCATCACAAAGTAAAATCCTACATTTTTCTGCAATTTTTAATCCATAATTACTATTTGTAATTTTTCACCGATTTAAAATTTGAATACAGCAAATAAAGCAGGTGTAAAATTTGGGCACCCTTTCAGGCAGTATTGTTTAATACCTCATTTGGTAGAAGCAACAGCTTTCAAATGTTTTCTAGAGCCAGATAAGAGTCTTTCTGTTCTTGCTTTTAGAATTTCTCACTCTTCCTTGGAGAACTTTTCTAGCTCAGAAATCTTAGTTCTCCTTGCAAGCATTGTAGGTTTCAGATCTTCCCACAGAAATTCATGATGATTCCTTAAAGTCAAGACATGTATCTCTGCTTGCAGTTTTTTTCTTGTCACGACTATGAGAAAAAAAAGTTTGATCCTTTCACTCTCTATGAGACTCATCAATTATCTATTCCCCCTTTTTGAAAAAGGGAGGATCTTCTGGAGAAAGTACTAGAAAGAAGGGTTCTAGTGACTTTTGAGCCAGAACCCCAACTGAGCATCTGATCCCTAGTCCTGATCATTTGCACTTGACAAAGATCATGCAAGCACATGTTCCCTGTACCTGAGACATTTGACGGTATACCTCTTCAAATGGTTAGCTGTTCACGTTTCCTGAGAAATTTGCTTGAACTGGGAGAGCTGTCAGCATCAGATGAGGAGTTATTTGTGGCAGCTGAAAGGGCTGATACCTAAGATTCAAGTGACTGATCGGCGGCTGCTTCGGTTTGCAGTCTGAACCACGTCAGAGATTTGTGTGGCTTCAACAGCTTTTGGAAGCATCACAGTGGAACCGAAGTTGAAAGCTTTAGCTTCTAAGTGTTTGAATTACCCAGCAAGGTCAAGAAATAGCAGAGGACTGCTCATCTCTCTTGCACCAAGTAGATCTAGCTTTAAGCCTACAGATGTATTAATACTTTTCTGTAGTGCAATTGCTGTATAACTATCCTATTTTTAATTGTAGTTCCAGGGAGGTCACATGAGGCATGCTGGCATGGCAGAAGTATTTGAGAGAGCTCCCAATTGGGCCCCCAAAAACAGCAAAAATCTGCTAACCCTCTTGCCATAAACTATATCGAAATACACGAATTGGTGCTAGAGAGAATAATGAAATACTGGCAGTTGACAAATGGTGCGGGTTCGGGGGGGGGGGGGGGGGGATGCCCAGTAAGAAAGCGCTGGCCTGCAAGAATAAAACCGCCAGACCCTCCACTAAAATGGCGTTGGGTGACCAACGAGCACATTTACCAGACACTGGGGAACTTGTGGCGGAGATCTATAAAGTGGTTTCTGCTGCATTGGAAGATCGATTAAATTGCCTGCGGGCAATAGTGGAGGACATCAGGGAACAATTTTGATCATCACTTGCAGAGGCTCAGTGAGGTGGAGCAAGATGTGTCAATGGAGTGGCTAACCACCCAAGTAGCACAGATGGTGGCGGCACAAACTCAAACCCTTGACCGGTTGGAAGAGCAGGAGAACCAGTCGAGGAGAAACAACCTTCGGGTGGTGGGCCTCAGCGAGTCTCTCACTGATGCACAACTTTACACACCCATACCACCATGTTGTTAAGTGCCATTGAGTCTGTGTCAACTCATAGCGACCCTCTGGATAGTTATTCCCGTGTTCAACGAGTCTTGGACATTGTGGTCACTGTTCCCTCTAAGCTGTGCGCGTGCACACACCTCGCCAAGCGAGCGCACATACTTTACAACAGAGCGCACAAAAGTTACGGTTCTGATTCTGATAGAAAACAGACGCCTTAAAATGTAAAAGTTGTGATTGTAATTACTAGAAATTTTCCGCTTCATTTAGTAATCGTCTATTTTCATTTAATTTGATTAAAATCAATGTGGGTGTACATACTGTATTCTGACGTGTAGTCAAATTTTAAAGTATATAACTCTGAGTGTCGTTATGTGGTGCACAAAAATTTAACCTTCCTTCAAAAGCTGCACAGCTGATATTTTATGTGCACACAGCCTACAGAAAATTAGAGGGAACATTGATCGTGGTATGTAGGTATGGAAACAGTTGCTATTGGGCTCTAGGCAAATGGATAGTTGTCCTAAATTGTGTTCGGTCTTCAGTCAGGTGGCTCATTGTTGATAGAGTGGCACCCATAGCTGCTGTTATTGTATCAATCGATCTCATTGCTGGCCTTCCTCTTTTGCGTTTACCTTCTACTTTGCCAAGGCATGATGTCTTTCTCTAATAATCCCCCTCTTCGCATTATGTGTCCATGATAGCCCGCTATTTAATTTGGAGGGAAAAAGAAAATATACTGCGGGCCTTCAGAAAACGGTAGACTTTGGATTATGAAAACAGCATGATTCTATTTAATGTTTACTCCACAAGGTAGCACTAAAAAGAAAATATGCCTCAGTATGCAGTGCGCTATACTGAAAAGGGATTCACTTCACTTTGCTATTTCCATACAAACTGAAGGTCACGCACAGTGATGAAATAATTTACATGAACAGTGTGGGAGAAGGGAAAATTTTCTGGAATGCTGCAAAGGGAAACTGAGTGAAGGAGAGAAATGACCTACTCGAAGACTACAGGGAGAGAGAACAAAACTGGGATTGCTATATTTGACTAATTTTGACTCCATGTTGGATTAGAATACCTGTAGAAATCAGAGCTTGATGAGGTCATTTATAATGTTGGATTGTTCACAATGGATAATCATAGCTCTTCATCTCTGAGAAGAGTCTTGTGCCCCTGGAGGGAATACGAACGAGGAGGGAAGTTGCAACACTAAGCTAAGCGGAGACAATGGTTATATGAAGAAAAGACAAAGCTATGTGGTGGCAAGGGGGCCAAGATGGCTCAGTAAATAGCGCTGGAGGAAGGGCTAAGGATGAAGCCACTCACTGGACTTGGCCCCCCACCCCTAGAAAATCCTGACACTATAAAATAAGTGCCACAGAAAGAGAAAACTGCTAGTATGAGTAACCTTTTAAAAGTGCACTGTGTTGGAGGTGGTGTTTATGGGGAGGGAAGGGATGGGGAATCACAGCAGGTGGTGGGTTTAGATGTAAACCTCACTGTACCTGATCACTGAATACTGGGGCTCAGGAAAGGGATAAGGAGCAAGTGGGAATGATGAGTGTAATACGAGTTTGGGGATATGTGTGGGAAGTCTGTATGGTGTTTAGTCTAGTATTTGAGGAAACTTTGAGGGAAAGAATGAGGGGGGAGGAGGTGGTGGGGAACAGGGCAGGAGTTGGGGGAGGGAGGAAAACAGAAGCTGGGCCATCTAGAAAGGGCTATGTTTTATCTAGGGGGACTGTCATAACCCCCTGGAGCTCAGCTGTGAAGCTCCAGGGAATGTATATACACACACACACCACTGCACTTGGACCTTATAAAGTGAACTTATATCACTGCTGACAATGAAAATCATTACTTTGAACATGGGTGGCTTTAAATCACCAGTTAAAAGTGAGAAAACTGGAGGTCACGTGATGCGAGCAGAGTAGTGGTCGCATCCTGGGAGTGCTCCGTGCCCCACTGCCCAAACCGGCGATTTTGAACCGTGCAAGCCCGCGGAAAACCGACGAAAAGTTCCCTCGGGTACTTTGGAGGGCATCAAGAGCTCCGGTGTGACGTTTAGAGGACAGATCAAATGGCGACGGCACCCAAGTCGGCCAGGCGAGAGCGGGAGCGGGGGACAGGCTCCAGCAAAATGGCTGACATGGCCACACCATCTGGCTCACCCAAATCCCCGGCTTCACTGGACGTGATGTCAGCGGTGGTGGCCGCGGCTCTATCGCCGCAATTTGAGGCACTTCACGAAAAAATGGACGGCCTGCGGGCCTCGGTGGACAGCCTTGGGAGTAGGCTTCAAGAGGCAGAAGACCGCCTGGGGCAAGCTGAAAAGAAGATCGGGACACTGGAGACGGAGGCTGCTGGCCTAAGGCACCAGCTTGCACTACACGAGGCTAAACTGGATGATCTGGAAAACAGATCACGGCGCTGCAACCTCCGAGTTATGGGACTATCTGAGAACATAGCAGACAAAGATCTGCAGGGCCATTTGGAGATGTTCTTTGCACAGTTATTGAACGGCGAGGAGAGCGGCGGCCCGATCCGCATTGAACGAGCACACCGTGTCGGCGGTAAACAGGCAAAGGATGCCCGGCCAAGGATTGTGCTCGTAAAGTTTGCCTTCTTTCCCCAAAAAGAAAGGATCCTACGTGCAGCCCAACAGAAAGGGGAAATTTTCTACAACAACGCTAGGATCCGCGTGGCGCAAGATTACTCAGCGATGCTGAGTAAGAAGCGCCGTGAATATGCTCCTTTATGCGAAAAACTAATTGGCGCTGGAATCCGCTTCACGGTGCAGTATCCGGCTAAATTACACATCACCCACGAAGGATCCCACCACGTGTTTGCAGCGGCCGCGGAGGCAGAGGGGTATGTGAATCGACTGACTGCCAGAGGACAAACACCCCCACTACCTCCTCGCTGAGCCTACTGGAGTGATCTGCTTGGTGGCGATTAGCTGCTTCGTCGAGAATGTACCGCATGGCAACCGGAGAGACACTAGGCCTCAGCATCAGTCAGGCCTGTATATTTGACTGCCTGTAGAATAACAAAGTACCCATTGAATTGCATTGTTGAGCTTGTTACAAACTTAGCCAGTTATTACTGTTGCCAGTAGTATCCATGTATCATTGCTGCTTCCTATTTTTACTGTTGTCAGTACCATTCAATTATCACTATTGCATGCAATTATTACTGGTTCTGTAGCCTTCACTTTTTACTGTGGCCAGTTAGCACTCAATTATCCCAGTTACCAGTAACACTCCCACAAAGTGTCTCACTTGCTCTCCCATTAGCTCTCCATAATATATAGCTACTCAACACCACTGTCAGAAGCCCATTGCCAATTACTCCTTTGACAATAGCATATCCACAATAACAAACATAATATCCCCTCCAATCCCTCACAGAAGTTACCTCATCCACATCAACAAAAACCCCAATGGCACTACCATTCAATACCCTAGCTATCTGCCTTTTCCTTCTTCTATGTTTGCTCAACGAAGCCCTTGCACTATATCACACAGCTCACCAAATTCCAATACTTCAGAATCATGGAAAAAGAAGGGCTGAATCTCCCTATCCCAACTCAAGAATAGATGCCCCCACACGCCACTCTCATCTAATACATATAGCTCTTCAACAACCAAAGAAAAATAAACAAAAGGAACCCCTTCAACCCTTTTGCTTAAACTGTGCCCTCATAAATGCAAGGTCTATCCGCAAGAAATGGCCAGTCATCACTGACACAATCTCTTCCTACAATCTAGACATCCTCATGATAACTGAAACTTGGTTATCCGACACAGATAATGTGATCCTTAACCAACTCATACCCCCCAACTTCTCCGTCCATTCCCAACATAGAGAGAGCAAGAGAGGTGGAGGCATTCTCATACTTACCAAGAATGACCTAAACTTCCACACTGTGGACTCCACAAGCTCAAACAGCATGGACGTCTTAACCATCACGAATGAGCAATGCTCCATCAATTTAATACAGAGCACCCTCACCCTCCACGGATGACCTTCCTAACATTCTGGACTTAGCAACCAACACACGCCAGCCCAACATTCCCAACTGGATATTAGGAGATTTCAATCTCCCAACACTGCATCCTAGCCATGCCTCAGCCCTCCTTGAAGCAATCAACGAGTTGGGATACAAACAAATTGTTGAAGCCCCCACGCACAAGAGAGGAAACATCCTTGACATGATTTTTGCTCCTCTGACAGCCCTTGATTCCAACAATAGACTCGACACTTCTGTAACCCCAGTACCTTGGTCAGACCACAACCTAATCACCTTCCCCATCCTCATCAATGGCAAACAGTCATCATACATCAACAAAAATTCCATTGACTCAACAAAAGTAACATCTCGGAAATTCAAAACCTTCAACAAAGAGCATATAATTACAGAAACCCTCCCTCTCCTACATGACACCTCTCTCAATCTCGAAAATCTGATCGCATCCTGGAACAACACTATCAGCACCATTGCACTACAACCAGTACAGGACACCAACCTAAAGAAAAGAAAATCCTCTCCTTGGTTCTCCCCTGACCTACGAGCCTCCCTCACACACCTAAGAAAATTGGAGAAACGATGGCGTCGCTCACACTCTTCTGAAGACCAAGCAGCCTATAGAGTACACCTATCTTTGCACAGAGAGTCAGTCATGACCAAGATGAGACAATTCCATACTGATACGCTGAAAAGATCGCTAAATAAACCACGTGATCTTTTCAACCTAGTCAAAATCTTATCTAAAGAACCTTCACCAGAACATCCTGAACCCATTCATCCTCAAGCGTTCACCGATTACCTGCAATCCAAGCTGCTTCAAACCAACAACATTGCAACAATTCCTTCTCAAGTCACCGTATGTATATCAAACTTATCCATGTTCTCCACACCATCCAGAAAACATATTGAAGTCACCATCGCTGCTCTTAACACTACCACCGCACAAACTGACCCTTGCCCAGCCCACTGGATAAAGGAACTACGCCAAGATCTCAGCCCCATCATCACTAAAATGATGAATTTATCCTTTACAACTGGTTCCTTCCCATCAGTCCTCAAGAGAACATCCATCAGACCCCTCTTGAAAAACCACAAACTCGACCCACAAAAGGTTGAATCTTATAGACCCATAGCTAGCATTCCCCTGCTAGCTAAAATAATTGAAAAGGAAGCTCAAAGACAAATACAGGACCACATCGACACTGCCTCCCCTCTTGACCAATGCCAACATGGCTTCAGAGAGTTCCACGGTGTTGAAACCCTCCTAACCACTCTATGCAACATCATCATCACAGGCATTGATAACATCCGCCAAGGCTTTGCTCTTATCTTCTTAGACATTGCCGCGGCTTTTGACTCTGTTCATCATGATCTTTTAATAGGGCGACTAAAAGAAAAAGGCATCAATAACACTGCCCTGGAGTGGTGTAAATCATACCTTGATCAGAGATGGCAGTACGTTACCTCAGGAACCGCAACATCCGCACCTTACCACCAAAAACAAGGCGTACCACAAGGATCATCCCTATCTTCACTCTTCTTCAATATATACATACAGCCTGTTTGCAATATCATTAGGTCCTTCAATGTTGAATGCTTGATATACGCTGACGACATCCTTCTATACATGCCTTTCTCCACAGCCCATATGGACCTCTCCCCGCTAGCCAAATGTTTTGATGCAGTATCTGAATGGCTTCAATCCCAGAACCTCCGAATTCAACACAAAAAGACCGAGGTTCTTTTCATCACTAGAGACCCACTTTTCACCCCCCCATCCCATATAAAGGTCAAAGAAGCTGAGCTCCAATCCAAACCTTCCATTCGTTACCTTGGAGTCACTTTGGACCAGCGCATGGATTTGAAACTACATATAACCAACGTAGTCAGAGCCATCTACCTCAAGATCCGGACACTCCGCCATCTTCGCCCCCTGCTTGATCCTGATGACTTCCGGACGATATTTCAAGCCTTAACCCTACCACACCTTGACTATGCTAATGCCATTCTCCAAGGCCTCCCACACTCCACATTAAACCCATTGCAACTCGCCATGAATACCGCTGCTAGAGTCCTCTACGGAGCATCAAGAAGGGACCATATAACACCCATCCTAGAGCAACTCCACTGGCTCCCCATACATGGCAGAATATTGTTCAAAACATTACTACTAACTTTCAAGGCCACTAAAATCATCACCTCTTCCTCCCTAGTAGACCTCGTTCAGACTGTTCCACCCAATAGATCCAGGAGAACGATATCAACATATGCACTAGTTATCCCTAAAGCAGCGACAAAATGCCTATCAACGACATCTAACAGGGCCTTCAGATTCTATGCCCCTAAGTGCTGGAATGCCCTACCTCCAGAGATTCGTGCTATCACTGATCTATCCCTTTTTAGAAAGGCTCTCAAATCCCACCTTTTCCCCCAATATTACTTGACCAGCTAACCAATCTCGATCCTTACCCTATAACTAATAACAAATTCTGTTGTGTATACTGTAAATACTCATGTAAATAGTTGCAGAAATGCCGTCCCATGTTTTATCCAAGTTCTCTGACCTTGTTCTCTGTAAAACCAAACAGTTTGTTGTTCTGGTCTGTTGTTATATTGTGAACCGCGCTGATGCTGAATAGAGCGGTATATAAGAGCCTGTAATAAATAAATAAATAAATAAATCTTGTTGAAAATATTATTTCCCTTGTTCTCCTTACTACTACCCTGATCAGTTTGCTCTCTGACGTAGAATTGTGTATTACTTGGCAGTCTGGGGGGCGAGATGTTCTTATCTAGGTCTTTCATAATTTTGTTTAATTTCTCTCTCAGTATTATTAAATTAGGCCCAAGGGACTAAGGCTATGTTCGATGAGCAGGTCCTAAGCCACAATGTTGTCAGGTGGGACGGAGGGAGATGCCCTACTAATTATCTGTGTAGGAAGTGAATCCAGGAGGGTTGGTCCAGACCTCGCAGGCAACGAACCTAGCAGACTGGATTAAAATGTATGTTTATGTTGGCAGCTAAGCTCTCTGTTAGTATTAACATATATTAGCCTCTGAGGCTGTTACATAGCCCTGTCCTAGTTAGAGCTTATAGATTTGCTTTTGCTTGCTGTCATAAGGGGCTGAGTTACCTAGGGGCTTCTCATATCCCCGACGGGGATCTGGGAGGTCTGGGGACTCGGGAACAGGACACCGCCTGAGTGGAAGGGAATTTTACCTTTGTCAGAGGTTCCGCAGAGCGGTGATTGAACTGCTAGTGGGGTTCCCTTTTTATACATTATCCAGTGGGCGGGGGGGCGGGCACTCCCAGAGGGGCCTGGGTTGGACTTCTCTAGGGTGGGGAGGTGGAGAAGGTTCAGAGTACAAGGGGGAAAAGGGGTTGGGGCAGGGATCGGGGAAGGGAGGGAAGGTTAGGGGGGGTTGGGAGAGGGGAGGGGTTGGGGGGGCAATGGGATCCTGAGGTCATGCGGGTGATAAATTTTGAGCCATTGTACTGGTGTACGAGTGGGCCCCAGGCTAGGGGGGCTCACTTTCAGATTCTTACCACACCGGCCTATGGGTGGTGCTATAACCCGCCTTAAGCTGAAGATTGTATCTTGGAATATCTGTGGCATAGGCAACCCTATTAAGCGTTATAAAGTGCTGCAGGCTCTAGCCCGGCTGCAATGTGACATTGCTTTTTTGCAGGAAACCCACCAGACTGCGGAGGAACATGCGAAGCTACAGAGGGACTGGGTAGGGCAGAGTTGGGGGGCCCCGGCACTTGGGAGAAAGGCTGGGGTGGTCCTGCTGATCCATAAGCGTGTGCGCTTTGTGCTTGAACAGCAATATGTTGACCCTGGCGGCAGATATCTTTTGGTATGTGGCTCCCTGGAGGGACGACGGGTGGTGCTGGGTAACCTATATGCCCCTAATGTCCTGGATAATGCCTTTTACGCTGGTTTGGCCTCGCAGGTTGAGCAGTTTCCAGAAGCCCCTCTGATCCTAGCGGGAGACTGTAATGGGGTAATGGATATCACTTTAGATACTACGGGGGGTGGACAGGAGGGGTGGCGGGTCCCGATAACTAGAGCACTCCAGCGGCTGCGACAACGCCTTGGGTTGGTGGACCCGTGGCGTTTACTCCATCCTATGGAACGGGACTTCACACATCAGTCGCGGGCTCACACCTCCAGTGCACGGATTGACTATGTTCTGCTCTCGGAAAGATTGTTCGCGCAGGTGGGAGAGGCAGAGATTGGTCCGAGTGTGATATCTGACCATACGCCAGTGTGGGTAGCTCTGCGGTGGGGAGACCCCGCTCCTCTGCAGCGCATTTGGCGATTTCCCTTAGGGCTATACGTTGATGCCGAATTTCATGCCTATTTAGAACAAAAATGGGATGAATTTATGGACAACCATCGGCAGCACCGTGAGGAACCTGAATTATTGTGGGAAACAGCGAAGGTGGTCCTACGCGGAGACATTATTGCCTACGGGGCGCGGAAAAGGAAGTTGATAGCCTCCCGTATAGTACAACTAGAGCGACAAGTCGTTAGGGCTCGTCGACGATGCGCGGGGAATCCCACGGCGGTTAATAAAGCTTTGCTTTGGGAGTTGCAATCGTCGCTTAATGAACTGCTTCACCAACGCACAAAGAAATCCTTGTTTTATTACTGATATCAACTTTATCGTTTTGGGAATAAACCCGGGAGGCTCCTGGCGCGGTGCTTACGTGGTAGCCGCGGCTCCCGCTTTATAGCGGCATTGCGAGACGATCAAGGCCAGCTGCACACAAATAGCCAAGCAATAGCCCAAATGTTCCGTGGTTTCTTTCAAAAACTCTATCAGGGAACAACAGGGTCGCTGGCAGCCATGGAAAGCTACCTACAAGACCTACATCTACCAGTGTTGACAGCGGAGCAGCGCTCGATGTTGGGTGCACCGGTGACAGAAGAAGAGACGCATAAAGTAATCATGGGAGCTAGCTGCTACAAATCGCCTGGCCCGGACGGCTTTGGAGCAGAGTTCTATAAATTACTGACAGGCCGTCTCGCCCCGGTATTAACTGAGCTATATCATAGGAGGGTAGAGCAGGGGAAATTTACTTGGGGTATGAATCACGCATTTATTACTCTGATTCCTAAACCTGGTAAGGACCCTCTGCAGACTGCCTCTTATAGGCCCATTTCCCTATTGAACTTCGACTCGAAGATACTTGCAAAGATTCTAGCAAATCGCTTGGCTGATGTTTTGGGGGGCCTGTTACATGAGTCACAGGTGGGTTTTGTACGAGGGAGACATGCGGTGCGGAACTTGAGGAAGATTTTAGCCTCTATGGAATGGGTGCATACGCGAGAGCTACAGTCCCTGTTGGTTAGCTTTGACGCTGACAAGACGTTTGACCGAGTCAGTTGGGACTATTTGGAGTTTCTCTTACCTCGTTATGGGCTGGGTGACTCCTTTATTGCAATGGTGAAGCTTTTATACACACACCCTACCGCGGGCATTTTATGCAATGGGACCTTATCTGATTCATTCAAACTTTCACGCGGCACGCGACAGGGCTGCCCACTCTCCCCGCTACTATTTGTGTTAACTATTGATCCTTTGTTGCGAAGCATAGCGGGCTCTCCCACGATTCGTGGAGTCCCCGTCGGGCCCGGTGGGTTCAAAATAGCAGCCTTTGCCGATGATATTTTAGTTCATTTATGCGACCCGCAACATTCGCTGCCAAATCTACTTGCCGAGTTTACCAGGTATGGTGACTTCGCGGGATTACGGATTAATCAAGACAAATCAGAAGCTTTGGATGTGGGCGGTCGACTACAACAGTGTTGGAAGGGGAGCTTCCCGCTGCGGTGGGCAGCGAACTCCATTATTTATCTAGGGATTACCCTTACCAAAGATACATCAGTATTGTACAAACAGAACTTTGAGCGTATTTGGGTGGCTCTTCGAACGCATATTCGGGCATGGATGCCGCTCCCCCTGTCCCTCTTAGGTAGGGCAGCAGTACTGGGGATGGTAGTACTACCGCGGATTCTTTATTGGCTACAAACTCTACCAGTCTGGCTACTCCGGCGTGACCTCCTTCGTATCGAACGGGAGTTTCGTGGTTTCCTTTGGCGAGGGGCTCGTGCGCGTATCCCATTATGCCGTCTAAAGGGGGGCTGGAAAACAGGAGGGATTGGAGTACCGGATCTCGGGGCTTATGCTTTGGCTTGCCAGGCTAGACACCTGGGGGACTGGCTCGGTAACACAGAGCTATATACTCCAAGGGAGGTGGAAGAGGCTTTGGTAGCACCACACTCACTGCTGGCGGTTCTTCACCTCCCACGGGCGGCTCTGCCGGGTCACCTAGGGAAAAGTGTGTTGATACGGACAGCGCGTTGTGCGTGGCAACGGCTGAACGCAATATGGGAGAATTCCTCAGAGACTTCGAGCTGGCTGCCACTACAGGGAAATGCTTTGTTTCCCCCAGGCTCCGAGTCGGCCCTCTTCGCTCAATGGGCACAAGTCGGAATACGACTCTTGGGGCACGTAGTCGACTTAGAAGGGCGGTGTAAGACTTTGGAAGTGCTTTGTCATGAATATAACTTGAGCCCTCGGACTTCCTTGTTCCCGTACCGACAGTTGTTGCATTATGTGCATTCTGTGGCAAGACGGGACCTGCAGAGCGATCGTTCGGCGCGGATCATAGCGTTTTTCGCCTTGGGCACAGAGGATAAACCGACTATTTCGTACTTTAAGAAGGCATTGGATCCCTATGTGCAATCTGTAGACTACTCAACAGAGGAGGATTCTTGGGCGCGAGAATTGGGCTGTGAGGTTGCTCAGGGCTCCATAAAGGCGGCGTTATGCAGGGTGGCCGGCCTGGCAGAAGGAGCTCGCTGGCGCGAAATTCAGTTAAAAAGTATTGTCCGGGCTCATTTCTCTCCCAGGAGGGCACTGCGTAGTCATCTTACAGATAGCGGGGGGTGCCCAAAGTGTGCGCGTCCACTAGCGGACTTAGGTCATATGTGGTGGGGCTGCTCATATATTCATCACTATTGGTTGAAGATAGCAACCTTTCTGAGCGATATCTTACATCAGCAGGTCTGCTGGACAGGGCAGCTCATAGCGCTGGATCAGTTGGGACCACTCCACCCGAAGGGCAGATGGCAGCAATTATTGATAAGGAAGGCATGTCTGGTGGGGAAAGGCCCTGTACTAAGGCGGTGGTTGGAGCCTACAGCCCCCTCCTTTTGGGAGTGGCGAAATGGGTTCCATCAATATATGCTACTAGAGAGGCGAAGTGCACAGAGACACCCCCGCCGCTGGGCCTCTTTTCTCATGGTGTGGATACCCTATATTCAACATTTAAGGCCCAAAGTTCGCAGCGAGATATTATGTTTGGGGTAGCACATGGGGTGCCATTATTAGTGGCTACAGACGGACTCTCCGATGCTCTCATGGATCCTAGGAGGGAGGGGTGGGGGGGGGAGGTGGGTGAGGAAGAGGGGGGAGGGGAGGGGTAGGTAGGTGGGAATTGGGAATTGTACAGTGACATGCCCCGAGGCGGAGGATAAGAGACAACCTTGCCGGGGTATACAGGCATTTGAACCTGACTATGTATTAAGAAAAATTTTGAAGCAACATTGTAACGGTTATTGTATGATAGTGTATTGTGTTATATGCTTCTAATAAACAATTTATATAAAAAAAAAAAGTGAGAAAACTCTAACTTACTTGCATAAAATGGGAACTGACGTGGCTCTTCTACAAGAAATGCACCTAGGGGGAAATGAACATGTAAAACTTAAGAAAGGCTGGGCACGCGAGGTCTACAGTGCACCATTTAACTTGCATCAGCGTGGAGTAGCCATTTTAATTGTGAAGCGAGTTGCCTTCGAGGTGCACAAGGTGCAACATAATAATGAAGGGCGATATATATTTGTATGGGGGACCTTACAGGAGAGAAAGGTAATCTTGGGCAGCATTTATGCCCTTAATGTGTATCGTCACTCTTTTTTTGTAGACATGGTTGCGAAGCTGGCAGACCAAACAGAATACTCCCTTATCTTGGGTGGGGGCTGTAATTTTGTGACAGACCCTACTACAGACTAGGAAGAGTGGTAGGCAGAACACGATGAGGAGGTGGTGAGCCGGTACTGACCAGCAGTGTTGTACCTCTCCTGTCAGTTGTATGAGACGGTCTGCTCTTTCTCTTGGGACGACAGCCTTGACTTGCAACATGTCCAACTGAGCCCCTATGAACTCCAGATTTTGGACTGAGAGAGATGGGATTTGGGGTAGTCGAGGACAAACCCCAGATGCTGCAGTAGGAGGGTTGTTCTCTCTGAGGCCTGACTGACCTCTGAGGCCAAACCCCCTCTGATTAGCCAGTCATCCAAGTAGGGGAAGACAAAAGCTTTTGTAAGCACAGGTGGGTGGCTACCACTGCCAAACATTTGGTAAAAACTCTTGGCAAGGAGGCCAGGCCAAAGGGCAGCACTCTGTACTGGTAGTGCCTTCCTCCCACGGGGGGGGGGGGGGGGGGATTGATTTGGATGTGTGTGCATGCATCCTTTAAATTCAAACAGTACAGACAATCTCCCTGGTGGAAGTATGGCAGTAGAGTTCCAAGGGAGAGCATCTAAACCTTCTCCCTCACCAGAAACTTGTTTAAGTTTCTTAGGTGCAGTATGAGTCTGAGGCCCCCCAGTTCTTTTTGGGACAAGGAAGTACCTTGAGTAGAAGCCTTTTCCCCATAGGTGTTTGGGTACAGGTTCCACTGCCTTGTCCCTGAGCAGACCCACAAGCTCTGAGAGCAGAAGAGTCTGGTGAAGGAGAGGTCACACAGGCTCTCCTGGGAAGAACTTGGGTGGCAACTGTTGTAAGCGGAGGAGGTATCCTTCCTTTACCACCTTCCATCTGTGGGCAGAGTGTGGCAAGGAGTGTCAGGCAGCCCTCTGTGGGCTTGTGGAGATCTCCTGGGGGAGGGGAGACCCTGCTCTGAGGAGTCAAAAGCTACCCCCTTGTTGGGCTGGAGCTGAGGCTTGAGGCTTCTGAGCTCCCTGTCCCTGTATCTTGGGGTGAGAACCCTGTTGCTGGCCTGAGAAGGGCTGGTAGCGGTGACTCTGCTGGAAATGCCCCTTTTTTCCTTGGAACAGGGGCCTTTTCCCCAAGGGTTTCTTATGGGGAAAGGAAGAGGTCTTTTTTGAGAGCCTCTGTTGGGTCACCACTTCGGCTTCTACCTCAGCCGCCTTGTCAGACATGGGTTTGCCAAACAGGTTCACCCCAGAGCAGGGGACATCGAGCAGCTTGTCCTGGACCCATTGCTTGAAGTCCGATGACTGTAGCTAGGCTTGGCGTCAAGCCCTGATGCCTGCTGCTGCTACTCGAGCTGCTGACTCGAATCCATTGTAAGCTGCTCGGGAAAGGAACTTTGAAAAGTCCTCGATCCCGGAGGTCAGGGCTTGGAACCATTGAAGAGGTTCCCCGACTAGTCCCGCCGAGAACCCAGACAACTCCTTGGTTAAGGCCTTCAAATACATGCCTATGTATAACTCAAAAGGCCTGGAATCAACATCCCAGCATCGAGCCCTGGTAGCACTTGCGCCCAATAGTGTTATGGGCCCTAGCATCCCTTCCGGGGGGGACAGAAGAGTAATTCTTCTGGCTCTTGAGCTTTTGCATGGTTGACTCGACAACCATGGAGTTATGTGGGAGTTGGGGCTAGTGGAACCCCGGGACTCTTCCTGATGCGGTATATGGCTTTGAGGTATCAGCTGGACATCAGCACCGATGCCAGGGTCTCCAACATTCTCAAAAGTAGCCGCTCGAGGATTGGCTGCACCAGCATAGTGAGAGTTTCCTTGGGTGGAGACTTGAATTGGAAGATCTCCAGTTCCTCGGTGCGGAGGGTCATCGTCCGCTTCGGTTTGCATGAGAGGGCCCGGGTCATATCCCTGACATCACTGTCTGGTGAACTGACAGGATAGCAGTGATGTTCTGTTCCATGGCTGCCATTCTGGTTTCCAAGCCAGAAGGCTCCACAGCTTTCGGCACGGGCACAGAGGATTTTGGGCCCAGCACCAGCACTCTTGCAAGGGCATCCTCGACAAGGACTACAGCATTGAAGAACTTTGCAAGGTCTCCGCCGGCTGAGGAATCCTTCTTGAGGACCTTGGTGGGACGCTTCTCGGAGTCACCTGAATCCCTCCAACTCTTCTTACCAGGTTTCCCCAGTGGAACATTGACGGACTTTGGGGACCTTTTATTCTTTCGCTTGGAGTCCGAAGTATTCTCGGAGGAGCCGCAAGAATCTGAGGCGGCTTGGACCTCACAAGAAGTGCGGGGCTTGGAACTCTGCGTCAGGAAGGCCGGTGCCAAGTCGGACCTTGGGAACAGCTTCTCCTGCAATTCCGACCTCTTTTTATTAATTTTAGGTGTCATGGACTGGGCACAGGTCACAAGAGGTGCTATCATGGTCTGGTCCCAGGCAGGGTAAGCAGCAGTCATGGGTGTCGGTGACAGACACGGTTTGACTGCAGCGGTCACATTTTTTTTAACCTACCAGGAGACATGGTGGGAGACACCCAGCCGGCGTCGACGGCCCCAGAGCAAAAAATGGCGCAAACACCAGCCGAGGCAAGCATCGATGAAAAAAGAGAGAAAGAGCCGAGAACAGCACTGGGCCTAGCGCCGGCTCGAAATGGGAAGAGGAACCGGTACACAAATCGGGAACAGGTAATTCTTTTAAGGATTTAGCAGGGATTTTTTCCAGGAAAACTGGACGTGCGTCTGTTGGGCTCCACGTAAAAAAGGAGACTGGGCAAGATGGCATCCTTGAGCGGGAAGGGAATCACGCATGCATGGTAGCATTCCCAAAGGCTTTCTTTGAAAGCTGGGGAAATGCTCCGCGCAGGCTCTGTTGGCGCTGACGTCACTCATATGTGAGGACTGACTTCCTGCTTGTTCCTGGAGAAATACTCCTAGGTCACCTTGCAAGCACTGCATGTTTGAAATCTTACCACAGATTATCAATAATATTCAAGTCTCACCCTGTGAAGGCCATTCCAAAACATTTACTTTTCTTGCCTTAAGTACTTCATGTTTGATTTTGAGCTATGAGGAGCAGCAGCTGTTTCAAACAGTTTCAAGCTTATCAAGGTTTCCTTATGCATACTTTAGTGACTTTTGTGATGAAGTCATTGAAAAACTCCTATATGCATCACTGTTGTGTAAGCAATGATATTTATTTATTTGAAAATATCTGGTTATATCCGCCATTCGAACATTGGCCTGGCAGCATGTGATTTACAATGAAAAAATGCCTATATGGCAGTGAAACAAATACTAAACTATTACATAAAAATCAATAACAAAAAAAACGTAACTGCAGGAGGTGCTGACGTTTCCTCAATCACCACTTGCGCATCAGCAGGGAGCTGCAAGGAGAATCCACAAAGGTGTTGTGTAAAGGCCTTACGAACTTTACTGCATAACCCTGACTGAGGACTTCAAGGACCAATTGGCCTGGCATGATATGGGTCCTCCCCCCCTTCTCTCCTCTCTCCCAGTCTTGTGTTCCCCTTTCTGTCAGACTGTATTTCTTTTCCCACTTTCTTATTGATTTTAATTTTATTGTAAACTGCTTTGATTTGCCTTGAAAGGCGGTATATTAAGTGCTAAATAAACCATAAACCATAATAGGTCAATAGGTACCCCGCAATGTAAACAACAAGCAATTTCCTGTATAGTTGTACCATCTATGTATATAGTTGACCATGTTTCCCTATTCAATGGAACCACCGATGTATATAGTTACCCAGTTTCTCCAAGTTTCTACTCCCTGTTAAATGTAATGACCAGACATATGTAAGCTGTCGGATGTTTCTGTTCAATGTAAACCGCGCTGATGGTAAATAATGCGATATATAAGAATTGTTAATAAATAAAATAATAAATAAATAAAATAAACCAAAAACACAAATCATGACAAAGAGACAGGACTGTACTAACAAGTTTGGGGAAAGGTAAAAAATATAAATAGCACATGCAGCAAAAACCTTCAACATAGCTCCGTAATCTGGGAAACACTAGGAAGAACAAGGGACACAAAATGACAGTATCACACCAGACTATGCCAGGCCAGCCCCACGCCAGTGAGACGGACCCATTACTGGGTTGTTGGCGAGGGAGGGATCTGCCGGAAAGGAGTGGAGAGAACAAAGGGTTAAAGGCAGGGGGCCAAAGGCGCAACCCCATCTTTGCGTCAGAAACCTGCATGCTGCATGCCTGCTGAAAGCTTGCCCAAACGCAAATAGCTTGCTGCAGCCTACCTGGGAACAGCTGAGTGAACGGAGCAGGTTGGCGACTCTCCCTTGCTCCCTCCCTCTTGTTTCTTTGGAGGACTGCAGCGCTCACGGGCACTGACTGGCTAGTCATGAGGCTGAGTACAGAAGGCAGGCTGGGAGGACACATGCATGTGGAGAGGGGAGGGGCCAGAAGGAACTCTCGGCTGCCGGTGAAGAAGGGGCTGCCACTCTAGCAGCACTGGAGTGGAGGATTACATGACATTCACCCCCCCCCCCACACACACACACACACTCTTTGCTGCTGGCTACCTATGGGGAGGAGGCAAGAAGAGAAGAAGTCGCCCCTTCAACAGCAGCAGAACGGAGGACTGCACACGTGGCATTCACCCCCCCTCCCCCCACACTGCTCAGGGGAGGAAGCATGAGTCAGGGGCAGGCGGTGGGAACAACACAATGGACAGATCAGTTCCTGGCCGCTAGCAGAGAAGCGGAGCAGGGGGGGGCGGAAGGGAGGGAGGAAGCATACGATGGACTGAGACAAAGAGCCAGAAGGGACTGCCAGTACCGGGCAGACACCACCACCCCCCCCCCCCCCACCCCCCGCCCGGTGATGAGAACATCACCCCTGCAACGGACACCAGGACATAGGGACTAATTTAAAAAAAAAAATAAACACAAAACAGAGCACTTCAACCAAGACAAGGTCAAGAACAGCTCAGCATGGCTGCAAAGTGGGCAGGGAAAGAAAATAGAGCTCCAGAGGGCCCCCAAAGCGAAAAAAGGAAGGCCAGCGGGACCCAGGACCAGAGGCAAGTGACGAAGAAGAAGAGGACCTAAAAGACATAGCAGCAGGGCAAGCCTGGCAGAAGCGGCACTGGATACAATGGGTACAGACAGGCGTAGTCAGGACAGCAGAGGAGACGCTACGGCGTGCGGACTGGACAGTGCAGGCAGTCACAGGCTCAATGTGGACGTCAGGCCAAATAACGCTAGTGAGAATGGATTATAGGAATTACGAGAGAGCAGTGGGCCAGACACGCAACAACAGGGCTTAGCAGCATGGGCAGTGAGAAGCTGGTGATGTGTGACCTCAGGAACACGGTGAGAGCCATGGCCATGGCCATGGGCCATGGTGCAGGACATGTGCAGGCTCTCCTGAGCACACTGGAGGACATGCCGGGCCCATCACGGAGCGGATAAGGCCAGAAGAGTACACGGCGCTGAGTTTACCAGAAGACATGATGGGCTCATCATAGGAACAGATGAGGCCAGCAGCACACACAGTGCCAGGGGATGCAGAGGTCACCCCAACAGCGGTTCAACGGAAAATGGGACAGAGGGGCGAGTACCCACAGATATCTGATCTATTGAGTGCATGTGGGGATGGGGTGGGGGGAGGGTGGGTTAGGTGTAGCACAAAGGGGGCACAGTTGGCGGTTGCAGTTACAGCAGGAGGGCACCATCAGGAGTATACGTAGAAAGGAGGTGGGAAGAGGTGATGGCAGTGATATAGATATGGAGTGGGGAGAGGGCGGGCCAGGGTGGGGTACGGGAACAGGCAGGTCTTTTGGGTTTGTTACAGAAATTGGTTAGTATGGTGGCCAAGGCCGGCGCAATGCATAACACAATGCAGGGAAACACAGGGGACATTGTCCAGGGCATGGCCACAGCTACAGTGCCACAGTCACCAAGCAATGGGTGGAAACCAGGCCTAGGCTACCAAGTGGGCCAAGATGTGCAAGGGTCACTGGGGGTTGCACAGCTACATCGGTACCGCAGTAAGGGAGGTGGATCGGGTGATGGTGTCTGAGGCAAGGCCTGCTGAGTACGCTTGCCTCACTAATGCACTCGATAGCCATGTGCTCCTGGCCCAGAAGGAGAAGATTTGGAAAGGCAAGTACATCAATATATTCATGCTCCTGGTCAGGCGCAACAACATTAGCTGCAATTGCACGGGCTGCCAGGGAAAACACAAGATGTCTAGCAGGAAGACAGATAGCGTCCCATGCACTGCATTTCATATACTAGCCAGCGTGATAGGTGAGAAACACCCGGAACAATGCAGGGACCTATTTAAATATCAGGACTATATCCGTGAAGTGTACAGAATATACAGCGGGATCGCTTGGTTAAAGTATGATGAACAATTCCGCTGGAACATGATGGGGAACAAGGGACTGAGATGGGACATGAAGGACACAGACCTTTGGATAAGACTGATGGACCCAGGGTCAGAAAGGGGGCAGGGTGGGGGCCTTGTTTCCACCTCAATGGCATGCAAGGAGCCTCAAGCTACTGCAGCCATTTCAGGAAGAGAGCAGGACAAGTGGATGGGACAGTACTGGACCCCCCTCCACCAGTTATGGCTGCTCGGAGGGGTGTTTGCCAGCTGTTCAATGGGGGAAGGGGGGCATGTAGATACAGCAACACATGCAAGTTCAAGAATGCGTGCACGATCTGCAATGAAGGGTGCCCACAGACCAGATGTGGCAAACGGATTGGAGAACCCCAATGAGGGCGCTGAGCCAGGAGCAGCTGGCCAGGCACCCAAAACTGTGAATGTGGCCGCACTGTGGAGAAACATGGAGGGTTACAACATTCAAAAGATGGGTTGGTTAGTGCAGGCGTTCACATATGGTTTTGTTATACTTTATAAAGGCCCCCCAAGCTGCTAGCAACCTTAAGTCCACTATGGAGAAGGAAGATATGGTCCAACAAAAAAAAATCAGGAATCCGTCCTCACATATGGGTGACTGACACAGATGGAGCCCTCGCTGAAGCATGCCTCCAACTTTCAAAGAAAGCCTTTGTGGAGATGCCACCATGCATGCGTGGTCCTCTTCCCGCCCAAAGGTGCCATCTTGCTCAGTAGGATGACATAGCTAAAAGACGGCAAAAATAAAAGATGGTAAAGGAGCAACTCCAAGGGGAGGAGGGAGGGTTGTGAGGATTGATTCCTGTTGTCCCTGGAGAACACCTGTTACAGGTGAGTAACTACGCTTCCTCCGGGAACAAGCAGGAAGTCAGTCCTCACATATGGGACTCCCCAGCTACAGGCTACCGAAAGCCCATAGCAAAAATTGGGGCTCCCTCACGGGGAGATGCAAGCAGCAGCAATTTAGTCTATGTGCACAGACCACAGTATGACCCCTGTGTCAGATGAAACCAGCACTCCAGTAGCCTGAACACAGAAGGGTCGGAGGGTAGGAGTTGCCTAAATCCCGAAAAGGTTACGGAGCACAGCCTGGCTGAAGGCACTGTCCCATCGGGACTCTCTTTCCAGGCAGTAATGGGCTGCGAAGGTATGGACTGAAGACCAGGTGGCAGCCCGGCAGATGTTCACCCATCAGGACAAAGCGCAAGTTTACTACCAAAGCCGCCATGGCCCTGACACGGTGCACCGTGATGTGGCCTTCCAACGGGAGCCTCGCCTGCTCATAAGAGAGGGCAATACAGTCCGCCACCCAGGTGGACAATGTACGTTTGACCAGCCTACTGGGGTCAAAGGAGATGAAAAGCTGCAAAGCTTTGCGGTGGCCCTGAGTGCGTTGGATATAGAAGGACAAGACCCTCTTACAGTCCAAGGTGTGAAGGACTGTCTCCGCCCGGCTGGAGTGAGGTCTTGGAAAGAAGGTAGGGAGCACCACTTCCTGGTTGACATGGAAGGGCGACACTACCTTTGGCAGGAATTTGGAGTGCGTGAAGCACCACTCTATTCTTGTAGAACCTGGTATAAGACGCCTCCGCCACAAGGGCCTGAAGCTCGCTAACTCTGCGAGCAGAGGTGACTGCAACCAGGAAAGCCACCTTCCAAGAGAAGTAGCGAGGGTAGCAGGTAGCCAGAGGATCGAAGGCTGGCAGAGTCAGCTGCCCCAGCACTATGCTGAGGTCCCATTTGGTTGCCAGACGGCTAACCGGGGTTTTGATAAGAGCAGGCCCTGAAGGAAATGGGTCACCAACCACCGGATGGTGGTGCGCCACCAGGGCACTAAGGTGCACTCAGACGGAGTTAGAATTGAGCCTGGACTGAGAGAGGTAGAGAAGGTACTGTAACACCAGAGCCACTAGGCAGGAGAAGGGATCAGCCCTGTGTTCGGCGCACCAAACAGAGAACCTGCGCCATTTGAGGACGTAAGCCTTCCTAGTAGAGACCTTACAAGAGGCCAGCAGAATGTCTTCCACTTCAACTGGAAGGTTAAAAGGGGCCAGAATCAACCTCTCAGCAGCCACGCTGTCAGCGACAGGGACCCCAGGCTGGGGTGCAGGAGAGAGCCCCCCTCCTGAGATAGGAGTCCTAGAGTGGTCCCCAAGGGGATGGAGGCCTCCACTGTCAACTGTAGAAGCAATGGGAACCACAGTTGCCTGGGCCACCAAGGAGCTATCAGGATGAGCAAGGCCCTGTCGCGGAGGGTCCTGAACAAGATCTTGGCGATCAACGGCATCAGAGGGAAGGCGTACATGAGGCCTTCCAATCATGAGACCAGGAACTTGGAGGGGTGGGCCTGCCGAGAGCAGAAGCGGGGCAAGTGAAAGTTGGCCGGACTGGCAAACAAGTCCATCACGGGTACCCCCCAGAGCCAGAAAAGCCAATGGGCTATCCTGGGGTCCAGCTGCCACTCATGCAGTTGGAGAACTCTGCTGACTCTGTCGGCCAGCAGGTTGTCCTGGCCTGGCAGGTACACTGCCCACAGGAAGATACCCTTTTGGATTGCGTACAAGCAGAGGACCAGTGCTTCCTGACAAAGGGTATGAGATCCTGTGCCCCCTTGTTTGTTCACAAACATCGCCACATGGTTGTCCGTCTGGACCAACACCAGCTGGTGACGCAGGTGCTAACAGACGACCCTCAGAGTTAGGTGTATGGCTTGGAACTCCAAGAGGGTGATCTGCTGGGTGCTCTCATCTGGTGACCAGTTGCCCTAAGTGCGGAGATCTCCGCAGTGGGCTCCCCAGCCGAGCAGGGAGGCGTCCGTGGCGAGGACCCTAGAGGGGCTTAGGGCCCGAAAGGGCATACCCACCTTGAGATGCTGGGGCAACTGCCACCAGACCAGGGAGTCGGCCAATTGACAGGTCACAGAAACTTTGTCCCGGAGGCGGCCCATGGCCTGAGACCACTGGTCCCAGAGACACCACTGCGCCACCCTCATGTGGAGGCAAGCGTCTGGGGTGATGTGGACCATGGAGGCCATGTACTTAAGTAGGCGCAGGAGAAGCCGGGCGGGCACCGAGGGATGTTACTGCATGTCCCGAGCTAGAGATCTGAGACGATCGGCTCAGTCTCTGGGCAAGAAAGCCTTCGACTGGAGAGTGTCGATCCTTGCCCCAATGAACTCCAAATACTGTGTCAGGAGGAGGTGAGACTTGGGGTTGTTTATGACAAAGTCCAAGTACCGCAGAACCTGAATGGTGTATGCGGTGGCCTTCTGCACCTCTGAGGATGTGCCTCCCTTTATGAGCCAGTCGTCCAGGTAAGGAAAGACGAAGACCCCCTGGAGCCGACGGAAGGCAGCCATGACTGCCAGGCATTTTGTGCAGAGGCTAGGCCAAAGGGGAGCACCCTGTACTGAAAGTGCCTGCCCCCCACCATGAACCGCAGGTACTGCCTGTGGTTGGGGTGGATGAGGATGTGGGTATAAGCATCCTTGAGGTCTAAGGAGCAAACCAGTCTCCCTACTAAAGGTATGGCAGCAATGTTCCAAGGGAGAGCATTTTGAACTTCTCCTCACCAGGAATTTGTTGAG
The DNA here is from genome assembly GCA_033557465.1 of Ichthyophis bannanicus. NCBI lineage: Eukaryota > Metazoa > Chordata > Amphibia > Gymnophiona > Ichthyophiidae > Ichthyophis > Ichthyophis bannanicus. Next base: position 1,531,611,621 of record CM066031.1, read on the forward strand.
GTTGCACAGGTTGAGGATGGGCCTTAGGCCCCCTGTCTTCTTTGGCACGAGGAAGTACCTGGAGTAGAACCCCTTGCCCTTGGGGTGGTGGGGCACCGGTTCCACCGCTTTGTCCTCAAGAAGACCTGCCAACTCCTTCAGAAGGTCCCTCATGTCTCCCCTCCACCGGGACCTTCTGAAGGAGTTGGCAGGTCTTCTTGAGGACAAAGCGGTGGAACCGGTGCCCCACCACCCCAAGGGCAAGGGGTTCTACTCCAGGACATGAATTCAGAGCATTCACGGACTGCTTTGGCCAGGTTCTTGAAACGCTGCAAAGGCTTCTCAGAGAGATCAGCCGAGAACCCAGCAAGTTCCTCCACCAGATCTCTCAGGTACATGCCCATGTACAGCTGGTAGGCCTGGATGCAGCTGATGAGCATTGAGCCCTGGTAGCACTTCCTGCTGAGGGCATCCAGGGTGCGGGCCTCCCTGCTAGGGGGCACCAAGGAGTGCATCTGACTTTTCAGCCAACACATGGCCGACTCCACAGCATAGAGTTATGCGGCAGTTGTGATTTCTGGAAGCCCGAGCTCCGGCAGACTCAATACATCAAGTCGAGCTATTTGCTCACCACCGGCACCAAAACCAGTGTCTCCCACATTCAGAGCATCAGCCGTTCCAGGATGGGAGGAATGGGCACCATGAGCAATTCCCACAGAGGGGCCTCGTACTGGAGGATTTCCAACTCATCCGTCCAAGGATCCTCCTCCGACTCCGTCCAGAATGCCAGGGCCTTGGACATGTCCTTAACAAAATCAAGGAAGCCCATATCCTTGGGCAGAGACTGCCATCGAGGCTCCGAGACGGGAGAGTCAGATGGGATGTCACAATGGCAACAGGTATCAAGGGACTCCTCATCTTCCATCTCCCACTCAGAGTAGTCCATCGAGGATTTATAGGAGGGCTGCTCTGCAGGCCTCAGGGCTCCCTATACCCTGTAGCCAGTGCCTGGCAGATTTGCCGGGGATGACCATGGCCCATCGAGCGAGACTCAGATCGCGACCTTGGCTGAGGATCGGCTCGGCCTCCAGGGACCTCTTGGACATCGAGGGCCCGGTGGTCAGGACGGATGAACCGGTTGTGCCGGACAACAGTGCCCGCTGCTGATCTATGAAGGCAGACAAACTGTGCTCCAGGGCCGCCATTCTGGACTCCAGACCGGAAGGCTCTGCAGCCTTCAGCACGGTCACCGAGGGACACGGGCCCAATGCCAGCTCCCTCGAAGGGGAATCCTCGACAAGGATAGTGTCTGGGGACCGAGGATGGTCCACGGTCGGATCCTTCCTGGGGACCTTTGCAGGCCGCTCCTTCTCCGACGCCTCGGACAAACGTCTCGGACAGCGGGACCAGGCCCGGTGAGCCTCCAGCCGGTTGGAACCATCCAAGGACGCCGTCTTTCAGGTTTTCTTCTTCTTACTGGGTTCCCTCGAGGAAGACCCCTTTTCTGAGGACCCACGACAAGGCTCGGGTTCGAAGGGTTCCACCCGAGATATTGGAGCCTCAGACAAGGCCCTGGCCTTCGGATGCTTCAGGGACTAGGGGAATAATTTATCATGCTGCTGCTGGCGGCTCTTGAGGGCCTTACTGGACATCCTCTTGCAGAGACCGCAGGCTTCCAGGTCATTATTTGGCCCCAGACAGCGGCGACAGCAGTCATGTACGTCAATCAAAGATATACATTTGGAGCACCAATCAAATTTCTTAAAGCCGTTGGTAGCCATGGGAGCAAAACGTACCCCTGTGAGGTTGAAGACTCTCCGGGCTGCCAGTGGAAGAAAAACGGCGTGAAGACGCCAGGAAAGAAAAGAACAAAAAACTACAAAAATGGACTGAACTCGACGTCGAGACAATGAGGTCGGCAGGCAGGAAGAGTACTGGTGCGATACCGGAGGCAAGTAAGAAACTCGGAGAGAAAAAAAACTTTTTCCGGGGACAAGTCAGACAACATCTGAAGGGCTCCATGGAAAAAAGAAGAATGAGCAAGATGGCACCCTTGGGCGGGAAGTGGACCACGCATGCGTAGTGGCATCTCCCAAAGGTTTTCTTTGAAAGCTGGGGGGATGCTTTCACGAGGGCTCCGTTGGTGCTGACATCGCCCATATGTGAGGGCTGACTTCCTGCTTGTTCCCGGAGAACAAGGGACATCACATTTCTGGAGATGTTCCCAACTGTGATAGCACTGGTGCTATAGCGGCCGCAGTTGACAAACAGGAGGATTGTGTACCGGTCAGATGGCATCGTGGTTTACGCGATAAACAGGAAAACAGTCGAGGCAGTGTGGGTGATGGGGTTGCTTGCGAAGCTAGTGTTATTGAGCCTGGAGCTAAATACATACATAACAGCTGGCCACTTATCGGGCAAAACTAACAATCGCCGATGCTCTCTTCCACTTCCCGTTGCAACGCTTTAAGAGATTAGCCCCAGTAGAATCACATCTGGTGATCAGCATGCCAACAGAGCTGTGGAGCACAGGATATGGAGCACCGGTGGAATGCTGAGGGCATCTTTGTCGGACAGCACCTGGAAGGCGTACTGAAGACGCTGGATCATTACTTGGTTAAAAAGAGAAGGGACCTCTTAGCCATACCAAGCTGATGCTGGCTGGCATGGCATTCTTTCTGAAGCTCGGTGTGTGGAGGGACACTACTAAAGAGTTCATTGCAAAAAAGGTCATAGAGAACTGGTCCAGAGAGGCCATGAGGCAGCCAGACAGGCACAGACCAGTCATTCTTAGCATGATGAGAGACTCTTCAAGGTGGCCCTGCTGATTATGTTCTTTGGCACGTTCAGGATGAGCAAGGCTATTCCGAAATCTAAGACAGATACGATAGGCCCTGTCATTAGGGCTGTGGACGTCACTGTCCGGGAGTACAAGATCAGGCTGCTCCTAAGAGGGTCAAAAATGGACAGAGAACGAAAGGATAGGATGGTGTGGCTACAAGCCACCCACTTCAGCAACTTGTACCAGGTAAGGGGAATGAGGTAATACCTGCAGGTACAGCCAACATGGAGGGAGGCATTATTGTGACACCAGGGCAGCTCCCATCTATCTCTGTTCCAATTTAAGACGTTGTGGCATTGGGTTCTGGAAAGAGCTGGGTTCAACACGACAAGCATGACCCTCCATTTATTTAGGATAGGAGCGGCTACCACCACAGATGGATTGAGTTTTGGGGACTCCCAGATACAGAATATTGGGAAATGGGTGTCCAATAGGTTCAGCCTATATATCCGGCATTAAAGCTCCCGGATTTAAAGCTCGCTGATTTAACATTTTCCCCACTTATTTCAGCATGCATAAGGAAGAGCACAGGTTGGATAGTGGGCCATTCATATATCTTCTGGGCCAGGAGAAGAGCGGTGAGCAGCTGTTATGGCAGACAGCTTGGTTTTCCCACGGACTCCCTGAACATCCAGTGGGCTAGAAGTGGGGGATGCGGTGATACAAGCCAAGGCCACACTTCTTCACAAGCTGGGAGCGAGCCAACCCCCAGACATCATTGTGCTGCATACAGGCAGCAACAATCTAGTGTCCACCAAGGGCATAGACATGATTATCAAACTCAAGAGGGATTTGGCATGGATATGCTCCGAATTGAGGGTGGGCATCATCTGGTCCCAGATACTGCCCCCAAAAAAATGGGTCAAGGCTATTCAGCATGGGGGGATTGAACGAAGCAGGAGGAAGTTGAACACGGAAGTGGGGAACTTCGAGAGAGCTCTGGGGGAGATGATTAAACATGATGGCATCCTAGCAGGGGCAGCAGCTGTATATAAAGGGGATGGGGTCCACCTGAATGACACTGAGTTGGATGTATTCAATGCAGATCTGCGGAAGGCGGTCAGCTCAGTTCTCACTTTGGGGTGAGTCGGGCCATAGCCTTCCTAGTGGTGGGACCTCACCGATAAAAAAGGGGGAGTACCACAGTATAGGAAAAGGCTCAGGTACCAGGTTGGGGGCCTGGGCCCGGTAACAGGAGGTCAGGTACCAAGGGCCAGGGTGCCTGGGCTCGGTGCCAAGGGACAAGAAGAACATAAGTAACCTCAGGAGCCAACGCAGAGCAGTCGGCAGCACAGAAGAGCTACGCCCAGGCCACAACGCGGGCCTAGGCAGAAGCTGGCACCAGGATTTTGGTACTCCTCCATGATGCGGGGGGTCTTGTAATGTTATGGTTGTGTGTTGTTACCAAGTGACATGTTGTAACGTTTGGGGGCAATATTATGCAAACTGTAGCCTGTTATCTCCACAAATAAAGTTGGTTGCACTGAGAAAGCAATGTGGTATGTCTTTTGTGAGGGAAAGGAGTATGTGTGGGGGGGTTGTGGTCTGAGTCCTGAGGAAGTGCAGAGTGCCCCGGGTTATGCACTTTAAGAGTCGATAATATTCCTCATACCATTTTTGAGGCAGCCAGATCTTTAATTTTTCTTTAATGCCTTCTGATAATGTTCATTATGAATACTGAGTGAAAGGGAATTCCATAATGCTGGGACCCAGTATGGGAATACAGATGTGTGAATCCATTCATATCTTACACCTGGAGGAATTCTGCGTAAAAAATTTACAATTTTGTACAAAAGTTTAGAAAATTCTGCAAAACTCTGCATGTATTAGTGCATTTTTGTGCAGAATTCCCTCCTTCATAAAGCCTAACTCCTCATCTAGACCAGAAATTCCCATTGCCTTTTCCCTCCTCAACTCTCTCACTCCAATCACAGTTCTCTCCCCAAAATCTAAGCCTTTCCTGCCTTAGTAAAAAAATAAAAACAAACGAACAATGTGTTAGCTTAAATTTTTCTACTTTATTCTACCAGAAACAGGTAAGACGAAATTAGACTTAACTGCTAATTGTTGTTCCTTGAGGAACACCAGTCCAGTCCCAAAACCTCTGGGTTGAGTACTTCCTCAGCAGCTTGGAGACTGAGCATGTCATCTTTTGATGACTCCCGTATAAATACCCGAGGGACCGCCCACAGGCCAGTAACCTATTGACAAAGCTGACTCACCGGAGCAACAAATAAGTAGTTAACATGCAACAAAACTCAGAAAACCTATCATCTACGTGAACTGAAGCTATGAAATCCCTACATGGAGAAAGAACACCCCCTTTCCTCCGAACTGTGGGAACTTACCAGAAACTCCTCCAGGTGCCAGCCAACCCCCTTCAGGCAGCGCAGAACAGACACCCTTTGAGTCCTCACCCCCAGCCTCTCTACCCCACAAACATGAACTGAGGCCTATCCTGCCCTTACTAAACTCTGAGTCCGGCTTCAGGCCACAAAACCAACTGATATGTAGGGCGGGTTCCGGGACTGGAGTGGAGTTCCTCAAGGAACAACAATTAGCAGGTAAGTCTAATTTCGTCTTCCTTTTCGTCCCTCCAGTCCAGTCCCGAAACCTCTGGGGATGTAACAGAGCAGTAAATTTCAATGGGAGGGACCTGCCAAACCGGCCTGAAGTACAGCCGATCCAAAACAGGCATCCCCTGTCGCCTTGACATCCAGACGATAATGCTTGACAAAGGAATGTAGAGACGACCAGGTGGCTGCCTTACAAATCTCCACCGGAGACACCAACCTATATACAGCCCACGAGGCTGCCTGAGCCCTCGTGGAATGAGCCTGCAGACCAACCGGAACCATCTTACTGTTCACCAGGTACACCGACATGATAGCGTCCCTAATCCATCGGGAAAGTGACACCTTCGCCACCACTTCTCCCTTCCACCGAACACCATGAACAGGTGATCCAGAAAGGTGCTGCACTTTTCAGATAAACTCTTAAGAACTCGATGTATGTCTAGAAGCTGTAATCGATTACCTACCGCCTCCTTCTCACCGCTGCCGAAAACCGGCAGAATGACAACCTGGTTCACATGGAAACCCGAGACCACTTTGGGCAAAAAGGAGGGGACCAGCCTCAACACCACCTTCTCCTCTGAAAACAATAGAAATGGCTCCCAGCAGGACAATGCCTGCAGCTCTGAAATTCTACACGCAGAACAGGTAGCCACAAGGAACACCGTCTTGAGAGTCAGATCCTTGAGTGAGGCTCTGCCCAGTGGCTCAAACGGTTCCCGTACCAACGCCTCCAGCACCAAATTGAGATCTCACGTTGGTATCACCCTTCTCGGTGGACGAAGCAGCGTCACCGCCTTTAGGAACCTTCCCACATCCGGGTGCATCCCTAAGGCTACCCTCTGGACCTTATCTCGATAACAGGAAATCACAGCCAGCTGGACCCTGAAGGAACTAGCTGCCAGACCATCAGAACCATCCTGCAGAAATGCTAAAACGTCGGATACTGAAGCCTTGGATGGTTGAAACTGACGTTCCGCCCCCCAAGCTTTGAAGATGCGCCAGACGCGAACATAAGCAAGAGAAGTTGATCTTTGCCTGGCCTTCAACAAGGTGGAGACCACCGCAGCCGAATATCCCTTCTTTGTCAGCCGCGCCCTCTCAAGAGCCAAGCCATAAGCGAGAACCGATCCACCTGCGGCATGCGCACTACTGGCCTTTGCACTAGGAGATCCTCCCGGACTGGAAGCTGCCATGGATGACCCTCCAGAAGCTGAATGAGAATTGCGTACCACAGCCGCCTTGGCCAGTCCAGAGCTATAAGAATCACAAGACCCCAATGGGCCTCTATCCACTGCACTATCCTCCCTATTAGAGCCCATGGTGGGAAAACATAAAGCAGCCCTTCCTGGGGCTACTGCTGCATCAGGGTGTCGAAACCTTCCGACATCCTCTCCCGCCGCCTGCTGAAGAAACGACTGGCCTTGGCCAACTCGAAGGTCGCCATCAGATCCATCACCGGCACCCCCCATGGGTGCACCATCTAGGAGAGCACCTCCTGGTTGAGCACCCATTCTCCGGGATCACCCGCACTCGACTGAGATAATTCACCGTCACGTTGTCGATCCCTGCCACATGCACCAACAGCGCTTGGAGGTGTACCTCGGCCCAACCTAAGAGCCGATTGCACTCCTCCTCCAAGGGCACGCTGCCTGTGACCCCCCTAACAATTGATGTAGGCCACCATGGTTGCATTGTCTGACAGCACTCGCACCACCTTCCCCTGCAACCACTGTTGGAACTTCTGGAGTGCCAGGAAAACGGCCCTGATTTCCAGCCCATTTATCGACCAGCTCTGTTCCTGAGCATTACACTGTCCCTGGGCATAACGTACCTCGTAGTGGACCCCCCAGTCAGACAGGCTGGCATCAGTCGTTAGCGCAACCCATGACAGTGCTTCCAGTGGCATTCCGTTCTCCAGGTTCCCCAGGCGAAGCCACCACCGAAGGGCCTCCTTGGTCTCTCGCGGACAGGCAAGCCTCTGTGAAAGGGGATGGGTCTGGTGAGACCACCTCCGTAACAGGGACCTCTGCAATGGTCTCATGTGTGCCCTTGCCCATGGCACCAACTCGAGCGTGGCTGCCATGGTCCCCAGGAGCTGAAGAAAGTGCCAGGCTGTAGGCAAAGTCCTGGTCAGAAACTGGCGCACAAGCCTACAGAGCCCCTGCGCCAGCAACCCTGGGAGAAAAAAAAAACACTTTCCCTTCCCATGTATTGAACCGTGCTCACAAATATTCGAGGTTCTGAGAAGGTACCAGCTGGCTTTTGGACGTATTGACCACCCAACCTAAGCTTTCCAGAAAATGAAGCACCCGGGCCGTGGCCCGTTTGCTTTCTTGCTTCGACTTTGTCCGGATCAGTCAATAGTCGAGAAAGGGATGCACTAGTATCCCTGCCCTGCGAAGAGCCACCGCCACCACCACCACCTTAGTGAAAATGCATGGCGCAGTGGCCAGCCTAAAGGGTAACACCCAAAACTAGAAATGTCCCATTGGTACCGCAAACCAGAGGAACCACTGGTGCTCCTGTCAAATCAGGATATGCAGATAAGCCTCGGACAAGTCCAGAGACGTAAGGAACTCTCCCTTTCGAACCGCTACTATGACAGACCGCAACATCTCCATGTGAAAATGCGAGACCCTCAGACAGCGGTTTACCCACTTGAGATCTAGAACGGGGCGAAAGGACCCTTTCTTTTTTGGCACCATGAAATAAATGGAGTATCTACCACTGCCGTACTGGTCTGGAGGAACAAGAACCACGGCCCTGAGCTCCAACAGCCGCTGCACGGTATTCTCCACCACTGCCTGCTTGGCTGGTGCCTTGCAAGGAGACTGAATGAACAAATTGGCCAATGACCTCTAGAATTCCAGAGCGTAACCCTCCCCGAATGACTTTGAGCACCCACTGGACAGATGTAATTTGAGCCCAGACAGGGTAAAAATCCTGCAGATGACCCCCCCCCACCCCCCCACGGGCTGTACCCCCACCTGGGTCCCCCTCGCTTCATTGTGATTTCTTGAGCCCCGAGAGCGAGGAAGCCGCAAAACCTCTGCCGGCTCCATGAAATCCTCGAAACCCTTGGCCTCTTGAAGGAAACCTTCCCTTCTGGAACTGGTTAAATCTCATGGGACGGAAGCGCCTAAAGTCCCGTTGCTGCTGTCCCTTGGAAGCAGATGATGAGGAAGAGGGGCAGCATTCCCTTTGCTTATCATCTAGCAGGTGACCCCCTTTAGATTCGCCCAAGTCCTTTACCAATTTTTCCAAGTCTTCCCCGAAGAGTAGCTTTCCCTGAAAGGGGAGCTTGCTCAACCGAGCCTTGGAGGAACTATCCGCTGCCCAGTTAAAGATAGTAGCAAGTGGCTACCACTGAAGCCATACTATTCGAGAGACCCCTAGTCAGATCATAGTGGACATCTACTAAATATGCCGCCCCGATTCCAGTCTGGCTGCTTCCCCTCTCCTCCTGCTGTAACCGCTGAGACCACCTGAGGCAGGCTCTAGCGACCCAGGCCCCACAAATGGAAGCCTGAAGAGAAAGGGCATTCATATCAAAGACTTGCTTCAACAAAGTGTCCAACTTTCGATCCTGGATGTCCTTAAGCACCGCACAGCCTTCCACTGGAATCACTGTCTTCTTGGTGACCGCTGAAACCGCCACATACACCTTTGGCGGCTGAAGGAGTTCGCGGTCCTGATCGGACAAGGGATAGAGCTGAGCCATCACCCTAGAGCCCCTGAGGCCCGCTTCCGGCATATCCCATTCTTCCTGGATCACTCTATGCACCGGAAATATTCTTTGTGTTTTACGCACCTCCTGAATCAAGGGATCCTCCAACGTGTCATCCTCTACCAGGGGCGCCGCAGACAGATTAAGAGCCTTGAGGGATTCTGAGATGAGGGCTGGTAACTCCTCCCGGCGAAAAACCAGGACCACCCTCACCTGCTCTTCTCGCTCCAGGAGCTCAACATCCTTCAGGTCCTCCCCGACATCCAGCTCTGCGTCGAGGTTCTCTCCTTCCACAACCTCTGGCAGTGAACAGCAAATCGGGGAACGCTCCGAACCCTCCTCATAGGGTCTGTGCTTCTTTGCGGGGACTACACCTGCCTCCACCCCCATAGGTGTGCCTGCTTGCTTCTCCCTGTGTTTTGCCCCTGCAGAAATAGTGCCATGACCCAGATGATGCAGAGAAAAAGCTAGGTGGAGCAACAGTACAAACACCGGCGAGAAACCCGCCGGTGCCCCCACCTGCTCCAGGGTCAGCAGGAGGGAAAGACCAGGACTGGCCGAGGAGCAAGAAACTGTGTCCTGCGCTGGCAAGAATGAGGACAGTGAATCCTGTTGTTCCCCAAATGGAGCAATCACCTTCTGTCGCTCCAAACTGTCCCCTAGGGTTTGTTCCACAGAGACTGCCTCCTGAACACACCCCCTACAAATGCCTGCCTCCGACACAGCCCCTTGCCGCGTATAAGAACATAAGATATGCCATACTGGGTCAGACCAAGGTCCATCAAGCCCAGTATCCTGTGTCCAACAGTGGCCAATCTAGGTCATACGTACCTAGCAGTTTCCCCAAAAGACAAAGGTTCCACAATGCTTGTACTGGGTTAAGCATTGATATCCTGGGTCCCTTCTTAATAAAGGTTTAAGGACCTTTCCTCCAGGAACTTGTCCAAACCTTTTTTAAACCCAGCTACACTAACAGCCTTTACTACATCCTCCGGTAACAAATTCCAGAGTTTGATTACACGTTGAGTGAAAAAATATTTTCTTTTATTAGTCTTAAATAGTTTACCTGTAGCTTCACTGCATGTCCCCTAGCCTTTCTATATTCTGATAACGTAAACAATCGATCTACGTTTACACGTTCCACTCTGTTCATTAATTGATAGACTTCTATCATATCTCCCCTCAGCCGTCTCTTTTCCAGGTTGAAGAGCACTAACCTTTTTAGCCTTTCTTCATAGGAGCATCCTTCCATTCCCTTTATCATTTTGGTGGCTCTTCTCTGAACCTTTTCTAATAACGCTATATCCTTTTTAAGATACGGCGACCAGAATGGCACACAATATTCAAGGTGCAGTCTCACCATGGAACGATATAGAGGCATTATAAAATCCTTTGTTTTATTTTCCTTATGATACCTAGCGTTCTATTTGCTCTCTTGGCCGCCGCTGCACACTGGGCCGAGGGTTTTAACATGTTATCCCAATCTTTTTCCTGGGTGGTGGTTCCTAATGTGGAACCTTGCGATTATGGCATAAATTGTAAATAGTTATCCCTGTTATCCAAGTTGTATTACCTGTTCAACTGTAAACACAAAGTACCATCGGAAATGTGTAAATTCATTGTTCATTGTAAACCGCGCTGATGCTGAATAGCGCGGTATAGAAGAGACTATAATAAATAAATAAATAGTTTGAGTTGTTCTTCCCTAGGTGCATAACCTTGCACTTAATCAATTTAAATTTCATCTGCCATTTTGATGCCCAGTCTTCCAATTTATCAAGATCCTCTTGCAATTTTCCACAATCCTCATGGGTTTTAACAACTTTAAATAGTTTTTTGTCATCTGCAAATTTGATAACCTCACTCGTTATTCCCTTTTCCAGTTCATTTATCAATACGTCAAAAAGCAGCAGACCCAGCACAGATCCCTGGGGTACACCACTATTCACCTTTCTCCATTGGGAAAATTGGCCATTTACCTCTACCCTCTGCTTTCTATCTTTTAACCAGTTCCTGATCCACAATAGTACACTGCCTCCTATCCCATGACTTTTTAGTTTTGCCAAAAGTCTCTGATGAGGGAGCTTGTCAAAGGCTTTCTGAAAGTCCAGATGCACTATATCAACTGACTCACCATTATCCACCTGTTTATTCACACCTTCAAAAAAACATAACAGATTAGTAAGACAAGATCTTCCTTGTCTATAGCCATGTTGGCTGTCTCCCATTAGGTCATGACTATCTACATGCGGAGTAATTTTGTTCTTTATGATGGTTTCTATCATTTTTCCTGGTACTGACGTCAGGCTCACCGGTCTGTAGTTTCCCGGATCACTCCTGGAACCGTTTTTAAAAATTGGCGTTACATTGGCGATCCTCCAATCTTCAGGTATTACAGATGATTTTAATGAAAATTCACAGATTACTAATAGCAGATCTGCAGTCTCATATTTCACTTCTTTCTACACCCTTGGATGTATACCATCCGGCCCAGGTGATTTGCTACTCGTCAGTTTATCTAATAGTTGTAATACATCTTCCTGATGTATCAATATTTCCTTAAATTCTACCGCACCTTTAAATACTTCAGTCATGGGTAACATCCCTACATCTTCCTCAGTAAAGACTGAAGCAAAGAATTCATTCAGTCTCTTCGCTATCGCCTTGTCGCCTCTTAGTGCCCCTTTAACCCCTCTATCATCTAATGGACCAACTGACTCTCTCACAGGTTTTTTGCTACGAACGTATTTGAAAAAGTCTTCATTACGCATTTTTGCTTCCACAGCAAGCTTCTTCTCAAATTCTCCCTTTGCCTGCCTTATCAATGCCTTGCATTTGACTTGCCAGTGCTTGTGCTGTTTCCAGGTTTCGTCGTTTGGCTCTTTTTTCCATTTCATAAAAGATTCTTTTTTTGGCAATAGCAGCCTCTCTGATCTCACCTTTAAACCATGCTGGCAGTTTTTTGGACTTCCTTCCACTTTTCTTAAAGCGTGGAATACAGCTGGTCTGGGCTTCCAAAATAGTATTTTTCAACACCACCCAAGCTTGATGTAAGTCTTTAACCTTTGCAACTGCTCCTTTCAGTTTTTTTCTTAACTATTTTCCTCATTTTATCATAGTCTCCCTTTCGAAAGTTAAAAGGTAGTACTGTGGATTTCCTTACTATCCCTCCTCCACTAATTAAATCAAATGCGATCATGCTATGACCACTATTGCCAAGTGACCTGGTGTTCCACTAAGGACTAGGTCTAATATGGCTTCCCCTCTGGTCGGTTCATGAACCAGCTGCTCAAAGAAGCAGTCATTTATTTCATCTAGGAACTTTATCTCCCTAGCATGTCCTGCAGTGACACTGACCCAGTCGATACCGGGTAATTGAAATCACCCATTATTATTACTGCGCTGTAACATTTGTTAGTTCCTTGATTTCTTTGAGCATTTCATCATCCATTTGTTCACTCTGGCCAGGTGGTCGATAGTACACCCCCACTGTCATCACCTTCCCCTTTTTACATGGAATTTCAATCCATAGAGATTCTACAGCAAATTTTGTTCCCTGCAAAACTTTAATCCTTTCTGACTCAATGCCCTCTCTAACAGAGCGCAACCCCTCCACCAATTTGATCAGCTCTATCATTACGATATAGTTTGTACCCAGGTATCACTGGTTGCCCTCCTTTCACCATGTCTCTGATATTCCAATCATATCTAACCTCTCATTTAGTGCTATATATTCTAACTCTACCGTGTCAACACACCTAAAGATATCAACAGGGTACACAAGGACACCGAAAAACGAGCCTTATCAACAATCTGGAACGCCCTCCCCGACGAACAGCGTTCAACAACAGACCTTAAGGAGTTCAGGAAACTACTGAAGACAACCCTCTTCATAGAACACTACGGTGACATTACTTAAACCATGCAACAGACACCTCAATTCCCCCCACGTCACTATAAGCAAGGAACTGATACCCATAGCAATGTAAATAGCGCACGCTGTAAATAGCTCCACAAGAATGGAAGAGTGGCCTAGTGGTTGGGGCGAGTTACCTCAGGCCGGGGGTTCAAATCCCACTAGAGGACAGCAACCTTGGGCCGGAAGGACTGGGGTTTCTAGTCCCACAGGTGCTCCTTGTGGTCTTGGGAAAGCCATTTAACCCTCCATAGCCCATGTTCCCTGTAAGTATTAGCGTATGTGTCTCATATCCCCTCGTGTTAAATGTATCCCCCAATTGTGTTGTGACCACTTTGATTGAAGGATAAGGTGGTATACAAAACTGTATAAATAAATAAAGAATCAACATCCTGACACACTCACATGCATACACTGTATCTTATTGTTTGCTGTTCAAACCGCCTTGATTGCAGGATAAGGCGGTATAGAAATACGTTTAAATAAACAAACTCTCCCATCTTATTTTTTAGACTTCTAGCATTTGCATACAAGAATTTTAGAGACTATTTTATTCATATTAATCTGGTTATTTGTAGGAATGGGTAATTTGGGATCTTTAAGCTCTGTCTGCTCCATACTCGAGGGCATTTGGGCTACTTTACTCATTTTTGGAACCTCTCTGCTTATGGTAGCATCCTTCAAGGATACATTCTTCCGAACCATGTGCTCTTGGGCGACTGTCGGCTTTCCCCTATTATCTAGTTTAAAAGCTGCTCTATCTTCTTTTTAAAGGTTAATGCCAGCAGCCTGGTTCCATCCCGGTTAAGGTGAAGCCCATACCTTCGGAAGAGCCCCCCCTTTCCCCAGAATGTTCCCCAGTTCCTAACAAATCCAAAACCCTCATCTCTGCACCACTGTCTCATCCACGCATTGAGACTCCGGAGCTCTGCCTGCCTTTTGGGTCCCAACACTACAACTTAGGTCAAATATCAGAGGGTTTTAACTAGCAAACAGACAATGAATGCCCTCTAAAAGTATTGAGAATGTGCCCGATGAACTCCGCACTCCAAGTAAAAAGTTTAATCACATAAATGTGAATAATGGTCTCAGACTCACATCGGCAATGCTTAGAACATTCAAAAGCAGTATGCCTTATCTCATCAACGACCATATATATTCACAATTGTCTTAACAATGTTGTGCCTTTATACATTCATCAGATCTTTCTCTAATCTTTAACCATGTCATGAAACAAATGTTATATGTTAAAGATTGTGCTTATCTTAGAACTGCTGGTGTAATTTCCCGACGCCACCATGCAGGTACCGTTATTGCGTTTCGAATGCTTCTTCAGGGGAGTAAAATTTAACTCAGCACGATCTACAAAACAATAAGGAGTTTATAGCAGAAAAACGGGAAAGAAGAGGTGGACGCCAACGAGTCTGAATGGTGTGAGAACAGATCAGGGTGGTCCCTATACATTGACTTCTTCTTTAGTCCCACGTGAGTATCTGGTTATCAATATCTCGGAGGCACATTTGTCCATAGATCATTTTAATTTATTAAATAGAGGGCTTTCATTTGTTCCAGATATACATTTTGATAGTTTCCAATTCCGAGTTGATTTGGAGCATTTAATGCGGAAGCTTCATCTAAAGGTGTTTTTTGCTGCCCAAATTCCGGCAGGCACAAATGTGGGTCCAACTCAAGATCCAAACAGGATCCCATTGCCCATACGTTCTACTTGGGCACCCCCGGAGCCCCCTCCTCCTGCGTTGAATTTATTTAAGGAGTTAGTTCTGGCAGATGTTCAAAATTTGGAACGAAAACGTCCTTTGAGGTCTAGGGCACTTACGTCAGCAGAATGGAATTTTATTTATTTATTTATTTATTTATTTATGTAACATCTTTTATATACCGCGCTATTGTCATCAGCTCGGTTTACATGGAACAAAAATATGCATACATAGAACTGAAAGTGCATTTTACAAGTAACAGGGATTTGTAAACTTGGGACTAACAAGGTAAACTATGTAGAACTAGCTAACTATTTACAGAAGATTCAAGTACGTTAGTCAAATCTGGATGTATCAATTGGGATAAATGGTATGGTCGGGAAGTATCTGTAAAATGCTTTCTTGTGCAAAAAATTAGATTGGGAATGCTATGAAAGAACTACAAGCTCGGCCAGACATAGTAATACGGCGAGCTGATAAGGAGGGAGCCACGGTGGTGATGGATAGAGTCAAATACCTAGAGGAAGCGAAACGACAATTATCTCATGATAGTATCTACAAACTATTGTCACAAGACTCTACCAAAGATTTACAGCAACAAATAAAAAATATTACATCACAAGCACTAGAAATTCATGTCATTACCAGAAAGGAATGGAAGTTTCTCAATGAGTCTTCATCAACTTTAGCCAGATTGTATTTAGTCCCTAAAATACACAAGGATGCCCTGAATCCAACGGGGAGGCCGATCGTTTCTACGAAAGGGTCAGTTCTGGAACCCCTTTCGATTTACATAGACTCTTTTCTGCGGCCATTAATGTCCACTATTCCATCCTACATCAAAGATACCTCCCATTTTTTAAATATTTTGGAGGACTATTCAGAATGGGCATCCAGGGAACATGTACTTTTAGCGACGCTGGATGTCGCGGCGCTGTATACCAGTATCCCTCAGAAGGCAGCACATGCGGTCATAGTTACATCTCTGCGTGAAAAAGGAAATTTATCTTCGAGTCTTTTGGAGTTCATATCCAGTTTAGCGGAACTCACAATTTTCCATAATCACTTTGAATTTGAGGGGAAAATATACCAACAAATGTCTGGGGTAGCCATGGGGGCCACTTGCGCCCCTCAATGGCCAACCTCTACATGCAAGTTTTTGAACATCAATGGCTTGTAAGATCAACATACCAGCAACACATAGTCTTATGGAAGAGGTACATTGACGATGTTTTCATGCTATGGGATGGCTCCCTTATGGAGTTTCAACAGTTTGTGGACTGGCTGAATCAAGTGGACCCCCACATACAATTCACACATACGAGTCATGCTCAGAGAATTGTTTTTCTCGATGTGGAGGTTCAAAAAAGTCATCAGGGATGGCTAACTTCAATATATAAAAAGCCAACGGACAGAAATACTATTTTGCATTACAGTAGTAACCATCCTAAACAATTGCGTGACAGTTTGCCCCTATCCCAGTTCATTAGATATCGGAGGAACTGTTTGAGTGTGGCAGAGTATAAGACACAGGCAAAAAATTTGATGAAGGATTTTTGTAAAAGGGGATATCCCCAATCAATAATAAAGGTAGCATATAAGAGGGCACTGTATAACAGGGCTTTACTGTTGCAATCAAGACATGACAGCCCTACTATGGATGATAATATAAACTTCATTACAAAATTTTCCCCACTTAGTGGCGAAATTAAACGCATTATAAAGAAACATCGGAATGTGCTCAGTACTTTACCTGGGCTACAAGACAAGACCATTAGGTGTGTTTGGACCAGCCATCTAAACCTTAGGGACAAGCTTAGTCCGGCGAAATTGTGGTCACATCAGGCGGTAAGCCAAGTAGAGGAAGTAGGGCATAAACCATGTGGTTGTTGTAACATCTGCTCAGTGACAGAAGAGCTTAATGGATTTGAATACCATGGCAGAAAATATTTTTTAAAACATATTACCACCTGTATTTCGGATCATGTTGTGTATGCAATTAGATGCCCCTGTGGCCTATTATATGTTGGAAAGACAGAGCAACAACTCAAGATTAGAATCAATGAGCACCGCAGTAGATTAAAATGCAAGATACTAGAAGCCCCAATAGTGACACATTGCATCTTCAAACATCACACTTTTGAAGAGCTACGCTGTTTTGTGATTGAGTGGGTAATGGCAGGCAGGAACGGCAAGTCCAGAGCACAAACGTTACTGATCCAAGAACAAAAATGGATCTTTAGATTAGAAACAGTGGGTCCAACTGGCCTTAACAGCTCTATTGACTGGAGGGCCTGCATTTAAATCAGTAGCAGTTTCGTTCACCTGCAAGAAAACTTCCCGCATGGAAAGGGTACTGAATGTAATTGGGTGCCAGAACATCGTAACATTTATTTAAATCCTGACTGAGGTTGCGGTCCGCATGTGCGGCGTTAGACTGCACACCGAATAAGTTTGGATGACTATGTGATCTGCTATAAGCTGGATCGGGGTGCATCATTTGGCTGCATGGTACAAGATAGGGTGGATAGATCGGGGTGCATCATTTGGCTGCATGGTACAAGATAGGGTGGTACAAGATAGGGTGGATAGTACAAGATTACAACTACAAAATGCAGTTGTGACTATGGTGTATTTTCTGCTATAAACTCCTTATTGTTTTGTAGATCGTGCTGAGTTAAATTTTACCCCCCTGAAGAAGCATTCGAAATGCAGCAACGGTACCTGCACGGTGGCGTCGGGGAATTACACCAGCAGTTCTAAGATAAGCACAATCTTTAACATATAACATTTGTTTCATGACATGGTTAAAGATTAGAGAAAGATCTGATGAATGTATAAAGGCACAACATCGTTAAGACAATTGTGAATATATATGGTCGTTGATGCGATAAGGCATACTGCTTTTGAATGTTCTAAGCATTGCCGATGTGAGTCTGAGACCATTATTCACATTTATGTGATTAAACTTTTTACTTGGAGTGTGGAGTTCATCGGGCACATTCTCAATACTTTTAGAAGGCATTCATTGTCTGTTTGCCTTTTGGGTCCTGCACGTGGAACGGGAAGCATTTCGGAGAACGCTACCCTGGAAGTTCTGGATTTCAACTTCCTACCTAAAAGCCTAAATTTAGCCTCCAGAATCTCCCTACCACATTTTCCTATGTCATTGGTACTGACACGTACCAAGACAGCAGACTCCTCCCCAGCACTATCTAAGACCTTATCTAGGTGGCGCGTGAGGTCCGCTAACTTCGCACCCGGCAGGCATGTTACCAAGCGATCCTCTTGTCCACCAGCCACCCAGCTATCTACATGCCTAATGATCGAATCACCAACTATAACGGCTGTCCTAACCCTTCCCTCATGGGCACATGGCCCTGGAGAAACTGCCTCGGTATCACACACCAGGCACTGGGGGGTCTGGAAGACATACTCCACCAACAGACAGGGACTGTCACCAGCCCTGCAGGGCCTTGTTCTGACTTATTTAATCAATGGTCCTCCTACTAAGCAAAACAATTTTTTTTTTCAAGAGCACCCCTGTATTTAGACTCTTTCAGCCAGAATCCAAAAAGAAAACATTTAACTTGCAGCCATCCGATGTCTAGAGGAAGCTAAACCAGCTGAGGAAAAACCAAGGAAGGACAAGTAAAAACGCTCCACTGAACTTCCCACGCTGATGCCATGCGGTAGGGCCTGCACTTGCTAATAGCGCCCTTCAC
Organism: Ichthyophis bannanicus; assembly: GCA_033557465.1. Lineage (NCBI taxonomy): Eukaryota > Metazoa > Chordata > Amphibia > Gymnophiona > Ichthyophiidae > Ichthyophis > Ichthyophis bannanicus. The sequence goes on from CM066031.1 coordinate 1,531,630,104, forward strand.
CCAACAGTCTGCAACGGTCTCCGCTGCTGCTCCCGCTCAGCTACTAGCCCCCCTCAAATGAACCTTACCGCCAAAAACACTGCTTTCTCCACTGATTCTGCCATCTGCCTTGCCCTCTCGTGCTCAGCCGGAATCGTGGTCTCGGCATCGGGGGGAGGAGAAGGGAAGGGAAGGGAAGGACTCCAGATGCGCCCGCTTCACCTGCTGCCACTCCACAAATCTACACCAGCTCCTCACCCAATCCGTGGGTTCGGGAGCCGGCTCGATCAGCTCCAGGGCCCAAAGGAGCCTCTGCACCTCAACCCCGCTCCACTAGAAGGAGAGAGGTGGGGGAAAGGAGGGTAGATCTCCAAGTCTAACCCCTCCTGCACAGGGCTTCAGACTGACAAGCACACAGCACCAATTTAAAAACCAAAAAACTACAAGTCCAAATCAACCTAAGCACTAAATTTCCTTATCTGTCCCTCAAATGAGTCCAGCACCCTGGCTCACCACCTCCTCCAGCTGCTTGGATGAGTAAACTGGAGCCTGTGGGAGGTCCCTCGGGTATTTATACGAGAGTCATCAAAAGATGTCATGCTTAGTCTCCAAGCTGCTGGAGAAGCTGTTCAACCCAGAGGTTTCGGGACTGGACTGGAGGGACGATAAGGAATTAGTGTTTGTTAACTAGGGTAAGATGATCAAGTCACTTTGCATGATAAATCAATTTAATAGCAGAGTTCTGGATAATTGAATACATTTGACAGAATATTTTGATAGATCAACTGGAGTGAATTATAATAGTCAAGCCAGTTTATTAACAACATGCAAAGAATAACCATTCAGTGTCTAGGTAAGGTCGAATAGATCAAATCAAACATAAGATAAAAACAGATCTTTGAACCAAAACAGATATGTCTGGAATTAAACAGAGCTCTCTATCAAAACTAACCCCTAATGTGAAAATAGTATCTTTGACTGAAATTTTATGATCTGCCATTTGTTGAAGGAAGTTACAATCAGTAGAATTTTTGGGGAACTGAACTGCAATTGATTTTTGTGGGGTTAAGCACTAGTCGGTCGGTAGAGAGCCAATTAGCAATTCTATCTAACAAATTAGACATAATATACAAACAGGGGATCCCAAGCATCATGACTAATAATTATTTGAAGATCATCTGCATAGAGATTAATTTTGAAACCCAAATCCTGAATTAATGTTATTATTGTGTCAATGAATAAATTGAGAAGTGAAGTTAACAAAATTGAGCCTTGAGGGATCCTATAAGATAAATGAAACTGTAGTAGCTTCATTTCATTATTATAAAGGAAATAAGCCAACTCAAAGCAACTCCAATTATGCCTGTATCATTCACACAATTAAGAGAGCCTAATCGATTATTTTCATTTTTATTTTTATATACTGCCTACTTGTGAAGTCAAACAAGCTTTCCTATTGGATGCTGGGGAGCGTTCCCGCGCGGGCTCCGGCGGTACCGACAATACCCATAAGTGAAGAATACATTCCTGCTTGTTCTTGGAGATCAGGTGATCTCCAGGAACAGCAGGAATTTAGTCTTCACATATGGGCATCGTTGGTACTGACGGAGCTGTTGCGGGAACGCTCCCCAGCATCCAATAGGAAAGCTTTTGGGAGCATCCCACAGCGCCTGCGTGCTGCCTTCCCGCCTTTCTACCTCTCTCACTTCAGTTGAGTTTATAGCGGAGACCAAAGGAGAGGAGTAGAGAAAGAGAGAGAGATAGAGCGAGACAACTCCTAGGGGAGGTGGGTGGAGTGTAAAGACTAAATTCCTGCTGTTCCCGGAGATCAGCTGTCACAGGTGAGTAACTACGCTATCTCCAGGATCAAGCAGGAATGTAGTCTTCACATATGGGGATTCTCCAGCTTATAGATGCCAAGGGAATGACTCCAGCAAGCTGCAAACCCAAGTGAGATGGGTCATGCTTCCTCCCATGGACCTCTGGCATCAAACTCGGAACCGGCGGGTAGGAGTTGTATCAAGTATGAAAGAGATGCTGAAGAACAGCTTGGCCAAACAAGGCATCCCGACGGGAGTCTTTGTCTAAGCAGTAGTGGGCTGTGAAGGTATGCACCGAAGCCCAAGTAGCTGCTCTACAGATGTCGTCAATAGACAAAGAACGAAGATTAGCCATCGAGGCTGCCATGGCTCTCACATTGTGAGCTGTGACATGGCCCTCGAGAGAAATTCCTTTATTCTCATATGTAAAGGATATGCAATCTGCAATCCATTTAGATAAAGTTCTTTTGGAAACTGGAAGTCCCAAATGACTAGAGTCAAAAGCAACAAAAAGCTGAGAAGATTTTCTATGTTGCTTAGTTCTTTGAAGATAAAAGGCTAAGGACCTTTTACAATCCAAAGTGTGAAGATTCCTTTCTGCATTGGAGGCATGAAGCCTAGGGAAGAATAAAGGAAGATAAACCGACTGGTTTAGATGAAAAGGCAAAACCACCTTTGGCATAAAGTGAGGATGAGTTCCGAGGACTACTTTATCATGGTGGAACCTTGTATAAGGAGGGTCAGCCAAAAAATCCTGCAGTTCACTAATGTATCTTGCCGAAGTGATAGCAATTAGGAAAATGACTTTCCATGAAAGAAACTTTAGGGTTGTAGTGGCTAAGGGTTCAAAAGGCGGTTTAACGAGCTGCCCGAGAACAAGATCTAGATCCCATGCCACCGGTGGTGGTTTAATGGGAGGTTTTGTTAAGAGTAGGCCTCTCATAAATCTTGATATAAGTGGATGAGAGGAAATAGGTTGTCCTTCAAAAGGTTTGTGAAAAGCAGCAATAGCACTAAGATGGACTCTCACTGAATTGGTCTTAAGACCAGAAGTGGATAGTTGGAGGAGATACTCCAGTAGAGACTCCACAGGTAACAAAAGGGGGTTAAGTCCCTTTTGTGAACACCAGATAGAGAATCTTTTCCACTTAAAAGCGTAGGAGCGCCTCGTGGAAGGTTTTCTGGAAGCCAGAAGGATATCTTTTACCTGCTGAGAGAGGTTGATATCCAAGAAATCTAGGCTTTCAGTAACCAGGCCCTGAGATGCAGGGACTGGGACTTCGGGTACAGTAAGGATCCGTTCTCCTTGGAAAGGAGATCTGGAGCATTTCCCAACTCCAGAGGAGTGGTTTGAGAGAGACACAGAAGCAGAGGATACCACGTTTGCCTTGGCCAATATGGAGCGATAAGTATCATACGACCTCTGTCTCTCTGAAGTCTGAATAAAGTTTTGGGAATGAGGGGAATGGGTGGGAAGGCATAGAGGAAGTCCACACCCCAGTGGAGTAGGAAGGCATCCCTTGCCTGACAGTTGTGAGCCGGGATTCTGGAACAGAATCGGGGAAGTTTGGCATTCTGTGGACTTGCAAAGAGGTCTATATTTGATGTCCCCCAGATTTGAAACACTCCAGCAAGGTGGTCTGACAGGAGAGACAACTCGTGTGGCAGCAGTATTCAAATGAGTTTGTCTGCCCATGAATTTTGTATGCCTGGAAAGTATACCGCAAGAAGGTGGATTTGAAGCTCTCTGGCAAGGGCCCATAGTTGCAAAGCTTCGCTGCATAGCGACAGAGAGCCTGTTCCACCTTGCTTGTTCAGATAGAACATGGCTACCTGATTGTTAGTTTGGACCAGAACTGTCTTGTGGCCGAGATGGGCCTGAAATACTCGAACAGCATTGAAAATGGTTCTCAGCTCTAGGAGGTTTATGTTGTCAGACGGCTGCCTAGGGTGAGAACTTACAGAATCTTGACGATGCATATATTCATATGATTCTTGCAAGGTATTGTGGGTATTGTAGTTCATTCACTCCCAAACACAGCTGATGACAATAATTTGAGTTGTGAAACCAAGTGGTAAGATCAATAAAATACTTCTTTTATTGATGGGGTTTAATTCACCCAGCACATGTATGCTTGATAGCACTATAAATGAGGTTACTTGCTTGCAGTGTTTAAAATGGATAACAAAAAGTCACAAAGTAAACCAGAAAACAACCTTCAGCTTGTCAGGCAATTAGCTAATGTTTTCTTAGCAAGTAATTACCAAATACAAAGTCACAAAGTAAAGAATAAACTTTGCTGGTTAGGTTAACTTCTGCTTATTTTCCACGCCGATCTCAGCAGTGATTCTCCCTTGCTCACACACACAATCAGGTGCAGCCCTAATTACTATCAATGGACCAGCTGAAAGCCTTTAGCTGGCTGGCTGCTACTGTGTGAGCCCAAATCCTGCTTTAAGAGCTGTTTGCAGTGGAAATAAAGAACAAAGTTAGGTTTCTTTGTGATGGCTGATGTGTTTGCTCATAGAAAACTAGCGATAGCATTTAGATAAAGAACAGTCCATGTAAATAGTTTCATCTGCTGTATTTCCCCCTGCATCAACAATCATAGGGTCAATATCATACATTGGCACAGATGAGTCTTTCATCAAGGCACTATCATGAGAATGCTTATTCCCTTGCTGCCATTCTCTATTATAGATAGGGTCTGGATCAGTGTTCATACCTGAGCCTCTCCTGCTATCATTATTCCTCTCTGTATAGCCTGGCCAATATGCAATCCAATTCTGATGTCCAGCCTTCCAATCTTGATCCCTGGACGCTGGATCTTCTCTCACATACCTTCTGGCCTTGGTCTGAAAGTCCTTTCCACATGCAGTCTTCTCTCTTCCAGGTAGCCACTGGTGATTCCCATCTCTGCCACTCCATTCCTCTGGCTGAATCCAGTCCAATGGACTCTGCTGGCTTTTGGAATACCTCCCAGTATGAGTACTGCCTTGGAATCTCCCAGACCTTCCAATGGCCTTTCTTCTCTTCCTTCCAGAGAGTTTCCTTCTCTCTCTATCTGCTTGGCTTGGCTTCTGTTTCTCCAGGTGATACTGGTGCTTGTAGCCGTTGCTGTCTCTGTATCTCTTCCTCCCTCTGTAGCTTTTGCTGAAGCTCTCCCTGAAGCTGTTATCTGAAGAATAAGCTCTATTCTTATCCTGTTCTAATGTGTGCTGCTCCCTAACACAGCGCAGCTGTGTTGAATCAGGCCCTGCCCTTTGAGATGAGTGCTTAGGGATTACCTCATAGCTCTCTTGATTGCACACACATTCTCTCACTTCAGCCCCTCTCATGGCTGCTGGAAACCTGGTGCATTCTGGGACTGGTAGTCTTTTATGTGAAAACTCTGTTTTCTTGCTTCTACCAGAACTGACAGGTTGCTTGTTCAGAGTCACATCATCTTTTCTATAGCTCCTACCTGAGCTATGATAAGCTTCCTTATCACAATGTGAAGAGAAGTCTCCTGTGGGGTCCAAAGACCCTGAGTTGAAAGATGGTGCAAGTGGGCCCCCCAACCCAACTTGGATGCATATGTTGTTAGGGTTGCTTGGCACAGAGGCTTCTGGAAAGGAGAGCCTATGAGGAGGTTTTCCAGTGATTGCCACCATTGCAGGGACAAAATTAGACGTGTGGAGTTTCTGCTTTTGTCCGTTATCCGACCCGAGGCCTGTGTCCACTGAGAGGATAGGATCCACTGGGGCTGCGAGCATATGAAGGCAAGCATAGGGGACCACATGGACAGTGGATGCTATATGACCCAAAAGATGAGGCATCTCCCGACCAATCAGGAAGATCTTCATGGCTGCTTGGGATGCCAGCTGTATTATACGTAGACAGCGTGGCTGTGGCAGGAAAGCTTTTGACTGCCGTGTGTCTAGACAAGCCCCTATGAACTCAAGAGATTGAGAGGGGGTGAGATGAGATTTTGGGAGGTTTATGACCAATCCCAAGTATTGAAGGATTCTCTTGGTTTGAGAAAGAGCGAAGCTGGCCTCTGGAGCTGTTGATGCTCAAATGAGTCAATCGTCTAAGTAAGGGAAGACAAATATTCCTGGAGTTCTCAAAAATGCTGCTACCACTGCCATGCATTTTGGAAGACTCTTGGGGCAGAAGCCAGACCAAAAGGAAGAACTCTGTACTGGAAGTGTCTTCTGTGGACCAGGAATCTAAGGAACTTCCTACGATTTGCGTGGATGAGAATATGCGTGTATGCATCTTTTAGATCTAGAGAACATAGCCAGTCCTGACTCTGAAGGTAAGGTAGGAGTGTTCCGAGGGATATCATTTTGAACTTTTCTCGGAACAGATATTGTTTAATTCTCTGAGATCCAGTATAGGTCTGTGCCCCCCTGTTTTCTTTGGAATAAGGAAATAGGGGGAGTAGAACCCCGTACCCTGTTGGAATATGGGTACTATTGCTCCTTGAGCGAGAAGTGATGTGACCTCCTGCCACAAGAGGCCGGTGGCAGGGACCTGAGAATTGAACTGTTTGATTATTGTAGGCGGGGGCATGTTGAGAAAGTGAAGCTTGTACCCCAGTTGTACAATGGACAGAGTCCAGTTTTCTGATGTTATTTGTTGCCATCTTTTGGCAAAATGGCATAACCTGCCTGGAATGGTTAAGGATTCTGGTCCTTTCAGGGGCAGAATGACTAAGTTCTCTAGGTTAGAGTCAAAGCCCCTGAGGAGGCAGAGTTTGTTGGGCCAGTTGAGCTCTTTGAGCTTGCGCCTTTCTTTGTTGTCTGTTCTGTTGTTGTCCCTTTTGGGGAACATGAACTGGACAGTGGCCCAAATGGGGGTATGATTGGTAAAACCTCTGTTTCTTGAATGACTTTTTCTTTGTTGGGTTGGCTGTAGACTTTGATAGTCTGTTCAAGGTAGTATTTTCAGATTCAAGCTGATTGGCAAGGGGACTGGCAGGACAAGGCTAAAGAGATTTTCTCCTGTACAAGGAATGTTTCCCAGCTTGTCTTGCACCCACTGCTCTAAGTGTGATGCCTAAAGCCAGGCAATACGACGTGCACCTATGGAGATAGCAGAGGTTCTGCTTATGCATTCAAAGCAATCAAAGGTTGCACGGTTCATGAATTTAGAGACATTCTGGGCGTGCTTGACCAGGGTAAGGAATACTTCCCTTTTGTTTTCAGACATATTAGGGCTGATGAGCTCTAAGTCACGTGCGACTTCTTCCAGGAACATACCCATATAAAGAATTTAGGAACTGATCTTGACTGATAACATGGAGGATTGGAAGCATCAACACCCAAAGGAATCGGGTGTCCTCGATTCCCAGCCTGAAGGATTAGAAGAATGCGTTGTAGCACTCTTAATTCTACGCATGGCCGATTCCACTACCATTGAGTGGTGTGGTAACTGAGTCTTCTGAAAGCCAGGACAGCTTGGCACTCAGTATATGGTATAGAGGCGTCGGGAATGTGGAGACACCGTTAAAGGAGTTTCCCACCTCCTTAACATAAGATCATGTAAGATCTTGTGAATGGGAAGCATAGCTGCTTCTTTAGGAGCCATAGGATATTGTAGAATTCTTAATTCTTCTGCCCTAGGTTCCTTTTCTGGAATCAACATAATTGAAAGACCTTTGGCTAAATCACGTATGAAATCCTGGAAGTACATGTCTTCTGGAGGAGACATTCTGCGTTGAGGAGAAGGAGTTGGATCCTCTGGTAGGATGGCTCTAGTACCGGTAGAGTCATCAGAATCATCGGCATCGGAAGATTTGAAGTATCTCGGTGACCGGTGTTCGTGCAACGCTTGGTACCGGTACCGCTCAAAGTCGGTATCACGGTGTCCCAGTACCGGCCCTTCGATGTCTGAGATAGACTCGAGGTTCGGCATGGACGGAAGCATACCTGCCAAAGCAGGTGCAGTCAATACCAGCACCGATGTTGGTACCGATACCTGTGGAACCATCTGTAGCAGTCTTAGCGGTACCAAAGCTGCTAAAAGGGTCACTAGACTGCATTCGATAGCGAGGATTCCCTTATCCATCGCTCCTGCCGATGCCTGGGTGTCGGTAACAGTGGAAGCGGCCACGACCCCAGAACATGGCACCAGTAGTTCTGCAGAGGTGGAAGCCTCTGGAACATCCTGGAGCCCCGTTAACGCTTTGGAGACCGAAGACTCCCGCCGGAGCTGTTTTGCTGGTGAACTTTCCTCAAGGGCAACGCCAGTGGCATCTCGATGCTTAGAAAGAGATCTACCCATTGAGGCCCGGCTAGTCTTGGAAGACTTAAGTTTAGTTACCCGAGATCCATGGGAGGAAGATGAAGCTCTGGAAGACGTCGATGCAACTGACATCGTATCCACAGCAAAAAGGGTACCGAGTTTTGCAGCTCTATTCTGCAGGCGAGACACTCCAATGGACAATGTTCAAGACCTAAACATTTAAGACACCAATCATGGGTGTCGGTGACAGATATAGTACCGCCACAGTTAGAACATTTCTTGAAACCACTAGCTGGCTTCTCCATGTTTGAAGAAAAGTGGGCCTAGTGCCCAAAATAGCGCTTAGCACCGAAAGGGGAGAGACCCCTGAAAGAAAAAATCTTTTAGAAAGCTAGGTTTGGTTTTTTTTTGGGGGGGGGGGGGGGGTTTGAAAAAGAAGAAAAGAGAAACGGCAGTACCAGTAGGCGTCCAATGAAGGCAGACGCGACCACAAAAAGCAAAAGAATAAGAATAAATTTTCTACGGTGACAGGGTACACGTCCTGTCGGCTCTGCGGAAAAAGAAAAACTGAAGTGAGAGAGGTAGAAAGGCGGGAAGGTAGCACGCAGGCGCTGTGGGATGCTCCCAAAAGCTTTCTTATTGGACGCTGGGGAGCGTTCCCACGCAGGCTCCGTCGGTACCGACGATACCCATATGTGAAGACTACATTCCTGCTTGTTCCTGGAGATAGGGGTTTCTTGTCTGTGACGGGGACCATGTATTTCTTCGGTTTGTTTGATTTTTTCCCTTTGGTTTTTGAATCAATCCTGTTCTCTTTTTCTGTACAAGTGTTTCACTTGGAATTATTGTAAAATGATAAATATAAAATAAAAAAGAAATAAAAAAAGAAATACAAGAGATCGCAGAGAGAGGAAGACAGGCATCTATATTTGGAAAAAACTTAGAGAAGCTAGCAAAGTAGTCAAGAAAGCAAAGATTCAAAAAGAGGAGGAAACAGCCAATGCAATAAAATGGGGGGATAAGACATTTTTCAGATATGTTAGTGAGAAAAGGAAGGGCAAAAGTGGTATTGTCAGACTCCAGAGTAAACGAGGAATATGTAGAAGATGATGAGGTTAAAGCGGAATTGCTTAACAAATATTTCTGTTCTGTGATCACAGATGAAGAACCAGGAGCAGGATATGGAAGGACAGACTAGATAAACCATGTGGTCTTTTTCTGTCGTCATGTTTCTATACCGTCTTCCCGGACCCAGTCTCTGAGGTGGTCTTTGAGGACTTAAGACTTCTTGCGTTCCACCTCTGGGGATTTTCTCTATGAGAAAACATGGCTGCGGGACTCCGAGGTCACCCGGGCTTCACGGGACACCGAGGTACCAGAGGGGGCGCTGGAGCGGGGTACTGCCAGAGACTCTGGTGCAGAATCAGATGTGTGAAAAAATATTTCTTGTTGCTGCTGACAGATTTTAAGGGCCTTTGGGGTCATGGTCCTACAAAGCTCGCAGTCCAAATTGTTGTGTTCCGAGCCAAGGCACCAGAGGCAGCAGTCATGCGGATCGGTGAGGGACATCATCTTACTGCACTGATCGCACTTCTTGAAGCCGCTGGAGGCCATTGGAAAAAAGGGGGCCCTGCCACCCAGCAGGGGTCAAAGACCTCTGGCCCAAAAAGGGCACGAACACCAGTAGAGGGATACCTGGAAGAAAAATTTAAAAAACAAGTGAACGAACCCGAGGAGCAATGGCAAGGCAAGCAGGCTCGGGGGGCAGGAAAGGAACCAGTGCACAGACCAGATAAAGTATCAAAAAACATACTTTTACCCAGGGAAACTGGACAGACATCTAGAGGGCTCTGCAGAAAAAGGAGACTGAGGCAAGATGGCACTCTTGGGCGGGAAGGGGACCACGCATGCGTGGTGCATCTCCCAAAGGCTTTCTTTGAGAGTTGGGGAGATGCTTCCACGCGGGCTCTGTTGGTGCAGACATCATCCATATGTGAGGACTGACTTCCTCCTTATTCCCGGAGAAACTGCTCTGCACCGTGACTTCCCCGCTACTGCTGCGGCCCCAGGACACCAACATTAACCAGGTTCTGCTGTCTTCTGAACTGTGCTGTAAGCATAGGCGCCATCGGGCAGTGGAAGCGCACCAAAAACCCCATGGGGGGATGAACAGCTGCAATCAGCTGCTCCACACACTGCTAAGAGCCAGGAGCAGCCGAATCAGGGGACTCAGCAGACGGAGCACCACTTTCCCTGTTAAGGCTTTCACTGCTTGCTCTGTCTTAACCTTGTATGTCTTCTTTTTCCTTTGCTAAACTTTAAACACCATCACTGCACTGTGCCAGCTTTCCAATGTAAAGCCTTCTATGCTGGTCCCAATAAAAGACAGAATGTAGAGATTTTTCTCCCCTATCAACTCCTTAGTTGTCCCTCAGTGAGTCCTAGTACTGGGATCACATCTCACCAGCTACTTGGAGACAAATATTAGAGCTGGTGGGAGGTGCCAGCTGTCTATCTATGGTGATGTCAGAAGTGTGACATGCTCAATCTCCATGCTGATGGTGAGAGGTGTCAACCCACAGGTGGAGACTGGACTGTAGGAACGATAGGGAAGACTGCATTCCTGCTTCTTCCTGGAGATGACTGGACATCCAAATGGCAAATTAAATTTAATGTGGACAAGTGCAAAGTTATGTACCTAGGAAAGAACCCAAACTATGTTTACACGATGCAAGTTACCACCTTAGAAACCACCACCCAGGAAAAAGATTTAGGTATCATGGATAAGACATTGAAACTCTTTGCCCAGTGTGCAGCGGTGGCCAAGAAAGCAAATAGAATGCTAAGAATCTTAAGGAAAGGAATGAAGAACAAAACCAAGGATATTAGAATGCTTCTGAATCGTTCCGTGGTGCGACCACACCTTTAATATTGTATGCAATTCTGGTTTCCATATCTTAAAAAGGATATAGCAGAATTAGAAAAGGTACAGAGAAGAGTGACAAAAATGGTAAAGGAGATGAAAGGATACCCCTATGAGGAGAGGCTTAAAAGGGTGGGGCTCTTCAACTTGGAAAAGAGAAGGCTGAGGGGGAATATGATAGAGGTCTAAAATTAATGAATGGAGTGGAACGGGTATATGTAGATAGATTGTTTACACAATCAAAAGGATACTGGACCTTGGTCTGACCCAGAATGGCATTTTTATGTTCTTATCTCTAGGAATACATGGGTCACCAGCAATGTTCCCTCTAATTTTCTGTAGGCTGTGTGCGCATAAAATATCAGCTGTGCAGCTTCTGAAGGAAGGTTACATTTTTTGTGCGCCACATAACAACACTCGGAGTTATATACTTTAAAATTTGACTACACGTCAGAATACAGTATATACACCACATTGATTGCACTAGAAAATATTGTAGAACTTGTGAAAAACGTAAATACACAACAACTTTTAAATTTTAAGACGTCTGTGTTGTTTTCTATCAGAATCAGAACCGTAATTTTTGTGCGCTCTGTTGTAAAGTATGTGCGCTCGCTTGGCAAGGTATGTGCGCGCGCACACGCGCACAGCTTAGAGGGAACAGTGGTCACCAGGGAGAATCTCCTTCAAGAATGAGGGAGGGTTTGAATCAAATGAAGATGCACAAAAATTCATAGAGATGAACAGTTTTTCTACCCCAACCTTGGGGGGAGGAGGGAGCATGATCAAAGCTCGCTCTGAGGCACTCGAATAGGTGAGGGAAAAATCAAGATTGGTATCCAAAGGACAGTGTAGAAGGGACTTATAGATGGCAAAGAAACAACTAAATAATTAACTTTGGTCATAAAACAAACTCTGGGAGTGGAGTAGCAGCCTAGTGCTTATAGCACTGGCTTAGTAACAAAGAGACCAGGGTTTGATTCCCACTAGTACTCCTTGTGGTCTTGGGCAAGTAACTTAACCCTTCATTGCCTCAGAAGAAAGGCCAGGCAATCTGCCTAGAAAACCCAGGAGCTGCTGGGTCACCAGCAGTTAGCACTGACTCAAAGGCACACATTGCATTGCATTTTATTGCATTGCATTTTTATTTGCAATCAAAAACTGACCAAAAAAGGTCAGGAGAAACAGATACTAAATTAATTAGTATTTATTATTTTGTGCAGCACTAGTTGTCAAGCAATTTTAAATAACTGCCATGGATAATTCCCTTTAGCATGCATTTGAATGGAAACAAAGTTCTTTTTCCCTTGCCAATTAATGCCTTACATTTCCTTTTGCACCAGGAGGCTTTCAAAACTGTGCTGATCACATTTTGTTTTCCTCCACTTCAGCTCATCTCTATGCAATTTTTAAGTGATTTCAGGGCCCCTTCTGCACTCTATACATTCCTTTAAATGGGCAATTTGATCTAAAACAACATGCAACAGCAGTTCCAGATCTCTAGTTTACAATTAAACGAGCGGGAAGGTAAAGAGAAGTTGAATAAAGAAAGGCCATTGCTGGTAAAATTTATTCTATTGAGTGATTTAAAATACCTTGTCCATTTTTTCATATACCATTTGGGACATAAAGCTCTAGATACAGAGCATGAGACACAAACCAATGCTATAGAGTGGACATTACTGTCAGTTGAACTTTATAGCAGGTCTTTTGCAGTGATTTATGGGCTCTGTGTTGTGGATTACTAGGTTTTGGAAAGTTCTAACATATTTGTTTCTTGGCCTTCCCGACTGTGCCTTGACTTCCACAGTTCCATATAACTTCCATTTTTTAACAATGTTTCTGACAGTTGAAATTGCAAGGTTATCCATATATAGATTAGTTTGTTAATAGCCTTCTCCTACCTTATAACTGTGAATTATCTTCATTTCATTGTTCTACATTGGAATTATCTTAACCTAGCTTATCGAAAGTCTAACAAATAAACTCTTTGGGTCTTATTAGCATTTTTTTAAAAATAGTACAAAAAAATAAATAGAAAAAATGTCCAAACTATGGTAAGCCCATATTTACTATTTTATTATTTTCAAACAAATAAATCAGCAAAATTCTTGATCTATTCATAAATACATGAGAAGCAGCAAGCTTCCACTTAGATGATGACTAAAGCTGCAAATAAAATAGATTTCCATATTGAGACATACAATTTGATCTGGAAATGCCAAAACCTTTGAACACAACTGTAGTTAACACATTTGAGGTCCTTACTAACACAACATGCACTAACTCCTTGTGGCCTTGGGCAAGTCATGTAACCCTCCGTTGCCTCAGAAAATCCAAGTTATCAATGTCCCTGTTTAATGTACATTACCAAGTTTAAGTTACAATGTAAATCGTTTTGACTGAAATGATAAAGCAGTATAAAAAAAACCTTGTTAAATAAATAAATAAATAAAGCAGGTGCTATTTGCCCCAGGGCCCACAGCATAAAATAGGCCCTGCAGCAAATGACACACATTAACAGTATTAGCAAAAGATATACTTTACTACTTTAACAAAAATAAATTGTCATGCTAATAAAGTTGCTTGAATCCTGGTGTTTCCCTTATTAAAATATATTACAAGAAGGGAAACCACTCTAAGAAAGTGACATCACAAATGAGTGTGAAATGCCCTATAAGATTATTGGACTTACTAAGAGAATTAAATAGTTCTTTGTTGCCAATGACCTAGGATATTGGTTCTCTAACTAAATAACACAAAGGAAGCATATAGTTGTAAAACAGTACCTCCAACTACTATGGCCACCATTTCATGTATAATACTTTGTACAATATCTTGTGCCTTTTCTTCAAATTCATGGCTGTCACCATCACATACCTCTGGATCTTGAAAAAAACAAAACACATCATAAAATAAAACACATTTTTAAGAGAACTGAAAAAAGCTCACTACAACTCTTAGAGGTTACTAATCATAAATAAAGCCCTTTAAATACTTGCATCATCCTTGTACAAGTTTCACATTCTGCTGTCTAAAAAATACAATTCAAATGCATTAAAAGTAGGAGTTTTGTTTCCCTAATCTACAGAAACTGCTCAATGCTTTCAATATGAGAAAACAGCAGAATTCAAAAAGTAATTAATAATCCATAATCAAAAAAGTCTTGATTGCCTCAGTCTTCATACCTTTTGTCACAGTAATCCCAAATTAGTTCCAGTTCCAGAAATTCCCATAAAAAGGCCAACAATAAGTTAGAGAGACCCCATGTGGTCAATAACAGTAGTAAAGGTGATTTGAATACTCCTAGGTGAAGCAAACCGTTTTAGTTGTATGAAGTAAATCTGAAGCAAAGGTCTAACAATGCTGAGCATGGACCTGCCAAAATAACTCTATTATAAAGTTATTAAAGGAACAGATTGGGACAAGACTATAATAAAATTTCAGTGCAAATTAATACCTCCAGGGCACTATCAGGTCCATCACTGTAAAATGGAAATATTTTGGCATCACCGGGATACAGCCTCAATCGGGCCATCCTTCCAAAGTCAGTAGTTGTAAGTTAATGAAATTGCTTAATAAAGTCACCAAGAGGTCCAAGATTACATTACAACTACAGAGCTGAGTGTGCAGAAAACTACCACCACCACTACTACTTATTTCTATGGTACTATTTACTAGAGGTCATTTCTAGCTCTGCTTTTGCTTAATACGAGGGCCGTTTTTTTTTCCACCTCCGATCGCTCCGTGCAGACGCTACGCGGGCAGCAGAAAGCAGGCATGCGCTGTAGGCGACTGCGCAGCTCTTGCACTACACACTCCGCCATTGTTGACATTCAGGCGTCAGTCGGCATTGTGCTACAGCCACGTAAACATGTCCACCATGATTGATGCTCCCTCCAAGTGTGAATTGCGAAGTGTGATTCGTTTTCTACAGGCTGAAGGCCATAGTGCTGCAGAAATCCATCGGAGAATGAGTCGTGTGTATGGGGAAAACTTCATGAGTGATGGTGTTGGGCCAAGGACGCAAATCTGTCATTTCAGATGACCTGGTGCAACGAGTTGACAGAATGGTTAAAGAAAACCGCAGATTCACCATTACTGCTTTGTCTACGGAATTTCCAGAGGTTTCAAGGTCTGTTTTGTACTCTACTGTTACTGAACGGTTAGGCTACAAAAAACTTTGTGCACGTTGGGTCCCAAAAATGTTGACGGACGGCCACAAAAGCGCTTTCAAACCAATGAGGACCTTCAAACCAACGTCAAGGACTACTTGAATTCATTGGCGGCAACTTTCTTTGCAGAGGGTATTGAAAAGCTTGTCCACAGATATGACAAATGTCTCAATCTCTTCGGTGATTATGTCGAAAAGTAACCGTAAGTGTACCAATCTTTTGGTAATAAAATTATTGTTTTATATGAACTTGTCTTTTATTTATAGTCTATCGGAGGTTGAAAAAAAAAACGGCCCTCGTATATAATTAACCTAAGATATGCCAAAAGGTAGACAGATTCCATGCTGCTTATCCCAGGAGCAAGCAGTGGATTTCCCCAGTCCTCTTTAGTAATGGTTTATGGACCTTTTCTCCAGAAACTTGCTCAACCCTCTTTTAAACCCAGCTACACTACCAGCTTTTACTACATCCTCCTCCTCTGGCAACAAATTCCAGAGTTTGATTATGCATTGATTGAAAACAAATTTTCACCAATTTATATTGTATTTCATGGTGTCCCCCTATTCTTTCTACTTTATGAAGGAATAAACAACTCATTCATGTTTACTCCTACTCTGCTCATCATTTTATAGACCTTTATCTTATCTCCCCACAGCAGTCTCTTATCCAAGGTGAACAGCCTAACCCTTTAAGCCTTTGGCATATAGGTATCCTACACACAGTATTCAAGGTAAAGTAACATCATGGAGCGATACAGAAGCAATATCCTTGGATGAATTCTCTATTCCTTTCCTTATGATTTCTTGTATTCTATTTGCTTTCATGGCTACCCTGCACACTGGGTAGAAGGTCTCATCCATGACGACACCTAGATTCTTTTCCTGGGTGCCAATTCCTAAATATAGAACCTTTCATCATGTACCTGTAGTCTGGGTTGTTCTTCCACAAGTGCATAGCTTTGCACTTCTTCAAATTAAATGCCATCTGCCATTTGGATACCCAATCTCCCGATTTCTCAAGGTGCTCTTGCAATTTTTGAACAATCCTCTTGTGATTTAAAAACTTTAAATAATTGCATCGCATCTGTAAATGTGATCATCACACTTGTTCCGATTTCCAGGTCATTTATAAATATGTTAAAAAGCAGCGGACCCTCTAGCTACCGTGAGAACTGACTGGTCAATGCAGTTTCCTGAGCCTACCAATAAATGCCTACTCACACCGCAGCTACAAAGTAGTATTATTTAAAACTGACAAAAGAAATAGCATAGTTACTCACTTATAGCAAGTGTTCTCTGGGAAGAGCTGGAATCAATCCTCACATATGGGTGATGTCGGCATAGACAGAGCCTGCACAGTAACCTCTCCCTAGCTGTCAAAGAAAGCCTTTGGGATATCTACCATGCATGTGTGATCACCTTCCCGCCAAAGGGTGCCATCTTGCCTCAGTATGTTGACATAGATCAAGATGGCAAAAAAGAAAGCAACTCCCCAGGGAGGAGGGAGAGTTGTGAAGACAGAGTCCCGCTATTCTCGGAGAGCATCTTCTACAGGTGAGTAACTACACTTTCTCCAGGAACAAGCAGGAAGTCAGTCCTCACATATGAGACTCCATAGCTACAGCCTACCGAAAAAAACAATAAGCCACGGGCGACCCAAAAAGCAAACCGTGAGGAACAGCAGAGAGTATAGTTCGGTCGCAAGACCTCAGCAGTGACCCCAGCATCAACCAGGGAAACCAGTTCTCTGGTAGCCTGGATACACAGGAGGGCCAGAGGGCAGGAATTGCCGCAAACCTCAAACAGATGGCAGAGTACTGCCTGGCTGAAGGCACTGTCCCACTGGGACTTCTATTTCCAGGCAGTAATGCGCTGCAAAGGGGTAAACTAAGGACCAGATGGTGGCCCAGCAGATCTCCAGCAAGAGGACCGAGCGGAGGCTCACCACAGATGCTACCATGACCTGGGTGCTGTGCGCCGTGACACTCCAACGAAAGACCGGCCTACCTGTAGGTGAAGGCGATGCAGTCCACCACCCAAGTGGAAAGAGTATGCTTGGACACCGTTACACCCAGGCGATTAGGGTCATAGGAAATGAAAAGCTGCGAGGAGGGGCGATGAGGCTCGGTATGCTCCAGATGGTAGGCCAAAGCCCGCTCACAGTACAGAGTGTGGAGAGCGGCCTCTGCCCTGTTTGCACGAGGCCATAGAAAAAATGTGGGAAACACTATCTCCTGGTTGAGATGGAAGGAGGGAACCACCTTAGATAGGAACTTAGGGTATATCCAGAGCACAATTATTCCTGTGGAATCTTGTGTAGGGGGCATGAACCACCAGAACCTAGAGCTCACTGACTCTGCATGCAGATGTGAGTGCCACAAAGAAAACCACATTCCAGGACAGATACTTGAGGTGGCAAGAAGCCAGCAGCTCAAAGGGAAGAACGATAAGCTTTGAGAGGGCCACACTGAGATCCCATCGCGCCGCCGGTGGGCAGGTGAGTGGTCAAGAGAGCACTGGCTGAGAGGTGTTGACAGTACACTGAGGTATACGCTGATGGAGCTAGACTTCAGACCAATGTTGGACAAGTGCAGCAGGTATTGCAGAACCAGCTAGACAGAGCAGAAGGGATTGGCACCCTTCCCCGCACACAAGAGAATCTATGCCACTTGAAGGCATACACCTGTCTGGTGTACTCCTTGCGGAGGTGCAGGAGAGAGCACTCTTCCTCCTGCGAGAACAGGTCCGGGATGCATCCCAGGGGGACTGGGGGTGCCAGAGACAGGCTGAGAAACAGAGGAAACCATGGCTGTCAGGACCACTGGGGGAGCTATGAGAATCAGGGTGGCCCGGTCGAGCTGGACCTTGAAAAGAGTCTTGGCAATGAGCAGTGTGGAAGGATAGGCATAGAGAAGGCCCTTCGTCCACAGGATAAGAAACGTATCAGCTGCCACCCAGGAGAGATGCGACACCCTGGAGCATAAGCAGGGCAACTGAGCACTGGCCGGGCTGGCAAAGAGATCCATCGCAGGAAGGTCCCAGTGACGGAAGAGTCAGTTGGCCACTCGTGGGGCTGGAGAACCTGGCTGAGTTGGTCTACCACCTAGTGAAACACGTAATGTAGTGGATCTTCCAGAAGCTATGGATCTGGGTGAAGCTGAAGAAAGTGTGTCTGAAACGGACAGCATAGAAAAGCACATGGCCCAGGGTTGCCATGAGCAACGTAAACAAAGAGTGTCACGAGGGGAGAGAACACGCCCAAACTGCAAACAAGCCCCAAGCTCAGTGTGTAATGAGAGGCAGCTGGATGAGGGCGGGGTGCAGTTAAGCCCTAGGACACATGCACATAAAAATTACTCACCTGAGGATAGTGAGGGAGCAGCAAGAGGAAGAACAAGGAGAGCAAGAACAGGAACAGAGAGAGCAAGGAGAGGACTCAGAACCAGGAGTCGTCTCAGCAGGAGAGTTGATGAGAGACCCAGCTGCAGGACTGAAGGAAGCCTTGGTCGGAGGACTGGTTGGGGAACCAGTTGGAGAAAGGGACCAGAGGAAAGTGTCCAAGTTGAAAGCTGCAGGTCCAGTGAAGCAGAGACATCCTGGCCAGAGGACATTTATATGTCAGAGAGAAAGCAAAGGGTAAAAGGCAGGAGAACCAGCTGTGCTGAGAGGTTCCTGTGTGAGAAAGCCGGAAGGTAGGCTGTATAAACCTTATAGAAGAGAAACTGAATGTATAAGTTTGTGGGGCTCTCCTATAGCAAACTCCAGTATATGTGGTAATCTTCCACCCTGCTCTGTAGCAATGGGGGAAGGAAAGTCTCGAGGCAGTGAAGAGAGCTTGCTCGTTGGAGGGACATATAATAATCCACAAAAAAGCAGTTACTTACCTGTAACAGGTGATCTCTGGGAACAGCAGGAATAAATCTTCACATATGGGTACATCGGTACCGACGGAGCCTGCGCGGGAACGCTCCCCAGCTTCCCAAAAAGAAAAGCTTTTGGGAGCATCCCACAGCGCCTGCGCGCTGCCTTCCCGCCTTTCCTAACCGCCTCTCCTCAGCTCGAGTTTTAAAGCTGAGACAAAGAGAGAGAGGAAAGGAAAGATAGATAGAGATATACAACTCCTAGGGGAGGTGGGTGGGTTGTGAAGACTTATTCCTGCTGTTCACAGAGATCACCTGTTACAGGTAAGTAACTGTGCTATCTCCAGGAACAAGCAGGAATGAGTCTTCACATATGGGGACTCCCTAGCTAGAGATGCCTGGGAGATCCCCAAGGTTGTGAGACCCTGAGAAGGGCTCTACCTCTTCCTCAGGCATCCAACCAGGGAAGGAGGGTAGGAGTTGATTAAGCATGGAACAGGTGTTTGAGAACAGCCTGACCAAACAAGGCATCTCGGCGGGAGTCCTTGTCCAAACAATAATGGGCTGTGAAGGTATGAACCGAGGCCCATGTGGCTGCTCGACAGATCTGGTCGATGGACACAGAATTAAGATGAGCCATAGAAGCTGCCAAGGCTCTCACATTGTGAGCTGTGACATGGCCCTCCAGAGAAAGGTTCTTACTCTGGTAGGCGAAAGAAATACATTGAGCAATCCAATTGGACAGTGTTCTCTTAGAGACTGGAAGTCCTAAATGAGAAGGATCAAAAGCAACAAAGAGTTGAGAAGACTTTCTATGTTGCTGAGTCCTTTGTAAGTAAAAGGCGAGAGCCCTTTTACAATCCAGGGTATGAAGATTCCTTTCAGCACTTGATGCATGAGGACCTGGAAAGAAGACAGGTAAATATACCTCTTGGTTCAGATGAAGGTGTGAGACCACTTTAGGCATAAAGTGTGGATTGGTCCTGAGGACTACCTTATCATGATGGAACCTTGTATAAGGAGGATTAGCCACTAAGGCCTGTAGCTCACTGATGCGGCGAGCTGACGTGACTGCAATAAGGAAAATGACCTTCCAGGAAAGAAATTTCAAGGAGGTAGTGGCTAAGGGTTCGAAAGGTGGCTTCATAAGCTGACCAAGAACCAGATTTAAGTCCCATGCCACCGGAGGAGGCGTAATGGGAGGTTTAGTTAAAGTTAGGCCTCTCATGAATCTTGCAATAAGAGGATGAGAGGAAATAGGTTGTCCATTGAGAGGCTTAAGGGATGCTGCAATGGCACTCAGATGGACTCTTACTGAATTCGTCTTAAGGCCTGCATTGGAGAGATGCAGGAGATATTCCAATATAGAATTCAGAGGTAATGCTAGAGGGTCAAGACCCTTCTCAGCACACCAAATGGAAAATCTTTTCCATTTAAAAGCATAGGAACGTCTAGTAGGTGGTTTCCTGGAAGCATGGAGGATATCCTTCACTTGTTGAGAAAGATACCAACCTTGAAGGTCTAGGCCTTCAGCAACCAAGCTCTGAGGTGAAGGGACTTGGGGTTTGGGTGCCACAAAGTTCCCTCCTCCTGGGTCAGGAGGTCTGGGGCAGCTCCCAAATCTAGGGAGGGAGCTTGAGAGAGATGCAGAAATAGAGGGCACCACACTTGGCGTGGCCAGCATGGAGCTATGAGGATCATGGACCCTTGATCCCTCTGGAGCTTGAACAGAGTCTTGGGGATTAAGAGAATGGGTGGAAAGGCATACAGGAAGTCTTGACCCCAATGAAGGAGGAAGGCGTCCTTGGCCTGAACTTCCTGACACGGAATTCTGGAACAGAACCGGGGAAGTCTGGCATTCCACGGACTTGCAAAGAGGTCTATGTCCGGAGTTCCCCACTCCTGAAAGATCCTGAGTACCTGGTCCATCTGCAGGGACCATTCGTGTGGAAGCAGAACTCGACTGAGTCTGTCTGCCCAAGAGTTTTGGATTCCTGGAAGGTACACGGCCAGGAGATGGATTTGATGCTCTCTGGCGAAGGCCCACAATCTTAAAGCTTCGTTGCAAAGCGACAGAGAGCCAGTTCCTCCTTGCTTGTTTATGTAAAACATGGCTACTTGATTGTCCGTATGAATGAGGACTGTCTTGTAGCTGAGTAGGGTATGGAAGACCTTGAGAGCTAGAAAAACTGCTCGGAGCTCCAAGTGGTTGATATGTAGGGAGGACTCCTGAAGAGACCAAGTGCCCTGGGTGGAAAGGTCTTGTAGATGAGCTCCCCAACCTGTTGGGGAGGCGTCTGTTGTGAGGGTTGCTTGGGGTACCAACTGTTGGAAGGGGGACCCCAGCAACAGATTTTGGGTGGACTTCCACCACTGGAGAGACCAAAAGAGGCGCCTGGAGGTTGCTATTTTGTCTGACAGACCCCCTGATGCTTGAGTCCACTGGGTGGACAAAGTCCATTGAGCTGCTCTCATGTGAAGGCGAGCATAGGGGACCACATGAACTGTGGATGCCATGTGACCTAGGAGTTGTAGCATCTCTCGGGCAGTTAAATGGCTCTTTGACTGAATCTCGGAGGCTAACTGCACTAGGCGTAGGCAACGGGCCTATGGAAGATAGGCCCTTGCAGTGGTAGTATCTAACCAGGCCCCTATGAACTCTAGGGACTGAGTAGGGGTAAGCTGGGACTTTGGAAGGTTTACCACAAGACCCAGATACTGCAGAATGTGCCTTGTGCAGTCCAGGGAAGTCTGGGTCTCTGACTGAGATGGAGCTCGGATGAGCCAGTCGTCCAGGTATGGGAATACAAATATCCCCAGAGTGCGTAGAAATGCAGCTACTACTGCCATGCATTTGGTGAACACTCTTGGAGCAGAGGCCAGACCGAAAGGAAGCACCCTGTATTGGTAATGCTTTCCTTGGAAAAGAAAACGGAGGAACCTTCTGTGAGATGGATGGATGAGGACATGTGTGTACGCATCCTTGAGATCTAGAGAACAAAGCCAATCCTGACTCTGAAGGTATGGAAGGAGAGTGCCCAGAGAAAGCATCTTGAATTTCTCCTTGCATAGAAATTTGTTCAATTCTCTGAGATCTAATATGGGTCTGTAGCCCCCTGTTTTCTTTGGGATCAGAAAATAGGTGGAGTAAAACCCTGACCCTTGTTGAAGAAGAGGTACCTCTTCTATTGCCTCTTTGGCAAGAAGGGTAGCCACCTCCTGGCCTAGAAGGTCGAGGAGAGGCGTTGGAGAATTGAAATGTCTCACCATGGTATGGGGAGGAAGGTCTGAGAAATGAAGTTTGTACCCTTCCCTTATGATGGAGAGGGTCCACTGCTCTGTTGTAATTTGCTCCCATCTGGGAGCAAAATGAGCTAACCTTCCTGGAATGGTGAGAGGCTCTGGCTGTTTTAGAGCCAGAAAGGCTAAGTTCTCTAGCATCAAGTCAAAAGCCCTGAGGAGGCTGGGTCTGCTGAGTTGCAGCAGCCCCTGTAGGCTTAGGCCTGGTTTGCTTAGGTTGCTGACGTTTAGCAGCAAAACGACCTGCAGAATGGAATCTGCCTTTCTTGAGGTAGAAAGACTTCTTGAAGGGTTTTTTCTTGGCAGAAATGGAGGTTGACTTTGAAAGTCTATCTAAAGCAGAATTTTCTGCATCCATTTGAGTGGCCTTAATTTGCCAATCTTTGCCAAACAGGTTTTCTCCTTTACAGGGAAGATTTCCCAAACCATCCTGGACCCAAGATTCTAGATCAGAAGCCTGGAGCCAAGCAATTCTGCTGCTGGCACCCTCAAAAGAATCAAAAGCTGCACGGTTGGAAAACTTTGAAATATCTTGAGTATGCTTAAGCCAAATAAGAAATTCCTCCCTTTTATCCTCTGGAAGAAAAGGGAGGAAAGTGTGCAGTTTATCTGCAACTTCCTTCAGAAACATCCCCATATAAAGACTATAGGAGTTGATTCTGGCAATAAGCATACTAGGCTTGGAAGATTTTCCTACCAAAAGCATCCAAGGTCCTGCATTCTCTTCCTGGAGGAGCAGAGGAGTGTCTTTTTGCACTCTTTATCTTTTTCATAGCTGACTCCACCACAATGGAATGGTGAGGAAGCTGTGTCTTATGAAACCCAGGACAAGGAGGGACACGGTACATAGTGTCCAACCTACGAGAATGAGGAGAGATAGTGAGAGGAGTCTCCCATAAGTCAATCATGTGATCATGAAGAATCTCATGAATTGGTAAGGTGACTGCCTCCTTGGGAGCCTTGGAATAACCTAAAATGTCCAATTTTTTAGCTCTAGGCTCTGATTCAGAGGTTACTGAAATAGAAAGCCCTTTAGCCACTTCTCTTATGAAGTCTTGAAATGACAAGTCTTCTGGAGGAGACATTCTTCTTTTTGGAGAAGGCGGCTCTTCAGGAAGGGTTATGGATACTTCAGCAGACTCCTCCGATGCATCAGAATCCTCGGAGGAATCGAAGTATCGACTGTCAGGGTGCTCTTTCAAAGATCGATACGCGTACCGAGCGGTATCGACATCGGGTGTTATCGGTACCGGTTTGGTACCGATAGGCATCCCTGGGCAGGGAACCGCTGCAGTCGACACCATGGCAGATGTTGATGCAGTCGGTACCGGTACCGGCATTGGCGCCGGTACTGGGGCCTATACCGACAACGGAGTATGCTGTGGTATCAGCGGCGTCGCAGCTCTAATGAAGGCCGTGATAGCCTGCTGCATGGATAGAACATTCTGATCCATTGACGCCATGAATGCCTGGAAGTCGGTACCGGACGATTGAGCCGGTACCCCAGAGCATTCTAACAGGTGATCGGTCGAGGCCGTGCCATCGATGTCAACCTGTAACCCCATAGGTGGAGCTTTGGAAGCCGGAGCTTCCCGCCGGGGTTGTTTTGCTGGTGCAGGATCCTCGAGGGCAAGCCCGGAGGCATCTCGATGCTTGGAAGGAGATCTACCCTTCGAGGACCGGCTGGATTATGTTTGGTTACCTGAGATCCATGGGAGGAAGAAGCAGCCCTGGAAGACGTTGATGCCACTGAAGCTGCATCAGAGGGAAACAGAACATAGAGTTTGGCTGCTCGGTTCTGTAAACCTCGTTTGGACATCAAGGAGCAGGACGGACAATCCAAAATGGAGTGGTCAGGACCCAAACATTTGAGACACCATTCATGGGTGTCGGTAACAGAAATAGTACCGCTGCACTTAGTGCATTTTTTAAACCCGGAGGCTGGTTTTTCCATGAGGGAAATTTTGGTGAGGCCTAAGGCCCAAAAGGAAAAACACATTAAGTGAGGGAAAAAAAATATATTTTTTTTTTTGTTGTAAAGAAAAGAAGAAAGACCGGCGGTACCGGTACGATGTCGAAGAAGGCAGACGCGCGACCAAAGAAATAAAATAAAACAAAGAACTTCTTCAGCGGTGACAGGAACACGACCTGCTGGCTCCGCGGAAAAGAAGAACTAACTGAGGAGAGGCGGTTAGGAAAGGCGGGAAGGCAGCGCGCAGGCGCTGTGGGATGCTCCCAAAAGCTTTCCTTTTTGGGAAGCTGGGGAGCGTTCACACGCAGGCTCCGTCGGTACCGACGTACCCATATGTGAAGACTCATTCCTGTTTGTTCCTGGAGATTACTTAGCTGGGGGTGAGTGTGAAGAAATGCCAACAGAATTTCTTATGGAACAAACCCCAGAAGAAGAAATGGATTGTATGCTGTCTGTAGCAGACCATGTCACGTCTCTATGCTAGAATAGCTGTTTAAAAGTTTTGGTGAAACAGCACTGAAAGCAAGAGAGTTTGCCTTTGAGAAAAGGGACTGCTGCAGTTACGTTTTTGTTCAACTAATTGTTTATGTGAGCTGAAGATAGAAGCTGTTTCTGTTCCTGTTTTGTTTCATTTTTGTACCAGAAGTATGGTCATTTTTGTTCTTGTTTTTCTTGCAATGAATCCACCCGGAAGGGGAAATAAAATCCTGTCTTTTGCCTAAACTCCACTCGACTACAACTCATTCCTTGCTTAGTAAAGAGGGACTACAATACCCAGAAGGCAGTGCAGGGCCAACTGCACTATCCTTCTTGCTAGGTTTGGACACGCCCAGGCTGACCTACCCCCATGCTTTTGCCTCTGGGGAGGGTTACTGGTGACAAACAACAGCTCTTACCCCAGCCTGCCTCTCACACAAATTAGTCAGTGGTGTTTATCTGTTAACTTCCCATGCTACAAACAAATCCCCCCAAGTCTTCGTCTCACACAGACTGATCATTTCTCCACTCTAGCAGAGGTCAAACCATAAAGCTTGCCTTATGTTAAGGCCATTCACACAAATGAGTCACTACAGCTTTCTCTGGAGATCCCTTAGTGCCTGAAGACCCAATATTTCATGGAGTGCTATCTTGCACACCACACTACCCCAATATAACATTTTAAGTGCTGTCAGAAGCCCCTGGGTTTTCTTGGCAAAGTATAACCTGAGGTAGATTGCCAGGCCTTTTCTTCTAAGGAGTGCCAGTAGGAATCAAACCCTGATCTCTTGGGTACTAGACTGTTGCTCCAACCACAAGGCTACTCCCTCCACTCCAATACAATCTTTTGGCTGACTAGTATTATATGCAGACAATATCCAATCGGTTGCTCGTGTTCATTCTACCACTCGACCTCTCAGCTTTGGAGTTCTGTTTTGAAGCCATACTCTCTCACTACCAATATAACACACCCTTCAAAGGTCCCACGCAATGGGGATCACTGGCAATAGTGAATTACTAATCCTTACCCCTAAATTATGCAGTCATTCTTTAACACCTTCAAAAAACTAAGGTTTTGGGATGTTATTTTGATACAGAATTGAGTTCTGATATCCAAATTTCCTCAGTTTATACATGCTTGTTACTTGTCCTGTGCAAAATTTGTTTCATCATTAGACTTATCCATTCAGTTCTCTATCATACAGACTACTGCATTTCATTATACAATGGTCTCAAATTTTCATTGAAAAAACAGTTGCATTACAAACACAATAGTTTGTTTTATTTAAACCAAAAAAGGAAAAATTGACCATATCACCCCATTATTAATTACAAAACCCTAGCTTCCTGTTATCATGTCACATTAAATTTAAAATTCTGTTGCTCACCTATAAACACTATCTGCATTCAAGATTACTTCCTGAACTACTTCATTCCTTATGTTCCAGCTACTACTACTACTGAGAATTTGTATAGCGCTACAAGACGTACGCAACGCTGCACAGACATGTAAAAGATGGTCCCTGCTCATCATAGCATACAATTTAGTGAAGACAGACAACACAGAAGATGTAGAAAGGGATAAAACAAGGGGGAATGGTAAAGAACAAGGAGATCAGGTGAGTCAAGATCCAAAAGCAGCAGTGAAGAGGTGAGTTTTCAACCTGGATTTGAAAAGGGCCAGAGAAGGTGCCTGGCATACAGACACAGGTAGTTTGTTCCACGCATAAGGTGCAGCAAGGTGAAAGGAAAGAAGTCTAGAGTTAGCAATAGAAGAGAAGGGCACAGATAGAAGCAATTTGCCAGAACAGCGGAGCTCCCGAGGGGGGGGGGGGTGTAAGGAGAGATAGCGTAGTTACTCACCTGTAACAGGTGATCTCCAGGAACAGCAGCAATTGAGTCTTCACATATGGGTGACGGTACTAACGGAGTCCGTGCAGGAACACTCCCCAGCGTCCAATAGGAAAGCTTTTGGGAGCATCCCACTGCACCTGTGTAGCTGCCTTCCCGCCTTTCCAGCTCTCCCTCCTCAGTTGAGTTTGTAGCTGAGATGAAAGGAGAGAAGAAGAAAGTACAGCTCCTAGGGGAGGAGGGTGGGTTGTGAATATTCAATTCCTGCTGTTCCCGGAGATCACCTGTTACAGGTGAGTAACTATGCTATCTCCAGGAACAAGCAGGAATGTAGTCTTCACATATGGGACTCCCTAGCTTGGAGATGCCAGAGAGATGACCTCAGAGCAAGCTGAGGAACATAGGCCTAAGTAGAAGGTCATATATCCTCCAAGGAGGTCTGGTATTGAAACCCGGAACGGGAGGGGGGGGGGTAGGAGTTGATCTAAGTATGAAAGAGATGCTGGAGAACAGCTTGGCCAAACGAGGCATACCAGTGGGAGTCCTAGTCCAGGCAATAGTGAGCAGAAAAAGTATGGACAGATGATCAGGTTGCTGCTTTACTTATCTCATCAATTGAAACAGAGCAGAGATTCACCATGGAGGTAACCATTGCTTGAACATTGTGTGCCGTGACGTGACCCTCAAGAGACAGGCCGGCATTGTCGTAAGCAAAGGAGATACAATCTGCTATCCATTTGGAGAGAGTTCATTTGGATACTGGTAGTCCTAGGTGACTGGAATCAAAAGCAATGAAAAGTTGGGAAGCTTTTCTGTGTTCCCTTGTTCTCTGGAGATAAAAGGCCAAAGCACGTTTGCAATCCAGAGTATGAAGGGTTACCTCCGCCCTAGAAGAATGAGGTCTAGGGAAGAAAACAGGGAGGTACACTGACTGGTTTAAGTGAAAAGGCAAGACCACCTTTGGCATAAAGTGAGGATGAGTCCTAAGGACTACCGTATCATGGTGGAAACGAGTGTAAGGAGGATCAGCCACTAAAGCTTGAAGTTCACTGATGCACCTTGCCGAAGTGAGGGCAACAAGGAAGATGACCTTCCAAGTAATAAACTTCAGGGAAGTAGTGGCTAGGGTTTCAAAGAGCAGCTTCATAAGCTGTCCTAAAACTTCGTTAAGGTCCCATGCCACTGGGGGTGGTTTAATGGGAGGCTTAGTCAATAGAAGCCCTCTCATGAAGCATGCTACAAGCAGCTGAGAGGAGATGGGTTGACCATCCAAGGGGATGTGGGATGCCGCTATGGCACTCAGGTGTACCCGTACCGAATTGGTCGAGTCAGGAGAAAGAGAGGTGGAGAAGATATTCCAGTAATGTCTCCACGGGAGCAGAAAAAGGATCAAGATCCCTTTTCGAACACCAGACAGAGAATCTACGCCACTTGAAGGCGTAGGAGCACCTTGTGGAAGGTTTATTAGAAGATAAAAGGATATCTTTCACTTGCTGAGAAAGGCTGATGCCCTGGAATTCTATGCCTTCAGCAGCCAGTGTAGGGACTGTGGATTGGAATGCAGCAGTGTCCCGTTCTCCTGAGAGAGGAGATCTGGGGCAGACCCCAAATCTACTGGTTGATTGGCATGCAGCAGTGTCCCGTTCTCCTGAGAGAGGAGATCTGGGGCAGACCCCAAATCTACTGGTTGGACTCAAGAGAGATGTAGAAGCAGAGGATACCACGGTTGTCGTGGCCAATATGGGGTTATAAGGATCATGAAGCCGCTGTCTCTCTGGAGTTTGAAAAAAGACTTCGGAATGAGGGGGGAGGCGTAAAGGAAGCCCTGACCCCAGTGAAGGTGAAAAGCATCTACCGCTTGGCTGTTGTGAGCCGGGATTCTGGAACAGAACCGGGGAAGTTTGGCATTCTGAGGACTTGCAAACAGGTCTATATCTGGGGTTCCCCAGATCTTGAAGATATGAGCAACCATGTTTGCGTGGAGAGACTACTCGTGGGGCAATAAGACCCGACTGAGTTTGTCCGCTAAGAGATTCTGTTTGCCTGGGAGATATACCGCAAGTAGGTGAATCTGATGTTGTATGGTGAAGGACCATAGGTGCGGGGCTTCCCTGCAAAGTGTCCAGGAGCCTATTCCGCCCTGCTTGTTCAAGTAGAACATGGCTACCTGATTGTCAGTCTGGACTAGAACTGTGCGGAAGCGAATGTGGTCGTGGAATACCCTGAGAGCAAAGTGGATGGCTCTGAGTTCCAGATGATTTATGTGGAGTTGTGACTCCTGATGAGACCAAAGACCTTGAGTTGAAAGGTTGTCCAGATGAGCTCCCCAGCCCAATTTGGATGCATCCATCGTCAGGGTACATTGATGTGGAGGCTTCTGAAAAGGTGACCCTATGAGAAGGTGTTCTGGAGTTTGCCACCACTGGAGAGATGAGATGTGCAGAGTGTGTTATCTTGTCTCCCAGGAGACCAGATGCTTGAAACCACTGGGAAGCCAGGGTACATTGAGCTGCACACACATGTAGATGAGCGTATGGAATCACATGTACAGTGGATGCCATATGGCCCAGAAGTTGCATCTCTCAAGCAGTGAGAAAGGTTTTGAGGCCTGCCTGGGATGCAAGCTGGATGAGTCGAGCACAGCGGGCTTGAGGCAGAAAAGCCCTTGACTGATGAGTGTCTAGGAGGGCTCCTATAAACCCTAGATTCTGAGAGGGAAGGAGTTGGGACTTTGGAAGGTTCATTACAAATCCCAAGTGTTGTAGCACCTGCCTGGTGCACATGAGAGAAAGACTGGCCTCTTGAAGTGTGCTTGCTCGAATGAGCCAGTCGTCTAAGTAGGAGAAGACAAATATCCCTAGAGTTCCTAGGAATGCAGCTACAACTGCCATGCACTTTGTAAAGACTCTTGGGGCAGAGGTAAGGCCAAAAGGAAGGACTCTGTATTGATAATGTTTCCCCTGGAATAGGAAACACAGAAACCTTCTGTGTTCTGCGTGGATAAGAATATGATTTTATGCGTCGTTTAGATCTAGAGAACAGAGCCAATCCTGACTCTGGAGATAGGGTAGCAGAGTACCTAGGGAGATCATCTTGAATTTCTCCCAGAGTAGATACTTGTTCAGCTGTCTGAGGTCCAGAATGGGCCTGTATCCCCCTGTCTTCTTTGGAATGAGGAAGTAAGGCGAATAGAAGCCCAGACCTTGCTGGGAGAGTGGCACTTCCTCTATTGCACCCTGCGAGAGAAGGGAGCTGACCTCCTGCAATAACAGGGTAGTAAAAGGGGATTGAGAACTGAACTCTCTTAACAGAGACTGGGGGGTAGACTTCAGAAGTGAAGTCTGTATCCCTTCTTCACTATGGAAAGAGTCCATCATTCTGATGTTACAAGATGCCACCTGTGAACGAAGTGGCATAGTCTGCCTGGAATGGGAATGGAATTTGAAACCTCCAGAGGTAGGACGGCTATGTTCTCCAGAAAGGAGTCAAAGATCCAGAGGCGGTTGAGTCTGCTGTGCTGACTGAGACCTGGGAGCCTGAGCCATTCTTTGTTGTTTTGGATGTTGTTGTCCTTTTTGAGGAGCATGAACTGGACAGTGCAGTGTAAGGTTGTAAGAAGAATACTTCTTTTCCTTATTAAAAAAGGGTTTCTTTGTTACCTTCTTCTTAGCTGGGTTGGCAGTTGATCTAGAAAGTCTATTTAGAGTGGTGTTCTCAGACTCTAATTGAGATGCCTTATCCTGCCAGTCTTTGCCAAACAGGTTTTTGCCTGTACAAGGAATATTACCCAGCTTATCTTGAACCCACAGTTCAAGATCAGAGGCTTGGAGCCAAGCAATCCTACGTGCACAAATGCACTGAAGTCCTACTGATGCATCCAATGAAGCCAATGAAGTCCTACTGATACATTCAAAACAGTCAAAGGTTGCCCTGTTAACAAATTTGGAAACATTTTGGGTATGCTTCAGAGTGAGATAATCAGCTCTCTTATCATCAGGGAAGAGAGGAGCCATCAGCTCCAAATCCCTAGTCACCTCTCTCAGAAACATATCCATGTAGAGTATATATGAACTTATTCTGGCTGATAACATAGAGGCCTGAAAGCATCGATGACCAAAAGCATTGAGGGTTCTCGATTCTCTGCCCGGAGGATTCGAGGAATGCGTTTTGGCACTTTTAATTCAACATGGAATGGTGTGGTAATTGTGTCTTCTGGAAACAGGGACAGTCTGGTACCCAGGTACATAGCATCGAGCCTTTGAGAATGTGGGGAGATGGTCAAGGGTGTCTCCCACATTCGAAGCATAAGGTCGTGAAGCATTCGATGAATAGGAAGAGTGGCAGCCTCCTTTGGTGCTGCAGGGTATTGAAGGATTTCAAGCTCCTCAGACCTAGGCTTCTTCTCCGAAGATACGGTGATGGGAGAGGTCCCGAGCAACATTGCAGATAAAATCTTGAAAAGACATGTCCTCCGGAGGGGACATGCTACGGTGTTCATTGATGCGAACTCGCAGTGGACGTGCGGTCTGTCCGACATATAGGAGACCACATGGACATCTAATCCCATAGATCACGTGGTCAGAGTCACAGGTGGTAGACTGTTTCAAGACATAATGCTGATCATGATAATCAAAACTATCCACATCATCTGTAACAGTGCAAACATTGCAATGCCCGCATTTTTTATGTCCAGGGATACTGTTTTCTGAGTGTGGTGTAACTCCTCGTAACTTTGCCAGACTAAGGATTTCCTTTAGGTTTTGTTGGCGAGTCCACACACACCGGATACGCTTGTCGGATAAACCTGGTAAGGTACTTAATACATTTTGATGCCGGGTAATGATTTGTTTAATATTTCACCTGAACGGGGACACCTGAACGGGGACACCGTAGCAGGATCCGGTGTAGGGTCCAAGAGGCTCCCATAGTGCCTCATTGTCTACAAAACCATCATTCATTTGAAGAGTTGCGTGTGTTTGCAATAGATACAGTATCGACCGGCAGAAGGGGAAGATCACGAACACAAACGCTATTGTTATTGGAACAAAGATGGATTTACCGATTGAACACAGTTATCCCAGGAGGTTTAAATAACATGATTGAGTGGCGAGCGTGTATGTGATTCTACCGCCACGTCATTTCTAAAGTTCCTTGGGAAAGCTAGAGAGCTTCATTGTAACACGCTTTACATTCCATGCTGTATTTGATTGCAGGATTATTTTCGGCGCAACGAAGGTGAGATCTACCCTGTTCATAAAGTTCACTTAGTAGGATCCATTCTGGTATAGTTCAGATAGCATGAGCTAATATTCAAGTCACTATAATCTCTGATGTTGCTATGCTTCCTCGTAGATAGTGCCGTTTTCAACAAATGTCTACCCCCTGAAGAAGAACTGAAACGTGCAGTAAATGGTACCTTAGAGGTGACGTCGGGGACGGTATTCAATCATTGTTAGATAGCAGCACAACTATCTTTTGCAATTTGAAAAGAAAATTCAAATATTCAGATAAGTTCTGATTTACATTTCATTTATAAATGTTCAATCAACAGAGTTGTGAACCGTATATATGGTCGTTGATAAAATCGGAGTTAGCAGCTCCGGGGCAAGTTACCCCGCGTTGCAAATTTTAAACGGAGACCATCGGTTCATTCTCATTTAATACCTATGTTTTAAGGGTTTTGGTGTGTTGCTTGAACAAAGATTAGTGCATAATTGGAGCTTTCTCTAATTAATAGAGGGTCTCACCTTTAGTTCTAGTAGCCTATATCCCTCTGAAAAATAGACCGATAGCTATATTGTGGAAAAGGGGACCCAAGCAACAGGTTTTGAGAGGACTTCCACCACTGGAGAGACCAAAAAAGGCGACTGGAGTTTGCTATTTTGTCTGACAGGCAACTTGATGCCTGAGTCCATTGGGTAGACAAAGTCCATTGAGCTGCCCTCATGTGAAGGCGAGCATATGGAACCACATGCACGGTGGATGCCATGTGGCCTAATAGTTCTAACATCTCTCGAGCAGTTAAGTGGGACTTTAACTGAATCTGGGAGGCTAACTGCACTAGACGTAGGCAATGGGCCTGAGGAAGATAGGCCCTTGCAGTTGTGGTATCCAGCAAGGCCCCTATGAACTCCAGAGACTGAGTAGGGGTGAGATTGGATTTTGGGATGTTTATTACTAGTCCCAAATACTGAAGGATACGCATTGTGCAGGTTAGGCAAGTCTAGGCCTCTGACTGGGATGGGGCTCGAATGAGCCAGTCGTCCAGATATGGGAATACGAATATTCCCAGAGTGCGGAGAAATGCAGCTACTACTCCCATGCATTTCGTGAACACCCTTGGTGCAGAGGCCAAACTGAAAGGAAGCACCCTGTATTGGTAGTGCTTTCCTTGAAAAAGGAACCGAAGAATCCAGTGGACCAACCACCTCAGAAGGTAAAGGCATCGAAGCAAGAGGGGTTACAGGCTGTTTTGCTCCTCTAGCCTTCCGCTTCTTGCCCATGAAAAATCGCCATGCCGATCAGCACACCTGAACAAATGTCATCTTGGATCCCATCCACCCTCCCCCCCCCCCAGTGTATTTTTTTAAAATCAGCCAGGGCCTAGTAGAGCTTTCAGTTTAAATTTAAAACACAGAAGAGCTCTTTCTGGTTAAATTTAGACCCCAAGACGCCCTCTATCCAAGCAAGGGCTGTGGGACTCCCCTTGGAAATTGGTCACAGATTACCTTAGAAGCACAGGACAGGATACTGTGTGGCAGCTAGCTTTTAATAAGTCTTCTTTCCCTGCCTCCCCAACACCCACCCACCCCTGGAATAATTATAGCTTTATAGGTACTTACACCTCTTAAAGGAAAGGAGCTGCTCTCGGGTGCAGCTGTTTATCCTCATCAGGCATACATTAAGGACCTGAGATTAATTAAGCTTCAGGTGAACAAGGTACATTAAACGTATTAGGTATAGTTTTATTAGTATAAGTATCCCCAGCAACACTTATAAACTAAAGAGTAGCAAATCACCTGGACCGGATGGCATACATCCAAGGGTGTTGAAAGAACTGAAATATGAGATTGCAGACCTGCTATTAGTAATCTGTGAACTATCATTAAAATCATCTGTAATACCTGAAGATTGGAGGATGGCCAATGTAACGCCAATTTTTAAAAAGGGTTCCAGGTGTGATCCGGGAAATTACAAACCGGTGAGCCTGACTTCAGTACCAGGAAAAATGGCAGAAACCATCATAAAGAACAAAATTACTCAACATGTAGATAGTCATGGCTTAATGGGAGACAGCCAACATGGCTTTAGACAAGGAAGGTCTTGTCTTACTGTTATGTTTTTTTGAACGCGTGAATAAACAGGTAGACAAAGGTGAGTCGGCAGATATAGTGTATCTGGACTTTCAGAAAGCCTTTGACGAGGTCCCTCATCAGAGACTTTTGGCAAAACTAAAGAGTCATGGGATAGGAGGCAGAGTGCTATTGTGGATCAGGAACTGGTTAAAAGATAGAAAGCAGAGGGTAGGGCTAAATGGCCAATTTTCCCTATGGAGAGAGGTGAATAGTGGTGTACCCCAGGGATCTGTACTGGGTCCGCTGCTTTTTGACATATTCATAAATGAATGGAAAAGGGAATAATGAGTGAGGTTATCAAATTTGCAGATGACACAAAACTATTTAAAGTTGTTAAAACCCAAGAGGATTGCAGAAAATTGCAAGAGGATCTTGATAAATTAGAATACTGGGCATCCAAATGGCAGATGAAATTTAATGTGGACAAGTGTAAAGTTATACACCTAGGAAAGAACAACCCAAACTATGGTTACACGATGCAAGGTTCCACACATTAGGAATCACCACCCAGGAAAAAGATTTAGGCATCATCGAGGATAACATGTTACAACCCTCCATCCAGTGTGCAACAGCGGCCAAGAGAGCAAATAGAATGCTAGGTGTCATAAGGAAAGGAAAAGAAAATAAAACAAAGGATATTATAATGCCTCTGTATCGTTCCATGGTGCGACTGCACCTTGAATATTTTTTTTAATTCTGGTCGCCGTATCTTAAAAAGGATATAGCGTTATTAGAAAAGGTACAGAGAAAAGCCACCAAAATGGTAAAAGGGATGGAAGGATACCCCTATGAAGAGAGGCTAAAAAGGTTAGGGCTCTTTAATCTGGAAAAGACACGACTGAGGGGAGCTATGATAGAGGTCTATAAATTAATGAATGGAGTGGAACGGGTAAACGTAGATCCATTGTTTATGTCATCAGAATATAGAAAGACTAGGACATGCAATGAAGCTACAGGGTAAACTATTTAAGACTAATAAGAGAAAATATTTTTTCACTCAACGTGTAATCAAACTCTGGAATTTGTTACTGGAGGATGTAGTAAAAGCTGTTAGTGTAGCTGGGTTTTAAAAAAGTTTGGAGAAGTTCCTGGAGGAAAGGTCCATAAACCATTATTAAAAGGGACCCAGGATATCATTGCTTGACCCAATACAAGCTTTGTGGAACCTGTAACTTTTGAGGAAACTGCTAGGTACTTATGACCTAGATTGGCTACTGTTGGAAACAGGATACTGGGCTTGATGGACCTTAGTCTGATCCAGTATGGCATATCTTATGTTATTATGTATGTTCTTATCTCATAGCTGTAATCTTCCTGGAGTAAACTGGATGTTCTAAACCCAGTGCAAAAGCTCTGACTTGAACCTATGTCCTACACGAGAATAGTTTGTAGGCAAAATATAGCAACCAGCTCTGAAGCTTTTGTACTAAACCCAAAAATATTTTGTAGAAACAAAACTGACAGAATGTGTATAATTTTTGAGAGTAGACTGCTAACGGTTTTCACTGCAGGAGTCCACTAAACTCCCCTTATCCTCCCCATCAAATTGAACTGTTTGCTTACTACTAGCATTCCCCCCTCCCACTGGTATGAAAGCAGCACTTCTTAGGAAGCAATTTCTCCAAATGGGTGAATTTTACACATACCATGACAGTAATGAACCTCACTCCTAAACCAGAGTATTTGGAGGAATCTTACCTATATGCCTCCTCTGCTGACTTCAAGCTGGTGCCTGGATGCATGCAGCCCTGCCATCTACATGACCTTCTGGCCTATGTTCAGAAGGTGTCAGGGGTCTAAAAGCAAGGGGGTGCAAGACTGAAGTTTTATCTAGGGTGCCCCAAACTCAAAGGGGTGCCACAAAATAAAAAGGTTGAGAAGCACTGCTCTTTTATCTTCCCTCGGCTGTCTGTTCTCCAAGCCGAAGAGCTCTAACCTTTTAAGCCTTTCCTAATAGGGGCATTCTTCAATCCCTATCATCATTTTGTTCGGCCTCCTCAGTACCTGTTCCATTTCCACTATATCTTTTTTCAGAAGCAGCAACCAGAACTGCATATAGTACTCAAGATGTAGTCATATCATGGAGTGATACAGAGGCATAGGATATTCTTTGTTTTATTCACTATTACTTTCCTTATAATTCTAGCATTCTATTAGCTTTATATATAAGGCTGCTATGGATTTCAACATATTATCCACAAACATTGAATAATTTTCTACATACAAAAACAACAATGTACGTAGGCACGTATGACCTAGATTAGCCACTGTTGGAAACAGGATACTGGGCTTGATGGACTTTGGTCTGATCCAGTATGGCATCTCTTATGTTCTTAACGTTTACTCACAGGGTACAAAGTCTGCATGCCAGGGCTTGCGACTCTTCACCATTCAACAGGGCTTGCTCATCCACATCAGGTGTTTGAGTGACAAACAACGCTTTGTTAGTGTTCATGAGGCCAGAGTTTCGTTAGTGTATATGCGAGTAGTGTTCTGCATTTTTGATAATAGGTAATATTTGAGCCTTTTAGTCTGTAGTTTGCTTACACTGGCGTGTATGGGTGACAGAGAAAAAAAAAGAAAATTATAACAAACAGATTCACACTAGAGCTGGTCATACAGCCCATCTCTTTTCAGCTGTCAAACTATTAACACAAGTTGCTTCTAATGGTTTTGATTATGAAACCATAGATTAAGTCTTTTTGACGGCCTGCGATAAAACTGAAAATATCAGCGAGAATTTCTCACACTGGTTTAAATCAATAACTCTGATTTAGAAGTACCTGATGGGAGGGCTTGGAGAACTTTTGACTTCTCTAAAGAAGATAAGGTTTCTGAAGCTATTTCCTCCTTGAATAATACATATAGCCCTTTGGATAGATGTCCTATCAAG
Organism: Ichthyophis bannanicus; assembly: GCA_033557465.1. NCBI lineage: Eukaryota > Metazoa > Chordata > Amphibia > Gymnophiona > Ichthyophiidae > Ichthyophis > Ichthyophis bannanicus. The sequence continues at coordinate 1,531,666,940 of CM066031.1, forward strand.
TTATGTAAATCACTAAAAGAGCCTTTGTGCGAATCTGTTATTGCTATTAACAACAATTCATTTTTAAGTAGTGATGTTCATGACATCTTTAAACTAGTTTCTGTGTATCCACTATTTAAAACATTCCTCTTTGAATAAGGAAAATGCTTTAAACTATTGTCTGATCTCTTCCTTGCTATTTTTGGGTAAGGTCATGAAAAAAATAGTATTGCAACAGCTTCAGGAATATATAGATAAGGAGGAATTACTTAGTGTTTTCAGTTTGGTTTTTGTCCACATCATGATACTGAAACCTTGTTACTGTCTATGATAGATATATTTTTTTCCGGTTTTGATCACGGTAAATCTTATCTAGTCCCACAGGTGCTCCTTGTGGTCTTGGGCAAGCCACTTAACCCTCCATTGCCCATGTTCCCTGTAAAATAGTTATCTCCAAGTTATAATGCCCTTTCAATGTAATTTTAATTTGTTCAATGTAAACCGCCTTGATATCATGAAAGGTGGTATATAAGAAATGTTAAATATATAAATAAAATATCTACTAAATTTGTTGGATATATCTGCAGTTTTTGATACGACTGATTACTCTTTGTTCTTCATTAGATTATGTGAGATCGGTATTGATCATAATATTTATTCTTGGTTCTCCTCTTTTTTTATCTAAGCACCAGTTTCAGGTAAGATCTGCAGGGAAATGTTTTTCTTGGTAGACTATTACTGCTGGTATTCCGCAGGGAATGGCTCTTTCCTCAATACTGTTTAATATCTATGTTGCCCCCATTTGTAAGGTCTTCAATGGGTTGGACATCATAGAATATATATGCAGATGATATCCAGTTTGTGGTTCTTCTATCTTCTTCAATGGATGCTGCAATGGAGCATGCAGATTTATGCATTAGTACTGTAAAATCCTGGATGACACACAATAGACTGGCACTGAATGTCAATAAAACAGACACTCGTCTTGGGTGCTCCCTGACCCCGTTTCTATCAGTATGAGGACCGGATATGTGTTATCCATGGGATTTCAGGCTCGTGATTTAGGAGTTGTGTTTGATACTCAATTGAACATGCAAGTCTATATACAAAAAGTTACCAAGGCTGCTTTCTATACGTAAACTTAATATGATCCATAGGCTTAACCCTTTTTTGCCCTTTGAGAATTTTCATATTGTGGTTCAGACGTTGGTTTTCTCACCATTAGATTACTGCAATAGCCTATTTCTCAGGCTTCCGTCATATGTTATTCAGCCCTTGCAATACAAAATGCGGTGGCACGTTTAATTACAAATAGCAGAAGATTCAAGCATATTTCTACTGACTTATATAATCTACACTGGTTACCAATCAAGACACAAATCTTATATAAAATCATTATGTTAGTATTCAAGTCTTTAAACCATAGGACTCAGCTTGTCTGCAGCTTTGCGAGTTTACTGACCTCCTTGCATTTCACGTTCTCAAGAGACTTTACTTTCAGATGTTCTACTATTTCAGTAAATTCATTTTCAAGTGTTCTGCAACAGGATAGTTTCTATGGCTGCTTGGCGAATTTGGAATGCTTTGCCAGCAGAATTACAAAACTTATCTGGCAATTTGGTGTTCTGTAAAATATAGAAGGCGCATCTGTTTCAGCAAGCCTTTCAGCCTTTTGTGTGAGTTAAGCTTTGCATATGTGATGTCAGGCAGTTCAGTGTATGTTTATTTAGATGGCAGGATGATATGATTTTGTCTTATTTGTTTTATTTGTATATTTTATGCATGTATTCTGTTGTAATCCACCTAGGAGTTAGTGTACAAGTTGACATTTTACTTACCAGTTAATGTCCTTTCCTTGAGTCCTGTTAAACCAGTCCAGGCAAGTGGGTTGTGTTTGGTGGAGACAAAGAACCAATGAAAAGCCCAGGTTTCAATGACATCACTCCCATGCATCTAGTCACCTCAACCACCAGAGGTTCCCTTCAGTATTCATCCCAAAGCATATGGAAAAACACGGCAAGCCACACACAACCTCAACATGGGCAACAATGAATAATCAAACAGTAGAGAACTATGTACAGAAAAGCAAACAGAAAGCTGTCTGTCAAAGATGAACCTGCAGAGCCAAGTATAAAAATCATAGCAGACCCAAGGGAACCACATCAGAACAAAACAAATACAGTTTCAGGGGCGGGCCCTGGACTGGTCTAGCTGGACTCAAGGAAAGGGCATTAACGGGTAAGTAAAATGTCACCTTCCATATCATCCCGCCAGACCAGTCCAGACAAGTGGGATGTACCAAAACCTCAATTCCATTGGCTGGGAAGAAGATACCACAGCTTGGAACACCCCAGAGCCAAAGGCCATGTCCGCCCACACGTGGACATCCAAATAGAAATGTTTGAAAAAGAGGAAAGTGATGCCCACATTGCTGCCCAACAAATATCTGCAGGGGCTACTGAGCTTCACTCCGCTCCGCCCATGAGGACACTTGTGCTTGGGTAGAATAAGCGTGCAAACTCTCTGTAACCAGCCGGACCCACAATAGATAGACCAAGGCAATGGGCCTCCTTAATCTAGCATTCTAAAGCTGACGACCACATCACCCTTGCGCAAGCAAGCAAACAGCACAAAAAGATGGTCGGACTCACAAAGGGAATTCGTAACCTCTACTTACCGGAGAAGCACCCTCCAGACATCCACAAAGCGAAGATCCTTAACCTTCCCCTGACACTGTTCCTTAGAGAAGGAGGGCCAGCAGATCACCTGGTTAATATGAAGGGGAGAAATCACCCTTAGGCGAAAAGGAAGGCACAGGCCAAATAGAAATGGCCTCCTTAGAAAAGATAGATAAGGATCTCAGCAGGACAGAGCCTGCAGCTCAGAAATCCATCTTGTGGCACCAATCGCAATCAAGATGACAGTCTTTAGCATCAAATCCTTTAAGGTAGCATGCTTCAATGGCTCAAAAGGCGCTGCCATCAGGGTCCTGAGTACCAGACACAGATTTCAGAAGAGATCATAGACCAGAGGGGAGGACGCACACAGCGAACCCCCTGAAGAAAAACGCGAGATTTTCCAGGTGCAAGGTTAGAAACCTACCAGCCACCGAACCTTGGCTGCCACCTGAGCTTTCAGAGAGCTAAAGGAAAAGGCCCTTCTCCAGGTCATCCTGTAACAAACCAACAGAGAGAGCACCTTGACTGCCTCAGGAGCCAAATGCAGAGCGCCGCACGATTGCTTAGAGGTACCGGATCCACACGTATGCTAGCCTGGTAGACCTCCTCTGGGCTCCTAGCAGTGAAAATACCATCACTGGAGAGTATCCCATATGCAATAACCATCTCCTTCCAGGACCCAAGCCGTAAATGAGACGTGAACTGGGTTCTCCAGGATGATCGGTCCCTGCTGCAATAGGCCCAGAGATGGAGGAAATTGAAAAGGAAGTGCCTGCAGGAGCTGCATCAGGTCTCCGAACCACATTCTCGGCCAATCTGACACCACTGGAACAATCCCACCCAGGTGACATTTTATACGCCAAAACACACACCCCACCAAGGACATCTGAGGAAATACATACAATAGGTGCTGACTCGACCAAGGCTGGGTCAGGGCATGGATGCCCTTGGACCCTGTCTCTGTGTTGCAACTGAAGCAGCAGTCAACTTTGGTATTGGCAGGTCGCCATCAGATCCATTTTGGGGGCGACCCCAGCAGCGCAGAATCAAATAAAATACCTCCTGACCCAATCTCCAGGATCCAGAGTGTTGGATGAGGAAGTCCGCTTCCACGCTGTCCATTCTGGTAATGTGCTGAGCCGACAAGGCTAGAAGGTGGTTCTCTATCTAGGCAAACAGGAGAGCCATCTCCAGAGATACCCTGGCACTCCCCGTGCCACCTTACCACTTACCACCACCGTGCCACCTTACCACCACCACCACCACCACCGTGGTATTGTCTGAAAACACTCAAACTGCCTGGCCATCAAGCAGGGGCTGGAAACAGAGAAGAGCAAACCGGATGCCCTCAATTTGAGGTGGTTGATGGACCATACCGCTTCCCTACTGTTCCCAAAGGTCATGGCCATATGGTCTTGGCAATGGGCTCTCCAGCCCGAGAGACTGGCATCTGTAGTCAGGAGGATTAAGGAGAAATCATCCAGCAGCATGCCCTTCCTCAGATAAAAGGGCTGCTGCCATCACTGCAGACTGGACTTTACCATCAATGGGACCAGGAGCCTGCGCTCGAACTCCTGAGAGCTCGGGAACCACCGAGCCAGTAAGGACAGCTGGAGCAGTCGCATGTGAGGACAGGCCCATGGCACCATCTCTAAGATCACTGCCATCAATCCAAGGAGCTGAAAATCCTAGACTCTGGGAGCCCACTGTGCACAGAACAGTGCCAGACAATCCAAAAGTCTTTGACTTTCTTCTCTGGCAGGAAAACTCTGCCCACTCGAGTGTTGAAATGTGTTCCCAGAAACTCCAGGGACTGGGAAGGCAACAGTTGGCTCGTTACCCAACTGATCACCCAGCCAAAGGTTTCCAAAAACGGACACCACTCGGAATGCCACCCAAGATGCCTCTGAAAGGGAACAGGCCCAGATGAGCCAGTGGTCCAGATAAGGATATACACAGATCCTTTGGCACTACAGCGCCATGGCTGCTACCGCCATAACCTTGGAGAATGTCATCAGGATAGTGGATAGTCCGAAAGGGAGGGCGATGAACGAATAGTGAGAACCAAGCAAGGCAAAACTCAGATACTTTGCAGATCCACCCGGATTTGGATAGGAAAATACATCTCGGCCAGATCCAGAGAAGCCAAGAACTCCGCTCCGTGCACTGCTTGAATCACAGAGTACAAGGTTTCCATCCAGAAGTGCAGGACGCACAAGTGCTCGTCAATGCCCTTGAGGTCTGGAAGGAACAGTCTTTTTTTTGGCACCACAAAATAGATGGAGTATCTTCACTTGCCCTGCTTGTCTGGCAAGACTGGCACCACCACGTTTAGGCACAGCAACTTGTCCAAGGTGGTCCACACAGCAGCACTTCTGACTGCAAATCCACAAGGGGAGATGAAAGCAACATCCGGAATTGGCTCCTTGCATACCAGAACATAGCCAAACTGAACAGTGTCTAGCAACCAGGGATCCTTGGTAACCTGGGTCCATTCCTGAAAGAAAAAGCAAAGTCTGCCTCAAACTGGAGGAACTAGGGAATGGGCCCCCAATCCTTTCTTGCACAGCCTGGGAAGGTCCTCCTCTGTGTGGGACAGAGTCCCAGGGCCCGTGCACTCCATAAAAGGACTGAGAACCAGCCCAAAGTCCAGAAGCAGAGGGGAAGAAATGAAAAAAAACCCACGCCTTTTTTTTTTCCTTTCAGGTCAATAACAGCGAGAGCCCCAAGACTTCCAGGGATCCAACCAGCACGCTCTGGGTTGACAGGCAGAGGCTGGCGAGAGAGTAGCACCAGCCTGCTTCACAAGCCCCTTGGACCTGTCTTCCAGAAGGTCGTAAGATTTTGTCTTGCCCAGGTCCTTCACCAGCTTCTCCAAATCAGCTCCAAAAAGAAGCTTCCTCTTAAGAGCCAGGTGGGCCTACCGGGCTTGAAAGATGTATCTGCTGCTCAGTGCCGGAGCCAAACTCAACCCCATGATACCATGGTCAGGGTACCAGCCCTCGCCGCCAAACGTTCCAGGTCATACATAGTATCAGAATGGAAGGCCGTAGAAACATCTGGCGGAAGAGACTGAATCCACTGGAGCAGGGCTCAAGACATCAGGCCTGCACATACTGCAACTGAAGAATAGCAGCTGCCGCAGCGAACTGGTTCTTCAACATGAATCCACCTTCCAGTCCAGAGTATCCTTTAAGACCAATCCACCTTCCACAGGAGTGGTGGTCCATGTGGTAACTGCTTTGACCCATGTTTCCACTTTGGAAATATCAACCACACACAGAAGAGTGTGCATCATCTTATACACCCCTTAACCCCTTAGGCAGGGAGTTGGAGTAATCCCACTCTGGCCAAACAAGCCCTTGAGCACCTCCGGGGAAGACAGCAGTGGATTTCCGAAACCCTTGCAGGAGCACATGCCTCTTCAGTTCCTGCTCCGTGACTGGAGCCTTCTCCAAGCTCAAAGTGGATAAGACCCTGGGATCAACACCTTCATTTCCTATTCCTAAACAGGCAAGTAACCCCGGCCTCCTCACAATCCTCTGAAGGTGAGAGTACTTCTTCATCCGCGTCGGATATCTCTATCAAAGCCACAGCTGGTCTCATCCCCAGGGGGGGCCCCTCCATGCCAGGGACACTTTGCCATCAATCGAAGGCAGTTTCCCATTCTCAGCCTTTCCTCACGAGACTGCATGCGGGGGGGGGGGGGGGGGTGAAAAAAAATGCCATAGGATCTGCATGTCCACATTGGAATGACCAGGTCTGCTGCAAATGGAAAGAATTCCGGGGAGGACAATCCAGACAATGGAAGCTCTGCTCATGGAAATGAACCCTTTACACTCAGGGGCATAGTTGCTATTGATCCCCTAGAGCAGAAGTACTCAAATCCAGTCCTGGAGGGCCGCAAACCAGTCAGGTTTTCTGGATATCCCTAATGAATATGCATGAGATATATTTGCAAGCACTGCCTCCATTGTATTTGAATCTATCTCATGCATATTCATTAGGGATATCCCAAAAACCTGACTGGCTTGCGGCCCTCCAGGACTGGATTTGAGTACCTCTGCCCTAGAGGATGGGGAAAGGCCCACAGCAAGGACACTGAAGCCTCTGGCTGGCTGAATATCCTTACCCATAGCACCATCCACCACTTCCTGCCCAGAGGCAGGCAAGGTTAGGCTAACAGCAGCCCCCCTGGCTAAGAGAGGGGGAGTAGGCCCTCCAGGGATGACTCAGCCATGCAGGAAGAGCAGAATCCAGAAGCCAGAGATGAGGCACCACACTTGCCACAGGCAAAACAATGTCACCTGGAAGAAGACTTAAAGAGTTAAGGCAAGTGTCATGGCAGCGTGCGCTAAAGCCATGGCAGACCACAGGGTGCTCATTAACAGCACTTTTACTACAGCACACATTACAGGTGCTAGGGTATAAGCATGCATTGGAGCTGCATGGATGGAGCGTACAGAAAATGGCACGAAACTCCCACCCAGCACCAACGGTCACCAGCAGTCTACCCCAAATTGCATCAAGATGGAATCTAAAGCCCCCAGCAAGGACAATGATGAGGTCAAGCCAAGAGCCCCAAGCAGAGAATCAGTGCCTGGCTCAGTTCTACTCCTCTGGAGCTGTTTGGCTGACTTTGCAGCACTGCGTGTAAGGTGGTTGGCAGGCAGACTCTTCTGAGCCTTCTGCAATCTTCAGAAGAGAGTAGAAAGGACAGAAAAGGAGGAAGGTGGTGTTGAAGTTGTGTGAAGAAGTTGTACTCTTCCAGATCCTTCCAATTTCTGGTTGCTCAACAGGCCCTTATCCAGGATAAGAGCATAGAGCTGAACCAATTTTCTCTCCTTCTATGGCTATCCAAAAAAAACAAACAGCCTAGTGGAGCCTCCCAGGCCGCACTCTAGTGAGAGATCAACCCGCAGACTGTCATTCACAAACGTTTTAAATCATTCTTTTCCTCTCAAATCTTCAGAATTTTTCTTCAGAGAGAAGAAAATCCATCTGCCATTTACTGGAGACAAAGAAATACTGAAGGGACCTCTAGTGGCTGAGGCGAATAGAAGCATGTCATTGAAACCTGGGCTTTTCATTAGTTCTTTGTTTCCACCAATCTGCTAATAGGGGAACACAACCCATTTGTCTAGACTTGTCTAACAGGATGATATGGAATATACATTTTCTAAATAAAATAAATAAACAAATGCTGGTATAAGTACGTTTTAATAGTTGTAATTTGTTCAGGGAAGAGATTGCTATTTCCTTATGCTTTTTAAGAGCTTATACTGGTATCTATCCCTTTCAGGAGGAGATGATTTAAGTTTATGTATGAGATACATTAAAAATTAGAAAACATTTTTAAAGATTTATTTGGCACTCTGTCCCCTTAGGCTTTCTGTGGGGTCTTTAGTTGCAAAGTATTGTGACCGATGCAGATGAGCAAGCCCTATCTAATGCTGAAGAGCAACCCGTTCTGAGAGTCACACGCTCTGGCTTGAGAGCTTGGTTCCCTGTGAGTAAAGTTTGTTGTGTTTTTTTTGTACAGAGAAAATTGTTCAGTGTTTCTGAGAAGGAATAACGGCTTTGTGGTTTGATACCGTAGGTCAGGATTTGATTCTTCAGAGTGATCTCAGATGCAAGTGAAGGCATCTACTATTGGGATAGGTCCATTTCTTTCTTTCTTTCTTTTTTTGTTATTTTATAAGAATGTTATGTTCTCCTTTTTATGTAATACAGTAGCTTGTTCTTGCCTATAGCTTAATTATTGTTTCATGTATATATTTTGTAGATTGTACTCTGGCTATACCATACATGGTTGAAGTATTTGTTTTTGTTGAATGAAGAAAAAAAAACAACAAAAAAAAATCTGATGTAGGCATTGTCCAAAACATGTCGGGTTGTTTACAGAAATACTTTTCACTGTGCATGTTTTTAAGTTTTTATATGTGTATGTTTTAAAGTTTCTTGTGTTTAATAAAATAATTTTTTGTTAGTATTTATTGAGACTGACATTCTTGATGTTTAGGGTAGATCCGTGAAACATATTCCTACTTTCAAAAGTACAATATAAAATGCATTAAACAGCAGAATGTGAAGAATATGTAAGGGTATGAAGACTTTTACAAGGCACTGTAGATATTTTTAAGTACACTCTCAAGACATGATATTATACTTGAATAGAGTTTACTAAAAAACAAAAGCATATCTAGATTTAGCGATTATGTACCTACAAAATATATATTCAAATATAAAAAAGAAGAAATTAGACCTTACCTGCTAATGGTCTTTCCTTGAGTTCTCTCCGGGCCAGTCCAGGACATTTGGGTGGTCAATCCGCTCCAGCAGCTGAGGACTGAATACTGAAAGTTTTCCTGACAGCTTACCCAGCTCCCCCTGGTGTCAGATAATCAGTCTTACGGTATCAAAGCAGAGAAACTCAAACTAATACGGTAACCCAAAACAACAAATCCGAACAAATGGACCACTGCGACCTTATAACAAACAGCCTACCTTGAAAAAAAAGGAAAAGACCATTCTATGGGAACCATATCCAATTCCTTGGATGTCCTCTCCTCATATTATCATCGTTTGTGGTTTGCTTTTTTTTTTTTTCTTTTTTTTAGTTGGTTTGTTTTGTTTTGCATGGAAGAACCTCTGTTGTCTTACACAGAGGCCCCCAGGATCCATTTCCAATATGCCTTCAAGTTCGACGACACCTACGCCGAGGACTCCTTAGTTTCTAAACCTCGCAGACAGACAGGGTGGGGCCTGGACTAGCCCGGAAAGAACTCAAGGAAAGACAATTAGCAGGTAAGGTCTAATTTCTTCTTCCTATTCGTCTCTCCGGGCCAGTCCAGGACATTTGGGAAGTACTACAGCAGTACCTAAATCCGGGAGGGCCCTGCGAGTCCAGCAACAAGCGCCGATGCCCCCACTCTAGCATCATCTCTTGCCTGAACATCCAACCGATAATGCTTCGCAAACGTATGCAGGGAAGACCACGTCGCTGCCCGACAGATATCAACCGGCGGAACCAACGAATATTCCGCCCACGAGGCTGCATGACCCCTAGTCCCACCGGAACCGGTTTGCCCTTTGACTCATACGCTGCACGTATCGCATGCTTCACCCAGCGAGCAATGGAAGCCTTAATGGCAGCCTTACCTTTAGCTGAGCCCCCGAAAAGAACAAACAACCTATCTGACTGACGAAACGACTGCATTTCTTTGAGATACCTACGCAACACCCATCCTAAATCTAATCGCCGAAGCGAACGATCCAACGTACTGTCTCCTAGCGCCCCAAAGGTGGGAAGAGAAACGACCTGATTCACGTGAAAAGAGGAGACCACCTTAGGCAGGAAAGACGCACTGGCTGCAATACCACCTTTTCTGCCGAGAACTGAAGGTACGGTTCCCTGCACGAGAGCGCTTGCAGATCCGAAATTCTCCTAGCAGAACACACCACCACCAAAAAAGCCGTTTTCCAAGACAACTCCCGAAGATGCTCCGACGATTGAGCTACAAACGGCGGCTCTGTCAACACCCGCAAAACCAAGTTCAAATCCCAAGGAGGAACAAGTTGCCTCACTGGAGGCCTAATGTTTCTAGCTGCCCGCAGAAAGCGTAACACATCCGGATGAGAGGACAGCGGACTGCCCTGCACTCTTCCTCTGTAGCAGGCCAGCGCCGCCAGCTGTACCTTCAGCATACTAAGGGCCAGCCCTTTTTCTAATCCTCCTTGAAGGAAACCTAAGATCTCAGGGAGAGGCGCCCCCCAGGGCTTTACCCGACGCTCACTACACCATGCCTCAAAGACTCTCCACACTCTAATGTACGCTAACGAAGTAGACCATCTCCTGGACTGCAACATAGTGGCTATCACCGACTTCGAGTATCCCTTTCAATAGCCAAGCCGTAAGACAGAATCGATCCACCTGTGGCATGACCACCGGCCCTTGCCTCAACAGATTGAACCGAACGGGCAGCCTCCAAGGAGGAGGCACGACTCGAGAAGTCTCATCAGGTCGGCATACCACGGCCGTCTGGGACAATCCGGAGCAACGAGAACCACTGTGCCTCCGTGACACGCCACTCTCTGTATGACCCTCCCTAAGAGCGGCCACGGAGGAAACACGTACAGAAGCTGAGCCACTGGCTAAGGCTGTACCAGATAGTCGAGAACCTCCGACATATGCTCCCTTGGCCTGTTGTAAAACCGCGCTGCTTTGGCATTGGCTTGGGTAGCCATGAGGTCCATAACTGGCGGACCCCAACACCTTGAAATCTCCTGAAACACTGCCCAGTCCAGCTCCCATTCTCCTGGGTCCAGGCGATGACGACTGAGATAACCTGCTTGAATGTTGTCTTTTCCTGCTACATGCGCCGCCGAAATCGCTAAGAGATGGAGTTCTGCCCAACGAAACAACTGCTGACTTTCCTCCAGCAATGCTGCACTGCCTGTGCCTCCCTGCCTGTTTATGTAAGACACTGCGACTTGATTGCCGGAAAAAACCCGAACCGCCTTCCCTTCAAGCACTCCGACAAATTCCAACAGTGCTAGGCGAACCGCTCTGAGCTCCAAGCGATTGATCGACAACTGCTCTCTTCCGCCATCCATGTCCCTTGCATCACTTGCGCCAAGCAATGAGCCCCCCAACCGGAGAGGCTTGCGTCCATCGTGAGTAACACCCAATCCGGCAGATCCAGCGGAACTCCTGCTTGCAAGTGGGCTGGAACCAACCACCACTGCAGACTGAAGCGCACCTCCTCTGGACATACCAACTTCCGGGAGAGAGGGTGATCTTGCGGCGACCAACGGGATAACAACGCCTGCTGAAGAGGCCGCATATGAGCTTTGGCCCACAGAACCAGATCTAAGGCCGCCACACCATCGACCCCAACAACTGTAGATACCTCCAGGCCGTTGGGGCCTTGGCGCGCAGGAACGCCGACACCTGCGCCAGAATCTTCTTTACCCTGTCTGCCGGAAGAAAAACTGAACCCACCTCCGTGTCGAAGAAAGCGCCGAGATAGGTTAACTGCATGGCCGGCTCCAAATGACTCTTCGCGTGGTTGACGACCCAGCCTAATTTCTCGAGGAACTCCACCACCCGAGTGCTGGCTGCAACTGATTCCCCCCGAGATGCCGCCCAAATTAACCAGTCGTCCAGGTAGGGATGGACCTGAATCCCTTCCTTTCGAAGAGCTGCCGCCGCCACTACCATAATCTTGGTAAAGGTTTGCGGCGCCGTAGCCAGACCAAAGGGCAATGCTCGGAATTGAAAATGCCCCATGGGAACTGCAAAACGCAGGAACTTTTGATGCTCGCTTCTGATTGGGATGTGTAAATACGCCTCTGTCAGATCTATGGAAGAAAGTACCTCACCTTGTCTCACCGACCGGATAACCGATCGTAAGGTTTCCATCCGGAAATGTGGCACCCGTAAACAACGATTCACGTGTTTGAGATCTAGGATAGGACGAAAAGAACCTTCCTTTTTGGGGACTACAAAATAAATCGAGTATCGACCTAAGCCGTACTGGTCTGCAGGCACTGATACTATGGCCTGAAGATGCAACAAGCGCGACAGCGTCTCGCTGACTGCATCCCACTTTGCCTGTGAACCGCACGGAGACAGAACAAAAGCGTCCGGCACCGGACGCGCGAACTCCAACGCATAGCCGTCTCTGATGATCTCCAGGACCCATTGGTCCGTAGTTATGCTGGCCCAGGTGTTGAGAAACTGCTGCAACCGACCTCCTACTGGAACGTCCACCTGGACAGGCCTCACATCATTGTGGCTTCTTAGCTGAGTTCTGATGGGCGTTAAAGTAGCCCCTATTGAACCCTCTGGCTCCCCGAAAGGACTGCCCTCTAGCCACAAAATGGCCCCGCTGATAAGGGGTGAAACGAGCCCCCCCGGAACATGCGAAAGTCCCTACCTTGACCTCTCTGCAGGGAACCCGGCTTTACCGCTCTCGGTCGATCCTCCGGCAAACGACCCCCTTTGGAGTCCCCCAAATCCTTAACAATCTTCTCTAACCCCTCCCCGAACAGCAACTTGCCCTTGTAGGGAAGCTTACTGAGACGCGCCTTAGAAGACGCATCTGCCGCCCAATTTCGAAGCCAGAGGAAACGCCTAGAGGCAATTACTGATGCCATAGCCTTCGCCGAGATACGCACTAAGTCATAAAAGGCATCCGCTAGATAAGCCGCCGCTGACTCTAGCTTAGCGACGTCCATTGAAGTATCCTCTACCTTATCCGGATTCTGCTCCCCCTGCAGCCAGCGGATAGAGGCCCGGGACACATAAGACCCACAAACTGAAGCTTGCAGAGCTAAGGCACTGGAATCAAAAGCTTGCTTCAGCAGCGCCTCCAATCTACGATCCTGCAAGTCTTTGAGCGCTGTACCCCCTTCTACCGGAATAGTGGTCTTCTTTGTGACCGCAGAAACTAACGCATCCACCTTAGGCATACGCAATAAGCCCCTCTCGTCCTGAGGAATGGCGTATAGCCGGGCACAATACATCCACCTTAGGCATACGCAATAAGTCCCTCTCGTCCTGAGGAACGGCGTATAGCCGGGCAATCGTGCGACCGCCTTTTAGGGAAGCTTCTGGGCACTCCCATTACGACTATCATTTGCTTAATAACCCTATGCACCGGGAAACACTTCTGTTCAGATCTAAATCCCTGTAACAAAGGATCTTCAAGCGGCTCCTGCTGCACTGCTGGGAGCACGATATTAAGAGCCGCAAGGGACTGAGAAATCAAGGCTCCCAGCTCTTCTTTACGGAAAACCCTAAAAACATTGGGATCCTCTCCCGGCCCCAACTCACCTTCTTCCAACTCTCCTGGCCAGGCCTCAAACCCTGTCTCCGAGAGAATTTCACCTTCCTCTGCACCTTGGGAAAAGGAACTAGGAGCCACCGTAGTCTCCAATCCCCTTGTCCAAACCCTTCTCTGCCGAAGAGCTGCCTTCTCCCGGGTCTGCCACTGCAGGACCATCAGTCTGGGAGCCAAAGAGACTGTCAGCTACAGCACTGTGAGACAATTGAGACCTCTTTAAAAGGTATGCGTTATGCAATAACAAAATGAAATCCGGAGAGAAGGCGGCCCCCAGAGTTTCCTGCACTGAAGGCAAAGGCTGCTGCTTGGGCTCCTCCGGTGCAGAAGCCCTGTGCGATTTAGATTTTTTCTTTTGCGGTTTCCCTTGTAGCGCGGGAGAAACGGCCGGCTCACTTAAAATAGCCGCCGTTCCCGCTCTCTCCAACGAGCTGTGAGACTGAGTTAAAAATGCCTCAGAAACCTTGTCTTCCATATCCCGATGCGATCAAAGGATAACACAAGCAGCAAGAAGACCTGCAGCTAAAAGCGGCCCCCTCCGATCCCCGAAACAAACGGAACCTCGGAGAACTGACACACGTGCTGCTCCTGCGGAAAGAAAAATAGTCACCGCATGGAAGAGAAACGGAAGCGTCACACAACAAAACCCCCGCGGCAGCGAAGTTCCCCCGCAAAAACAAATCTCACTCCGGTAACACTTACCCCGCTAAGGAGACTTACCTGCACAGCCCGCCAGAAGCAGAGAACTCCCCCACCGCTTTGCCGCTGCTAGCGGTAAGCCGGTGAAGAGGCCAAAATCGGAGGAAGGAAGAGGATCCTGGGGCTCCCAGACCTGCTGTCACCCCTCCGTACACCAATTCCCCAAAGGGGTAGGCTCTACCCCTACAAGCCAAAAACAGTCGGCAGGACAACAGGAGCTCCACAGATTTGCTCTGGGTCCCCCTTTGGGGTGGTTTTTTTTTTGTTTTTTTAAACTGCCCTGCTAGGACAGAAAATCCAGAAAGAGGAACACACTTCTCCCCACGGATAGAAAAGCCCTTTCTTTCCCTTGTCATCTTCCTGCTCCTCTTTTTTTTTTCTCAAACTCTGTCAAACAAAACAAGATTCACTATTCATCTCTCTGGGGAGCTGGGCAATCCAACGTCCTATTCAGCTGCTGAGGACTGAAAGACTGATTATCTGACACCAGGGGGAGCTGGGTAAGCTGTCAGGAAAACTTTCAGTATTCAGTCCTCAGCTGCTGGAGCGGATTGACCACCCAAATGTCCTGGATTGGCCCCGAGAGACGAATAGGAATGTGCGATTACCCAGATGCATATAGAAAATTCTAAAGTATTCTCATTTCTGCCAGAAGAGATGCTCTTTAGTCTGATTAAATGTTATAAACAAAGAATATGGAAGCCACATACAGTAGTGAATTATTAATCATAGATATACATTCTTCTCTAACAGGACAAAAGAAATACAGTATTACTCCAATATCAGAGATCCAAAATCACCACTGGAAAGAAAAACAAATAATGCCAAAATTTACTTTCTGCTGCTGTAGCTTGATCAGCTTCTGTCTGTTCGTTTTCTGTGCTGGAAACATCAAACCCATTTTCAGGTTCTTCTTCTTGAGGGATCCTGTCTATACCATTTCTGTGAAGGTCAAGTTCCCTTTCATGTTCTTGAATGAGCTGGTCAGCAGTCTCCTCAGGAAGATGTCTCATCTGAGGTGACTCAATCTCATGATGACTTACTGGAGATTGTTGCAAATGGTGCTGATGCCTGTGTCTTTCCTTTTCGATTTGCTTTGCTTCCTGAAGCTGGAAAAAGAGTGGGTCACACAGTGATTCTGTTCATTTTATCAAAATGTTTAGGCTTCTGAAAAGCTCATCTGGTTACCAAAGCTGCCAGCCAAGGACGCCACCTAACCTTCCATTATGGGTTTCTGGATTTCTTGAAACCTATTTTCCATTTTTATCATTTATCACAATGAAAACTGGGGTACAATTCTGTCGATTCTTATCAGAAGACTATACAGGCATCAGAAATAAAAATGCAACATTAAGAGTTAATGGACAGACTCGGGGATAAAGATTTTAAAATGCAAATGATAGGACCATAAAAAGAAAAAAAATTATTTGTAACATTCAGTCTCATATTACAGCAGTTCAATGTAGTCACACAAATGGATCTTAGCTCACTGTGCACTGCTGGACAAAGTTTAAAGCAGTTTTGAGCATATACTACTGAAATAAAAAATGTGAACTTCAAATATAATAATGAGAATTATACTTTTGTACTTAACGCTCTTGTTTAACTAAGAGTCTTATGCAAGAAAAAAGGTATGAATTAAACAAGCCTACGTTTGTTAGGACACAATGCAGAAAGTAGGAACAGAAAGCACAGTTACTTACCTGTAACAGGTGATCTCTGGGAACAGCAGGAATAATTCTTCACATATGGGTACGTCGGTACCGACGGAGCCTGCGCGGGAACGCTCCCCAGCTTCCCAAAAAAGGAAAGCTTTTGGGAGCATCCCACAGCGCCTACGCGCTGCCTTCCCGCCTTTCCTAACCGCCTCTCTCCAGTTCGAGTTTTAAAGCTGAGACAAAAAGAGAGAGAGGAAAGGAAAGATAGATAGATAGATACAACTCCTAGGGGAAGTGGGTGGGTTGTGAAGACTTATTCCTGCTATTCCCAAAGATCACCTGTTACAGGTAAGTAACTGTGCTATCTCCAGGAACAAGCAGGAATGAGTCTTCACATATGGGGACTCCCCAGCTAGAGATGCCGGGAAAATCCCCAGGGTTGTAGACCCTGAGAAGGGCCCTACCTCTCCCTTGGATATCAGGCATCTAAACAGGGATGGAGGATAGGAGTTGCTCAAGTATGGAACAGGTGTTTTAGGACAGCCTGACCAAACAAGGCATCCCGGCGGGAGTCCTTGTCCAAACAATAATGGGCCGTGAAGGTATGAACCGAGGCCCATGTGGCTGCTCGACAGATCTGGTCGATGGACACAGAATTTAGATGAGCCATAGAAGTTGCCATGGCCCTCCAGAGAAAGGTTCTTACTCTGGTAGGCGAAAGAAATACACTGAGCAATCCAAGTGGACAGTGTCCTCTTAGAGACTGGAAGTCCTAAATGAGAAGGATCAAAAGCAACAAAGAGTTGGGAAGACCTTCTATGTTGCTGAGTCCTTTGTAAGTAAAAGGCAAGAGCTCTTTTACAATCCAGGGTATGAAGATTCCTTTCTGCACTTGATGCATGAGGACCTGGAAAGAAGACAGGTAAATATACCTCTTGGTTCAGATGAAAAGGTGAGACCACTTTAGGCATAAAGTGTGGATTGGTCCCGAGGACTACCTTATCATGATGAAACCTTGTATAAGGAGGATTAGCCACCAAGGCCTGTAGCTCACTGATGCGGCGAGCTGATGTGACTGCAATGAGGAAAATAACCTTCCAGGAAAAAAATTTCAAGGAGGTGGTGGCTAAGGGTTCAAAAGGTGGCTTCATAAGCTGACCAAGAACCAGATTTAAGTCCCATGCCACCGGAGGAGGCCTAATGGGAGGTTTAGTTAAAGTTAGGCCTCTCATGAATCTTGCAATAAGAGGATGAGAGGAAATAGGCTGTCCATTGAGAGGCTTAAGGGATGCTGCAATAGCACTAAAATGGACTCTTACTGAATTTGTCTTAAGGCCTGCATTGGAGAGATGCAGGAGATATTCCAATAGAGAATTCAAAGGTAGTGCTAGAGGGTCAAGACCCTTCTCAGCACACCAAATGGAAAACCATTTCCATTTAAAAGCATAGGAACGTCTAGTAGAAGGTTTTCTGGAAGCATGGAGGATATCCTTCACCTGCTGAGAAAGATTCCAATCTTGAAGGTCTAGGCCTTCAGCAACCAAGCCCTGAGGTGAAGGGACTTGGGGTTTGGGTGCCACAAAGTTCCCTCCTCCTGGAACAGGAGGTCTGGAGCAGCTCCCAAGTCTAGGGAGGGAGCTTGAGAGAGATGCAGAAATAGAGGGTACCACACTTGGCGTGGCCAGCGTGGAGCTATGAGGATCATAGATTCTTGATCCCTCTGGAGCTTGAACAGAGTCTTGGGAATTAAGGGAATGGGTGGAAAGGCATACAGGAAGTCTTGACCCCAGTGAAGGAGGAAGGCATCCTTGGCCTGAACTCCCTGACACGGAATTCTGGAACAGAACCGGGGAAGTTTGGCATTCCACGGACTTGCAAAGAGGTCTATGCCCGGGGTTCCCCACTCTTGAAAGATTCTGAGTACCTGGTCCATGTGCAGGGACCATTCGTGTGGAAGCAGAACTCGACTGAGTCTGTCTGCCCAAAGGTTTTGGATTCCTGGAAGGTATACGGCCAGGAGATGGATATGATGCTCTCTGGCGAAGGCCCACAATCTTAAAGCTTCGTTGCAAAGCGACAGAGCCAGTTCCTCCTTGCTTGTTTATGTAAAACATGGCTACCTGATTGTCTGTATGAATGAGGACTGTCTTGTAGCTGAGCAAGGTATGGAAGACCTTGAGAGCTAGAAAAACTGCTCGGAGCTCCAAGTGGTTGATATGTAGGGAGGTCTCCTGTGGAGACCAAATGCCCTGAGTGGAGAGGTCTTGTAGATGAGCTCCCCAACCTGTTGGGGAGGCATCTGTTGTGAGGGTTGCTTGGGGCAACAACTGTTGAAAGGGGGACCCCAGCAACAAATTTTGGGTGGACTTCCACCACTGGAGAGACCAAAAGAGGCGCCTGGAGGTTGCTATTTTGTCTGACAGACCCCCTGATGCTTGAGTCCACTGGGTGGACAAAGTCCAATGAGCTGCTCTCATGTGAAGGCGAGCATAGGAGACCACATGCACTGTGGATGCCATGTGGCCTAGCAGTTGCAGCATCTCCCGGGCAGTTAAATGGCTCTTTGACAATCTGGGAGGCTAACTGCACTAGACGTAGGCAACGGGCCTGAGGAAGATAGGCCCTTGCAGTGGTAGTATCTAACCAGGCCCCTATGAACTCTAGGGACTGAGTAGGGGTGAGCTGGGACTTTGGGAGGTTTACCACAAGTCCCAGATACTGCAGAATGCGCCTTGTGCAGTCTAGGGAAGTCTGGGCCTCTGACTGAGATGGAGCTCGGATGAGCCAGTCGTCCAGGTATGGGAACACAAATATTCCCAGAGTGCGTAGAAATGCAGCTACTACTGCCATGCATTTGGTGAACACTCTTGGAGCAGAGGCCAGACCGAAAGGAAGCACCCTGTATTGGTAATGCTTCCCTTGGAAAAGGAAACGGAGGAACCTTCTGTGAGATGGATGGATGAGGACATGGGTGTACGCATCCTTGAGATCTAGAGAACAAAGCCAATCCTGACTCTGAAGGTATGGAAGGAGAGTGCCCAGAGAAAGCATCTTGAATTTCTCCTTGCATAGAAATTTGTTCAATTCTCTGAGATCTAATATGGGTCTGTAGCCCCCTGTTTTCTTTGGGATCAGAAAGTAGGGGGAGTAAAACCCTGACCCTTGTTGAAGAAGAGGTACTTCTTCTCTTGCCCCTTGGGCAAGAAGGGTAGTCACCTCCTGACCTAGAAGGTCGAGGAGAGATGTTGGAGAATTGAAATGTCTCACCATGGTGTGAGGAGGAAGGTCTGAGAAATGAAGTTTGTACCCCTCCCTTATGATGGAGAGGGTCCACTGCTCTGTTGTAATTTGCTCCCATCTGGGAGCAAAGTGAGCTAACCTTCCTGGAATGGTGAGAGGCTCTGGCTGTTTCAGAGCCAGAAAGGCTAAGTTCTCTAGCATCAAGTCAAAAGCCCTGAGGAGGCTGGGTCTGCTGAGTTGCAGCAGCCCCTGTAGGCTTAGGCCTGGCTTGCTTAGGTTGCTGACGCTTAGCAGCAAAATGACCTGTAGATGATTGCTGGCTAGAAGCAGGATGGAATCTGCCTTTCTTGGGGAAAAAACACTTCTTGAAAGGTTTTTTCTTGGCAGGAATGGAGGTTGACTTTGAAAGTCTATCCAAAGCAGAATTTTCTGCATCCATTTGAGTGGCTTTTATTTGCCAATCTTTGCCAAACAGGTTTTCTCCTGTACAAGGAAGATTTCCCAAGCCATCCTGGACCCAAGATTCTAGATCAGAAGCTTGGAGCCAAGCAGTTCTGCGTGCAGCTATGGCAATGGCCGAAGCTCTGCTGGCACCCTCAAAGGAGTCAAAAGCTGCACGGTTGGAAAACTTTGAAATATCTTGAGTATGCTTAAGCCAAATAAGAAATTCTTCCCTTTTATCCTCTGGAAGAAAAGGGAGGAAAGTGTGCAGCTTATCTGCAACTTCTTTCAGAAACATCCCCATATAAAGACTATAGGAATTGATTCTGGCAATGAGCATACTGGCATGGAAGATTTTCCTACCAAAAGCATCCAAGGTCCTGCATTCTCTTCCTGGAGGAGCAGAGGAGTGTCTTTTTGCACTCTTTATCTTTTTCATAGCTGACTCCACCACAATAGAATGGTGAGGAAGCTGTGTTTTATGAAAACCAGGACAAGGAGGGACACGGTACATGGTGTCCAACCTACGAGAATGAGGAGAGATAGTGAGAGGAGTCTCCCATAAGTCAATCATGTGATCATAAAGAATCTCATGAATTGGCAAGGTGACTGCCTCCTTAGGAGCCTTGGGATAACCTAAAATATCTAATTTTTTTAGCTCTAGGCTCTGATTCAGAGGTTACTGAAATAGAAAGCCCTTTAGCCACTTCTCTTATGAAGTCTTGAAAGGACAAGTCTTCTGGAGGAGACATTCTTCTTTTTGGAAAAGAGGTTCTTCAGGAAGGGCTATGGATACTTCAGCAGACGCCTCCGATGCATCAGACTCTTCGGAGGAATCAAAGTATCGACTGTCAGGGTGCTCTTTCAAAGCTCGATACGCGTACCGAGCAGTATCGACATCGGGCGTTATCGGTACCGGTTCGGTACCGACGGGCATCCCTAGGCAGGGAACCGCTGCAGCCGACACCATGGCAGATGTCGATGCAGTCGGTACCAGTACCGGCATTGGTGCCGGTACCTGAGCCGATACCGACAACGGAGTTTGTTGTGGTATCAGCGGCATTGCAGCTTGAATGAAGGCCGTGATAGCCTGCTGCATGGATAGAACATTCTGATCCATCGACACCATGAATGCCTGGAATTCGGTACCGGAAGTTTGTGCCGGTACCCCAGAGCATTCTAACAGGTGATCGGTCGAGGCCATGCCATCGATGTCAACCTGTAACCCCATAGGTGGAGCTTTGGAAGCCGGAGCTTCCCGCCGGGGTAGTTTTGCCGGTGCAGGATCCTCGAGGGCAAGCCCGGAGGCATCTCGATGCTTGGAAGGAGATCTAACCCTTCGAGGACCGGCTGGTTTTATGTTTGGTTACCTGAGATCCATGGGATGAAGAAGCAGCCCTGGAAGACGTCGATGCCACTGAAGCTGCATCAGAGGGAAACAGAACATGGAGCTTGGCTGCTCGGTTCTGTAAACCTCGTTTGGACATCAAGGAGCAGGACGAACAATCCAAAATGGAATGGTCAGGACCCAAACATTTGAGACACCATTCATGGGTGTTGGTAACAGAAATAGTACCGCTGCACTTAGTGCATTTTTTAAACCCGTAGGCTGGTTTTTCCATGAGGAAAATTTTTCATGAGGCCTAAGGCCCAAAATAGGAAAAACACACTAAGTGAGGGAAAAATATATTCTTTTTTTTTTTTTTGAAAAGAAAGAAAGACCAGTGGTACCGGTCCGACGTCGGAGAAGGCAGATGCGCAACCAAAGAAATAAAATAAAACAAAGTACTTCTTCAGCGGTGACAGGAACACGACCTGCTGGCTCCGCTGAAAAGAAGAACTGGAGAGAGGCAGTTAGGAAAGGCGAGAAGGCAGCGCGCAGGCGCTGTGGGATGCTCCCAAAAGCTTTCCTTTTTTGGGAAGCTGGGGAGCGTTCCCGCGCAGGCTCCGTCGGTACCGACGTACCCATATGTGAAGACTCATTCCTGCTTGTTCCTGGAGATTTAGTGTTAAATAGTTGGAGAAGATGAAATTAGGCTTACCTGCTAATTGTAGTTCCTGGAGTGTAGACAGTCTAGTCCCGGACCTCTGGGTTGCCCATCTCATACAGCAGCTTGGAG
This sequence comes from Ichthyophis bannanicus, assembly GCA_033557465.1. Classification (NCBI taxonomy): domain Eukaryota; kingdom Metazoa; phylum Chordata; class Amphibia; order Gymnophiona; family Ichthyophiidae; genus Ichthyophis; species Ichthyophis bannanicus. The sequence continues at coordinate 1,531,688,602 of CM066031.1, forward strand.
ACTGAGGAACTCCTTCTTTTGTGATGTCACTGGTATAATCATCCGGGAGCCTCCTCCTGCCACCAGTTCCCTATTGACAAAGCTGACTCACCGGAGCAACAAGTACGAATTAGATGCAAACAAAAGGCAATGCTAGACAACATTGTGAACCATAACACTGAAACGAGGGGAGAACCCCCCCCCCCCCTAACTGGACTTTAAACTTGCAGAGGCACTCCCTCAGCTGCTCTAAAGGAAGGATGTCCCTGTCACTGAAATGCTCCACCCCCAGAATAGCGAAAACCCCCTCCCAAACCCCCGAAGCTCCCCACAGACAGACACCTCTTACCTGTACACCAGAAGGACTTCAGGTTTCAATGCCCCTAAAGGCAAAAATCCGGGAGGGATATGGGACTAGACTGTCTACACTCCAGGAACTACAATTAGCAGGTAACCTAATTTCATCTTTCTGATCGTGTATCCAGTCTAGTCCCGGACCTCTGGGTTGGTACAAGAGCAGTGAAGCAAGATTCAATCACGGGCGGGACCGGAAAGACCAGCCTGAAGTACTGCTGACCCAAAAGCAGTCTCCTCCGCCGACTGCACATCCAGTCGGTAATGTTTAACAAACGAATTCAAGGACGACCACGTCACCGCCTTACAAATTTCCACTGGCGAAACCAACCAAAACTCTGCCCACGATGCTGCCTGTGCCCTTGTGGAGTGGGCCCTAAGCCCTTCTGGAACCGGCTTACCTTTCAAGATGTATGCCGACGCAATGGCTTCCTTGATCCACCTTGCAATTGTGGTTTGACGCCGCTTTCCCCTTTCTCGGCCCTGCGAAGAGCACAGTCTATCCGACTTGCGAAACACAGCCGTTCAACGAAGATATTTCTTCAGCGCCCGACGGACGTCTAATAAATGCAACTTCCGCGCCGTCGAACTCCCCGCGCAGTCTCTGAAGACAGGCAAAAAAATTTCCTGGTTCATATGAAACGCCGAAACGACTTTTGGTAAGAAGGCTGGCACCGGCCGCAGAACCACCCTCTCCGACTCGAGAGAAAGATAGGGCTCGCGGCAGCCTAACACTTGCAGCTCCGACACTCTTCTCGCAGAGCAAACCGCCACGAGAAACACCACCTTTAGGGTGAGATCCTTGAGAGATGCCCTCGCTAAGGGCTCGAAGGGCTCGCGCTCCAACGCTTCCAGGACAAAAGGCAGTCGCCAATTCGGGACGACCAGCCTGCATGGTGGCCTGAGCAGGGACACCGCTCTCAAAAATCGCTTGACATCTCCCTGGCTTCTGAGCATCTGACCAGCTACTTTACCTGTATAACAAGCCAAGGCTGCGACCTGGACCCTGAGCGACGCAGCCGCTAAACCCTTCTCAAAACCATCTTGTAGGAACTGCAGAATCTGGGGAATGGAGGCTTTTAACGGCTCGCAGCCCTTTCCTGAACACCAGGCCTCGAACATTCTCCAAATATGTACATAGGCCAGCGAGGTGGACCTCTTCCTGGCTCGCAACAATGTGGAGATCACCCCCGCTGAATATCCTCGCGAGGTCAACCGAGCCCTTTCAAAAGCCAAGCCGTAAGCGAGACTCGATCCACGTGGGGCATAAATAGTGGCCCCTAAGACAGAAGATTCGCCCGAGGAGGCAACCGCCAGGGCTTCGCGACCAACAATCTTACCAGATCCCTGTACCACGGATGCCTGGGCCAGTCCGGAGCTAGGAGAATGACCTGACCTCTGTAGCGTTCGATCCGCTGGAGCACCCTGCCGATCAACACCCACGGCGGGAAGACATACAGCAGCTGATCCGCCGGCCAGCTTTGGACGAGCGCATCCAGCCCTTCTGACATTCGTTCTCTCCGTCTGCTGTAGAAGCGGTCTACCTTTGCCGAGGCGAACGTGGCCATAAGGTCCATGACCAGCACCCCCCACCGGCGGACCAACATTGTAAACACCTCTGGGTGCAGCACCCATTCCCTGGGATCCACCTTCACTCTGCTGAGAAAATCGGCTTCCACGTTCTCCATTCCTGCTACGTGAGCTGCCGATAGATCCAGGAGATTCACTTCGACCCAATCGAACAAGGCTACGGCTTCCGCCTCCAGTGCAACACTGCTGGTGCCCCCTTGTCTGTTGACATAGGCCACCGCTGTCGCGTTGTCGGAAAATACCCGAACTGCTTTTCCTCTGAGAATCGCCTGAAACTCCCGCAGGGCTAAGACAACCGCCCTTAGTTCCAACCGGTTGATCGACCATGCCCGCTCCTGAGCATTCCACTGCCCTTGCGAGAACCTGCCCTGACAATGAGCTCCCCAGCCCTGCAGACTGGCGTCCGTAGTCAGGGGTATCCAATCCGGCGTCTCTAGCCGTTTCCCGGTCCGCAGAGATTCGGGAAGCAGCCACCACCGCAGAGCTTGACGCGTCTCCTCCGCGCAGGGAAGCCTCTGAGACAACGGGTCCTGCTGATGAGACCAGCGGTGAAGCAGCGCCCTTTGCAGGGGTCTCATGTGAGCACGAGCCCACGGAACCGTTTCTATCGCTGCCGCCATGGTGCCCAACAGCTGCAGGTACCGCCAGGCCGAGGGCCTCCTGGTCAGTAAAAATCTCTGGACCAGCTTCTGCAAATCTCGCGCTCTCTGCTCCGTGAGAAATACTGAACCGCTGACCGTGTCGAAACATGCCCCCAAGTACTCCACTCCAGGCACTGGGTGGGAACCAAGCGGCTTTTCGCCCGATTGACCACCCAACCGAGACTCTCCAGGAATGATACCACTCTGGCCGTCGCTCTTTCGCTCTCGTCTCTGGACTTTGCCCGGATCAACCAATCGTCTAGGTAAGGATGCACGAGTATTCCTTCTTTCCGTAGCGCAGCTGCCACCACCACCATCACTTTGGTGAAAGTCCGCGGCACAGTTGCCAGACCAAAAGGCAACACTCGAACTGAAAATGTCCGAATGGAACCGCGAATCTGAGGAATCTGTGATGATCTGGCCGTATGGGAATGTGGAGATACGCCTCCGACAAATCGAGAGACGTAAGAAACTCGCCTCTCTGCACCGCCACGATCACCGAGCACAGAGTCTCCATATGAAAGTGCGACACCCGGAGACACCTGTTCACCCCCTTGAGATCCAGAATAGGTCGGACACCTCTGTCCTTTTTTGGAACGACGAAGTTAATGGAGTACCGACCGGAGCCGCACTGGTCTTGTGATACCGGCACTATCGCCCTGAGATCGAGCAGCCTTCGCACTGTCTGCCGGAGAGCCTCACATTTGGAAGGAGACCGGCCGGGAGACAGAACAAACGCGTTGCGCACTGGCCTTAAGAGTTCCAGTGCATAGCCCTCTCGAATGACTTCCAGCACCCACTGATCTGAAGTGATTTGGACCCAGGTAGAATAGAAATCCTGCAGCCGCCCCCCCACGGGAAGAAACGGCATCTGGGTCCCCCTGATCTCAGTGGGGCTTTCTAGAGTTGAGGGAGCCAGTAGAGGAGGGCCCGAACCCACGTCCCGCTCCCCGGAATCCCCGGAACCCCCGATTCCGAGCGGGAAAACGACTCCTCTGCGCTGGGTTGAACCTTGGGAAACGAAAACGCCGAAAGCCCTGCTGTTGACCTCAGCCCCCCGGAGGCGGCCGTCCCTGTTTAGGCTTGTCCTCAGGCAATCTGCCACCCTTGGATTCGCCCAGGTCCTTAACCAGGTTTTCTAAATCTTCTCCAAACAAGAGACGGCCCTTAAACGGAAGCTTACTGAGCCTAGCCTTAGAGGAGCTATCTGCCGCCCAGTTGCGTAACCACAGATACCTCCGCGCCGCCACCGCAGAAGCCATGCTCTTCGACAAGCCCCTCATAAGATCATAATGGATATCCGCTAAGTAGGCCGCGCCAGATTCCAACTTAGCCGCCTCATCAGAGCGGTCACTCTCCTGCCCTGAAACCTTCTGTGACCAGCACAGGCAAGCTCTAGCCACCCAGGCTCCACAAATGGCCGCCTGGAGTGAAAGAGCATTCACCTCAAAGACTTGTTTCAGCAAAACATCCAATTTCCTGTCCTGGGAATCCTTGAGGGCCGCACTACCTTCTACGGGGATGGTGGTCTTCTTCGTCACTGCGGAGACGGCCACGTCCACCTTGGGTGGTTTAAACATCTCTTTATCTTGATCCACCAAAGGTTATAGACGACTCATCACTCTGGCTCCTTTCAGAGGCACCTCTGGAATGTTCCATTCCTCCTGGATCATTTCCTGAAACACTCTGTGGACCGGGAACGCTTTCTGACTTTTCCGGAAGACCTGTAACAATGGATCCTCCAGTGTCTCATCCGTCGCCACCCCTGGGACCGGCATATTCAGCACCTTCAGTGACTCCACTATGAGCGCCGACAGCTCTTCTCTCCTGAAGACCCGCACTACTCTAGGATGGTCCTCTTTCTCTGAGAGCTCACCTTCTTCTAGTTTATGGAAAGGACCATAAGCCATTATTAAGAAGGGACCCAGGATATCAATGCTTGAACCAATACAAGCATTGTGGAACCTGTGTCCCTTGGGGAAACTGCTAGGTACGTATGACCTAGATTGGCCACTGTTGGAAACAGAATACTGGGCTTGATGGACCTTGGTCTGACCCAGTATGGCATATCTTATGTTCTTCCTCCAGCTCCACACTATGACTTTCGTCATCCGACAGAGGCCCCTCTGAAGCCAAAGACCGAGCCCCGAGTGCCCCGTCTACTCTAGGCTTCTTAGCCTTCTCGGGGGCCTCGTCCCCCTGCAGTGGCGCCGCGAGTCTCTTCGCTCCCCCTGAGCTCGTGGGCCTAGGATGTTGCTGGCTACTGCCTGACACCGCTTGCTGCAGTAGACTCACAAATTCCTGTGAGAATATGGACGACAGACTCAAAGGCCAGGATGTCTGCAAGGACGGAAGATCTGGAGCCGAAGAGGGCCCTGCCACGGGTTCCTCCTGGACCAGATCCAAAACTGGTTCTGTCGATGCCCCTGCTTCGGCCCCCAGGCAGTCTCCCTTCTCCTCCTGTGCCTGATCCAAAGAGGCCTCTCTCACGCAGGCCTTACAGACCCCCGAGTTCGCGCTTGTTTTGACTCCACAGACCACACATTGTAATTTGGAGGGCATCTCCGCTGAAGCTATCTCCAGCCTTGGCCCCCCGTGAAGCGACTTAAAATTGAAAGCCTCCGCTTTAAAAATTGCCTGCTCTGCTACGGACACCGTCCGTCCAACAAGACCGCGGTGTTTAAGGCCTCCAAACAAGAAGCTTCCTGCCTGAAACCGCAAAGACAGCGGACTGCACAGCGACGTGGCCTAGCCTAGCCGCGCCGCCACCACGAGGCTTGCCGCGAGGACATTTTCGCGCTCAAAACCGCTGCCGCTACTCCCCGCCGGGTCTGCTTACCTTGTGTCGGACTCCTGGCGAGGCCGTGACCCTCCTTCACATTGGAGTGCTGGTCGGACCAATCTAACAAGAATGCACTGAGGCAGAGCAGCCGGAAAACAGCCAATGCTGCCTAACGTGACTTGTTGGGGTTCCTGGACCGTTGAAATCCTCCAGGTCACGGCAAACTCAGACAAGCGTGCACAGCGCCAGAGCAGGCAAGACTTCTGACAAGGCGCTGGCAACGCTCCCCTCCGGTTTGAAGCTCTCTTCTCGTTAAAGAAAGGACCGGAGCTCTTCTTCTCTACCCCAAAGAGGGTTGCTCTGTCGTGCCCTGGAGAACCCAGGTAAAACCAAGGGCAACGAGAGAGGGAGGGACAGATGAAGGAAGGCCTCCTGCAAATTAAAGGCACAGTCCTTCCAAGGGCAGCCTTTTTTCGGTACTAAACCTAATAACCCCAAATCAGAAACTTAATTTAAGATTTTAAAGCTACAAATTTGGATAAATTTGGATAAATCCTAATTGTTCCTCCAGTGAGCCTGGACCTCCAGGCTCACCATCCATCCAGCTGCTTGGAGACTGAGTTAACTGGTGGCAGGAGGCGGCTCCCGGATGATTATACCAGTGACATCACAAAAGAAAGAGTTCCTCAGTCTCCAAGCTGCTGTATGAGATGGGCAACCCAGAGGTCCGGGACTAGACTGGATACACGATCAGGAACTCCTAGTTTCCTTAGAACAATTTTTTTTTAAAGTGCCATCAAGCTAATGCTGACTCTTGCAACCTAGCAGCTTCTGGGTTTTCTTGGCAAGGTATGACCAGAAATAGATTGCCAGAACTTTTCTTCTGAATCAATGGAGGGTAAAGTGACTTGCTCAAGGTCACGAGTGCCTAGTGGGAATCGAACGCTAATCTCTTGGGTATAAGGTTATTGCTCTAACCACTAGGCTACTCCTCCACTCCCCTTAGCATAATTGGTTGGCTATTTAGAATAGAATAGTTACTCACCTGTAACAGGTTATCTCCAGGAACAGCAGGAATTTAGTCTTCACATATGGGTATAGTCGGCACCGACGGAGCCTGCACGGGAACGCTCCCCAGCATCCAATTAGAAAGCTTTTGGGAGTATCCCACGGCGCCTGCGTGCTGCCTTCCCACCTTTCCCAATTGCCTCTCTCCAGCTGAGTTTTAAAGCTGAGACAAAGAGAGAGAGAGAGAGGGAAAGAAAAGAAGAGAGCGATACAACTCCTAGGGGAGGTGGGTGGGTTGTGAAGACTAAATTCCTGCTGTTCCCGGAGATCACCTGTTACAGGTAACTATGCTATCTCCAGGAACAAGCAGGAATGTAGTCTTCACATATGGGGACTCCCTAGCTACAGATGCCAGGGAGAGACCCCAGAAGTTGTGTGCCCTTATGAAAGGGCTCCACTTCCCCCCATGGATCTCTGGCATCCTACTGGGAATGGTGGGTAGGAGTTGATTAAGTATGGAACAGGTGTCGTAGAACAGCCTGACCAAACAAGGCATCCCAGCGGGAGTCCTGGTCTAAGCAGTAATGGGCTGTGAAGGTATGAACCGAGGCCCAAGTAGCTGCTCGACAGATGTCATCAATAGACACAGAGTGTAGATGAGCCATTGAGGCTGCCATGGCTCTCACACTGTGAGCTGTGACATGGCCTTCCAGAGAAAGGTTTTTACTCTGATAGGTAAAAGAAATGCACTGTGCAATCCAATTGGACAATGTTCTCTTGGAGACTGGAAGTCCCAAATGAGAAGGATCAAAAGCAACAAAGAATTGAGAGGACTTTCTATGTTGCTGTGTTCTTTGTGAGTAAAAAGCAAGTGCTCTTTTACAGTCCAAAGTATGAAGATTCCTTTCTGCATTTGAAGCATGAGGCCTTGGAAAAAACACAGGTAGGTAAACTGCTTGGTTTAAATGAAAAGGTGAGACCACCTTTGGCATAAAGTGTGGATGAGTCCTAAGGACTACCTTATCATGATGGAACCTCGTATATGGAGGATCAGCCACTAATGCTTGCAGTTCACTGATGCGACGTGCTGATGTGATTGCAATGAGAAAGATAACCTTCCAGGAAAGGAACTTCAAGGAGGTAGTAGCTAGGGGTTCAAAAGGCGGCTTCATGAGCTGTCCTAGAACCAGATTTAGGTCCCATGCTACCGGTGGTGGCCTAATGGAAGGCTTAGTTAGAAGGAGGCCCCTCATAAATCTCGCTATGAGAGGAAATAGGTTGTCCATTTAAAGGCTTGAAAGAAGCTGAAATAGCACTTAAATGGACTCGTACTGAGTTAGTCTTAAGCCCTGCATTAGATAAATGAAGGAGATAATCCAATAATGATTCCAGAGGTATCGCCAGGGGGATCAAGACCCTTCTGCGAACACCATATGGAAACCCTTTTCAACTTGAAAGCATAAGAGCGTCTTGTGGAAGGCTTTCTAGAAGCATAAAGGATATTCTTCACTTGTTGAGACAGGTTAAGACCATGAAGGTCTAGGCCCTCAGCAACCAGGCCCTGAGATGCAGAGAGTGGGGATCGGGATGCCACAACATCCCGTCCTCCTGAGACAGGAGATCTGGAGCAGATCCTAACTCCATAGATGGAGCCTGAGAGAGATGTAGGAGCAGAGGGTACCACACCTGCCAAGGCCAATGTGGAGCTATGAGAATCATATGGCCTCTGCCTCTCTGAAGCTTGAATAGGGTTTTGGGAATTAGGGGAATGGGTGGAAAGGCATATAGGAAGTCCTGACCCCAATGGAGGAGGAAAGCATCCCTGGCCTGAGAACCCTGAGCCGGAATTCTGGAACAGAATCGTGGAAGTTTGGCATTCAACGGACTTGCAAAGAGGTCTATGTCCAGAGTTCCCCAAATTCGAAAAGTGTTTGCTACCTGGTCTGCACGAAGAGGCCACTCGTGCGGAAGCAGAACTCGACTGAGTCTGTCTGCCCAGGAGTTTTGAATGCCTGGCAGATACACCGCAAGGAGATGAATCTGATGCTCTTTGTCGAGGGCCCATAGTCGCAAAGCTTCGCTGCAAAGCGACAGAGAGCCTGTTCCTCCCTGCTTGTTCAGAGAGAACATAGCTACTTGATTGTCCATCTGAATTAGGACTGTCTTGTAGCTCAGCTGGGTGTGGAACACTCGAAGAGCAAGGAAGATTGCTCTGAGCTCCAAGAGACTGATGTGTAGATGGGTCTTCTGTGAAGTCCAGGTGCCTTGGGTAGAGAGATCTTGCAGGTGACCTCCCCAACCCACCTGTGAGGCGTCTGTTGTTAGAGTGACCTGGGGTGAGGGCTGTTGGAAAGGGGATCCCACCAACAGGTTTTGGGTTGACTGCCACCATTGTGGGGACAAAATAAGGCGACTTGAGTTTGCTATTTTGCCTGATAGGCAGCCTGATGCTTGGGTCCACTGAGTGGATAGAGTCCATTGGGCTACTCTCATATGGAGGCGAGCATAGGGAACCACATGTACGGTAGATGCCATGTGGCCTAGCAATTGTAAGATTTCCCAAGCAGTGAGATGAGTCTTTAACACTGCTTGGGAAGCTAACTGCACAATGCAAAGGCAGCGGGGCTGTGGAAGATAGGCCCTTGCTTTCCTGGTATCCAGCATAGCTCCTATAAACTCTAGAGATTGAGTGGGAGTTAGGTTGGATTTTGGGATGTTTATGACCAGGCCCAAATACTGAAGTATATGCATTGTGCAAGATAGGGAAATTCTGGCCTCTGACTCTGATGGGGCTCGAATGAGCCAGTCGTCTAAGTAGGGGAAGACGAATATTCCTAGAGTGCGAAGAAATGCTGCCACTACAGCCATGCATTTCGTAAACACCCTTGATGCTGAGGCCAGACCAAAAGGAAGAACCCTGTACTGGTAGTGCTTCCCCTGAAATAGAAACCGAAGGAATCTTCGGTGAGTTGGATAGATGAGAACATGAGTGTACGCATCCTTGAGATCTAGAGAACAAAGCCAATCCTGACTCTGAAGGTATGGCAGAAGAGGTCCTAGAGAAATCATCTTGAACTTCTCCTTGAAAGGGAATTTGTTCAATTCTCTGAGGTCTAAAATGGGTCTGTGTCCCCCTGTTTTCTTTGGAATAAGGAAATAGGGGGAGTAAAACCCTGTACCCTTTTGGGAAATGGGTACATCTTCTATTGCCCCGTGGGCAAGAAGTAAATTGACCTCTTGACCCAACTGATTCTCGAGTGAAGTCTGAGAATTGAACTGTCTTACAACTGAAGGAGGGGGCATGTTGAGGAAATGAAGCTTGTACCTCTCCTTTACAATGGAGAGAGTCCATTCTTCTGCTGTTATCTGCTCCCATCTGGGGGCAAAATGACACAACCTTCCTGGAATGGTGGAGGGCTCTGGCCCATTGAGGGCCAGGAAGGCCAAGTTCTCTAGATGGGAGTCAAAGCCCCTGTGGAGGCTGAGTCTGCTGGGCTGGTTGAGGCTTAGCAGACTTTGTTTTTCTTTGTTTTGGTGGCTGCTGTCCCTTTCGGGCAGACTGACCTGTAGAATGCCCCTGCTGGGTATAGGAGGGGTAAAACCTTCTTTTTAGACAAGAATGGTTTCTTGTAGGATTTTCTCCTTGCAGGATCAGCTGTAGCCTTGGATAGTCTATCCAAAGTGGTATTATCAGCATCCAGCTCATTAGCTTTCTCTTGCCAATTTTTGCCAAAGAGATTTTCACCTGTGCAACGGATATTCCCCAGTCTGTCCTGTACCCAGAGTTCTAAGTCAGATGCCTGGAGCCAGGCAATCCTACGAGTACCTATGGCAATGGCAGAGGTTCTGCTTATGCACTCAAAGCAGTCAAAAGCTGCACGATTAACAAACTTGGAAACATCTTGGGCATGTTTGACAAGTATAAGATAATCTTGCCTCTTATCATCAGGAAGGAAAGGGCTCATAAGCTCTAGATCTCCTGTAACCTCCTTAAGGAACATTCCCATATATAAAATGTAGGAACTAATCCTGGCAGAAAGCATAGAGGCCTGGAAGGTTCGACGCCCAAAGACATCAAGAGTCCTACATTCACGTCCTGGTGGATTAGATGTATGTCTTTTTGCACTCTTGATCCTTCTCATAGCTGATTCCACTACCATGGAGTGGTGTGGTAACTGGGTTTTCTGAAATCCAGGACAAGGAGATACTCGATACATCGCATCAAGCCTACGAGAATGAGGAGAGGTGGTAAGAGGTGTTTCCCACATTCTTAGCATGAGATCATGCAAGATCTCATGAATAGGCAAAGTAGCTGCCTCTTTGGGAGCTTTAGGATATTGTAAAATCTCCAATTCCTTTGCTCTGGGCTCTGTTTCAGGAGCCACTGTGATGGAAAGACCTCTAGCCACCTCCCGAATGAATTCCTGAAAGGACATATCCTCTGGAGGAGACATCCTACGTTTAGGAGAGGAAGGCTCCTCAGAGAGAAGTACTCCGGTACCGACAGAGCTGTCAGAATACTCAGAGTCATCAGAGGATTCAAAATATCTCCTGTCCGGGTGCTCTTGCAAAGCACGATACCGGTACCGATTGAAGTCGGTACCGGAGGGGTCCGGTACCGGCCTGTCGATACCGGAGGAAACAGCATGACTCGGTGTGGGCAACACAGTCGCCGATGTCGATGCTGTCGGTACCGGTACTGATATCGATGCCAGAACCAATGTCGATACCGGTTGAATCGTCTGAAGCAGTCACGAAGGCACCGAAGCTGCAAGGAGCCACCAGACTGCGTTCAATAGCCAAGAACCTCTGGTCTACTGACGCTGCCGATGCCTGGGTATCAGTACCGGATGAAGCGGCCGGTACCCCAGAGCATGGCACCAGTAGTTCTGCTGAGGTTGAGGCCTCGAGAACATCCTGGAGCCCCGATAGTGCTTTGGAAGAGCACTATCCCTCAAGGGCAACGCCAGAGGCATCTCGATGCTCGGAAGGAGATCTACCCTTTGAGGACTGGCCAGATTTATGTTTGGTTACCTGAGATCCATGGGAGGAAGACGAAGCCCTGGAAGACGTCAATGCCACGGATGCTGCATCGGAGGGAAAAAGGGTGCTAAGCTTAGCAGCTTGGTTTTGCCGACCCCTCTTCGACATCATCCCACAGGCAACACACTCCGAGATGGAGTGGTCAGGACCTAAACATTTAAGGCACTACTCGTGAGTGTCAGTGATGGAGATGGTACCGCCACACTTGGAACACTTTTTAAAACTCGAGGCGGGTTTTTCCATTCTGAAGGAAAAGTTGGGCCTAGTGCCCAAAATGGCGTGTGGCACCTGACAGAAAAAAGACTGGAAAAAGAGATTACAATTTTTTTTTTTTTTTTTAAGAAAGAACTGGCAGTACTGGTATAGCATTGAGGAAGGCAGACACTACCACAAAAAAGAATGAAAAAGATGGGATAATTTCTGCAGTGACAGGAAAAATGACCTGCTGGCTCCGCGGAAAACGAAGAACTGGAGGGAGGCAGTTGGGAAAGGCGGGAAGGCAGCACGCAGGCGCTGTGGGATGCTCCCAAAAGCTTTCTAATTGGACGCTGGGGAGCGTTCCCACGCAGGCTCCGTCTGTACCGACGATACCCATATGTGAAGACTACATTCCTGCTTGTTCCTGGAGATTAGGCACTTACATAACTGAGTAACAAATAAACCATTCTGCAAAGTAAACCTACAGAACCGAGTATGGGCATCATGTCCTATATAAAGGTTCCAAAGAACGGACGTTTAGACTTCACCATAAAGGTTAGCTGGAACTCATCATAATACAATCAAAGAGTCATCGATACTCATCTTTCTGGGAAGGATAACACCACCATTTCTAAACATTTGGGGCGCCATCCATCCACTTCAGACAGTCTACAAATGGAAAAAAATGAAGACGACGACGATTCTATCTAGCAGCAGTTTTCCTCCCAAGATAACCAATAGCAAACTGGAAAATCATCCACAAAATCACAAAGAATCCCAGACTAACGTCTAAAGGATCTGTAAACCTCTCTCACTATGGCTGATACGAGGGCTATTCATCAATCATCAGGGAAAAAAATGACACCAGGTTTTAGATTAGTATCTAATTTTTTTTTTAAAAATTATCAAACTTTTTAAAATGGTTACACCAACACACACTACAGAATGATGAAAAAGAAAAAAACAAAATAAAGAGTATATGAAAAACAAATAGACTTGTAACAAATCTCAACTTGTAAAACAAATACCTCCCACTAAACACCATCAAGTCCACATTATTGGAAGTGAGGGGTTCAATTAAATACTGATTACAAATAACCAAAAGTAATCAAAAGAATAACTTATCCAAATTTCATACAAAAAGAGAGACAGGGTGATGGGGAAAGAGAAGAGTGACTGCAGAAAAACCATACATAAAAGTTATACAAAAATATTTTTCCATGCTACTTAGCTTTTACTTATTACAAAATCTTCATTTCATTGTAGCACACAATTCTATTCTTATGCTGCACTGAGAGCATTAAGGCACCATTTTGGATGCAGAATTTTCACAACAGCCCCATGCAAGCGTTTTGCATGCGCATGTGAAAAATGAACAGGATACGAGTGGCCTGCAGAGTTTACTCTCAGAATTGTTCTTGGTTATATGGAATAATATATGTCTTTATATTGGTGTAACACAGTGACATACTTGTACAGTATGATTCTATGGATGCTGAAATACTATTCCAGTTAGTATTGTGTGTAAAAAAAACAATTGCTTTTACATAATTTTCAAGTTTTTGGTGCACAATTCTCTGATATAAATTATTTACTGAAAAGCTAGAACTGGGGCACATATGCAAATCAAGAGAAATTCTTATCTTTCTCTTTATTTGCTTATTTGATAGTCATCTTTAAAACAAATGAAGCCAAGAATGTGCCCTGAGATGTACAACGATTCATAACTGGCTTGGGAGAAGGCTCTGAGGAAGGTATGGATCAGAGTCTTTCAAAACTATGAGATCTAGACCAATATGACTTAAAGCAAGTTGATGCTTCTGATTTCTGTTCCTCAACTTCAGAGACTACCTGAAGTGGTATGCCAATGGGGAGCACACCACTTGAGGCTCAGTGTTGCTCCTTGACCCGTGCATATTCAACAAGGTCTTTGAAGCAATCAATGAAACAGTAAGAGCACGACAAATCATCACTCTAGGACCTAGCCTTTTGACCATCTGCTGAAGTAGCAAAAGACCAAAAAAATATTAAAAAAGGCATTGTGCAGGTTCTGCCCTGGCAACTGGTTCTACTAGGTAGACTGGATGGACCCATGTTGGTCTTTATCTTCCGCCATCTACAGTACTAAGTTACTAAGACTGTTTGAACAAGCTTGACCAGCAGAACTCAATACAGCTCTCCCTAGCTCTTCCTGCTGCTTTCTAGACTTATCTGAACAGGCAGGATAAATGCAAAGTCTCCCCTGACAAATCCAAATGATTTGGAATACATGCCATAGCAGAAATTATGTGACATTTCCAAAAGCACAAGCACGAGAGCAGGGGTGTGATTAATCCTGAATCCTGGCTTCTGTTCCAGTCCCCAACCTGCCTTTCCCTCAGTCAGCCAAACACCCTGTGTACTGTGCTATGTCTTCCCCTTCAAACACTTACCTTTGCCAGCATTAGTAAAATCTGTGCTTCTTCCAATAGCACACCAACTCTTATAACTTCTGTTTGCAGCTGTGTGGCTCACATGCAGATTTTTGAACTGCGCATACCTCTCTCTACCGAGTCCTGTGCGGTTCAGAAAGCCACTATATGAACTGCATGGCTTGAGGATGAATATTAGTGCTTTGAGGATGAATGTACTGTATACGGGGAAGGTATGGCTCTGTGACTTATCAGAAAGGAAAAGGAAAATGCGTGGGAGGAGGATATAAGATATTTGTTATTGTTTCTAAAAACTATAAAAAATTGAGACTAGGTGTTTGTTTGGGGACTCTAGTATTAAGTTGTATACTAGAGCACTGAATGTTGTGAAAAGCCACATTTTGTGTTTATAACATCTGTATTATTGGTATGGTTTCTTGTTGCTGTTTAGAGGTTGGTTTATAAAAAAGTCTCAGAAAAATAATTAAAAAATAAAAAGAACTGCCTTATTAAAACACTAATGAAAAATACTTTAAATAAGCGAGATTTCAAAGTAAAGAGCAGATGGTATACATCCAAGAGTTGAAAGAACTGAAATATGAGACTGCAGACCTGCAATTAGTAATCTCTGAACTATCATTAAAATCATCTGTAATATCTGAAGATTAGAGGAAGGCCAATGTAAAGCCAATTTTTAAAAAGGGTTCCAGGGGTGATCCGGGAAAATACAGAATGGTGAGCCTGATGTCAGTACCAGGAAAAATGGTAGAAACCATCATAAAGAACAAAATTACTGAACTGATATGTAGATAGTCATGGCTTAATGGGAGACAGCCAACATGGCTTTAGACAAGGAAGATCTTGTCTTACTAATTAATCTGTTATGTTTTTTTGAAGGTGTGAATAAACAGGTAGACAAAGGTGAGTCGGTTGATATAGCTTATCTGGATTTTCAGAAAGCCTTTGACAAGGTCCCTCGTGAGAAACTAAAAAGTCATGGGATAGGAGGCACTGCACTATTGTAGATCAGGAACTGGTTAAAAGATAGAAAGCAGAGGGTAGGGCTAAATGGCCAATTTTCCCTATGGAGAAAGGTGAATAGTGGAGTACCCCAGGGATCTGTGCTAGGTCCGCTGCTTTTTGACATATTTATAAAATGGTTGATATGTTAGGCCATATGGGCTTTTTCTGCAATCATGTTTCTATGTAATATCATGTCAGTGATTTGACTGTTTAGCACTTTTTTGAATCTTTGTAGTAGTACTAAGCACTTTCAACTGCAAAGAAACTGGAGGAGGGGCAGAAGCAGATGTCAGAGGGAGGTGTTAACTATGGGAGGGAGGGATTAACTATGAATGCTAATTAGAGGAGAGTTAATGTGAGGAAATGCTATGCTGATATTTGCATTCATTGTAAATTCCTTAGAATACAATTAAATTGATACAAGATAAAAGTAAATGAATAGAAAAGGGAATAATGAGTGAGGTTATCAAATTTGCAGATGACACAAAACTATAAAGTTGTTAAAACCCATGAGGATTGTGGAAAATTGCAAGAGGATCTTGATAAATTGGAAGACTGGGCATCCAAATGGCAGATGAAATTTAATGTGGACAAGTGCAAAGTTATGCACCTAGGAAGAACAACCCAAACTATGGTTACACAATGCAAGGTTCCACATTAGGAACCACCACCTAGGAAAAACATTTAGGTGTCATCGTGGATAACATGTTAAAACCTCCGCCCAGTTTGCAGCGGTGGCCAAGAGAAAACAGAATGCTAGGTATCATAAGGAAAGGAATGGAAAATAAAACAAAGGATATTATAATGCCTCTGTATCGTTCCATGGTGCGACTGCACCTTGAATATTGTGTGCAATTCTGGTCGCCGTATCTTAAAAAGGATATAGCATTATTAGAATAGGTACAGAGAAGAGCTACCAAAATGGTAAAGGAGATGAAAGGATACCCCTATGAAGAGAGGCTAAAAATGTTAGGGCTCTTCAACTTGGAAAAGAGACGACTGAGGGGAGATATGATGGAGGTCTATAAATTAATGAATGGAGTGGAACGGGTAAACGTAGATCGATTGTTTACGTTATCAGAATATAGAAAGACTAGGGGACATGCAATGAAGCTGCAGGGTAAACTATTTAAGACTAATAACTATTTAAGACTAATAATTGAAAATATTTTTTCACTCAACGTGTAATCAAACTCTGGAATTTGTTGGATGTAGTAAAAGCTGTTAGTGTAGCTGGGTTTAAAAAAGGTTTGGACAAGTTCCTGGAGGAAAAGTCCATAAACCATTATTAAAGGGACCCAGGGTATCACTGCTTGAACCCAATACAAGCATTGTGAAACCTGTGTCTTTTGGGGAAACTGCTAGGTACTTATGGCCTAGAGTAGCCACTGTTGGAAACAGGATACTGAGCTTGATGGACCTTGGTCTGACACAGTATGTCATATCTTATGTTCTTATGTTTTGTTTTTCTGGACTATGGGGATGCTGTTCCAAGAGTTGCAGAGCTGAGATGGCATCCATCTGTCCAAGAAGGATCAACGTGTCTTCAGTAGCAAACTGGCTAACCTACTGAAGAGGGCTTTAAACTATATTCATTGGGGATGGGTGAAGAAAGCCCCCCGGTAAGTGAAACATTAAGTACCTTTATGGAAATGGGTAAAAGGGATAACATATTGAAAGCAGTGTATTTACCGTAGCATGGGAAATAAGATCCCAGATGCTGCTGCTTTAATGGGAGAAGCTGACTTGGATTTAGTGGCAGTAACAGAGACATGGTTCATGGATAACCATGCCTGTGATGTTACTATACCAGACTATAGTTTATACAGAAGGGACGGGGTAGGAAGAAGGGAGGGAGGAGTGGTATCATATGTAAAAAAATATTATTAAAACTATGGAAATACAGGGTTTAAAAGGGAGAGAGGAGGTACTGTGGGTTAAACTAGAAAGAAGGAAAGAGAAATCTATTTGCATTGGCGTGATATACAGAACTCCTTCATAGGGAAAAGAAGTGGACAGAGAGTTAATTGAAGACATACTCAGCATTGCCAAGAAAGGGGACGTGGTACTGATAGGGGATTTCAATATGCCAGATCTTGAATGGCACATTCCTGCTGCAGTATCATCTAGGAGTAAGGAAATCCGGGATACTCTACAGGGAGAACTATTCAGGCAACTAGTAACAGAACCCATACGTGAAGGGGCCATACTGGACTTGGTGCTTACCAATGGTGAAAGTGCTTCTGATGTTATAGTGGGAGATCATTTTGCATCCAGTGATCACCAGATGGTGTGGTTCAGTATTAGGACTAGGGCTGATAAAGTCCATTCACAAGCGAGAGTCTTAGACTTTAGGAAAACTAACTTTGCCAAGATGTGCGAATATATCAGGGAACTGCTGGGGGATGTAGAAAAACAGTAGGCAAAATTGAAAGGGGATATTTTAAGGACACCCAACCTTTTTGTTAAAATGGTAAATAAAAGGTAAAAAGGAAAAGGAAAAGGAGACCGCTATGGTTTTCGAAAGAAGCAGCTGAAAAAGTGAAGAGGGAGTCCTTCATGAAATACAAGAGAACAGAGAAAGGAAGACAGACATCTATATTTGGAAAAACTTAAGAGCAGTTTGCAAAGTAGTCAGGAAAGCAAAGATTCAAAAAGAGGAGGAAACAGCCAATGCAATAAAATGGGGGGATAAGACATTTTTCAGATATGTTAGTGAAAAGAGGAAGGGCAAAAGTGGTATTGTCAGACTCAAGGATGAAGGAGAGGAATATGTAGAAGCTGATAAGGATAAAGCGAAATTGCTTAACAAATATTTCTGTTCTGTGTTCACAGAAGGAACAGAAGCGAGGGGAATATTGAACAATTTTCAGAAGACTGTGTTCAAGATGAACTAGCTAAACAAAGTAGACAAAGTGATGGGACCAGATGGGATACACCAAAGAATAGAGGGAACTTGGGGACATTCTAGCAACTCCACTGACTGACCTTTTCAATGCCTCACTGGAGTCAGGAGTGGTGTCAGAGGATTGGAGAGAGGCACATGTAGTCCCTTTACACAAAAGCGGAAGTAAGGATGTGGTTGAAAACTACAGGCTGGTTTGTTTAACCATGGTAGTGAGTAAATTATTGGAAGTGCTGCTGAAAAAGAAAATAGTGAGGTTTCTGGAGTCCAATGGATTACCAGATCCGAGGCAGCATGGATTCACCAGAGGCAGATCTTGTCAGAAAAATCTGATTGATTTCTTTGACCAGGTGACCAGGGAGTTGGACCGAGGGAGAGCCCTAGACATGGTGCATTTAGATTTCAGTAAAGCCTTTGACACCGCTCTGCAAAGGTGACAAACAAACTGAGCACGCTAGGGATGGACTCTAAAGTTACTGCTTGGGTAAGAAATTGGTTGAGAGGGAAGCAACAAAGGGTACAGGTAAATGGAGCCCACCCTGAGGAGGTGGTTTCCAGTTGTGTGTCTCAAGGATCTGTCCTTTATCAGATTCTGTTTAACATCTTTGTTAGTGATACTGTGGAAGGGTCTTTGCAGCTGATACCAAAATCTGCAATAGAGTAGATATCCAGGAAGGTGCAGATAACATGAGGATGGATCTAGCTAAGCTTGAAGAATGGTCTAGAATTTGGCAGCTGAGATTTAATGTTAAAAAGGAGGGAGGGAGGAGAGTAATTCTGTCCACAAAAGAAGAGCAGGACCTAGGCGTGATTGTGTCTGAGGATGTTAAAGTAGCTAAACAGGTAGAAAAGGCAATGGCAAAAGCTAGAAGGATGCTTGGGTGCACAGAGAGAGGAATGGCCAGCAGAAGAAAGGAGGTGATAGTGCCTCTGTACAAGTCTTTGGGTGCGACCTCATTTGGAGTATTGTGTGCAATTATAGAGACTGCACCTTCAAAAGATAAAAACAAGTCAGAATCAGTACAGAGGGTGGCTATATAGTTAGTGGTCTTCGTTATAAAGCATATGAGGACAGACTGGAGGATCTTAATATGTATACTTTAGAGGAAAGGTTGGATAGAGGTGATATGATTGAGACATTTAAATACCTACGTGGCATAAATGCACAGGAGAGCAGCCTCTTTCGATTGAAAGCTCTACTACGTGGGGACATAGGATGAGGGTGAAAGGGGATAGACTCAGGAGTAATATGCAGAAATATTTCTTTACAGAAAGAGCGGTAGATGCGTGGAATAGTCTCCCAGTGGAGGTGGGAGAGATTTGGACTGTATCTGAATTCAAAAAGCATGGGACAAACACAAAGGATCTCTAAAGGAAAAAAGGGGACTACTGCAATGGTTGATATTTTAGGCCATATGGGCTTTTTCTACAATCATGTTTCTATGTAATATCATGCCAGTGATTTGACTGTTTAGCACTTTTTTGAATCTTTGTAGTAGTACTAAGCACTTTCAACTGCAAAGAAACTGGAGGAGGGGCAGAAGCAGATGTCAGAGGGAGGTGTTAACTATGGGAGGGAGGGATTAACTATGAATGCTAATTAGAGGAGAGTTAATGTGAGGAAATGCTATGCTGATATTTGCATTCATTGTAAATTCCTTAGAATACAATTAAATTGATACAAGATAAAAGTAAATAAAGCACAGTTACTTACCTGTAACAGGTGATCTCTGGGAACAGCAGGAATAAGTCTTCACATATGGGCACGTCGGTACCGACGGAGCCTGCGCGGGAACGCTCCCCAGCGTTCAAAAAGAAAGCTTTTGGGAGCATCCCACCCATTCACTTCCCTCTCATCAGTTGGGTTTGTAGCTGAGACCGAAAATGGGAAGTAGACAAATTAAAGAGAGAAGAGAGAGAGAGAGAGAAACAACTCCTAGGGGAGGTGGGTGGGTTGTGAAGACTTATTCCTGCTGTTCCCAGAGATCACCTGTTACAGGTAAGTAACTGTGCTATCTCCAAGAACAAGCAGGAATGAGTCTTCACATATGGGGACTCCCAAGCTAGAGATGCCTGGGGGAGGTCCCAGCATGTTGCAAATCTAGTCAATGGGCCATGCTATTTCCCAGAACCTGAGGTATCCAAGGGATGGAGGGTAGGAGTTGAAGTAAAAAGGGTGTGCTGTGGAACAGTTTGACTAAACAAGGCGTCTAGAAAGGAGTCCTTGTGTAGATCAGAAATGTTAGTGAAAATTGGATTCCAATTTTCTAATGTGGACCTTAGTCAAAAGTATTGCGAAAGTATTTGTTGGGACTAATGGTCTGGTGCTAGAAACCAGTACATTATCCTCAAAGAAAATACCTTACTGAGAAGTAGAGGAAATAAATTTCGCAATACAGGCAGAGGTCAGAAGCCTAAAAGGCTAGAACTCATCCCAGAAGAAAAAACTGGGAGAGTTTAATGGGGTTGGACTTTGGATGAGAAGCAATAGCTTCTGTAGGCCAACGTTTGAAGCTCTTTGTCCTTGGAGCAGAAAAAGGCTCTAGGAAAGAGAGGAGATAAATCTGACTGGTTTGCAGAAAAAGGATGGGTCTTTGAGAGCCCTCTATCCAACTGAAAAAAAGAAAGAAACATTTGTAGTAGGCGGTGTAGCCTCCAATTTCTTGAAGATCAGCAATGTCTTCCCTAAGTGATGTCACTTAGGATGACTTTACATGGAGAGCTTCAGATGTAACGTAACCGGAGAGGGGTTACAGTAAAAGGTGGTAGTTTGTGATTACCATAGAAATTGGTTGTCCATTTAAAACCCTATGGCATGCTGGAACAGCATTAATATGAACAGTAACAAATCTTTCAGAGTGAGATATGTGTATTTATATACACATATTTATATATATATATATATATATATGACATATATATGAATATATATATGAATATATATATATATAAGATAAACTCACTTAATAACAAGAAGGGGTAAGACCTGCTTGAAAATATGGATAGAGAACCCCTTACTGGTTACACGTGGAAGAACCATGAAGAAGGTTACATGGAAACCAGTGGAATGTTCCTAGTCAGAAGGATAGGTCTAGATCTTTTTAAAATTCTAGACCTTGAATAACCAGAAATGGAGATCTACGTGAAGGGGTGCAGAGAAAACCTTAGTCTTAAGACAACAAGTCTGGATCCTTCTATAACTTCAGTGTGGAGAAAAAGATGCAATAAAAGGGAATACCATATTTGCCCATCTATGAGGGCAATATGAGTATAATGCGTTCTTTGTTCAGCATAAGCTCCAATGAAGTATTTGGGAATTAGAAGGAATGCACTAGACAAAGACAGACTGCAGTGAAAAGAAATGCATCCCTGTTGGAGAAGTTCCACTGGAGATGTGGAACAACTCAGGGAATTAAGCAATTCTTTATGCTTTCACGTGATCTAAGCTCTGGTTCATTTTCCCTAAAAGGAAATTTTAAGGAAGATGGTAAAAGTAGGAAAAAAACGGTCATGTGGGAGCATAACTGGGCAAGCCTTTCAACCATCTGGAAGTTACCCACCAGGAACGGCTCTGACGCTCTCTGGCAAAGGCCCATAGTTGCAGAGCTGTGTGTAGAATTGCAGAGAGCATGTTGTAGGTTGCCCAGGTGAGATCTGGTTGTTTAATTACCAGTGTGCAACCTAATCTATTCTGTGGGAGCCAAAGAATTGAAGATGGCTAAGAATAGCAGACAGGCTGGTTGCCTGCAACGATAAATTGTCCAAGTAGGTTTTGGAACCTCTCTTGGAATTATGTGTTATTAAGGCAGCAGAAGAGGTTAGGTCCTATAGATTGGAAAAGGACCGACAGACAGAATTAGAAGTGATAAACTCTCAATTATGGTCTGATAAGCTGTCTTAAAAGAAATATTTCAAAGATTGCAGAGGGGAGAAAACTCTGTATGGAAATCACTTACTGAAGTAGATATTGGGGACAATCCTATGGCTTAAAAGGTAAGCCCTCCAGTCAAATGGTATCACTCTTAGATTGAAATCTCAACTAAGAGGGATAGAAAGTAATACAGAGTTGGGAAGACTTACAATTTGGTAAGTCTCTGAAAAGGGTAAAGCTCCCCTGCAGTCAAAAGCAGAAGATATCCTCATACAGGACAACTGCCAAGGTGAAGGCATAGCATATCTTGTAAGTAGTTGCAACACCTCTGTTTATTTTAAAAGGAGAGGAGAAACTTGTTACCTGTAGGGCATGATTATCCTCAATAGCTCTAAGAACTGAAGGATGGATTGCTCTTAGCAAGAGATTCATGCCTAAAGTGGAGGATTAAGGCAGTGTATCACTGACCTCTCAATAAGGATGAGAAGAACTGTAAATGCTTCTGTAGTTAAGAAGTAGTGGTTCTGAAACTCAACAGGAAAAAAGATTTAATGAAATAAAAAATTAGAAACCCTGCAACTGCTGAGTTTGCTGAGCCTGTTGAGACTTTGGTTTTCTTAGCCTGGTATGATGTTACCCTTCTTTGGAAACATCTGCATGATGGGTAGAAGATGAATAAAACTTTTTCCCCTTAGGGGAATAAAGTTTGTTAGGAGATTTAACTAGCTGGGGTAGAGGAAAGTTTTGACAATCCTCTGAAAGCAACAATATCAGTGTTTAACTGATTAGCTTGAAATAAAGCATCCTTGTTAAAGAGATTTTCACCAGTACAAGGAGTATTTCCCAGCTTTTCTTGTACCCTTTTGTCCAAGTCTGAAGCTTGGAGCCAGGCCATGCGTCGTGCTCCTATGGCTATAGCAGAAGTTCTGCTAATAGACTCAAAACAGTCCAGGGAAGCACGATTAAGGAATTTAGAGACAGTTTGAGCATGACTGACTAATATGGAAAAGTCTGCACTTTTATGTTCTTGAAGAAAAGGGTTCAAAAGCTTTAAGTTCTTTGTGACCTCTTCAAGAGATAATCCCATATAGAAAATATATGAGATAATTCTTGCTGAAAGCATGGATGCCTGGAAGCATCAACGTCCAAAGGCATCTAAAGTTCTAGACTCACGACCTGGCGGATAAGAGTGCTTCTTTGCACTCTTAATACGCCTCATTGCTGATTCAACAACAATACAATGATGAGGAAGTTGAGTCTTTTGAAAACCTGGAGAAGGTGGCACCTTGTACATGGAGTCAAGTGTCTTAGAATGTGGTAATACCATTAAAGGAGTTTCCCACATCCCTAAAAGTAGATCTTGTAAGATCTGATGCAAAGGAAGCACGATCACCTCCTTTGGAATCCAGGGGGATTTTATTTTATTTATTTATTTACATTCTCTTATATAGATGCCTTTGAATTATGGTGCTGGCGGCGAATACTGTGTATACCATGGACTGCCCGAAGAACAAACCAGTCTGTACTAGAGGAGATCAAACCTAAGCTTTCTTTAGAAGCTCAGATGACAAGACTTCGACTTTCATGCTTTGGACACATCATACGAAGAGAGAGATCATTAGAGAAAGACATCATGCTTGGCAAGATAGGTCAAAGCAAAAGAGGAAGGCCAGCAATGAGATGGATCGATACAATAACAGCAGCTACGGGTACCAGTCTGTCAACAATAAGCCGCCTGACTGAAGACCGAACATAATTTAGGATAGCTATCCAGAGGGTCGCCATGAGTCGACTCCGACTCGACGGCACTTAACAACAATTCTGCATCAGTGCGGTTTACAGTGAACAAACTAAAGTTACATTGAACAGGACATTATAACTTGGAGATAACTATTTTTTTACAGGGAACATGGGCTATGGAGGGTTAAGTGGCTTGCCCAAGACCACAAGGAGCACCTGTGGGACTAGAAACCCCAGTCCTTCCGGCCCAAGGTTGCTGTCCTCTAGTGGGATTTGAACCCCCGACCTTCCGGCCTGAAGTACCTTGCCCCAACCACTAGGCCACTCCTCCACTCAGAATCTGAATCCCCTGGCAAGGATTCTTTACCAGGTATAGAAATGGCAAGTAACTTTGCCATATCAAGCAGAAAAGCTTGAAAAGAAATCTCCCCTGAGGAGGACCCTCTAAAATGAGGGGTAAAGGCTAGACTTGTTGAAGATTCAGCCTTGGTACCGATGGATTCATCCCAGTCATCGGGATCGGAAGACCTGAAAGGATGAAGCATCGGATTTTCCTTAAAGCGATGTCTTCGGTACCGCCCAAGGTCGGTACCGAGACGAGTCGGTACAGAATCATCCTTGCTAGAGATCGATTCCAGGCCTCGGCATCGAAGGAAGCGAGTCTGTCGAAGTAAGCATGGACGGTACCGACACCGATGCCCATGTCGATACCGGTACTGGTACCGAAGCCGATACTGGAGGAACTGTCTGCAGCAACTCTAGCAGTACCGAAGTAGCCGAGAGCACTAGACTGCGATCATCGGTGAGGAGTGTTTCATCCATCACCATAGCCGATGCCGGGGTGTCGGTACCTCTCGAAGCGGCCACAACCACCAAGCATGGCTCAGGTACGTTCATCGAGGTAAGAACCCCGGGAACAACCCGAAGCCCCGTTAATGCTTTGGAGCCCAAAGACTCCCGCCGAGGCTTTATTGCCAAAAATGTCCTCGAGGGCAAGGCCAGAGCCATCTCGATACTGGAAAGGAGATCTACCACTCGAGGACTGGCTAGTCTTTACAGACTTTTATTTGGTTACCTGATCCTGTGGAGATATTCTAGCTGGTGACATCGAGTGTGATGTGAACCGGGTATCGAGTTGTGCTCGATTCTGAAGACTTCTTCTGTTTGAGCTCCAGCAGGAAAGACACTCCAGTGGGCAATGGTCAGGACCCAAACATTTTAGACACCAAGTATGGGTGTCTGAAAATATATCTGTACCGCCACACTTTGAGCATTTCTTAAGGGTAGTGGCTGGCTTTTCCATAATGGAAAGATAGAGGCCTAGTGGCCTAGAAACCGTCAGACACTAAACAGGAAAAATTTCTGAAGAAAAGAAGAAATTCTTTAGAAAAAAGAAAGAAAAGCACCGGTGGTACCAGTGAAGTTGAGGGAAGGCAGACGTGACCACAAAAAACTAAGAACAAAAAGAAGAATTTTCTGTGGTGACAGGAATCCATTTTCCGCGGAGCCGGCAGGACGTAAAACTGATGAGAGGGAAGTGAATGGGCGGGAAGGCAAGCTTTCTTTTTGGATGCTGGGGAGCGTTCCCGCGCAGGCTCCGTCGGTACCGACGTACCCATATGTGAAGACTCATTCCTGCTTGTTCCTTGAGATAACAGGGATAATTCATTTGCTGCATTTGAAGTGGCTATTTAGAAGAGGGATACTCACTATGGCAAAGAGAGACCAAGGGAGGATACAACATCATTACATAAATAGCTAGCAAAGCCTTTGAAAGATTTGATAATGCAGCAGCTCAGGATATATACAGTAAGCTTAATCAGAGCACATGTTGAAACCAAGTATGGGTAAAATAATTTTAAAATCTGGAGAAAAACTTGCTAAAATCCAGGTGAGACAGAGCAGTAAGAGATTGCCAAACTTTTCTTAAATAATTCTGATAGCAAAGGTATTTGACCATTTAGGAAAGAATGAATGGAAGACATTCTTGATAAAAGGCCGAATATAGAATTAAACAAGATCAGTGGTTGCTTTGGAGAGAAATTAGAGCAAGTCACAGTGCTTCTTTATTAGAATAACTGCCTCCTTCACTTTATCTTTGAAAAGTTTCTCTCCTCTACAAGCCAGAAGCCCACAAAAAATTAAAATCTGCAAGCTCCAATGCGGTCCTGAAAGCATCAAGGTCAATCGGACCATGTGCTTTTCACACTCCTTTCCCATTATCTATAGTGACTTGAACTCTAAAGACCTTTGAGGGAGAGAATATGTAAACTCATTTAACCTGCATAAAATGTCTTGCATGTACAGTGCCTTGCGAAAGTATCCATCCCCTTGTTTTTTGTCCTGTTTTGTCACATTGCGCACAACCTGGAATGAAAATGGAGGTTTCTTTGTATGTTAGGTAATGGACCTAACAATATAGTCCAAATTGGTGAAGTGGAATGACAATAAAATACCTTGTATATAGAAAAAAAAAAAAAAGTAAAAACTGAAAAGTTGTGAGTGCATGTGTATTCATCCCTTCTGCTATGAAAATCCTAAATAAGATCGGGTCCAACCAATTAACCTCAGAAGTCATATAATTAGTTGATTAGTGTCCACCTGTGTGCAAATCAGTGTCACATGATCTGTCACATGATGCCTGTATAAATATAACTGTTCTGAAAAGCCTCAGACTCTGCAACACCACTAAGCAAGCAACATCAAGACCAAGGAGCACTCCAAACAGGTCGGAGACAAAGTTGTGAAGAAATATAGATTAGGGCTGCATTACAAAAAAAAAATATCCCAAATTCTGAATATCCCACGGAACACCATTAAATCCATTATAACAAAATAGAAATAATATGGTACCACTACAAACCTGACAAGAGAAGGCCACCCACCAAAACTCAGACTAGGCAAGGAGGGCATTAATCAGAGATGCTACAAAGACACCAAGGATAACACTGAAGGAGCTGCAAAAATCCACAGCGGAGATGGGAGTATCTGTCCATAGGATCACTTTAAGCCATACAGTCCACAGAGTGGGGCTTTATAGAAGAGTGGCCAGAAAGAAGCCATTGCTTAAAGAAAAAAATAAGAAAACATGTTTTGAGTTTGTACAACAGCATGTGGCGGACCCCCAAACACATAGAACGGTCTCTGGTCAGATGAGACGAAAAAACATAGTTACTCATTTGTAACAGGTGTTCTCCAGGGACAGCAGGAATCAGTCCTCACAAACTGAGCCCGCGCAGAGCATTTCCCCAGCTTTCAAAGAAAGCCTTTAGGAATGCCACCACACATGCGTGGTCCCCTTCTCGTCCAAGAGTGCCATATTGATGAGTCAGATGACATAGCTCAGGCAAGACAAAAATTTACCAAGGACGGTGGATTAACTCCAAGAGGAGATGGGCATGTTGTGAGGAATGATTACTGCTGTCCCTGGAGAACACCTGTTACAGGTGAGTAACAACACTTTCTCCAGGAACAAGCAGGACGTGAGTCCTCACATATGAGGACCTGTAGGAAAATGCCATGGTGAGCCGTGAGCAGTCACTGGTAAATCGAAGACCACCCGAGGACCCCGGGTCCCCGGAAGACCGCACTCCCGGTAGCTTTACAAGAAGGGTCAGCGGGCAGGAGTTGCTTAAACCCCAAACAGATAGCTACTCACCTGTAACAGGTGTTCTCCAGGAGGAGCAGGAATCAGTCCTCACATATGGGTGACGTCGGCACCGACAGAGCCCCCGTGCGCAGCATTTCCCCAGCTTTCAAGGAAAGCCTTTGGGAATGCAGCGCGCATGCGCGGTCACCTTCCCGCCCAAGGGTGCCATCTTGCTCATTCTGATGACATAGCTAAAAGACAGCAAAAATCAAAATGAAGTATATGACTGCAACTCCAGGGGAGGAGGGAGGGTCATGAGGACCGATTCCTGCTGCTCCTGGAGAACACCTGTTACAGGTGAGTAACTACTCTTTCTCCAGGACCAAGCAGGAAGTCAGTCCGTCCTCACATATGGGACTCCCCAGCTCTTGGCTACCGGGAACCCTAAGCTGAAAAATGGCTCCCTCTCAGGAGCCACAGCATTTGTGAGAAGAATATCCTCTGAGAACGCCCCCGTACGGTAGCCCAACACAAGGGCTGGAGGGTAGGAGTTGCCTAAACCTCAAAGAGATTACTGAGTACCGCCTGCCCGAAAGCACTGTCCCTTCGGGACTCTCTCTCGAGGCAATAGTGGGCTGCAAAAGTCTGGCTTGAAGACCAAGTAGCGGCCCGGCAGATGTCTGCCAACGGAACACAGCGGAGATGAGCTACTGATGCGGCTTTCACCCTGACACAGTGGGCCGTGACTCAACCATGCAAGGGGAGATCGGCTGCCCTGTATGCCTAGGCGATACAATCTGCTACCCAAGTGGACAACGTACGCTTGGAGACAGGTAACCCTAGTTTATTAGGGTCAAAGGAGACGAAGAGCTGAGTGGCCCTTCGATGCTCCCTTGTACGTTCTATGTAAAAAGACAACGCCCTCTTACAGTCCAGGGTATGCAAGACTGTTTCAGCCCGGCTAGTATGCGGCCCGGGAAAGAAGGTCGGAAGAACCACCTCCTGGTTGAGGTGGAAAGACACGACCACTTTCAGAAGGAACTTTGGGTGGGTCCATAGGACCACCCTTTTCCTAAAGAACCGTGTGTACGGTCTATCAGAAACCAGCGCTTGTAGTTCACTCACACGTCTGGCCGAGGTAAGGGCCACCAGGAAGAGCGCTTTCCAAGAGAGGAAGCACAAATGGCAAGTAGCCATCAGCTCAAATGGTGGGCAAGTTGCTGCAAGGCCACGTTCAAATCCCACTCAGTCGCTGGTGGACGAACCGGAGGCTTGAGAAGAAGCAGACCTCTGAGGAAGCGGGACACCAAGGGATGAACCAACAGAGACTGTCCCTCCACCGGGTGAGTGGTGTGCTGAGAGAGCACTGAGGTGGACCCGAACAGAATTAGACTTAAGGCCTAGGTCTGACAGGTGAAGTAGATACTGCAGTACTACTGGCACAAGGAACAAGAAAGGATCTTCATTGCGCTGAGCACACCATATTGTGAACCTATGCCACTTGAAGGCATAGGACTTTCTGGTGGACTGCCTCCTAGAGGCCAAGACCACCTCCTCAACCTCCTTAGGTAGAAGTAAGGGAGCTAGCACTATCCTTTCAGCAGCTAGACCATCAGATTGAGGGACCTGAGATTGGGGTGCAGAAGGGAACCCTGATCTTGAGACAGGAGATCATGTTGCAACCCCAGAGGGAAAGGAGTTTCCACCGCCAACTGAAGCAGAAGTGGAAACCACGGTTGCCTCGGCCATCTGGGGGCTACCAGAATCACCGAGGCCTTGTCCCGGAGAATCTTGAACAGAGTTCGGGCCACCAGGGGCGTGGGAGGAAATGCATATAGGAGGCCCGTAGACCAAGAGATCAGAAAAGCATCTGCTGCCATTCTCAGGGGATGCGGCTGTCTGGAGCAAAACCTGGGCAGCTGACAGTTCAGTGGACTTGCCAAGAGATCGATGGATGGAAGTCCCCATCGTAGGAAGATCTGCTGGACCACCAGTGGATTCAACTGCCATTTGTGGGGCTGGAGAATCCTGCTTAGCTTGTCTGCTAAGAAATTCTCCTGACCAGGTAGATAAACTGCTTTGAGAAACATGCCTTGTTTGACTGCAAAGGAGCAAAGGGCCTGCGCCTCCTGACATAGGATCCTGCACCCCGTGCCCCCTTGCTTGTTCACATAGAACATTGCTACTTGATTGCCTGTTTGAACTAAGACAGACTGGTGAGAGAGGGCATGAGAAAAAGTCTGTAGAGCCAAGCGGATTGCTCGCAGCTCCAAAAGATTGATCTGCTGTGTGGCCTCCCGAGGAGACCAGAGGCCTTGAGTGCACATGCCCTGGCAATGTGCACTCCAGCCCTTTAGGGAAGCATTGGTCGTCAGCACCCTTCCTTGTGTGTGCTGGAGCCTCAAAAAGGAACCCCCCCGAGAAGGTTTGTGAGATGTAGCCACCACTGCAAGGAGTCCAAAAGTGGTTTGGACACCTTTACTCTGTCTCGGAGGTCGCCTGTGGCCTGCGCCCACTGAGCTCTGAGGCACCACTGAGCAGCCCGCATGTGCAGACGGGCATTCGGAGTCACATGTACCATGGATGCCATGTGGCCCAGGAGCCGCATGAAGCGCCTGGCGGAGACCTGAGAATTGCTTTGGAACTGCTTCGCCAAGTCCATCAGTCTGTGGGCCCTGTCCTCGGCAAGTAAGCTCTTGCCTGCAGGGTGTCTAATTTTGCCCCTATAAACTCTAGGTTCTGTGAGGGGAGCAAAGTGGACTTTGCGTAGTTTATGACAAAGCCCAGATGCTGAAGAAGAGAGACAGTGTGAAGAGTGGCTTGTCTGGCCTCTTGGAGAGACTGGCCCCTGATGAGCCAATCGTCCAGGTATGGGAAGACAAAGATTCCCTGATTTCTGAGATAGGCCGCCACCACCGCCAGGCATTTGGTGAAAACCCTGGGGGCGGAGGTTAGGCCAAAGGGAAGTACCCTGTACTGAAAATGGTTTCCTCCCACCACAAATCTGAGATACTGTCTGTGGTCTGGGTGAATGAGGATGTGGGTATAAGCATCCTTTAGGTCTAAGGAGCACAGCCAGTCTCCCTGCTGGAGATAGGGCAGCAGTATCCCAAGGGTAAGCATCTTGAACTTTTCCCTCTCCAGAAACTTGTTTAGGTATTGCAAGTCTAGGATAGGCCAGAGGCCTCCTGTCCTTTTTGGTACCAGGAAGTACCCGGAGTAGAAGCCTTACCCTTCCAGGTGGTGAGGCACTGGTTCCACCGCCTGTTCCTTTAGAAGACTGTAAACCGCACTGATAGAAAAGAGCGCGGTATATAAGAGAATGTAAATAAATAAATAATAAAGACTTGCCAACTCCTGAAGGAGGAGGTTTCAGTGCAGAGGGAGTCTTGGAGGCTCCCCTGGAAAGTAGGAGGAGGGTAGCTGGTGTAAGTGGAGCATGTAGCCCTTTTGGAATATGCTGAGTATCCAGGTATCCCCTGCGATGGCTGGCCACCTGTAGGCGTACAGGGTCAGCTGACCCCCCGTGCTGAATGGAGCCAGCTGTGGAAAAGAGACTATGCTGTGGGAGTCAAAACCCCGCTCCCTGCTGTGCAGGAGGCGGAACTGGTGGCTTGCGGGTCTTCTGCCTACGGGGCCCATGCCCCTGCCCCTTGGGGCCTGCTGGCCCTGCTGGGGAGCTGGAGAGGCCTGATATTGAGGGTAGGATTTGTAGGCAGCACCCTTCCTCTGAAAAAAGGGCTTCTTTCCCGAGCCCTTCTTTTTCTGAGAAGGGGCAGAAGTCTTCCTGGACAGCCTTGTCCTGGTGAGAGTCTCAGTCTCGATTTCTGCAGCCTTTTCAGTCATGGGCTTACCAAAAAGGTTTTCACATCGGCAAGGGACATCGACCAACTTGTCCTGCACCCATGACTCCAGGTCCGATGACTGTAGTCAGGCCTGATGGCGTGCACCGATGCCTGCCGCGGCTACCCGGGCCGAAGCCTCGAAGTCATCATAGGCTGCTCAAGAAATAAACTTGGAGCACTCTCGGATCCCTGTTGACAAAGCCTTGAACTTCTGCAAAGGTTCTTCGGAGAGGCCAGCTGAGAACTTGGCAATCTCCTTTGCCAGGTCTCATAGGTACATGCCCATGTACAGCTGGTAGGTCTCGACACGGCAAGATAGCATAGAGCCCTGGAAGCACTTTCTACCGAGGGCATCCAGGTTCCGGGCCTCCCGGCCGGGGGGGCACCAAGTGCATCTTCTGACTCTTCAGGCGGTGCACGGCCAATTCCACAACCATGGAGTTGTGCGACAGCTGCGCCTTTTGGAACCCAGGGCTCTTACGGACTCGATAAATGGAATCGACCCGTTTGCTAAGAACCGGCACCGAGGTTGGTGCCTCCCACATACGGAAGAGCAGCCGTTCCCGCATCAGAGGAACCGGTACAGTAAAGGCTTCCTTCGGAGGGCATCGAGCTCCTCGGCTCGAGGCTCCTCCTCAGCATCCGCAGGGAAGGCCAAGGCTTTGGCCATGTCTCTCACGAAGTCCGAGAACTGGGTATCCTCCAGGGGGGACCTTCTCTGAGGCTTGGACTCCGGAAGGTGTCCGGGGACGCAACGGGTCTGGAAGGTGTCCGGGGACGCAACGGGTCCGGAAGGTGTCCGGGGACGCCTCGTTCTCCGTCTTCCACGCCGATTCCTCTGAGGAGGAATCGAGTGGCTCCGGCCGTGTGGGCCTCGGTGCCACCCGCCCCGATGCCGAGGGTATCGGCGTCGACGACCTTGGCCCCGCAAAGGAGGTTGAGGGGGACCTTGACCGAGGATCGGCTTGAGACATCATTGACTCAAGGATCGGCTCGATCTCTGGGGTCGACTTGGACGTTGAGGTCCCGGTGGTCGGGGCAGATGCACCGGTCAGACCGGCGATCAGCATCCGCTGCTGTTCCATGAAGGCAGCCAAGCTGCTCTCCAAAGCCGTCAACCTAAGTCCAAGCTCAGGAGACTCAGCAGCCCCCGACGGTGACGTCGGCTCCCCCGGAGGAGAGTCCACGAGGACAACAGCACTTGCATGAATCGGGGACTCTGGCTCCACGCGAGGTAACTTGGACGGCCTCTCCAACTCCGAGAGCCCGGTGCGGCGATCAGGGCTACGCGACCAGGCCCTCGAGGATCCAGGAGCCTCCACCGACGACGCCCTCGTGAGCTTCTTCTTCCTTCTGTGCTCCCAGGTGGGAGACTCCTGCTCAGAGGAACCCCGATGGCGCTCGGGGTCAGACTCCCGAGATGTCGAGGCCTCTGACGAAGTCCGGGTCCGCTGGACGCAGACTGTGAGAAAATTCTCTCACGTTGATGCTGACGGCTCTGAAGTGCCTTTGACGACATTTTGCCGCATGGGCCACAGACCAGCGGGTCATGGTCGGGCCCGAGGCAATGGAGGCAGCAGTCATGTGTGTCGGTGAGAGACATAAGTTTCTTGCACCGATCACACTTTTTGAACCCGCTGGCAGCCATTGGGGGGAAAAAGGGCCCCTGCAAGGTCAAAAGACCGGGCTACCAGTGAAAACACAAAAAGAGCGTGAACGCTAGTCACGAAGGACAAAAACCGAAAATCAAAACTCCGGACTCGATACCGGTGTACCGAGCCCAGGCGGGAAGGGGAACCGGCGTTGAACTGGATCAGAAAAAGTCAAAAATGGCCAAAAAAAATCAACCTTTCCCGGGTGACACAAACTCACGTCCGTTGGGCTCCGCGGAAAAAAAAAGACTGAGCAAGATGGCACCCTTGGGCAGGAAGGGGACCACCACCGGAGATACGAGCAATAAAAGACCTAATAGTTTTCAGAAAAAAACTCAAGACACAGCTATTCCAGTGTCAATACAATATGATTTAACTCCCAGGGGACTCCAAGCTGCCTCGCTACGAAACAATGAGAACTGTGATACGAAATGTAAAAATGTAAAAATGTAGATATGTAAATCCTGAATCTACTCCTTTAAACCATCTTCCTGTGTGCTGTGCTTTTCCCTTCAAATCAACGTGTTTATAACCCAAATTTTCTGTCATGATTGACATCATTCAACATGTAATCAAACCGCTATTGATCGCTGGAAGTAGCGATATACAAATGTATACTAAATAAATAAATGTGTGCTGCATTCCCAAAGGCTTTCCTTGAAAGCTGGGGAAATGCTCCACATGGGGGCTCCGTTGGCGCCGACATCACCCATATGTGAGGACTGACTTCCTGCTTGGTCCTGGAGAATACGAAGTACAACCTGGCCGAAGGCGGCATCCCAACGGGACTCCCTCTCCAGGCAGTAATGTGTCACAAAGGTGTTAGCCGACGACCAGGTTGCAACTCGGCAGATGTCCCCCAGCAGCAGGGAGCGCAGATGGGCCACCGACGCTGCCATCGCATGAACACCATGCGCCGTGACTCGGCGGTCAAGGGGTAGCTCGGCCTCAGCTTGGGCACAGGCGATGCAATCCGCCACCCAGATGGAGAGGGTCAGCTTATTCACCGCGAGCCCCATGCAGGCAGGGTCAACTCGAAGGGCGGCCAAGTCAGTTACGTGAGGACAACGTTGAGGTCCCACTCCGTCATTGGTGGCCGGATGAGGGGCTTGGAAAGAAGCAGCCCACACATGAAGCGGAAAACCAGTGGTTGACCTGAGAAAGGTCCACCCCCGGCAGGGTGATGGTTAGCCGAAATAGTGCTCGGGTGGACCCTGACCGAGTTGCACTTCAAGCCTGCCGGCAAGAGATGGAGCAGGTACTGCAGAACCAAGTATTTTTTATTTATTTTATTTATTTAACAATCATTTATATCCCGCATCTTCCAGAGTTCAGTTGCGGTTCACAATAAAACAAAATCCACAAAGCAAGAGCTTGGTTTTACATCGAACATTTTGTAACAATAAACAATATAATGGTTAACAGCATGAGCTAATACATAACAGCATAACTGGCTTGTAAACTATGTACAATAAACTATATACAAATACAAGTTGTAGGTACTTTAGGGTTGAATCATAGAGTTTTTAGTTCAGTGTTTTTTCTGTTAAGTTGTTGGATTTAGTATTACTCAGTCAGGTGATTTTAGCCTTTATCTGAGTGTATCGAGGGATTATCTATGTTGCCGTAGTGCATGGAGAATAGGTAGGTTTTTAGTTTTTTACGGAGTTCCATAATTTTGTTTATAGATCGTAGGTCCTCTGGAGGGGAATTCCATGTGGATGGGGCTGCATGAGAAAAAGCTCTGTTATTAGTTAATTTATTTGCTTTTATGAAATCATGAGGTATGTGGTGCAAGAGACCAGGTCGGTCCACGTCTCTGAGCACCACACTGAGAACCAACGCCACTTAAAAGCGTAAGTCATCCTAGTCGAGTCCCTGCGCAAGGTCAGCAGTATGTCCTCAACCTCCACCAGGAGATGAAGGGGGCTAGAGCAACCCGCTCAGCTGCCAAGCCGTGAGGGATAAGGACCTCAAGTTCGGGTGAAGTAGCAAACTTTCCTCCTGTGTCAACAAGCCCAGCGCGTCGCCCAGGGGAATCAGAGGCTCCGATAGGAGGCAGAGCAGCAGCGGGAACCAGGGCTGTCAAGGCCACCGTAGGGCCACGAGAATCACAGAGGCCCTATCCCGCTGCATTTTGAGGCGTTTGCACTATGAGCGGAGTGGGGGGAAATGCATACAAGAGGCCGTGTGTCCATGACAGGAGGAAGGCATCAGGGACTTTCCTGTTTGGGTGTGGAACTGGGCCGCAGAACCATGAGAGCTGCGAGTTCACCGGGCTGGCAAAGAGGTCTAGGACCGAAGTCCCCCAATCCCGGAACAGTCGCTGCACCATCTGCAGGCAGAGTCACCACTCGTGTGGCTGGAGGAGCTGGCTTGTCCTGGCCCAGGAGATAGGTGGCCCTTAGAGTTATGCACTGGCGAACCGCGAAGGACCACAGGGCTATCGCCTCCAGGCAGAGGCTGTAAGAGCCGGCATTGGGCATTCTCTTGCTTGTTCATACAGAACATTGCTACTCGGTTGTCCATCTGGACGAGCACCACCCAATGGTGAATGCGGTGCCTGAACGCCCGGAGGGCAAGGCGGACCGCCTGGAGTTCAAGAAGGTTGATCGGCTGCTGGGACTCCTCCAGAATCCAAGTCCCCTATGTGCAGAGCTCGCAGCAATGGGCTCCCCAGCCCATCAGTGAGGCATCCATGGTCAAGACTATGTCGTGTTGTGGGGCCTGGAACGGCATGCCTCGGAACAGGTTACTACCAGTCGAGGGACTCGATGAGCAGAGGCGTGACTGAGACGGCGTCTCAGATGCGACCTGTTGCCCGAGACCATTGAGCCCAAAGGCACCACTGTGCTGCCCGCATGTGTAGCCGGGCGTCGGGGATGACATGAACCATCAAGTCCATATGGCTGGGGTGACGAAGCATCGCTCGGGCCGATACCACGTCGCGGCATTGGACCGTGGATGCCAGAGAGATGAAGTGGTCTGCCCTGTCTTGGGGAAGGAAGGCTGTCGCCCGCTGAGTATCAAGGCACGTGCCGATGAACTTCCGGGATTGGGCTGGAGTGAGGTGAGACTTCGGGTAATTGACCACGAAGCAGAGGTGCTTGAGGAGATGAACAGTGCAGGCTGTAGCCCGCTGCACCTCACAGGTCATCCCCCCTGTAACGAGCCAGTCATCTAGATAGGGGTAGACAAAGGTGCCCTGCAAATGAAGATGGGTCGTGGCCACCACAAGGCATTTGGTGAACA
Source organism: Ichthyophis bannanicus (assembly GCA_033557465.1). Taxonomy (NCBI): domain Eukaryota; kingdom Metazoa; phylum Chordata; class Amphibia; order Gymnophiona; family Ichthyophiidae; genus Ichthyophis; species Ichthyophis bannanicus. The sequence continues at coordinate 1,531,724,485 of CM066031.1, forward strand.
CTCATGGGGTGGGTATGAGGCCAAAAGGAAGCACTCTGTATTCATAGTGTTACACTTGCACCTTGAAATGCAGGTATTTCCTGTGCTTGGGATGGATGAGGATGTGAGCGTATGCATTCCGAAGGTCCAAGGAGCATAGCCAGTCATCCTGCCAGAAGTAGGGCAGTAAGGCACTAAGGGAGAGCATTTTGAATCTCTCCCGCACCAGGTATTTGTTGAGATTTCTTAAATTGAGGATGGGTCAGAAACGGCCCGTTTGCTTTGGCAGAAGAAAGTAACAGGAATAGAATCCACGACCTCTGAGGTGCAACGGAGCATTTCCACTGCTCGCTCCTTGAGGAAGTTCGCAAGCTCCTGCGACAAGAAGGCCTGGTGCGTGGGGAGCCGAGGGGGCTCCGCGGGGCAGAAGGGTGGAGGAAGCCGGTCCAGGTGAAGGAGGTAATCCTCCCAGACGACCAGGAGGACCCAGGTGTCTGAGTTAACAGACTCCCATCGGGGAGCAAAGTGGACCAGGTGCACTCTCACCGGTAGGTAGGTCACTGAGGGCAAGTCAAAAATTCGGTGTCAGGGTCTGGTTTTTGGGACCCTTTGGCTTATGCAGGCCCTGATGGCCGTTCTTGCTCTGTTCGCCTTGGGGCAGAGCCGGCGCCGGAGGTTAAGGTGGGTAGCCCTGGTAGGGCAGACCCTTCCTCTGGAAGAAAGGCTTTTTGCCCTGTTGCTTCTTCAACAGGAAGGAGGAAGTCTTTTGGGAGAGACTGGTGCGGGTTACGTACTCTGTATCAATCTCTGCTGCTTTGTCCTCCATCGGCCTGCCAAAAAATTGCTTGCCCAGACATGGTACACTGAGCAATTTATCCTGGACCCACTGTTCGCCTCACCCTGATACCAACAGCTGCTACCCAAGTGGAGGACTCGAAGCTGTCGTAGGCAGCGCAAGAGAAGTACTTGGAATAGTCCCCCACTGACTTTAGGAGGGACTGGAAATGGCAGAAGTAATCGCTGTCGAGGCCCACCTGGAAACCCCTAAGCTCCTTTGCGAGATCATGAAGGAACATATCTATGTATAGCTGTTAAGCCTGGATGCGGCACGCCAGCATGGAGCTTTGATAGGCCTTACACCCGAGGGCATCAAGGGCGCGAGAATCTTTACCCGGCAGGACCAAAGAGTGAGTTTTTGGGCTCTTTTACTTCCGCATGGCGGACTCCACCACCATCGAGGTGTGAAGAAGCTGGGCCTTCCGGAAGCCGGGCCCTCGCTGGACCCTGTACATGGTGTCCAGGCGCTTGCTGACAATGGGGATGGATGCAGGCTTCTCCCACATGAGGAGCAGCAGCCGGGCTAGGATGGGTGGAACCGGGACCATGAGGGATTCCGTATTATAAAATATAGAGTTCTTCCGCATGGGGCTCATCCTCAGACTGCGTGGAGAGCGCCAGGGCTCGAGCCATGTCCCATACAAACTCCAGAAAGGTGTCGTCTTCGGGAGGAGACTGCCACTTCTGAACCAGCGGGGAAGGATCCGAGGGGATGTCCCGATGAGCCCGGGATTCAGGGAAAGTGTCCTCTTCGGACTCCCAGCCTGAGAATTCTGAGGAAGACTCAGAGCTAGGTTGCTCGAGCAGAGCCTGTTCCTGGCGCTGGGCTCCCGAGGCCAAAGTCCGCCTGGAGCCGGAGGCGCTAGTTTGAGAAGATCTCGCACCCAGAGACCAGGATGGAGATTGAGACCTCTGCCAGGATCCCTCACGAGGCCCCTGGCTTTCGAAGGTTGTCACGGCAGTCTGGGGAGCCATCACAGGCGTCGCCCTCGAGGTCAGAGGGCACGAGTCAGCGGGGCCTGGCACCAGTGCCTGCTGGGCAGCAATGAAGGCAGAAAAGCTGCGCTCCAGTGCCAGCATTCCGGCTTCCCCTTGGGAGTGGGGCCCTGCGACGCCGATGCCGGGGTGACCAGGTCAGGAGTCGAGGAGGAGAGGGGGGTCCTCGCTGGGACGACCCTCAGGAGACCGGGCGCCATTGCAAGAGGCCTCCGTATCTGCACGAAGTATCTTGCGAGGCTGCTCCTTCTCTGACTCTTGGGACTGCCGAGGAGGGCTGAGGGACCGAGCGCAAGAACACTCACACTTGTCCAGAGCCCCCCAACAGGGTCCTCGAGGCTTTCTTCTTCCTCTTCTGCTCCCTTTCCTCAGAGTGGCGCCGGGGTCGTGGAGCAGCTGCGGGGGACCCCAGAGGCTGAAGGTCGGTGGAGTGGGAAGCTACCGGGGACACCAGGGTCGCCTTGCGGAAAATGTCATCCAGCTTCTGCTTACGGCTCTGAATGGCCTTGGAGGACATCTTTTTACAAAGGGAGTAGAGCTCCGGGTTGTACTCAGCTCCTAGACACCTAAGACAAAAGTCTTGTGTGTCTGTGAATGACACTTTTTGAAGCCGGAGGCCATGGGGGCAAAAAGAATACCCGCGAGGTCGAAGACCTTCGGCTCAGCCAGCGGTTGAAAAGGGTGCGAAAACGTGCTGGTCAAGGAAAAAAAAAAAAAACAACGAAGTCCCGGGGCCCATTGCAGAGGCAAGGGCACTGGGGACGGTGGGAAGAGGACCAGAAAACCAGAATGAGAGAGAGAATTTTGGAAAGGTTTTCCATGTGTGGCGCAAACCCAACACTTCCCATCACCCTGAGAACACCATTCCCATAATGAAACATGGTGGTGGCAGCATCATGCTGTAGGGATGTTTTTCATTGGCAGGGACAGGAAAATTGGTCAGAATTGAAGGAATGATGGATGTCATTAAATACAGGACAATTCAGTTGGTCCGATAGTAGTGGGTTATCTAATATTATTGTGATATTTCACAAAAAAAAAAAAAAAAATACAGGACAATTCTTCAGGAAAACCTATTTCAGTCTGCCAGAGATTTGAGACTGGGACGAAGGTTTACCTTCCAGCAGGACAATGACCCTAAGCATACTGCTAAAGCTGGTTTAAAGGGAAACATTTAAATGTCTTGGAATGGCCTAGTCAAAGCCCAGACCTCTCAATCCAATTGAGAATCTGTTGCATTACTTGAAGATTGCTGTACACCAACGCAACCCATCTAACTTGGAGTTGGAGCAGTTTTGCCTTAAGGAATGGATGAAAATCCCAGCAGCTAGATGTGCTAAGCTAATAGAGACATACCCCAAGAGACTTGCAGCTGTAATTGCAGCAAAAGGTGGAGCTACAATCTATTGACTTTGGGGGGTGAATACATATGCACACTCCTGCTTTCAGTTTTTTTTGTCTTAATTATTGTTTGTGTCACAATAAAGAATATTTTTCACCTTCAAAGGTGTAGGCATGTTGTGTATATCACATGGTGCTAACTCCCAAAAAGAGAAATCAGACTTACCTGCTAATTGTTGTTCCTTGAGAAACTCCAGTCCAGTCCCTCACCACTGGGTAGTGCACCTCCTTCTGCAGCATGGAGACTGGGCATGTCAGAATTCTGGGACATATACTGGTGGCACATCCCACCAGATTCTCGTGACCTACTGACAAAGCAGACTCAAAGGAGCAACACCTAAGTAACCATATTAACCATTCACTATAGACAAACTCTGAAACCCTTAACTTACCCCTCTGACAGAAGAGGATAACTTCTCCACTCCCCCTGAAAGGAAGAAGAAGAAAGAAGCAGCGCAAGAACGCGCAACAGCGTATAGCAATAGAGAAGAGCTCTTCCTCTTCTTTTCTCTTTTTTTTTTTTTAAACAACCAGTGCTAGATAACACCTCCCAGAATTCTGCGTTCTTAGAATTATTTGCTTGCACTCAATACTGTCCAACACCTAACTACTCATCACTGAATCGGGCGGATATCGGGACTGGACTGGACTTCCTCAAGTAACAACAATTAGCAGGTAAGTCTAATTTCTCTTTCCTTATCGTCCCTCCAGTCCAGTCCCTCACCGGTGGGATGTAACAGAGCAGTACATTAATGGGAGGGACTTGCCAAACCGGACCGCAACACCACTGACCCAAAACAGGCATCCTCCGCTGCCTGAACATCCAACCGGTAGTGTCTACTGAAAGTATGCAAGGAGGACCAGGTGGCCGCCTTGCAAATCTCAATCGGCGGAACCAAAGCATGCTCCGTCCACGACACTGCCTGAGCTCTAGTGGAATGTGCCCTTAAGCCTACCAGCACTTTCCTTCCCTGCAAAATGTAAGCAGAAGATATAGCTTCTTTAACCCACCTAGAAACTGAAGCCTTAGCAGCCGCTTCTCCCTTACGTAGACCACCGAACAGGACGAACAAACACTCAGAGTTACGGAAAGACTCCGAAACCTTCAAATAATGACGGAGAACTGTCTTTACATCCAACAAACGCAAACTACTGTCAGCCCCTTTATCTTTTGCTGGATTCAGAACTGGCAAAGACACCGACTGATTCAAATGAAACGGCGATACCACCTTAGGAAGAAAGGAATGCACTGGACGCAACACCACCTTCTCCCAAAAAAATGACAAGAAAGGTTCCCTACAAGACAACGCTTGCAACTCCGAAACTTTTCGTGCTGAACAAATCGCCACCAGGAAAACTGCCTTCAAAGTTAGATCTTTAAGCGAAGCCTGCCTCAGAGGCTCAAAGGGCTGCTTCGTCAAGGCTCCCAACACCAAGTTGAGATCCCACGAAGGAACCACCACTCTGCGTGGGGGCCACAAGCAAGAACTGTTTTTCAAGAATCGCAACACATCCGGATGGGAACCTAAAGAGGAGCCCTGAATCTTACCACGATAACAATAGCTGCCAGCTGAACCCTCAAAGAACTGGCTGCCAGCCCTTTATCAAAACCATCTTGAAGAAAATTCAGTATCACCGGAATTGATACACCTGAAGGCCGCAGCTGCCTAACTGCAGACCATTCCTCAAATAGAAACCAGACTCGCACATAAGCCAAAGACGTTGACCGTTTCCTGGCCAAAAGCAAAGTAGCAATCACTCCCGACGAATAGCCCTTTCTCCTTAACCGAGCCCTTTCAATGGCCAAGCTGTAAGCGAGAATCGAGCTACCTGAGGCATCCGAAGAGGACCCTGCAAGAGTAGATCCTCCCGAATCAGTAAAGGCCACGGCTGCCTCTCGAGAAGTCTCATCAGGTCTGAATACCATGGGCGCTGTGGCCAATCCGGAGAAACCAGAATCACGCACCCCTGATGTGCTTCGATGCACTGAATTACCCAGCCTGAGAGCTCACATTGGAAACACACATGGAAGCCCCTGCGAGGGCCACCATTGTATCAGGGCATCGAGTCCCTCAGACATCCTCTCTCTCCTTCAGCTGAAGAAACGCCCGACCTTGGCCGTTTGAAAAGTCGCCATGAGATCCATTATGGGAATTCCCCATTTGGCCAGCAACTGCGCAAATACCTCCAGGTGCAATTCCCACTCTACGGGATCCACCCTTATGCAGCTGAGGTAGTCCGCCATCACGTTGTCAGTCCCCGCTACGTGTGCCACTGACAGAGCCTGAAGGTGGAGCTCTAACCATTCAAACAAGGCTTCCGCTTCATTCTCTAGCGCCGAGCTGCCCATGCCCCCTTGACAACTGACATACGCCACCACGGAAGCATTGTCTGACAACACCCGTACTGTGCGGCCCTGCACCTCGGGTTCGAACACTCTCAACGCTAGAGCCACTGCCTGCAACTCTAGTCAACTGATTGACCATTGTGCCTCCTGCATGCTCCATTCGCCCTGCGTGAAGAGCCCTTCACAATTCGCTCCCCATCCCGCAAGGCTAGTGTCTGTCACTAAGGGGATCCACTATGGCTGCTCGAGAGGCATGCCCACCGACAGCTTCTCTTGACGCATGCCCACTGGGAGGGTCCGCGTGTCGGTGAGACACTGCAGAAACACGCAGACCCTCTCGGTGCAAGGCAAGCGCTTGCTGAGAGAGTCCCTCTGATGAGGCCAACAACAAAGCAGGGAGCTCTGCAAAGGCCAAATGTGCGCCCTAGCCCAAGGCATGACCTCCAGCATTGCCACCATTGTTCCTAGCACTCGGAGATACTGCCAATCCGACGGCACCAGCTGCTTTAGAAAGCCACGTACCAAACTCTGCAACCCCCATACTCAAGGCTCCAGAAGGAACACTACCCTGACCCGGGTGTCAAATCACACTCCCAGATACTCTAGGCTCTGAGAAGGCACCAGCGACTCTTGGTGGCATTGACCACCCAACTGAGACTCTGCAGAAACTCTACTACCTTGGCTGTGACCTTCACACTCTTGGCTCGGGACTTCGCCCAAATTAACCAGTCGTCGAGGTAAGGATGGACGAGAACACCCTCCCTTGTGCAAATATGCTGCTACTACCACCATTACCTTGGTGAACGTCCGTGGGGCCGTTGCCAACCCGAACGGCAAAGCTCGGAATTGAAAATAACCCCACAGCACTGCAAACCTCAAAAACCTTTGATGATCCAGCCTGATGGGAATGTGTAGGTAGGCTTCGGTGAGGTCCAGCGATGTCAAGAACTCCCCTTGATGGACTGCTACTATCACCGAACGTAGCGTTTCCATGTGGAAATGAGATACCCGAAGACAGCAGTTTATGCCCTTGAGGTCGAGGATTGGACGAAAAGCCCCGTCTTTCTTTGGAACCACAAAATAAATTGAGTATCAACCGCAGCCACACTGATCCAGAGGCACCGGAACCACAGCCCCCAGCTGTCTCAACCGCAACAGGGTTGCTCGAACAGCCAACTCCTTTGTCCACCCCCTGCACAGGAAGAGAACAGAGTCCTGAACCGGCCAAGCAAACCCGAGAGCATAACCCTCTCGAATGACCTCCAACACCCACTGATCGGATGTTATGTGGACCCAGGCAGGAAGAAATTCCCGTAGTCGACCTCCCACGGACTGAACTCCCACCTGAGCCCTCCTCACTTCATTGTGGCTTTTTGAAACCGGTGGCCGAAGGGCTGGCAAAACCTCTTCCCACCCCGTGGAATCCTCTAAAGCCTTGATTCCGAAAGGGATACCTTCCCCCTTTGAAAGGTTCCCAGACGTGATGACCGAAAACGTTTGAAAACCCGAGACTGGCCCCTCAACCCTATTCCAGCCCGTCCCGGCTTTAGCTTGTCCTCTGGTAAACGGCCTCCTTTTGATTCCCCCAAATCTTTGATGAGCTTGTCTAGGTCCTCACCAAACAACAACTTTCCTCTAAATGGAAGCTTGCTGAGCCTCGATTTGGAGGAATTATCCACCGCCCAATTACGCAGCCAGATCTACGGGCCACCACCACCAAAGACATCCTATTAGCCAAACTTCTGATTAAATCATAATGAACATCAGCTAAGTAAGCCACTCCGGACTCCAACCTGGTCATATCAGCCAGCTGATCTTGCACAGCCTCTCCCGCCTGTTGCAACCTCTGAGACCAACGTAGACAAGCTCTCGCCACCCATGCTCCACAGATAGAGGCATGTAACGAGAGCACATTGGCCTCAAAGGCTTGTTTTACTAAAGAGTCCACTCTTCTGTCCTGACTATCCTTCAAGGCCACGCTACCTTCCACTGGAACGGTAATCTTCTTCGTAATCGCCGAAACTGTGGCATCCACTCGCGGAGAACGGAACAATTCCCGCTCTTGATCGGCTAAGGAATAAAGATGAGACATAGACCTAATGCCTCTAAGGCCCGCTACTGGCAAATCCCACTCATCCTGAATCATCTGCTTAACCACCTTGTGAACCGGAAAAACTGCTTGGGACCTTCGCAATGCATGAATCAGAGGATCTTCTACACCGTCCTCCTCCGTCGGCTCAACCACTGAGAGGTTAAGAGCCTGAAGCGACTCTGTAATAAGAGCTGTCAGTTCATCCCTTTGAAACACTCGGATAATCCTAGCCTGGTCCTCAGGCTCCTGAATCTCACCTTCCTCAAGCTCCTCCGTAGGGCCCTCTAAATCCATATCAAATTGGTCGTCCTCTAACCAATCTGATCCATGCAGATGGTTTCCAGCGGCCTGGCCCTCTTGCCCGGTCTCGCCTCCGCGCCCGTGGAATTCTCCCCAGCCGAACAGAGCACTCCGGAACCCAAACCTGAAAGGTCCGGCACCGCTCCGTGCTGACGCAGACAGTAAGCCCGGTGCAAAAGCAGCACGAAGTCAGGTGAAAAATCAGCCAAGGTGACGACCTCACCGCCTGTGCCACTACTGCACTAGAGTGCGATGAAGGCGAGGCCTTAGGCTTTAACAGTGAAGCCCCCTGCGGCGCGGCCAGGAGCCCCTCTAAGTTTGTCTTGCAACTCCTGTTCCATACCGAGCGCCTCTGTCGCACAACCACGACAGACTCCTGCTTCTGACACAGTCCCCCGACGGGTACCACACACCAGACACCGTGGACGCGCAGGCATTAGATCTTGTTACCTTCCAAAAGACCCAGAGACTTCCCCCCACAATGAACAACAGCAAGAAAATAGCTCAGGACCAGTGAGACTCTGCTCTTTAACAGCCTGACCAACAATTATTCACTCTTTTCTATTTTATTTTATTTTTTATTTATTTATTTTTTTAAACTCAGCTCGGATCAGAAAATAAATAAAACAATCCAAAATTCATAAAAACACTATCTAGACTTTCCCTGTCACCTGAAGCTGACTAGAGAACTGCCAGCAAAAGAAGTCTGCAGACAAAAACCAGAGGGAAAAAACGGTTCCGCTGAAAACGGCCGCGCAAATAAATCGAGCCAGCAGGCTGACCACGAGGGAACCGGCCTCTTTCCACAAAAAACACAATCGGGCACTCACCTGAGGCCAAACAGCTGTCTCCAGCGATCAGGAGGCTATTTCCAACTGAAAAAGTGCAGCGCTGAGCCAATCCTTTCTTCTAACTGCTCAGGAAGGCAGCGAGCCTGCAAACACCGTGCTGACGGCCCCCCCTCACACCGGAGCAAATCCGTAGGCAAGAGAGGGAGGCAGAAGCAGCTCCCCCTCTGTACAGACAAGGAGGGGAATGCAGCAAGGCAGAAAGGAAGGTAAAGCTGAAGTGAAGCAGAGCAGGAATCCTCTTCCACTGCCCCTTCACTAGCCCTGTCTAGACCTGTTCCATTAAAAAAACAAAACAAATATGTCCCAGAATTCTGACCTGCCCAGTCTCCATGCTGCGGAGGAGGTGCACTACCCAGCGGTGATAAGGAACTCCATTTTAATTCCAGGTTGTAATGCGACAAAAAAGAACACACACAGAGGGAGTGAATACTTTTGCAATGCACTGTATCAGATCACAAAGAACTGGCAAGAAGCTATACGCAAAGAAAGCAAAGCATTTATTTATTTAAAAGGTCTTCTATACTTCCTCCTCCTTCAATCGAAGCAGTTTACATTATAACTTCAAACTGTTTACACTGTAACTATAAATTGGAGGGGGGCACACAGCATGCAAGGAGTTTAAATTCTGAAAAAAGTTCCACATAAATCATCTTCTCAAGGATGCTGAGGTGTGGACGCTATTACTCTTGGCCTTCTTGAAAGTGGATTTGATAGCCACAGAGTTATGCTGCTGTTTCTCGACATTGGGAGCCTTCTGGATTCTATATATAGAATCCACATTCCTGCTTACAGCATGCACAAAGAGGATGTCTTCCACGCTTTCATCTGCATGCCACATCAAGAAGGTTGACCATTCTTCCCTTTGGCAGTGTTTTACATGATCCCCGGCACCATGCTCTGATAAGTATCCAATGCCGATGCTTCTCTTCGATGCATGATATAGATGGTCCTTCAATGTCAGTGCCAAAGTGGCAGAATCCTTCACCTTCTTAGAGTGGGTATCAGTCAATGTTCGATCATGATGGGATCTGTCGATGTATAACATCGTGAGATCAAAGATCTCATCGATGCTGATGCCTCATCAATGTCTAGTGCATAAGCATGGAAGCCTCCGAGGCCAATAAACATGAATCAGATGAAAAAATAGTAAGAGTCTCTCTTTTTGTTCTTCATGGCCACAAAGTCTTCTGCATTTCATAAGCTGGCACTTTATATTTAGAGGTTTCGTGATCTGGAGACCCAGGCATTGCAAGCACAAATTTTGACTATCAGTGCCTGATCTGGTTTTGCCATATTACCTGCATTTTTTTTAAGCTGAAGGCCTTCTTTTGAGACATACTTAAAAATGTAGTCCAGGCAAAATCAAACACTTCATTTTTGAAAAAAGAAAATAATTCCACCTGAACCATGGACATGGAAAACGAAAACATTTAAAAAGTTTGAAAATTCTGACTAGAGTTATTTAATTTGGTTTTTTTGTTTTTTTTTGGGGGGGTTTTTTTGTGTCGTCAAGTCGGTGCTGACTCCTGGTGACACAGCTGCCTCTGGGTTTTCTTGGCAATGTATCACCAGACGTAGATTGCCAGGCATTTTCTTCAGTGGCAATGAAGGGTAAGTAAACAGTAAAGGATAAAAAAAAGCCATAGAGCAGATAAATAACCACAAAGTAAATTTATCTGCTCTGTGGCTTTTGTTTACCTCTTCCTGTATTCTTTTTGTCGTAGAGTTATTAAAAGACCAAAAATATGTAGAAAAGAGGTAGCCCACATGTAAGAAACCAAGTTAGTCTCACACTAGAAAATTGCACGGGGTGGGGGTGCAAGAGAGAGAAGACAAAAAATCTCACTAACACCTACACTAAGGATGCTCAGAAAGCCATTTTATTTTATTTCTGGTCAGTATATACCAAGCAGTTTTGCAATGTGAAAAGTTAAGCCTATTTGAAAATGAACGTTTATTCAAATTAAGAACATCCTACATAGTACAACATTGTACTTAATTTTACATAGCCTGAACAAGAACATACTTACTGCTTGGTTCTCCATACGTGCAAATATAACATTTAACATCTGTGTGAGTGTAGCCTTGGCCGTTGTCTGATTTATTAGATTTTTGCTCGCTAGATAAATATTGTAGCATGTTCTGACAGCCTGCAGCACTGTTCCTTCATGAATTTCTATATGTTGAGATGTTACTGCCGTGAGTAAAGCCTGAAACAAAAATATATTTTTAAGTACAAGTTATTCATCCGTGATGATATACATTATTATATGGTAGCTAGTTGCTGAAGAATGATTTATCACGTAAAGATATTTTTTGTGGGGGGCAGTTTGCAGGGTGATAGGGCATTATTGGAGAATAGTTTTTGAGGGTGCAGCAATTGTGAGGTGGTAGTTTTTGGGAATGGAGGCAGTTTGTGGGGTGATGGGATATATTCATGGTCATTTGAGTGGTAATCAGGAAGTTGCCGGGGTTTTTTTAGGGGTGGGGTATTTTGTTAGGTGGTGGGGCAATTGTGGGAATATTTTTTTGAGGGGTGGTAGGGCAGTTTGCAATTGAGTGTTTTTTTTAGGACTGGGGCACATGCAGCCTGGTAGTTCTGGGGGATGAGGCAGTTGGCAAGTGGATACTTTTAGGAGGTGGGGCAGTTGTGGGGGATATATATAGATATACACACAGTTGTGGAGGATATAAATAAAATTTAATTTAAAAAAATATATTTATTTATTTTAGAGATGGGGTAGGTTTACAAGATGCTGGGGCAATTGTGGGGGTATAGTTTTTGAGGATGAGGCAGTTGTGGGGGGGTTTTGTCTGGCAGCATGTATCAGGTTGGTAATATTTCATGAGTTAGTTGGGAAGCTACAGGGAGTATTTTTTGGGTGTAGGAGCAGTTTGAGAGAGTAGAGAACAGGGAGACTGAGTTTGAAAGGAGCAAGTTCTTAACTGCTGTTTCAATGTATATAAGTTTCTATGCTACAGAAGCTGTAACTCCTCTCTCCTCTTGGGCTAGTTTTTTGGATGGCTTATCTCTCCAGAACTCCCAGTCTGATTTGGCCAATTTTTGATCTCCATGTATTTTTTTGCCAGCTTTTCCTACATTCAAAGTTTCATCTTAATCCATTAAGTTTTTGGAGGGTTACTTTGCTCCCAGAGACAAACATACATACTCTACCCATTTCATATAATTTTTTCCAACTTCTTTTGGGCTGGAAAGAGTAAAAATACACACACTCAGTCTTTAATTCATTCATCATATAGAAAGATGATAAAACAGATGTCTACTGCATTATGGCACAGTTGGCACTAGCTTGTGGATACATCCGATTGTTTACTGAAATTTTTGATATGAAGAGAGAGGCTTATCAGATTGCCCTGATGTCTAAGGATGCCAGATCCCTATTCTCCATGTGTGTTGTGGTTTGTGTCTGTGTGAGCTTGTGTACCCCCTCATAACTTTCTTTGACACAATGAAAGTACTACGCAGAACATTAGCAGACTGAGATCATACTCCACATACCCTGGCTTAGAAGTGAGGTTCATGATTGTCATGATATGTGCAAAACTAACCAATTTGGAGAAACTGCCCCTTTCAAACCGCTGGACCGCATTCAACCACACTTGGTGTGGAACTAGATTAGTTGGGGGGAGAGGGGGAAAATGACACCATTAGTTTTTAAACTTGAACAGTGCTTTTGGAAGGCACTGGAGGGGGCAAAGTTGAGAATTCTACAATAGACCAAATCTCGAAATTCAAACCAAGGCTTTAGATCAAATGTTGTTCCTTTGTTATAGACACAATTATTAAAAAGAGCAATGCTCAGTAATTTTAGAAAAGAAACGGCAGACTTGGTTTAAAAAGATAGTCTGAAAGTATTTTAAAAGATAAATCATATCATTCCAGTAATGTGTGTTTCCACTTACAATAACAACTATACTTTGAACATAAGAAATTTCATGCTGGGTCAGACAAAAGGTCCATCAAGCCCAATATCTTGCTTCCAACTGTAGCTAATCTAGGTCATAAGTACCCAAAAGGATCCTCAAAAATAGGCACATACGATGTTACTTAACCCCAAGAATAACTGTTTTCCCCATGCCTAGCTTAAAAACAGCTTATTGACTTTTTTTTCTAGAAATTCGTTCAAACCTTTTTCAAACCCAGCCATGCTAATTTCTTTTACTACATCCTCTGGCATTGAGTTCCAAAGTTTAACTATGCATCGAGTAAAAAAAATGTTTACAAAGATTAGGGGAAGCTAGAGTGATATAACAATCCATTGGGTTTTCATGGCAAGATACAGAAGTAGATTGCCGGGCCTTTCTTCCGCGCAGTTTAAGTTTGGTGTTGTTGCCGTTGTCACAGAAATGTGATCCTCCGCCATCAACACTATCCCATTCTGCTGCTGCCCATATCAGGATTGTATGAAGACAACAGAGGTGTGAAGATTGGTGAAAGACTCATCAACAACCTTCGCTATGCTGATGATACCACATTACTGGCGGAAAGTGAAGATGATCTGAAACATTTGCTTCTCACAATCAAAGAACATAGTCTCAAAATGGGCCTGCACCTTAATGTAAAGACGACAAAGATCAAGATAACTGGCATAATCAACAGGTTCATCGTCGAAGGAGAAGAAATCGAAATCGTGAATAACTTTAACCTACTTGGATCAACTATCAATAAAGAAGCAACAAGCAGTCAAGAAATCAGACGACGCATTGCTCTTGGCAGAATGGCTATGAAAGACCTAGATAAGATTCTCAAGAGCAGAGATGTTTCTCTCCATACAAAGCTTCAACTTGTTCAAGCCATGGTATTTTCAATAACATCATATGGATGTGAAAACTGGACAGTGAAAAAGATAGACAGGAAGAAAATTGATGCCTTTGAATTATGGTGCTGGCGGCGAATACTGTGTATACCATGGACTGCCCGAAGAACAAACCAGTCTGTACTAGAGGAGATCAAACCTAAGCTTTCTTTAGAAGCTCAGATGACAAGACTTCGACTTTCATACTTTGGACACATCATGCGGAGAGAGAGATCATTAGAGAAAGACATCATGCTTGGCAAGATAGAAGGTCAACGCAAAAGAGGAAGGCCAGCTATGAGATGGATCGATACAATAACAGCAGCTACGGGTACCAGTCTATCAACAATGAGCCGCCTGACTGAAGACCGAACACAATTTAGGATAGCTATCCAGAGGGTCGCCATGAGTCGACTCCGACTCGACGGCACTTAACAACAACAGAGTGATATATTTCAAACAAACAGGAATACCTTTTGAAAGAATAAATAAATTCATTTGTGTTTATTTGTTCCATGTCATTCAGGATTTCATAGAATGATCATATCTCCTCCCTCAGCCATTTCTTCTCCAAGCTTAAAAGCCCTAGCACTTTGGTTTGGTTTGGTTTATTACATTTGATATACCGCTCAGGCCGAAGCATTAGAGCGGTTTGGTCACCCTTCTCTGTACTTTTTCTTATTCTGCTATATCATTTTTAAAATGCGGTGACTAGCACGTCACATAATACCCAAGGTGTGGTCACACCACAAGCAGAGACTGTCTTACTTGTGTATGTGCAGCGCTGGATAGCCTTGTAGTGTCATACAAATGAGTAGTAGTAGTAGTAATACCATGGAGTGATACAGAGGCATGATGTAATCGTTTTAGTCTCTATTCCTTTCCTAACAATTCCTAACATTCTGTTTGCTTCATTGGCCATGATCACATGCCAGGCAAAAGATTTCAAATGCTTGCCCACAATGACGTTTAGATCCTATGTGGAAACCTATATGCAGCATTTTGCACTTACATTAAATTTAATTTGCCATTTGGATGCTCAGTCTCCCACATTCCTCCTACAATTTCACACAATCCATATGTGATTTAACCACTTTGAATACTTTGGTTTCAACAGTTAAGTTTGTTGTTATTTTGTCATTGTTGTTAAGTGCCATCAAGTTGATGTCAACTCAGGCCGGGATTGTGGCTAGTTGTCCTCTAAGAAAAGCTTAGGTTTGATCTCCTCTAGTACAGATTGATTTGTTCTTCTGACAGTCCATGATATGGCGGGGCGGGGGGGACATTTAGTGGCGGTAGCCATTGCCGCTTTAATTTAGGACTAGAAATTCAGTGCTAGGCCATTTCCTGCTATCTGCACTGAATAGCCGATTTGCAGAGATATCACCCTAGCCAGCCAGCCAACAGTGACATCAAGCCACCAACCAGCCAGCCAAAATTCTCAAATTCAAGACGGCCTTTCATCTGTCCCAACTCTAGGCATCTTAGCCTGCTGGCCAAAAGCTCAACACTGTTTATGGAAAGAGTAGTGGATCCGTGGAATAGTCTCCCAGTGGAGGTGGTAGAGATGAGGACAGTAACTGAATTCAAAAAAGCATGGGACCAACACAGAGGATCTCTAAAGGTAAAAAGTGAACTGTTGTAGTTATGGAAGGACAGACTAGATGGGCCTTGTGGTCTTTTTCTGTCATCATGTTTCTATGTTTCTATGTTGCCAACCGGCTAACAAAAGTTGCCATCCCTGCTCCACCTCCGTAACACCCCATTGATAACCAATTAGAACTAGGGCATTTAACTGGATTGGGAGGGTATATTCAGCAGCACCAACTGCATTAGTGCAGGTGAATATAGTAACATAGTAAGTGACGGCAGATAAAGATCAGCAAGGGTCCATCTCGCCTGCCCAGTAAGGTGCCAAAATTGTAGAGTTGTACGTGCCACTCCAGGCAGGTTACCCCTTTTCCATTTAGAAGTTATTTATGTTTGTTTTGATTCCATCTGCTTGCCATGTAGTGATCCTCTCTGTCTGTCCCATGCCATTTGGAATTCTGTCACTGTTTTTGCTCCCACCACCTTTCGGGAAGACATTTCAGGCATCCATCATCTTTTCCTTGAAAAAGTATTTCCTGATGTTGCTTTTACATTTACCTCCTATACCAGTGAGAGGGATTCATGTGGCTTGCAGGAGCCTTTCATGAGTTATCTTTTGTGTGGCAGTGACATCAGGCTCAGAGCTGTAGTTTTCCAGATCATCCTTGGAACCCTTTTTAAAAATTGCCATTACATTGGCCATCTTCCAGTCTTCAGGTACATTAGATTAACTGCAGATGAGAATATCTAAAATGCTTCTTATCAGGGATAGGGAATTATTTACAATTTGTGTGTTGATGGGGTACTTTGAGGCCTGTTGGGATAGTTATGGAGAGATATTTTTGTGGGGGGTGGAGATGAGGGTAGTTGTGTGTTATTTTTGGAGGCTGAACAATTTGTAGAGTAATGGGAAATTAAAGGGGTGGTTTGGGGCGTGGGGCAGTTGCAGGAGATAGTTTTTGAGGGTGGGATGGTTGTGGGGGGTTAGCTTTTGCAGCTGGGGCAGAGGAGCAGTTGCAAAAGGGAGGATATGTTTTGGGGGAGCAGATAGTATGTGGGATACTGTGGCAGTTGTGGGGAGTGGTTTATAGGGATTAGGGACAGTTTGCAGAGTGGTAGAGTAGTTTCAGGGTTAGATTTTGACGTGGTTGGACAGTTGCGATGGGGTAGTTTGCAGGATGGTGGGGTAGATGCAAGGAGGTAGTTTTTCAGAGTGAAAGCAGTTTGCAGGGGTAGGTTTCAGAGCGGGGCATTTTGCATGATGGTGGGGCAGTTTGAGGGAGTAGTGTGGTAGCTGTGGTATGGGTAGATTTTGAAGATGAAGGAAGTTTGTGGAGTAGTGGTGTGGTTGGCAAGAGGTAGATCTTGATGGTAGGGTAGGTTGCAGGGGAGTAGATTTTGGGGGTGGGGCATTGTGAGGGTTTATTTTTCAGGATGGGGCACTGGAGCAGTTACAAAGATGAGAGGGTTTGGGGTAGGGTCAGTCTGGGGGGGGGTAGGGTTTTTTTTTAAATTTAAACTTTGAGTTTCAAACATTTACATTTCAACCAAAACAAGCCATTTGTAACAAGTACTTAGAATCGGTTTCTTATAACATTTCCCCCTCCTTTTATTCCTTTCCCCCTACTTCCAATCATGACTCCCATCCTTTAGTTCTCCACCCCTTTGTTGTTACTCTACATCCTTCTATAGCCCTTTCTGTTGCTCCAACCATTTCCACACTCCCCTCCATTGTTGTATATCATCTTCTCCCTTCCCCTTTTTCAAGCCCATCGACTTATGCATCAGATACAGGTTTGCCAGTCTTCTGGCATATCTTGCTAGGCAAGGTAGTACTGGTCTATTCCAGTAGGCTGCTATTTCACATCGAGCTGCTACTATGCAATGTTGTACCACACCATTTATTCGCTTTGGTAACAGCTCTTCTTGTTGGAGTAAGAATGTGGCTGGGCTCTTTTGCAACTGATAGCCTGTATCACCATTTCTCAATAAGCTTGAATCACTTTACACTCCCACCACATATGTAATAGTGTTCCTTTATCTCCACATTGCCTCCAGCATTCATTCAACTGTACCAATTTTGCCTTACACATTCGCTCTGGCATCGAGTACCATCTAGAGGGCATTTTATAGGCATTTTTGCGCAGGGCGTTGGCAATGGACACCCTCCCTACCTCTTGTATTATTGCCTCCCATGCCTATTTCCCACTCTACCTCTAGATCTTGTTCCCATTTCTGCATATATTCTAGCTTCTCAGGTCCCTTTATGATTAATCCTCGGTACAGCCGAGAAAGAAGCCCCTTCTGTCCCAATGCCCCCAGGCATGCAATTTCAAACCAGCCCCTCTCACTCCATAATTCTCGTCATACCTTCCATTGCTATAGAAAGGCACTAGTTTGAAAGTAGCTAAAGTAATCTTGTGTTGGCAGCCTATATAGGTCTTTTATTACAGCAAAATCTAGCACTCTCGCTTTATGTATTACCTGTGAGACCTGGCTAAGGCCCAGTTTTGCCTACCTGTGTAGGACTGCACGTTCGAGTCCCTGTCCCTCCCCAAAGCAGGCCGTCAATGACATCCCCTGCATATATTGCTTGCTCTTCACTAAATCTCGGCGCTGCTGTTGCCATATAGATAAAGTATGCTCCACGAAGGGGTTTGTGCCCCTTTCTCATCTTCTTTGCCACACTAGGCGCTCTAGATCTGCTAAAGGTACCAACGCTTTTTCCATTTGCACTCACTGTTTCTGTCACTCTCTATGCCATGAGTATAAAGCCTTAAGCTGTGCAGCTATAAAATATTTCTGAAAGTTGGGGACCCAAAATCGCCCTTCCATTCTTGCTCTCTGTATGATCTTTACCACTACTCTAGGGGCTCAATTCTGCCAAACGAATCAGTCTGTCGTCTTCTGCAGCTGTTTTAGGGTGTTTGTGGGTACTGCTATTGGTAAAACTTGAAAAAGGAATAGAAAACATGGAAGCAGCAGCATTTTTATCGCCGTAATACGCTCAGTCCAGGAGATATAACTCCAGCCTCAGCCACTAAACATACCCTCTACTTCGCCCAGTAATTTCCTGCAATTTAGTTTGAATAAATTCCTCAATCGATTCCCAATTTGAATCCCGAAATAATGGATAGCACAATTGGCCCATCGAAAAAGGGAATTTCTTTTGTAAGGATTCTTCAAGCTGTGCTGGGACTATCAAATTCAAAAACAGATTGTGAGCCCTTCGGGACAAGGGAAAATATATATATCTACAGGGTGGCACAAAAAAAGTGAGAACATCTCGTAGCCAATAAGTTATTCAAAAATTCAAAAACACATAAGAACATAAGACATGCCATACTGGGTCAGACCGAGGTCCATCAAGCCCAGTATCCTGTTTCCAACAGTGGCCAATCTAGGTCCTACGCACCTAGCAATATCCCCAAAAGACCACAGGTTCCACAATGCTTGTACTGGGTCAAGCATTGATATCCTGGGTCCCTTTTTAATAGTGGTTTATGGACCTTTCCTCCAGGAACTTGTCCAAACCTTTTTTAAACCCAGCTATACTAACAGCCCTTACTACATCCTCCGGTAACAGATTCCAGAGTTTGATTACACGTTGAGTGAAAAAATATTTTCTCTTATTTGTCTTAAATAGTATACCCTGTAGCTTCATTACATGTCCCCTAGTCTTTCTATATTCTGATAGCGTAAACAATTGATCCACGTTTATCCGTTCCACTCCATTCATTAATTTATAGACCTCTATCATATCTCCCCTCAGCCGTCTCTTTTCCAGGTTAAAGAGCCCTAACCTTTTTAGCCTCTCTTCATAGGAGTAGCCTTCCATCCCCTTCACCAATTTGGTGGCTCTTCTCTGTACTTTTTCTAATAACGCTATGTCCTTTTTAAGATACGGTGACCAGAATTGCACACAATATTCAAGGTGCGGTCGTACCATGGAGCGATACAGAGGCATTATAATATCCTTTGTTTTATTCTCCATCCCTTTCTTTATGATACCTAGCATTCTATTTGCTTTCTTGGCCGCCGCTGCACACTGGGCGGAAGGTTTTAACATGTTATCCACGATGACTCCTAAGTCCTTTTCCTGGGTGGTGGTTTCTAATGTGGAGCCTTGCATCGTGTAACTATAGTGTGGGTTGTTCTTTCCTAGGTGCATAACTTTGCATTTGTCCACATTAAATTTCATCTGCCATTTGGATGCCCAGTCTTCCAAGTTATCCAGATCCTCCTGCAGTTTTCCACAATCCTCTTGGGTTTTAACAACTTTAAACAGTTTTGTGTCATCTGCAAATTTGATAACCTGACTAGTTATTCCTTTTTCCAGGTCATTTATGAATATGTCAAAAAGTAGCGGACCCAGTACAGATCCCTGGGGTACTCCACTATTCACTTTTTTCCATTGGGAATATTGGCCATTTAGCCCTACCCTCTGCTTTCTATCTTTTAACCAGTTCCCGATCCACAATAGTACACTGCCTCCTATCCCATGACTTTTTAGCTTTGCCAAAAGTCTCTGATGGGGGACCTTGTCAAAAGCTTTCTGGAAGTCCAGATACACTATATCAACCGACTCACCTTTGTCTACCTGTTTATGCACACCCTCAAAGAAACATATCAGATTAGTAAGACAAGATCTTCCTTGTCTAAAGCCATGTTGGCTGTCTCCCATTAGGCCATGACTATCTACATGTTGTGTAATTTTGTTCTTTATGATGGTTTATACCATTTTCCCTGGTACTGACGTCAGGCTCACTGGTCTGTAATTTCCCGGGTCACCCCTGGAACCTTTTTTAAAAATTGGTGTTACGTTGGCGACCCTCCAATCTTCAGGTATTACAGATGATTTTAATGCAAGTTCACAGATTACCAATAGCAGGTCTGCAATCTCATATTTCAGTTCTTTCAACACTCTGGGATGTATACCATCCGGTCCAGGTGATTTGCTACTATTCAGCTTATCAAATAGTTGTAATATATCTTCCCGGTGTAGTGATATTTCTCTCAATTCCTCTGCAGTATCACCTTTAAATACCACTTCAGTCATGGGTAACATCCCTACATCTTCCTCAGTAAAGACCGAAGCAAAGAATTCATTCAGTCTCTCTGCTATAGCCTTGTCTCCTCTTACTGCCCCTTTTACCCCTCTATCATCTAACGGTCCAATTGACTCTCTCACAGGCCTCTTGCTACGAATGTACTTGAAAAAGTCTTTATTTCGTGTTTTTGCTTCCGTAGCAAGTTTCTTCTCAAATTCCCGCTTTGCCTGCCTTATCAATGCTTTGCATTTAACTTGCCAGTGCTTGTGTTGTTTCCAGTTTTCATCATTTGGCTCTTTTTTCCATTTCCTGAAGGTTGCTTTTTTGGCAGCAACAGCCTCTCTGACCTCACCTTTAAACCATGCTGGCAGTTTTTTGGACTTTCTTCCACTCTTCTTAATGCGTGGAATACAGCTGGTCTGGGCTTCGAGGATAGTATTTTTAAATAACACCCAAGCTTGCTGTAAGTCTTTAACTTTGGAACCGCTCACAGATGTAAACAATTGACAAATTTAAAACAAAAAATGATGGCGACCAGAAATTGTTGAAATAAAGACATTATATAGCTAAAAAAGGTAAATAAGTAAACTATTTAAGCTTTTAATTTATGAGATGTTCTCACTTTTTTTGGGGGGGTGTGTGTGTGTGCGTGCATGCATGCGTGTGTGTGCGTGTGTGTGTGTGTGTGTGTGTGTGTAGGTCAAAAAACTGACAGCATGGTTTAAAGGCGAGGTCAGAGAGAGGCTGTTGCTGCCAAAAAAGCATCTTTCAGAAAATGGAAAAAAGAACCAAACGACGAAAACTGGAAACAGCACAAGCACTGGCAAGTTAAATGCAAAGCATTGATAACACAGGTACACTACCAAAAAACTGCCTCCAGTTTTGCAACTGATTCCTATAGATTTTGGGGTGCTGAATCCAGGAAAAATAGCCAAAATGTTCCATCACGTCACGTTTTCTTGCAAAATTAGATTTCTTACCCATATAAGGAATGTTCACATAATTTCTTTTTAGCCGACTGCAGTTTATTTTCTTGGCCCAAAATAGAGGTTGTAATGGTTAACTAACTAGAAACACTCCCTCGTGATATTTTAGAGTGTTTTGTATTCATTTTATACATTAACAGGACAATTGGGAGGCGGGGGGTTAAATCCAGTACTCGCGCTGGCGCATGTTCTTTCCTGTTCGCCTCGCCTCGCCTCGTTCGCTCGCTCGCTCAAACACGGTGGTTGCGACATGAACGTTCCTGTCAAATTTCAGTTTCTTGCAAGTTCATTATTACCTTTTGTTTGCTCAGTCGTAATCCAGCTTTATTACGAAGTGGTTCACTACAGTTGTAGTTTGCAGTGCTGTGTATTTGTGATGGCTCACAGAGCCAGAGGTTGCGTCAACTCTCCGGACAGTTTTTGTTTTATTTGTGGGGAATATACCGTGAAAAAGCGGCAGAGGAACATTTCTACATTTATTAAAAAAGTATATTTCGCCTATTTCGGTTTGAAGTTAGGCGATCAAGACAAACCGTGGGCTCCTCACAAAGTGTGCAAGACATGTGAGGAAGATCTACGCTTATGGATGAAAGGTAAAAAACAAGCATTTTGTTTCGGAATACCTATGATGTGGCGTGAACAAAGAGACCACACCTTCCCTCAGCAATTAGGCCTATGCTTCATAGCAACGAAGTACCTGTGCCTGAACCACCAAAATCTTTGGATCATATTTGTGTGGACGGTTCTGATCATGATGAGACTCATCAGATGGCTTTTCCCGATGAGTCCAGTACTTCCGAGTTTGAAACTGAACCAGATCCGAAACCTGAACTTTTCTCTCAAGCTGAATTGAATGATTTAGTCCGGGATTTAGGACTCCCAAAAGATGCTGCCCAACTGCTAGGTTCTCGGCTTAAACAGAAAAATCTATTGTCACCAGGAACAACTTTTTATTGGTACCGCAACCGCGAGACACAATTTTTGAAGTATTTCAGCAAAGAGGAAGATTTGGTATTTTGCAACGATATATACGGAGTGATGGAAAAGTTTAAACTCAAGTATGATCCTGCTGAATGGCGGCTGTTCATTGATTCGTCAAAAGACAGCATAAAAGGTGTTCTTCTTCATAATGGCAACACATTCGCTTCAGTTCCTATTGCTCACTCTGTTATTCTCCAAGAAAAATACGAGAATTTGGCCCTGATTCTTCAGAAGATTCGTTATGATGAGCATAAGTGGATGATTTGTGGAGACTTTAAAATTCTATCCATGCTATTAGGGCAGCAATCCGGTTTCACCAAATATCCCTGCTTCCTTTGCTTGTGGGATAGCCGGGCCCGCGACCTACACTGGGGGAAAAAAGACTGGCCAATTCGGGAGTATTTGAGACCCGGTGAGAAAAATGTTCTTCATGAGAGCTTGGTACCTCGTGATAAAATTCTATTACCACCTCTCCACATTAAGTTGGGTCTCATTAAGCAATTCATCAAGTCCCTTCCAAAAGATGGTGAGTGCTTTCGGTACCTTTGCTCAAAGTTCCCCCGACTTTCTGAAGCAAAGCTAAAGGAAGGAGTGTTTGTTGGCCCTGATATAAGGAAACTCATTTCAGATGGAGCATTCGCTGAAACGATGTCTGAGAAGGAAAAAGAAGCCTGGGATTCCTTCAAGGATGTTGTTCTCAAATTCTTGGGGAACAGGCGGGATGAGAACTATAAGGATATTGTTGCCAGGATGCTCAATGCCTTCAAAGAACAAGGCTGTAACATGAGCCTGAAAGTCCATTTCTTGCACTCCCATGTGAACTACTTTCCCGAAAACTTGGGGGCGTACAGTGAAGAACAAGGTGAAAGGTTTCACCAGGACATCAAGGACGCAGAGAGAAGGTACCAAGGAAGATGGAACACCACTATGATGGCTGATTTCTGCTGGTTGCTGCTGCGGGAAACCCCAGATGAAAAATACGCCAAGCAGCGCACCAAGAGAAGCATTCGGGGGAAGAAGAAACGGGCCCACCAGGAGATTGATTGACCCAAGAATGACTTTAAAATCTAAACTGTGTTGACAAATATCGTGTTTTTACTAAACTTTGAAATAAAAATTTGCTAGTTATTACCACAGTGTCGGATCTCATTTATTAGAATTTTATTTTCACACCATCGGGTGTTTGTCTTCATGTATTGCAATGGTGCGGTTTGCGTTTTCTATTCTTAGATACATACCTGTACAACATTTTTTGCACATTTCTTTGCTTTGCTTTGTGTCTAACCTCGCTCTTATATGCTCAATGTTTGTGCACATGTATGTGGCTGTTTTAAGTGCAGACAATTTTGCTACCATCACATTGTGTTTTGTTGACATTACTCTATTCTTATGTGCTGCCTTGTTACAATTTTCTTTATTCTTATTTGAATAACTACTAAACAATTAGTATAAAGAATTCATCCAAGAAACTTTTATCTCGATCGCACTCAATCTGAAACGTTCACCTCAAACTGCTAACCCAATGTAGCAAAAAATCTGTACGTGATGGAGCAAATTGGTTACCAGATTTGGATTCAGCGCACCAAAAAACGTAAAAATCAATCGAAACAGAGGCAGTTTAAAAAAAATTTTTTTTAGTGTACCTGTGTAATGCAGGCAAAGCGAGAATTTGAGAAGGAACTTGCTACGAAAGCAAAAACACGAAATAAAGACTTTTTCAAGTACATTCGTAGCAAAAGGCCTGTGAGAGAGTCAATTGGACCATTAGATGATAGAGGGGCAAAAGGGGCAGTAAGAGGAGACAAGGCTATAGCGGAGAGACAGAAAGAATTCTTTGCTTCGGTCTTTACTGAGGAAGATGTAGGGATGTTACCCAAGACTGAAGTGGTATTTAAAGGTGATACTGCAGAGGAATTGAGAGAAATATCGCTACACTAGGAAGATGTATTACAACTATTTGATAAACTGAATAGTAGCAAATCACCTGGACCGGATGGTATACATCCAAGAGTGCTGAAAGAACTGAAATATGAGATTGCAGACCTGCTATTAGTAATCTGGGAACTTTCATTAAAATCATCTGTAATACCTGAAATTTGGAGGGTCGCCAATGTAACGTCAATTTTTAAAAAGGGTTCCAGGGGTGATCTGGGAAATTACAGACCGGTGAGCCTGACATCAGTACCAGGGAAAATGGTAGAAACCATCATAAAGAACAAAATTACACAGCATGTAGATAGTCATGGCCTAATGGGAGACAGCCTACATGGCTTTAGACAAGGAAGATCTTGTCTTACTAATCTGTTATGTTTTTTTGAAGGTGTGAATAAACAGGTAGACAAAGGTGAGTCGGTTGATATAGTGCATCTGGACTTTCAGAAAGCCTTTGACAAGGTCCCTCATCAGAGACTTTTGGCAAAACTAAAAAGTCATGGGATAGGAGGAAGTGTACTATTGTGGATCGAGAACTGGTTAAGAGACAGAAAGCAGAGGGTAGGGCTAAATGGCCAATTTTCCCAATGGAAGAAGGTGAATAATGGAGTTCCCCAGGGATCTGTACTGGGTCCGCTACTTTTAAACATATTCATAAATGACCTGGAAAAGGGAATAACTAGTGAGGTTATCAAATTTGCAGACGACACAAAACTGTTTAAAGTTGTTAAAACCCAAGAGGACTATGGAAAACTGCAGGAGGATCTAGATAAATTGGAAGACTGGGCATCCAAATGGCAGATGAAATTTAATATGGACAAGTGCAAAGTTATGCACCTAGGAAAGAACAACCCACACTATGGTTAAACGATGCAAGGTTCCACATTGGGAACCAACACCCAGGAAAAAGATTTAGGAGTCATCGTGGATAACATGTTAAAACCCTCCGCCCAGTGTGCAACGGCGGCCAAGAAAGCAAATAGAATGCTAGGTATCATAAGCAAAGGAATGGAAAATAAAACAAAGGATATTATAATGCCTCTGTATCGTTCCATGGTACGACCGCACCTTGAATACTGTGTGCAATTCTGGTCGCCGTATCTTAAAAAGGATATAGCGTTATTAGAAAAGGTACAGAGAAGAGCCACCAAAATGGTAAATCGGATGGAAGGCTACTCCTATGAAGAGAGGCTACAAAGGTTAGGGCTCTTCAACCTGGAAAAGAGATGGCTGAGGGGAGATATGATAGAGGTCTATAAATTAATGAATGAAGTGGAATGGGTAAACTTAGATTGATTGTTTACGCTATCAGAATATAGAAAGACTAGGGGACATGTAATGAAGCTACAGGGTAAACTATTTAAGACAAATAAGGGAAAATATTTTTTCACTCAACGTGTAATCAAACTCTGGAATTTGTTACCGGAGGATGTAGTAAGAGCTGTTAGTGTAGCTGGGTTTAAAAAAAGGTTTGGACAAGTTCCTGGAGGAAAAGTCCATAAAACATTATTAAAAAGGGACTCAGGATATCAATGCTTGACCCAATACAAGCATTGTGGAACCTGTGTCTTTTGGGGATACTGCTAGGTACGTATGACCTAGATTAGCCACTGTTGGAAACAGGATACTGGGCTTGATGGACCTTGGTCTGACCCAGTATGGCATATCTTATGTTCTTATATATACACACACACACACACACACAGTACCTGAATGTACACCGCTTTGACCGGTAAGCCTAGTTAAATAAATAAAATCTCTGATTTGGCCCAGCTTATGCTGGGCCCAGCTAACCCGCCATATTCCCTTATTTCCCACATAACTAAAGGTAGGGTGATATGCGGGCAGGTGACAGCCAGAATATCATTATCTGCAAAGAGTGCTATCAGATAGTCTTCTTGTCCCACTTATCCCTCGCAAATCTGTGTTCATCCTGATTCATGCTGCAAAGGGTTTGACTGAGAGAGCAAACAAGAGGGGCTAAAGGGATTCCCCATCCTTGTGGGAAGAAGTCTGAATATCCTCCACTGACCCTAACACATGCCTTTGGGTTCAGATATAAAGCCCACAACCAGCTCAAAAGTCCCTCCCCTAATCCCATCTTCTCTAGCACTTGAAAAAGAAAAGTCCAGGAAACATGGTTGAATGCTTTTTCAGCATCTAATGAAAGTAGCAGAGCATGCCCTTTGTTCTGATTAGCGGTCTATACCAAATTTAAACGGACATTATCTGAAACCTGCCTTCCAGGTATGAATCCGGCTTGGTCTTGATGTACCAGCTTGTCTATTACTCTATTCAAATGTGTAGCCAAGATTTTTGCCAGCAATTTAGCATCCAAATCGAGCAGGGAAATGGGTTTATAGGATGCGCAGATTTGTGGATCTTTTCCTGCTTTGGGTATCAAAGAGATTCCTGCCCACCCCGTTATATCTGCTAAAACTTCCCCTTCCCTAGGCAAATTAAATAACCGTATCAAATGACTCACTAATGCCCCTCCAAATTTGTGATAAAAGCGGGCTGAAAGCCCATCTAGACCGGGGCTTTGTTTAATTTAAGTTGTTGAATCACTTGTAGTACTTCCTCTTTCCCCATCTCTAATGTTGAGTATCTGCTGGTCCTCTGAGTCTAAGTAGTGCAGGGGTACCGAATCTAAATAACTCAGAATACTGTCTATTGGGAGTGGGAGGGTGGTGCCACTGTATACAAAGTCTGATAAAAAGACACAAATGATGTTCTAATTTCCCTTTCCGATTGTAGAATGGTATTCCTTGGCCTTTGATCTGTATAATATGGAACTTCAACTTTTGTTGTTTTAAGCGTTGGGCCATATATCGCCCTGCCTTATTCCCTCCCTCGAAGAATGGCAGCTGTTGCATTCAGTATCATACAGCTTCCGCTTGCAAAGCATTTATTTGTGCCCGAACAGCCAATACTTGTCCTCTGTGTTTCTCCCCCCCTTTTACGCATCTAGCTTTTCCAACTCCATTACGCGTTGGCGGAGCTGCGTCTCTTTTGCTTCCCACTCTCTCCTCTTTCTTGCTCCCCATTTCATCAATACCCCCCCCCCCCCACAAAACTGATTTAAACCTATCCCATACTACCCCCATCTCACCTCTACATTATCGTTCATGGGGAAGTATTCATTCAACACCCTCTTGCCTTTCAATAATGATTCATTCAACTTCCAGAATTGGGTCCTCATTCCTCTCCCTTTATCGATAACCCAAGTTCTACCGGGACATGGTCTGTCCATGTGATAGGGTGCATGTCTGCTCCTCTAATCCTCCCTGCGACGTCCTTAGCTACCCATATAGCGTCTATTCTTGAATAGGAACCATGTAGAGGGGAGTAGAACGAGAACTGTCTAAGTTGTTTTACACACTGATATCTGGTCCTATCTGCTTCGCGACCCACCCTCCTGCCTGTCGCATCCTTCCCTGGTTCCCATGTCAGATTGAATTCCCCTCCACAAATCAATGTTCCCTCTCCCAGTCTGGCCATTTCTTCATTTAGAGTGTCCCAAAATGCTTTCTGAGTCCCGGTGGGTGCATAGACATTTACAATTCAGAACTATTCTATTCCCAGCTTCAACCTCAGCAACAGGTATCTTCCCCCTTTGTCTCTATTCACTGTGTGGATTACCACTTTCAATGTCGAATCTATTAACACTGCTGCTACTCCTTTTTTACGCTCCACTATATTTGATGCAAAAAGCCGATCATCATATTCCTGGGGTGCCACTAAGGTTTTGTGGGCGCGTAGCAAATGAGTTTCTTGCAATAGAAATAATGTAAGCTCTCTGGCATGCCATTTCCTTGTATAATTTCTGGCGCTTAAAGTGTCCCAACTTTCAACTCACCTGTTAGCTAACCCCTCAATTCCCCCCCTTGCTTTATCAATCCCCCCTTCTTCCTCACCCCTCCCATTTTGCTCCAGCCATCCTCTGCCTCCTCCCTGGATAGCCCAGGCTGCTGTCATCATCAAAACGGCTGAGCCAGCTCTGCATACATATCACTTAGCTATTAAGCCCTTACCCTCTTCTCCTCTTAACTCTAAGCCCATCCTTCCCCCCTCCCTCTTGTACACCTCATAATAGACAGACAATTCAGTCTTACTTTTCCAGCTTATTGAAGCACATATCACATTCACTCTTACCCATAAAAGCTTCCCTCTTTTACTTATTATCCCCCCTCCCGAATTAGTCCCTCATTGCTCACCCTACGTTCTCCTCCTTCCATCTCCACACCTATATGGGTGGAATGAGGAGAAAGGTGGTGGGGAGGGGTGGCACCTGCAACTCCCTTATGTTACTCTGTGGAGCTCCTCTTCCCTCCTCTCCCCTATTTGAATAACTTGAGGTGCTATCTCCTTTATGACCTGTATCCAACTTTTCACGATTAGATTGTTCTCTCTCAGTTCTGGGTCTTTTCTTTAGCAGCAGTCCTGGTAACCTCCAGTTCTGGGTCTTTTCTTTAGCAGCAGTCCTGGTAACTTCCAAACAAATCTCCTTGATGCCTTTTAAGCTCTTTAGGCTTCTGTGCCTTCATGCTCGGTGGTCCCTGATTGGCTGTGTAGCCTACGCCGGCCATATGTTACTTTCTGACATCTTAGATGGTTTTTCCTAGGTGTTTTCGCTATTTTCTGGTCCACTGTCAGTCCTGGTAGTCCAACCTCAGTAAGAGCTTTAACTGCTTCATTGCTTGATCAAACCCTTAGTCACTATTCTTTATAGGTAAAGCTGAGTCCAAATGGAAAGGTCCATCCATATCTCACTCCTTCCTCCCGAAGCTTAATTAAAACATCTTTCATTTGGCGCCTTTTCTGTAGTGTGTTTTAGGCCAGGTCCGCATACAATTTCCCTGCGCAAGACCCCCACTTAAAAGGTCCACCCGACCGAGCTTTACTCAGCACTTGCTCTTTGAGACTAAAGTCATGAAAACAGGCAATTATGTCACGGGGTCTGTTATTACTTTGTCCTGTTATGCCTGCACGCGATGTGCCCGATCAATCCTAAAGTCCAGCTTTTCCAGATCCCTGTCTGCTTCCTTTAAGAGGGCTTTTGAGATATCTATCACAACCGCCATGCAGTCAGTATAGGGGTCCCCCGGAACCTAAAGTTGCTCCTCCTGGACCAGTTTTCCAAGTCTTCCACTTTGTCTTCTAAATTTGTATTCCGTTGTTCTAGAAGCTGCAGTTTACTGTCCAGGGCTCCCATGACCTCCGCTTGTTCCTCCACCTCTTCCATGCACCTCCCCAAATCTGTAATTTCAGCTCGTAGGCTATCAATGTCAGAAACCACATCTGCTCTCACTTGCAGTATTTCATTCTTTAATTCTTTGAACCAGGCGCGAACCTCTGCTTGGAAATTACCTTGTTCCTCTGATTCAGTGCCTGGCATTGCTCCTGCTGGTTCTTTATTAATTTTTGCTTCGGCAGTACTTTCCATGGTTTTTCCCCCTTCCACCACCATTTTATCACGCTGTGGACAGGGTGTGGATTGTTCGCCTGCTGCCCAGAAAGCAAATTATTACTATTATTTTTTTTTTGTTGTCATCCTCTGTGTTCCTGAACCTTTCTAGTCCTTTTCTGCACTTCTTTGGGTAATCAGGTGGGCCTTTTTTCTCCCTTTTACTGCTCGGGCTAGCTTATGTGGCCATCTTAGGTGCTGACCTGAACTGTGAGGAGGGGGGGAAGGGGGGCAGTGTTTATGCATATGGGGGCAGTATGTGGGAAGTTGTGGTAGTTACGGGACAGTGGGCCAAATGTATAAGTAGTTCTTTTTTGAGGTAGGGCCACTGCAGAAGTGTATAGATATTGGAGGTAGGGCAGTAGTGGACAGAAAGATTGAGAGTAGGGGCAGTTTGCAAGGTGTTGGGTGCAGCTGGATGGGAGGAGAGTTTTTGGGAGTGGGGACAGTTTGTAGGATGGTGGAGCAGTAGTGGCTGGGCAGTTTTTGGGAGTGGAAGCAGTCTGCGATAGTGAGCCAGTTTCAAGGAGGGAGTAGTTTTAGGAATAGAGCAGTAACGATGGAGTAGTTTTAGGGATAGAGCAGTAACGATAGTAGTTTAGAAACACAGAAATATGGAAGCATAGAAGAATGACGTCAGATAGATAAAGACCATAAAGCCCATCCAGTCTGCCCTTCCATATCAACTACTACAGTCCCTCTTTTTCCTTTAGAGATCTTCTGTGTATGTCCCATGCATTTTGAATTCAGATATACAGTAGTCCTCACTTCTACTATCTCAACATTACTAAGACCATATCCATTCTCTAGTCACCTCCCATCTAGACTATTGCAACCTCCTCTTCGCTGGTCTTCCTCGGAATCATCTCTCCCTACTTCAAATCTGTTCAAAACTCAGCTGCATAGCTACTCTTCCACCCATGTCACTATGCTCATTTCACCCCTCTTCTCAAGTCACTTCACTGGCTCCCTATCCTTTTCCACATACAGTTCAAACGTCTATTACTGACCTATAAATGGCTTCATTTGGCTGCTCCTCACTACAAGGTGTGACCAAAAAGTATCGAGACTTGTTGTGTAGCTACATAACTTGGTCAATGCATGCTTAACAGCACTGTGGTGTGATGTAATGTTATATAGCTACACAACAAGTCTCGATACTTTTTGATCACACCTCGTATATAATACGTCACATCACAATGCTATTAAGCATGCAGTGACCTACTGTAGTTATGAGCTCTGCATGTGCGGAATGTAGCATGGCTGTAGCACACCTGCACTTTTTTTTTTTTAATCACGTGATGTTTGGTATTATGTAAAAGCAGTTCGTCAGATTTACGATGAGTGAAAAAACTGAGACTTATGCCAAGTTATAGCAAATGTATGGCAGTGAATGCATGAGTCGTGCTCGAGTTTATGACTGGTACAAAAGTTTCCAAGAGGGCCGCCCAAGTGTTGACAATGATGAACGTTCTGGAAGGCCATCCACGAGCAGGAATGAAGACAAAGTTGAATCAGTGCATATTGCAATTCGCTCAAATCATCGAATGACTATCAGGGAACTTGCTGAGGATATGGACATCAGTTTCAGGTCGATACAGTCCATTCTTACTGTCATTTTGGGGATGAGACATGCGTCTGCAAAACTTATGCCGAAACTCCTGTCCTCTGACCAAAAAAGAAGACAGACTTCTGCAGCCAGAGAGTTGCTGGAATGCGTTGAAAATGATTCAAATTTCATCAAAAAGATTATTACTGGTGATGAATAATGGGTTTATGGTTATGACCCAGAAACTATGGCTCAAGCCTCACAATGGAAGATGCCAGGCTCTCTCAGACCCAAGAAAGCCTGCCAGGTGAGGAGCGATGTCAAGGTCATACTCACAGTTTTCTTTGATTACCAGGGTATTAGTCATCATGGATATGCTCTGAAAGGACAAACCAGGGGGCAAATACAGTGACAGAATTCAAAATGGCATGGGACAGACACGGTGGATCCCTTTACAGCAACAGGATAAAATTTAAAAAACGTAACTAATTTCTCAGCATACAGGGGTGTCCTACACAGAGCGGTGGGTTCACCCCTAAATCAAAGACATGGGGAGGGGTGGCCTGCACGGAGCGGCAGGTGCACCTACTCTTGCCATCTTACTGGGCAGACTAGATGGACCATACTGGTCTTTATCTTCCATCATTTACTATGTTACTATGTAAGATGTACTAAGAGGCCAGAGTTGCACAGGAATAGTGAATGGTTGCTTCATCACAATAACGTCCCCAGCTCACACATCACATCTTGTCCAGCAGTTCTTGGCCAAATACCAACTTAAGCAAGTCTGTCAGCCTCCGTACTCACCTGACCTCACACGCTGTGACGTTTTCTTGTTTCCAAAACTGAAATTACCACTGAAGGAAGGAGATTCAATGACTTGGAGATCATTAAGCAAAATTCAACACAGCAGCTTCACAACATAACGAAAGAGACATTTCAAAATTGTTTCCAACAGTGGCAGGAATGCTGGAGTAAGTATATTTTTTCGGAAGAGGACTACTTTGAAGGAGACTGAGTGCAATAACTGTCAGTGTTATACTTCTTGTGTTACTGGACTCGTCTCGATACTTTTTGATCACATCTTGTATCCTTCCTCATCTCTCCCTACACTCTTCCTCAGGAAATCAGCTCTTCTGGCAGATCCCTTTTATCTGCGCCCTTCTCTTCCACTGCCAACTCCAGACTTTGATCTTTCTACCTTACTGTTCCTCATGCCTGGAACTACCTAAGTCGGTATACCAGGCTCCATCTGTGGCCCTGTTCAAATGCAGGCTAAAAGCTCACTTCTTTGAGACTGCTTTTGAATCCTGATCCCATTAGTCTTCTGTCCACCTCTTATGAGTTGCCTTACCATTCCCCTAGATGAATCCTAGTCCCAGTTGTGTTGTCTGTCTTGACTAGACTGTAAGCTCTTATGAACAGAGACTGTCTCTTACATTCTCCGTATAATGCTGCGTATGCTTTGTAGCGTTATACAAATAAGTAGTAGTAGTATTCCAATGCACCTGCCACTCTTTTCATAAGGAAATATTTCCACAAATTACTCTCAAGTCTATTCCCTTTCACCTTCCTCCTATGCACCCTTGTTGCAGAGCTTTCAATTGAAAGAGCTTCTCCTCCTGTGCTTTTATGCCAAGAAGTATTTAAACATCTCTATCATAGCTCCCCTCTCCCACTTTCCCTCCAAAGTATGCATATTGAGATCTTTAAGTTTGTCCCCATATACCTTATGACAAAGCCCATTGATCATTTTAGTAACCACTGTCTGCACAGACTCCATTGTGTTCATATCCTTTTGCAGGTGTGATCTCCAGAACTGCACACAATACTCCAAATGAGGTCTCACCAAAAACACATACAAAGGCACTATCACCTCCTCCTTCCTGCTGGCCATTCCTCTCCCTATGCACCTAAGCATCCTTCTGGCTTTTGCAGTCACTTTTTCTGCCTGTTTAGCCACTTTAAGATCATCAGAAACAATCACACTCAATTTTGGCTCTTCTTTCGTGGGCAGAAGTACTTTACCGCCTTGGATTTTTGCAGCCCAAATACATAAAGTTTGGGACACTTTGCAGAGTGGAAGGGGGAGGAGGGAGGAGTGGCCTAGTGGTTAGGGCAAGTTACCTCAGGCCAGAAGGTCAGGGGTTCAAATCCCACTAGAGGACAGCAACCTTGGGCCGGAAGGACTGGGGTTTCTAGTCCCACAGGTGCTCCTTGTGGTCTTGGGCAAGCTACTTAACTAGTTTACAGGGAACATGGGCAATGGAGGGTTATCACCAAGTTATAACGCCCTGTTCAATGTAATTTCAGTTTGTTCAATGTAAACCACCTTGGTATCATGAAAGGCAGTATATAAGAAATGTTAAATAAATAAATACATTTGTGGGGTGTAGTTTCTGGGACTAGGGGCAGTTTGGAGGATTAGGAGAGTAGAGAACAGGAAGAGGCAGTCTGAAAGGAGGAATTCCCAAAATGATATGTTTCAGTATCCGTAAGTTTCCATGCTATAGAAACTAGAATGCCTTCTCCTACAGAAAGGCATTTGGCATTTTTTTCTTGGTGGGGGGGGGGGGGTGAGGGGGAGCTTATTTCTCTAGATCCTCCTGGTCTGATTTGGCACATTTTCAAACTTTGCCTTTTTAATAGTTTTCCCCATATGCCAACTTTCATTCCACTGCATTAAATTTTTGAAGAATTATTTTCTCCCCTGATAGACATCTCACAAGCCCTTTTATCTCATTCTTTCCAACTTCCATTGGGTTGGACAGAATAGAAAAACTGCATTTTTAAAACTCTTTAGAAACCTTTAATGCTTCCCTGTTTGTGTCAGGAGCAAACCTGACAGTTTACTTATGAAAGGAAAATATTAATCATCAAATCCCAATTTGTTTTCTTCAAAACTTACCTTTATTATTTGTAATTGAACCCCTTCATCTGTTTGTGGACCCTGAAAACAGCCACATATTGTTTCAATAATTCTATCAATTAATTTTTTGCCTGGCGTTGTACTGTCTGGTGCACTGCCTGTCAGATGTCCATAAGCTATAAGTTTCTAGATGAAAAAACAAACCGAATAACAATCACCATAAGGAGTTAGAACAGTACTTTTCAACAAAACATGATTGTTGCATGTTTAAAATTTACATACTTCATAAACACATATAGTTGCTTCCATTGTGCAATGACATGGCAGAAACTTTCTGAAGAACACACTAGCTGAACAATTCCTAATTTTACCTCCCACCTTTCCCATTAAGAAAGAAAATTATTAGATCCAACAGTTGTAAAGCACGCTAAAAGAAAATTTCCTCAAATATGTTAAAATAAAAACATATCACAATTATACCTTCCATGGCTCCTATCATAGTATCATCTTGGAGATAACAGAACCATAGGGTGAAAGCAACACAGAGTGTAGACAAGTTGTTCTAAGAAATGAAGGGACAAAACTGAAAACACTAGGCTTAAAAACATTTGCAGGAATAAAGGCCTTTAATATTCAATAAATCAAACTGCCAATGTGGAAGCAAATCATTATGGTCCTTATCTACTGTAAGAGTTTTTATTAGGTATGTGCTAAAAGATACTACACAACAACACCACACCATCATATCTGTCATCCCTTATAACTGCTCAACTCAACACCAGAAACAGAAGGAAAAGTAAACTGAACCTCCTCAACATTCCCACCTCGATACGTAAAAGCAAACAAATAATAAGCAACAGAGCGTTCACCTTCACAGCCCCAGTACTTTGGAACTCGCTACCAGACTCACTACGATTACTCAAAGACATACAAACATTCAGGAAGGAATTAAAGACTCTTCATTGAACACTACAGCAACCACATCACCACCAGCACCGAATCACACCACCACCCCAAACACAAAGCATAACCTAATCAGAGGCAAAAAAAACTACATACCTCCCAAACTCCCCAAAAGCATATTCAGCACCTGATCGGTATAACACTCATTAACCCTTTGAAGGCCTACTTTAAATGTTTAGTCCACATTCTGCCGCCGGGTTAATTTTTGCATATTTCAGGAAAATTGTACCCGTCTTATTCAATATGTTCTAATAGTGATTTTCCTTCTGCTATGGTCATGTATTATATACCATTTGATAGGAATATTTAGTCAGAATTTTGGATCCCGAGAGTTTTGGGCTTGGCCTGGAAAGGGTTAAAAAAATTGCTACAATGTTGCTTTATGTCACAATGTAAATACTTAACAAGATACAATGTACATAGTTCATTTGTTACAATGTACATAGTTCATTTGTTACAATGTATATAGTTATACTTGGTTCTATGTAACTTCGTGTGTTCTATGTAAACTGTCCCTGATCTCTGGACGAGGCCGTACAGAAAACTGTCCAAATAAATAAATAAAATACTTGTCTTCTTACTCCTCTGGTAGGCCTATTACCAATAAGGGGAATATAAGAAACATAGAAACATGAAGGAAAAAGACCACATGACCTATCTAGCCTGCCCTTCTATATCAAATACCAAAGTCCCTTCTTTTCCTTTATAGAAACATGATGAAAATGTGGATTGACCACTCAAATCTGGGATGAGACTCAAACCAATTACCTCCCCATCACTAGGTAACCATATTTCTGCTGCAGCTACCTGAGCTGTATGTGTCAGCGGGTGAATGATTTTTCTGTCTGCCCTAGGATCCTGTGCAGACTCCCTCCAACTGAACAGCATGTTCTCTATGTTTCAACACCTGTTGATAGGACATGATACCAGTTCTGTCCTCTTCCTTTCCAGGCTTATGAAAATTGCTGCACCCTGCACCACTCTGCAAAGTTCAGAGGGTCTACTGCCACCTTTTCCCTTACCCATTGAGCTGCTATTGTGTGCATACCAACTTAGAAACACCGAAACATGATGGCAGATAAAGACCTATTCAGTCGGCTCTTCCATACCAACCACTAAGCTCTACAATCTCTGTTTTTCTTCTAGAGATCTTCTGTGTTTGTTCCATGCTTTCTTGAATTCAGATAAAATTTTTGTCTATACTACCTCCACTAGGAGACTATTCCATGCATCTAACATTCTTTCCGTAATGAAATATAAGAACATAAGATATGCCATACTGGGTCAGACCAAGGTCCATGAAGCCCAGTATCCTGTTTCCAATAGTGGCCAATCTAGGTAATAAGTACCTAGCAGTTTCTCCAAAAGACACAAGTTCCACAATGCTTGTATAGGGTCAAGCAGTGATATCCTGGGTCCCTTTTAATAATGTTTTATGAACCTTTCCTCCAGGAACTTGTCCAAACCTTTTTTTAAACCCAGCTACACTAACAGCTTTTACTACATCCTCCGGTAACAAATTCCAGAGTTTGATTACACGTTGAGTAAAAAAATATTTTTACTTATTAGTCTTAAATAGGTTACCCTGTAACTTCATTGCATATCCCCTAGTCTTTCTATATTCTGATGACGTAAACAAGCGATTTATGTTTACCCATTCCACTCCATTCATTAATTTATAGACCTATATCATATTTCCCCTCAGCCGACTCTTTTTCCAAGTTGAAAAGCAATAACCTTTTTAGCCTCTATTCATAGGGGTATCCTTCCATCCCCTTTATCATTTTGGTGGCTCTTCTCTGAACCTTTTCTAATAAGGCTATATTCCTTTTTAAGATACGGCGACCAGAACTGTACACAATATTCAAGTGCGGTAGCACCATGGAACGATACAGAGGCATTATAATATCCTTTGTATTCTCCATTCCTTTCCTTATAACTACCATTCTATTTTCTCTCTTGGTTGCTGCTACACACTGGGCGGAGGGTTTTAACATGTTATCCAAACCAATAACGCCTAAATCTTTTTCCTGGGTGGTGGTTCCTAATGTGGAACCTTGCATTGTGTAACCATAGTTTGGGTTGTTCTTTCCTAGGTGCATAACTTTGCACTTGTCCTCATTCAATTTCATCTGCCATTTGGATGACCAGTCTTCCAATGTATCAAGATCCTCTTGCAATTTTCTACAATCCTCATGGGTTTTCACAACTTTAAATAGTTTTGTGTGATCTGCAAATTTGATAACCTCACTAGCTATTCCCTTTTCCAGGTCAGTAATGAATATGTCAAAGAGCAGCGGACCCAGCACAGATCCCTGGGGTACTCCACTCTTCACCTTTCTCCATAGGGAAAATTGGCCATTTAGCCCTACCCTCTGCTTTCTATCTTTTAACCAGTTCCTGATCCACAATAGTACACTGCCTCCTATCTCATGACTGTTTAGTTTTCCCAAAAGATTCTGATGAGGGACCTTGTAAAGGCTTTCTGAAAGTCCAGATACACTATATCAACAGACTCACCTTTGTCTACCTGTTTATTCACACCTTCAAAAAAAAAATAACAGATTAGTAAGACAAGATCTTTCTTGTCTAAAGCCATGTTGGCTATCTCCCATTAAGGCATGACTATCTACATGTTCAGTAATTTTGTTCTTTATGATGGTTTCTACCATTTTTCCCGGTACTGATGTCAGGCTCACCGATCGATCTGTAGTTTCCTGGATTACCCCTGGAACGCTTTTAAAAAATTGGCATTACGTTGGCCATCCTCCAATCTTCAGGTATTACAGATGATTTTAATGATAGCTCATAGATTACTAATAGCAGGTCTGCAATCTTATATTTCAGTTCTTTCATCACCCTTGGATGTATACCATCCAGTCCAGGTGATCTGCTACTCTTCGGTTTATCAAATAGTTGTAATACATCTTCCCGGTGTATTGATATTTCTTTCAATTTTTCCGCAGTATCACCTTTAAATATCACTTCAGTCATGGGTAACATCCCTACATCTTCCTCAGTAAAGACCGAAGCAAAGAATTCATTCAGTCTCTCTGCTATGGCCAAGTACCCTCTTAGTGCCCCTTTTACCCCTCTATCATCTAATGATCCAACTGACTTACAGATTTTTTGCTACGAATGTACTTGAAAAAGTTTTTATTATGCATTTTTGCTTCCATAGCAGCTTATTCTCAAATGCTCTCTTTGCATGCCTTATCAATGCCTTGCATTTAACTTGCCAGTGTTCGTGTTTCCAGTTTTGTCATTTGGCTCTTTTTTCCATTTCCTGAAAAATGCTTTTTTGGCAACAGCCACCTCTCTGACCTCACCTTTAAACCATGCTGGCAGTTTTTTGGACTTCCTTCCACTTTTCTTAAAATGTGGAATACAGCTGATTTGGGCTTCCAAGATAGTATTTTTAAACACCACCCAAGCTTGATGTACGTCTTTAAGCTTTGCAACTGCTCCTTTTAGTTTTTTCTTAACTATTTTCCTCATTTTATCATTCTCTCCCTTTCAAAAATTAAGAGATAGTATTGTGGATTCCCTTACCATCCCTCCTCCATTAATTAAATCAAACGCAATCATGCTTTGATCACTATTGCCAAGTGGCCCCAACACCCTTATCTCTTGAACCAGATCTGGTGTTCCACTAAGGATTAGGTCCAAAATGGCTTCCCCTCTAGTCGCAAATTATTCCTGAGTTTATTTCCTTTCACCTTCATCCTATGCCCCCTCATTGCAGAGCTTTCTTTCAATTTCAAGGGGCTCTTCTGTGCATTTCTCCATGGACAAGCAGGATATAATCGGTCATATATAAATGGGTAACATCCATTCTGACATAGCCAAATTGAACCCCTTTCTCAAAGCCCAGAAAAATCCACTAGGATTTCTGGGCATGCTCAAGTGCTCCCTCTACTATGCTCCTAACTCCTCCCCTCAGTCTACTTAATCAGTAGACAAAGTAGTATGGATTTGCATGTTCCCTCTCTCGATTATATGTATTCAACAAAGAAGAAACTCTGAAAACATAGCTGCACTTAAACAAATTATCAAATGGCCCAATAGACCCAAATTACCTGTGGATACTTTTTTTTCCTAGAGGACTCAGAGCAGTGCTGGCAAACTGCTTTTTCTTCAGAATATTCACAGGTATACACCCAAGAGGCTTGCTGTAAGTACCTGCGGATTTTTTTCATGTGTCTAATTTAAACTATGAGTCATCCTTTTTCAGTATACAAATTCTCAAGAGGCTTGGTGCAAGTAAGGCACTTGAGAAAAAGTCCCTTGATTAACTGAAACTTTTACAATTTTCTTAGCTCTGCGGACTCCAAAGAAATTTCTAGCTCACAGAGCAGCAGAAGAAATGGTAAGTAATGGAATCTATTTATTATCCGTGTCTGAACGGAAGGAACTTAAGGT
The DNA here is from genome assembly GCA_033557465.1 of Ichthyophis bannanicus. Taxonomy (NCBI): domain Eukaryota; kingdom Metazoa; phylum Chordata; class Amphibia; order Gymnophiona; family Ichthyophiidae; genus Ichthyophis; species Ichthyophis bannanicus. Next base: position 1,531,763,915 of record CM066031.1, read on the forward strand.
AAAAGATTTCCTCTTCTGATTTCCGGTGATAGTGGCCTGAACACCTTGAGAAATTTCACCGGTGATAGGAAAAATTAAGATTTTGCCCACAAACTGACTGAGGGGAGAGTTGCTCTGCACTCGACTTTCACAATTCAATGTTAACGTGGTGGAGTCTGAGGCCCAGCTTGGACAGGTGGAGTAAGTAAGTGAGTAAAGACTCCACTGCACAAGAAAAGGAGTTCATTACCTTGTCTGCACACCACAGAGAATCTGCACCATTTAAAAGCATAGGAATGCCATGTGGATAACTTGCGAGAAGCTAGGACGACTTTCTTCATATCGGCCGGGAGGAGGAGCTCTGCAAGAACTACATGCTTAGCATCCACACAGAGAACAAAAAAGTGGACGTTAGGGTGAAGAGGAAATCCCCTGTACTGAGATATCAGATCTGGATCAGAACAGAGTTGGAGTGGTGACCTCCAAGACAGACTGAGGAGAAGAGGGGACCAGGGCTGTCTGGGCCAGTATGGGGCAATGAGGATCATGGTAGCCTTGTCCTCCTGGAGCTTGAAAAGGGTCCTGGCCACCAGAGGAGTAGGTGGCTAGGCATAAAGCAGTCCCCTGCCCCAATCCAGCAGAAAAGCATCAGTAGTCATCCGTTTGCTGCATGGAAACCTGAAGCAGAACTGTGGCACCTGGGCATTGTCCGGTGATGCAAAAAAGGTCTATGCTTGGGGTGCCCCATATCCGGAAGATGTGGCCAACAACATGACTGTTGAATGTCCACCCGTGCAGCTGGAGGACTCAGCTGAGTTGATCTGCCAAGACATTGAGTTCCCCTGACAGATACATCGCTCAGATAAGCATGCCGTGGGAAATGGCGACTTCCAGAGATGCACTATCTCCGAAAAGAGAAGGTATGAGCCCATGCACCCCCGCCTGCTGATGTAGAACATCACTACTTGATTGTCGGTCTGAATGAGGACAACATGGTTGGCAAGGTGCTCTCGAAAAGCCTTGAGCATATTGGAGATTGCACGGAGCTCCAGGAAGTTGATCTGGTGAAGGCTTTCCCCGGCCGTCCAGAGATCCTGCATTCAGAGATCATCGAGATGGGCTCCACAGCCCATCTTGAAGGCATCCGTAGTCAGAACCTGTTAATGTGGAAGGGCTTGGAAGGTAAGGCCATAGCGCTTGATCCTCGGGTGATAGGCCTGAGCCAAGGTAGTATCTAGGAGGACCCCAATGTACTCAAGGCACTGAGCGGGCTGCAGATGAGACTTCAGGTAGGTGATGAAGCAGCCCAGATTCTTGAGTAGTTGGATGGTGATCCTTGCGGATCACCGGACTTCGTCCAGCATAGGACCCCTGATCAAGCAGTTGCCCAGATAGGGGAAGACAAATTCCCAGCATCCGGAGGAATGCAGTGGCCACCACCAGACACTTTGTGAAGACCCTTGGAGGAAGGAGAGGCCGAAGGGTAGTACCTGGTATCAGTAGTGCTGTCCGCTGAGCATGAAGAGGAGATACTGCCTTGGAGAGGGTGAATGGGGAGGAGCTGAGACAGTCTTCCCATTGGAGGTAAGGCAACAACTTTCCCAGGAAGATAATCTTGAACTTTTCTCGCAAAAGAAATTGGTTGAGCTCCCAAAGATCCAATACGGGCTGAAAGCCGCCTGTCTTTTTTTGGAACCAGAAAGTAACAGGAACAGAACCAGAAAGTAAAGGGAATAGAACCCCTTCCCTACCTAAGCAGGAGAGACCAGCTCGACCAAGAGACCTTTAACCTCCTTCTGGAGAAGCTCTCGGTGGGATAGGAAAAAAGGGGGAGGAAGTTGATTGAAGTGCAACAGGCACCCCCTCCCAAACCATCCTGAGGGGCCAGGAGGGCCACCTGTTGGCAAAATGGATCAATTGGCCTCCCATCTGAGGTGGAACCATAGTTGGAATGGGAAAGGAGGCCATGTTCCTTAGGAAGGAGTCATAATACTCCACCATGCTATGGCTGGGGCACAGGCTGTGACTTGAGGCTTGGGGCGGAGCTGGCACTGGCCCATACCCTTCTGCTGCTACTCCAGCTGAGATCCATGATAGGTCTGAAATGGCAGGTAGCTAGCATAGTACTTACTCCTTCTGGGATAGAAAAGCTCCTTTCCCAAGGATTTCTTCTTAGAAGGTTCACCCATCTTACGAGAAAGTCTATTCATTGTTAATTGCTCACGCTCTAGCTCTCCGGCCTTGTCCTCCTTGGGCTTGCCGAAAAGGTTCTCACCCCAGCAGGCAACATCCGCCAACTTGTCCTGCACCCACTGTTCTGTCAGAAGACTGCAGCCAAACTAGGCGGAGAGCTCCAATGTCCACAGCAGCCACCTGGACCACTGACTCAAAGCCATAAGCTACCTTTGTCATATATTTTGAGCACTCCTTCACCTTGGAAAGGTGTTCACGGTAGCTTCCATCCGTTCTTCAATCAGCCAGATCACCTGCTAGATCCCCGAGGTACATACCCATGTATAGTTCATAGGACTGAATGGGGGTCCCTAATATAAAACTCTGGTAGCATTTTCTGCAAATGCATCAAAGGTCCTGGCACTCTCTACCTGGGGACTCAGAGGAGCGGGTCTTAAGTGCTCTTGATTCTCCGCATGACTGACTACATGACAATAGAATTGTGTGGGAGCTGTGGTTTCTCGAAGCCCAGGCTCTTGTAGACTCGAAACATGTAATCCAGACATCTACTCACTGGGGGCACTGTGAGGGGAGTCTCCCACATGCAAAACAGCAAGCATTCAAGGATCTTGTGAATGGGAACGGGAGGAGGGGGGGAGAGGAGTGGGGAGAAGAGGTGTGAGAGGAGGTAGGGGAGGAGGGGGCGAGAGGAGGTAGGGGAGGAGGGGGCGAGAGGAGGTAGGGGAGGGTACTGAAGAATCTCCAACTCTTCCACCCTGGGATCCTCCTCAGCCTCAATGAAAAAAGGCAAGGCCCTGAGGGCCATGTCCCTTACAAACTCCTGAGGGCCATGTCCCTTACAAACTCAAGGAAGGAAATATTTATTTAACAATTTTTCTATACCGCCTTCTCATTTAATCAAGGCGGTATATATCGTCCAATGAGGACTTCCTGCACTTGTAAGGTAGAGAGGGATCCAAGGGGATGTCTCGATGGCGGTCGGGCACCGGGGATTTCTCTCCTGTCTCCCACCCATCAGAATCCGAGTCCGTGAAGAAATCAAAATACCGATGTGATTCCTCATGGCATCAATAGTGAAGGGAGGATGGAGTCCAAAGCTCTGGATGGTCTGGCCTGGAGACACACGGGGTTTAACCTCGGGGCAATGTGGGGACTTCAAACATTTGTCTGAGCCGTTTTCCCAGCCGGAGAGAGCATAAAGCTCCAGAATGGGCTGCACCCCCGACAGGGAAGCACCCTCGGCACCGTGTATCATGGCCAGACACATGAAGGTAAAGGGGGAATGATTCACAAATTCTCATAAGACTGGAACAATCCTAAATCCACCAAAACTTCAGAAGTGTGTGCAACATGTCTGATCTGTAAACAGCACAATAGTGCTAAATCTGTAAAGACCAGTCAAGGGCACAAGTCACAACCAGTGGAACCCTTTCTGAATTTATGACTGGATTATATCCAATTACTCAAATGTCAAGGATTTGAATACTGTTAGATTATTTGTTTTCTAGATGGGTAAAGATTTATCTTTAGTAAAATGTAATGAAGGTTTGTTTCAATGCAAAACTGTTCTGTTCCATATCAACTGTTAACTGTTTACTGTTCAAGTTACTTTAAGTTCAATGTAAACTGTTCCATGTAAACCGTTATTTTGTTCTTGTTATATGTAAACCGCACTGATTTCAAAGAGCGCGGTATATAAAAGTAAATAAATAAAATAAATAAATAAATAAAATCTAATCCAGAGTAGTCTTTTCACTTAAAGGTGGCTGCAGTTCTTCCAGATGAAGCCTGGATCTGTTTCACCAGTTGCAACCCCAGAGATTCCAATGAAAGAATGCCCAGAATCCAGATGGAAAGATCATACCTAGTGCTCCTGATTACCTGCTACAGTGAAGTGTAAAACTTGCCTACCTGGATCCATGTGTCACATTGCCAAAAAAGGGCCAAGATACCAGCTAATAAGAGTGGAAGGTTCAACCTTTGAACTTCATAGAAAGGTGAAGTACACTACAAAGTCCTGAAGAACTGTTGAGAAGCAGGACTAAATTATCTGAAGAATGAGAGACTCAAGTGGAAAGTGGTGTCTGTTGGGACATTTACACTGTAACTATTTTCCTACTTATTTTCATTTGTTAATGTTACCTTATCAAGTAGCGGCAATTCTAAAGCATGTCTGTTGTCTGCTTGTGGTAAGAAGTCTATCACATCTTAGACCCTCAGACTAATGTTGCAAGTTAACCAGGGTTCTATATGTACCTCTTCGTTAGTGTCTATGTCTGAGCTACCTTTCCTTCATAGTAATTCTTTACAGAATATTGGGCCCTATTCTCTTTAATATCTTCCTTGTCCCCTTGGCTTTCTTTATTCATTGTTTAGATGCCACTTTCTTCATTTCTGCTGACAATGTGCAGCTTTTCTTTCACTTTCCCACCTATTCTGCCGCAGTTAGCTTTTAGGTCTCTAAGAAGCTTAACAGTATTGCCATTTCGCTCGCCATCATGGTCTTAAACTCAACATCTGTAAAACTGCTGCTATGCTTTCTTCAAATGCCATCCCCACCCCCTTCACTTCCTATGCCCCCGTCTATTCACGGCACCCTTATTCCTTTCCAGGACTCTATTTAAATTCTTGACATATCCTTGGATCACCACCTTTCATTCTCATCTCACATTTCCTGTACTCTCCAGCATTGCTTTTTCCTTCTCAGACAGATTCATTCTAATTGGAAATTCCTTGATATAAAATCTTCTCACTTACTCATTCTCTCCTTGGTTATCACTCATCTGGACTATGCTAATTCTCTTCTTTCTGGACATCCTGAATATCAAATTCGCTATCTTCAGCTGATTCAAAATGCTGCCATAAAATGTCTGTATGGTGCCTGTAGATTTGAAGGCGTCGCCCCATTTTTCATTGCAGAGCATTGGCTCTCTGTTGTTTTCTGCATCAGATTCAAACTCCTCACCTTGACGTTTCATCTCTTCATTCTGGTAATCTTCCATTTCTGTCTCAGTTCTTGATCCCTTATACCTCTTTGCATGCTCTTGGCTCTGCCTCACAGCATCTCTTGGTTATCCCTGGTCTTCATCTGGTCCATTCTTCAACTGCACATTCTTCCTCCTTCAGGGTGGCTGCCCCTGCTCTGTTGAATTCACTCCCCTCTGTTCTTCAATGTCAACTTTCCTTCACTTGTTTAAAGTCACAGCTTAAGACTTATTTCTTTGTTCAAGCTTTTCCATCAGCTACTTCCTTATGATCCTAGACTTGCTGCTTGGCCCACCCGTGGTTGCACCTCAGCTAGCTGCTGCAGGAGTCGCATCAGTCCCTGGCATGTGCCTGTCGGTCCTGTGTTATTCCCTCCTCCCCTTCTGTTTAGGAATATGCTGCTAACTTTGTAACCTAAGCCTCCTTCCCATTTGTTGTCTTGTTTTTGCCTTGTCCTATTTGTTGTCTTTCGCCCTGTTATCTTACTCTACTTATTTGTTTTGGAAAGTGTTAACTGCCCAGATGTTATTTTGCCTTAGGTGGTATATCAAATAAACTTAACTATAACTGAATCATAGGGAAGACTGTAGAAAGGGACCCCAAAGGGGGACTAGGGTCTAACGGGGAAAACTTAGAGTGTGAGAACAGCTCTGACTATGCTGTCAGTATTACAAGGAATGTTTATGAATAAGTGAGACAGTCAAGGTTAGATCTTGCAAGACAGGGAACTTCTGTTTGTAGGAAGCTTGTCCTTAAGTGTGAGCAATATGTTTGTGCTTGGCTTGACTTGTAACATGTAGATATAGATATAGATAAAGCAAAAAGCATGATGCAAAGTGATAAGGCAAAAGAATGTACAATGTGGCAGGTTTTTTCCTAATAAAAGAAAGTGCTGCAGACAAGCAGATTAAGGGTCTTAAGGGAGACTGTTCAGGTTTGCAGGTCCATGACTGCCTTCCTAAAGCTTTAGCAGACTTTGTTATGGTATAACCCTGTGTGCGTTGTGTTTTAATTTCTGCTCACTTGCCCTGGGACCAGAGACAGGAAACCAAGGGCTAAGGAAAATTCCCTGCATTGTTGCCCCTGGTCAGGCGTATAAAAGGACACAAACATTCACAACTGGCATTTTCTAATTACAGGGTGCCTTCAATAAAAAAAGAAAAAAGGCAAATTGCACTGCCAAAGGGGAAGACACGGAAAGTGTTTATGGTAGCAGCAAGCCTTTTCTAGTTTTGTGTTTTTGTCTAAATGAAGGCAACCAGAAAATTGAGAAAATGGACCCTAGAGAGATGGAGTTGGATTCTAAGCCTCAAAGAGATTCAGAGGAGACAGACTGACCAAATCTACTTGCATCAGAAGTCCCTTTCCAAACAATGAGATGTTGATATGTGGACCAATGTTCAGGTTGCAGTTCTGCAAATCTCCTCCATAGCGGCTAACCTTAAGTTGACTACCAATGCAGCCATGGCACCAGTACTATGAGCCTTGACATGATCTTCTAAAGGCAGGTCTGCTTGGATATAAGCAAATATTCACTAGAATCCTAAACACTAAACCCGCTGAAACCAAATTAACCCCCCGAAAAAAGATAGGTCCCAGAACCAACAAACACCCCCTCAAACTAAAGCATTCGTGAAAAAATTAACTTTTTTTGTCGGAATTCAGCAACAAAGTACCAGGAACTCAGTCCAGGTACCACTGTGGTAATTCCCTTTTATTAAAGATATGGATAAAAAATTAAGATCCAAAGGTTTGGATCTTAATTTTTTATCCATATCTTTAATAAAAGGGAATTACCACAGTGGTACCTGGACTGAGTTCCTGGTACTTTGTTGCTGAATTCCGACAAAAAAAGTTAATTTTTTCACGAATGCTTTAGTTTGAGGGGGTGTTTGTTGGTTCTGGGACCTATCTTTTTTCTGGATATAAGCAAAGGCAATCTTGTCTGCTGCCAACTAGATAGTGTATGCTATGTAATTGCAGTCCTAGGCTTATGGGGATCAATACAAAATGTTAGGTAGCGTTTTAAAGAACTTTAGTCCACTCCAAGTAGAAGGCCAAGGCTTATTTATAGAGGGTGCTAAAGGGAAAAATGCTATAAGGATGACTGGATCAATACTGGAGAATTCCTCATTTTGTTGGCTCTCCTTATGAATAACTAGAGGAGAAGAAGAAGAAACAAGACTTGCCATGGTTAACAGAGGACTATGAGAATCATAGTCCCCTGATTCTGTTTGAGTTTTAGGAAAGTTTTTATGATGAGCAGTATCAGAAGATATACATTGTGATAAGGAAGCTTATCAGGACCCAAGAGACAGGGATAAAGAGAAGGAATTTACCCTTATAAAAGGACCTATTTTACCAGGTCAGAGACACAAAACTCCCTTTACACCTAGAAAGCAGGAAATACCTAGCTACAATAGGCTGCAGAATGCCCCTAGTGGAGAAAAAGAGAGGGAATACAGGCTCAGGGTAAGGAACCCTTACGTCACTGACTTCCCCAATTACTCAGCTGCCACGAGGCAGTTTGATCTCCAACACCTGAGAGTAGAGGGGATGGAGCAGGCACCTGAGAGGTTTAAGACTAGGTCAGTTTATTCAGAAGGGGGAGGCAGGAGAGGAAGAAGAAGAGGAAAAGAGAGAGAACGTGAGAGCAGTAGGAGTGCCTACTGGAAGAGGAATGGAACTGGATCAGTGAGAACAGCAGGAACCAGGAACACAGGTTGGAGAACAGGACGTGGAAGCACCGGTGAATGGTGGCCAGAGCATGAGAGAGGAGAAGCTGCTATAAGCTTTGACCCAGGTATGAGCATTAAAAGCTTGCCTAATTCTGAGCACTACAGAAATGCCAGAGACAGCCTTAGCCCTAACGGAAGGCAGTCAGCTAAGCCCACTGAGCCAGAATCAGAGGAAGTGCCAATGCAACTGGGTGAACCAGACATGGCTTTAGAAGAAGTCGTCTCATACATGGATTGCTCATTATGACCGTCTTCCAATACAGAGGTGTTGAAAGGGAGTCAACCATAAAGAAAGAGCTTCACAAGAGCCTGTGGTTAACTTGTGAAGGTCCTGAGTTAAAGGCAAAAATACCTTTTTTTTTTTTTTTACTGTGCAAGCCGAAGCTGCCTAATTAAGTTGGTGAATCAGCTGTGAGCCAGAGCAGTGCTCAGCCGGAGGCCGTACTAACGGTAAAAGTAAGGAAAGCTTTTGTTTGGCTGTTTATAAGAAAACCGTGCATAGAGAATTGCTTGCCTTGAAGAGTGAAGAGTTTAACTGCCTTGTTGAAAGTTTTTCTATGTTTAAGAGAAACAGTGTTCTGGACTGAGAGAAAAAGAAACCTGCTTTAGGAAAAGCTGTTTTCTGTTTGTTTGATCAGCACTGCAAGCCATGCCTGATAGCATGGGCTGTTAACGTATTTATGTTTATACTGGAGAACTTTGCAAGCTGTTTTGTTTGGAATTCATTTATATCCTGATGTTCATTTACAAGAATCCTGGAGAAATAATCCAAAGATGGAATTTGTGAACCTTAGCGTGTTTTTTTCCAGTTAATAAACTGTCATTACCTTACCACTCAAGGCAACTACAAAGGTGGGTTTTTTTTACATGAGGTTGAATACTTTCTGACTGAACTACCTTTCCCATAAGGCATTACAAGGCAATCAGTCAGTTAAAGACCAAAAGGTGAATCTCTCTAATGACAACCACGCCCCTCCATACTGCATGTAAGGGGCTATGAGCGTGACAACATACAGAAAACCCTCCCCCAAATCAAGAGGAAGGCATCTGAGGCTAGTTTGTTGAGAATCCCTATACTGAAACAAAAGATTAAATTAGACTTACCTGCTAATTGTAGTTCCTGGAGTATCTCCAGTCTAGTCCTGGAATCTTTGGGGTTTTCAACCTCCTCTAGCAGCTTTGGAGACTGAGAAACTTCACTCCTGTGATGTCACCGTATATAAGGGCTGGCACCGCCTCCACACTCCACTTTACCTATTGACAAAGCAGACTCACCGGAGCAACAACTAAGTAGTGAATTGCACACAAAATACAATCAGTGCCTCACTGAACTGAAAAGCCTGTTGGCATAATTTATCAACATTAATCAATATTAAGCAATATTAACCCAAAAACTACTCTCCGAATGCTTGGAGATCTCCTGTTCACACTTGTAAAGGTACTTCCAGATTACCACCCACTGCCAGGCGATAACTGCGCTACCCCGCATCCCGCCCCCAAGCGAACTGAAAGTATTGCTTACCAGTAATACAGCCTATGCTTCAGGCCCTAGCGAATCCAAGAAACCAGGGCGGGACACGGGACTAGACTGGAGATACTCCAGGAACTACAATTAGCAGGTAAGTCTAATTTAACCTTCCTGATCGTCCCTCCAGTCTAGTCCCGGAATCTTTGGGGATGTACCAGAGCAGTAACCCCAATCAGCGGAAGGGTCCTGGTAGCCCGGCCTGAAGCAATGCCGAGCCAAAGCAAGTGTCCCTGTCCGCCTGAACATCCAGACGGTAATGCTTCACAAAGGTATGGAGAGACGACCATGTCGCCGCTCTACAGATGTCTACAGCGGGCACCAAACTACATTCTGCCCACGAAGCCGCTTGAGCCCTAGTAGAATGAGCTTGCAAACCCTCCGGCACCAGGCGACTGCGCAACAGGTATGCCGAAGCGATGGCCTCCTTCACCCATCGAGCAACTGAACCCTTAGAAGCCGCCTCACCTTTCCGTGCCCCAGCAAAGAGCACAAACAGCCTGTCCGACCGACGGAATGACGCCGTACGAGCAACATACATCTTCAAAGCCCGACGAATGTCCAAACGATGAAGCCGCTCTGCCACCCCCCCCCCCCCTTACCTTTGACGCGAAAGACAGGTAAGGAGACGGCCTGGTTTACATGGAACGCTGACACCACCTTCAGCAAGAATGACGGAACGGGCCTCAAAACCACTTTAGAATCACTGAAAGACAGGAAGGGTTCCCTACAAGATAGCGCCTGCAACTCCGACACCCTCCGTGCCGAGGCCACCGCTACCAAAAACACCACCTTCAGAGTAAGATCCTTTAAAGAAGTATCTGCTAACGGTTCAAATGGTGCCCCACCCAAGGAATCCAAGACCAATGGCAGATCCCATGCCGGCACTATCCTCCTACGTGGCGGCCGGAGCACCGTTACGGCCTTCAAAAATCGCTTTACATCCGCATGGGTCCCCAGCGAGACTCCCTGCACCTTCCCCCTATAGCAGGACAAGGCCGCCAATTGCACCTTCAATGGGCTGCCGCTAGGCCCTTTTGAAACCCATCCTGCAAAAAGGCCAGCACCTGCAGAACCGAAGCCCTCAACGGAACGCAGTCTCTCTCTACACACCAAGCCTCAAAGACGCGCCATACCCGGACATATGCTAACGAAGTGGACTTCCTCCTAGCCTTCAGCAAAGTAGCTATCACTGCCGCTGAATAACCTCTCGCCCTCAACCTAGCCTGCTCAAAAGCCAGGCCGTAAGCGAGAATCGATCCACCTGAGGCATGCAAAGAGGACCCTGAGTCAGCAGATCCTTGCGACCTGGAAGCTTCCAGGGCCACTCCACCAAGAGCCTGACCAAGTCCGCGTACCACGGCCGTCTCGGCCAATCCGGTGCAATGAGAATCACTTTTCCTTTGTGCCGTTCTATGCGCTGTATCACCCGACCGATCAACACCCACGGCGGAAACACATACAGCAGTTGTCCTTCGGGCCATGTCTGAATGAGAGCGTCCAGACCTTCTGCCATCCTCTCTCTCCTTATGCTGAAGAACCGCTCGACCTTTGCGGACTGAAAAGTCGCCATGAGGTCCATCACTGGGGTTCCCCAGCATCTCACTAACATCGCAAATACCTCTGGGTGCAGGACCCATTCCCCGGGATCCACTCTTACCCAACTTAGGAAATCGGCCTCCACGTTGTCCACTCCCGCGACATGCGCCGCCGATAAGGCCAGCAGATGCTTCTCCGCCCACTCGAACAAGCTGTCCGCTTCGTCTTCTAGCGCCACGCTGCTGGTCCCGCCTTGACGATTTATGTAAGCCACCACCGTGGCGTTGTCGGAGAACACCCGAATGGCCTTCGCCTGAATGTAGGGGCCTAACTCCCGCAGAACCAGTCCCACCGCTCTCAACTCTAAGCGGTTGATCGACCACGTCTTCTCCACCTCGGACCACTGGCCCTGTACCAGACGACCCTGACAATGGGCACCCCAGCCGAACAGACTGGCATCCGTCGTGAGAGAGACCCAATCCAGAGCTTCCAATGACATTCCTTTTTCCAGACCCCCTGGTCTTAGCCACCAAGCTAGCGCCAAACGCGTCTGCGGAGGGAAAGGCAACCGACGGCTCAGCGAATCTCTTTGATGCGACCACCTCCTCAACAGCGCCCGTTGTAAAGGCCGCATGCGAGCTCGAGCCCACGGCACCAATTCTAGCATCGCTGCCATTGTCCCCAACACCTGCAGACAGTCCCAGGCCGTTGGAGACTGCCGACCCAGAAAACGACGCACCAACTGCCGGAGACCCAACAACCGCTGTCGAGGCAGAAAAACGCGCCCCACACTCATATCGAAGCGTGCTCCCAGATACTCTAGATTCTGAGACGGATCCAATTTGCTCTTTTCGAAGTTGATCACCCAACCTAGACTCTGAAGAAAAGCAACTACCTTGGCCGTAGCCGCAACACTTTCCACCCTGGACTTCGCTCTGATCAACCAATCGTCCAGGTATGGATGTACCAAGACTCCGTCCTTCCGTAAGGCCGCCGCTACTACCACCATTATCTTGGTGAACGTCCGAGGTGCAGTCGCGAGGCCAAATGGGAGCGCCTGAAACTAGAAGTGCTCTATAGGCACTGCAAACTGGAGGAATTTCTGATGTTCCCTTCAAATCGGAACGTGCAGATACGCCTCCGATAGGTCCAGGGACGTCAGAAACTCCCCTTTTCTCACTGCCATGATGACGGACCGGAGGGTCTCCATCCGAAAATGAGATACGCGAAGACAGCGATTCACCCTTTTTAAATCCAGGATGGGTCGCCATGATCCCTCCTTTTTTGGAACCACAAAGTAAATGGAGTATCGACCGCATCCTAACTGGTCGGCAGGAACCGGGACAATTGCCTTGAGCTGCAGAAGCCTCTGCACCGTTTCCTGCACCGCTTTTCACTTTGCCAGAGCGTTGCACGGCGACCGAATGAAAGAATCGGTCACCGGCCGCTGCAGCTCCAGCGCATAACCCTCTCGGATCACTTCCAACACCCATTGATCGGACGTGAGTTGGGTCCAGGCAGGGAAAAAGTCCCGTAGCCGACCTCCTACGGGAACTAACTCCCCCTGGACCCCCCTGACTTCATTGTGACTTCTTAAAGGAAGAGGACGAGGACGTAGCAGTAAAACCTCTGTTTGCTCCGCGAAACCCCCGAAATCCCTGGGATCTACTAGGAAAATGCCCTCACTGCGTTGGCCCCCCCTAGGGGAATTGAACCGGCGAAAGTCCCGCTGCTGACCTCGAGGCCCCGGAGCAGCACGGCCCTGTTTCTGTTTGTCCTCCGGCAACCTACCCCCCTTAGACTCTCCTAAATCCTTCACCAATTTGTCCAAATCCTCGCCAAAAAGCAGCTTACTCCTAAAGGGAAGCCTACTCAACCTAGCCTTGGACGAACCATCGGCTGCCCAATTCCGCAGCCAGAGACATCTCCTTCCAGCCACCACTGAAGCCATACTCTTCGATAATCCCCGGATCAGATCATAATGAAGGTCGGCCAGATACGCCGCCCCGGATTCCAACCTGGACGCCTCCTTGGACACCGCTCCCGAATGGTCGCCCTGGACCCGCTGCGCCCAGCACAAGCAAGCCCTCGCCACCCAGGCCCCACAAATAGAAGCCTGCAATGACAAGGCATTCGCCTCAAAAACCTGCTTCAGTAAAGTTTCCAACTTACGGTCTTGCACATCCTTAAGTGCCGCTGACCCCTCCACCGGGATAGTAGTCTTCTTGGTCACTGCTGACACTGTGGCATCCACTTTTGGAGCCCAAAAAAATCTCCCGATCCTGATCTAGGAGAGGGTACTGAATCATTTCTTTAAACACCTTATGTACCGGAAAGGCTCTCTGCGTCTTCCGAACCGCCTGCAACAGGGGATCCTCCAGAGACGCATCCTCTGTCGGACCAGCGTCCAGCATATTAAGCGCTTTAAGAGACTCCACTATTAGCGCTGGTAGCTCGTCCCTACGGAACACCCGAACCACTCGTGCCTGGTCCTCTTGCTCCCTAATCTCACCTTCCTCTAGATCAGTGATGGCTAACCTTTTTGAGCCCGAGTGCCCAAACTGCCGCACAAAACCAAAGAATTTCCTCAAAGTGCCAGCACGTCATTTGCATAAGTGGTCTTATTTGCATAAATATTTGCATAATGTTACCATACACTAACTTTTAGTAAACATGTCTCTTAATGAGTGTATGGATAAAGAAAGACTAAAAGATTTCTACATTACTATAATCCAGTGCCAACCGCCAGGCACATTAGGAACTACTACAAACGCTGCCCATTTAGAACCCATAGCAAACCCGCCGTATCCTGACAGCATTACCAGGACTCACAAAGCACCATACCCTACCTATCAAAAGGCAACACTGCAAATATTAAACCAATACATTTCAGAGAATACTGGGGAAAGAGAACAAGTGGCAACGTCAAATAGGAATTTCCTCTTGTACCAAACAAAGCGCAGATGTTAATGATGCACATTTCCCAGAGCTGACATATTCCAGTTAATAAATTCAAAATAAAGAGATATCTTTCTACCTTTTGTGCATTTTCTTTTTCAGTTGCAATTGGTCCAGCCACTTTCTTCTGGTTTCTTCATGTTTTCTGCTAACTCTCCATCGTCTGCTGTCCATTTGTCCTTTCTTCTCTCTTCTAGTTTTTTTTCCATTCTCTCTCTCTCTACATCTGCTTTAACATACTAATCTTTCTCCTTTTGCTCTTTCCTCATTCCTATTTCATCCACACAAATTTTACCCCTCCATCCTCAATCCCCAATTACTCTCCCAATACCTGGCCAATTGCAGATTTTTCATCCCTCCTACACAAAATATTTTTCCCCTCTCCATTTTACTCTCCCAGCCCCATCCCATTCTAATCCTCCCCCAACATCAGCTCCCTTCTAGTTCCAGTCTCACCCAGCATCCATTCCCTTCTAGTCCCTGCATCAGCCCATTTCCAGTCCTAGCCCCCCATCAGCCCATTTCCAGTCCTAGCTCCCCCATCCATTTCCAGTCCAAGTCCCTTCATCAGCTCATTTTCAATCCTAGCCCCCCCATCAGCCCATTTCTAGTCATTTCCTAGCCCCACCATCAGCCCATGTCAAATCATAGCTCCCCTCCACTCAGCCCAATTCCACTCCAAGCCCCCCATGAGCCCACTTCCAGTCCTAACCCCTCCATGAGTCCATTTCAATTCAAGCCCCCACCACAGCCCATTTCCATCTTAGCTCCCCCCAACAGCCCATTTCCAGTCCTATCCTAGCTGTTCCATCAGCCCATTTTCAGTCCTAGCTCCCTTCCCTCACAGCCCATTTCCATTCCAAGCCCCCTCCCCATCAGCTATTTGCAGTTCAAGCCTCCCCTTCCACTCAGCCCATTTCCAGTCCTAGCAACACCCCAACCCATTACCAGTCCTAGCCCCCCGTCAATCAACTTCCAGTCCTAACCCCCATCACCCCATTTTCAGTTTAAGCCCCCCCTATAACCCATTACCAGTCCTAACCCCCCCCCATCAGCCCATTTCCAGTCAGCCCCCCATAGCCCATTGCCAGTCCTAACCCCCCCCCATCAGCCCACAGCCCATTACCAGTCCTAACCACATCAGCCCAGCTCAAGTCCTAACCCCTCCCCATCAGCCCATTTCCTGTCCTTGCCACCCCCATCAACCATTATCTGTACTACACCACCATCAGACCAATACCAGTATTAACCCACCCATAGCCCATTACCATTCATAACCCCCCCATCACCCCATTTCCCGACAGCCCTAATCAGCCCACAGCCCATTGCCTGTCTTAACCCCCCCCCCCATAGCCCATTGCCAGTCTTAACCCCCCCCATAGCCCATTGCCAGTCTTAACCCCCCCATAGCCCATTGCCAGCCCTCATCAGCCCACAGCCCATTGCTAGTCTTAACCCCCCCATAGCCCACTGCCAGTCTTAACCCCCCCAGCCCATTGCCAGTCTCAACCCCTCTCCCTCCCTCCCTAGCCCATTGCCAGTCTCAACCCCCCTCCCTCCCTCCCTAGCCCATTGCCAGTCTCAACCCCCCTCCCTCCCTCCCTAGCCCATTGCCAGTCTCAACCCCCCTCCCTCCCTCCCTAGCCCATTGCCAGTCTCAACCCCACTCCCTCCCTCCCTAGCCCATTGCCAGTCTCAACCTCCCTCCCTCCCTAGCCCATTGCCAGTCTCAACCCCCCTCCCTCCCTAGCCCATTGCCAGTCTCAACCCCCCTCCCTCCCTCCCTAGCCCATTGCCAGTCTCAACCTCCCTCCCTCCCTAGCCCATTGCCAGTCTCAACCTCCCTCCCTCCCTCCCCCATTGCCAGTCTCAACCTCCCTCCCTCCCTAGCCCATTGCCAGTCTCAACCCCCTCCCTCCCTCCCTAGCCCATTGCCAGTCTCTACCGCCCTCCCTCCCTAGCCCATTGCCAGTCTCAACCCCCCTCCCTCCCTCCCTCCCTCCCTCCCTCCCTAGCCCATTGCCAGTCTTAACCTCCCTCCCTCCCTCCCTAGCCCATTGCCAGTCTTAACCCCCCTCCCTCCCTCCCTCCCTCGCCCATTGCCTGTCTTAACCCCCCTCCCTCCCTCCCTCGCCCATTGCCAGTCTTAACCCCCCCCCCTAGCCCTTTGCCAGTCCTACCCGCCCCCCCTCGGCTCATGGCAATTAAAAAAAAAAAAGCTGGCCGCCGCGGCGGCATGGAGTGTCCCGCGGGGCTTCCTCTGCCCGGCGGGACTCTCCCGGCGCAGCTCAGCCCCTCTCTGCCGGCTTGCAGATACGCGAAGGGAGAGAGAGTCTCCCTCGCGTCTCTGTTAAGCCCGCAGGGGCAGATGGGAAATTTCCCATCAGCCCCTGCGGGCTTAACAGAGACGCGAGGGAGACTTTCCCTTCGCGTATCTGCAAGCCGGCAGAGAGGGGCTGAGCTGCGTCGGGAGAGTCCCGCCAGGCAGAGGAAGCCCCGCGGGACACTCCATGCCGCCGCGGCGGCCAGCTTTTTTTTTTTTTTAATTGCCATGAGCCGGCATATATTAATTTGCGACCTTCCCACGTGCCAGCTGCAAGGCCTTCGCGTGCCACAGCTGGCACGCGTGCCATAGGTTCGCCATCGCTGCTCTAGATCCTCCAGATCCCTTTCAGTGTCCGCCTCCTCCGAACGCAAATCCTCTGAGGCGACTGAATGATCTAGGTGATCCCTATCCAACCTAGCCCTCTTGGCACAGACGCCAGGCGCTTCAGCTGACAAAGGCGAGCTCGGTCTCTTCTGCCCCGGCCCGGCCGCGGAGGCACCTGCCGACGGTACCCCCTGAGAGCCAGCCAAGGTCTTTTGGAGCAATGCCATAAAGTCGGACAAAAAAATTGACGCCAAACTCCCCACGGCAGACTGCTGAGACAGCTGGAGCTGAGATCCTGAAGCTGCACTAAGCCTCGGCTCAGTAGTAGGCAGCGCTGGAAGAAGGGGCTCTCCCCCCTCCACCAAAGCTCCCTGCACCTCAGGCTCTGGCGCGGGGACTATCTCCCTGGCCTCCAACTCCGGAGCACAGCCCCTACAAACGCCATCCTGAGACACTGAACTGCGCTTAGCCCCACACAAGAGGCAGAGCTGCTTGGAAGGCATGCTGTGCGGAACGCAGCCAATCTCAATCAAAGAAAAAATTTTTTTATTTTTTTTTTGGTCTAATCCCCTCAGAATTGCACCCCCAGGGAAACCCAAAAGGAATGAATCAAAAACGAAGCTCTGAGCCCGAGATATGGAGCGTCAAAGACCAGGAAGTTAAACCAGCAATTTTTCCCACTCCTCACACACGCGGTTTGGCCTGCTCCGAGAACGCTGCTGCTTCCCGCCTAAAAGGGGCCGCTTACCTTACAGTGAGAATGCGGATTAAGAGAAGGCCCTGCTCAGACCTTGACACACAGCCCCGTCGGAGATTTACCAGCTGAGCTCTCCGATGCGGCTTCCCCCTGCACCAAATCAGCTGAGACTGTCATCCGAAGCTCTAAGCACCGGCAGGCAACTCATCTGCATGCGCTGAGTCCATTAAACCTCCGGATCCTGTCCCCTGCGATCCGGGACGGTAACCGGGTACTGGTGCTCTCCTCCCCAGCCCCAGAACCACCAACTCTGGTCCCTGGCTCGCAACTATTCCTCCCAAAGGAAATAGGAAGGGGGGGGGGCAGAAGATCTCAGGCAATGGAAAGCAGCTTAGCTCCCAGCACAGCAGGCAGAGAAAATAAACTAACTCTCCCCTACTACCAGTCCTCTTTTTTTTTTTTTTTTTTTTTTGTAAATCCACTCTACTTAATCGTTTCTCTAGTGAGCCCTGAAACCCCTGGGCTCACCACCCGTCTAGCTGCTTTGGAGACTGATAAACTGGAGTGTGGAGGCGGTGCCAGCCCTTATATACGGTGACATCACAGGAGTGAAGTTTCTTAGTCTCCAAAGCTGCTAGAGGAGGTTGACAACCCCAAAGATTCCGGGACTAGACTGGAGGGACGATCAGGAACAGAGGTATTTTTTTCTGTTCTGAACAGACGTGAAGAACTCTAACAAGGGCATGCCCCATTCACAAAGAATCATCTTTTCTACTCCTGGGGTTAGAGGGCACAGCTCAATATATCTGCCAGGACACTGCTGTTCCCTGCCAGATATGTGATCCCGAGAATTATTCTTTGAGATGGCCCAGTTCCATATTCAGACTGTCTCCCAAAACAGGAGGTAAGAACCTGTTCCTCTCTGGTTTTTGATGTAGTACATGGCTACTTAAAGTAGTGAAACATCTGGATTAGTATTATTTTATTGGCCAATCAATTTATGAAAGCCCTTAGAATGTTCCATACTGCCATGAGTTCCAGGAAATTTATCTGATGAAATCTCTCCTGTACAGACCAAAGACACTGAGGGTAAAATCCATCGGGCTCCTCAAAGCCAGTTTGGACACATCTGTTCAAGGGCACTTTGCACATAAGGAGTTTGAAAAGGGATGTCTCTTGCCAGACTGAATTGATCCATCTGCCAGGAAAGAAAGTTCCTGAAGACAAATGCTTGACAAATCCCAGGTGCCAGGCCACCATGGCAACTGCAAATTGCACCCTGGCACCCAGGATTTGAAAGCCCTAAGATCAGCTCAGCAATTCCTCCCTTCTTTAAAAAAGAGCTTGAGCCATGCGGGGGGAGGAAGTACCTGCAGGTCTCATCATTTCAAGTCTTGCAAAACTTGAAATAATGTGAGCAGCAGGTACGTCCTCTACTGCATGACTCCAGCCCTTTGTAGTGAGGCAATCATGATGGACAGAGAAGCACCGTATTTTCATGCAGCACAGAAAAAACAGTAAGAGATCTGTGATGATTGTGGCAATGGGGGGTGGTATGAGAGAGAGAGATCCGGTGAGATGGCTGATGGGGGAGGAGGGGGGCTATGAGAAAAAGAGAGACACCAATTTATTGGGGGAGGGGCATAGAGAGAGAGAGAGAGAGAGAGAGAGAGAGAGAGAGAGAGACTGACTGATAGCGGTGGGGGAGGTTATGAGATATTTTCTTTCTTCACATATTACCATGCCATGGTGATATGTTAACAAAACTGTGTGGTCTTGTAGCAGAGCGATTTCTCACTGAAGAAAAACAATAAACCTACGCTCAAATGCACTGCTTCATCTACGTCTTTAAATCCAAAACATGAGGTATGTTTTGCATGGGTCTCAGACTACACCACGGCATTAAAACCTGGGTATTTAAAAGTCCCCAGTAATATGCCTGTTAGCATCAATGACCCAGCAATTTTACTAATTCTCCCCTTTCATATTTCAACGAACGGAACATATGGTCCTCTACAACGCTGTAACTTATTGCATGCTTTTCTGGTACACTGTAGAGCTACTTAGCTGATCCGCTCGGTCTCTAAGTCCCGCTGCTGCTATCCAAGCAGCCCCCGTGTTTCACTGATGAGGTTCTTCAGGGGACCAATATCTATACTACAACAAACAAAAAACACAAAACATAAACCCAACCTGGATTAAAACTACATTACTAAACCTAATTATCTGCCATTATCTCACTCCATACTAAACCTCAGGTCCCGACAAGCTGAATGAAAATGATTACCTAAGACTCTGATGCTGCCCGCTAATACCTTACAGACCGCTGCGCTCTCAGGATGCCAAACGGTCTCAAGACGCCGCGTATGCGGGTCGGAGGCCTACCTCCGTTTTTTAAAACCCACGGGATAGCTCCTCCCACCTGCCGATTCTCCCCTATGAAGTCCGCCGGATCATTTCACGTTACTACAGGGAAGAGAACAAAACTCTGCATTCCAGTTGCACTCCCTACAAACTTTCCCTTCTTGTTTTTACTCTTCTACAGAATGCACACCCCCCAATCTACCGCGATGTTCAATCCCGCTGGCTGGATTGAACCGATCCTATGGATCCATCTTTGCTCCCTCAACAATAGCGTCTGCTCTCGTGATTTACCCTGTGCCCCTACGTGCACTTGTTCGATACACCAACATCTAAGCTGCTCAAATAGATGTCCTTGAGCCACACAATGGGATACCATAGGGGCTTCCAGTCTTTTGCATTTTATTCTACTCTCGTGTTTTCATCCGGATTTTAAAAGTACGTATTGTTTTCCCTATGTAAATTAAGCCACAAGGGCATTGTACAGCGTATACAACATAGGTCGAGACACACGTAGTTCTACTTTTCAACCGGTATGTGACACCTTTGTATGAAAACTGATCTATCTCCATGGAAACATTACAAACTGTACAATGACCACAAATTCTATGGCCTTGCCACTCTTCCTGCCCTTCTACCCACTGCCCTGTGCGCAAAACCGCCGGACTTAAATATTCCTTTAAGTTCTTACTGCGCTGCCAAACGCACCGGATAGTGCGGTGTCATATACAAGGCAGCGTCTTTAGGGAACTACGCTGTGCATTCTGTAGAAGAGTAAAAACAAGAAGGGAAAGATTGTAGGGAGTGCAACTGGAATGCAGAGTTTTGTTCTCTTCCCTGTAGTAACGTGAAATGATCCGGCGGACTTCATAGGGGAGAATCGGCAGGTGGGAGGAGCTATCCCGTGGGTTTTAAAAAATGGAGGTAGGCCTCTGACCCGCATGCGCGGCGTCTTGAGACCGTTTGGCATCCTGAGAGCGCAGCGGTCTGTAAGGTATTAGCGGGCAGCATCAGAGTCTTAGGTAATCATTTTCATTCAGCTTGTCGGGACCTGAGGTTTAGTATGGAGTGAGATAATGGCAGATAATTAGGTTTAGTAATGTAGTTTTAATCCAGGTTGGGTTTATGTTTTGTGTTTTTTGTTTGTTGTAGTATAGATATTGGTCCCATGAAGAACCTCATCAGTGAAACGCGGGGGCGCTTGGATAGCAGCGTTGGGACTTAGAGACCGAGCGGATCAGCTAAGTAACTCTACAGTGTACCAGAAAAGCATGCAATAAGTTACAGTGTTGTAGAGGACCATATGTTCCGTTCGTTGAAATATGAAAGGGGAGAATTAGTAAAATTGCTGGGTCATTGATGCTAACAGGCATATTACTGGGGACTTTTAAATACCCATGTTTTGGATTTAAAGACGTAGATGAAGCAGTGCATTTGAGCGTAGGTTTATTGTTTTTCTATGGTGATATGTTAAGCAAAAAAGGAAGTTGCCTCAGGTGCTAACAGTGTACTAATTGGGGTTGGTGGGATGGCAAAGGGGGAGAAGTGGTGCTGCCTTCTGCTGGCACTATGTAATGGCATGTTAAGGGCCTGATTTAAGTTTTTTTTCCCATAGAAAATGTGAAAAAGATAAATCAGACCCTTAAAAAGGAGCTGCAATACACTTTTTGTGGGGGTAGAGGGGGACTGTGACAGAGGTCTCGTCAGCAGACTCCTAAATGTTTAGCTTGGCTACTTGAATACCAAAGAAATTTGTCAAGTCCTGCCCTAAGCGGATCAGTATCACAGATGTGACGTTATAATTTCTGAGTGGCCTGAGTCCACTAAAAATGCACCATCTATTGGACTTTTCTCATTCTGAAATGTGCTAAGAAAGTTACATGTACTGTTGAAGCCATATGGTCCAGTGATCTCAACCTGTCACATGTTTATGTGCTGATTCATTACAATCTCCTAAACCACACAGACCAAGGAGGTGATGCGATCTGGAAAGAGAAAGGCCTTGCCTGAATCATTCTTAGTGGGGCTTCTATGAATTTCAATTGAGGTGACAGGCTTAAGCATGATTTTGGATAAGACCAAGCAATTGTATAAATAGAGAAATACATGCACGCCCAGTTTCTGGGGCTGTGTGGCTACTAAGGCTAAACATTTTATAAACACCCATGGAACTGATACTAGGCCAAAGGGCAGGACATAATCTTAGTAAAGCACGGTTACTTACCTGTAACAGGTGATCTCTGGGAACAGCAGGAATAAGTCTTCACATATGGGTACGTCGGTACCGACGGAGTCTGCGCGGGAACGCTTCCCAGCGTCCAATCAAGAGCTTTTGGAAGCATCCCAGCACGCCTGCGTGCTGCCTTCCCGCCTTTCCCAACTGCCTCTCCTCAGTTAAGTTTTAAAGCTGAGACAAAGAGAGAGAGAGAGAGGAAAGGAAAGATAGATAGAGATACAACTCCTGGGGAGGTGAAAGGGTTGTGAAGACTTATTCCTGCTGTTCCCAGAGATCACCTGTTACAGGTAAGTAACTGTGCTATCTCCAGGAACAAGCAGGAATGAGTCTTCACATATGGGGACTCCCAAGCTGAGATGCCTGGAGTCCCAGCATGTCATAGGCTGGAACATGCTATCTCCCAGAACACCAGGCATCCTGAGGATGGAGGGTACGAGTTGAAGAAAGAAGGATGCTGTGGAACAGCTAACCGAGCATAGGACTGCAGAGATGGAGTCCATGTGTGGATGATGATGGTCATCAATAATATTGTAAAGGATATTGCAATATGGACCTACCCTGACAGGATTTCACAAAAGTATGGAAGTTCATGGATCTACTGGGAAACCTAGTAGAGGAACCTTGAAGAGGACCTCACTGTAAGTGGAGGTAACAATCCTGTAGGAAAACCAGTGGAGGTCAGAGTCTTGAAAGGTAACAGGTAACCCCAGTAGGGAAACTGGGGTAGTCCAAAAACGGTGGGCCTTCAGCGGAAGGCTTTATGAGAAAAACCCTAGCTCTTTTGGAGGCAGAGTGAGTCACTCTTAGGAGCAAAAAGAGAAGGCTAACCGATCTGGACAAAAAAAGGCACAGTCCTTGTGGGGAGAAAGGGCGTGGGAACTCCCTGTATCCCAAAAAGAGAGGACAAATGCCTGAGGCGTTAAGCCTGTGATTAACTGAAGATCCACAATGTCTCTCCTAACTGGGGTAAGCTAGGAAAGACATTGGGCACGGAGAGCTTCAGAGGTACCTAAACCGTTAGGTTATGGTACAAAAATTGTTGACTACCACAGGAGTGGTTGTGTGTGTAGAACCCCAAACCTGCTAGATAGCATAGGTATGGGTAAAGCCCCTCTGTCAGAATCATATAGCTACATGAAGATAGACAGTGAGATAGATAAGTATGTGGATACATATCTATCTATAATAAAATATCTCAACAGATACATGTATATAGATAGATAGATAGATAGATAGATAGATAGATAGATAGATAGATAGATAGATAGATAGATAGAGATATAGATAGATATAGATATATTCTCATATGTCTATCTATCTATCTATAGTGAGATATGGTAGGGCATAAAATACACACAAATAATAAATATGGATATGTAGGGCTACCTGTGGGTGTCTGTAATTAAACAGACAGAGATATGCCTACAGCACAGTGATCACATAGGATATGTGGAGAGGAAAGATTCATCTAACAAGGAGGTGGAACCTACTTAAGACATATAGAGAATCTATTCCTCCTGGTCATGATCTGCAAGAATGCTAGTTAGTGAAAAATAACCAGGACTGTTACGTGAAAAACAAAGGACAATGTCAATGTGCAGTCAGCAAGTCCCGAGTCTTCCAGGACTCTAGCATGGTAAGTAGACAGAAGACGCCTAGAGATGAGATACCATGTTGACCTGCTTAAGGGCAAAGGTATCATGCGTTCTTACCATGAGGACGAGCATATCCCCGATTGGGAATACTATGGACCAAAGCAGGGAACTGGCAACTCCTTGAGCTTTCACGTAAGAGAAGGCCTATGTCCTTTATATCAAAAAGGGAGATAGTAAAAGAAGGGAGAACCTTCTAGTCATGGGAGGCATGACTGAAAAGCCTTTTCTAACCAGCTAGGATAGCTGTTGGAGAAAAAAAAAACCCATGCTCTCTAGCAAGGGCCCATAGTGGAAAGCTTCTCTGTAGATTGCAGAGAGCATGATGCAGGAGAATGAGGAGATAGAACTGGCTGCTAGAGAGCCAGTATCTCTGCCAACTATGCTGCCAAACCCAGGGAGATGGAGAGGGCAGAATAGAAGACAATCTAGAAAGCTTGTAGTGAGATGATCTCCAAGAGAGATGAAGCACTGACTTGAAGCCACTACTAAGACTAGACAGAATGTTAGTGGAGGACAATCTGGTTGTTTGTGGACAAGAACCAGTGGCCCAAACATTAAGGCTCCTGCATAGGCAGCAGCTAGTAAGACAGTAGAAGAATCTTACTGTTTAAAAACAGAAAGAACAGGAATAGGAAACTCTGAACATGTCTGATAAGCTGCCTCAAAGCAAGAGTGAACAGAGGAGGCAACTCAGAGAGGAAAACTCCACACTGGAAAGTGAGAAAAGTAGAGAGGCTGAAGAAAAAGCCTCCTAGTAAGTAATTCCCTCTTACAGGGGAAAAACTTGGTAAGAGGGTGAAGAGAATGGAGCTGAAGACGACTTACGAAGTAGGAAGTCTATAGAAAGGAAAGATACATGCTGGCACAGGAACTATCATTTGATAGTGGTTAGACCTCTTTCCCTAGCAGGAAAAAGAGGAGAAACCTGTGACCTATAGGCATGAATATCCTGACAGCTCATAGAAATATAGAAAAAATGGATTTTTATTTATTTATTTACATTCTCTTATATACCGCGCTATTCTGCATCAGTGCGGTTTACATTGAACAAACTGAAATTACATTGAACAGGGTATTATAACTTGGAGATAACTATTTTACAGGGAACATGGGCTATGGAGGGTTAAGTGGCTTGCCCAAGACCACAAGGATATCTTTTGGAAAGGGATCCATGTGTAGGGGTTAGAATGAAGCGGTGGATTGCCTTCATTGAGAAGAAGCAACTGTAGATGCTAACCCCAAGAGTCACAAGCATCTGATGATGACTGATCAGAAACCCTGCAGATGTTGGGTTTGCTGAGCATGGTGAGAGGTTGGATTCTGCAGACCAGGACGATGCCTCCCCTGTTGGGAAACAGTTGTATGATGGGCAAGCGATGAATAAAACTTTCTTCTCTTGTGGGAAGAAAGTTTGGTAGGAGTTTTCCTACCTAGTGGGACAGAAGAAGGTGTAGAACAAACCTTAGGAACAGGTAAATCAGTGGATAACTGAGTAACCTGACGTAAAGACTCCTTGTTGAAAAGATTTTCTCCAGTGAAAGGAGTATGTCCCAGACGTTGTTGTGCCCATTTGTCCAAGTCTGAAAATTGGAGCCAGGCTTTACGTCGTGCTCCTATAGCAATAGCAGAAGTTCTGCGAACAGACTCAAAAGAGTCTAGGGAAGCACGAGAAAGAAACCAAGAAATATTCTGGATATGCTTAAGCAGTGAAGAATAGTCTTTACTCCTAGAATCTGGAAGGAAAGGAGTCAAAAGATGTAACTGCTTTGTGACCTCCTCAAGAGAAAGACTCATAAAAAATATATGAGAGAATTCTTGCAGAAAACATAGATGTCTGGAAGGTTTGACGTCCAAAGGCATCTAGTGTCTTAGACTCACGACCTGGCAGATAAGAAGAGTGCTTTTTCTTACTCTTTACCCACCTCATTGCCGATTCCACTACTATGGAATGATGAGGAAGTTGAGTCTTTTGAAACCCTGGAGAGGGGGGCCCCTGATATAAAAGATCAGTTGCCCTGGGAGGTGGGGGTACCCTTAAAGGTGTTTCCCACATTCCTAGAAGGAAATCCTGCAAAGAATGATGCAAAGGAAGCATTATGTTGTCCTTTGCTTTGGCAGAAACAGAGCCCTGTGCAGGATCATGTCCTGGAATAGGAATGGCAAGAGATCTTGCTATATCCAGGAGGAAACTCTGAAAAGAGGGATCCCAAACAGGAATCTCCCCTGGACAGGGTAGATCTAAAGAACTAGCCTGAGCATCCAAAGAGTGTAGTTTGGAATGCTTAAAAGATGGTTGCTGGTACTGGCTGTCAGAAGCAGTCCCCATCCTTACCACATCATCCATGCCAGGTATCGACTCCAAGCTTGGTATAGAATGGAGTGATCCTGTCAAAAAAAGCATGGTAGGAATTGGCGACGATGTCACTTTGGGTACCGGTATCGATGCTGATACCGGTACCGATGTCGGAGTCGAACCCGACAAAGACATCGGAGCAGTCATCGGTGACAGTTCAATCGGTACCGAGGTAACCGAAAACCTCCGGCCGCTATCCTTGGTACCGAAGCCCCGATATCGATCGTTGTCGGTACCAAAATCTATTGGTACCCAGTCTTCTAGACTAGAGATCGATTCCAAACTCGGCATCGAGGGCAAAGAGACTGATATGCGAAGCATGGAAGGCACCGACCGTGAAGGTAATGAGGACATCGGTACCAACTTCAGTACCGTGTCTGATACCAGTGAAGGAAGAGCAACCAGTGGCAACTCAATCGGCATCGGGGGAACCGAGAGTTGCGGATCCGAATCATCGGAACCCAGCCTTCGGTACCATCGAGAGCCGGAACCAAGGCGAGTCGGTACCCAGTCCTCCAGACTGGAGATCGATTCCAGACTCGGCATCGAAGGAAGCGAGGCTATCGATGCACATCTGGAGGGTATCGACGTCGGTTGGAGTATCGGTGTTGGTACCGATAATGGAAAGTCAATCTGGAGGGTATCCACCGGTCCCGAAGGTACCGAGGACGCCAGATGACGATCCCTGGTGAGGAGTGTTGCATCCAACACCAGTGCCGATGCCGGGGTATCGGTACCGCTCGAAGCGGATGCCACCACCGTACACGGCTTAGGTATGTTCTGTGGGGGGTGAACCCCCAGGCACAACCTGAAACCCCTTATAGGCTTTGGAGGCCGAAGACTCCCGCTGGGGTTTTGAAGCCAGTGGCCCTCGAGGGCAAGTCCGGAGCCGTCTACATGCTGCGCATGAGACCTACCACTCGAGGACTGGCTAGTCTTAACAGACTGTTTGTGGGTTACCTGATCCTGTGTGGACGAAGAAGGGGACGGTGCCCCGAAGTTGGAGGGCAACCGTGTATCGAGGGAGCCTCGATGTTGAAAACGACTTCTTACCAAATTGTTGTCAAGACACAAGCAGGTTAGACACCGACTTCGAGGGTCTAAAAATAAAGTTGTACCGCCACAGTCTGAACATTTCTTGGAGACAGTGTCTGGTGGTTCCATGAAGGAAAAAGAAGAGGCCTAGAAGGCCTGAGAGACTGTGGGAACACTATGAAGAAAAAATATCCCGTGGAAAAGGAAAATTTTTCAAGAAAAGAAAAGAAAACACCGGCGGTACCGGTGGCGTCGGGAAGACAGCCGCGACCACAAGAAAACTAAAAAATAAAAAAAAGAATTTTCTGCGGTGACAGGAGGACGTCCTGCCGGCTCCACGGAAAAACGAAAACTGAGGAGAGGCAGTTGGGAAAGGCGGGAAGGCAGCACGCAGGCGTGCTGGGATGCTTCCAAAAGCTCTTGATTGGACGCTGGGAAGCATTCCCGTGCAGACTCCATCGGTACCGACATACCCATATGTGAAGACTCATTCCTGCTTGTTCCTGGAGATTGATTATTTATTTATTATTTATTTAACAATCATTTATATACCGCATCTTCCAGAGATCAGTTGCGGTTTACAATAAACAACAGTCAACAAAGCAGGAGCTTGGTTTTACATGGAACATTTTGAAGCAGTAAACAATATATCATCTAACATCATATGTTAATACAAAACAAAAAACAAAACAAAACATTATAAACTATATACAATTACAAGTTAGTGGGCACTTTAGGATTGAATCGCGGTACATTTTCAGCTTGGTATATTATCTGTTTAAGTTGTTGGAGTTAATTTGACACAGTCAGGTATCTTTTTAGCCTTTATCTGAGTTGATCGGGGGAATATCTATGTTGTTGTAGCGCATGGAAAATAGATAGGTTTTCAGTTTTTTACGGAATTCCATGATCTCAATTAATTTTCGTAGGTCCTCTGGGAGGGAATTCCAAATGGTTGGGGCTGCGTGTGAAAAGGCTCTGTTATTAGTTAATTTATTTGCTTTTATGAATTCATTAGGAGTCCTTAGTTTATTTGATTGTCCTTTTCTGTGAGTAGCTTTTTGTGATTCTTTGCTAATTAGTTTACTTAGAGTGATTGGAGCCATGTCATTTAAGGCTTTGAATGCAGTTATTGTTTTTTTATAAATTATCCTGCTTTGTATAGGTAACCAGTGCAAGGATGCTAGTATTGGTGTTATGTGTTGGAATGAGTTTACTTTCATTATGATCCTAGCAGCTGCGTTTTGTGCTAGTTGGATTCTTTTAATATTTTGTTTCGTTGTGCCTAATAGAATTAGGTTGGCGAAATCGAAGTGAGGGTTATGGTAGCCTGAATTATATTAATAAAGTCTTGTAAGTGTACTAGAGGGCGTAGTTGTTTAAGAATTTTGAGTTTGAAATAAATTTTCTTTATAGTATTTCTGATGTGGGTATTCATTGTAAGGTGTGTGTCTAGAATAACACCTAAGTATCTTATTTCATTTTTTATTTTAATTTCATGGTTTTGTATTGTTATGTGGGTTGGGGGAATATATGATTGTTTTTTTGTTACAATTAGTGCTTCAGTTTTTGAATGATTTATGTGGAGGTTTTGTGCATTTAGCCAAGTTGTGATTTCATTGAAACAGTCTGATAGAAGTTGTATCGGTAAATTAGGGATCGTGAATGGGATGTACATCATAATATCTGCATATAGATGATAGTGTACTCCAAATTTTTTAAAAATATTGCAGACCGGTTTTATGTATATATTAAATAGGAGGGCTGATAAGGCAGAGCCTTGTGGGAGACCAATTTCTTGTTTATATATAGTGGATGTTTGATTGCCTATTCTTACATTTTGCGTTCTGTTATCTAAATATGAGGTGAACCATTTGTGTACCATGGAATTTATGCCTATTTGTCTCAGGTTGTTAAGCATTATAGTGTGATGTACACTATCAAATGCTGCTGATATATCGATAAATAATAGGATAAATGCTTGTTTAGGATTGTCAATCCCTCTCAGAAGCACGTCAGTTAAAACTGTTAAGAGTGTTTCCACTCCATGGCGAGGTCTAAATCCATATTGGTGCTCATCAAGTGGGTAGGAGGAGTCTAGATATTCCTGTGTCTGAATTTGTACAACTTTTTCAATTACTTTAGCCAAAAAAGGGATACTTGATATGGGTCTATACGATTTTGGTGATGTTTTATCAAGTGTACCGTTCTTGAGAATTGGGCGGATTTGTGCATGTTTGAGTGTAGGTGGGAGGTAACCTTGAAGTAATGAGAGGTTGACTATGGGGAGAATGTATGATATTAGTATTGGAAGTGTGTTTTTTATCCAAGTAACTGGGCATGGATCAAGGAAGGAGGTTGTGGTGTTGAGATTAGAGATGATATTCTTCAGTGAATCTTTAGTTATAGAGTGAAAGTCTGACCATTCATCTGAACAACAATGAGCTATATTGATAGTGTCTGGAGTCGTTAGTGGTTGTTTTGATTTGTTTTGATAGTGATTGGCTAAGGTTTGTACCGATAGGTCAATAATTTCATTGCTGGATGTTTGTGCGTTATTAGTTAGATTTCTAACAATGGAGAATAGCTCTCATGGTCTGTTATAAGATTTTGATAGGATTGCTGCATAGTAAGTTTTCTTTGTACTATCTATGGTATCCTTGTATTTTGTGAGGAGGTTATTATATATTTCCTTGTGGATGATTGATTTGGTTTTGCGCCATTTGAGTTCTGTTTTTCTTAGTTCTCTTTTCATTTGTTTTAGTATGTTGTTGAACCATGGTGTTCTGTTAGTTTTTGGGTAAGTGGGTTTTTTGTTGAGTTGGTTAATTTTGGCAGCATTGTTGATTGTGTCATGCCAGTTTTTGACAGCTTCATTTAAATCCTTTGATGTTTACCTATGATGAATCTGATTTTTATCCCAGTCATCAGAAGTACCTCTACATGAGTATATACATGTTTTAGCTCCAAAGAACATAATCGGTTTCCCTCTCGGAGGAAAGGTATCAAGGTGCCAAGAGAAACCATCTTAAAAACTTTTTCAAGGCCCTTAGGTCTAGGATGGGATGAAACTAACGTTTTCTTTGTGACCAGGAAATACTGAAGCAAAATTCCTGACTTTTTTCCCTCGGTGGAATGGGTTTGATCACATTGTTCTCTAAGAAGAAACAGAATTACTGAATAAGTATTTTACCGTACTAAGAGTCCAACATAAGAACACTGCCACATTGGTGGGCAATTTGGTGATATGTCAAATAGACACAGTTAGTAACCATGACAGACTATCTTTAGAATCCAACATTTGTATTTTGTTTATGGTTCGGTTTTAAAGATGTTGTAGGTGGATCTACTTTGTACCTTAAGAATGCTATTACGGTTTTTCATGTTGTGAAGAGCAAATAAATATAAGGTTAAAAAAAAATCCCAACCACCCAACTGTCAGAAGTTAAAAGGAGCCAACGTTCAATGTAAAACCTTACCAACTCTCCTACGGGAAAGTTTTTCAGTATGCATTCTCTTGCAAAGACCGTTTAAACCCCATCCCAGACTTTAATTAAGGAGCAGGTTAGGACTTCTGGCTCTTTTCTGTCTGGGATGAGAGAAAGGTTCCTGTGGCATTTGTCTAGAATGAGAAGGAAGAGGGTATCTATGCTTTAAAGAATGGTATTTATTTATTTAGACAGTTTTGTATACCACCTTATCCTTCAATCAAATGGTCACAACACAATGGGGGATACATTTAACATGAGGGGATATGAGACACATACACTAATACTTCCAGGAAACAAGGGCAATGGAGGGTTAAGTGGCTTGCCCAAGACCACAAGGAGCACCTGTGGGACTAGAAACCCCAGTCCTTCCAGCCCAAGGTTGCTGTCCTCTAGTGGGATTTGAATCCCCAACCCTATGGCCTGAGGTAACTTGCCCCAACCACTAGGCCACTCCCTCCCTCCTAGTAGGTTTTTTTGCTCCCCACTTATATTTGTTTAGGAAGAACAGGAGGCTGGGTTAGATATCTCTAAGGACAGGGACTGACTGTTTCACAGTGGTTTTTTTTAAGAGAAGCTGCCTCTTTGATCTTATGCCCAAAGACATTCTCTTTGACATGGCACGACTGCAAAATTCTCTTGCATGTCATAATGCATGCCTTAAGTCTGCAGCCACAAGAATCTAAAAGCTCCAATGGCCACTGCAGCAGCTCAATACATTTCAAAAGCACTAAAGGTTAGGGTTGCCAAATGGCTCCAGATGCGCCAGACAGGTTTGATCCAGTCCTGCAGGGAAATGTAGTCTTGCTTTTCTTATGGAGGTCAATGGAGAAATCAGAACATGTCCCTGCATGCAATGAGGTAAAACCAGGACTGGATCAAGCCTGTCAGGCGCATCCGGAAACAGTTGGCAACTCTACTAAAGGTCAACCTGACCATGTGCTTTCCATCCTCATTCCCTTTGCCAAATAGAGATTGGAGTTCAGCCTATTTCTCGTGAGGGAGACAATCTGCAAATTCCTCTAAGTTATCCAAAATATTTTACATCTCTTGGCCCACAAAAAGCTGTTATACAGGAAGAGGGCATATGATTCTGAAAATGTTCCTACCAGAGAAGATCAACATCAGAGCATTTATCCTGGAGGGCACAGAAAGAGTAGTTACTCATCTGTAACAGGTGTTCTCCGGGGACAGCAGGAATCAGTTCTCACCTATGGGTGATGTCGGCACCAATGGAGCCCTCGTGGAAGCATCCCCCCAGCTTTCAAAGAAAGCCTTAGGGAGATGCTACCCGACATTCATGGACCCCTTCCTGCCCAAGGGTGCCATCTTGCTCAGTCAGATGACATAGCTAAAAGATGGCAAAAATGAGAAGATGGTAAAGAAGAAACCCCAAGGGGAGGAGGGAGGGTTGCGAGGACTGATTCCAACTGTACCAGAGAACACCTGTTAAAGATGAGTAAATTACGCTTTCTCCGAGAACAAGCAGGAAGTCAGTCCTCACATATGGGACTCCCCAGCTACAGGCTACCAAAAGCCCATAGTGAAAAACACAGTCGCACTCAAGGGGAGCCATGAGCAGCAGCAATTGAGTCTATAGCTACAGAAGGACCCTTGTGTCTGATGAAAACCAGCACTCCGGTAGCCTGAACACAAAAGGGTCGGAGGGTAGGAGTTGCCTAAATCCTGAAAAGATTACGGAGCACAGCCTGACCAAAGGCACTGTCCCGTTGGGACTCCCTTTCCATACAGTAATGGGCTGTGAAGGTACGGACTGAAGACCAGATGGCGGTCCAGCAAATGTTCACCATTGGGACGGAGCGCAGGTTTGCCACTGAAGCTGCCATGGGTACTGACATGGTGCGCCGTGACATGACCTTACAGCAGGAGCCCCGCTTGCTCAAAGGCGAGGGCGATACAGTCCGCTACCCAGGTAGTGTGTGTACGTTTGGTCACTGCCTCTCCCAGTCGACTCGAGTCGTACGAGACGAAAGGCTGAGCAGCTTTGCGGTGGCCCTAAGTATGTTGGGTGTAGAAGGACAAAGCCCCCTTACAGTCCAAAGTGTGAAAGACCGTCTCTCCCCTACTGGTGTGAGGTCTTGGGAAGAAGGTGGGAAGTACCACCTCCTGGTTGAGGTGGAAGGACGATACCACCTTCAGAAGGAATTTAGAGTGTGTGCGGAGCACCACCCTGTTCTTGTAGAACCTAGTATATGGTGCCTCCACCACTAAGGCCTGAAGTTCCCTAACCCTGTGAGTGGAGGTGAGTGCAACCAGGAACGTCACTTTCCACAAGAGGTATTGCAGAGGCTCAAAGGGCTGGTGAGTGAGCTGCCCCAATACCACATTCAGGTCCCACTCAGTCACCGGAAAGCAAACTAGGGGCTTTGTTAAGAGCAGACCCCTTAGGAAGCAGGTCACCAGCAGCTGGCCCAAGAGGGGTTTGCCATCCACTGGGTGGTGGTGCACCGCCAGGGCACTGACGTGCACCCTGACAGAATTCAATTTAAGGCCTGATCGTGAGAGGTGGCGAAGGTACTGTAGCACCAGTCCCAGCGAGCAGAATGGGTCAGTCCTGTGCTCTGCACACCAAGTTGAAAACCTGTGCCACTGGAGGGCATAGGCTTTCCTAGTGGAAGCCTTATGAGAGGCAAGCAAGATCTCCTCTACCTCCACCGAGAGGTTAAAAGGGGCTAGGATCACCCTCTCAGCAGCCACGCTGTCAGAGATAGGGACACCAAGTTGGGGTGCAGGAAAGCGCCCACCTCCTGGGACAGAAGCCCTGGAGAGTTCCTCAACGGGATGGGAGTCTCCACCGATAGCCGAAGGAGTAGCGGGAACCATGGTTGACTGGGCCATCAAGGGGCTATCAGGACGAGTGAAGCCTTGTCGCAGAAGGTCCTGAACAATGTCTTGGCAATTAGAGGCGTGAATGGGAAGGCATATATGAGGCCCTCTGATCATGAAACGAGGAATGTGTCCGCCGCCACCCTGGAAGGGTGAGACTGCCAGGAGCAGAAGTGGAGCAACTGGTAGTTGCCTGGGCTGGCGAACAGGTCTATCACAGCTTTCCCCCAGAGCTAAAAGAGCCAATCGGCCACACTGGGGTCCAGCTGCTACTTGTGCGGCAGGAGGACCCTGCTCAATCTGTCGGCCTGTAAGTTGTTCTGGCCTGGCAGGTATACTGCCCGCAGGAGTATACCCTGCCGGACTGCGTAGGAGCAGAGGACCACTGCCTCTTGGCAGAGGGCACGAGACCCCGTGCCCCCCTGTTTGTACGTTCACATAGAACACTGCCTCCTGCTTGTCCGCCTGGACCAACACCAGCTGCCCTGGGTGCGGAATTCCTCACAGTGGGCTCCCCAGCTGAACAGGGAGGCATCCGTGATGAGGACCCTTAAAGGGCTTGTGGCTTGAAAGAGCATTCCTGCCTCGAAGTATTGGGGAGCATGCCACCAGTCAGAGATTCCACCAACTGGCTGGTCACTGAGACTTTGTCCTGGAGGTGCCCCATGACCTGTGTCCACTGGTCCTGAAGGCACCACTTCATGACCCTCATATGGAGGCAGGAGTCTGGGATAATGTGGACCATGGAGGCCATGTGCCCGAGTAGGCACAGGAGCCACTGAGCGGGTACCGAGGGGTGGTGCTGTATGTCATAGGCAAGGGCCCTGAGACGGTCGGCTCAGTCTCCAAGCAAGAAGGACTTTGACTGGAGGGGTCCAGTCTTGCCCCATGAACGTCAGACACAGTGTCAGGAGGAGGTGGGACTTGGAATAGTTTATCACAAACCCCAAGTGTTGCAGGACTTGGATGGTGCGTGCAGTTGCCTGCTACACCTCTGAGACCGTGCCTCTTTTTATAAGCCAGTCTTACAGATAAGGGAAGACAAAGACCCCCCTGGAGGCGGAGAAAGCCGGCTACAACTGCCAAGCATTTTGTGAAAACCCTTGGGGCAGAGGCCAAGCCGAAAGGCAGCACCCTGTATTGGTAGTGATCGACCCACCATGAACGGCAGGTACTGCCTGTGGTTGGGGTAAATGATGTGGGTATAGGAATCCTTCAGATCCAGTGAGCATAGCCAAGACTGCAATGTTCCAAGAGAACATCTTTAGCTTCTCCCTCACCAGGAACTTGTTCAGGTTGCGCAGGTTGAGAATGGGCCTTAGGCCTCCTGTTTTTTTGGCACAAAGAAGTACTTGGAGTAGAGCCCCTTGCCCTTGAGATGGTGGGGTACTGGTTCCACCGCCTTGTCCTTGAGAAGACCTGCAAGCTCCTTCAATAGAAGATCCCGGTGAAGGGGAGACCTGAGGGGCTCTCCCAGAAAGTAAGGGGGAGGTTTCTGAGTCAGATGGAGGAGGTAACCCTCCCTCACCACTTGAAGTGCCCAGGAATCGGTAGTGATGGTTAGCCACCTTTGGGCATAGTGGATTAGACATCCCCCTGAGGCTCCCAAACTCCCTCCTGGCTGGGCCGGGACCAATGCCTGGAGTTTGGGAGCCTTCTGCTTATGAGGGCCATGCCCATGTCCCTTGGCCAGCTGACCCTGCCGGGGAGCCAGGGAGGCCTGAAAAGGTGGGTAGTTTCTGTAAGTAGCCCCTTTCCTTGCGTAGAAGGGACTTTTACCCAAGCCCTTCCGATGGGGAGGGGCAGTGATCTTTTAGAGAGCCTGGTCCTCGTCATGAACTCAGTCTCCAGCTCGGCAGCCTTGTCAGTCATGGGCTTGCCAAAGAGGTTCTCTCCTTGGCATGGGACACTGACCAATTTGTCCTGAACCCATTGCTTGAGGTCGGACGACTGCCCACCACCACTACTCGAACCGCCAACTCAAAGCCATCATAGGCTGCCCAAGACAAACTTGGAGTATTCACAGGGGTTCCTCGGACAGACCAGCCGAGAACCCGGCAATTTCCTTAGTCAGGACTCTCAGGTACATTTATTTATTTTATTTATTTAGACAGTTTTGTATACCACCTTATCCTTCAATCAAAGTGGTCACAACACAATTGGGGGATACATTTAACACGAGGGGATATGAGACACATACACTAATACTTACAGGAACATGGGCAATGGAGGGTTAAAGTGGCTTGCCCAATACCACAAGGAGCACCTGTGGGACTAGAAACCCCAGTCCTTCCGGCCCAAGGTTGCTGTCCTGTAGTGGGATTTGAACCCCCAACCTTCCGGCCTGAGGTACATGCCCATGCACAGCTGGTAGGCCTAGATGCGGCTGATGAGCATCGAGCCCTGGTAACATTTTCAGCCAAGGGCATCCAAGGTGTGTGCCTCCCTACCAGGAGGCACCGAGAAGTGCATCTTCTGACTCTTCAATCGACGAATGGCCAACTCCACCACCATGGAGTTGTGCAGCAGCTGTGATTTCTGGAAGACCGGGGTCCGGCGGACTTGACACATCGTGTCGCGTCGCGTCGCGTCGCTTCATCTGCTCACCACCGACACCGATGCCGGTGTCTGCCACATACCGAGCGCATTAGCCATTCCAGGACGTGAGGGATGGGCACTGTAAGCGATTCCCTTGGAGGGGCCTCGTACTGAAGGATTTCTAACTTCTCTGCCTGAGGATGCTCCTCCATTTCCGTCAGGAATACCAGGGCCTTCGACATGTCCCTGACAAAGTCAAGGAACATCATATCCTCCAGCAGAGACCGCCACCGGGGCTCTGAAGCGGGAGAGTCCAAGGAGACGTCGCGATGGCGATGGGTGTTGAGCAACTCCTCGTCCTCCGTCTCTTACTCGGAGTAGTCCGTTAAAGATTCAATGAAAGGATGGACTGCGGGCCCTGGGATCTCAAGGATCGGTTCAGCCTCCAGGGACATCTTCGACATTGAGGGCCCGTTGGTCGGGGTGGAGGAACTGATCATACCGGACAACAGCGCCCACTGCTGGTCCATGAAGGCAGACAAACTGTACTAAAGGGCCGCCATTCTGGACTCCAGGAAGGAATTGGGTCCGATGCCGGTTCCCCTGAAAGGGAATCATCGACGAGGATGGTGTCTGGCGACTGAGGCTGGTCCGAGGTCGAGTCCTTTCGGGGGACTTTTACAGGCCGCTCCCTCTCCCATCCCTCAGATAAGCATCTCGGACTGTGGGACCTGGCTCGGGATGCACCCGGCCTGTCGGATCCGTCCAGGGACGCCACCTTCGAGGTCTTCTTCTTCTTCTTGGGTTCCCCTGAGGGAGACCCCTTCTCCGAAGAGCCATGGCACCGCTCAGGTTCCATAGAGTCGCCCCGAGATGCCGTGGCTTCAGATGAAGCCCTGGCCTTCGGAGGTACTAGGGACTCGGGGAAAAACTTATCATCCTGCTGCTGGCAGCTCTTAAGTGCCTTTGTTGGACATCTTTTTGCAGAGACCGCATGCTGTGGGGTCATGGTCTGGCCCAAGATAGCGAAGGCAGCAGTCGTGTGTGTCAGTCAAAGACATAATTTTGGCACACGGATCACACTTTTTAAAACCACTGATAGCCATGGGAGAAAAAAAATACCCCAGCAAGCTGCCAGTTGGAAAAAAGGCATGAAGACACCAAGGAAAAAAAAATTACAAAAAAGGTCCCGAACTCGATGCCAAGACAGCACGGTGGGGTAGCGGTTAGAGTACCGGTGTAATACCGGAGGTAAGTATGAAGCGCAGGTTGAAAAATCAACTTTTTCTGGGGACAAGCCAGACGGATGTCTGAAGGGCTCTGTGGAAAGAAGGAGACTGAGCAAGATGGCACCCTTGAGTGGGAAGGGGACCACGCATGCGTGGTAGCATCTCCCAAAGGCTTTCTTTGAAAGCTGAGGAGATGCTTCTGCGAGGACTCCGTCAGTGCTGACATCACCCATATATGAGGGCTGCCTTCCTGCTTTTTCCCGGAGAAGAACGGGACTTGGAACGTCTAGCTCTCTGGATAGCAGATTCAACTACTACAGCTGTGCATGGAAAGGGTAGGGTGTCTTCCACATTCTTATCTGCATAATCATGCTTTCTTTTGGTTGAGGGTGGTGTCAAAGCAATATTGGATGTCTTCCAATTCCTCAGCCCTGGGTTTCTCCTCCATCTCTAACTTCAATGGAATGGCATGACTGTTTCCCCAAAAAGCTCTAAAGACGACTTTCACCTTTCATATAGAAGACAGGGATCTGAGGGCAAATCAGTAGTCCTCCTCTTCCAAGAACTCTGCAAATTCAGAAAGCCAGGACTACTCTGACTCAAGCTCACAAAAGTACTTTAATAGAGAGATTTAGGTCTACGCCTGGTTAGATGTCAAGGCCTTAGTAAATACAGTCCTCGACTGTGGACGTCTATACTTTGGCTACTGCCTCAGGGAAAATTCCATCCTGATGTGCTGAGGATGGACACCAAGGCAATTGATGCCAACCTCAAAGCCCTTTGAGGCCTTGACCGGCGAAACTCCACCAGGCAGCATATATGCTTCAAGGACTGGCTGCATGCAAAGCACAGTTACTTACCTGTAACAGGTGATCTCTGGGAACAGCAGGAATTAGTCCTCACATATGGGTACGTCGGAACCGACGGAGCCCGCGCGGGAAAGCTCCCCAGCTTCCCAGAAAGGAAGCCTTTGGGGCCTCCCACTGCACATGCGTGCTGCCTTCCCGCCTTCCTGACCAGCTCTCCTCAGTTCGAGTTTATAGCTGAGACAATAGAGAGAGGAAAGGAAGATAGATAGAAGATACAACTCCTAGGGGAGGTGGGTGGGTTGTGAGGACTAATTCCTGCTGTTCCCAGAGATCACCTGTTACAGGTAAGTAACTGTGCTATCTCCAGGAACAAGCAGGAATAAGTCCTCACATATGGGGACTCCCTAGCTAAGATGCCTGGGAGATCCCCTTCCAAGGGTTCGCCATCTTCGTATGGATCTCAGGCATCCATCCTGGGAAGGTGGGCAGGAGTTGTTCAAGTATGGAACAGGTGTTTGAGGACAGCCTGACCAAACAAGGCATCCCGGCGGGAGTCCTTGTCCAAACAGTAATGGGCTGTGAAGGTATGAACCGAGGCCCAGGTGGCGGCTCGACAGATCTGATCTATGGATACAGAGTGAAGATGAGCCATAGAAGTGGCCATGGCTCTCACATTGTGAGCTGTGACATGGCCTTCCAGAGAAATGTTTTTACTCTGGTAAGCAAAGGAAATACACTGAGCAATCCAACTGGAAAGTGTACGTTTGGAGACTGGAAGTCCCAAATGAGAAGGATCAAAAGCCACAAAAAGTTGGGAAGACTTTCGATGTGGCTGAGTCCTGTTGAGGTAAAAGGCAAGAGCTCTTTTACAATCTAGAGTATGAAGGTTCCTCTCTGCACTGGATGCATGAGGAGCCGGAAAAAAGACAGGTAGATATACCTCTTGATTAAGATGAAAAGGCAAGACCACTTTGGGCATAAAGTGGGGATTCGTCCTGAGGACCACCTTATCATGATGAAACCTAGTATAAGGTGGATGAGCCACTAAGGCCTGTAGTTCACTGATGCGGCGAGCAGAAGTGACTGCAATAAGGAAAAGGACCTTCCAGGAAAGAAATTTCAAGGAGGTAGAAACCAACGGTTCAAAAGGTGGCTTCATAAGCTGACCTAGAACTAGGTTCAAATCCCATGCTACCGGAGGAGTTCGGATGGGAGGCTTAGTTAGAGTCAGGCCTCTCATGAACCTTGCAATAAGAGGATGAGAGAAGACAGGTTGTCCATTTATAGGTTTTAAGGATGCTGCAATAGCACTTAAATGGACTCTGACTGAATTCGTCTTAAGGCCTGCATTAGAAAGATGCAGGAGATAGTCTAGTAGAGAATTCAAGGGAAGTGCTAGAGGGTCAAAACCCTGTTGAGCAAACCAAATGGAAAAGCGTTTCCATTTGAAAGCATAGGAACGCCTCGTGGAGGGTTTCCTAGAGGCATGAAGGATATCTTGCACTGGTTGAGAAAGATTGAAGTCATGAAGGCTTAGGCCTTCAGTAACCAAGCTCTGAGGTGTAGGGACTTGGGGTTTGGGTGCCACAAAGTCCCCTCCTCCTGAGACAGAAGGTCTGGCGCAGCTCCCAGGTCCAGGGAGGGTCCCTGGGAAAGATGCAGAAGTAGAGGGAACCACACTTGGCGTGGCCAGCGTGGAGCTATGAGGATCATCGATCCGTGATCCCTCTGGAGTTTGAACAGAGTCTTGGGAATCAAAGGAATGGGTGGAAAGGCATATAGGAAGTCCTGACCCCAATGCAGGAGAAATGCGTCGTAGGCCTGAGCTCCCTGACACGGAGTCCTGGAACAGAACCGGGGAAGTTTGGCAGTGCACGGACTTGCAAAGAGGTCTATGTCCGGGGTTCCCCATTCCTGAAAGATTCTGCGTATCTGGTCCATATGTAGGGACCATTCGTGTGGAAGCAGAACTCGACTGAGTCTGCCTGCCCGAGAGTTTTGAACCCCTGGAAGATACACTGCCAGAAGATGAATTTGATGCTCTCTGGCGAAGGCCCATAATCTGAGAGCTTCGTTGCAAAGCTACAGAGAGCCTGTCCCTCCTTGTTTGTTCACGTAGAACATGGCCACCTGATTGTCTGTTTGAACTAGGATGGTCAGGTTGACAAGGAGGGTATGGAAGACTTTGAGGGCAAAGAAGATTGCTCGCAGTTCCAGGAGGTTGATGTGAAGGGTGGTCTCCTGTGGAGACCAAGTACCCTGAGTGGAAAGGTGTTGTAGATGGGCTCCCCACCCTGTTTGGGAGGCATCTGTTGTGAGGGTTGCTTGGGGCAACAAAGGTTGGAAGGGGGCCCCCAACAACAGATTCTTGGTGGATATCCACCATTGGAGGGACCAAAACAGACGCTTTGAGGTGAGTATTTGGTCGGAGAGCGCTCCTGATGCTTGAGTCCACTGGGTGGCCAAGGTCCATTGAGCTGCTCTCATATGAAGACGAGCATAGGGCACCACGTGTACTGTGGAGGCCATGTGGCCCAGAAGTCGCAGCATTTCTCTGGCTGTCAAGTGACTGCTGGACTGAGCTTGGGAGGCCAAGCACACCAGACGTTGGCCCCAGACTTGAGGTAGGTAGGCCCTTGCAGTGGTGGTGTCCAACTGGGCCCCTATGAAATCCAGAGACTGAGTAGGGATGAGTTGAGACTTGGGAAGGTTTACCACCAGTCCCAGATACTGCAGAATGTGTCTTGTGCGGTCCAGGGAAATCTGGGCCTCTGACTGAGATGGAGCTCGGATGAGCCAGTCGTCCAGATATGGGAATACAAAAATTCCCAGACCTCTTAGAAATGCGGCTACAACTGCCATGCATTTGGTGAATACTCTTGGAGCAGAGGCTAGACCGAAGGGAAGTACTCTGTACTGGAAATGTTTTCCCTGGAACAGAAATCGTAGATATTTTCTGTGGGATGGGTGGATGAGTATATGTGTGTACGCATCCTTGAGATCTAGAGAACAAAGCCAATCCTGACTCTGAAGGTATGGAAGGAGAATGCCCAGAGAAAGCATTTTGAATTTCTCCTTGTATAGAAATTTGTTCAATTCTCTCAGATCTAGGATAGGTCTGAATCCCCCTGTCTTCTTTGGTATGAGAAAATAAGGGGAGTAGAAACCTGTCCCTTGTTGGAGAAGAGGAACCTCTTCTATTGCCCTTTGGGCAAGGAGGGAAGAGACTTCCTGACCCAACAGGGCCAGGAGAGATGGGGGAGAATTGAAGTGCCTCACCATGGTATGTGGAGGAAAGTTGGAAAAATGAAGTTTGTAGCCCTCTCTGATGATAGAGAGGGCCCAGTGCTCTGATGTAATTTGCCCCCATCTGGGAGCAAAGTGAGCTAACCTTCCGAGAATGGTGAGGGGCTCTGGTTGTTCTAGAGCCAGAAATGTTAAGTTCTCTAGGGGCAAGTCAAAACCCCTGAGGGGGTTGAGCCTGCTGAGGAGTGGCAGACGCTGCAGGCTTTGACCTTGCCTGTTTAGGTTGCTGACGTTTAGCAGCAAAGCGAGGCTGAGAAGATTGTTGGCCAGTATTTGTGGAAAATCTGGCATTCTTGTAGTAAGGCCTCTCGAAAGACTTTTTCTTGGCAGGAGTAGAGGTAGACTTAGAAAGACTATCTAATGTAGCATTTTCTGCGTCCATTTGAGTGGCTTTAATTTGCCAGTCTTTACCAAATAAGTTCTCACCTGTACAGGGCAGATTCCGTAAGCCATCCAGGACCCAGGGTTCTAGGTCAGAGGCCTGGAGCCAAGCAAGTCGTCGGGCTGCAATGGCAATGCCCGAAGCTCTACCGGCACCTTCAAAGGAATCAAAGGCTGCTCTGTTGGAGAACTTAGAAACATCTAGAAGCTGTTTCACCAGAGGAATGAACTCCTCCTTTCTATCCTCAGGGATAAAGGGGGCAAAATGCCACACCTTTAGGGCAAGTTCCCTTAGAAACATGCCCATATACAGACTATATGAATTAATCCTGGCTATAAGCATAGTAGCCTGGAAGATTTCCTACCAAAAGAGTCTAGGGTCTTACATTCCCGCCCTGGAGGGGTAGAAGAGTGCCTTTTGGTACTCTTAATCTTTTTCAGCGCAGACTTCACCACAATGGAATGGTGAGGCAGCTGAGTTTTTTGAAAACCAGGAGGAGGAGGGACCCGGTACATGGTGTCCAACCTACGAGAATGAGGAGACAATGTTAGAGGAGCCTCCCATAAGTCCATCAAGTGTTATTGAAGGATTTCATGGACAGGCAGGGTGACTGCCTCTTTAGGAACCTTAGGGTATCCTAAAATATCCAATTTTTTTGATCTAGGTTCTTTTTCAGAGGATGTGGTAATAGAAAGTCCTTTAGCTACTTCTATAATGAAGTCTTGAAAGGACAAATCCTCTGGTGGAGACATTCTCCTCTTTGGGGAAGAAGGCTCTTCAGGAAGAACTAGCTCATCAGAGTCATCAGAGGAGTCAAAATCCTCAGAAGAATCAGAGAATCCTCTATTTGCTTCCAACGCACGATACGCATACTGATCGGTATCGACATCGGGCGTACCGGGTATGGGATCAGTATCGGGTGATAACCCGGATCTGGCATGCGGAACCGATCTGCGTTTGG
Organism: Ichthyophis bannanicus; assembly: GCA_033557465.1. Taxonomy (NCBI): domain Eukaryota; kingdom Metazoa; phylum Chordata; class Amphibia; order Gymnophiona; family Ichthyophiidae; genus Ichthyophis; species Ichthyophis bannanicus. Next base: position 1,531,806,379 of record CM066031.1, read on the forward strand.
AAGATGATGGTCTCGGTTCCGGTATGGAAGACAGTACCAGAACCGGACCCGGACCCGCTAGATGCGGTACCGAGGGCGTCGCAGCTTTAATGAAAGCCAGAACGGCCTGCTGCATGGTCTGGACAGTATTGCCCATAGACGCCACTGCTGCCTGGATGTTGTTACCGGCATGGGCCGGTACCCCAGAGCAGTCTAACAGGTGATCAGTCGAGGCCATGCCATCGATGTCAACCTGTAACCCCATAGATGGTGCTTTGGAAGCCAGAGCTTCCCGCCGGGGTTGTTTGGCTGGGGCAGGGTCCTCTGACTCAAGATTGAGGGCCTCTCGATATTTTGAAGGAGATTTGCCTTTTGAGGACCTGCCCGAAGGTTTGGTTACCTGAGATCCATCCGGAGAGGAAGACCTGGATGACTGTGATGCTGGATTATCTGAAGCAAACAGCACATGGAATTTGTTGGCCCGGTTCTGCAAACCACGTTTAGACATCTGGGAGCAGGATGGGCAGTCCGGAATGGAGTGGTCAGGCCCCAAACATTTAAGACACCAGTCATGGGTGTCTGTAACAGAAATAACAGCACTACACTTGGTACACTTCTTGAATCCAGGGGCTGGTTTCTCCATGAGGAGAATTTGTGTAGGCCTGAGGCCTAACCGAAGTCACCAAGTTGTGCTAAATAAAAGTTTTTTGTTTTTTTTTTAAAGAAAAGAAAAGAGAGACCGGCGGTACCGGTTTTGGTATGGGGAAGGCAGGTACGCGGTCTAAAGAAACAAACTAAAATAAGAATTTCTTCAGCGGTGACAGGAACACGACCTGCTGGCTCCGCGGAAAAAGAGAAACTGAGGAGAGCTGGTCAGGAAGGCGGGAAGGCAGCGCGCATGTGCAGTGGGAGGCCCCAAAGGCTTCCTTTCTGGGAAGCTGGGGAGCTTTCCCGCGCAGGCTCCGTCGGTTCCGACGTACCCATATGTGAGGACTTATTCCTGCTTGTTCCTGGAGATACAAGATACCAAGTGAGCCTTCCATCAATCCTCCTGTCCAGCTTCTCCTTTAAGACTACTGATGCTAAGATTGAAGACTCTAGTGAAAAAAATGCCACATCATCTCCAGAGTCATTCAAGATGTATCAGTGGACTAGTCCCAGATCCTTAGAGGCTGGCACACTTCTTCCAATATGAAGGAAGATAAGTGGTCCACCATACAGGAGCGTTACAAGGACAGAGCAGTTGCCAGTACTCCACGCTCTCATCATCATGCTCCAATAGCAGATTTTGATGCTACTGTGCCTCCGCTTGGCAATGATGCCCTTCAGTGTCAAAGAAGCCACCAAATCCTGCTTTGGGTGGGACATTCAATGTCTGGACTCTTATCAATGCTCGATATTGAGGGATATTGATAACCTCTCGATGTTAACAGGACCAGGCTGTCCTCTGTGTCCTAGGCAGCTGCCTAGGGTGGCACAGCCCAGCATGGCGTCCATGGCAGGCCATGCTTTGGCACACATGGCCTGCCAAAGCACATAGTCTGCCGCAGCCTGCTGCCACATTACCTCTCCTTCCCATCCCCACCAGAATCGGTGGCAGCTGAGGTAGCAGCACAGCTTGGCGCGGGATGGGGGGGAGGCAGCCGCAGAAACCCTTGGGCCGACCCTGGATGTCAATGCACTTCCAGCATAAGATGCAGCTCTTGGACCTCTCAGGACTAATACCAATACCAATGGATAAGACTTATAAGTGCATAAAACCTTTCCTTTTATTCTTCATGGATACAAATGACACTGAGGATTTCTGGTCAGACCCTAGGCACTGCAAACACAAACTGCAAGCATCCACTCTTGTTAGGGCCTTGCTGAACTGCCTGTACCTCTCCTCAAGCCACTGGAGGCTTTCTTCTGGAACATCCTACCGAAAAATTTAGTCATAGAAACTCAAAACAATTTTGAAAAAAAATATACCCAGTTGAACTGCCAAAGACCATACAGGGGTGACTATACGTGAATGCAGAAATAACAAAATAAACCTAGGAAGTTGTCCAAGCAACCTACCTAGGAACGCTAGGAGTAAATCTACATGGGTAAAGTACAGAAGAAAAAAATTTGTGAAAGAGAGCAGGAGACATCTTATTGGCTCTACAGAAAAGTAAAGGCTGAGGTCCTGTGCGATGACGTGAATTGGGAAAGTGATAACATCTGCAGTGACGTCTCTCTAAGGCTTCTAGAAATATACTAAGATTGTGAGGCTTGGGGGGAGTGAGGTGATGGTCGAGTAGGAGCAAGACATGCTCTCTGTGCTCTCCCAAACCAGGCCGGTACTGTGCTCTTTTTAGAGCTTATCCCATGAACCTTCTTGGGCTCCCACAACCTGAACTATGCTTTCGGGCAAACCAGAACCGTGGCGGATATCGAAAGTGGCAGGGGTCATGACAAAGTCAGCGAAAATAACTCAGCAGCAAACCATGCCGGAATGCCTAACCCTGCAAGATGGTGGCAGGCAAACTGTGGCTGCAGATTTGCTGAGCGCAGATGAAGTGCATGGAATGCTGATATGCCCTGGAGCCGGCTCGCCAATGAAAAGTGGTCTTCCAGAGACTGATGTGATCTTGGTAGCTCTTAAGGCCAACAATGTGGAGTTATCTGGCAAACTAAGTTCAATACAGACTGAGCTCCATGAGGTCAGGACTGAGCTACAAGTTGTGGTTGGACGTATTAAAAAGGCAGAGCTCCGGAGTGCAGGTACGGAGGATGACTTATCGGCTCTAAAAAAAAAAAAAAAAAAAAAAAAAAAAAAAGAGTCCTCCTCAGTTCAGAACTTCCTCCTTTGTAAACTGGTGGCAAAGCTAGATGATTTGGAAAATAGGTGAGACACTAATTCAAATACTGGGCATCCCTGGGGAGGGGGGGGGGAGGGGGACGTGTTATGGAGGATTTTGTTAAACAGCTTTTGAAAGACCTATTTACTGACCCAGTGCTTACAGAGAATGTAGTGGTGGAATACGCACATCAGGTTCCAGGGGCCTGCAGAATCCAGGGACACACCCCTGCCAGATACTGGCTAAGCTTTTGAATTATCACCATAGAGACTGGATTCAGGCAGGACTGGAAAGCTGGAGCAATAGCCTACAAGGATTGCAAAGTTTGGATTTTTCTGGACTACAGCCCAGATTTATATAAAAGGCAGCAGACTTTTAGGGAAGTGAAGAAACTGTTTTCACATAACATACCTCAAGCATTGCTCTCTCCCGCCAAGCTTAGAATTAATTTGAATGGTAAAGCACAGTTACTTACCTGTAACAGGTGATATCTGGGAACAGCAGGAATAAGTCTTCACATATGGGTACGTCGGTACCGACGGAGCCTGCACGGGAATGCTCCCCAGCATCCAATCAGAAAGCTTTTGGGAGCATCCCTCGCGCCTGCGCACTGCCTTCCCGCCTTTTCCACTGCCTCTCCTCAGTAGAGTTTCATAGCTGAGACAAAAGGAGAGAAAGAGGAAAGGAAGATAGATAGATACAACTCCTAGGGGAGGTGGGTGGGTTGTGAAGACTTATTCCTGCTGTTCCCAGAGATCACCTGTTATAGGTAAGTAACTGTGCTATCTCCAGGAACAAGCAGGAATGAGTCTTCACATATGGGGACTCCCTAGCTAGAGATGCCAAGGGGAGATCCCATAAAATGTGTGTCCCTGGATCAGGACTGCAGTACCCACACATGGATCTCCGGCATCCCATGAGGGATGGTGGGAAGGAGTTGAAAGGAGAGGAGCTGTAAGAAAACAGCAAAGATAAGGACTACAGGAGAGGAGTCCTTGGTATGTATGATAAGTACCATTAAAATTATTTAATGAACAATCATAATATGGAGCTTACCTACTGGATTGTAGGAAGTAGAGCGCGTGACGGAGACTACTGGAGATTCAGTAGAGGAATCCTCAAGGTGACCTCACAGCAGTGAGGATGAATGTCCAAATCTGGAATTGGCAGGTGACCCAGGTGTCAACTGGGGTAGTATAAGAACAGCAGGTCTTCAGTGGAAAGCTTTATGGAAAAAAGCTGAAAACTCTTTTAGGTACAGAGTCATTAATATTGAGGAGTAAAAGAGGAAGACTGACCGATCTGGACAAGTAGCTTAGTCCTGGGGGGAAGAAGGGGTATGGAAAAAAGCCCGCATTCCCAGGGAGGACAGATGTGTGAAGGGCTGAAACCTCAGAACTACTAAAGATCTACACTGTCTTTCCTAGCTGGTGAGAGACAGGAAAGATATTGAAGTATGATGTTTCAGGGATAGCGAGACCTAGAGTAAAGTGGAGCTGTTAGTACCACAGTAGTGGTTGTGTGCATAACAGCCCCCACATACCGAGGGACAGTATGAAGATATGCCAGCCAACTGTCTGGAACCTCTAAGAAGGTACATATCTACCTATAAAAAGCATCTCAACAGATATATATATATATATATATATATATATATGTATGTGTATATAGAGACATGTGTATATATATAGATAGATATATATAGGGGCATAACTTATGCACACACAGCTTACAGACAATATGTATGTATAGAATATATATAGAGATATATACATACATGAATATATAAGTCTGAAGATACAGGTCTGCAACTAAGCCCCATGAGAACATTCACATGAGAGATGTGAAGGAGAAAGATTCATCTAACAACAAGAGGGTGGAACCTACTTGAAAAGATATATAGAGAATCTATTCCTCCGGGCTAAGAGGATGCAGGAATGCTATCCAGTGAAATAACCAGGATGGTTGCGTGAAAAAACAGAGGATAATATCAGTCTGTAGAGAGCAAGTCGTGAGTTCTGTAGAACTCTGACATGGTAAATGGCAGAAAAACGCATAGAAGGAGATACCAGGATGACCCACTGGAGGGACACAGGGGTATCATGCGTTACTGGTAGAATATGTGATGTCCATGAGGGGTAGGATAGCAGGAGGGCAAGCTGTAAGGAAAAAAGAGCATATTCCTGCAGGATTGGGAAACTCTTTGGACATTCACGCAGAAAAAGCTTGTGTCCTGTATATAACAGGAGACAAGAGGGTATGGAGAACCCTCACAGTCATGGAAAATGTCTGATAAGTCTTTTCTACTATACAGAATAGCCATCAGAGACAAAGTTCAATGCTCTCTAGCAAGTGCCCATAGTAGAAGGAGAATTAGGATATAAACTGACTGTAGGTCAGCTGTGTTACCATATCCAAAGAAATGGAGATGGCCAGAAGAAGATAATGTGAGAAGCCTGAAGTGAGTAGGATTATCCAAGATAGATGAGGACAATCTTGGAATCACTACTAAGGCTAGACAGACTGGAAACTTGTGGGAAGGTACCAGTAGATGAATTAATGGAACTCCTGCATGAACAGCAACTGAAGGAGACAGCCGAGAGAATCTGTCTGTGAAACACAGAGAGAACAGACAAAGGGAGAGGAAATGGACCTGTCCCTGTCTGATAAGCTGTCTAGAGAATTTGGTCAAAAAAAAACTCTACAATGAAATGAAGGTGTACAGTATGGTACCACTCATTCAGGAAAAAAACAGGATGACTTACCATATGGTGAGTCAGCTGAAGAAGAAAATGTTCATGTTGGGACAGAAACTATCATGGGATAGTAGTTAACCTCTCTTCTTGGAAGGAAGAAGAGGAGAAATCTGTAACCCATAGACAAGAATATCCTGACAGCTGAGTACATCCTAAAGAAAGGAAGCTATGTGTAGAGCTTTAAAGAAAAAAAAAAGTGAACAAACTTCTGCTAAGAAGAGGTTAACTGTAGGTTGCAACCTTTAGGAACCTATGGTTGCTGGGAATGCTTAGAGTTTAGATTCTTCAGACCAAGACGAGGTGTCCCCTGCTGGGTTACATCGGGATGATGGGCAGGAGAAGAGTGAAACCTCCTTTTCTTGGGGAAAGAAGGTTTGGTAGGAGATTTCCTACCTCCTGGGGAAGAAGGTGGCTTAGGATGGTTCCTAGAACCAGGAAAGTCAGTGGAGCAATGAGCAACCTGACGTAAAGCCTCCTTATTGAAGAGATTTTCTCCAGTACAAGGAGAATTACCCAGTGTGTGTTGTGCCCATCTGCTCAGGTCTGAAGCTTGGAGCCAGGCTCTACGACGTGCTCCAATGGCAATAGCAGAGGATCTGCTAACAGACTCAAAAGAGTCTAGAGAAGCACGAGAAAGAAACCAAGAGATATTCTGGCTATGACTAAGAAGCAAGGAATAGTCTGCAGCCTTAGGCTCTGATAGAAAATGAGTCAAAAGAGATAATTTCTTTGTGACCTCCTGGAGAGATAGACTCATATAAAAAATATAAGAGATAATCCTTGATGCCAGCATAGATGTTTGGAAGGTTTGACGTCCAAAGGCATCAAGTGCTCTAGATGCACGACCTGGCGGATAAGAAGTATGCTTCTTCTTGCTTTTTGCCTTCCTCATTGCTGATTCCATTACAATGGAATGATGGGGAAGCTGAGGTTTTTGAAATCCTGGAGAGGGGGGCACCTGAAACAGAACATTAGTTGCTGTAGAAGGTGAGGGAACCCTTAAAGGTGATTCCCATATTCTCAGAAGAAGATCCTGCAAAGAATGATGTAAAGGAAGCATTATATTTTCCTTTTCTGCAGGAGAGCCTCGAGTAGGATCATAGCCAGGGATAGGAATAGCAAGAAATATTGCCATGTCAAGGAGAAATTTCTGAAAAGAGGGATTTCCAATGGGAACTATCCCTGGGCAGGCTAAGGTTGAAGGAGCAGCCTGAGCACCAGAGGATGTACTGGTCTGGTGCAGAAAAAGAACCCCACTAGAAGGATAGTGGTACTGGAAGTCACGATTTGAGGCAGTGAGTACTGCATCGTCCATGCCAGGTATCGATTCCAAACTAGGCATAGAAAGGATCGATGGTACCGATGTAACTGCAGGAACTGACATCGATACCGATACCGATAGCTGAGTCGGAACCGGAGATGGTAACGCCATCGCGGGAGACATCGGAGGCTGCTCAAGCGGTACCGAGGGAATCAGAAACGCTTGGTGAATATCCTCGGTACTGCGTATCCAGAAACGATAAGGGTCGGTTCCGAGACGCGTCGGTACCCAGTCATCTAGACTAGATATCGATTCCAAACGCGGCATCGAAGGGAGCGAGTCTATCGATGCATGTCTAGAGGGTACCGACGTCGGTGGTGGTATCGGCGATGCTGCTGATACAGGAAAGTCAATCTGGGTCATATCGATCGGTCACAAAGGTACCGAGGACGCCAGATGACAATCTCTGGTGAAGAGTGGAACACTCAACACCGGTGCCGATGTCGGGGTATCGGTACCGCTCGAAGCGGATGCCACCACCGAGCATGGCTCAGATACAGGAAAGTCAATCTGGAACGTATCGATCGGTCCCGAAGGTACCGAGGACACCAGATGACGATCCCTGGTGAAGAGTGGAACACAACACCGGTGCCGATGCCGGGGTATCGGTACCGCTCGAAGCGGATGCCACCACCGAGCATGGCTCAGGTATGTTCTGTGAGGGGTGAGCCCCAGGAACAACCTGAAACCCCTGAAATGCTTTGGAGCCCGGAGACTCCCGCCGGGGTTTTAATGCCAATGGGGTCTTGAGGGCAAGGCCGGAGCCGTCATCATGCTTGGCATGAGACCTACCACTCAAGGATTGGCTAGTCTTAACAGACTGTTTGTGGGTTACCTGATCCTGAAGAGAAGAAAAGGCCGGTGCCCTCACTCCGGGAGGGAAAACGGTATCGAGGAAAACTCGAAAGAGGGAAGTTCTTCTCACAGATTTACAGCCTGATTGTTCAGGGGAAAAAGGGTCAGGACCCAAACAGGTTAGACACCAGGCATTGGAGTGTAAAAAGAAAACTGTGTTTCCACAGTGAAGGCACTTCTTAGGAGAAGAAGGCTCCATGATGGAGAGGCCTTGTAGGCCCAAAAAGGTTAAGACAGAAACAGAGGGAAAAATCTCTCTGAGTTTAAGAAAAAGAAAAGAAAAACCCACCGGCGGTACCGGTGGCAGCGGGGAAAAACAGCCGCAACCACAAGAAAACAAGAAATAAAGAATTTAAAGAAAAAAGTTTCTGCGGTGACAGGAGGACGTCCTGCCAGCTCCGCGGAAAAACGAAAACTGAGGCGAGGCAGTGGAAAAGGCAGGAAGGCAGTGCGCAGGCACGAGGGATGCTCCCAAAAGCTTTCTGATTGGATGCTGGGGAGCATTCCCGTGCAGGCTCCGTCGGTACCGACGTACCCATATGTGAAGACTCATTCCTGCTTGTTCCTGGAGATAACAATGTTTTTCTCGGATCCTAAGGAGTTTAAGAAATGTCTTAGGCTGCACTTTCCAGATGACCCGCTACTGGAAGCATGGTCCTTTAAGGCCACTGAGAGAGACACCAAATCAACCAGAAGCACAGAACCTGGCAAGCGAGCAGAAGTCATTCATCAGAAAATCACTGAGGCTTTTGCCCACAGTGATGAGGAGGCAGAGGACAACAATCGAGGAGCTGTGCAGTGATCTCATGGACTGTTAGAATGCTTGTAGCTGTTTTTGTGCTACAGACTTATGTGGCGGAATAAACTTGTCTTTTTGGGATTGGGTTTATACTGGTCTGGGGGCTTGGGCGGGAGATTGGAAGACCCTACTATATTGCTTGCTCCATGTGCTGAGGCTCTTGCGCAGAGAGAGCATGGGTATCCTAGCTGGGGGACAGTAACAACTTTTCTCCCTACGGTGGTGTGTTGAGATGGCTCTGGGGATGTTTCAGCAGAGCCGTGGAAGTGTCCCCTGTGGTTTGTAGGTCTGGCTCCTCAATCCCACCTGGAGGGTATCGTCCAAAAGGCCCTGGTTGTGCCAGCATTACAGTTTGTTGGGTTATACGGTTTTAAGTTATCCCAGAGGCATGCTAAATGGCGTGGGGGGTGTTGATCTTATTGGTGGATTGAAATGGCTGTACAGTGGGTCTCTGTGCGGGACTTGCAGATGCCTTGCAGGAGGAAGCTGGTATTACGAGAAATGGGCCACTTTCATTCAGATATATACTTGCTACAAAAGACTAAATTTGACTGCCCAGGACACCGACAGATTAAGAGCTCCCTGGGTGGGGAAGGTGCTACACTTTCCAGGGAGGCCCAATTGCACATAAATAGCTATCTGGTTCCGGCGGGGTTTTTCTGGTAAGATTCTTAATAAGTGGAAAGACACCCAGGGGAGACTACTGGAGGTGTTTGCTATGCCTGGGTCTAACTTTCGATTTAGCTAATGTCTATGTGCCCCTAACAAGGGCCAGCTTCCCTTCCTGCAGGAAGTATTTGCGGTGATATATGGAGACTTTAATTTGATACCTCAAAGTAATGTGGATAGATCTGCTGGGGGCTCGGGGGGGGGGGGGGCATTATGCTCTCTTGGGAAGGTACACAATTTGGTAAATATTTGGAGAATAAAGCACCCCAGACTTAGGCAGTATACTTGTTATTCGTCTGTATAATTCTTATTCCAGGCTCTACTTCTTCCTTCTTAGTCCCTCCCTATGCCACCTGTTGGGGGATTGCCAGATAGTATTGTGTAATTGGATCATGCCCCTGTACACATTTGGCTGAGGCTTGGTCCTCCCTCCAAGAGTGGAGAGTCCAAGCCCTGGAAGCTGAATACTTCTCTATTGCTGGAAGAGGGCAGTGTTAGGGAGGTGGAGCTGGCGATTGGAGAGTATATAAGGGAGAATATGGGATAGGTCTCTGTACCCATCACGTGGGATGCTTTGAAAGCGGGGGGGAGGGGGGTGCTTAACTGAGATGGGGGCAAGGAAGAAGAGGGAGCGGTTGCAGCATAGGAGATAATTAGAACAGGAGGTCCACCATCTGGAGCTGGTGCACAAGCAGTGGCAGACCCTGGATCTCTCCTGCCAGTTAGCTATGAAAAGGGCAGAGCTGAATGCTCTTCTGTTTGATGAGAACATAATGCGCTGTCTTCTTATACTGCAGACTTTTTATTATGGGGTAGGAGGAGATAGATAAGTTACTGGCCTCCTTCCTGAAAAAGAGGCAGGCTCAGATAACTCTTCTTCAGTTGAGGGACACATAGGGCTAGATCATCACGATAGGGAAGGGCTGAACAAGTAGTACAGTTTTATAAGGTCTTGTACTCACAGAACGGGGGATTCGTGACCCATCCTGAACTATTTGGAGGGGAAAATTGTCACTCAGCTTCAAGCAGCTCAGAGAGCGTGGCTGGACAGCCCCATTACAGGAACTGAGTTACAGCAGGCGATCCGGGGTCTCCCACACAGGAAGGCCATAGGCCCAGATAGGTTTCCACATGAATTTTACCAGACCTTTTGTGGGGCTCTCTCACCTCTGCTTATCAAGGTTCTTCATCCCACTTTCTTTCCTGGAAGCTCATGTTACTCTGATTCATAAGAGGGGAAAGGATCAGACTGCCCCAGGATCATAACACCCTAGCTCCCTTCTCAACACTGAGGCAAAGTTCCTCGCCAAAATCTTAGCCCAGCGCCTGAACCAGATTATTCCTTTCCCGATAGCTAAAGATCAAACCGGGTTTATAAAAAGCAGGAATGCTTCAAACAATGTGAGGAGGGTATTGGACATAGTGCACCAGTGTGCCTTTGAGCCTGATAACCCAGTCGTATTTCTAGCATTAGAGGCCGAAAAGGTGTTTAACCGGGTCGAGTGGTCATTTCTGCTACATGTTTTGGAAGCTTATCAGTTCAGTCTAGCTTTTTTGAGGACTATTCAAGCACTTCATAGTGTCCCTACAGCCTGGCTCCAAATTACTGTAGCACTTTCCCCTTTTTTTGCTCTGGGTAGAGGCACGAGACAGGGGTGGCCTGCTGTCTCCGCTTTCTTTTGCGCACTCTCTTAAGCCTTTTACCCAGGCCCTGCGACAGAATGCAGCAGTGGTAGGCGTGGGAGAGGATGAGCACAAGATGACTCTATGTTGATGATACTCTTATTTCTGTTGAACCCTGAGAGCTCTCTCACCGCGTTTGAATATGAATATAAGCGTTTCTGAACGGTTTCTGGTTATAAGCTCAATTCAGGGAAGTCTGTGCTTCTCCCCTTCAATGTTGATATGGAACTGGAATGGGTGTTGGAGCGGTTCTCATAACAGTGGGAAGAGGAGTCCTTGACTTATTTGGTAGTTTGGAATTCTCTGAGGCTAGATAAACTTTCAACTGCACTATCCTCTTATGCTTAAAGTCCGAGAAGAATTGTGAAGCTGGAATTCTTTGCCCTTTTCTCACTAGAATAAATGTGATCAAGATGAACGTCCTTCCCCGTTTTCTTTATTTGTTTTTGCTGATACTTTGCATGATCCCAGATGACTTCTTCTGTGACCTGCACAGGAAAATTGGGCACTTCCTGTGTTTTGATGCACCCCCTGGGGAGGGGGGGGGGGGATTTGGTTATCCCAAACTTTAAACTTTACTACTGGGCGGAACAGGTCAAAGAAGTGTTTTATTGGTAGTCAGCTAATCCCATCCATAACTGGATAACCGTCGAGGGAGACCAGGCTGGTTTCTCCCCAGTGGGGGGTGGTCCCCTTTCTCAGGGTCCCAGTGAAGAAGATGGCTACGCAAGGGCACCCTGTATTGGGGGATAATTTAGTAGTCTGGCATCAGGTGGCTAGATGTTTGATTTTCTACTCGCAGGAGTCCCAGCTGGCTTACTTGATGAACACCCAGTTGTTCCCCCCAAATAGGGACAGAATCCCTTCAGTTCATTGGATGGTGGCCATTGGCATGGGGAAAGTGGTGAATTTTATTAGTCACAAATGTTTTTTTGACTAGACAGGACATCATGCAACGCTGTTCAGCAATATCTCCCAATTTTTTCTCGTTGTTCCAAGCAGAGCATTTTTTGACAAGTAAGTCCCGGTATCTAGGCACGCCGCACCCTTAAAAAGCATTCTTTTCGAGGCCTAAAAGGAACATGGATATCCGGCACACATTTATCAGATTCTGGTTCGATATTAGTGCAATTGGGAGGGGGATTTGGGGAGGAGATGGTCAGAGGATCAGTGGATAGTTCTTTGAGAAAATACCTCCCGAATGTCCTTTGTCCAGTCTCATCTAGATTCCCAGTATAAATTACTGTTTAGAATGTACCTCTGTGGCAGGCTATGGCCTATAATAGTCTGCAAATATGGAAGGCCTGTAAGTTAGGCCCTGATCCCAACCCCCATCTAAGAGAAAGAACCAAAGTCTGTAAAAGTTTGAGAAAGCTGTTTTAAAATTGCTTAATAAGAAGTTTTCATGAGTGCATAAATCTTCCATTATTCTTTTGTGTTCTGATGATAGAAATGTTTCAATACATGCATTCCTAGAGCTAGAAACGAACTCGGAGCAGGATAGTATCAATGCCTAGAAACTGCACCTTTGTTAGAACAGTCCGGGAAGGGGGAGCAGGGAGCTAGGCCCAGAAAGGATCTCTGATTGGACAAGTGCAGGGGGCGTTGGAACCAATAGAAAGTCTGCATGTATCAAGCTGAAGAAAAATGTATAAATGAATATGTTTCTGTAAAAACTTTGCTCAGTCCTTTTGAAGCTTTGACTAACTGAGCCATGTGCACAATAAATTGGCTTCGATCTTTGAACTGACTCCTGGTATTATTTATTGCATGCTTATCAGCTGCTACACCTCACCCCTATGAAATTGAGAGCTATAAATGTGCTTTCTCTAAGTGGGTGTTGGAGGGGTTACGGAAGCAGGTACCTTCCTGCATATTATATGGGAGTGTGAAATGATACAGCCCCTTTGGAAGGAAGTGATCGAGATCTGCTTCTAGCTTACGGGTAGGAAACTTTTACAACGTGAACAAACAATTTACCATTGGCAGACAACTGTTCCAGGTGGACTCAATGCATCTATTGAATGGCAATGGTTTTACTAATATTCATATTTACTAATATTCATATTTATTAGCGATATTTACATACATTCATTGATTGATTCAGCAAGGAGGTGGATAATGTGGAGGTTCCCAAGGACAGTGATGATTCTCCCTTTAAAATTTCTCGGAATCTTGGGATGTTGTTGATATGGTATCTTAGCGATGGAGGCTGTGTGGTTTATTGGTCCCCCGAATGCTTCTTTTTTTTTTTTTTAATTTGTTAACAAGGAGTTTATTTGGATTTGGGCTGTATTTGAAAATGTGTGTATGAATGAGATGAAGAAATTAGACCTTACCTGCTAATTGATGTTCCTTGAGTGACTCCAGTCCAGTCCCGGCACCTTCGGCTATTCACACCCCTCCAGAAGCTTGGAGACTGAGCATGTCATGATCTTCGTGACCTTCCCCCGTATAGGCAGCTGGCTCCACCCCCAACCTTCAGTGTCCTATTAACAAAGCAGACTCACGGAAAGAACTATTATACTCGTTTATTGTGGTAACCTGCTGTTCCTTCTCCTTCTCTTATCTATTTGACTGTTTCTGTCCTCTATTGTGTCCTATCTCATAAATGGTGTTCCTTTAATATTTTCTCAAATGATATGGTATTGTAAACCGCTCTGATGCCTTGGCCTGAGCGGTATATCAAATGATTAAACATAAACAAACATATTAGAACCAAATGGTCAAAAAAAACCCTAACTTGCGCAAAGGGACCCTGCCCTACCAGGGAAACAGAGACAAACATGCTCACCTAATACAGAAACCAGCAACGCTCAGGAGACCCCCTTTTCGGAATCCCCGATTCTCTGCTCCCGTACGCCTTCGCTCATTTTGACCTATGATTGTATTTCTCATTTTGTTTATGGCCCTCCTTTTACTTTCTCCCCCCCCCCCGGACTTACTATAGATAAAGGAGTTGGAATTCATGCATTTGGGGAGCCATGTATGAACTGTTAGTCTAAGGGAGGGGCCGGGACTAAAACATCAATTAGCAGGTAAGGTCTAATTTCTTCTTCCATTGCGTTCCTCCAGTCCAGTCCCGGCACCTTCGGGATATAGAAGAGCAGTACTTACAAAGGGAGGGACCTGCTAGCCCGACCTGCACACCGCTGGGCCAAACCGAGCCTCCTTGGAAGCTTGGACATCCAAACGGTAATGCTTCACACAAAGGAAGACAAAGAGGCCCAGGTAGCCGCCCCACAAATATCAACTGGTGGGACTAGAACAAACTCAGCCCATGACACTGTCTGAGCTCGCATCAAACGCGCTTTCAATCCGACTGGCACCGGCCTATGCCTCCGCATGTACGCCGAAGAGATGGCCTCTCTAAGCCATCTAAAAATGGATGTTTTGGAAGCTGCCTCACCTTTACGCAGCCTACCAAACAAGACAAATACTCAGACCTACAAAAGGAACTGGTGTACTTCAAATACCTCTAACACCCTACGTACATCCAGGCTTTGTAAAGGATCCGACGCCGTCTTCCCTGCCGCCTCCACGAACACCGGCAGAGAAACTGACTGGTTCAGGTGAAAGACCAAGCTGACCTTTAGCACAAAAGAGGGAACTGTCCTTAACACCGTCTTATCTCTAGAGATCACAAGATTTATTTATTTATTTATTTATTTACATCTCTTATATACCGCACTATTTGCGATCAGCGCGGTTTACATAGAACAAACAATATCCGACAATAAACAAGAGTCAGGTCATTACAATGAACAGGAGCAGTAACTTGGATAACAGGGGAAACTATCTACATACGGCTCTTTACAGGACAGCACCTGTAGCTCCAAAATCCTCCTGGCCGAACAAATAGCAACAAGAAAGACTATCTTCAAAGCCAAGTCCTTGGCTGTAAAATCAATTAATGGCTCAAAAGGCAGTTCTGTCAGCACGGCTAAAACCAAACAAAGATCCCATGGAGGGATCACCGAGCAAACTAGAGGTCATATCTGCTTCACCACCCACAAAAAGCACCCAATATCTAGATGTGAGGCTAAGATTAAGCCACCAACCCAGCCTCTATATCATGAGAGAGCTGCCACCTGCACTTTCAATGAGCTGCAAGCCAAGCCCTTCTCCAACCCTGCCTGGAGAAAAGACCAGGATGTATGCACAAGGCACTTCATCGTGGAAAGTCCTTGCTCCCTGACACCAGTGCTCAAACACTCTCCATTCCCAGATGTACGCCAGTGAAGTCGACCGCCTCCAAGCCTTGAGCAATGTCGCTATTACTGCAGGCGCGTAACCCCTCTTAAACGTGCCCTCTCAAGAGCCATGCTGTAAGCGAGAACTGATCCACCTGTGGCATCCGGATAGGACCCTCCGCGTACCACAGCCACCTCGGCCAATCCGGAGTGATCAGAAGCACGAGCCTGGCATGAGCTTGTGTCCTCTGCATCACTCTTCCAATGAGTGGCCACGGAGAAAAGATATACAGCAGCCCCTGCGTGGGCCATGGCTGCACTAGGGCATTGAGCCCCTCCAACATCTGCTCTCTCCTTCTGCTGTAAATCAAGTTACTTTTGCTGAGTTGAAGGTTGCCATGAGGTCCATGATGGGCTGCCCCCACCTGCTGACCAACTGAGCGAAAAAATTCAGTGTCTATTCCGCTGGATAGATCTTCACTCTGAGATAATCCGCATCTACATTTTCCAGTTCAGCCATGTGCGCCATTGACAGAGCTATGAGATACTGTTCTGCCCATTTAATCAGCGTAGCCAGTTCCTCCTCCAGTTGTACACTGCCTGTCCTGTCCTGCCAGTTAATGTACTTTACCGCTGCTACGTTGTCCGAAAACAATCTTACTGCTTTCCCCTTCAACCAGTACTGAAATCCCTGCAGAGCCAGAAATACTGCTCATAATGCCCACCGGTTTATGGGCCATTGCGCTTCCTGCAGAAACTGCACCTCGCAATGTGCTCCCCAGTTGACTAGACTTGAGTCCATCGTGATGTGAACCCAGTGAGGAATCTCCAGCAGCATACCCATCGTTAGTGTATCGCTCCACAACCACCATGCTAGTGCAGTTTTCAATTCCATCAGATAGGGCAGGTAGTGGGAAAGAGGATGAATCTGCACCGACCACCTGCGCAACAGCCCCCTCTGCAATGGCTGCATGCATGCCCATTCCCACGGCACCATCTCTATTGACGCCGCCATGTACCCCAGAACCTACAAATAATGCCATGCAGTTGGCCGCTGCATTCACAGAAACTGCTGAATCTGCTCCTGCAGCTTTTGAGCTCTTGCTTCCGGAAGCGACACTCACCCTACATCCGTCTGGAACCATGCGCTGAGATACCCCAGATCCTGCAACAGTCTGATGCGACTCTTGGCGAAGTTTACCACCCAACCTAAGGACCGGAAGAAGGTGATGACTCTGTCCACCACCCTCACACTCTCCTCTCGGGACTTCGCCCATATGAGCCAATCGTCTAGCTAAGGGTGTACCAGAATGTCTTCCTGTCGCAACACCGCCGCCACTACTACCATGACCTTGAAATGTCCGCCTGCCACCACAAATTTGAGGAATCATTGATGCTCCGCTCATATTGGAATGTGGAGCTATGCCTCCGTAAGATCGAGGGACGTTAAGAATTCCTCCTCTCGCACTGCCACTATAACGGATCCCAGAGTCTCCATGCAAAAATGCGGAACCCGAAGGTTCGATTGACATACTTGAGATTCAGGATCGGTCGAAACATACCCTCCTTCTTTGGCACCACAAAATAGATGGAGTATCGACCACACCTGCCTGCAGTTCCAGCAACCACTGCAGGGTTACCTCTACAGCCTTCTGCTTCTCTCGAGCCTTGCAAGGTGAGTTGATAAAGGCGTCTGAGGGGCCAGGCAAATTCTAGGGCATATCCTTCCCTGATGACTTCTAGCACCCACCGGTCAGTCGTGATCCAGGATCAGGTGTTGTAAAACTCCCATAGCCGACTCTCTAGGGGAACTTGGTCCACCTGGCCTGCCCTCTCATCAATGCTGCTTCTTGGGTACCGCAGAGGCGGAAGAGTAGAAACCTCTTCTCGAACCCCTGAAACCTCAAAAGGATGGCCCCCTCACTGGGAAATGCCCCCTTCTGGTATGCCATGAATCTTGGTGACTGGAATCTCTGAAACTCTCTTGGCTGACCTCTTTCTAAGGTCAATGATCAAGCCAACTTCTGCTTATCCTCCAGCAAACATCCTCCTTTAGTTTCTCCAAGATCCTTAACCAATTTCTCTAGGTCTTCTCCAAACAGATTACCTCTGAATGGAAGTTTACTGAGCCTCGACATGGAGGCCATATCTGCCGACCAGTTATGGAGCCATAAGTAGCATCTCACCACCACCACAGAGGCCATACCCTTTGACATACACCTGATCAAGTCATAGAAGGTATCCACCAGATAAGACACCCCCAACTCTAGCTTCGTGACCTCTAGTGGACGCTCCTGATGCGTTTCCAATTTTCCGCAGACTTCTTGTGCCCACCTGAGACATGCCCGGGCTATAAAGGCTCCACACACCAAAGCCTGCAAGGTCAAGGCTAAGTGTCAAAGGCCTGCTTCAAAAATGTCTCCAACTTCCAGTCCTGGACATTGGGCCATACTAATCTCTACAGGGATGGGTGTCGTCTTCATCACCGCCGAAACCGCCGCGTCCACCTTAGGAGTGCGAAAGATTTCCCTGTTTCGATCTGGGAGAGGGTACAGCTGAGCTATCTGCACGTACCCCTCAACAGCCCTTCCAGAACATCCCATTCCTCCTGAATCATGCGCTTCAGAAGTCTATGGAGAGGGAACATTTTCTGTGTCGACCAAACGGCCTGGAAGAGTGGGTCCTCTAGAAGCTCCTCCTCCTCCTGCACCTCCATGCAATAGTTCAAAACTTTCACCGAGTGTGCTATTAAAGCTAATTCCTCTCTGCAGAAAACCCAGATAATGCGAGAATTCTCCGCCTGTGGAATTTTACCTTCTTCCAGGTGTTCTCCAGGTGGTCTTCTTCCTCCATATTTGCTGCTTCCGATGTGGCTCTTTCCCAGAGGTTTTCCTCAACCCATCGCTTACTGGGCCCCAGGCTCCTCGTCCCCTCAAGTGCCAAACTTGCTTCTGCGAGGCGCTTAGCTCTGCTCCTCGGAGCTGCTGTCTGTTCAGTGGTACTCTGCTTTAAACAAAATGTTTTATACAGCAGGAGCATAAACTCTGGTGAGAAGGCCCCCTGTGCACTTAATGGATGGAAGTGGTGGGGGCAAATACAGTTACAGAATTCAAAATGGCATCGGACAGACACAGTGGATCCTTTTACAGCAACAGGATAAAATCAAAATAAACTTAACTATCTAATTTCTCAACATACAGGGGTGTCCTACACAGAGTGGTGGGTTCACCCCTAAAACAAAGACATGAGGAGGGGTGGCCTGCACAGAGCATCAGGTGCACCTACTCTTGCCATCTTACTGGACAGACTGGATGGACCATACTGGTCTTTACCTGCCGTCATTTACTATGTTACTTTGTAAAAACGTCTGCTCCTCAGAGCTTTTCACGTTTGCTGCCTTCTTGACTTTGCCCTTTGTCTTTAATGGCAGAAGCTCCTTCACCTCTATAGCAGCCTTTGCTGCCCTTTGCGCTGCCGAAGTCTCTCCTGTTTTGCCCTCAGTGGCCACTGTTGGAGACCGGTCTGGCCTGTCCTCATGTAATTCGGCCTCCACTGATCGTGACTCTGTCTCGCAGTCTCTGCAAAACCCGGCCACAGACACTGAGCCCCTGTGTAAACCACAGGCCACAGAGATCTATCTGGCTGGCATCTCTGCAGGGAGCCTTTCCTTTTTTTTTTTCATTCTACAGAGGCTGTGAGGACTTTCCTGCCTTTCCAGCTCCTAAAATGCCAGCCCCACACAACTGCTGTCCTGCAGGCTGTTCCCCAAAGACCCTGATGCCTGCTATCACATTTTGAAGGCTCCTGTGGTTATCACGCTACTAAAATGGCCGCTGTTCTGTTTACTCTGCTCTCCTGCAGCACACGCACCACGCAGCCCCACTGATACAGCTTCGTCGGGTCCCGCCTACAACTAACCCCCGGAGCAGCCACGCCGCAGAATCAAACCTTTTCAGACCTCTTCGGCAGGCAGGAGGGCCCCGAAATACCTGGTGTCCCCCCGGTGTGGATGAACACTCCTCCTGCAAGCTGGGATCATCACGCCATGGGATCCTGGCCTCCGATCAGCTGACCGCTCCTTCACACCGGCTCATAGCTAGGCCCTCGCACTGCAATTGCCTACCGCTTAGTCGGCGGCCCCCCCCGCCCCCCCCCCCCCCCCCCCCCCCCCCCCCCCCCCCGGGGAGCAACCGTGACTCTGGCCTCTTCCTGTCTGGATTTTGTTTTTTGTTTTTTTTGCGGTCTCAGTATATTGCTGTTGCTACAGCTATGAGGGCTGCTCAATCTGCCCTTCCTCAGCTGTTCTGATGCAGTGCTGTATGCGGCCAATGCCAATTAAATTAATACAGGTTAAAAGTAAAAACAAAACCTTTCATTCCTTCAGTGAGCCTCGGGTAGTGGGAATCATGTCTCTCCAGCTGCTTGGAGACAAATACTGAAGGCTGGGGGTGGAGCCAGCTGCCTATATTGGGGAAGGTCATAAAGATCATGATATACTCAGTCTCCAAGCTGCTGGAGGGGCGTGAATACCCGAAGGTGCCGGGACTGGACTGGAGGAACAAAATGGAAGATGTTGTGTAGTAGTAGTATTTGATTGGCTAGTTAGTTGTGAATGAATGATATGGCATCAGTGGATTTATCTGGGGGATGTCAGGCTGTCTTCGGCGTCTGCACTGGGCAAAACCAGCGGCTGGGGTCAGGCTCTATTGAACTGCCGGGGAAGCCTTTGTGAAGTCCCAGTGCTGGAATGTGCTTTAGTATTACTTTTCAGCAAGTTGAGCACTTACCTTGAGCATTGCTATGCATTTAGAGCATTGTTAATTAATACCATAAGTATACAGTTTCTGAATATGGTAAGGCCGATATATGAAATGAGGATGAGGCTGTGAGGTGGTCAGGCATGTGACACATGGGTGCCTATAATTCCATCAGTTTGAGTTCCACATAAGGCTTTCAAATGGGATTTTAGGCACTTGATGCCTTTTGGAAAGAATTATTCAAGAGAGTTTTACAATATATTTTTGATCAAGTAAAACATTTTTTTGTGAATTATAGTTTGAGTCCCCGAATGGTTTTTTGCTTTGTATTTTGATTTCTGGCACTCCTTATTGTGGTGTATATATATTTTTTGGCTATATCAGATAATATCATCCAGCTGAGATGACTTGGGATTCTGCTTGTCCTCACAGAAAATTTGGTACAGTTGGTTGTTTCTTCCATTAAACCAAAATCTTCTGTATAATTCACAAAAATGTATCCCCCAAATGTGTTGTGACCACTTTGATTAAAGGATAAGGTGGTATACAAAACTGTCTAAATAAATAAATAAAAACACTTGGCTCAGTCACTAACACACAACTGCGAGTGTACAGGACATTCCTTCCCTTCTTGGTGGCAATATTTTGATATGAGATACTAAAATGTGTGACACCCAAACAGAAGAACAGGGATTGAGACCAATGCTATTATATTTTCAGCACCCAAACAAATGAATACTCATTATGCCCCCACCATGCTCTTCTAAGCATTTAAAGAAAATGCATAAATTGGTTAGATATCAAACTGTAGAAATGTATGATACAGGCAAGATCAAAATAAAGTATTCAAGTTAAACTTGAAAGGAAGATGCTTCCAGGCATTCAAGCACAAGAGAAAAATAAAAGGCAGACTAGAAGGACCATACTGGTCTTTATCTGCCGTCACATACTATGTATAGTAAAAAAAGCACAGTTACTTACCTGTAACAGGTGATCTCCGGAACAGCAGGAATTAGTCTTCACACGTGGGAGACGTCGCCGACGGAGCCCGCACGGGAATGCTCCCCAGCATCCAATCAGAAAGCCTTTGGGAGCATCCCCCGCGCCTGCGCGGTGGCTTCCCACCCTTCCTACTGCCTCTCCCCAGTTGAGTTTCATAGCTGAGTCAGAAGGAGAGGAGAGGAAGGAATACAGAAAATAGAGATACAACTCCTAGGGGAGGTGGGTGGGTTGTGAAGACTAATTCCTGCTGTTCCGGAGATCACCTGTTACAGGTAAATAACTGTGCTATCTCCAGGAACAAGCAGGAATGAGTCTTCACACATGGGGACTCCCTAGCTAAGGATGCCCGGGGAGATCCCATAAGCGCAGCCCAGGACGGGATGGCATTTGCCCAACCTGAACCCCCGGCATCCCCTGAGGGATGGAGGGCAGGAGTTGAATAGAGGAAGCTGTAGAGGAACAGCGAATCTAAAGACTACAGAGGAAAGTCTTTAGAGTGCAGAACAGGTACCATTAAGATACAGCAAAAAAAAACCCCAGGCTACGGGAGAGTAGTCAGAGGGGTGCATGAAGAGTATCATTAAGCATTTAATGAGTAAATGACCTAGTACCATATAGAGCTTACCGGCCATTAAGTTTTAAAGAATTAATGGTTTAGAACCCTGTATAGCTTACCCACCGGGTTGTCGGAAGTAGTCCTGTGATGAAGGCACTGTAGACACAGTAGCGAGGTCATCAAGGAAACTTCACCGCAGCGAGGAGGAAGTTCCAAATCCGGAAAGCCATGAGATCCAGGCGTCAGCTGGGTCAGGAGAAGGACGGCAGGTCTTCCAGGAGGCTTAATGCAAGCTGAGCTCTCCCTTAGGAGTAGAGTCCATAACTCAGAGGACTAACAGTGGAAGACAGGCTGAACTAGAGAGCCTATCCCGGAGAAGAGTAGAGGTGTACCCCGGAGCAGAAGGCGTGCACAGTCTGCCCTAGCGAGAGATAGGGAGACAAGGGTCCGGACCTCCGGGAGGAGGACCTAACTGAAAAAAGGAGCTGTTGACTTCACAGCAGTAGGGTACCACCAGTCCGCGGACCGAACGAGGAATAGGCAGGCGGACTGGCTGGACCCCCGGGGGGGGGGGGGGGTGTACCGGCCATAGGGGGAAAAAGGCGGTAGAACACAGGTACTGTGGGCATCCCCCAATAGGCGCCTATCAAGCAGGTGATATCTAGTATATCTAAGCCGGTGGACATGGGGACGCCCCCTCCGGTACTAACGCAGGTACGCCGGGGGGTCTACCTCCATGAGCAGCACCCTGGTAAGGCGGATCTGCCATCAATCCCCAGAATGTCCACCTGGAGAGGCGGCCTCAAGATCCGTCAGAGGAGGGATCTTTTCCGGAGGGCAAGGGCAGATCGGCGAGCTAAGAGCGTGGTAGCGTGGGGGACGGAGGATAGCATCAGTCTGGTAGAACGCCTCAGGGGTTGGAGGCCCCATATGTGTCCCCAGGACCTGCACGCAGAACCCATCCCCCGCACAATCGGGGGACATGAGGGTATAGTGCCTGGTAAGTATTGGGGGACTATAGCGGCTGGAAGGGGAATTCTGGTACGGAAGCAATCAGCAAGGGAATACTGGCTGAGAGGGGTTCGGGGACGTACCGAAGAGTAAGTAGGGTGACCGTGGCCATAGCTATCACGGAGTAAGGTGGTCTCCCTTTCCCACGGAGGAGAATACCTGAACCCCTAGATAAGTCCCCGAACCATTCGTCAACTGAACGAGCCCCAGAGTACAGCTCGATTTTAAACTTCTGGTAAGGAGGTTAAGTGCAGGCAGCCGCCCACCCGAGCCTAAAAATGCTTAATATGAGAGTCCTGGCGCGGGCCCGGGGACATCAACCCGGGGTGAGAGGTCCCTTGCTTGGGCGCGCCTGGAGGGTGGGCGGAGGGCTGACATTTCCTCTTCCTAGGGAAGGGGGGTCTGGAGAGGCGTTTACCACCGCCGGGTGAAGGCCGGGCCCTAGGCTGACTGCTAACTCTGGGAAGGGTAGCGAAGCACTGTGCGACCTGACGTAAGGCTTCGCTATTGAAGAGGTGATCTCCGTCGCAGGGAGAATTACCCAGGTTGTGCTGTGCCCGTCTACACAACTCGGACGCCTGCAACCATGCTGTACGGCGTGCTCTAATGGCAACAGCAGAGGCTCTGCTGACCGACCGGAAGGAGTCCAGAGAAGCACGAGAAAGGAATCCGGAGATATTCCTGCAGTGATAAAGAAGCAGGGAACATTCAAAGGCCTTGGTTGCAGATACGAAGGGGGATAAACGAGATAACCTCTCGATGACCTTCCGAAGCGACAGACTCATATAAAATATATATGAAATAATTCTGGCCGCCAGCATAGACGTTTGGAAGGCTTGACGTCCTAGAGTATCTAGCGTCTTCGAGGCGCGGCCTGGAGGGCGAGAAGCATGCTTCTCCTTGCTTCCGGCCTTCCTCAGCGCCGATTCCACCACAATGGACCGATTGGAAGCTGGTGCTGCCGAAACCCCGGGGACGGAGGCACCCAGTACAGAGCCTGCATCGCAGTCGACGGCGCCGGAACCCTCAAAGGCGACTGCCAAGCCCCCAGCAGGAGATCCTGCAGGGAGGGATGCAGAGGAAGCATCACGGCTGCCTGTTCCGCAGGGCCTGGGCTCGGGTCCGGGATAGGGATGGCCAGCAAGTCCGCCATTTCAAGGAGGAAATCCTGAAAAGGCGGCTCTGCCGGAGGAGTTATGGCAGGAGAGGCCGCCAGGGCACTAAGAGGCCGCTCGGGCCGATGCCCGCTGGGCAGAGGAGGGGACCAACCGACCCGGATCGGGGCAGTCAACATGGCGTTGTCGGCTCCTGGAATTGATTCCAAGCTAGGCATCGAAGGGGTCGATGGCACCGACGGAATCGGCCTCGGCCCCGAACCCGGGGGCGGCGCTTCCCCCCATGACTGGAGCGAATCCGCGGCCGCCGGAGGGCAGGGGCCAGCGGTCTCTGCTCTGCATTGCGGGAGGGGACAGGGGCCGATCCCGAGACGTGCAGTGGCCAGGCTTTCAAGGCTGGACAACGACTCCAGGCTGGGCATCGAACCGAGCGAGGAGATAGACTCCCTCCTCGAGGACCCCGGCGGGAGCGACCGCGCCGGTGGTGGAGATCCCGGAGCGCGGATCGGAACCGCACCGACCGGTGCCGCGAGCATCAAGGGCCCCCGAGGACGGAGCTCGGTGGAGAGGGGGTCATCTGATGCCGGCGCCGATGTCGATCAGCGGGCGCTGCCCGATGCCGGGCCCCCTCTCGAACCCGTCCTACCCGGAGGGAAAGCCTGCCGGGGCATACGGCCCGTCCCCAAGGGGACCCAGGTCACCTGACGACGAGTCCCTGCGGGGGGGGTGCCAAGCCCCTGCGGTGGGATCGAGGCGATCGAAGACCCCGATGCCCCTTTTTTAGGAAAGGGCGGGGCCCTCGACAGCCGCGCCGATGCCGTGGGGTCACCCGTGTGCTGGTCGACACACCCCGAGGTCCCCGGGGAAGGTTGATGGCGGTCCCTTGAGCTCGACGCCCCTGCCGTCGCCGGCGGAGTGGCGCCGCTCAAAACCGGTACCACCCTTGCGCAGGGCTGGGATACCGGCGACCCAGCTTGGGTCGAAGCGAGCGGCTCCGAGGGGAGTGAGGCCAGGAGATCATCCCCGGCGAGGGGTGGAACCATCGACGCCGGCGCGCTCGAAGCGGGTACCGCCTCCGCGCATGGCCGGAACGCAGGGCCAGACTGTGTCGAGCCGATTGGCCCCAGAGGAGCCGAGGGCAGCGGCTGGCGATCCCCGGTGGGGAGCGGGTTACTCGACGCCCACGGGTCGGCCCCGCCCGAAGCGGATACTACCCCCATAGTGACGCCATACCGGCGCGAGTCGGTCGGCCCCGGAGGCGCCGAGGACCGCAGCTGCCAATCCCCGGTGAGGAGCGGAACGCTCGACACCGACGCCGACATCGAGGGGTCGGTACCGCTCGTAGCGGGTACCACCCCCGCGCATGGCAGTGATGGAGGAATGCCAGGCTGGACCGAGTCGATCGGCCCCGGAGGCGCCGAGGACAGCAGCCGACGATCCTCGGTGAGGAGCGGAGCGCCTGACACCGACGCCGATGTCTCAGTACCGCCCAGAGCGGATACCACACCCGAGCATGGCTGGGATGTAGGGAGGTCAGACCCGGTCGAGTCGATCGGCCCCGGAGGCACCGAGGACACCAGCTGACGAGCCCTGGCGAAGAGTGGAACACTCGACGCCGACGCCGATGCCGGGGAATCGGCACCGCTCGAAGCGGGTACCTCCCTCGGGCATGGCTCGGGAATGTTCTGTGAGGAGCGAACCTCAGGAACATCCCGAAACCCCGTAAATGCTTTGGAGCCCGAGGACTCCCGCCGGGGTATATTAGCCAAGGGGGACTTGAGGGGTTGGCTGCAGCTGTCGCCATGCCACGCATGAGACTCGCCCCTCAAGACTCAGCTAGTCTTAACAGACTGTTGTGTGGATACCTGATCCTGGAGAGAAGAACAACCTGACGACCGCGCGTTGGGCGCGAAGACGTCGTCGAGGGATATCCGAAAAAGGGAGGGTCTTCTCCCGACACTGTAGCCCCGGGGATCCGGGAAAGAAGGGTCAGGCCCCAAACAGGAGAGGCACCAGGCCTTGGAGTCCAATTGGAAAATTAGGTCCCCGCAGTGAGGGCACTTCTGGGGAGAAGGCGGCTCCATGCTGTAAGCCCGGTAGGCCTCGGCGCCCAGAGGGGAGGGTCCCTCCAGGCGACCAAAAATAAATGAAATTTAATTAAAAAGAAAAGAAAGGGGCACAGAGGTGCCACCGTCGGCGGGAAAAAGCCGTGACTACAGAAACAAGAACAAAGGGAAAAATTTCTGCGGTGGCAGGAGGGACGTCCTGCCTGCTCCGCGGAAAACGAAAAACTGGGGAGAGGCAGTAGGAAGGGCGGGAAGCCACCACGCAGGCTCAGGGGATGCTCCCAAAGGCTTTCTGATTGGATGCTGGGGAGCATTCCCGTGCGGGCTCCGTCGGCGACATCTCCCACGTGTGAAGACTCATTCCTGCTTGTTCCTGGAGATAAACTACTTATTTACTTTGATTAGCTTGGTTTAAATAATCACAGTTTTGCACTATATCTGTTAAATAATATTAGTGAATCATCTCATGGATATGTTGAAATAGCTTTATCTGCTAAGGTACTGTCTAACATGGTTTATTTAAGTATATCAAAGCTCTATACAGACCTGTAAACAATCTAGAGATGTACTAACAATCCTAGGGCATCTGGACTGACATGCCAGCTCAAATGGTAAGAAGTACTTGTCTGCTTCAATAAAGCTGGTCTTTGATTTTACTGGAGGAAGTGTGCTAGAACCAGTCTTGCCTTCTTCATGGGGTGAGCTAAATAGAACAAAAAAAATATGATTAGGAATGTCATGAGAATTTCTAGCCTCTGCATTCCTCTCTCACATTTTACTTGCTGCATGTATTTTTTTTAAGTTGTACAATTCCAATATTTTTCATTTAACCATGTAAATGATATATTTACAATAGTGAAAATTAGTACAGATATGTTAACCTACAAATTCAGGACTGGCAACTAAAAAAATAAATGGCAACCAAGATTAACAAAATTCTTGCTGAAGTCTATCTGCTCATGTGAAAAAAGATCACATACATATTCAAATTTATTTTTTAGCAGATAAACTGCACAAAACCACAAAAATGAAACTAACGAACATTTCAAGCACTGGCCGCCAATTCTGAGCTTTCAAGCCAATAGTCCTAAAGAGTACTGCTGCAGGCAAATAACCAAATGGAGGCAAAGGGAGCATGTACTTTTATGTGCCCCTTTCATGTCATTACCAAGAGAAAAAATGACTTTCTGAGCTATTGTTTTGGGCATGCCTAGGGGATTTGAGCATTTGGTAATAGAGGTCTCTTACTCAAGACAATTTTGGGGAGAAAATGGAAGGATAGTCAGAAGATCTTGGAATCATACAGCCAGGAGGGTATAGGATAGAGTTTGTTATGGAATTACCAAGAGATGTACAATTTTGGATAGGTGGTGGTAAAATCAGTCGAAAGGGGGAGTAGATCAAGGTTGAACTAGTGAATGCTAAGTTTGCAAGAAACAAAGACCAAATTACTTTTATTTAGTTACTCAAGTAAGTTTTGATGTCTTTTCTTGGATCTCAGGGGCAGATATCTGTATTGTAAAAATCAGCTGACTCCCCTGTTTATAATACTGTGCACCATTTAAGGTTACGAAAAAAAAGGAAGCAGGATTCTTATTATCACTCATGGCTCTCTTCAAATTTCCTGGAACACTTTATTGTTCCCAGGTGACTGAGAGACTTTTTCTACTCTGCTTTGTAAATCCTTTTGATTGTAAAAGCAGTTTATAAATGATGTAAAGTAAATTAAAGCTAACAGATATTTCTTTTTGTCAGATTCAGATTACATGGTGTTGATGCAACCATCACCACTGCTACCACTTGTGAACACATTAATGAAGATCAAGTTTGAAAACACCAGTCCAGTCACTATGGTGGATGTTAATGTCCATGTAGAGCATTTTGTCAGATAAATTAACTGGCAACTTTCAGATGCTATGCTTAATTTAGGTTTTGCTCAGCTAGTGACATTTCCTACGCATGAGAGAGCTCATTGTTTCAATTTGGTTTTCATTCTAATAGATCAGAATTTAATAAGCAATCTGAAGAGAATAGTTGGTTTCTGCTCCAATCATAAGAACATAAGATATGCCATATGGGGTCAGACCAAGGTTCATCAAGCCTAGTATCCTGTTAATAACAGTAGACAATCTAGGTCACAAGAACCTAGCAGTTTCCCCTAAAAGACACAGGTTCTACAATGCTTGAATCGGGGCAAGCAGTGGATATCCTGGGTCCCCTTTAATAATGGTTTATGGACCTTTCCTCCAGGAACTTGTCCAAACCTTTTTTTTAAACCAAGCTACACTAACAGCTTTTACTACATCCTCCGGTAATGAATTCCAGAGTTTGAGTACACGTTGAGTGAAAAAATATTTTCTTTTATTAGTCTTAAATAGGTTACCCTGTAGCTTCATTGCATGTCCACTAGTCTTTCTACATTTTGATGGCAAAAACAATCGATCTACGTTTACCTGTTCTACTCCATTCATTAAATTATAGACCTCTATTATATCTCCCCTCAGCCTTCTCTTTTCCAGGTTGAAGAGCCCTAAACCTTTTAGCCTCTCTTCATAGGGGTATCCTTCCATCCTCTTTACCATTTTAGTGGGTCTTCCCTGTACTTTTTTTTTTTTTATAACGCTATATCCTTTTTAAGATACGGCGACTAGAATTGCACACAATATTCAAGGTGTGGTCGCAGCATGGAACGATAAAGAGGCATTATAATATCCTTTGTTTTATTCTCCATTCCTTTCCTTATGATACCTAGTATTCTATTTGCTCTCTTGGCTGCCGCTGCACACTGGGCAGAGGATTTCAACATGTTATCCACAATGACGCCTAAATCTTTTTCCTGGGTGGTGCTTCCTAATGTGGAACCTTGCATTGTGTAACCATAGTTTGGGTTGTTCTTTCATCTACTTCATGGGTTTTAACAACTTTGAACAATTTTGTGTCATCTGCAAATTAGATTACTTCACTCGTTATTCCCATTTCCAGGTCATTTACGAATATGTTAAAAAGCAGCGGACCCAGCACAGATCCCTGTGGGATTCCACTATTCACCTTTCTCCATTGGGATAATTAGCCGTTTAGCCCTACCATCTGCTTTCTATCTTTTAACCAGTTCCTGTTCCACAATAGTACATTGCCTCCTATCCCATGACTTTTTAATTTCTCCAAAAGTCTCTCATGAGGGACCTTGTCAAAGGCTTTCTGAAAATCCAGATACACTATATCAACTGACTCACCTTTGTCTACCTCTTTATTCACACCTTCAAAAAAACATAACAGATTAGTAAGACAAGACCTTCCTTGGAACCCTTTATAAAAATTGGCGTTACATTGGCCATCCTCCAGTCTTCAGGTATTACAGATGATTTTAATGATAGTTCACAGATTACTAATAGTAGATCTGCAATCACATATTTCAGTTCTTTAAACACCCTTGGATTTATACCATACGGTCCAGGTGATTTGCTACTCTTCAGCTTATCAAATAGTTGAAATACATCTTCCCGGTGTATCGATATTTCTTTCAATTCTTCAGCATCACCACCTTTAAATACCACTTCAGTCTGGGTAATATCCCTAAATCTTCCTCAGTAAAGACCAAAGCAAAGAATTCATTCAGTCTCTCCGCTATGACTTTGTTCCCTCTTAGTGCCCCTTTAACCCCTCTATCATCTGATAGTCCAAATGACTCTCTCATGGGTTATTTGCTATGAATGTACTTTAAAAAGTCTTTATTACATGTTTTTGCTTCCACAGCAAGCTTCCTCTCAAATTCTCTCTTTGCCTGCTTTATCAATGCCTTGCATCTAACTTGCCAGTGCTTATGTTGTTTCCAGTTTTCGTCATTTGGCTCCTTTTTCCATTTCCTGAAAGATGTTTTTTTTTTTTTTTGCAACAACAGTCTCTCTGACCTCACCTTTAAACCATGCTGGCAGTTTTTTGGACTTCCTTCCATTTTATTAAAGCGTGAAAAGCATAGTTACTCACCTGTAACAGGTGATCTCCGGGAACAGCAGGAATTTAGTCCTCACATATGGGTATTGTCGGTACCGATGGAGCCTGTGCGGGAACGCTCCCCAGCGTCCAATTAGAAAGCTTTTGGGAGCATCCCACAGCACCTATGTGCTGCCTTCCCACCTTTCCCAACTGCCTCTCTCCAGTTGAGTTTTAAAGCTGAGACAAAGAGAGAGAGAGAGGGAAAGGAAAGAGATAGATAGAGAGATACAACTCCTAGGGGAGGTGAAGCATCTGTTGTGAGAGTTGCTTGGGGTAAGGGTTGTTGAAAAGGGGACCCCAGCAACAGGTTTTGAGTGGACTTCCACCACTGGAGGGACAAAATAAGGCGACTTGTGCTTGCTATTTTGTCTGACAGGCATCCTGATGCCTGGGTCCATTAGGTGGATAAAGTCCACTGAGCTGCCCTCATATGGAGGCGAGCATAGGGAACCACATGCACAGTAGATGCCATGTGGCCTAGTAGTTGTAACATTTCTCGAGCAGTTAGATGAGGCTTTAGCACTGCTTGAGAAGCTAACTGCACCATGCGAAGGCAACGGGCCTGGGGGAGATAGGCCCTTGCCTTTCTGGTATCCAGCAAAGCTCCTATGAACTCTAAAGACTGAGTGGGAGTTAGACTGGATTTTGGGATGTTTATTACCAGCCCTAAATACTGAAGGATATGCATTGTGCAGGACAGAGAAGTCCTGGCCTCTGACTCTGTTGGTGCTCGAATGAGCCAGTCGTCTAAGTAAGGGAAGACGAATATCCCTAGAGTGCGGAGAAATGCTGCTACTACAACCATGCATTTCGTGAACACCCTTGGTGCTGAGACCAGGTCAAAAGGAAGCACCCTGTATTGGTAGTGCTTTTGCTGAAAAAGGAACCGAAGGAACCTTCTGTGGGTTGGATGGATGAGGACATGAGTGTACGCATCCTTGAGATCTAGAGAACAAAGCCAATCCCGACTCTGAAGGTATGGCAGCAGAGATCCGAGAGAAATCATCTTGAATTTCTCCTTGACAAGGAATTTATTCAATTATATGAGGTCTAAGATCGGTCTGTAACCCCCTGTTTTCTTTGGGATAAGAAAATAAGGGGAATAGAACCCTGTACCCTGCTGATGAATGGGTACTTCTTCTATTGCCCCTTGGGCAAGAAGGATAGCGACCTCCTGACCTAACAGGCTGATGAGAGAGGTCGGAGAATTGAACTGCCTTACTATTGTGTGAGGGGGCATGCTTGAAAAATGAAGCTTGTACCCCTCCTTTATGATGGAGAGTGTCCAATGCTCTTCTGTTATTTGCCCCTATCTGGGGGCAAAATGACATAACCTTCCTGGAATGGTGGAAGGCTCTGGTCCCCCGAGAGCAAGGAAGGCTAAGTTCTC
The DNA here is from genome assembly GCA_033557465.1 of Ichthyophis bannanicus. Classification (NCBI taxonomy): domain Eukaryota; kingdom Metazoa; phylum Chordata; class Amphibia; order Gymnophiona; family Ichthyophiidae; genus Ichthyophis; species Ichthyophis bannanicus. The sequence continues at coordinate 1,531,837,349 of CM066031.1, forward strand.
TAGTTGAGAGTCAAAGGCCCTGTGGAGGCTGAGCCTGCTGGGCCGGCTGAGGCCTAGCAGTCTTTGCTTTCTTCTGTTTGGGTGGTTGCTGACCTTTCCTGGCAAGCTGACCTGCAGAACGTCCCTGCTGAACATAAACAGGATAAAATCTTTTCTTTTTAGAAAAGAATGGTTTCTTGAACAATTTCTTTCTAGCAGGATCAGCAGTGGACTTGGATAATCTATCCAAGGTGGAATTTTCAGCATCCATTTCATTGGCCTTTTCCTGCCAATCTTCACCAAACAGGTTCTCACCAGTACAAGGGATATTTCCCAATTTGTCTTGTACCCAGAGCTCTAGATCAGACGCCTGGAGCCAAGCAATTCTACGTGCACCTATGGCAATAGCCGAGGTTCTGCTTATGCACTCAAAGCAGTCAAAGGCTGCACGGTTGGCAAATTTAGAAACATCTTGGGCATGTTTGACCAAAGTGAGAAAATCCCGTCTTCTATCCTCAGGAAGAATAGGACTTAAAGCCTCTAAATCATCTGTGACCTCCTTCAGGAACATTCCCATGTAGAGACTATAGGAACTGATCCTGGCAGAAAGCATGGAAGCTTGGAAGACCCGACGTCCAAAAGCATCCAGGGTTCTGCACTCACGTCCTGGAGGATTAGAGGCATGCCTCTTTGCACTCTTGATCCTTCTCATAGCTGATTCCACTACAATAGAGTGGTGAGGAAGCTGAGTCTTATGGAAACCAGGACAGGGAGAGACTCGACACATAGTATCCAGTCTGCGAGAATGGGGAGAGGTGGTAAGAGGTGTCTCCCACATCCTTAACATGAGATCATATAAAATCTCATGAATGGGCAAGGTAGCTGCCTCCTTAGGAGTTTTGGGATATTGTAGAATTTCCAACTCCTTGGCCCTTGGCTCTGTTTCAGGGGCCACAGTAATGGACAGGCCCCAAGCCACCTCCCTGATAAAATCCTGGAAGGAAATATCCTCTGGAGGAGACATCCTGCGTTTAGGGGAGGACAGCTCCTCTGGGAGAAGCATCGCTGCATCGACAGAACTGTCAGAATCCTCAGATTCTTCTGAGGACTCAAAGTACCGTCTGTACGGATGCTCTTGAAGAGCCCGATACCCGTACCGACCGAAGTCGGTACCGGGAGTAACCAGTACCAGGGTATCGGTACCGGAGGTCATCGGATGACTGGGTACCGGCAAAGCAGACACCGATGCCGATGCTATCGGTACCGATGCCAGGGCCGGTACCGGTGGAATTGTCTGTCGCAGTTCCGAGGGCATCGATGCCGCAAGGAGAGCCGCCAGACTGTGCTCAATAGCCAGGACTCTCGGGTCTATCGACGCTGCCAATGCCTGGATGTCGGTACCGGAGGAGACCGCCGGTACCCCAGAGCATGGCACCAGTAGTTCTGCCGAGGTTGAGGCCTCGAGAACATCCTGGAACCCCGATAATGCTTTGGAAGCTGAAGCCTCCCGCCGGGGTAATTTTGCCGGTGCAGAATCCTCAAGGGCAACGCCAGAGGCATCTCGATGCTTAGAAGGAGATCTACCCTTTGAGGACCGGCTGGACTTATGTTTAGTTACCTGAGATCCACAGGAGGAAGAAGCCGCCCTGAAAGACGTCGATGCCACCAAAGCTGCATCAGAGGGAAACAGGGTACTGAGCTTAGCAGCTCGGTTCTGCCGACCTCTTTTAGACATCAGGACATACAATCCGTGATGGAGTGGTCAGGACCTAAACATTTTAAACACCATTCATGGGTGTCGGTGACGGAAATGGTACCGCCACACTTGGTGCACTTTTTGAAACCTGAGACAGGTTTCTCCATGGTAAGGAAGTTTTTGGGCCTAAGGCCCAAAAAGGCGCGTGCACCTGAAGAAAAAGAAAAAAGAGAATATATATATATATATTTTTTAAAGACAGAAAGAAGAAAAAAACCGAGCGGTACCGGTAAAGCGTCGAGGAAGGCAGACGCGACCACAAAAAAGAAAGAAATAAAAAAGAATTCTTCTGCGGTGACAGGAACACGACCTGCTGGCTCCGTGGTAAAAGAAGAACTGGAGAGAGGCAGTTCGGAAAGGTGGAAAGGCAGCACGCAGGCGCTGTGGGATGCTCCCAAAAGCTTTCTAATTGGACGCTGGGGAGCGTTCCCACGCAGGCTCCGTCGGTACCGACGATACCCATATGTGATGACTACATTCCTGCTTGTTCCTGGAGATTAGAGTTGGTCTCGGTTTCCAAGATAGTATTTTTAAACACCCATGCTTGATGTAAATCTTTAACCTTTGCAACTGCTCCTTTTAGTTGTTTTTCCTCATTTTAACATAGTTTCCCTTTTGAAAGTTAAAATGTAGTACTGTGGATTTCCTTACCATCCTTCCTCCATTTATTAAATCAAACGCGATCATGCTATGATCACTATTGCCAAGTGGCACCAACACCCTTCTCTTGTACCAGATCTTGTGTTCCACTAAGGACTACTTCCAAAATGGCTTCCCCTCTGGTCGGTTCATGAACCAGCTGCTCCAAGAAGCAGTTATTTATTTCATCTAGAAACTATCTCCCTAGCATGTCCTGCCATGACACTGACCCAGTCAATACCGGAGTAATTGAAATCACCTATTATTATTACTGAACAGTAACTTTTGTTAGCTTCCCTGATTTCTTTGAGCATTTCATCATCCATATGTTCAATCTGGCCAGGCAGTCGATAGTACACCCCCACTGACATTGCCTTCCCCTTCCCCTTTTCACATGGAATTTCAATCCATAGAGATTCTACAGAGTATTTTGTTTCTTGCAAAACTTTAATCCTTTGTGACTCAATGCTCTCTCTGTGTTAGAGTGCAATCCCACCAACAATTTGATCTGCTCTATAATTACATATAGTTTGCACCCAGGTATATCAGTATGCCCACTGGCTGTCCTCCTTCCACCATGTCTCTGAGATACCAATCATATCTACCCCTCTCATTTAGTGCTATATATTCTAACTCTCCCATCGTATTTTTTTAGACTTCTTGCATTTGCATACAAGCATTTTAGAGGCTGTATTTTATTCATATTAATTTGGCTATCGGTAGCAGGGGTAATTTGGAATCTTTAAGCTCTGTCTGCTCTGTACTCAAGGGCATTTGTGCTACTTTTGTCTTTATTGGAACCTCTCAGCTGATATGTCCTAACTTCATTCTTTTACTAGTATCCTTCAAGGATACATTGTTCGAAACCATACACTCCCTGGCGACTGTCGGCTTTCCCCTCTTATCTAGTTTAAAAGCTGCTCTATCTCCTTTTTAAAGGTGAATGCCAGCAGCATGGTTCCATCCCGGTTAAGGTGGAGCCCATCCCTTTGGAAAAGCCCCTCCTTTCCCCAAAATGTTCCCTAGTTCCTAACAAATCCAAAACTCTCTTCCCTGAAGTCGTCTCATCCACGTATCCACGACTCTGGAGCTCTGAATGCCTTTTGGGTCTTGCGCTTCGAACAGAAAGCATTTCGGAGAATGCTACCCTGGAAGTTCTGGATTTGAGCTTCCTACCTAAAAGCCTAAATTTAGCCTCCAGAACCTCCCTACCCACTTTTCTATGTTATTGGTACCGTCATGTAACAAGACAGCAGACTCCTCCCCAGCACTATCTAAGACCTTGTCTAAGTGGCACGTGAGGTCCGCTACCTTCGTACCAGGCAGGCATGTTACCAGGTGATCCTCACGTCCATCAGCCACGCAGCTATCTACATGCCAATGATAGAATCACCAACTGTAACGGTTGTCCTAACTCTTCCCTCATGGGCACATGGCCCTGGAGAAACTTCTTTGGTGCAAGAGGGTTTTACATCACCTGGAGGACAGGTCCTAGCTACAGGATCACTTCCTGCCACACCAAGGTGATGCTCTCCTGTCACGCAACCTCTCTCCTTCATGGCTTTTATTTTTAAGGGTACGAGTACAGTCACAGGAAGATGGGCATAAAATGAGCAATCACACAGTAGTATCAACCCAAGATAGATACCCAGAAATTCATGGGTTACTGGGTTCAATCTTATCAGGAAGACACCAATATGTATCTTAATGCCAGAGTAGATCATTCTCTCTTCTGATCTTGAGACTGTTGCTGAAGCCCAGTAGAGGCCACAGGTCAAGAAGAACCAAGCCCCTTGTTTCTCTGCAGTTAGTGAAAACTAAAAAGAGCTGCATTGTGCAGAAAACAAAAGGCATAATCAGCACCTTCTGATTTTTACATAAAGCTCTTAAAAGTCTTTCGTATGCTAATTGATAAACCAAGATGTTTTTATATATTAAAAATATATTCAGTTATCAGTCAGCCATGTTAAATTTTTGTGGGTGTTTGTAGGTTCATTGTGCCTTTTAGGGATGAGGGAGAGGAGTTCCCTTTGCATTCTACTCAGTTGAGTTTATTCTGGGAGTATAAAATCAAGTACATATAAGAAAGCCCTGAGATCTCTGCTATTCCCTGGTTAGACAAGGTTCAGTTTACTTATACGAAAAATGGATCTCTTTCAGGTGAGTGACAGCTAATGGTGTGTCTTCAGTAATTAGTAAGCTGAACCCATCTGTATATCTGCTGGAGCCTTGCCCTGTAGGCCTGATTATAGGTGGCAAGGATGGGAACACATGGCACAGTGAGCCCGAGTAGTTATAGTCTCAGAGCTCCAAAGCATGATCACTCCATATTTACATCTTTTGGACACCTCCCCACCCCTTGCTCAGACTGGGCTGAGCATTCTGTGAAGTGCTGCACTTTACATTTGGCTAGTTCTTGCCTTCATTCCTGCCATTAATGTCTTGTAAAGTGTCCAAGAAGAACCAGTAGAAGACCCGTGCCATGAAAAGCAAAACAGAAGATCATCCAACTGGGCCATGCACTCTCCAGCATGTGAGGTGGCGCCTCTGGTTGCAGATATAACAGGGATGTTTGTAAAGGCCTAGGAGACAAAAACTGCTAAGATTTTGGCAAAGCTAGACGGGGTGACTAGCTCCTTAGAAGGTTGCAATTGGTGGCTCACTGATATGGAGCAGAGAGTTGGAAGATATGGAGGACAGCACAGACGGCTGCAGTGGAGTTGGCATCTTTAAAAAAATTGCTTTGTCAGCCTGTGAGGACAAACTTGATTTTGAGACAGGGCACCTCTGATTCATTGGATTACTATAGGATTTAGTGAAGGAAGAACTTTAGCGGGTTTTTGAAACCTGGCTCCCCCGGAACTGAAACCAGAGGAACAATTGCAGTCTATGATGATTGAAAAGGTACACAGTGAGCCCATGGCACGCAGAGCCCTTGTGTTCATGCACTGTCCTGGTAAAATTTCTAAATTTGGCTCAACAAGAAAGGAGCTTTGAGAGAAGTCTGGAGAATCCAGATATAACATGAGGGAGAAAGAATTCTTTGGATCAAAGATTACGCTATGAGGGTTATGGTGTTTTGTCATGCATTTGTTCCCATCTGCACTAAGCTGCATGATAAGATTTGTGCTCAACTATCTCTCCTACCTCTACATATACCACAATGACCCTGCTAAACTGTTTCCTACCTTGAAGGAAGCCCAAAGAGAGGAGTGGCCTAGTGGTTGGGGCAAGTTATCTCAGGCCGGAAGGTCGGGGGTTCAAATCCCACTAGAGGACAGCAACCTTGGGCCGGAAGGACTGGGGTTTCTAGTCCCAAAGGTGCTCCTTGTGGTCTTGGGCAAACCACTTAACCCTCCATTGCCCATGTTCCCTATAAGTATTAGTGTATGTGTCTCATATCCCCTCGTGTTAAATGTATCCCCCAATTGTGTTGTGACCACTTTGACTGAAGGATAAGGTGGTATACAAAACTGTCTAAATAAAGGTTCCTAGAGAATCTGGAGTTTTCCAAGAATTGACTGTTCAGTTTAGAGACTTGGATGGACCTACAAGACTCCCATTTGATGTAGTAGTTTGGCTTGTGGATTAAAGTTGCCTGTCCTTTTATGTCTCTGGGCCTTAGGAGACTCTCGATAGATGGCATGGTATAACAATTCTCTGTCCTGGACTTCCCAGGGTACTGGAAGGATCCGTAACTTCATAGTGGACTTGGTAACAAATACTAACTGCTCATTTTCCTGATTTGGACTATTGATCTAGATATATTTTTTTAATATAGTTTTTGTGTGGGTTTGTGTGATATGTTGTGTGTGCTAGGGTGGACGATGTTGGGATCATATTAGTCTGTGAAAGAGAATAAGAGGGTTTATCATTTATTAAAATTTGATGGACTGACATTGGTCAGGCAAACAGAGCACTCAGGAGGATATGGTTGCAAAGGAGTGGAGGGCCACTGCCTCCTGAAAGAGGGAATAGGAGCCCGTACCCCACTGCTTGTTCACAGAGAACATGGCAACCTGATTGTCTGTCTGTATGAGGACCGGGAGGTCACTCAGGAGGTGGCGGAAGGCCTGAAGAGCCAGGAAGATGGACCTTAGCTCAAGGATATTGATTTGTAAGAGGGATTCCTCTGGGGACCAGGTGACTTGGGTGCACTGGCCCTCACAATGTGCGCCCCAGCCTACAAGGGAGGCGTCTGTCGTCAGAACCCTCTGAGGGGTTGGTGCCTGGAAGGGCATCCCTGCCCTGAGGCAATGTAGGGACTGCCACCAGGTGAAGAAGGCTGCCAGCTGGTGGGTGACCTTCAGTCTTTCCCTCAGCCTGCCCACTGTCTGCGTCCACTGGGAATAGAGGCACCACTGGGCTGCCCGCATATGTAGGCAGAACAGAGCATAATGTGAACTGTTGAGGCCATATGGCCTAGCAGGCAGAGGAGTAGGTGAGCTGGCACCTTACTGGAGTTCTGCACTTCCCTTGTCAGCTGCATCAAGCGGTGGGCTCTCTCTACGGGAAGGAAGGCCCTTACTTGCAGAGTGTCCAGCTGGGCCCCTATGAATTCCAAGTCTTGGGCCGGAGAAAGGCTGGATTTGGGGTAGTTGATGATGAACCCAAACTGCTGCAGGGTGTGGAAAGTGAGCCTTGTGGCCCACCTGGCCTCGAGATGTTGCTGCTTCTGATGAGCCAGTCATCCAGGTAAGGGAAAACATGGGCCCCTTAGAGGCGCACATCGGTGGCTACGACCAGGCATTTTGTAAAGACCCTTGGAGAGGAGAGGCGGCGAGGCCGAACAGCAGCACCCTGTACTGGTAGTGCTGCCCCCCACCACAAATCTCAGGTAATGCCTATGGGAGGGGGTGGATCAGTATGTGGGTGTAAGCACCCTTAAGATCTCAGGAGCAGAGCCAGTCTCTCTGGAGGAGGTAGGGCAGCAGTGTCCCAAGGGAGAGCATCTTGAACTTTTCCCTCACCAGGAACTTGTTCAAATTGCGCAGGTCCAGGATGGGCTGGAGACTCCCTGTTCTTTTTGGGACAAGGAAATACCTTGAGTAGAACCACTTTTCCCCAGAGGTGATGGGATACCGGTTCCACCGCCCAGTCCCTGTGAGTTCTGTGGTGAGCAAGGCCTGGTGGAGGAGAGTCTGTGGTGGCTCTCCTAGGAAGAAGTCTGAAAGGTTCTGCTGCAGATGGAGGAAATACCCCTCCTGCACCATCCGCAGAACCCACTGGTCTGTGGTGATGCAGGCCCATCTGTGGGCAAAAAAGGCCAGTCGATCCCCTATGGGCTGAGGTGGGCCTCCTGGGGTAGAGGACACCCAGCCCAGGGAGTCAAAAGCTTCCCCCGGGATTTTGTGGGAGCTGGTGTCTGGGGCTTGGGAGCCATGGGCTTCCTAGGCCCGTTTCCCTGGCCTTTTGGCTGTGAGGACTGGTGAGGCTGTCCCGAATAAGGCTGGTAGTGGCCAGTCTGGGAGTACCCTTTTTTCTTGGGGAAAAAGGGCTTCCCCCCCGCCCCCCCCCCCCCCGAGGAATTATTTCCTTGGGAGACCAGAGGTCTTTTTTGGACAGCCTCTGCTAGGTCACTACCTCGGTCTCAATCTCCACAGCCTTATCAGACATTGGTTTGCCGAATAGGTTCTCACCATTGCAGGGGACATCCAGGAGCTTTTCCCGTACCTATTGCTCTAGGTCTGTAGCCATGCCTGGCCGCAGACTCAAACCCTTCATAAGCGGCCTGGGATAGGAATTTGGAAGTGTCCTGGATGCCTGCTGCTAGGGACTGGAACCTTTGCAGAGGTTCCCTGGCAAGGCCCACCGAGGACCCTGTATCAGGCACTTAAGGTACATTACAAGGTACAATTTGCATGCCTGTATTCGGCACCCGAGCACGGCGCCCTGGTAGCACTTGCGCCCTATGGTGTTGAGGGCCCAGACTTCCCTGCTGAGGGGAACTGAAGAGGTGGTCTTCTGACTCTTCAGTTTTTGCATGGAGGACTCAAGCACCATCGAGTTGTGGGGGAGTTGGGGCTTATGGAACCTGGGGCCCTTCTAGACATGATAGATGGCATCCAGGTGCCGACTGACCACCGGCACCGAAGCAGGGAACTCCCACATCTGTAGGAGCAATCTCTCAAGGATGTGTGGAATCGGCACTGTGAGTCTCCCCTTGGGAGGGGAGTCATATTGTAGGTTCTCGAGCTTGTTGGTGTGTGGGTCCTCCTCTGACTCAGTCTGGATCAAAAGAGCCCAGGCCATGTCACAAACAAAGTCATGAAAAGCCACGTCCTCAGGCAGGGAGTGGCGCCGAGGCTCCGGGGGAGATGGCTCAGAGGGAACATCCCCGTGTCAGGAGGTCTCCGGAAAGGCCTCATCCTTGGTCTCCCAGTCAGAGCCCGAGGGCATCAAGGGGCGGCTCTGAGGAACTGGGCCCCCTCGGAGGACCTGGGGTCAGACTCCCGGAAACTCGCCGGAGAGGACCGGAACCCCGGAGCAGCATTATAGAGACCTCGATCAATGCTGAGGACTTTCCCAAGGCTGGTGGCACTCGATGTCCAGTTCGATGACTGGAGGCTCCCCCGAGACTGGGGGACCAGGTGTCGGGGCTGATGATGCCTTGGGGGGGGGGGGGGAGGCTGACATCAATGCTAGTTGCAAGGCCAAGATGGAGGAGAGAGACTCCGCTCCATGGCCACCATGTGGGACGAAGCCTGATGGCTCTGCAGCACTCGGTGTGGACACCGAAACCCTTGGGTCTGACGACAGCACTCCGGAGAGTGCGTCCTCGAGGAGGACTATAGGTTCACAGGCCTTGGCGCAGTCTCTGCTGGCTGAGGACTCTTATCTAGAGACTTTCTGAGGGTGATGCTCGGAGTCGCCCGAGAGCCCTTGCCAGGTTTGATTGGAGGCACTTCCTTCTTTTTGGGAGGGTCTGGGGCTGCACCAAAGGAGCCGCTGCCATGGGACTCCGAGGACGCCCGTACCTCTTGCGAAGGGCCGGCTTCGGGGCTCAGAGATGGGGAAGCCAGGGCAGAGTCAGACCTTGGGAAAAGCTTCCCCTGCAACTTAGACTGCCTCCTATTGGTTTTAGGGGGTCATAGCTTGGCACCAGTTGCAGGTAGAACTGTCGAGGTCCGGGTCCAGGCAGCAGATGCAGCAGTCGTGAGTATCAGTTACTGAGATAGTCTCTCTGCAGTGGTTGCATTTCTTGAACCCACCGGGAGTCATGGTGGGAAGACGCCCAGCCAGGGTCAAGGACCCCCGAGCGTAAAAAGGAGTGAAGGCCTGTCGAGGTGGAACCTAGAGGAAACATGGGAAAAAAGGGTGGTGCCGCCTCGAGGTGGGAAGGGAAATGGACAAAAGGAAGGAATTAAAGAATTTTTTTCAGACGAATAGAGAATCATGTCCGTTGGGCTCCGCGGAAAAAAGGAGACTGAGCAAGATGGCACCCTTTGGTGGGAAGGGGACCACACATGCATGGTAGCATTCCCAAAGGCTTTCTTTGAAAGCTGGGGAAATGCTCCACACAGGCTCCATCGGTGCAGACGTCACCTATGTGCGAGGACTGATTCCTGCTTGTTCCTGGAGAATCCATGAAATCTGGTTAACCAAATGCAGGTCTCAGGTGGATTGCACGCCAAATGCTTGAGTGAATAAGTAAGTTTTCAGGAGCTTCTTAAAGGCGGGGAGTGGAGGTTCCAGCTGAAGTTGGGAGGGGAGGCAGTTGCAAAGGTCAGGGACTATACAGAAAAAGGCTGAACGGAGAGAGATTTAGTGTTTGACCCGCACAGGGGAAGAAAGGACCAGGCGATTATCTTGGAGAGAACGGAGGCACTGTTGAGGCACATAAGGGATGGTCAAAGCAGAGAAACACAGCGAGGCATGGTTGTGAAGGGCTTTATGGGAGACTGAGTATTTTTAAGTGGATCCTTTGAGGGAAAGGGAGCCAGTTGTGTTGAATGAGGAAGGGTGTGACATGATCAAATTTCCTGAATGAGGGCCCGGATGGCAGTGTTCTAGATGGATTGTAAATGCTTTAACTGATGTTGAGGAACGAGTGGACATATAGGTAAGGAGCGTGGATGACTCTGTGTAAACAGTGTATGATTCTGGGGTGCTTAGAACCTATCGGACTAGAGTGGAGAGCTTTGGAATTTTGGACATATATGGCTACAGATCTCAAAGTAAAGTGAGTTTCTGCATGCTTAAATGAGACTATAATGTTGAGGGTAGGCTATGGGGAGAGTAGAAGGGGAAAGGTCCACAGCCACTATTAGTAATCTGTGAACTATATTTAAAATCATCTGTAGTATCGGAAGACTGGAGAATGGCCCTTATAATGCCAATTTTTAAAAAAGGGTTCCAGATGTGATCCGGAAAACTACAGACCAGTGAGACTGACGTCAGTACTGGGTAAAATGGTAGAAACCATTATAAAGAATAAAATTACTGAACATGTAGATAGTCATGATTTAATAAGAGAAAGTCAACATGGATTTAGCCAAGGAAAGTCTTGTCATACTAATCAGTTACATTTTTTTGAAGGTGTGAACAGGTAGACAAAGGTGAGCTGGCTGATATAGTGTATTTGGATTTTCAGAAGGCCTTTGACAAGGTCTCTCATGAGAGACACTTAGCCAAATTAAAAAGTCATGGGATTGGAGGCAGCGTACTACTGCAGATCAGAAACTGGTTAAAAGTTAGAAAGAGAATAGGGCTAAATGGCCAATTTTTTCAATGGAGAAAAGTGAATAGTGGAGTACCCCAGGGATCTGTGTTGGGCCCACTGCTTTTTAACATATTCATAAATGACCTGAAAACAGGAATAAGAATGAAGTGATCAAATTTGCAGATGACACAAAATTATTCAAAGTTGTTAAAACAAAAGAGGATTATGAAAAATTGCAAAAGGGTCTTGATAAATTGGAAGACTAGACGTCCAAATAGCAGATGAAATTTAATGTGGACAAGTGCAAAGTTATGCACCTAGGAAAATGCAAGGTTCCACATTAGGAACAACCACCAAGAAAAAAAGATTTGGGTTTCATCGTGGATAATATGTTGAAACCCTCCACCCAGTGTGCAGCAGCGCCCAAGAAAGCAACTAGAATGCTAGGAATCATAAGAAAAGGAATGGAGAATAAAATCAAGGATTTAATTAGGCCTCTCTATCATTCCATGAGGCAACCGCACCTTGAATACGGTGTGCAATTCTGGTCGCCATATCTTAAAAACAATAACGTTATTAGAAAAGGTACAGAGAAGAGTCTCCAAAATGGTAAAGGGGATGCAAGGATACCCCTATGAAGAAAGGCTTAAATGATTAGGACTCTTCAACCTGGAAAAGAGATGGCTGAGGGGAGATATGATAGAGGCCTATAAATTAATAGAGTGGAACGGGTAAATGTAGATTGGTTGTTTACGCCATCAAAAAGTAGAAAGACTAGGGGATACACGAAGAAGCTACAATGTAATCCATTTAAGACTAATAAGAGAAAATACTTTTTCACTAAACATTTATTTTATTTTATTTATTTAGCTGTATTTATATACCGCCTTTCACCGGGTCAAAGCGGTGTTACATGGGGGTGGGGGAATTAACTACAAGGGTGGGGCCATCACCGGGGAGGCAACATTGATGATTTTGACATAGGAAGGACTTTGGACACAGGACAAACGTTGGACATAGACAGGTTAGGGTAGCTTTGGGTTAGAAGTTCATTGTGGATGAGATCGGGGGTTTGTGGGTTTTACGGTGGGTCTCGAGTTGAAGTATTCCTGAAAGAGGATGGTTTTTAGCTGTTTTCTGAAAGTTAGAAGGTCGGTATTGCATCTGAGATAGCTTGGTAGAGAGTTCCATAAGGACGGAGCATAAAGTTCGAAGGCTCGATTGCAGGTCCGTTGTGAGCATTTGGTTCTTTTGTGAGGGACAGTGAGGAAAATGCTGGAGGTTTGTCTAGTAGATCTGCCGTGGGCTGGATGAGCCAGTAGGGTGCGAAGCTGGGTGTCTTGTGTTTGATGGATAGCTTTGTGGGTGAGTAGGATGGCTTTGTATTTTGTCCGTGCTTCGAGGGGGAGAATGTGTAGTTCTTTCAGAATTGGGGTGATATGGTCGGTTTTCTTTGCCCTCTGAATGATTCTTGCGGTGGTGTTTAATGCAGTTCTGAGGGGGTTGGTGTGGGTGGCTGGAAGGCCATGGTAGATTATGTTGCAGTAGTCCAGATGTGGGAGTGTCATGGCTTGCATCACATGTAATCAAACTTTGAATTCGTTAGCGGAGGATGTAGTAAAAACTGTTAGTGTAGCTGGGCTTAAAAAAAGGTTTGGATAAGTTCCTGGAGAAAATATCTATAAACCATTATTAGAGGACCCGGGAAATCCACTGCTTGCCCCAGGACAAGCACTGGGGAAGCTTTCTGCCTTTTTGGTAACCTGCCAGGTACTTGTGACCTGGATTGGCCAGATGAAAACAGGATACCGGGCTTGATGGACCTTGGTCTGAGTCAGTATGGCATTTCTTATGTTCTTACGTTATGTTATGCTCATCTATTGCGGAGTTCAGCTGGTGGGTTGTTTGGTGGGAGTGTATGCTCTTAGGCTAGGGGAAGCACCACTCAGTTGCTATTAGATTCCTGAATTCTGCATGACTGTCCTAAGTGTATGCTTATGGGTAATCCTCAAATAAAGCTGTTGTCACAGAATGTTCATGGACAGGATTTTGCCTGGTAAAATTCTGCATACACTTCATAATCTAAGAGCAAGCATAGTCTTGCTCCAAGAAGCTGATATGGATGGGGCAGACCATGTAAAACTCTGGAGATGGTGGGTGGGACAGGTTTTTAGGGCTTCCTCTAGTTCTAAAAAAGCTGGCGTGGCTATTTTGATTCAAGAAAGTGTGGAGAATTTGACCCAATTCAGGAGATTGAAGGTGAGGAGGATTATCGTGATAGAGGAAAATTGAATGGGATCCATGTTGCTATTTAAAATTTGTACACAGAGTTTCAACCTGGCTTCTGAGTTCTTTAAATCAATTACTCGATATCTAGATTGTGTCTGCTGATCATCTATTAGTGGGAGGTAACTGTCTCTCCTTGATTCTCTGGCAGACAGATTGACACTGCAGGAGACAAGCCCTCGCAATCAACAAAAAGCGTGCTACATATTTGTGAATGCTTTGATTTGCTGGATGTATGGAGAGTCCTGCACCAACAGGAAGAAGATTTCTCAGACATCTCAAGCCCCTGTCTAGGCTTGATTTTTATTTTTTTTTAAATATATATTCAGATCCCTTTTGTCAAGGGTTGATTCTTCCTTTTTATGGCCTACTGAACTTTCGGATCATGCCTTTGTTAGTATGGCATTACGATGGAGTGAGGCAAGCAGGGCTAGTGCAGCAGTTTCCCTGGTGCCTTTATGGAGACCAGAAGTTCCATATCTTTTTACATCAGAGGTCAGATGAGTTTGTTACTTACAAGTGAACAAAGTTATCTTATACTTTTTGGAAGACAGCCAAAAGCAGTAGTGCACTCAGACATTTTGTGGCCTGCTGAAATATGGAAATTGCTAGTCAAGTTGTATGATTGGAACAGCAAGCTAGAAGGGAAAGGATGCAATTGACATGCTGCCCCCTCTGTGAATGCCCCAATGGCCACTCAGGTCGAACTGAAATTACTTTTTAATCAGCATGCCAAGAAGACCCTCTTCTTCTATAAATATAAGTTGTATCAACATGTGGAAAAAGTCATGAAAGTTGCCTTCGGTGCTAATCCTACATTGCAAGAGGCAACGGCACATGGTCTCCCTGAAAGAGGAAGATGGTAGGTAGATCACCAAAGGGCTAGAAACTGCTTCAGTCTTCTAAACTTTCTATGAACAACTATATTCTAGAGCAGGGGTGGCCAACTCTGGCCCTGGTGCACCACGATCCAGCCTGGTTTTCAGGATGCCCCTAATGAATATTCATGTGATATATCTGCATATAATGAGACGCAGTGAATGCAAATATACCTCATGAATATTTACTAGGGACATCCTGAAAACCAGACTGGATCGTGGTGCACTAGGACCAGAGTTGGTCACCCCTGTTCTAGAAGAACTGGGGACACTTGGGTTTCAGTACATATTTAGAGGGAGTAGAACTGTTTAAACTTGGAGCAGAACATAGAAAAGCTTTGAATGCCCCAACTGGAGAAGAAGAGCTAGACAGAGTGATTTACCCCTTCAAGTTAGGAAGAGTTCCGGGCCCAGATGGGTTCAGTAAAGAATGGTATAAACTCCTTCGAGATAGACAGCCCTCCCCCCATGTGCATCTTTTCTCACTTAATTGAGCATGGGACTTTTTCTTATGCTTCTAACCAGACAATGATTATTTTTATCCCCAAAGGGGGGAGGAACCTCTTACCATCCTATTTCATTTCTCAGTTGTGACAATAAGCTTCTGACTAAGCTCATGGCAGATCACCTGACACATTTAAGGCCAAAATTGATCCACAAGAGTCAAGAGAACTTGTGAGGAGACAATACCCAGTATTAAACTTGTGGAAAATCTTGGCCTTAATGAAGTTTTTTTAAAGTTAAAAGCCTGCACTTGACATTTTACCGCCACACATTTATTGGCTGTGCCATTTCGGATCCGGACTCACCTGATCTCCTTTGTGTTTCTTTACCATTTCCCCTAAACATATCCCTGTGTCTATAGCTACTGTGTTGTCTGTCTTGAGAAACAAAGAAGCTGGTACACACACTGGTGGTAAGACAAGTCTTTATTAACCCCCGATGCGTTTCGGCCACTGGGGCCTTCTTCGGGAAGTACAAACCTCAAAATAACATAAAAAACAAAAATAAATACATACATACATACCCATACATAAAACTAATAAACATCTATATAAAAAAACATGGAACATAGAAATATGCCCAAGTTTTTATATGGCGATTTGCATGTTCAATTTCAATAGCGATACACCATGTTGACTATTGATTTTTCCTTCTCCCTTTGATTGGAAGGTTTGTCTCACGTTTCTGAAGCAGACCCTTGCCCTCTGTTTTTGGTGCGAGTCAGACTCGGCAGTTTTAAAAGTCTGACAGTGTGCACATATGGTCTGCTATTCTTAACACAGTCAGCTTGTACTGCTCTCTGCGAGGTAAGAGTAGTTACTCACCTGTAACAGGTGTTCTCCAGGAGCAGCAGGAATCAGTCCTCACATATGGGTGTCATCGGCGCCGATGAAGCCCCAGCAGAGCATTTCCCCAGCTTTCTATGAAAGCCTTTGGGAATGCAGGCACGCATGCGCGGTTCCCTTCCCGCCTAAAGGTGCCATCTTACCTCAATCAAATGACATAGCTAAGAACAGCACACAAAAATGAAAAATAAAGTATGTACAACTGCAACTCCAAGGGGAGGAGGGAGGGTTGTGAGGACTGATTCCTGCTGCTCCTGGAGAACACCTGTTACAGGTGAGTAACTACTCTTTCTCCAGGACCAAGCAGGAAGTCAGTCCTCACATATGGGTGACTCCCCAGCTCTGGGCTACGAGGAACCCAGGCTGAACAAGAGAACTCCCTCTAGTCCCAGCTGCAAAGAAAGGCTTTTCAAAGACACAACCTCCACCGGTAGCCCAACAGAGGGCAGGAGTTGCCTAAACCTCAAAGAGATTCCGGAGTACTGCCTGGCCAAAAGCACTATCCCTATGCGACTCCCTCTCTAGGCAGTAAATGGGCTGCAAAAGTCTGGCTTGAAGACCAAGTTGCAGCCCTGCAGATGTCTACCAAGGGCACAGAGCGGAGATGAGCCACTGAGGCAGCCATTGCCCTGACACGATGGGCCGTGACCCTACCCTGCAAAGGAAGGTCAGCCGCCTTATAAGCCCAGGTGATACAGTCAGCCACCCAGATGGACAAGGTACGCTTGGACACAGCCAACCCCAACTTATTGGGGTCAGAACATACGAAGAGCTGAGTAGCCCTTCTATGCCCCTGCGTACGGTCAAGGTAGAAGGATAAGGCCCTCCTACAGTCCAGGGTATGCAGGACTGCTTCAGCCTGGCTAGCATGAAGCCTAGGGAAGAATGTTGGAAGAACCACCTCCTGATTGAGGTGGAAAGAGGAGACAATATTAGGGAGGAACTTTGGATGAGTCCTGAGGACTACCCTGTTCCTGTAAATCCTGGTGTAAGGCCTGTCACAGACCAGGGCCTGAAGCTCACTTACTCGCCTAGCCAAGATAAGGGCTATCAGGAAGAGCGTCTTCCAGGAGAGGAAGCAAAGTGGACAAGTAGCCATCGGCTCAAAAGGTGGGTGAGTCAGTTGCTGCAAGACCACACTGAGCTCCCACTCAGGGGCAGGAGGACGGATGGGAGGCTTGAGCAAAAGCAAGCCCCTGAGAAAACGGGACACCAAGGGGTGACCAAATAGAGATTGTCCCTCTACCAATGAGTGGTGAGCTGCTAGAGCTGAGAGGTGGACCCGAACAGAATTGGACTTAAGGCCCTGATTGGATAAGTGCAGTAAGTACTGAAGAACTACTGGTACAGTACAGGAGAAAGGATCCTCTGTACGTAGGTGACACCACACAGAAAACCTTTTCCACTTGAGAGCATAGGTCTTCCTAGTGGATTGTTTCCTGGAGGCTAGGACAACCTCTTCAACTTCCTGAGGTAGGCCCCAGGGAGCCAAAACTACCCTTGCAACCTCCAGGCCATCAAATTGAGAGACTTGAGATTGGGGTGCAGAAGGGAACCCTGGTCCTGTGTGAGAAGGTCGGGTTGCAACCCCAGAGGCAGTGAAGGATCCACCGCCAGTTGAAGCAGAAGAGGAAACCAAGGCTGTCTCGGCCACCTGGGAGCTACCAGCAGGACCGAGGCCTTGTCCTGGAGAATCTTGAATAGGGTTCGGGCCACCAAGGGCGTGGGAGGAAACGCATAGAGGAGGCCCTGAGACCACGATATCAGAAAAGCATCCGCTGCTGTCCACAGAGGATGTGGTTGCCTGGAGCAGAACTGTGGCAGTTGCTTGTTGATGGGGCTGGCAAAGAGATCCATCAAAGGGAGACCCCATCTCAGGAAGATTTTCTGAACTACTGAAGGATGAAGCTGCCACTCGTGGGGCTGCAGTATCCTGCTTAATCTGTCTGCCAGGTAGTTGTCCTGGCCAGGAAGGTACACAGCCCTGAGGAGCATGTTGTGCTTCAGGGCAAAAGAACAAAGGGCCTGAGCTTCCCGACAAAGGATCCTGGACCCAGTTCCACCCTGTTTGTTCACATAAAACATGGCAACTTGGTTGTCTGTCTGAATCAGGACAGACTGTTGAGCCAGGGTAGGAGTGAAAGCTATGAGTGCTAATCAAATAGCTCTGAGTTTGAGGAGATTGATCTGCTGTGCAGCTTCCCAGGGAGACCAGAGGCCCTGGGTGCACTTGCCCAGACAATGCGCTCCCCAGCCTTGCAGGGAGGCATCTGTTAGCATCACAGTGTAATATGGAATCTGAAAGGGCACCCCTTTCAGCAGATTGGGTGGGTGTAGCCACCAGTTGAGGGAGTGCAGAAATTGTCTGGACACCCTTATCCTGTCTCTGAGGCTGCCTGTGGCCTGTGACCACTGAGACCGAAGGCACCACTGTGCAGGCCTCATATGGAGCCTGGCATTGGGGGTCACATGTACTGTCGAAGCCATGTGGCCTAGAAGCCGCAGGCAGAGTTTGGCGGAGACCAGGGACCTGCTGAGAAACTGACTTGCCAAGGCCATTAACCTTCGAGCTCTGTTTTCTGGCAACCTTGCCCCTATGAACTCCAAGTTCTGGGAAGGGAGCAAAGTGGACTTTGCGAAGTTTATGACAAACCCCAGGCGTTGTAGAAGAGCAATAGTCCTGAGGGTGGCTTGATTGGTCTCCTGACATGTCTGACCCCTGATGAGCCAGTCGTCCAGATAGGGGAAGACAAAGATGTCCTGATTTCTCAGGTAGGCCGCCACCACTGCTAAGCACTTGGGGGCGGAGGTGAGGCCGAAAGGCACTCTGTACTGATAATGGTTTCCTCCCACGATAAACCTTAGGTACTTTCTGTGGTCTGGATGAATGAGGATGTGAGTGTACGCATCCTTTAGATCTAAGGAGCATAGCCAATCTCCCTGCTGGAGGTAGGGCAGAAGGGTTCCAAGAGTAAGCATCTTGAACTTTTCTTTCATTAGGAACTTGTTGAGGTTCCTGAGGTCCAGAATGGGACGAAGGCCACCGGTCCTTTTGGGCACCAGGAAATACCTGGAATAGAATCCATGACCTTGCAAGTGGGGAGGCACAGGCTCCACCGCCCTGTCCACCAACAGACCCTGAAGCTCCTGACGGAGAAGGGCTGTGTGCAGAGGAGGCCTTGGAGGCTCCCCTGGAAAATATGGGGGTGGCAGTTGGTGGAAATGGACGGCATATCCCTTGTGGATTATCTCCAGCATCCAACTGTCCCCGGTGATAAGGGGCCACTGGTGGGCAAAGAGGGCGAGACGACCTCCTGTGCAGGGTTGGGAGAGCAGTGGAGGAGAGGCTATGCTCAAGGAGTCAAAAACCCCCACCCTGCGGAGTGGTAGTAGGGGCCTGAGGCTTGGGGGTCCTCTGCCTACAGGGCCCATTACCCTGGCCCTTGGCTTGCTGACCCTGGGGGGCAGCTTGGGCAGCCTGATATTGTGGGTACTGTTTGTAGGCAGTGCCCTTTCTCGGGTAAAAGGGCTTTTTACCCGAGCCCTTCTTTTTATGAAAAGGGGCAGAGATCTTCCTCGACAGCCTTGTCCGGGTGAGGTGCTCGGTCTCGAGCTAAGCGGCCTTCTCGGTCATGGGCTTGCCAAAAAGGTTTTCACCTCGGCAAGGGACATCGATCAACTTGTCCTGAACCCATGGCTCGAGGTCCGATGACTGCAGCCATGCCTGGCGTCGAGCCGCGATGCCGGCTGCCGCAACTCGGGCCGAAGCCTCGAAGCCATCGTAGGCGGCGCGGGACATGAACTTCGAGCAGTCCCGAATCCCTGAGGACAAGGTCTTAAATCTCTGCAACGGTTCCCCGGAGAGAACAGCAGAGAATCCGGCCAACTCCTTGGCCAGATCCCGCAAGTACATGCCCATATACAGCTGGTAAGACTGGACACGGCAAGCAAGCATCGAGCCCTGAAAACACTTTCTACCGACGCCATCTAGGTTTCGGGCCTCCCTGCCAGGAGGCACTGCAGAGTGCATCTTCTGACTCTTCAGACGATGCATGGCCAATTCCACAACCATGGAATGGTGTGGTAGCTGTGCCTTTTGAAACCCAGGGCTCTTCCGGAGTCGACAGATGGAATCGACCCGCTTGCTAAGAACCGGCGCCGAGGCCGGTGCCTCCCACATACGGAAGAGGAGCTGTTCCAGCATCGGAGAAACCGGGACAGTAAAGGCCTCCTTCGGAGGAGAGTCATACTGTAGGGCCTCGAGCTCTCCTCCTCGGGATCCGCCGGAATAGCCAAGGCAGTGGCCATATCCCGGACGAACTCCGAGAACCGGGTGTCCTCCGGAGGGGACCTACTCCAGGGTTCAGATTGCGGTGAGTCCGAAGGGACGCACCGAGTCTTAAAGGTATTGGGAGACTCCTCGTCCTCCATCTCCCAAGACTCCTCGTCCTCCATCTCCCAAGCCGACTCGTCCTAGGAAGAGTCAGGGTCCGACCCCGCGGGGCCCTGGAGCACCCGCCACGATGCCAGAAGCAACGGTGTTGACGCCCTTGGTCCCAAACGGGAGGTCGAGGGAGACCGCAACCGAGGTCGACTCCAAGCCACGAGGGACTCGAGTATCGGCTCGGCCTCCGGGGTCGACTTTGACGTCGATGTCCCGGTGGTCGGGGCAGATGCGCCAGACAGGTTGGCCATCAGTGCCCGCTGCTGCTCCATGAAGGCAGACATTCTGTTCTCCAAGGCTGTCATCCTGAGACTCAGCTCGGGAGACGCAGCAGCCACCGAATCGGGTCCCGGCGGCGCCAGGCCCGACATCGGCTCCCTGGGAGGAGAGTCCACGAGGACTACGGGGCTTACGTGTCCAGCAGACTCCAGCTCCATACGAGGAACTTTGGCAGGCTTCTCCGGTTCCACAGGCCTGGGGCGACAGTCGGGGGTCTTAGACCTGGCCCTCGAGGAGCCAGGGACTCTTCCGACGACGCCCCCGCGAGCCGCTTCTTCCTCTTGCGTTCCCGGTCGGGGGACCCCCTGTCCGAGGAGCTTCGATGGCGCTCGGGATCGGAATCCCGAGATGTCGAGGCCTCAGACGAGGTCCGGGCCCGGCCAGAGGCTGAGTCCGAGAAAAGCCTTTCCTTTTGCTGCTGTCGACTTCGTAGTGCCTTGGAAGACATTTTTCCACAGGCCCCGCACGACTTAGGATCGTGGTCGGGGCCGAGGTACCGAAGGCAGCAGTCGTGTGTGTCGGTGAGAGACATTAGTTTCTTACAACGATCACGCCACGAAGGGCAAAAACCGAAAAAGAAGAATCGGGCTCGATACCGGTGTACCGAACCCGGCGGGAGAGGAACCGGCATCGAACCGGTAGAAAAAAAGAGCAAAAATTGCTAAAAATCCGATTTTAACCGGGAAAACGGGACATACGTCCGACGGGCTTCACGGAAAAAAAGAGATTGAGGTAAGATGGCACCTTTAGGCGGGAAGGGAACCACGCATGCGTGCCTGCATTCCCCTGGGGAAATGCTCCACTGGGGCTTCATCGGCGCCGATGACACCCATATGTGAGGACTGACTTCCTGCTTGGTCCTGGAGAAAGGTCTCTGTCCCCTTTTATGATTACATATTTTAAGCAATTTCATTTCAGTTATTTTATATCTTGTGTTCCTCTAAACGGCGCAGTAATTTCAGTGGTTTAATTGAAGAAGTTTCCTTTCCTCTGATTTTACAAATGGTCATAAGATACAGGTATCCACCAGGTCTTCCTTCAATTTTAAAACTTTGCCATGCTTAGGGAAGGCGTTTTTTTAATACGACAAATTACAATGGTTGCCTGTCCCATTACTTCTCATCTCAATTCGTTGACAGTATAGTCCTTTAACAGTATTCATTCTTGTTTGTTTTAATGTCTGTCATTACATGTGGAAGTTTTTTTATTGCCACATTGTCAGTCATGTGGACATTAGTTTAATCATATATTTTGAATATATCATTACTTTGTTTTAATCATACCATTTTATAATTGTTTATTTATTTATGTTCTTGATATTGATATTTACCTGGTTATTAATATTTTTATATAGATGTTATTAGTTTTATGCATGGTAATTATTTATTTAATTTATGTTTATGTTATTTTGAGGTTTGTTCCACCTTAAGAAGTCTCCAGTGGCCGAAACGCGTCGGGGGTTAATAAAGACTTGTCTGAACGCCAGTGTGTGTACCAGCTTCTTTGTTTTTCAGTACGGTGCTGCCGGTACCTGCGCTCTGCTCTTGGTTTGCCTTGTGTTGTCTGTCTTGACTATATTATAAGCTCTGATGTGCAGGGACTGTCTCTTACATGTGTCTGTGCAGCGCTACGCACAAATGCTCAGTAGTAGTAGAAAAAGCTGGCAAAAACCATGCTCAAGTTTTCTCAATTGCAGGCCCAGCTTTAAAGGCATGCATTGCCAGTAAAGCTAAGGAAGGAGACTAATTTTTTGTTTCAGAAAATAAAAGAGTGGGATCTGGAGATGATCGTATCTGATTGTTTATTATTGTTTATTGTTTATTTCACATTTAATATACCGCCCCCCATAACATCGAGGCGGTTTACAAACAAAATCAATAGTTAAAAAAGAGGAAATTACAATAAATGATAGAAGGGAGGAAAGTAGAGACAGAATAAACATCCAGTTCAAAGACAGAAAACAGAGAAAGAAAACTTAGGGGGGAAAATGATTTTAAGGTGGCTAAACGGGTAGAAATGCGATGGCAAAAGCCAAAAGCAGCTTAGGTGCATAAGAAGAGGAATGGCCTGCAGGAAGGAATTGTGTGTCTGCATATGTAAGTCTCTGATAAAACCTCATCTGGAGTACTGTGTGCAATCCTGGAGACCTCACTTTCAAAAAGATATAAACAGGATAAGAGTCTGTGCAGAGGGCGAATTTAACAGACAGTGGTCTTTGTCATAAAGCATATGACGACAAATAAAGAAGAAATTTACATTACAGATCATTTTCTTGCCTAGAATCCAACTAGGCCAGTCCAGACGAGTAAGTTATGCTCTCCAGCCAGCAAGCGGAGGAAAACTAGAATTACCTCTAGTGAAGACATCAAATTTATTCACTGATGCAGCAATGAGAGAAGCCAGTATGACACTTCCCAAGCAGTAAGCAAAACTGAAAAAAATTTTAAAATTTCAGAAAACTACAAAAGTTATAAACCAACAAAAGAGGAAGCAGGGCTACAGCACAAAAAAAAATTATCCTGCTAGACCAGTCCACAGAAACCTAGAAACATGATGGCAGAAAAAGACCATATAGCCTATCCAGTCTGCCCTTCCATACCAACTACTATAGTCCCTTTTTTTCTTTTAGAGATCTTCTGTGTTTGCCCCATGCTTTGTAGAATTCAAATACTGTCCCAGTCCCTACTTTCTCCACTTGGAGTTTATTCTATGCATCTAGCACTCTTTCCATAAAGAAATATTTCCACATATTACTTCCGAGTCTATCCCCTTTCATCTTCATCCTATGCCCCCTCATTGCAGAACTCTTTCAATTGAAAGATGCTGTCCCCCTGTGCATTTATATCATGGAGATATTTAAATACCTCTATCATACTGCCCCTCCTGCCTTTCCTCCAAAGTATAAATACTGAGGATCTTTAAGTCTATTCCCATATGCCTTATGACGAAGGCTACTGACCATTTTGGTAGCCAACCTCTGCATCGACTCCATCCTGTTTATATCCTTTTGAAAGCGCAGTCTCCAGAATTGAACACAATACTCCAAATGGGGTCTCACCAAAGATTTATACAAAGGCACTATCATCTCCTCCTTCCTGATGGCCATTCCTATCCTTATGCACCCAAGCATCCTTCTGGCTTTCGCCATCACCTTTTCTACCTGTTTAGCCATCTTAAAATTATCCGAAATAATCATACCCAGATCCTGCTCTTCTTTGGTGGACAAATGTATTTCACCCCCTATATTGTGGAGTTAAATGCATGAACCTGCATTTTTTTAGCATTAAATCTCAGCTGTCAAATTCTTGACCATCCTTAAAGCTTTGCTAGATCTCTCATGTCATCTACTTCTTCCTGGGTATACACTCTATTGAAGATTTTGGTATCATCTGCAGAGAGGCAAACTTAACTGACAGCCCATCTGTAATATCATTAACAAATATGTTAAAAACAATTGTACCAAGGACAGATTCCTTCAGCACACCACTGGTCAACATCCCTCTCCTCAGAGAGAGCTGTGTTATCAGAGCACTAGGAACCCCAAAAGGGCTGCCACGTTTTGGTTTAAACCAGAAGACGACTCTTAGCCAAACTCCATGCAGAGTCCAGCTTGTCCTGACAGAGTATACAGTCGAGTGAGGACCTGCTGGAGGAGGTTCATTACCCAAAGGTTCAGGACTAGCCTGGAGGGACGCTAAGGAACCCTCCAATGCCTCAGGTAGAAAAATAGATTGCGAGCCCTTCAAGGAAAAGGGAAATATATAGACAGTACCTGAATGTACACCGTTTTGACTTCTAGAAAAGTGGTATATAAACCTAGTTCAATAAATAAAAGTCATCCCTATGAAACAGACGGATCAGATTGATCCTCACTTTCCACCAGGAAATCTCCTTCCACTGCTGACTCACCAGCTGGAGATAGGGGATTCTCTTCAGGGATAAGGCACAGCTCCCAAAGGTTTGAACTTAGGCACTTTACCCCCTTGCCACCAGGTGGTCTCGAGTCCACCATAGGGGAGGTCAGGGCATCAAACCCCCATAAAGCACCACCCTAAATAAAGGCATAGAGAGGGGTGACGTGCATGAAGCAGCAGGTACAACCCCCAAAAAAGGCATTGGGGGGGGTAAACTGTACTGAGCAGCAGTTACAATTACTCTAGCCATCTTACTAGGCAGACTAGATGGATCATACTGGTCTTTATCTGACATCATATACTAAGTTACTATAGGGGGGCTGCCATGTAGCAAGCAGGGACTAAAAGCAGCCCACAAGTTATTTCAGCAGTTGCTGCTCAAAGCCAGCCAAGAAAGAGCCCTGGCACCCTGGAGGCAATGTTCCCTCTAATTTTCTGTAGGCTGTGTGCGCATAAAATATCAGCTGTGCAGCTTTTGAAGGAAGGTTAAATTTTGGTGTGCCACATGACAACACTCGGAGTTATATACTTTAAAATTTGACTACACGTCAGAATACAGTATGTACACCACATTGATTGCACTAGAAAATATTGTAGAACTTGTGAAAACCGTAAATGCACAACAACTTTTAAATTTTAAGACGTCTGTGTTGTTTTCTATCAGAATCAGAACCGTAATTTT
This sequence comes from Ichthyophis bannanicus, assembly GCA_033557465.1. NCBI lineage: Eukaryota > Metazoa > Chordata > Amphibia > Gymnophiona > Ichthyophiidae > Ichthyophis > Ichthyophis bannanicus. Next base: position 1,531,862,217 of record CM066031.1, read on the forward strand.
TGTGCGCTCTGTTGTAAAGTATGTGCACTTGCTCGGCGAGGTGTGTGCGCACGCGCGCGCGCACACGTGCACAGCTTAGAGGGAACAGTGCCTGGAGGGCAAAAGGGGGCTGTCAGCTTGAGTCCACTGTTCCCAGGTATGAAAAATCATAGAAAACGTGGAAGCAGCATGCAGATCAGCATTGGGTCCAGGAACACTGTGGAAGTCCCAAAAATGCAAAAAACAGGTCCTGAGATGTCCCTACTGCACTTGAGGCAAAAATTACCTCTCTAAAACAAACATCACATTAAAATTAATGCATAACTATAATAAAAAGCACATAAAAATTTATATATATAACATATGCAAATCGATATAAATATAAATAAGAACAAAATACAAAGACAAAATTAAAACAAAACCAAATCAAACCTAGGACACATTTTTGTGTGCGTGTGTTCCACAGGTTTTCATAGACAGGTCACAATTTGGAGAGTGTGTGTTAGTATCCCTACTTTGGGTGAGTTATTTTAATCTCATAGGTGTCTCCATTCACTTCTCCTGACATTTTTATTGCTCTGTATTGCTGTCATTTACTATTGTCCCCTTTCTCTGTTGATTTAATTCATTGCTTTCACTTCACCTTTCTACAATTTAATGTAGTTACTAGACTTCCAATTGATGATTGCTGGATGAAATATGTTTGTGTCGCATTTTTAATTGTCTCGATTTGGTTTTGTTTTAAATTCTGTCTTTGTATTTGTTCTTATTTATATTTGTATTGATTTGCCTATGTAACAAATATATATAGATAGATAGATAGAGATATATATTAACATGCTTTTTATGACATTTATGCATTCATTTTCATGTGATATTTGTTTTAGAGAGATCATTATCTCCTGAAGAAGCCTTAGGCTGAAACACATGTAGGGAGACCTCGTGGATACTCAATAAAGCTCTCCATTGCATCCTATGGTGTAGTGTCTCCTGCTTCCTTTGTGCCCATGGGTAACTTCCCTACATCTTCTTCAGTAAAGACTGAAGCAAAGAATTCATTAAGTCTCTCCGTTATGGCAACCAAAATGATAAAGGGAATAGAATAACTCTCCTATAAGGACAGGCTAAAGAGGTTAGGGCTCCTCAGCCTGAAGCAGCAAAGCCTAAGGGAAGATACGATAGAGGTCTATAAAATCCAGAATAATATTTAACAGGTAGACATGAGCCCTCCTTTCCAAAAATACAAGGATTATGGGACAAGTCATGAGGCTACAAAGCATTATATTTAAAATGGGTAAAAGTATTTTTTCTTTAAAAACATAATTAGTTCTTCAAACTCAGTGCCAGCAGATGTTGTAAAAGCAGGTAGCATAGCTGGATTTAAAAAAAAAGGTTTGAACAAATTCCTGGAGGAAAAGTCCATAAATTGTTATTAAGGTAGTCAAAGAGAAAACCACTGCTTATCCCTAGGGATGAAGAGCATGGAATTGGATACTTTGTGATATGTCAAGTACTTGTGACATGGATTGGCCACTGTTGGAAACAAGGGCACTGGATTTGATGGACCTTTGGCCTAACCCAGTATGGCACTTATGTTATCAAAATATGTATATTTTGGAGGAAAGGCATAAGAGGGGAGATATGACAGATGTTTAAATACCTCTGCGGCATGCACAGGAAAGCCTCTTTCAATTGAAAGAAAGCTCTGAAAAAGGGGCTTAAAATGAACGTGAAAGGGAACAGATTAAAGAGTAATCCAAGGAAATATTTTTGTATGAAACAAATGGTGAATGCAATGGAATAACCTTCCTGTGAAAATAGCAGAGACAATGAACTTTAAAAAGCATGGAATAAATAGAGATTTTTAAGGGAATGGTAGAACTTAAGTATAGCAGACTCGACATATGGCCTTTATCTGTAGTCATTTTTCTTTGTTTCTATAATTTTCTGTAGCATTAAAGTCAGGTTTAAATTATGCTTAAAGGCACTGGTTCTATTTAAGACCACATTTGGGAATTTTTAAGATTTGATGTTGGGCTGTTTTAAAATTAGGTTCTTGCTTATGCTTTACTTGCGGATTTATGATTGTTCCGTATGTCTTATTTGATATCTATCCGTTTTCACTGTAACCAAGAAGGGTAGGAGCTTGTCCCCTAGATTGGACAGAGAAATTTCCATGAAATTTAAAAAAAAAAAAAAAAAAAGAAATGAATGAATGTATGCTGCCATATAGAGTTTTAATTATCATCGGAAGAGTCCAGTCTGATTAGGGAGTTGACATTTCTTCAAATAAGAATAATATTATATGGCCATAAACTAGACCCATAAAGCGTAGTTACTCACATGTAACAGGTGATCTCCAGGAACAGCAGGAATTTAGTCCTCACATATGGGTATCGTCGGTACCGATGGAGCCTGCGCGGGAACGCTCCACAGTGTCCAATAGGAACGCTTTTGGGAGCATCCCTCAGCACATGCGCGCTGCCTTCCCACCTTTCCAACTGTCCCTCTTCAGTTGTTTGTAGCTGAGTGAAAGGATAGAGGGAGAGAGGAAAGAGACAAAAAGAGAGAGAGAGAGAGACAACTCCTAGGGGAGGTGGGTGGGTTGTGAGGACTAAATTCCTGCTGTTCCCGGAGATCACCTGTTACAGGTGAGTAACTACGCTATCTCCAGGAACAAGCAGGAATGTAGTCCTCACATATGGGGACTCCCTAGCTGAAGATGCCAGGGAGATTGCCCCAGGAAGGTGCCACTGTCGAAGGTGAGAATCCTTCCTCCCATGGATCTCTGGCATCCCACCAGGGTTGGTGGGTAGGAGTTGGTTTAGGTTTGAAAGAGATTTTGAAGAGCAGCTTGGCCAAAGGCGGCATCCCGACGGAAGACTTTATCTAGGCAGTAGTGGACTGTGAAGGTGTGTACTGAAGCCCAAGTGGCTGCTCGACAAATGTCATTGATAGACACAGAGTGGAGATTAGCCATAGAAGCTGCCATGACTCTCACATTATGACCTGTGACATGGTCCTGAAGAGGAAGACCCTTACTCTCATAAGTAAAGGATATGCATTGGGCAATCCATATAGATAAAGTTCTTTTAGAGACTGGAAGTCCCAAATGACTAGGGTCAAAAGCTATAAAAAGTTGTGAGGACTTTCTATGTTGCTGTGTTCTTTGTATGTAAAAGGCCAAGGCCCTTTTACAATCCAAAGTATGAAGGTTTCTTTCTGCATTAGAGGCGTGAGGCCTTGGAAAAAATACAGGAAGGTAAATTGATTGATTTAAATGAAAAGGTGAAACCACCTTTGGCATAAAATGTGGGTGAATTCGAAGAACAACCTTATCATGATGAAACCTAGTATAAGGAGGATCAGCCACTAAAGCTTGCAATTCACTGATGCGACGGGCAGAGGTGATTGCAATTAGGAAGATTACCTTCCAGGTCAAAAACGTAAGGGCTGCAGTGGCTAAAGGCTCAAAAGGCGGCTTCATGAGCTGCTCGAGGACTAAATTTAGATCCCATGCCACCGGTGGTGGCTTGTTGGGAGGTTTAGTTAATAAAAGGCCTCTCATAAATCTTGATAGGAGTGGATGAGAGGAAATTGGTTGTCCATTTAGAGGCTTATAAGAAGCTGCAATTGCACTAAGATGGACTCTTACCGAATTGGTCTTTAGACCAGAATTCGATAACTGAAGGAGATACTCTAGTATCGATTCTAGGGGTATGACCAGGGGGTTTAATCCCCTCTTGGAGCACCATATAGTAAAACATTTCCACTTGAAGGCATAAGATTTTCTTGTGGAACGTTTCCTAGAAGCCTGAAGGATATCTTTTACCTGCTGGGAGAGGTTGAAATCCTGAAGGTCTAAGCCTTCAGCAACCAGGCCGTGAGGTGCAGGAACTGGGGATTTGGGTGCCATAGCGTCCCGTTCTCCTGGGAAAGGAGATCTGGAGCATGCCCTAACTCCAGAGGTGCAACTTGAGAGAGATGCAGAAGCAGGGAATACCACGTTTGGCGTGGCCATCGTGGTGCTACGAGAATCATGCGACCCCTGTCTCTCTGAAGCTTGAAGAGTATTTTGGGGATGAGGGGAATGGGTGGGAAGGCGTAAAGGAAGTCCTGACCCCAGTGAAGGAGGAAGGCATCCCCCTTGCCTGACAGTTGTGCGCCGGAATCCTGGAACAGAACCGGGGAAGTTTGGCTTTCAGTGGACTTGCAAAGAGGTCTATGTCTGGAGTGCCCCAGAGATGAAATATCTTTGCCAACTGGTCTAGGTGGAGTGACCATTCGTGAGGTAGCAGTACTCGACGGAGTTTGTCTGCCCAAAGGTTTTGAATGCCTGGAAGATATACCACTCGAAGGTGAATTTGATGCTCTCTGGCGAGAGCCCATAGTTGTAAAGCTTCGTTGCGTAACGACAGAGAGCCCGTTCCGCCCTGTTTGTTCACATAGAACATGGCTACCTGATTGTCCGTCTGGACTAGGACTGTCTTGTAGCTGAGCTGGGCGTGGAAAACTTGAAGAGCTAAATAAATTGCTCTTAATTCCCGGAGGTTTATGTGTAAACCAACCTCCTGTGGAGTCCAGGTGCCCTGGGTAGAGAGATGATTCAGGTGTGCTCCCCAACCCACCTGTGATGCATCTGTTGTAAGGGTGGCCTGAAAGAGGGGTTGATGGAAAGGAGACCCAACTGTCAGATTTCCTAGTGATTACCACCATTGGAGGAACAAAATTAGTCGTTGAGAGATTATTATTTTGTCCGACAAATGACCCGTGGCCTGTGTCCACTGTGTGGAGAGGATCCACTGAGCTGCTCGCATGTGGAGGCGAGCATATAGGACTACATGAACTGTGGATGCCATGTGTCCCAGTAACTGCAGTAGCTCCCGAGCAGTGAGGGAGGATCTGCCTGCTGCTTGGGAAGCTAGCTGCATTATGGGAAGACACCGGGCTTGTGGAAGGAAAGCCCTTGCCTGTCTGGTATCCAGACAGGCTCCTATGAATTCTAGGCATTGGGAAGGAACTAGTTGAGATTTCGGGAACTTTATTACCAATCCCAAGTATTGGAGGATTTGCATTGTACGGGACAGTGCAGTGCTGGCCTCTGCAACTGTGGGAGGCTCAAATGAGCCAGTCGTCTAAGTAAGGGAAGACAAAAATCCGCAGGGTTCGTAGAAATGCAGCTACTACTGCCATGCATTTCGTGAATACCCTTGGTGCTGAAGCCAGACCAAAAGGAAGAACCCTGTACTGGAAATGTCTTCCCCTGAAAAGGAAACGTAAAAATTTCCTGTGATCTGGATGGATGAGAATGTGAGTGTATGCATCCTTTAAGTCTAGAGAGCAAAGCCAGTCCTGGCTTTGAAGGTATGGCAGAAGAGTTCCTAGAGAAATCATTTTGAATTTCTCTCGAAACAGATATTTGTTCAATTCTCTGAGGTCTAGAATGGGTCTGTGTCCTCCTGTTTTCTTTGGAATAAGAAAATAGGGGGAGTAGAACCCTGCTCTCTGACGCAGAATGGGTACTTCCTCTATTGTCCCTTGGGCAAAAAGTGTGGAGACCTTGTAATCTAGCAGATTGTCTGCAGAGGTTTGTGAATTGAATTGCTTTAGAATTGTAGGAGGAGGTATACTGTGAAAATGAAGTTTGTACCCCACTCCTACAATGGACAAAGTCCAATCTTCTGTTGTTATCTGATGCCATCTGTTGACAAAGTGGTATAACCTGCCCGGAATATTGGGGGGTTGGGGACCCCTCAGAGGCAGGAAGGCAAAGCTCTCTAGGAAGGAGTCAAAGCCCTTGAGGGGGCTGAACCTGGAGAGCTGGTTGGGCTATCGGGCCTTTTGGTTTCTTTTGCTGTCTAGTTTGTCCCTTTTAGGCAACCTGACCTGGAGTCTGACTCTGCTGGGTACAGGAAGGATAAAACTTCCTCTTTTTGCTAAAAGAGGGTTTTTTATAATTTATTTTATTTATTTATTTAACAGCTTTTATATACCGCACTTTTATCATCAGCGCGGTTTACATTTTAACAACTTTGTACTTAAGCATAAAACATATGTCAAGTTTACAGGTAACAGGATATGAAAACATGGATAACTGGGGTTAAAAAGGCTTCCTTTTGGCTGGAGTGGCTGTAGACTTTGACAAGCTATCTAAGGTAGAATTGTCAGCATCTAACTCGTTAGCCTTTTCCTGCCAGTTCTTGTCGAAGAGATTCTCCCCCGTGCAAGGAATGTTGCCTAACTTGTCCTGTACCCAAGTCTCCGATGCCTGTAGCCAGCCAATCCGTCGTGCACCAATGGCAATAGCAGAAGTTCTGCTGATGCATTCGAAGCAGTCAAAGGCTGCACGATTGACAAACTTGGAGACATCCTGAGCATGCTTAACTAGAGCAAGAAAATCTTGTCTCTTTATCATCTGGGAGAAATGGGCTTATAAGTTCCATGTCTCCTGTGATTTCTTTGAGGAACATTCCCATATATATAGGATATATGAACTGATCCTAGCTGAAAGCATGGAAGCTTGAAAAGTTTGGCGCCCAAAAGTGTCCAGAGTCCTGCATTCACAACCTGGAGGATTGGATGCATGCCTCTTTGCACTTTTCATCCTACGCATGGCTGATTCCACTACCACTGAATGGTGTGGCAGTTGAGTTTTCTGAAATCCAGGACATGGCGGAACTCGATACATAGTATCCAGCCTCCTAGAGTGAGGAGAAGTAGTCAGAGCTGTCTCCCACATTCTGAGCATCAAATTATGCAGAATTTCATGGATAGGCAGAGTGGCTGCCTCCTTAGGAGCTTTAGGACATTGGAGAATTTCCAATTCCTTTGCTCTGGGTTCCTCCTCAGGAGCTACTGTGATTGAAAGACCTTTGGCCATATCACGGATGAAATCCTGAAATGACATGTCCTCTGGAGGTGACATTCTGCGTTGGGGAGAAGAGGGATCTTCTAGGAGAAACCCTCTAGTGCCAGCAGAATTGTCAGTGTCTTCGGAATCGGAGGAATCAAAGTATTCCTGACCCCACTGCTCTTGCAAAGCACGATCCCGGTACCGATCAAAGTCGGTACCGAGATGACCCGGTACCGCTTTGTCAACTCCAGCCAGAGATGGCATGAGAAGAGTTCCCACCGGGGCCAGTACTGTCAGTACTGGCATCGTCGGTGTTGGTACCGGTGTCTGTACCAGTGTCTGTACCGGCATCGGTGTCGATGTCGGTACCGGTGCCCTTGGGACCACCGGTACCGCAGCTGAAAGAAGAGCTGCGATACTGCACTCGATAGCAAGAAACCTCTGGTCTATCGACGCTGCCGATGCCTGGGTGTTGGTACCAGTAAGAGCGGCTGGAACCCCGGGCATGGCACAGGTAGTTCTTGCGAGGTTGAGGCCTTGAGAACATCCGGAAGCCTCATCGATGCTTTGGAAGCCTCCCGCCGGCGCTGTTTTGCCAGTGTGGTTCCCTCAAGGGCAATGCCAATGGCCTCTCGATGCTTAGCAGGAGAGCTACCCTTTGAGGACCGGCTTTTATGTTTAGTTACCTGAGATCCATGGGAGGAAGAAGAGGCCCTTGACGATGTCGATGCAATGGATCTGGCATCTGAAGAAAAGAGAGTACCGAGCTTTGCAGCCCGGTTCTGTCTTCCTCGTTTGGTCATCCCCATGCAGGAGAGACATTCAGTTGGAGAATGATCAGGTCCTAAACATTTTAGACACCAATCATGGGTGTCAGTGACAGAAATGGTACCGCCACACTTAGTACATTTTTTTAAAACCACTAGTTGGCTTTTCCATGATTTAGCAAAATGGGGCCTAATCCCCCAAATGGCGCCTAGCACCAAAGAGGAAAGTTTCTGAAAAGAAACAGTCTAAGTTTAAGTTTTTTTGGGTTTTTTTTATATGAAAAGAAAAGAACTGGCGGTACCGGTAGGCGTCGTGCGGCAGGCAAACGCACCACAAGAAAGAAATTAAAGACGGAATTTCTGCGGTGACAGGGAATAGATCCTGTTGGCTCCACGGAAAACGAAGAACTGAAGAGGGACAGTTGGAAAGGCGGGAAGGCAGCACGCATGTGCTGAGGGATGCTCCCAAAAGCGTTCCTATTGGATGCTGGGGAGCGTTCCTGTGCAGGCTCCGTCGGTACCGACGATACCCATATGTGAGGACTACATTCCTGCTTGTTCCTGGAGATATGCAGCTACCACAGCAATGCATTTTGTGAATACTCTTGGTGCAGAAGCCAGGCCAAAGGGAAGAACCCTATACTGGACGTGCTTTCCTTGAAAAAGGAATCGGAGGAATCTTCTGTGATTTGGACGGATGAGAATATGATTATACGCATCCTTGAGATCTAGAGAACAAAGCCAATCCTGACTTTGACGGTATGGCAGCAAAGTTCCTAGAGAGACCATTCTGAACTTCTCTCGGAACAGATATTTGTTCAATTCTCTGAGGTCTAAAATGGGCCTGTATCCTCGTGTTTTCTTTGGAATAAGAAAATAGGGGGAGTAGAACCCTGTACCCTGTTGCGGAATGGGTACTTCCTCTATTGCTCCTTGCGCAAGGAGTGTTGTGACTTCTTGACCTAAGAGATTGTTAAGAGAGGTCTGAGAATTGAACTGTCTTACCATTGTAGGAGGGGGCATGCTGTGAAAATGAAGCTTGTACCCCTCTCATACAATGGGCAGAGTCCAATTTTCTGCTGTTATTTGGTACCATCTGTGGGCAAAATGACAACCTGCCTGGGATGTCCAAGGGTTCTGGACCCTTCAGGGACAGGAAGGTGAAGTTCTCTAGAGAGGAGTCAAAGCCCCTGAGGAAGCTGAGGCTGCTGAGCTGGCTGAGGTTTTACCGCTTTTGGCTTATTTTGTTGTCTAGGTTGTTGCTTTTGTCCCTTTTGGGCAGGCTGACCTGGACGGTGTCCCTGTTGGGTATAGGAAGGATAAACTTCTTTTTCTTATTGAAAAATGGTTTTTTAGAGGATCTTTTCCTTGCAGGATCGGCTGTAGATTTGGACAATCTATCCAAAGTGATATTGTCTGCATCTAGCTCATTAGCCTTCTCTTGCCAATTCTTGCCAAAGAGATTTTCTCCTGTGCAAGGAATGTTATCCTGTACCCAAATTTCCAAGTCGGATGCCTGAAGCCAGGCAATCCGACGTGCACCAATGGCAATAGCAGAGGTTCTGCTTATGCACTCAAAACAGTCAAAGGCTGCACGATTTACAAACTTGGAAACATCCTGGGCATGTATGACAAGAGTAAGATAGTCCTGTCTTTTGTCATCAGGAAGAAGGGGGCTCATAAGCTCCAAGTCTCCTGTGACCTCTTTAAGGAACATTCCCATATATAAGATAAGTTTATGTTTATGTTTATTACATTTGATATACCGCTCAAGCCAAAGCATCAGAGCGGTTTACAATATTACATAAAAGTTACAGAAAATAGGAAAAATAGTAAATATATTAACTGATCCTAGCTGAGAGCATGGAAGCTTGAAAGCATCGACGCCCAAAGGCATCGAGTGTCCTGCATTCACGACCTGGAGGATTGGATGCATGTCTCTTTGCACGTTTCATCCTACGCATGCCTGATTCCACTACCATTGAATGGTGTGGTAATTGAGTTTTTTGAAAGCCAGGACAAGGTGGAACTCAATACATAGTATTGAGTCTCCGAGAATGAGGAGATGTGGTTAGAGGTGTTTCCCACATTCTTAGCATAAGATCATGTAAGATCTCATGAATAGGCATAGTAGCTGCCTCTTTGGGAGCCTTAGGGTATTGAAGAATCTCCAACTCCTTTGCCCTAGGCTCTTTCAGGAGCTACTGTGATGGAAAGGCCTCTGGCCACATCAAGGATAAAATCCTGAAAGGACATATCCTCTGGCGGAGACATTCTGCGCTGAGAAGAGGAATCCTTTGGGAGAAGTACTCTTGTATCGGCAGTGTCTTCGGAGTCCTTAGACTCAGAGGATTCAAAATACCTCCGATCCCGGTGATCGTGCAGTGCACGGTACCGGTATCAATCAAAGTCGGTATCGGGTTGCTCCGGTACCGATCTGTCAATGCCAGAGACAGACGCATGACTCGGTATGGGTGGCATACCCATCGACGTCGATGCCATCGGTACCGGTATCGGTTGAGGTGTCTGAAACGGTTACAACGGTACCGAAGCCGTGAGAAGAGCCGCTAGACTGCGTTCGATAACAAGAAATCTCTGGTCTATTGACGCTGCCGATGCTTGGGTGTCGGTACCGGTAGAAGCGGCCAAAACCCCAGAGCATGGCACCAGTAGTTCTGCCGAGGTTGAGGCCTCGAGAACATCCTGGAGCCCCGTTGATGCTTTGGAAGCCGAAGCCTCCCGCCGGGGCAGTTTTGCCGGTGAAAATTCCTCAAGGGCAACACCAGTGGCATCTCGATACTTAGGAGATCTACCCTTTTGAGGACCGGCTAGATTTATGTTTAGTTACCTGAGATCCATGGGAGGAAGATGAGGCCCGGGAGGAAGATGAGGCCCTGGAGGACGTCGATGCAACAGACACCGCATCTGAGGGAAAAAGGGTGCTAAGCTTTGCAGCTCAATTCTGCTGACCCCTTTTTGACATCATTCCACAGGAGAGGCACTCCGAAGTAGAGTGGCCAGGACCTAAACATTTGAGACACCAATCATGGGTGTCGGTGAAGGAGATGGTACCGCCACACTTAGAACATTTTTTAGAACCAGATGTTGGTTTTTCCATTTTTAAGGAAAAATTGGGCCTAGTGCCCAAAATGGCACCTAGCACCAAGGAAAAAAGTTTTTGAAGTAAAATAGCTCAGAAACTATAGTTTTGGGTTTTTTTTAAGAAGAATGAACCGGCGGTACCGGTATAGCGTCGAGGAAAGGCAGACGTGACCACAAAAAACAAAGATTAATAACGAAACTTTTCTGCGGTGACAGGGTATGGGACCTGTCGGCTCTGCGGAAAACGAAGAACTGGAGAGGGACAGTTGGAAAGGCGGGAAGGCAGCACGCAGGCGCTGGGGGGGGGATGCTCCCAAAAGCTTTTCTAATGGACTCTGGGGAGCGTTCCCACGCAGGTCCCGTCGGTACCGACGATACCCATACGTAAAGATTACATTCCTGCTTATTCCTGGAGATGTAAAAGTACTCATGGTTTTTGCAACTAACCTAATTCTCAGGTTTATATACCAAGTTCCTGGCAACTATCATATTCTGTTTTTAAAAAGAATAAAAAAGCTGTCAGCCCCTTATTTGAAGGCTGGTAGGTTTGATTATGTACATTTTATTGTTATTTTGTGCTCTGTTGCGTTACGTATACCATGATATGTATTTTATTTATTTAGTTACATTTGTTAGACCAACTTTTGCCGAAGAGACCTAAAGCAGGGAACAAGCAAACACACAATGCATCACATTCAATACTATCCTCTCCATCCCCTCCACATTGAACCACAAAACTCAATTAACAAAGATTTTAGTCTTATGATATATTTGTATTGCTTTTGCTTGTATATTACTCTGTGAATTGCTATAAACTACCAAGTTGCCCTTTGATGAAAGGAAAAGGTAATATGTAAGTCTAAAAAATAAATACCCACTGGCATTTGAAAACTGTCCCCATTATACACTAAGGGGCTTGTTTACAAAGCTGCGGTAGCGGTTCGCGATCGTTATCGGAGCCGCGACCCCATTGATTTCAATGGGGCCGCGGCTCCGATAACGACCGCGAACCGCTACCGCGGCTTTGTAAACAAGCCCCTAAGTTATACATAATAGAGGAAATTTATATTAAGCTGGCTAGTGGCAAGATGTGTGGATAGTTCTGTACACGTCACTTGTAGTGGATTTTGACCCTGCTTTATTGCAGATAGGAGAAGACAGGCAAAATACTTGTGTACTTCAGAAACACCAATATACACTTTACTCGCCCAACCCAGTTTTTTTTTTCAGCAATTGTGTCGGGTGAATATTGCCTCAGGATATCTATCCTAAGAACATAAGAATATCAGATATGCCATACTGGTCAGACTAAGGGACCATCAAGTACAGTATTCTGTTTCCAACAGCGGTCAATTGAGTTCACAAGTACTGTAACAGGTCAGGTTTCTAAAAAGGTACACAGATTCCACATTGCTTACCCCGGGGTAAGCAGTGGATTTCGCTGGTCCTCTTTAATAATAGTTTATGAACTTTTCCTCCAGGAAAATGTCCAAATCTTTTTGAAACCCAGCTAAACTAACAGCTTTTACTACATCCTCCGACCCACCACACATCTTCACACCCTACTCATAACCCCCAGCCCAACAGAACCAAAAGATCATCCGCAATGAACAAACTTACCATCCCCTACGCCAAAAGAAGATATAACCAACAAGCATGTGGAAGAGCCTTTGAGTTCTACGCACCATCCATATGGAACGCACTACCAGATACAATATGAAAAATAGCTGACCTCCACACCTTTCGCAAATACCTAAAAACCCTCTTGTTCACAGAACATTTTAGCCCAACAACCCAACTCCAACCCACTGACACCACACATCCCCTAACAACCCCCCCAAACCTACCAGATGTATTCATTTCCCACCCCCCTAAGAACTACCCATCCCCCAATACAATCTCCCTACTGCTCCCCTAAGCCACCACTAATAATAATAAAATATGCTGTACATAGTCATAGTTAATTATTACTGTACATAGTTAATTACCCATAGCGTGCTGCCTGCAATATATTACTAAACATACTTAATTGTTCTATATCATTTCTGTTCTTTTGTTCTTTGTATGCTGCTTTGACACGGTGACAGGCAGTATATAAACCCTGCTAAATAAAATAAAAAAATAAATAATGAATTCCAGGGATTCATTACACACTGAGTGAAAAAAATATTTTCTCTGATTAGTCTTAAATGGGCGAAATGGAACTTCATTGCATGTCCCTTAGTCTTTCTACTTCTTGAAGGAGTAAACAACCGATCTATGTTTATCCATTCCACTCTATTCATTATTTTATAGACCTCGATCATATCTCCCCTCAGCTATCTTTTTTCCAAGGTGAAGAGCCCTAACCATGTAAGCCTTTTTTCGTAGGAGTATCCTTCCATCCCCTTTACCATTTTGGTAGCTCTTCTCTGTACCTTTTCTAATTCTCTTTTATCCTTTTTAAGACATGGTAGAATTGCACACAATATGCGATGGTGTGGTCACACCATGGAACGATACAGAGGCATAATAATATCCATGGTTTTATTTTCCATTCATTTCCTTATGATTCCTAGCATTGTTTGTTTTCTTGGCCGCCACTGCACACTGGGCAGAGGGTTTCAACATATTATCCACAATGACACCTAGGTCCTTTTCCTAGATGGTGATTCCTAATGGATCTGGGCAACATCATGGATAATACTTTGAAACTATCTGCCCAGTGTGCAGCAGTGGTCAAGAAAGCAAACACCTATCAATACCTAACGTGATTCATATCCCGTCGGTGCTAGGAAGTACTATTGGTTCTTCTTCGCCCCTAGAGGAAGTGACTTTGAAAAACATCTGGGCGGTAGTTACTCGTACTGAAGCTGCTCTTACAGGAACTTTGGGACAAATTGAAGAATTTACTCGGGACTCTGTTTCTAAATTTGTTGAATATTTATTTATTTATTTTTATTACAATTTCTTATATACCGCACTATTGTCAGCGCGGTTTACATACAACCAAATGACCATAACAAACTGTTTGGCTTCACATAGAACAGGAGAAAACAACTTGGATAACATTATAACATTATGATGCACAATATGTGGTTCAGGATGAACGTTTGACGCAGGTGGAGGCAAAAATAGGCTCTGTTCAGGCAGTTTCGGCTGCCTCAGTTAAGGAAAGTTTGTATTTTCATAGACATCTTGAAGTGTTAGAAAATGCATCTTGGTCTAAAAATCTGAGGTGTTTAAATTTTCCAGTTACACACTCTCTCTCCCGCCTTATTGTATTTCATAAGTATTTGAAAGAAGTCTTAAAATTTGAGCAACCTGAGGTTATTAAGGTTGCAAATTTGTATTATATTCCTTGGTTTAAAAAGAAAATAGAGGATAATGCGGAGGGGGGTGAGCCTGTTCAATTGCTCCCGCCTATTAGTTTGGATATTTCAGAATTTCTTGAGTCCTCTTCTGATATTATTTCACCTCGTGCGACTCTGTTACCTTTGTTACAGATTTGGACAAGAATTCTGTATTGAAAACATATTTTTCAAAAAAAGATGTGCTTTTTTTGTCGTCAGAAGATCACCATATTCCCTGATGTCTCTCGTATAACTCAAAATCGCCGTAAAGCTTTTTTGGAGTTGAAAGACCACACCTTAGTATTGTGGGCTACTTTTTTTTTTGAAGTTCCCATGTAAGTGTGTAGTAGAGTATCATGGGAAACGTTATGGTTTTCTAGACCCAGCTCATTTAGAGGTTTTTCTTAAGAACCATGAGTCTCATTTGGGATGATAGCTTTATGTAAATTAGGGTTTGGATTATTTGTATGACACTAGGGACATGTTTTGATTTTTTTTGATATTTATTAATGATTTTCCACCTTCCCATAACATGGACTTTTATGTATTATATGTGTAATTGCTCAGATTTCCATGAATTAATGGTATCTTGGTATATGTAAATATCTTGTTTCTTTCATATTTCTTGTTTTACTTATTGTATGGAATAAGTTGATATTCAATAAATATAAATATAAAAAAAAAGAAAGCAAACAATGTTTTCTTGACTGTTGTTGCACAGCAAATGGGACAAGCAGCTTGGACTCTATATACCTTTTGGGAACCTAACAGCTACTAGTAACCTGGATTGGCCACTGTTGGAAACAGCATACTGGGCTTGATGGATTCTTGGTCTGACCCAGTATGGCATATCTTATGTTCTTATGGAACCTTGCATTGTGTTAACTGTAGTTTGGGCTGTTCTTCCTTAAGTGCACAACTTCAAACTTGTCCATATTAAATTCCATCTGACATTTGGACGCCCAGTCTCCCAATTTTTCAAGGTCCTCCTGCAATTTTTCACAATTCTCTTGTTTTAACATCTTTGCATAATTTCAGGTCATTTGCAAATTTGATCACCTCACTCATTATTCCTGTTTCTAGCACAGATCCCTGGGTACGCCATTATTTATCTTTCTCCACTGAGAAAATTAGCCATTTAGCCCTTCTCTGTTTTCTATTTTTTAACCAGTTCCTAATCCACACCAACTCGATGGCACTAAACAATCCACAATAATACACTGCCTCCCATCCTATATCTTTTTAAATTTCCATGAGAGTCTCTTATGAGGGGCCCTGTCAAAGGCTTTCTGAAAATTCAGATACACTATATCAACCAGCTCACCTTTATCTACTTGTTTATACACGCTTTCAAAAAAAATGTAAGAGATTAGTGAGACTAGCCTTTCCTTGGCTAAATCCATGTTGGTTTTCTGCCTTTAGTTGGATGAGGTGGTGGTGGGTGTGAGCAGTTTGGAGTTGCCTGGACTAGTTTCTGCAGTCCCAGGTGAGGGTTGCTTGGGTAGTGATCCCTGGATGGCCTGTAGTGAGCACACACCGAATATGATTGCACCATTAGACTATCATGTTTCGTGGAAGTTGCATGCAAAGGTGTTATGGGGTAGATACATTGACATTTTTTCCCTTTAGGCTCTAGATCAAGAGATTGGGGACAAGGGTGAGAGTAGTAAAGAGGAGAGCAAGAAGGGGGGGGGGGGTGTCCAAGATTCCCAAGACCATTAATAACTAGTGGCTAGCATTCCACGTGTTTCCCGCTATACTGGGTGAGACTAAGCCTGCCCTTTACCCGAGTCTACTGAGATATTCTGATGTGATTTTGAGGGCTCACAAGATGTATGGTGGTTGGGCTTGGCTAAACTATGATGAGCAGTTTTGGAAGAGTTTATCTTAGAACAAGTTGGATGCTTGGGGGTTGGCCGATGCCCAGTAGATCTATGTTTCGGAAATCCAATGGCGCTTGGTCAGCTGGGTTGGCTGCAGGGGTTTCCTGGGGGGGACTGGTCTCAGGCGCAGGGAGGGGGAGGGGTGGATCGGGGGGATTCTAGCAATGGGAGGTCCCAATCGCGGAGGATTTCATGGCTTCAGAGTGGACAATGCCTGTTTTCAATTCAACACGAGCTGCTGTGAGCCGCCCGTCTGTTGTGCCAAGCACAGGTTTCTATGTGTGGGGATGGGCACCCAGCCTTTTGGTCTTTTGCAGGGGAAGGCAGGCCAATTAGGGGTGGACATGGTAGGGCAACTGGCCCACCTTCGGCAGTGGTCCCTGGGCAGGGAGTAGTCACCCATTAATGTGGTAGCACTGGAGTATTGGCTGCACAGCTACCCTAACTTGCACACAGCTCGGCTGTTAAGGGAAGGTTTCAAGAGTGGTTCTGTCATTCCTTTTGCAGGGCATAATTATCTAACCAGTCACATAATGCTCCCTCGGTGCAGCGGTTGCAGGGGATTGCACAAAGCTGCAGGAGGAGACTGAGCATCCTCCTTTGCCTAATCTGGTAGTGTCATCTTTGGGAATCATGTCTAAGGAACCAGGCAAATATCAGTTGATTCACAACATGTCCTACCCAGCAGGGAGCAGTGTGAATGATTTTATTGAACCAGCTCTTTGCTCGGTGCAATATGCTTTGTTTGATTCAGCAGTTCATCTGCTTTGGAGGGCTGGCCAGGGTGCTTTGATGGCAAAGATGGATGTGGACTTGGCAATTTGTTTGCTGCCTATACATCCCAGTTCCTTCCATTTATTCAGTTTTCATTGCCAATGGAAGTACTATGTCGACAAGTGGGCTGCTCAGTAGCGTGTGCCTGTTTTGAGGTCTTTTCTTCCTTCCTTCACTAGGCTTTCCAATTTGCAGCTGGCTCTGATGCAATGGTGCATTATTTAGATCAGGGGTGTCAAACACCAGTCCTGGAGGGCCACAAACCAGTCTGGTTTTCAGGGTGCCCCTAATGAATATTCATTAGATATATTTGCATACAATGGGGCAGTGCATGCAAATATATCTCATGCATATTTATTAGGAATACCCTGAAAACCTGACTGGTTTGCGTCCCTCCAGGACCAGAATTTGACACCCCTGATTTAGATTATTTTTTTGGTGGTGGGATCAGCCAGGTTGACGGAGTTTGCCTGTTTACTTGAGGTGTTCCAGAAGTTAGCAGCATTTTTTTGCATACGGCTTGCGGCTGAAAAGATGGAGGGTCCTACTACCTTACTCATTTTTCTTGGCATAGAGTTGGATTCCATGCGCATGGAATCCCGCTTGCCGATGGAGGAGGTTTCTAAACTGGTGAGCTTGATTCAACAGGCCTTGTCTCATTCCAAAACTGACTTTGCGGCAGATGCAAGAATTATTGGAGCATTTCAATTTTGCCAGCCGGGTGATTCCCACAGGCAGAGTATTTATGCGTCGCCTGGCATTCTTAACCAAGGGTTGCAAAGGAAGCATCATTTCATCCGAGTGGGTAGTGCAGTATGGCGGA
The DNA here is from genome assembly GCA_033557465.1 of Ichthyophis bannanicus. Classification (NCBI taxonomy): domain Eukaryota; kingdom Metazoa; phylum Chordata; class Amphibia; order Gymnophiona; family Ichthyophiidae; genus Ichthyophis; species Ichthyophis bannanicus. Next base: position 1,531,879,730 of record CM066031.1, read on the forward strand.
CTTGGCTTTTTGACTGGGGTTCTTGCAGTAGTTCAATGGGGTCTGCGTATGGCAACTGTCAACAGTATCCAATCATGACCTGGAGCTCTATACAAATGAATCTGGTGGATAGGACTCAGAGTATATTTTGGTGGGACGTGTGTGCTGAGTCTTGGCCAGATGCTTGGAGGGAAAGAGGTTGGTGCAGGAGCATTGCCTTTTTAAAACTGTTTCCAGTGTGATTGTGCACCTGTGCAATAGGAACCTGCTCTTGCATTCTGATAATATGGCAGTTGTGCAGGCAATTAACCGGCAGTCGGTCAGTTCCCCATTGATCGCCGAGTAGTCATGCTTGCTGGTGTTATGGTTTTTGCTGCTAAATGTGTCGCTCGCTCTGAAGCATGTGCATGGTATGGATAACATTGCTGATACTTTATCTCATTTGCAGTGGGCCCGGTTTTGTACATTGGCTCAAGAAGCAGACGAAGCCCCTTCCCGGATCTTGGCGCATTGTTGGACACCCAAGTCACTTGCAAGACAGCTGAGGGCTGTTCTGGTGGCGAATACATGGAAGGCTTATGCAGCTGTCTGGTGCCATTTTTCTACTTTTCTGCTGTGGGATGTTAGTGCCTGGTCGACGGATTATACAAGATGATGTGCTTTGATTTATTGGGCTCGCGTTCGAGTGCCGAATGTCATCCAATGCGCTTTCGGGGGCATTGGCGAGTGTGGCCTTTGTTTCCAAGATACAAGGGTTGAATGACTCTACTTCTTCATTTGTAGTATGAAAGCTGGTAAAGAGTTTTGCGAAAGTGTAGCCAGCTTCTATGTGGCCACTGCAGCAACCTATACAGCTTGACACCCTTTCTACTCTTTTGCAAGCATTGCTGAGGGTGTGCTTCTCCTCTTTCGAGGTGCAGTTATTCAGGGTTGCTTTTTCCTTTGCCTTTTTAACTGCCCTTCGAGTGGGGAAGTTAGTGGTGAATTCCAAAACTGCTTTGGGGGACCGGGGTCTATTGGCTGAAGATATAGTGATGCTAGTGGATGAGGTTCAGTTTAATATTTGTTGTAGTAAGCCAGATCAGATGGGCCGAGGGACTTAAGTCAGTCTTCGGAAAGTTTCGGACCTACTTTCTTGCCCAGTCGACTGTGCACATACCTTTTTGGCTGGTGGTCCTACAAGTGGTTGGTTTTGATTGTTCCAAAAGCATGGGGGATCCTTTGACTCTTCCAGTTTGCTACAATACTAAAGCGTGGTTTGGCAGCGGCAGATTTCCACCCAAGTCAGTTTGCCATTTCGTATCAGGGCTACCTCCTTTGCTGCCGCAAAAGGTCTTTCTGTGCAGGCAATTCAGCAGGTGGGTCATTGGCAGTCTAATGCTCTCAAGCGATATATTCAGTAATTTCTGACCAGTACTAGCCCTTTCAGCTTGCTTTTTCTTTCAGCTTCTTCTGCAGGTGTGGCGAGAAGAGAATTCCTAGTTTGGATGTGTGGGCATTCTTTTGTTTTCTGAACACGGAAGAGGACGGAGGAGTCTAAATGGGGTTTGAATGTTGGCCAGGCAGAAGACTGAGTGCTGCTGCAGTGTATGGGCCTCCGGTGGATACATTGGTCTCAGCTGCTCCTGCTGTTGTTGGCAGCTCGTCAGTACAATCAGCCACAGTGCATTTTTGTTCATTTGGATGGAAATGATCTTTGTGAGATAAAGGGGGTTGATGTTATCTGATAAATGAAAAGGGATTTTTTCCTAATGTGATGCTATTTCTCATCAGTGACTTTGATATGGTCGCAAATTCTTCGACTGCTTTGGAGGAATGCTATCCGACCAAAAGCAGTTGCGCGCTTGAGGAAGTGTGTCAACACTAAGGTTTCCAAATATGTTCTTTTGTTAAAGGGGCTGCTGTTGGCTCATGACAATCTCCATGGATTGTTCGGACCTTTTCTATCCAGATGGAGTTCATTTGTCAGCTATTTATTTATTTTGTTTATTTAATGAGCCTTCTATACCTCCTCATTGTATATTCCAAGCGGTTTACATTGAACATGGAACAAGGAAATGTAAACCATGTTTCTGTAATGGCCACAATGTCCAAATCCATTTCCACCATTAGGGCTTCCAGGTCCGGAACTTTGTTGGCTAAGCTTCGAGCATTTGTGCTCATTGCTTTCCAGCATTTACCTGGCTTGTGTGTATTTTGCATTGATCTTGTACTGCCCACATCTTCCCACTTGTTTTTGATGTGTGATGTAAAAGTGTGGCTGTTTATGATATTATTCTGCTTTTGCAGGGGGTGGCGTGCCGGTCTTGACCTTCCACCTCCGTCACCCCCTTTTCCTAGTTTAAAGAAGAAATTAGACCTTACCTGCTAATTGTCTTTCCTTGAGTTCTCTCCGGGCCGGTCCAGGACTTGAGGGTTGTCAACCTTCTCCAGCAGCTGAGGACTGCAAAACTGAAGTTTTACAGAGACAGTATCTGGCTCCCCCTACTGGACCAACCTCAGTCTTACCATGACAAGCAGCCCAAGAAGTAGGAACCTAAGCGCATTCCCCTAAAAGGACCAAAACCAAGCCAGAGACAAAGCCTATCTAAACTACGTGCTCCCTAGCAGGCCCACTGCTCAAACCCAAAAAGGGTCGACCCGCCAAGCAAAAGCAAGGACTGTACATTTCATGTTCTGTAGTACGATTTTAGTTATGTACTATTCTTTTTTTTTTTTTTTCACAATAAGCACGGTCTCCTGTCCGGAAAACCCCAGCTCCCAGACAAACGAGACGGGCCAACTGAACCATATACAGAAAACAGCCCGGACACCGACTCCGACACACTACGTTCGGCGGCCGAACCTATCGCAGAAACCGCAGGAAAACAGAGGGTGGGTCCTGGACCGGCCCGGAGAGAACTCAAGGAAAGACAATTAGCAGGTAAGGTCTAATTTCTTCTTCCTCATCGTCTCTCCGGGCTGGTCCAGGACTTGAGGGAAGTACCCAAGCAGTACCTATCCCTGGGAGGGCCCCACGAGACCCGCTATCACGGCTGCCGCCCCCACATTCGCATCCTGTCTGGCCTGAACATCCAAGCGATAATGCCTTGCGAAAGTGTGCAGCGAGGACCAAGTGGCCGCCCGACAAATGTCCACCGGCGGGATCAAAGCAAGCTCTGCCCAAGATGCCCCCTGGCTACGCGTGGAATGGGCCCGTAACCGCTCTGGCGGAGATTGCCCGCTGGCCTGATACGCCGCCGCTACGGCGCATTTGACCCATCGCGCGATGGAAGCCTTGGAGGCTGCTTCCCCCTTCCGCTTGCCCCCAAAGAGCACAAAGAGTCGATCAGATTTGCGAAACGGCTGAGTTCTCCGAAGGTATCGTTTAAGAACTCTACCCAAATCCAACTTTCGAAGAACCGAATCGATGGGATCCCTTCCGAGACCCCTAAACGTAGGAAGACACACCGTCTGATTGACATGGAAACTCGACACTACCTTCGGCAGAAAGGAAGGGACGGGACGTAACACCACCTTCTCCCGCAAGAATTGTAGATAAGGTTCACGACATGACAGTGCTTGCAAATCCGACACTCTCCTTGCCGAGCACAACGCCACGAGGAACACGGTCTTCCAAGAGAGCACTTGTAGAGAAACATCACGTGCGGGCTCAAAGGGAGGCTTCGCCAAAGCCTCCAGAACCAAATTGAGATCCCAGGGCGGAACTACAGGGCGTACTGGCGGATGAACATTCTTAACCGCTCGGAAAAAACGAAGAACATCCGCATGCTGTGAAAGCAGCCGACCCTGTATCCGACCCCAAAAACACGCGAGAGCTGCTAACTGAACCCGAAGGGTAGCGAGGGACAAGCCCTTATCCAAACCCGCCTGAAGAAAGGCCAGAACGTCCGGCATGAGAGCCTTGCCGGGACGCAGACCCCGAACCGTGCACCAGCGCTCAAAGATACGCCACACGCGAACATACGCTAAAGACGTGGAAGTCCGCTGAGCCCGGAGAAGGGTATCCACGACCGGACGAGAATAACCCTTACGCGTCAACCGTCGCTGCTCAAGAGCCAAGCCGTAAGCGAGAAGTGATCCACGTCCGGCATTAGCAGGGGACCCTGACGCAGGAGATCTGCTCGCGTCGGCAACTGCCACGGTGGAGCCACCAAGCGCCGGACCAGGTCCGCATATCACGGTCGCCTGGGCCAATCTGGAGCTATCAGAATCACCGGACCACCATGCCTCTCTATGCGCCGAAGCACACGCCCCACCAGAGGCACAGGTGGAAACACATAAAGCAGACCCGTGGACGGCCACGGTTGTGCCAGAGCATCGAGCCCTTGGGACATTCTCTCCCGGCTCCTGCTGAAAAATCGGCCCGCTTTGGCATTGTCGAAGGTCACCATTAGATCCATAACCGGTTCTCCCCACCAGTGAACGAGATCCTGAAACACAGCCGCGTGCAACTCCCATTCCCCGGAATCGACCGCATGACGACTGAGATAATCGGCCTGCACGTTGTCGCGACCCGCCACATGCGCCGCCGAAAGAGCCAGCAGATGTTCTTCCGCCCAGCTCATCAAGAGCTGACTCTCGCGCAACAGCGTCGCACTGCCAGTCCCCCCTTGGCGATTGATATACGCCACCGTCACCGAGTTGTCGGAGAAAACTCTCACCGCCTTCCCTTCGACGAGAACGCGAAGGTCTAGGAGCGCCAGCCTCACCGTCCGGAGCTCCAACAGGTTGATAGAGAACCCCGACTCCTCCGGGGACCAAACACCCTGCACAAACTGAGCCTGACAATGTGCTCCCCAGCCCGCTAGGCTGGCGTCCGTTGTTAGCAGAACCCAGTCCGGCTGACGCAGAGGCATACCTGCCCGGAGATGCAGGGGATCCAGCCACCAGATCAGGCTGTCGCACGCCTCCTGCAACTGGGGAAGCCTGTGACTGAGGGGATGAGACTGCGGGGACCACCGTGTCAGCAACAAGTGCTGAAGCGGCCGCATATGTGCCCGAGCCCAGGGCACCAATTCTAACGTCGCCGCCATGGAGCCCAAAAGTTGCAAATAACGCCATGCCGAGGGCGCTTTGAGACGCCGAAACGCCGCCACCTGAGAAACAATCTTTTTTATCCTGCCCTCCGGCAAAAAGACTGCCCCCGCTTCGGTGTCGAACAGTGCCCCCAGATAAACCAGCTGGCGCACCGGCCGCAACTGACTCTTTGCTAGGTTTACCACCCAGCCGAGTTGTTCCAGAAGGCTGATAACCCGCGCCGTCGCCACCTCCGACTCTGCGACCGACGGAGCCCGAATCAACCAATCGTCGAGGTACGGATGCACGAGCACTCCCTCTCTCCGCAAGGCCGCGGCCACCACCACCATCACCTTCATGAATGTCCGAGGGGCCGTGGCCAAGCCGAACGGCAAGGCTCTGAATTGGAAGTGGCCCATAGGCACCGCGAAACGCAGAAACCTCTGGTGCTCCGGCCTGATGGGAACATGAAGATAGGCCTCCGTCAGATCTATGGAAGTAAGCACCTCTGCAGGCTGCACTGAACAAATCACCGACCGCAACGTTTCCATGCGAAAGTGTGGTACTCGCAGACAGCGATTCACGTGCTTGAGATCCAAGACGGGACGGAAAGACCCCTCCTTTTTTGGCACCACGAAATAAATCGAGTATCGACCGCAGCCTAATTGGTCGAGCGGAACCGGCACGACCGCGTTCAGCTGCAACAAGCGGTGCAGGGTCTGGGCCACCGCCTCTGCCTTTTGCCGCGACCCACACGGAGATGCCACAAAAGCGTCCCGTAAGGGTTGCGCCAGTTCTAGCGCATAACCGTCGCGAATCACCTCGAGGACCCAGCGATCCGTCTTTATGGCGGCCCAGGCGGAAAGGAACTGCTGCAAGCGCCCCCCTATCGGTACTTCCACCTGGACCGACCTCGCATCATTGTGGCTTTTTATTTGAGTTCGGAGCGGGGGTGTAAAACCCTCTGCCGAACCCCCGTGCTTACGAAAAGGGCTGACTGCGAGACCCAAACCGGCCTCTCTGATAAGGGGCAAAACGCGATCCCCTGAACCGGCGCGTCTCCCGCGCGGATGCCCGGAGACCCCCGCCGGGACGGACCCCCTTAGGACGGTCCTCGGGAAGGCGACTGCCTTTAGAATCTCCTAAATCCTTTACAATCTTCTCCAAGGCGGCCCGAAAAGCAACGAGCCCTTATACGGCAGTTTACTAAGCCGCGCCTTGGAAGGGATATCCGCCGACCAATTCCTTAGCCAAAGGAAGCGCCGAGCCGCTATCACCGCTGCCAAGGATTTCGCCGAGATCCTTACCAGGTCATAAAAGGCATCTGCCAGATAAGCCGAGGCGGACTCCAGCTTAGCGCCGTCCTCATCTTCCGCCTTGGACGACGGACCGCCTTGAATCCATCGAATCGAAGCTCTGGAGACGTAAGCTCCACAGATTGCCGCCCGTAGGGAAAGCGCACAAGTCTCAAAGGTCTGCTTCAGCAGCACCTCCAACTTTCTATCCTGCAAATCCTTGAGGGCCGCTCCGCCCTCCACAGGAATGGTGGTCTTTTTCGTAACCGCCCGCACTAGGGCGTCCACCTTGGGCAACCTCAACCACTCCTGCTCCTCCTGAGTCAAAGGATACAACCGGGCAATAGAGCGAGGCCCCCGGAGGGTGGCCTCTGGACACTCCCATTCCGACTCTACCATCTGCTTCATAACCCTGTGGACGGGAAAGCACCTCTGCTCCGTCCGAAACCCTTGAAGCAGAGGATCCTCCAACGGCTGCTCCTGCGCCGTGGGCAGCACAATGTTCAAGGCGGAGAGTGTCTGTGAAATCAGCGCCCCTAATTCCTCCTTCCTAAAAACCCGGAGCAGGCTAGGATCGTCGCTGGCCCCCAATTCCCCCTCCTCCAAATCAGTGGCCCACTGATCCAGGAGCGGGTCCAGCAATAGCTCCCCCTCCTCCCCGCTAGGGAGGTCGGGGAGCTGAGGACTCAGGCCCTCTGTACTCTCCTGGGAAGGTAGGAGAGACTTAGATGTACCCTCCCCCGGATCGAGGAGAGGAAACCCCTTCTCCACAGTCTGGGAGGCAGGAGGAGTTTGCACTTGCCCTTGAGCCTGAGCCTGCTGCCACCGTAAACAATAAGCTTTGTGCAACGCCAAAATGAATTCAGCAGAGAAAGGAGCTTCCAAACTCTGCTGCTCCACGGGCAGCTGAAGTGAAGGAGCTTCCCCCACTGTATTATGTTTTTTAGTTTTTGCCTTGCGCCTGGAGCTCGTGTGCCCTGCAGCCTCTATTTTTGCTGTATCAGAAATGGCTGCCGTTCCCGCCGTTTCTGAACCAGTCGGGAGCCCCGAGGACCCCCCAGACCCCTGCGCAGCGTCCATCGCGGCGCGAGTGCAGCCCGACCGGAAATCCCGAGGAACTGTCCCCCAGAAACCAGCCCCGAATGAAAAACGCCGCACCCGAATGCCGCCGCGGGAGAAAGACTGTCACCGCGAAGGGAAACAAAATGCCGGCTGTTACTGACCTCGTGTCAGGCAGGCTAAAGAGCGCGCTAGTGCTTCTCCTCACTCCGACTGCACCCGCTGCTAGCGGGGAGGAACGGAGAGGGACCCGGGGAGACGGACTTCACTGGGGCTCCCAGGATCGCCGTGAAAATAGAATTCGTGAGAATTTGAGAGAACGGAGCTGTCCGTTGAGGTAGGCTCTGCCTCTACTGCTCCGAAAAGGCCCCCGGGTATAGCACTCAGCCCCAAACAGCCCAGGGCTCTGCCAGAACCCCGGCCACCAACAGACCAACCTAAGCAGCCCCAGAGAAAGCAAAAAAAGGCAAGAAAAGAAATAAGCAAACCACTTCAAACATTCACTCCAGGAGCCAGAACGTCACCGTCTCCTTCAGCTGCTGAGGACTGAAAGACTGAGGTTGGTCCAGTAGGGGGAGCCAGATACTGTCTCTGTAAAACTTCAGTTTTGCAGTCCTCAGCTGCTGGAGAAGGTTGACAACCCTCAAGTCCTGGACCGGCCCGGAGAGACGATGAGGAATGAATATGCACATACTGCCTGAATTTTTCACTTAAGATTCTTTTCCCTGCAACAGAGAGATGTAGTCCATCAGCACAGTATAGTCTCTTGTTGGTCCATGTTTCCCCAGTCACCAATAAATCTGAATCCTTCTTGTTTGCACCAGGTCTGGAGCCATGTATTAAAGCTGTTAATGCGATGCTACCAAACCATTCACAGAAGATGAGGTGTTGGAACAACTTGCTAAAATGAAAGTGAACAAAGCCATGGGACCGGATGGGATACATCCCAGGATACTGAAAGAGCTCAGAGAGGTTCTTGCAGGGCCGTTAAAGGATGTATTCAACAGATCCTTGGAAACAGGAGAGGTTCCTCAGGACTGGAGAATGGCTGATGTCGCACCTCTACACAAAAGTGGTGACAGGGAAGAAGTGTCAAACTACAGACCAGTGAGCCTTACCTCGGTGGCGGGAAAAGTAATGGAGGCACTCCTGAAAGAGCGAATAGGTTGCAAGATCCGAGGCAACATGGTTTTACTGAAGGACGGTCTTGCCAAACAAATCTGATTGAGTTCTTTGACTGGGTGACCAAGGAACTAGATCAGGGGCATGTGATGGATGTCATCTACCTGGATTTCAGCAAAGCCTTTGATACTGTTCCTCATAGGAGGCTTGTCAATAAACTCAGTAGCTTGGGGATGGGTACCAAGATGGGAAACTGGATTAGAAATTGGTTGACTAACAGACGACAGAAGGTGATGGTACATGGAGCTCACTCAGATGAAAGGAAGGTGATTAGCAGGGTGCCCCAGGGTTCGGTCCTGGGACCGGCACTGTTCAATGTATTTGTGAGTGATATTGCTGAAGGACTGAATGGAAATGTCTGTCTTTTTGCAGATGACACAAAAATTTGCAACAGAGTGGACTCCCCCGAGGGAGTGGATAACATGAGGAAGATCTACAAAAGCTGGAAGAATGGTCTAATGCTTGGCAATTACGATTTAATGCGAAAAAGTGCAGTGTCATGCACTTAGGTAGCAGAAATCCAAGGGAAATGTACGCAATAGGGGGCGAGAGGTTGGTGTGCATGGTTCAGAAGAAAGACCTTGGTGTGATTATCTCTGATGATCTCAAGGTGGCAAAATAGTGCGACAGGGCTGGCAAAAGCCAGGAGGATGTTGGGCTGCATACAAAGATGGATTACCAGCAGAAAGGAAGAGGTACTTATGCCACTGTACAGGTCGCTGGTGAGGCCTCACCTGGAATACTGTGTTCAGTTTTGGAGACCATATCTTGCAAAAGATGCAAAAAGACTGGAAACTGTTCAGAGGAAGGTGACCAAAATGATTTGGAGCCTGCGTAAGAAACCTTATGAGAAGAGACTTGAAGACCTAAATATGTACACTTTGAAGGAGGTGGGGGATAGAGGAAATATGATTCAGACCTTTAAATACTTAAAGAGGAACAATGAACAAACAAACCTCTTCCAAAGACGGGGAAGCTGCAAAACTAGAGGGCATAACATGAAGCTGCAAGGTGGAAAATTGAAAGGCAATGTCAGGAAATATTTTTTCACTGAAAGGGTTGTGGATGCTTGGAATGCTCTCCTGATGGAAGTGGTGACGGCAAACACAGTGACGGAATTCAAAACAGCAACAGGATAAAAACAAAATAAACTGAACCATCTAACTTCTCAACAAATAGGGGTGTCCTACATGGAGTGGTGGGTCCACCCCTAAACAAAGACATGGGGAGGGGTGGCCTGCACAGAGTGACAGGTGCACCTACTCTTGCCGTATCTTGCTGGGCAGACTGGATGGACCATGCTGGTCTTTATCTGCCGTCATTTACTATGTTACTATGTACAAAGAACAGGGGAGATAAACTTGGAGGATTAAATGGGGGAGACTAAGATACACACAATAATAAATGTAGTATAACATTAAAGATATTTCTAATCAGTTAAATTTATAGATTGAGTAAAATAAACATAGGCTTAGGTATTAGGGGGTAGAGCCCAAGCCAGTGCAGGTAGCGGCAAAGGGTTAGTTCTGCGGCTGAATAAAGGATTGGGGGCAGGGAGAGGGAATAATGGGTAATTCGGTTAACAAGGGAAGTGGGCCTAAGTGGCGAGGTGCTAGGAGTATATGTGACAGGGGGCACAGTAAACAACCCATACAAGGGGGAGGACTCCGTATGATCAAATGGCGGAGCCATAATGCTCTGTGAAGAAGAATGTCTTTATTGCTTTCCTGAAGTCCAAGATGTCACTAATGGATCTGATTTTTTCAGGTAGCTCATTCCATTAGGGATGAGGCGTATAAGGAGAATGCTTGATTACAAGTTGTCCGTTTGGTTTTTGTTTTGTCCTTAGGAATGACCAGAGTGTTTCTGTTTGAGGTTCACCTTGGCCTGTTCTCCGGATTCTTGGTGATTAGAGGTTGGAGGATGGTTGGCAATAAGTTGTGTAATATTTTGAAGATAAACGTTTTGAATTTGGAATATGTTGAGAACCAGAAGCCAGCATAGCTGATGTAGAGTGGGTGTAATGTGGCTCTGTTTAGCTGTTCTGGTGATTATACGTGCTGCAGTGTTTTGTACCAGTTGGAGTGGATGTGTTACTTTCTTCGAGAGACCTTGATAGATTACATTACAGTAGTCTAGTATCATATTGTTCAGAAGTTGCTGTCATTGAGTAAGGGTTTAAGTTTCTGTATTGTTCTTAGTTTGTGATAGGCTCTCTTGGTTATTCTTTTGATATGTGGCTGGAAGAGTTTGGTCCAGAGTAACTCCAAGGTATTTCACCTCACGTTTGACTGTTAGGTTATGGTCTAGGATTTTTATGGCCTCGGGTGGAGAGAATGTGGTGCCCCTGATGGATGTGTAGGGCCTCTGATTTTTTGAGGTTTACAGTGAGGTTTTAATTACCGAGTCATTTTATCATTTCCTCAAGGCATGTGATCTGATCTGTGTGTATTCAGGTTGGTCTGTATTGAATGGAGCACAGATCATTGTGTCATCGGCATATATCTTGTATTGGATACTGGACAGGATATATTTCTCAGTGCTCTTCAAGATGTATTAGAGGGGTGGTGTAAGGCATTCCGGGCCACAGCTTTGGGGGTGGGGAGCGCAGACACATGCACTTTGCAGTCTCTGCTCATGGAAGGGTTTAAAGGTTGCTGATTGCCCCCTTATGGTTAAATTTTATCCCCAAAAGGATGGGGAGGGAGAGAATGAAACAAACATGGCAGCAGAAAAACACCATATGGCCTATCTAGTCTGCCCTTCCATATCAACTACATGAGTGGGAGAACTGGGGCATCCTGCAGCATGAATGTCACCGCCATGTACGGTACCAGTCATAATGAAGGCTACCACAATTGGTAATAGACCTCAGCCTGGCATCACCGCAGGCTTGAGGGGGGGAGGAGGGAGAGTACAAGAATGTTGGACAGTGCTGGGCCAGGACATCACCGTCTAGCCTTAGCAGTAGTGGGACTACTGATAACAATAACATCACCACAAATTTTAAGTATTATGCTTGATTTGAATTAAAGCTGCAGCCAAGGTTTTGCCAAGTACTTTGTCTTGTGGGTTTATTTATGCTATTCAGTTCTGGTGAACAGATGGTAATGCGTGCGAATGCCATTGTTATGGGGCACTAGCTCCCTTCCTCCGAGTGAATCGGGAGTGGGGCGGATAACAGGCTGAGACCCAATCATCCATTCATTCGAGGGAAAGGGGGGATTCCAACAGGAAGAGGAGTGCAGGCTCACCTTTGGCGGTTTTGGTGGCTGGCGTTTTCCAGTAGCTTGTTAGTTGGGGCAGAAGCGGCTTCTGAGGTGGCTGCACACACTTCCCTCCCTGAATTGTTGCGCTGTGGGAGGGGGAGGGGGGAGTGCTGTTTCGAGAATGTGTTGTGGTGGTGGGGGTGGCATTGCATCTGAGGATTTTTTCTTTTGGGGGTCTTCTTCGTTGTCACGGCTTTGACGGGGTTTACAGGTTGCTGATTTCCCCACTGTATGTTAATTTTATCCCCTGGAAGGACAGGGAAGGAAAAAGGGGTAGAGGACCGGGGCATCCCACAGCATGGGCGCACCATGTGTGGTACCAGTCACAATGAAGGCTACCGCAGACTCGGGAAGGGGGGGAGGGAGTACAGAGATGTTGGACAGTGCTGGGCTAGGATGTCACCATCTAACCCAGTGATTCTCAACCCAGTCCTCTGGGACCCCCAGACCATTCAGTTTTTCAGGATATTCACAATGAATATGCATGAGATAGATTTGCACTCAATGGAAGCAGTGCATGCAGATCTCTCTCATGCATATTCATTGTGAATATCCTGAAAAACTGAATGGTCTGGGGGGTCCCAGAGGACTGGGTTGAGAATCACTGGGTTAGATGGAGACGGTTCTGAGGGCATGCCTCAGTGCTACCGAGTGTCCGGGGGACTCCTCGTCCTCTGTCTCCCAATCCAACTCGAAGTTAGAGGCCCCACGGTTACCATGGTCAAGGCCCGAGCCTGAAGGCCCGTGACCTCCAGAAGAACTGTGGTCTGAGCAGCGTGCACATGGCGAAGAGGCTGGTGGCGCTCGAGGATCGGCTCAATGTGCGGAGAAGCCCCTGATGTCAAGGGTCTCAATGTCAGGACAGATGAACCGGAGGAACCAGACATGAACACCTACTGGGCCAGGAGGGCAGCGATACTGCGCTCCAAGGCTGCCATACTGATCTCCATGCCAGTTGACTCTGCAGTCTTCAACACGGGCACCGAGGATTTCGGGCCCAGCATCGACAATCGAGGGGGTGTCCTCGACGAGGATGGCCTCGGATGTCTGAGACCAATCGCTGGATGCAGACAACTCCTTCTGGGACAGTTTGTGAGGCAGTTCCCACTCCGACCCCTCGGACTCACGTGGGGGACTGCGGGGCCTGGAATAGGCTTTTCCCATCTCCCTGGACCCATCCTCCAAGGTGGTCTTCAAGAGTTTCAACTTCTTATGTTCCACCTCCAGGGATGATTTCTCAGAGGAATAGCAGCCATGGGACTCTGAAACCGCCCAGGCATCACGGGGCGCCGAGATACTGACGGGGGCACTCTGGAGCGCGGTGTCACCAGAGACTCCGGGGCAGTTGGACTTGTGAAAGAACTTTTCCTGCTGCAGCTGACGGCTCTTGATGTCTTTTAGGGTCATGGCCCTACAAAGTTTGCAGTCCCAGTCGTTGTGGTCCGGCCCAAGGCAGCAGTCATGTGGGTCGGTGAAGGACATCATCTTACCACACCAATCACATTTCTTGAAGCTGCTGGAGGCCTTTGGGGAAAAGGGGGCCCTTCTGCCAGGCACGGGTCAGAGGCCTTCGGTCAAAAAAGGGTGTGAAGCGCCAGTCAAAGAACACTGAGAAAAAACAAGGAAAAAAGGGAACGAACCCAAGAAGCGACGCAGAGGCAAGCTGGCTCGGGGCGAGAAGGAACCGGGTACGTATACCAGATTAAAAAAAAAAAAAAAAGATTAAAAAATGGATAATTAGACCTTACCTGCTAATTAGCGTTCCTGAAGGAACTCCAGTCCTGTCCCTCACCTCTGGACTGTGCTCCCCTTCCAGCAGCTTGGAGACCGAGCACATCATCACTTTGATGACTCCAAGTATATATACCTCTGGCACCTCCTACCAGATCCAGTATCCTATTGACAAAGCGGACTTAACGGAGAGAGAATTAAGCAGAACAATCAACTAGAACTTTTGCAAAAAAACAAAACTAAGAACTCCTCCTCTTCCCCGAAAGGGCACCCTGACCCCCCCCCCCCAATGAGGAGGCGGCTTACCTGAAAATCCACTCGCTCTTGAATTCCCAGAAAGAGGCAGACAGCTTGACCCCTCCAATGCACCACCTGTGCCCCTCCAGAGTTGCCTGAATAACACTTCATAGCAAATACACTAGGCGGGATCAGGGACTAGACTGGAGTTCCTTCAGGAAAGCTAATTAGCAGGTAAGGTCTAATTATCCATTCCTAATCATCCCTCCAGTCCAGTCCCTAACCTCTGAGATGTAGCAGAGCAGTTTGAATCAAGGGAGGGGACCTGCAAACCCGGCCCAAAGAACCACCCTTCCAAAAACTGCATCCCTGCTGCCTGGGCATCCAATCGATAGTGCCTGGCAAACGTATGCAATGAGGACCAGGTCGCCGCCCTACAGATATCCAGAGGCGCTACCAGACTGTACTCTGCCCACGAGGCCACCTGTCCCTGTGTAGAATGCGTCCGCAGTCCCACCTGAACGGGCTTGCCCTTCAAAATGTACGCAGGCACAATGGCCTCCCTGATCCATCTAGAAATGGATGCCTTTGCAGCCGCCTCTCCCTTTGCGTGGCCCCACAAACAGAACAAATAGCCAATCCGATTTGCGAAACCCCGCAGTTCTCTTCAGATAAAGTTTTAGCACCCAACGTAGGTCCAAAAGATGCAGTCAAGCATCCGCAACCTTCTCCCCAACGCTTACCAAGCGTAGGGAGACTGGTTGATTCACATGAAACGCCGACATCACTGTGGGCAAAAAGGAAAGCACCATCCGCAGAACTATCTTCTCCTTGGAAAAAGAAAGAAAAGGAGGTTGAGAGGAAAGGGCTTGAAGCTCCGAAATCCACCTTGCTGAACAGACTGCCACCAAAAATACAGCAAGGGTCAAATCCTTCAGGGAAGCCCATCCGACTGGCTCGTAGGGCTCCTCCAACACGGACTGCAGCACCAGGTTGAGATCCCAGAACGGAACTACCAACCTTTGCGGAGGAAGAAGGTGACTGACCGCCCTCAAGAACTGCCCAACATCCTGATGCTCCCCTAGCGACTTCCCTTGGATCTTCCGCCGATAACAGCAAATCGCTGTCAACTGCACTCTCAAGGAACTGGCAGCCAGTCCCTTCTCAAAGCCTGGAGGGAGGAGTGGCTCAGTGGTTGGGACAGGTTACCTCAGGCCGGAGGGCCGGGGGTTCAATTCCCACATGGGGAAAGTAACCTCAGGCCGGAGGGACTGAGATCTCTAAGTCCCATGGCTGCTCCTTGTGGCCTTGGGCAAGCCACTTAACCCTTCATTGCCTCAGGTACACTTAGATTGTGAGCCCTTCAGGGACAAGGGAATAAAAAAAGTACCTGTTAGTATATACGTGTAAACCGCTCAGATGCGTAAGTAAAGGGCGGTATATCAAATGCCTAAACCATAAATCCAAAACATCCAGCACTGTAACTCCCGTAGTGTGACTCCCCCTTTCTGCGCACCAAGCTTCACAGATGCACCAGCCCGAACATAGGGGAGGCAGGTCGACCTCTTCCAAGCCTTCAGCAAGGTCAATATCACCAGGCCAGAATATCCTCGCTTCAGCAGCCTCGCCCTCTCAAGAGTCATGCCGTAAGTGAGAACCGATCCACCTGAGGCATTCGGACTGGACCTTGGATCAAGAAGTCCTCTCGCACTGGAAGCCTCCATGGCCAATCCACTATTAGTCTCACCAGGACGGCATACCACAGACGCCTTGGCCAATCCAGAGCTAACAGAATGACCAAGCCCTGATGCGCCTCTATGCGTTGGATAACCCTGCCTATGAGGGACCACGGGGAAACACATACAGCAACCCCTCAGTGGGCCTTCTTTGGACCAGAGTGTCCAAGCCCTCCAACATAGTTTCTCTACTTCTGCTGTAGAAGCGACTTGCCTTGGCTGAACCCCATTCTTGCCATGAGGTCCATGATGGGAGGGCCCCAATGGCTCACCACCTGCTCGAATACCACCGGACAGAGCTCCCACTCGCCGCGATCCACCTGAACCCGGCTCAGGTAATCCGCCATGACGTTTTCGATCCCCACCACATGCGCTGCCGACAAGGCCTGCAGGTGTGCTTCCACCCAATTCAACAAGCTTTCCGCCTCCTCCTCCAAGGAGGCGCTGCCCATGCCGCCCTGGTGGTTGATGTAGGCTACGGTGGATACATTGTTCGTGACTACCCTGACTGCTTTCCGTGAATCCAGCGCTCAAAAGACTTGAACACTAGCGCCACCATCCGCATCTCCAACCGGTTTAGCGTCCACTGGGCTTCCTGTGCTGACCAACGGCCCTGAGCAATCTGTCCTTCGCAGTGGCCCCCCCAGCCAACCCGACTGGCATCTGTCGTCAGCTAGATCCACTGCAGCAACTCTAGAGGCATGCCCCATTCCAAATTCCCTGGCTGAAGCCACCACTTGAGAGCTCTCCTGGTCACAGTAGTGCAGGGGAGCCTCTTTGACAGCATCTGACACTGGTGAGACCAGCGACCGAGCAGGAACCGCTGTAACGGCCTCATGTGGGTCCTTGTCCAGGGAACGAGCTTGAGAGTTGCCGCCATGGTCCCCAGCATCTGAAGATAATACAGGCTGATGGGGCCCGCATGTGCAGTAATTGACACACCCAGTGAGCTGGCAAGAACACCTGGCTCCCTCGGGTGTCGAATCTTGCTCCGAGGAACTCCAGCTCCTGAGACGGGCTCAGCCTGCGCTTGGCAAGGTTGATCACCCAACCTAGACTCCTCAAGAGTTCTACCACTCTGGTGGTTGCCTTCACTCTCTCTTACCGCTGCCGCCTTGGCCAGAACCCTGCAGGGAGATTGGACGAACAATGGGGGAATGGGCCGTGCCAGCTCGAGGGCGTAAGCCTCTCAGATGACTTCTAAGAGCCACTGATCGGATGTGACCCAGACCCAGGCGGAAAGAAACCGCCGCAGACAACCTCCCACCGGCAGCACCCCCTCCTGGGCTCATTGTGTTTTCCTAGATCCTGCGTAGGAGGAGGAGAAGATACAGAAACCTCTACCTGCTCCTCGAAACCCCCGGAACCCTTGCCCCTTCGAGGGGAAACAACCCCTCTGATAGGGAGCCAAACGGGATGTCCGAAATCTCCGGGAATCCCTAGGGTGGTTCCGCACGGGAGTGGGATTGCGACACTGCTTCGGTTTGTCCTCCGGAAGCCTTCCTCCCTGAGAGTCACCCAAGTCCTCTCCAAAAAGCAACTTCCCCTTAGATGAACGATCCGCTGCCCAATTTTGTAGCCAAAGATAACGGCATGCCGCCGCCACCACCGAGGCCATGCTCTTCAACAGGCTCCAAAATAAGATCATAGTGCTTGTCTGCGAGGTAGGCTGCTCCTGACTCAATGCTAGTGGCCTCCTCCGAGAAGTTCTCTGACTGATTGACGGGCTGCTGTAGACGCTGTGACCAACGCAGACAGGCTCTCGCCATCCAAGCCCCACACATTGATGCCTGAAGAGCGATGCAATTCACATCAAAGGCCTGCTTCAATAAGGTATCCAACCTCCTATCTTGGGAATCCTTAAGGGCCGCAATGCCTTCAACTGAGATAGTTGTCTTCTTGGTCACCGCAGACACCGTCGCATCCACCATCGGGGATGCAGCAAATATCTTTCTCTTCCAGCAAGGGATACAAACGTGACATATTCCATATCCCTCGGAGACCGGCTTCTGGCACCTTCCACTCATCCTGGATCATCTGCTTGACCACCCGATGGACCGGAAACACTTTGTGTCCTTTGTACCGTCTGCAGCAGTGGGTCCTCTAAAGCTTCCTCCTCCACAGGGGCCCTACGGAGATACTGAGCGCCTTTAAGGACTCTCCTATAAGCACTGGCAACTCTTCCCTGCAGAAGACACAAACAATCCGTGTCTGTTCTTCCTGGTCAGGAATTTCGCCTTCCTCCAATTCCTCATCCTCCCCCTCCATTTCCAGTTCTAAAGGCTCCTCATCCGGCAGACTCTAAAGACAGACTCCAGTCTCTAGAACCTGCCTCCCGCTTTGCCGCATGCCCCTGCACCCCTGCTGATGCAGGCAGAAGGCCTTGTGCAGAAACAAAACAAACTCCAAGGAGAAGGCTCCCCCCCGCCCCCTCCTCCTCCACCCCTTGAGAAGTGGAGGGCCTAAGGGGGGCCTGGGGGCTGGAGGATACCCCTATCTCCGGGGGCGGAGGACTCCTTGTACAGCTGTCTCTGCGCGGGCTCTCTGCTCCATAGATAAAGAAAGAGAACATTCTTGACTTGCATTTGCCTGGAGATCTTGTTCTAGCGATGCAGCCTCCAAGGCGTACCCCCTGCACACGCCAGTGTCAGACACCGCCCCTCGACGGGTGCCACACACTAAACATTGAGGTCTGGTAGGACTGATGCCACAGGGGCCTCAGGACTCCCTTAACTGCACCCCCCCCCCCCAGCAGGAGAAGTCCAAGGGCAAGGCCAGAAGAAAACCACTACTTCTTATATATTTATGTTCAATATATATGGCTATATATATGCACCAATGCCTAAATACATATACAGCAAAAATCACATAATTATCCCTACAAATAACTTTTTTTTTAGTCCGTTGGCCCCCCCACCAAGCGAAAACAACCCACAAGGAAAATGGAGCCGGCCCCCAAAGCTGCCAACCATGCAAAAAATACCGGCGCAAGCTCCCGACCTCAGGATTCCCTTGCAAACCGACAAAAGGCAAGAAATAGACCTGCTCACCATGCAGGCGGCAGCCGCATGGCTCTCTTACCTTCCCACACGGTCTGCCGATCCGTGTAAGTGGCAGCGGCGCTCCTGCAGCCTCGGACCGCTGCCGGCATCGGCCTGCTTTCCTGCCTACGCACTCAGCTATGGAGGAGCTTCGGTGGTAAGGGGAAGGGCCTGCAGCACACCGCTCATTTGTGTGGGTTTCTTCCAACAGCAGCTCCTCACCCGATTACGTGATCGGGAGCAGCTCTAAGGCCCAGGCTGTCCTTGCTCATTCCTCTCCCTGAAGTCTCCTTCTCACCTGGCCTGATAGGAGACAGAATGTGCGGGGGGGGGGTGTGTCCCTTCCCCTGCCCCAAGTACTTCCAGTCACTCACTCACTCAAAGAATAGAAGGACCGGCTGGAAGGCACAGAGAAAGGGAACTAAGGAAAAGGTAAAACAACAGAAACTAAGAAAAAATAAAATTCAAAACTGCCCCTTTTCCTAACTGTCTCTCCAGGAAGCCTACACGCTGGCTTGCTGCTCCCTCCAGCCGCTTGGAGACTGAGCATACTGGATCTGGTATGATGTGCCAGAGGTATATATACTCGAAGTCATCAAAGTGATGACATGCTCAGTCCCCAAGCTGCTGAAAGGGGAGCACAACACAGAGGTGAGAGACTGGAGGGATGATTAGGAACACTTTTTCCGGGGGAAACTGGACAGACGTCTGAAGGGCTCCGTGGAAAAAACGAGACTGAGGCAAAATGGCACCCTTGGGCAGGAAGGGGACCACGCATGCATGGTGCATCTCCAAAAAGCTTTTTCTGAAAGTTGGGAAGATGTTTCCACACAGGCTGTCAGCGCCAACATCACCCATATGCAAGGACAGATTCCTGCTTGTTCCCGGAAAACCACTGGTCTAGCCTGACCAGTGGCGGGACTATTGATGCAATTTGTGGTGATATGTTATTGTTAAGTGTTATGGTTGATTTAAAGCTGCAGCCAAGGTTTTGCCAAGTACCTTATCTTGTGGGTTTATTTATGCTATGAAGGGATGGTGATGGGTGCGAATGTCATTATCATGCCATGATTATCTACATGTTCAGTAATTTTATTCTTTGTTTTCTACCATTTTGCCCAGTATAGACATCAAGCTCACCAGTCTGTAGTTTCCCGGATCACCCCTGGAAACCTTTTTAAAAACTGGTTACTCTCCACTCCTCAGGTACTACAGATGATTTAAAGGATAGTTCACAGATTACTACAAGTAGGTCTGCAATCTCATATTTCAGTTCTTTCAGCACTCTGGGATATATGCCATCTGGTCCAGGTGATTAGCTGCTCTTTAGTTTATCAGACAACTGTATTACATCTTCCTGATTTATGGACATTTGTTTCAATTCCTCTGAAACATCACCTTTATATGTAATTTCTGGCATGCCTGTTTCCTACATCTTCTTTAGCAAAGAATGAAGCAAAGAATTCATTCAGTCTCTCGGCACTTAGCAAGAAAAAGGACAAGGCCTTGTCTTTTTTCTTGCTAAGTGCCATCGCGTTGGTGTCGACTCATGGCGACCCTCTAGATAGTTGACCTAAACTGTGTTCGGTCTTCAGTCAGGCAGCTCATTTTTGATAGAGTGGCACCCATAGCTGCTGTTATAGTATTGATCCATCGTATTGCCGGCCTTCCCCTTTTGCGTTAACCTTCTATCTTGCCAAGCATTATGTCTAACGATCTCTCTCTTCGCATAATATGCCCAAAGCATGAAAGTCAGTCATTTGATCTTCTACGGAAAGCTTAGGTTTGATCTTCGGGCAGTCCATGATATAGACAAAATTCAATGCCAGCACCATAACTCAAAGGCATCAATTTTCTTCCTATCTTTTTCACTGTCTTAACTTTCACATCCATATGATGTTGAAAATACCATTGCTTGGACGTCCAATCTTTGTATGAAGAGAGACATCTCTGCTCTTGAGAATCTTGTCTAGGTCCTTCATAGCCATTCTGCCACGAGCAATGCGTTGTCAGATTTCTTGACTACTTGTCCTTTCTTTATTGATTGTTGATCCAAGTAAGTTAAAGTTGTCAACTATTTCAATTTCTTCTCCATCAATGATGAACTTATTGATTTTGCCAGTTATCAGGATCTTTGTCTTCTTAGCGTTAAGGTGCAGGCTCATCTTAAGATGATGTTCCTTGATCTTGAGAAGCAAATGTTTCAGACAGCTTTCACATTCAGACAGTAATGTGGTATCATCAGCATAGCGAAGGTTGTTGATGAGTCTTCCACCAAATCTTCACACCTCTGTTGTCTTCATACAGTCCTGCTTCTCTGATGATTTGTTCTGCATATAAATTAAACAGATAGGGGGAAAGTATGCAACCTTGTTGTACACCTTTGTTGATTTTAAACCATTCTGTTTCTCCTAGTTCCGTTTGAACTGTTGCTTCTTTATCAATGTAAAGGTTGTGCAAGAGAACTATCAGGTGTTCTGGTATACCCATGCTTCTTAATGTGACCTAGAGTTTCTCATGGTTTACACAGTCAAAAGCCTTGCTGTAGTCAAAACACATATGGATATCTTTTTGGTATTCTTTTGTCTTTTCAAGGATCCATCTCAAATCCACGATGTCATCTCTCATTCCTCGCCCTTTCCTGAACCCTGCTTGCACTTCAGGCAGTTCTCGTTCCAGGTATGGTTGTAGTCTCTGCTGAACGATCTTGAGTAGAATCACAGCAATTGTGCTATAATTTCCACAGTCAGTCTGATCATCTTTCTTCAGTATTGATATAAACATATATCTTTCCCAGTCAGTTGGCCACAAATTTGTCTTCCAAATTTCCTGGCAAAGCCTCGTAAGTATGGTAACAGCTTCATCCAATTGCTGTAATACGTCAATGAGAATGCTATCAATGCCCAGTGCTTTGTTCTTTGATAAGACTTCAATGCTGCTTTGACAACTTCTTTCATCACCAATGGTTCCTGATGATACAGTACAGGTTGAAACGAAGTTGGTCCAGTTGATCTTTATGGTATGACTATTCTGTATATTCTTTCCACCTTTTCTTGATCTTCTCAGCATCATTCAACATGGAAACATGGATCCTTCGGCATATTGTAGCATTCCAATTCGAGGCTAGAATTTTTTCTTTAACTCTCACAGCTTTAGGAAAGCCGATCTTGTTCTTCCTCGAATAGTTTCTAATTCTATTTTCTTGCATGCATCATTGTAGTACTTCTCCTCGTCTTGCTGCACATTAAAAATCTCTGTTGAGTTCTGTGACTGCCTCTCTTTCTCCTCTGGCTTTAGCTTCTCTTCATTTATGGACAGTTTTCAGAGTTTCTTCAGTCATCCATTTTGGCCATTTTTGCTTTTTCACCTTTTATAGAGACCTCTCACTTTTTTTCAACACAAACTTCTTGATGTCATCCCATAACTCTTCTGGAGCTCTGTCATTTATATCTAAAACAGCAAATCATTTTTTCAGGCAGTCTTTAAATTCCAATGGTATATTCTCAAGGTCATATTTTCCTACATTCATGAGCGGCTTGCTCTTTTTCAACTTTAGCTTGAGTTTGCATACTAGTAGTTGGTGATCTGTCCCACAGTCAGCTCCAGGTTTTGTCTTTGTTGATGTTATAGAGCTTTTCCATCGTTGACTTCCACAGATGCAGTCAATTTGATTGTTGTACAATCCATTGGGTGAAGTCCACGTGTACAGACCGTGTTTGTGTTCCTGGAAGGTGGTGTTTGAGATGAATAGATTGTTGGTCTTGCAGAATTCTATCAGTCTTTCTCCAGCTTCATTTCTGTTGCCAAGTCCATATTTTCCAACCACTTTGCCTTCTTCTTTGTTGCCAACTTTTGTATTTGTCACCTATGACTATCAGGATAGCCTGCTTGCAAGTTTTGTCGATTTCAGCTTGTACTTGCTCACAGAACTCATTAACTTCTTCCACTTCTGCAGTTGTTGGCGCATATTCCTGAATTATAGTTGTGTCGATAGGCATTCCTTGTAGATGAATAGAAAGTAAGTGTTCACTGACTGCACTAAACTGTATTTAATTACAGTTCTTTCAAGTTTCTTAATTATAAATACAACACATTTCTTCTTTGTCTTTCATTTCTAACATAGTAGACCATGTGATCATCAGATGCAAAGTACCTAATGCCAATTCATTTCAGTTCGCTGGCAACCAACAGATCGAGTTGTACACGTCCCATTTCGTTCTTGATCACCTCCAACTTCTCTTGGTTCATGCTTCATACATTCCATGCCCCAATATGTAAGACATCTTTGTAACTTCTGACTCATTTCATGCACAACTATATCAGCAGTCAGAGAACTCGAGATCCAACCACATCATAAACGCTGGCTTTACTCTGAGAAGTCTTCAGCTCATCCCCAGTAGCCAGTTGAGTGCCTTCCAACCCGGGGTCTCATCTACAACCCCTTTTACCCCTCTATCATCTAATGGTCCAACTCGTGCTCTCACACGTGTTTTGCTACAAATTTACTTGAAAAAAAAAAAACCTTTATTATGCACTTTTGCTTCCACGGCAAGCTTCTTTTCAAATTCTCTTTTTGCCTGCTTTATCAATGTCTTGCATTTAACTTACCACTATTTATGTTTCCTGTTTTCATCATCTGGCTCTTGATTCTAAAAATCTCCCTCAATACCTTTATTTTCTTCAAGTAGTAAATTCATAATAAAAAAGCATTGCATATATTTAAATGTATCCCAAACATTTCCATTATTTCCATTAAAAACACTCCCCTCCCCCCCCCACACACATACACACACTTTATATTCTGTATTTTCAAAATGTATGGAAATGTTACATCTCTAGTTCTGAAGGAGATGGATATGCAGTATCTAGCAGCTTGCCTCAGGCTTACAAAGCTTGCTGAAATCTATGCCCTATGGGAACTGTTCACTTGTTTTCATAGGGCTAGTAAGTGGCCAAATTAAACAAACCTATGTTAAAGAAAAGAAAAAAAAAACACAGCACCTACCTTTGCTTTTCAGTTTCAGCTTTTATTTCCTCTGAAAAAGAAAAAGAATAGTTTCAAATATTAATAAGAGAGATAGTACATAAGTCAGCAGATTTTCAAATAAGTCTGCATCATCAAACTACGATGAGTTCAGATATAATCTACCACTAGTTAATGCAGTGCTTGACAAATCTTGGGTACTAAATAGCCTAAAAATTGGCGCCTGAAATTTCATGCCCTTGTTTTAATTTTTATTTTTTTCTTCCTGTGCCACAGCTGATAAAACAGATCTTTCTCATTTGGACTGTGTGACTCAGTTGAAGTTTGAGCTGCATGGTGCAGATCTTTCATGCTACTTTCACAGTCTCAAATCTCACAAGATTTGAAACTACAAGACCAACTCGGGAGTTCAGGAGTTCCTATACCAAGCAGCTCAAACTGAGGCTAGCTGCACAGTGCAAACGAGGAAGATCTGTTTCAGCAGCAGCACATTTTAACAGAAAGGTTAAGTACTGCAGCACTGGGAGAGCAAGGGCAGAACAGAAGAGGGATCGGGAAAAAAAAGAAAGGAAAAGAGAAGTTTCTCTCTTACAATTTTCTTCCCTTGAATGCTATTAGACCATTCCAGACGAGTGGGTTATGCTTTCCATCCAATGGAGGCAGACTAAAGCAGCTTTCAATGATGTCATTACTAGTATATCTACTGATAGCACTGAGAGAAGTCAGTATGGCATTTCCCAAGCAGTAAGCAAGACTGAAAAACTCAGAAATGCTAAAAACATAATTAGCTAACCACCATAATTTGTAATATATCTTTGGAACATTTAGCTCTCTTACCACAACTGACTGTACATAATTCAATCAAGAGAAAGCGGGCCTCCAAAACCTGTAGGATTAGTCTTCCAGGGTTGGTCCTGAGCACTGTTCCCTCTAAGCTGTGCGCGTGTGCGCGCGCACACACCTCTCTGAGCGCACCTGCTTTACAACAGAGCGCACAAAACGTACGGCTCTGATTCTGATAGAAAACAACACAGACATCTTAAAATTTAAAAGTTATGATTGTAATTACTAGAAGTACATACTGTATTCTGACGTGTAGTCAAATTTTAAAGTATATAACTCCGAGTGTCGTTATGTGGCGCACAAAAATTTAACCTTCCTTCAAAAGCTGCACACAGCTGATATTTTATGCGCACACAGCCTACAGAAAATTAGAGGGAACATTGGTCCTGAGCTGGTCTAGCAGGATTCAAGGAAAGAAAATAATCAGGTAAGTAAAATTTTTTCCTTCCCTTTCAACCTGCAAGACCAGTCCAGATGAGTGGGATGCACCCAAGCAGTCAGGACCTGGTGTTGGAGGAAGATGATGCTCTGGATGGAACTACCCTGCCAAAAGCGCAATCTGCAGGGGAACACAAAGGAGCAAGAGACGTGTGATGGTCACAGGAATCTTTATTAGATAATCCCCAACGTGTTTCAGCAATGCCTTCTTCAGGGGGTATGCAGCTTTTAAAATAAAATAAAATCCAATAATTGAAACAAGATACATATAAGTATCATGAAAAATTAAAAATTAAATTCAACATATAAAATTGTATCATTATGAAACTATAATTGAAAAAACAGAGCGCAGGGCAGAGGAACACATGTAAATACAACATGTTAAAATCACACGCGAGTAAGATTATAAGGAAAAGATATAAAATGTTAGAAATGTTTTGAAGGAGCAACAAAACGGTACTCACTGGAGCACCCTGTGATGAATCGTACGTGGAAGGTAATCTTTTACATATTGCTCAAGCTGTGAAGTGACAAAACAATGTTTTGTATACCTTTATAAAAGAAATTGTAAACAAAATTACGAAATTAAAAAGGTACCTTGTACAATCTATTGATACTCTTACCTGTTATGTAATGTTTTATATTTAGATATCACAAAATACACTAAAGTAAAGATGTCGCCAAAAGAGGGAATACAAAGCATGAATGCTTGAAAATAAACCTGGGATGTATTCGATTATGTATGATAATTCATCAACTTGAAGAACGCTAATACCTAAGGGAGCACTTTACAAGATTATAGTAAACTAAAAATGATATCTGTAGAGGCTGTATCCATAAAAGTTGGTTATTCAATAATGTAATATGTAAGATTATGCAGGATAATTTATCAGCGTTAGCTCATATTCATGGTTGCACTACGAACTACTGTATTTAGAAAAAAAACTCTTTGGGTAGCTAATTCATCTTCACAGTCGTTGTGGTACATGTCCAAACTAACAGCAATTCTAGTTTTGAAAGAAAACATACTGCGAAACTATTAAATTAAACCATTTTTGGTTTAAACACAATATTAAGAATATATTTATCAGGCAATATATGTAGTATATAATATTAACAATAAGGATAAGTGTATAAAATAACTATATCTGATTTGAGATACTATATTGCATAATTAGCATATCCCTGTGTTATAAACTGTTAAAGTCAAATATAGCTCTCAGTAAACTATGTGTAACCCATAATTTATATAAAACAAAAATCTTTTAAATTGTAGAGCAGTGGGAAAAATGAAGAATTACAACTTTAGTAGTCTGTCGCTTAAGATACCTAATGTAAACTGCAAATGTAGCCCATACTATTGCCATAATTTGAATAAGTGTGAACAGAAATGGCAATGCTGATATTTTAAGGGGCCAGAATTACTGAACTTGGAATCTATATGTAAGAGATCCAAATTTTCTGGCGAAAGTAACTAGAAGTAGGAGACCTTCTGATAAAACGGCACCTTTTATAAAGACGCTTTGTAACGTGCCAAAAATAAAAATAATAAAAGTGATTTTGTGGGAGCCATTAGTTTGGACATGTACCACAACGACTATGATCACGACTTAGCTATCCAAAGAGTTTTTACTCTAAATAAATACAGTAGTTCGTAGTGCGACCATGAATATGAGCTACCGCTGATAAATTACCCTGCATAATTTTACATATTACATTATTGAATAACCAACTTTTATGGATACAGCCTCTACAGATATAATTTTTAGTTTACCATAATCTTGTAAAGTGCTCCCTTAGGTATTAGTGTTCTTCAAGTTGATAAATTACATACATAATCGAATACATCCCAGGTTTATTTTCAAGCATTCATGCTTTGTATTCCCTCTTTTGGCGACATCTTTACTTTAGTGTATTTTGTGATATCTAAATATAAAACATTACATAACAGGTAAGAGTATCAATAGATTGTACAAGGTACCTTTTAATTTCGTAATTTTGTTTACAATTTCTTTTATAAAGGTATACAAAACATTGTTTTGTCACTTCACAGCTTGAGCAATACATAAAAGATTACCTTCCACGTGCGATTCATCATAGGGTGCTCCAGTGAGTACCGTTTTGTTGCTCCTTCAAAACATTTCTAACATTTTATATCTTTTCCTTATAATCTTACTCGTATGATTTTAACATGTTTTTACATGTGCTCCTCTGCCCTGCGCTCTGTTTTTTCAATTATAGTTTCATAATGATACAATTTTATATGTTGAATTTAAATTTTAATTTTTCATGATACTTATATGTATATTGTTTCAATTACTGGAGTTTATTTTATTTTATTTTAAAAGCTGCATACCCCCTGAAGAAGGCGCTGCCGAAACGCGTTGGGGATTATCTAATAAAGATTCCTGTGACCATCACACGTCTCTTGCTCCTTGTGTTCCTCTGGCTTCTACTGCAAGAGCGGCTTGCTCTTCCTTGTGTTGACAAAAGTGCAATCTGCTCCATCTCCCACATGCAGCCTGTGTAGGGCTTCACAGAGGTGTTCAGAGATGACCAAGTAGCCTCTTTCCAGATGTCCTTTGGAGAAACCCAGGTGGGCTCTGCCCAGGAGGAAGCACATGCCCTAGTATAGAGAGATCTGACTGCCTCTGGCATGCACTTTCCAGACAAAGGGTATACTAAACCAATGGCCTCCTTAATCTAGCAGGCAATCCAGGACTTGACCCTGCTTGACCTTTCCTTGGACAAGAGAACAGAGATGGTCTGAATGACAGATGTATTTAGTGATTTCCAAGTATCTGATTAACACTCTCCTCACAGCCATCAGACACAGAGAGGAGTCCATCCAGAGGCCCTCTTCTGTGAATGAGGGCACGATGACGGACTGGTTAAGGAGAAAGGGAGAGAACACTTTTAGGAGAAAGGAAGGAATAGTCCATAACGAGACAGAAGAAGTTGAGATGATAAAGAAAGGATCGGAACTACCTGCAGGATAAGGCCTGTGGTTCCGATGCTTGTCTGGTGCGATGCAATAGCGACTAGGAAGATCACCTTAAGGGCTTAATTTTTAAGAGGTCTTACAAAGAGGTGGGGGACCCTTTCAGACCCTTCAATACCAAAGAGACTCCACTGAGGAACAAATCAGACATACTGGATGGTGGATCTACTTCATCCCTTTAAGGAAGCGGGAGATGTCAGAGTGCATTGCCATGCCTTGGATACAGTCCCTAGAGCATGCCAGGGTCACAACGTGCACCCTAAGAGAATTCAGGACCAACCTAGTCGATACCAGACTGCAAGGAGGACAAAATAGTGTTAATCTTGGGTCCCAGAGGCCAGGAAAGCGAATATTGTCACTAACTCTAGAAAACTCTCCAGACTCTTCCATAAGCTAAGGAAATAGAGGCCCTCCAGGCCTTAAGCAGGGTGTTCACTACCATTCCAGAGAAGCCTTTCCTGGACAGTCAATGCTTCTCAAAGGTCAAGCCATAAGCAAGAAGGGAATGGGAACCTCCATGGGGGACCCTAAGCCTAGGAGCTCTCTCTCTTGGGGGAGCGGCAGACACACCACCAAGCGGCTCAACAGATCCACATACCATGGCTTGCACTGCTAATCCAGAGCCACTAGAATCATTAGTCCTAGGTGGGAACAAAGTTTGCACAGTAGACAGCTCACTGAGGGCCAGGGAGGGAAGACACATAGAAGCCCCTCCTGAGGTCACTCCTAAAACACGGCATCCAAGCTCACTGCCCATTGAGCCTTACTACAGCTAATAAAGTTCTAGGCTCTGGTATTCTCCTGACTGGCCATCAAGTTGAATACTGGAAGATCAACCTCAGCATTATGAGATCAAATGCATGAGGACTTACAATAACTTCCACTCACTGGGATCCACAGAGTTCCACTCAAGAAGTTGGCCTGCAGGTTGTCTACACCTTCTATGTGCAGACAAGGCAATTAGATGTTCCTCTACCCTATGACAGATCCACCACTGTGAGTCCTGCTTCCTTGAAAATATTTGCCACAGCTGTGACATTGTCTGAAAACATGTGGATAGCTTTGTCTGTCAGAAGGGAACAGAAATCCAGCACTGCCAGGTGGATCCCTCTGGCCTCCAACCGGTTTAGTGGCCAGAGATCCCATGAGGACACTAGAGTCCCTGTGCAAACTAACCTAGACAGTGAGCTTCCCAACACTTCAGGCTGGCATCCATGGTCACTACCACCCAAGTTGGCATTTCTAGGAACTTCCCATTCATCAGAAGGTGAGTCTGCAACCACTATACCAGCTGCCCCTTAATCTCCTGAGAGAGAAAAAGGGTCTGGTTGAACAAATGAATAGGGAGATCAGTGAGCCAGATGTCTGTGGAGGTGGCATATGTGAACCTTGGCCCAAAGGACTGGTTTCAGAGTTAATGCCCTGGAACCTAGGAGTTGGAGGCAGACCCAGGCCTTGGGGGGGGGGGGGGGGAGGGGCGCAACTGAACACAAACTCCCAAACTCCCTGAACTGACTGAAGATTGTGCAACCTCTCCTGTATCAGAACACTTGGCACAGGTGAGTGCTGAACCGAACTCAGATATTCCAAATTCTGGGAAGGAACTAGGCTGGTCTTTGGATAGTTAATCCCTAACCTCAGCCTCTCCAGCCAACAAAACTACAAAGCTGTCCCCTCCCTGGACTTCGCCCAGGAATCTAACCAAACCAGCCAGTCGTCCAAATACAGATGCACTCAGCTACCTTGCTTATGCAGGAACACTGTCACCACCCCATGATCTTTGAAAAGGTACAAGGAGTCATGGCCAGGCCAAAGGTAGAGCCCAGAACTGGAAATAGGAGCCCACAAAATAACAGTGAAGAAATTGCTGGTGTTGCTCCTCGATGTGAAATGTGAAAGTATGCCTCAGCTATGTCCAAGGAGGTTAGGAACTCCTTCTTTTGGACTAATGCAATGACTGACCTGATGGATTCCATACGCCACTAAGGAACTCAGAGTTTGGCCTTGGCCACCTTCAGATCCATAAGAGACCAGAAGGACCTGCCCTGTCTTGGGTACTATGAAATAGATGGAATAATACACCTAGCCATGCTCTATGGAAGGCATCGTAATATAGAGTGCAACTATAGGAGGTGCTATAGAGTTTCCTCAATCGTGACCCGCTTGGGCAAAGAGCCACAAGGAGCTCAACAGAAGCTCTGCAAACTCTAGCATATAACCGTGCCTGAGGATTTCAGGGACCCATTGGTCTAATGTGAGATATGGAAATCAGTTGTACCTCAGAAGAGACCCACCAGATCTCATTGCAGGGGATTTACAGACTGTAGAGAGAGCCACAGCTGAGTCTTGAGAACTCAGAGTTTGGAAAAGGGCTGATGTTTTCTGTGCTTAGACCAATAAGGTAAGAACATAAGATATGCCATACTGGGTCAGACCAAGGTCCATCAAGCCCAGTATCCTGTTTCCAACAGTGGCCAATCTAGGTCACAAATACCCAGCAGTTTCCCCAAAAGACATAGGTTCCACAATGCTTGTATTGGGGCAAGCAGTGGATTTCCCGGGTCCCCTTTAATAATGGTTTATGGACCTTTTCTCCAGCAACCTGTCCAAACCTTTTTTAAACGCAGCTACACTAACAGCTTTTATTACATCCTCCGATAACAAATTCCAGAGTTTAATTACACGTTGAGTGAAAAAAAAATCTTTATTAGTCTTAAATAGGTTACACTATAGCTTCATTGCATGTCCCTTGGTCTTTCTATATTTTGGTGGCGTAAACAATCGCTCTACGTTTACCCATTCCACTCTATTCATTAATTTATAGACCTCTATCATATCTCTCCTCAACAGTCTCTTTTCCAGGTTGAAGAGCCCTAACCTTCTTAGTCTCTCCTCATAGGGGTATCCTTCCATCCCCTTTACTATTTCAGTGGCTCTTCTCTGTACCTTTTTTAATAATGCTTATCTTTAAGATACGGCGACCAGAATTACACACAATATTCAAGGTGCAGTCGCACCATGGAATGATACAGAGGCCTCATAATATCCTTGGTTTTATTCTCCATTCCTTTCCTTATGATTCCTAGAATTCTATTTGCTTTCCTGGCCACCGCTGCACACTGGGCAGAGGGTTTCAACATGTTAGCCACGATGACGCCTAAATCCTTTTCCTGGATGGTGGGTCCTAAAGTGGAACCTTGCATCGTGTAAACATAGTTTGGGTTGTTCTTTCCTATGGTGCATAACTTTGCACTTGTCCACATTAAATTTCATTTGCCATTTGAACATCCAGTCTTCCAGTTTATCAAGGTCCTCTTGTAATTTT
Organism: Ichthyophis bannanicus; assembly: GCA_033557465.1. Classification (NCBI taxonomy): domain Eukaryota; kingdom Metazoa; phylum Chordata; class Amphibia; order Gymnophiona; family Ichthyophiidae; genus Ichthyophis; species Ichthyophis bannanicus. Next base: position 1,531,910,869 of record CM066031.1, read on the forward strand.
TCACAATCATCTTGGGTTTTAACAACTTTGAATTCTGTCTCATCTGCAAATTTGATTACCTTACTCGTTATTCCCATTTCCAGGTCATTTACAAATATGTTAAAAGCAGTGGACACAGCAGAAATCCCTGGTGTACTCCACTATAAGTCTTTCACCATTGGGAAAATTGGCTATTTAGCCCCACCCTCTTGCTTTCTATCATTTAACCAGAATCTGATCCACAATAGTGCGTTGCCTCCTATTCCATGACTTTTTAATTTCGCTTAGAGTCTCTCATGAGGGACCTTGTTAAAGGCTTTCTGAAAATCCAGATACACTATATCAACCAACTCACCTTTGTCTAACGTTTATTCACACCTTAAGAAAAACATAACAGATTAGTAAGACAAGACCTTCCTTGGCTAAAGCCATATTGGCTGTCTCCATTAAGCCATGACTATCGACATGTTCAGTAATTTTGTTCTTTATAATGGTTTCTACCATTTTTCCCCAGTACTGACGTTAGACTCACCGGTCTGTAATTTCCCAGATCACCCCTAGAATCCTCCGGTAACAGATTCTAGAGTTTGATTACACGTCGAGTGAAAAAATATTTTCTCTTATTAGTCTTAAATAGTTTACCCTGTAGCTTCATTGCATGTCCCCTAGTCTTTCTATATTCTGATGACAAACAATCGATCTATGTTTACCCGTTCCACTCCGTTCATTAAATTTAGAGACACACACCGCCAGCAGAGCAAGCTTCCCCGATCGGAGTAGAAGTGCCTGAGCGGGAAATCGTCCCACTCAGAAGCTCCTGCCCAATCGGGGCAGTGGGAGGGCTACAAAAAAGGAGCTCCATCGGCACGGCCACACTCCCCACACCGCCAGCAGAGCAAACTCCCCTGATTGGGGTAGAAGCGCCTGAGCGGGAAATCGTCCCGCTCAGAAGCTCCTGCCCAATCGGGGCAGTGGGAGAGCTACAAAAAAGGAGCTCTGTCGGCAGGCCTGCGCCTGAGGGCCCTTTGGCATGGCCCTTAGGCGCGGCACAGAGGCGGGCACAGAAAAAAAGAACGGAACAGACCCATCTACAGGGCCCACAGGAGCCACACAAAAACTCCGGAAACAAAACAAGAGCAACTAAACCCACAGAAACAGCCACAGAAACTACCACTAAAAGCTACAAGAACAAACCACAACAAAAGCAACCAATGGGCTACAGCAACAAGCACCCAACATACACCAACTCACACAGCAAAGCTAAAGCAACCCGAGACAGCATGGAAAAGGACCACCCAATGCCCTAAAAAACCAGCGCAGAAGCACAGCACAGCCCAGCCCCAGGACGCACAAGCCACGCCACCCTTCCTAGCCCCAATTTACCTCCTAGCATCATTCCTGACCTTTCACCCCTCCAGCACAGACACACTCTCCAATCATCCCTTGCCAGACATCTCAACCATCCAAACCACAAACTAAACATCACAACCATCCAAACCACAAACACCAACAACCCCCCCCTACATAGGGCAACACCCACACACCACCCATACCAATCCATACCCCCAACCCCCTAAACAGCAACCCTCTCTCCATTTCACTAGTAAATGCTCGCTCAGTCAAAAACAAATACCACATACTCCAAGACCTGATCACAACCCAAAAGATCGACATCCTATGCATAACAGAAACTTGGCTAACAGACACCGACACTGTGCTCATGAACCAACTAACACCGAATGGATAGAGTCTTCACCACTGCTCTCGAACACACGCCAGAGGAGGAGGAGTAGCCATCATTGCGAAAACCAACCTACACCTCAGGGACCATGCCTCAGAAACAACCAATGAAGCGGACATACTCACCCTCACTAACAAGCACCTCTCCATATGCCTAATCTACCAAGCACCCACCTCAAGCACTGACCTATCGGGTATACAACACATATCTGAGAGTGCCATCTCCACAAAAGAACAACTAATCCTCGGAGACTTCAACCTCCCATCATTCCAAGACAAATATGCCGAAGCCTTCATCAATGCCATGGACGTAATGAACCTGACACAGATCATACACGAACCAACACACGAAAGCACAGTTACTTACCTGTAACAGGTGATCTCTGGGAACAGCAGGAATAAGTCTTCACATATGGGTACGTTGGTACCGACGGAGCCTGCGCGGGAACGCTCCCCAGCGTCCAATCAGAAAGCTTTTGGGAGCATCCCTCAGCGCCTGCGTGCTGCCTTCCCGCCTTTCCAACTGTCTCTCCTCAGTTGAGTTTTATAGCTGAGACAAAGAGAGAGAGAGAGAGGAAAGAAAGATAGAGAGATACAACTCCTAGGGGAGGTGGGTGGGTTGTGAAGACTTATTCCTGCTGTTCCCAGAGATCACCTGTTACAGGTAAGTAACTGTGCTATCTCCAGGAACAAGCAGGAATGAGTCTTCACATATGGGGACTCCCAAGCTAAGAGGCCTGGAGCCCTAGCATGTTGGAATTTGAAAACATGTTACACCTCATATGTCCAGGCATCCTGAGGATGGAGGGTAGGAGTTGAAGAGAGGAGCTGTAGGAACAGCTGACATAAGATAGGACTTACAGGTAAGGAGTCCTCGTATGTATGATAATGATCATGCAATATATTGAGAAAAAACAATCACAATATGGACCTCACCTACTGGATTGCAGGAAGTAGAGAGCCTGATGGAATCTACTGGGGATCCAATAGAGGAATCTTCAAGCTGACCTCCTTGGAATGAAGGTGAAGGTCAAAAACTGGAAGTGACAGGTGACCCCAGGATTCAACTGGGGTAGTACACAAACGGTAGGTCTTTAGTGGGAAGCTTTATGGAAAAAGCTGGAAACTCTTTTGGCTACAGAAGTAATCATAGTTAGGAGCAAAAGAGGAAGACTGACCGATTTGGACAACTGGCCTAGTTCTTGAGGGAGAATGGGTATGAGAGAGACCCCGTATACCCAAGAAGGACAGATGTCTGAAGAATGAAAAAACCTCAGATCTACTGAAGGTCCACCCTGTTCTTCCTAACTGATGAGAGGTAGGAAGAGATTGGGGTATAGAGCTTCAGAGATACCTGAACCTAGGGTTATGGTAAGAACTGTGAGCACCACAGTAGAGGTTTTGTGTATAATAGTCTAACATACTGTGGCATAGAATGAACATGTGCAGCCCTACTGTCTGGAACATACAGGAGGGAAAAACACCTTAATGAACACAGACAGTTAGAAAGATAAGTATGTGGAAACAATTATCTATAAGGAAGTATCTTGACAGATACACACACATATATTTATGTGAAGATTATATCTATCTATCTATCATTTTCTTCTATACCGCACTATTAAAATCAGCGCGGTGTACATCGAACAAGAATACTGCAATGTATACAAATAACATTGAGTTTACAAATAACAAGGAATTGAACATGGGGGAGAAAACGGGGAAACTAAATACATATTAACTCGAACTATGTACAATGCTCTAATGTAACTGGGTGTTGCATTAGTTTTGTGAAGGTTGGTAGGGTTTGAGGGGAGACTACCTATTATCTGTGGTGTTGACGTGCAGGGGCGACTGGTGTGTGGGGGAAGTTTGCAGGTTGTTGGTTGTGCTTCTATCGCTGGAGGTTTCTGAGTAGCATTTTGTGAACAGGTGGAGTTTTATGGCTTTTCTAAATAGGATGAGGCTTTTTATTCCACGGATTTCGTGGGGTATATATGTTTATGGCGAGATCCAGGCGGCATAACATATGTACAGATGGCTAACAGACATATGTATCTAGAACGTATATAGACATATGCACATATATGCAAATATAGGTTTAAGAAAAAATGTCTGCAGATAAGCAGACAGATATGTCTATATGAATCTTCACATGGGAGATGTGAAAAGGAACGATTCATCTAGTAAAAAGAAGGGGGAACCTACTTGAGAAGATATAGAGAATCTGTTCCCTCTGGTTAAGATGGAGCAAAAATGCTATCCAGTGAAATAACCAGGATGGTTGCATGGAAAAACAGAGGATATCATCAGTCTGTAACCAGCAAGTCCTGAGTTCAGTAGGACTCTAACATGGTGAATGGACAGAAAACGCAGAGGATAAGATACCAGACGACCCTCTTGAGGAACAAGGGGGGGTATCATGCGTTGTTTAGTTAAATATGTACTGTCCATGAAGGATTAGGATACCATGAGGACAAGCTGCAAGGAAAAAGAGCATATTTCCTGAAAGAATTAGGTGACTCTTTAGACTGTCACGTAGAGAAGGCCTATGTCCTTTATAAAAGGAAATAGAAAGGTGAAAAGAACCCTCACAGTCATGAGGAATGACTGAAGAAGCCTTTTTCAACCATATAGGACAGTAATTAGAGAAAAAATCCCCATGCTCTCTAGCAAAAGCCCATAGTGGAAAGCTTCTCAGAAGGATTGCAGAGAGCATAATGCAGGAGAATTGGGAAATAAAACTGGTTATTGAAGAAAAAACCAGCTGCCACTTCAACCGTGTTGCCAACTCCAGGGATTTGGAGATGGTAAAGAAGAAGTGGTAAGGATTATACAAGATAGCTGAGCACTATCTTGGAAGCACTACTAAGGTTAGACAAAAAGTAGTGAAAGACCAGCCTGGAACCTGTAGAAAAGTACCAGTAGTCCAATCATTGGAACTCCTGCATGGGCAGCTGCTGAATAGAACAGCAGGGGGAATCTTTCTGTTCTTAACAGAGAGAACAGACAGAACAAGAGGAGAAAATCCTGATCATGTCTGATGAGCTGCCCAAATGAAAGGAGGTAGGTTACTCCAGAGAAAAAACTCTACATTGTAAAGGAAAGGAAGACTGGAAAGGCTTAAGGGAAAAACATTCCAGAGGTATAGTACCACTCTTACAGGGGAAGCCCTGGAAAAGGGGGTAAAGGAAAAAAGGAGCTGAAGGGAGACTTGCCATATGGTAAGTCTGTAGAAGGAAATATTCATGGTGGTACAGAAAAAACTATCATGAGATAGTTGGCAAACCTCTCTTCATGAAGGAAGAGGAGGAAAACCCTGAGACCCATAGACATGAATATCCTGACAGCTCAGCATACCTAAGAGGGAGTGGATGGTCCAGGAAACAGGAATCCAAGTGCAGAGTTTGAAATAAAAAAAACAGTGAAAAAACTTCTACTGAGAAGAACTAACTGTAATTAGAACCCTAATGAGGGTTAATTTTTCTGGCTTGAGTTCGGATCCTTCAGACCAGGGCGAGGTTTCCCTTGTTTGGGAACATCTGTATGATGGGCAGGAGAAGAAGAAAATCATCTTCTTTTAGGAAAAGGTGGTTTGGTAGGTCATTTTCTACCTGCTGGGGCAGGAGAAGGTTTAGGATGGCCCTCAGAAACAGGGAAGTCAGTGGAGCAATGAGCAACCTGACGTAAAGACTCCTTATTGAAGAGATGTTCTCCAGTACAAGGAGTATTACCCAGTCTTTGTTGTGCCCATCTGCTCAAGCCTGAAGCTTGGAGCCAGGCTCTGCGTCGTGCACCTATGGCTATAGCAGAGGTTCTGCTAACAGACTCAAAGTAGTCTAGGGAAGCACGAGAAAGAAACTTAGAGATATTCTGGCTATGACTAAGAAGTAAGGAATAGTCGGCAGCCTTGGGCTCTGAAAGAAAAGGAGTCAAGAGAGACAATTTCTCTGTGACCTCCTGGAGGGATAGACTCATGTAGAAAATATATGAGAGAATCCTTGTTGCCAGCATAGAAGTCTGAAAGGATTGACGTCCAAAGGCATCCAGGGTTCTGGATGCCCGACCTTGCGGGAAAGAAGAATGCTTCTTTTTGCTTCTTACCTTCCTCAGTGCTGATTCCACTACAATGGAATGATGGGGAAGTTGAGTCTTCTGAAACCCTGGAGAGGGGGGCACCTGATACAGAAGAACAGTTGCTGTAGAAGGTGAGGAAGCCCTTATAGGAGTTTCTCATATTTTCAGAAGAAGATCCTGTAAAGAATGATGTAAAGGAAGCATTATATTTCCCTTTTCCCCAGAAGAGCCTTTAGAAGGGTCATTGCCAGGGATAGGAATAGCAAGGAATGTGGCCATATCAAGGAGAAATTTCTGAAAAGAAGAATCTCCAATGGGAACAATCCCTGGACAGGCTAAAGTCGAAGAACTAGCCTGGGCACCGGAAGATGTACTTATCCGATGCCAAACAGGATCTGTAATGGATGGATACTGGGACTGCCGGTGAAGACCTGAGACAGTCAGTACTGCATCATCCATGCCAGGTATCGACTCCAAACTAGGTATAGAAAGGAGCGATCCTGGTGAAAAAAGCATAGATTGAGCCGGTTCCGATGTTACTACAGGCAGCAGCCTCGACACCGATACCGGTGTTTGAGCCGGAATCGAAGACGATAGCGACATCGAACCGGTCATCGGAGGCTGCTCAAACGGTACCGAGCATTCGGAATCGGTAGGTGTCGGTTCCGAAGCGAGTCGGTACGCAGTCTTCCAGACTAGATATCGATTCTAGACTCGGCATCGAAGGAAGCGAGTCTATCGATGCATGTCTGGAGGGGACCGACGTCGGTGGTGGTATCGGCGGTACTGCCGATACGGGAAAGGCAATCTGGGTCATATCGGTCGGTCCCGAAGGTACCGAATACGCCCGATGATGACCCATGGTGAAGAGTGAAGCACTCAACTCCGGTGCCGATGCCGGGGTATCGGTACCGCTCGAAGCGGAAGCTACCACCTCATACGGCTCAAATACAGGAAAGTCAATCTGGGACGTATCGATCGGTCCTGAAGGTACTGAGTACGCTCGATGACGATCCCTGGTGAGGCGTGGAACGCTCAACACCAGTGCCGATGCCGGGGTATCGGTACTGCTTGAAGCAGATGCCACTACCGAACATGGCTCAGGTATGTTCTGTGAGGGGTGAGCCCCAGGAACAACCTGATACCCCTGAAATGCTTTGGAGCCCGAAGACTCCCGCTGGGGTTTTGAGGCCAATGGGGACTTGAAGGCAAGGCCGGAGCCGTCATCATGCTTAGCATGAGACCTACCATCCAAGTATTGGCTAGTCTTAACAGACTGTTTGTGGGTTACCTGATCCTGAAGAGAAGAAATGGTTGGTGCCCTTACAGTGGAAGGGAAAACTGTATCGAGGGAAACCCGAAATGGAGAATCTCTTCTCAAAAAACTGGAGCCTGTTGGCTCTGGTGGAAAAGGGTCAGGACCCAAACAGGATAGACACCATTTATTGGAGTCTAAGAAGAAAACTGTATTGCCACATTTAAGGCACTTCTTAGGAGAAGAAGGCTCCATGATGGAGGCCTTACAGGCCCAAAAAATTAGAACAGAAACTGAGGGAAGAATTCCCTGAGTTTAGAGAAAAAGAAAAGAAAAACCCACCGGCGGTACCGGTGGAGTCGGGGAAACAGCCGCGACCACAAGAAAACAAAAAGTAAAATGTTTAAAGAAAAAATTTTCTGTGGCAACAGGAAGACGTCCTGCCAGCTCCGCGGAAAAACGAAAACTGAGGAGAGACAGTTGGAAAGGCGGGAAGGCAGCACGCAGGCGCTGAGGGATGCTCCCAAAAGCTTTCTGATTGGACGCTGGGGAGCGTTCCCGCGCAGGCTCCGTCGGTACAGACATACCCATATGTGAAGACTCATTCCTGCTTGTTCCTGGAGATAAAGGGAATACACTTGACCTCATATTCCTAAACTCCCAAAACGCCACCTCATACAAAAATCAAGAAGTCACATATGTACCATGGTCTGACCACTATCTCAACATATCCCACATCTACCAGCACACCAGCGTCGAAGAGAACAAACTACATACAAGAAGATTTAAACCATTCATCAAAGAGGATTTCCTGACGCAAATACTACCTAAACTCCAAACAAGCTCCACCAATATCGATAACCTAATCTACAACTGAAATACCACGATCTCCTCCGCATCCAGTGCAACAGCAAACATGACCAAAACCAGACATACCTAAAAAAAAAAACCCCGATGGTTCACCCCCAACCTACGGAAACTAAAGACCAAACTCAGAACAGCGGAAAGAAAATGGAGAAAGACCAAAAAAAAAAAAAAAAAAAAAAGAGGACAACAAAACAAAATACATGTGTGATCTAGACGCTTAAATTTTATTGTTCAATGTAAATAGTTAGTTTCTATTGTTCTATGTAAAGAATGTATACAAATGTGTACAAGACTGTTAACCTGTTATATGTAAACCGCCCTTGATCTCTGGAAGGGGCGGTATAAAAGAAATAGTTAAATAAATAAATAAATAAATAAATAAATAAATAAATAAATAAAACACCTAAACACCTAACCACCACCACCTTTCCACTAGATCCCTGACTGCAGAATGGATAAAGAAAACCAAAGAGGACTTAAGCGCACCACTAACCCACATTGTTAATGAATCCCTCAGACAAGGACGCATGCTAGACATCCTCAAAACTTCAATCATCCGCCCAACCCTAAAAAAACACAACCTGGATCCCCTTGATCCCGCCTCCTTCAAACCTATAGCAAGTCTTCCGTTCACCACCAAAATCATTGAGAAGATAGTTCAGCAACAACTTCAAGACCACCTAGATACCAACAACATACTGGACCCGCAACAACATGGCTTCCGTCCATTCCACAGAGTCGAGACCCTCATGAAATCACTAATGAACACTCTCATCAAAGGCACACAGGCCAAGCACTCTGGATATGCTATGATCTTCCTGGACATATCTGCGGCCTTTGACACCATCTCCCACAACATCCTCTTACACAGACTCCAAGAAATTGGCATCAAAAATGTCGTACTTCAATGGTAACCAATAGACAACAACTGATCCGCACAAACATAGCAACCTCCCCCCCCTTTTCAGCAACACCAAGGAGTACCCCAAGGATCCACACTATCTGCCATGCTCTTCAACATCTACCTGCAACCACTCTGCTCAATCATACACGCCCACAACATCAACTACCACATCTATGCAGATGACATAATGCTCTATGGTCCAATCACAACCACTAACCCAATGAACAAACGCCTATCAGACTGCTTCATAGAAGTCTCCAGCTGGCTACAAAAGAACAACCTATACATCAACATAAAAAAAACAGAAGCCCTCATAATAACCAAAGACCCAGACTTCACACCACCTACACACCTCAACATAGGAGCCACACAAATACAAATTCAACCACACATAAAATACCTATGAATCATCATAGACCAAGCGCTCACACTCAAGCAACAGATCAAAAAAAACTACCGGAATAATATTCCACAAGGCAAAAACAGTACAATGCCTCAGACCTCTCATCGAACCGCAGGACTTCAGGACAGTCATGCAAGCCATGACACTCCCCCACCTGGACTACTGCAATATAATCTACCACGGACTACCTGCCATCCACACCAACCCACTACCAACTGCCTTAAATACCACAGCAAGAATTATCCAGAAAGGAAAAAAACAACATATCACCCCAGTCCTGAAGGAGCTGCACATACTCCCTCTTGAAGCAAGAATCAAATACAAATCCACCCTACTTATTCACAAAGCCTTCTACCAAACTCAGACTTCCCAGATCCGCACTCTACTGCCCCAACCCACCCACAACAGAACAACCAGACAAACCACCAGCAACTCCCTCACCATCCCCCATAAACGGATCAAATACAATCAACAGACCTGCAACAGAGCCTTCGAACTGTACGCACCATCCCTCTGGAACTCTCTACCAAGTCATATCAGAAGCAACGGAGATCCTTTGACATTCAGGAAACAACTAAAAACCATCCTATTCCAGGAATACCTCGGACCAAAAACATACACCCATCACTGACTACCCCCAGACCCCCTAATCATACCCTCAGATCTATTTTCTAAAAGACTGATGCCCATTGTCTATGTCCTTAATATCTGTTCAGATCATTAATGTTGGCCTCCCGGTGATAGCCCCAACCCTAGAATTGATTATTCTCCCCCACCCTTTAATGTTAAACCACTCTGACCCGGTGAAAAGCGGGATATAAATACAGTTAAATAAATAAGACTTCTATCATATCTCCCCTCAGCCGTCTCTTTTCCAGGTTAATGAGCCCTAATCTTTTTAGCCTCACTTCATAAGGATATCCTTCCATCCCTTTTACCATTTTGGTGGCTCTTCTCTGTACCTTTTCTAATAACGCTATATCCATTTTAAGATACGGCCACCAGAATTGCACACAACATTCAAGGTGCGGTCGCACCATGGAACAATACAGAGGCATTATATCATCCTTTGTTTTATTTTCCATTCCTTTCCTTATGATACCTAGCATTCTATTTGCTCTCTTGGCCGCCGCTGCACACTGGGCGGAGGGTTTTAACATGCCATCCACGATGAGGCCTAAATCTTTTTCCTGGGTGGTGGTTCCTAATGTGGAACCTTGCATTGTGTAAACATAGTTTGGGTGGTTCTTTCCTAGATGCATAACTTTGCACTTGTCCACATTAAATTTCATCTGCCATTTGGATGCCCAGTCTTCCAATTTATCAAGATCCCCTTGCAATTTTCCACAATCGTCATGAGTTTTAACAACTTTAAATAGTTTTGTGTCATCTGCAAATTTGATAACCTCACTCGTTATTCCCTTTTCCAGGTCATTTATGAATATGTCAAAAAGCAGCGGACCTAGCACAGATCCCTGGGGTACTCCACTATTCACCTTTCTGCATTGGGAAAATTGGCCATTTAGCACTACCCTCTGCTTTCTATCTTTTAACCAATTCCCGATCCACAATAGTACACTGCCTCCTATCCCATGACTTTTTAGTTTTGCCAAAAGTCTCTGATGAGGGATCTTGTCAAAGACTTTCTGAAAGTCCAGTTACACTATATCAACCGACTCACCTTTGTCTACCTGTTTATTCACACCTTCAAAAACACGTAACAGATTAGTAAGACAAGATCTTCCTTGTCTAAAGATATGTTGGCTATCTCCCATTAAGCCATGACTATCTACATGTTCAGTAATTTTGTTCTTTATGATGGTTTCTACCATTTTTCCTGGTACTGACGTCAGGCTCACCCGTCTGTAGTTTCCCGGATCATCCCTGGAACCCTTTTTAAAAATTGGCATTACGTTGGCCATCCTCTAATCTTCAGGTATTATAGATGATTTTTTTTAAATTTTATATTTATAGAATATACAAAATATTACAAGGATACAATCACTTGCACAGGAAATTGAGATTTCAGGAGATACAAACCATGTAACAATAAATTCAGAGGAAATAAAGTAACCTGAAACACTTGCTCTAGCCAACAATAATGAGATCCAAAGAAGATAGGAAAAATATAAACTACAATGAACTCTAATAGGAAATATGCAGAGACAAATCAGCCAACATCATTAAATCGGTGTAGAACAGGCAACAGTCCCACCACTAACCACCCCACGGGCATTCAAAAAAGAAGTTAACTGAGATGGAAAGAAGAAATATAAGAATTACTCTCTAGTTTTACAAGACATTTAGATGGATATTTCAAAAAGAAGAGCCCACCCAATTTGGAAACCCTCGGGCACAGGATTAAACATTCTTTCCTGCGTCTTTGTGCTTCCCTAGCTAAATCAGGAAACATACGGACCAAGTAGTCCTTAAAAACAACATTTCTCGAAGCCATTCCCTATCTGATGCTAAGGCAAACGTAACCAAACAAGTAGCCGGGGTAGCTATATCCGTGTCCGAAGAGTCTAACATAGAAGTAACATTCAGAACGTCTACCACTGGTAAACCAGGTAAATCAAAACCTGAGGGAGCTTTTTGGCCAGTAGGTATATAATATATCTTAACCAACGGTGGACAGAGCTCAGGGGAGACCCCAAAAACTTCTGACAAATAAAACAAACATTTCTTTTGCAGAAATACCAGCAACCTTAGGAAAATTAATCATACGTAAGTTAGTCAATCATGAATGATTATCAAGAGCTTCCATCCGGCTCCTCATGTTACCCAAGTCTTTCATCAATTCCTCCACCTGAGAGTCCAAATGCTCAGCTTGAACAGAAGACTCTGCAACAGTTAGTTTAAGGGATTCAATAGACTCAGAATTCACCAGACAGTTCCTCTCAGTCTGTAGTAACTGGGTTTCCAAAGTTTGAACTTGAGGAATAATAGCCTCACCAAGCTGCTTGATTACTGACCAAATGGCTTCCAAAGTGAACTGCTCCGGTCTCTTCAATTCAAAAGCAAAGGGCATCAGCTCCACTGTAGCAAGTGCCATCTCCGGGGCTGGACCTGGTGCAGAAGCAACTCCCATTGCTTCAGACGCCGACCTCTGCACTCCCAGCGTCTCTGGGGCTGAAAGAGGTCGCGAGGGCACTTCCCCACTCACAGTGACGTTCGGCGGTGATCCCAGCAGGACAGAAGGCTCACCTGTGCAAAGCGCCTCCCTCACCCATCGAACGGGCCCCAACACATGCTTGCTTGGGAGGACTCTTCACTTCTGGGGGTGTAAGGTCACTGCCCGAAGGGGACGTTGAGCTCACCGGCGCCAACGCCCTCTCAGCCGGGCTATACACCCCCAAATGCGGCGGATGTTCACAACGGAGATATTGATTCAGAAGAGGCTGGGAGGGACTTCTGGGAACCTAACCCCCACCAAAAACTTTCCTCCAACGCGGCATGAGGAAACAGCGTCAGAAACCACTGCCTCTGCAAATCGCCATCTTGGATCTCAGTCAGCCAGGCTGTATCACAGATAATTCTAATGATAGTTCACAGTTCTTCCAACACCCTTGGATGTATATCATCCGGTCCAGGTGATTTGCTAAACTTCTGTTTATCAAAATAGTTGTAATACATCTTCCCAGTGTATCGATATTTTTTCAATTCTTCTGTGGCATCACCTTTAAAAAGCATTTCAGTCATGGATAACATCCCTACATCTTCCTCAGTAAAGACCAAAGCAAATAATCCATTCAATCTCTCTGCTATGGCCTTGTCCCATTTTAGTGCCCTTTTACCTCTCTATCATCTAATGATCCAGCTGACTCTCACAGGTTCTTTGCTACAAATGTACTTGAAAAAGTCTTTATTAAACATTTTTGCTTCCACAGCAAGTTTCTTCTCAAATTCTTTCTTTGCCTGCCTTGTATCTAACTTGCCAGTGCTTATGTTTCCCGTTTTCATCATTTGGCTCCTTTTTCCATTTCCTGAAAGATGCTTTTTTGGCAACAGCAGCCTCTCTGACCTCACCTTTAAACCATGCTGGCAGCTTTTTGGACTTCCTTCCACTTTTCTTAAAGCATGAACTACAACTGGTCTGCGCTTCCAAGATAGTATTTTTAAACACCTATCCTTGATGTAAATCTTTAAGCTTTCAACTGCTCCTTTTAGTTTTTTTCTTAACTAATTTTCCTCATTTTATCATAGTCTCTCTTTTCAAAGTTAAAAGGTAGTACTGTGGATTTCCTTGCCATCCTCCTTCCATTTATTAAATCAAACGTGATCATGCTATGGTCACTATTGCCAAGTGGCCCCTAACACCCTTACCTCTTGCACCAGATCTTGTGTTTCACCAAGGACTAGGTCCAAAATGGCTTCCCCTCTTGTCGGTTCCTAAATCAGCTGCTGCAAGAAGCAGTCATTTCTTTCATCTCAAAACTATCTCCCTAGCATGTCCTGCCGTGACACTGACCCAGTCGATACTGGGGTAATTGAAATCATCCATTAATATTACTGTGCTGTAACTTTTGTTAGCTTCCCTGATTTCTTTGAGCATTTCATCATCCATTTGTTCATTCTGGCCAGGTGGTCGATAGTAAACACCCCCCACTGCCATCGCCTTCCCCTTCCTACATGGAATTTCAATCCATCGAGATTCTACAGAGTATTTTGTTTCGTGCAAAACGTTAATCCTTTGTGACTCAATGCTCTCTAACAGAGTGCAACCCCCCTAGCCAATGATATAGTTTGTACACAGGTATCAGTGTCCCACAGGTTGTCCTCCTTCCACCATGTCTCTGAGATACCAATCATATCTAATCTCTCATTTAATGCTATATATTTTAACTCTCCCATCTTATTTTTTTAGACTTCTAGCATTTGCATACAAGCATTTCAGAGCTATATTTTATTCGTATTAATTTGGTTATTGGTAGGCCGGGGTAATTTGGAACCTTTAAGCTCTGTCTGCTCTGTAAAAGGGGCATTTTGGTTACTTTTGTCTTTATCGGAACCTCTCTGTCGATATGCCCTAACTTCAGTCTTTTGCTAGTATCCTTCAAGGATACATCATTCTCTAAACCATGCGCTCTTGGGCAACTGTCGGCTTTCCCCTTTCATTTAGTTTAAAAGCTTCTCTCTCTCCTTTTTAAAGGTTAATGCCAGCAGCCTGGTTCCATCCCAGTTAAGGTGGAGGCCATCCCTTTGAAAAAGTGAAAAGGGCTTACTCGGACTCCTAGATGTACAAGGGCAACAGCATGCTCCATGCATGGCCCTATATGATTGACCTAGTACTGACGTGCAGACTGTTCTAGTGCCGGTCTTGTTGATTCAGTGATTGGGGTTTTCCACAGTGTGCCCTTGATGTGTATCCTCTGAAGAAGGCTGTTGCCGAAATGCATAGGGGTTTCTATTGAAATAAAGCACCTGTGACCTCCACATGCCACTAGCTTGTTTTGTGTTTTTTCTTATATGGGGTACTCCTATCACTTTCAAGTCTGTCTTCTGAGAGCCATTGAGGTTGAGCCTCACCAAAGTCTTTCACCACTTTACCAGTTCCTCCCCAAAAAGCAACCTTTAAAGAGCAATTTACATAGCCATAACTTGGGTGAGTATCTGGAGCTTGTATGTCGCTGTTGCTTTTATGACTTGGTCAGGGTGTCCTCTGTGGCAGCGGTGGAGATGGTTTGGTGGTAGATTGCAGAGTCAAATCTACCACCAAACCATCTCCAGCGCTGCCACAGAGGACACCCTGACCAAGTCATAAAAGCAACAGCGACATACAAACTCCAGATACTCACCCCGCAGCCCCTGGGTTATCAAGCAGCTCCTAGACCCAACACAAGGTTTGGACCACCAGACCTGTGCACTGCACAGCTTGAAAGCTTAAGATGAAGGCTACATAAATGTTTTTAAGGTGGATCTCAACTCAACTATCATGAGCCTCTGTCAGTACAACATCCCCTGGCATTGGGATGGCCATGAAATGTGTCAGCACCGTTACGAGGGCAACCGCCCAAGTCCAAAAGGTTGAGCCAGTTTGTCCCTCGATTCAAGCTTTGGGGAGGGGGGGGGGAGGAGGGAAGACAGGGCATCCAAGATAACATCACAGAGCCCCTGAGGCCCAGCCCAAGAGTCTCCCACTGGGAAATTACGAATTGCAATATGGGATCACACAGGGGAAAAGGAAAAATTCAAGACATCAGAAACCCTTAAAGAGTATTGTCGGCTTGTGAAACATACACAGAAAACTATTCTACAACAAACCGGGCCACCATCATGTCCAGATCAAAGATAGAAAGGTCCTTCCTGTGAATTAGGCATATCATGGCAGTTCCCTGCTTTCCATTAAAAGAATCCCCCCTTCTCCTTCCTGCAGGAAACAGGAATCCCACTTTGTATCCCAACCAACTGCCATAGGGGATAAGGCCAGGCTTCCAAAGGAAAAGACGACAGAAAGGCAAAGTGCGGGTGCTTAATCTCCTTACCACAAGTGGGCGGATCCGTGGTAGGCTTATCTTTACTATGAAATTTGCTTGCCTTTTGTGGTGAAGAATGCCCTCCAGAAGGGATGGAGATTGAAGAAAATCCTGAGAAGGGAAAGGATTTACACAGGATTTTCAATCCTAGAAGGAAAAAAACACTGCTCTGCTGAGCTGAGAACAGACACCAGCCCAGGGGAGGAGTTAGGCAATGCTGATTGGGCACACCCAGGGGTTGGACAAGGTGTGCCGGGAAAATAAACCCTTTTTAAAGCTTTGAACAAGGCTGCTAAGCAGATTAGGTGGGAGAGTGGCTCTAAGCCTATGTCGGAGAGTGGGTCCGAGCCAAGGAAGCAGTTTGGCTGGAAGAGTGGGTCCGAGACCAGGAAGCAGTTTGGCTGTACGAGTAAGTCTGGAAGATTTGAGAGTGTTTGGAAAGGTTCTGCAAGGAGTTCTAAAGGTGCTGCTAAGAGGAGTCCTGTGAGGAATGGACGGAGCCATGTTTTAGAATCCTGGGAGAAGACAGAACCCTGGAATAGAAAGCCTCAGAGGCAGGCACACTTTGAAGGAAACTCATTCTACAGGATAGAGCCTGGACCTGGAAAGCCCAGAAAAACCCACACCTGGAAAACTCCTGAGCTACCAAAGAGGAGAGAAGTCTGGCAGAAAGAAGGCAGTTCTGATACAAGCAACGCTAGAGAAGGTAAAGAACAACTTCCTATTTTTACTGCTTTGTTGAAGGAACCTGTTCATTGCTCTTAACTGTTTAAGCCGAGCGCTGCAGTGGGAACAGTTAGTGACTGGGAGAAGGGCAGAACATTTGCTGACAAATGCCAATCTGATAACAAGCAAGCTGAATTGCTCCTCCAAGAATTCCAGCAGTTTCTAGAGCTGAAAGCAGGAAAACAGCAGAAGCTTAATGAAGACAATAGTTCTGTTAACTCAGAGGATTTGATGCAGGTAGAAAATGATTTACCTACCGTAGGCACTGACCCTTGTAGCATGGACTGCTCTATATGCTGTAGAGAATAGCAGTATAAAAGAAGCTTTGCACATTTGTATAAAAGGAATACAAAACGTTGCTGTTACTGCTGCCTGTGCCATGGAGAGTTAATTATTTGCACCTGTGTTCTGAACCCACGCTGTGAAAAGAACAGCTGGTATTATGAGGCTGCAATGTTCATAAGTTACCACTCGAGGCAGAGACGAGTTAAGCTCCTCTATAGATGAAAAGCTGAAGTTAAAGCTAATTCTATTTCAGTTGTTCCTGGGTTCCTGTTTACTTCTGCTTATGTTAAAGTGCACCCTTTACGTTTATGTATATGAATTTTGATGCGCTGGAGAAACATCCCCAATACAAATAAATATTCTTGCAAGCCTTACCATCTTTGGTCGCAACTACACTTTATTCCCGAGAGCAAATAGGGTGAACTACAATTCCCGGCATCCATAGGGAATAGTTTACCTTTACTCACAAGGGACAATAAGGCCACTCCTGCCTGTTAGCTCCAGGGCGCAGGCAGGAGCGTCGCACTTTATGTATTTGATTAAACTTGATGTATTTGTCTAGACTGGTAATAATATATAGTAATTACACTTACCTGGTAATTGTAGTTCCTTGAGAGACGACAGCTTAGTCCTCACAGATGGGTTGTGCACCTCTTCCTGCAGCATGAAGACTGGACCAATCAAATTTCAGCTCCTCTGGAATCAGGCAACCAGGCATCCCTGAAGCTCCAGTGACCTATTGTCAAAGCAAACTCAAGAAAGAGCTAACCTTTAAAAGGTTCCGTTAGTTGAAGTTCCTATGTTGTTGGTTTTTTTTTTTTTTTTTTTTTTTGTTTTACTGTTAAGCGAACTAAAGCCACAGATACAGAACGTCCCGCTCCTGCCACAGCATAAGCCGATAGCAAGAGAGAGAAAGGAATGACAGCGAAGCCCAAGAACTAAGAAAGGACACTCACCTGGAAGCACGTACATCTGAACCCAAGGCGTGCCACTCTAAAAATAGAGAATATAGGGAGGGCAGGAGGACTAAGCTGTCGTCTCTCAAGGAACTACAATTACCAGGTAAGTGTAATTACTATTTCCTTATCGTTCCTCCAGCTTAGTCCTCACAGATGGGATGTAACAAAGCAGCCTAACGGGTGGGATTCTTCCAACCGGCACGCAGAACCGAAGATCCGAAATGTGCATCGCCCGCCGCCATGACATCAAGTCTATAGTGCTTACTGAAGGTGTGAAGAGAAGACCACGTTGCCGGCCCTACATCTCTCTTCCGGAGATACAAAACTAAACTCCGCCCAGGACGCAGCCTGCGCCCTGGTGGAATGGGCGCGCAAACCAACCGGCGGTAGCCGACCGTGCAACAGATAGGCCGAGCCAATCGCCTCTTTAATCCACCGAGCAATGGAGGCTTTCGCCGCAGCCTCACCTTTGCGAGGCCCGCCAAACAGCACAAATAAATGATCCGATTTACGAAATTCACTGGTAACTTTCAAATATCGCCGAAGAACCCTCTTAAGATCCAAGCGACTAAAACCGCGATCAGAGGCGTGCTCCCCCGATGCCGGAAATACTGGGAGCGAAACCACTTGATTCACGTGGAAAGGAGAGGATACCTTAGGCAAAAAGGAAGGCACCGGCCGCAGAACGACTTTCTGGGCCGAGAAAGATAAGAAAGGTTCCCTACAAGACAGTGCCTGAAGTTCGGAGATACGCCGCGCCGAGCAAATCGCTACTAAGAACACCGTTTTAAGAGTCAAATCCTTTACCGAACTATGAGAAAGAGGCTCAAAAGGAGCCGCAGT
Organism: Ichthyophis bannanicus; assembly: GCA_033557465.1. Classification (NCBI taxonomy): domain Eukaryota; kingdom Metazoa; phylum Chordata; class Amphibia; order Gymnophiona; family Ichthyophiidae; genus Ichthyophis; species Ichthyophis bannanicus. The sequence goes on from CM066031.1 coordinate 1,531,929,383, forward strand.
GAGAGACCGCAAAACCAAGTTGAGATCCCAGGAAGGCACAGAAGGTCTGCGGACCGGCCGCAGCCGAGAGACGGCCCGCAAGAAGCGAACGACATCGACATGGGCCCCCAGCGACACGCCGTGAACCTTACCTCGGTAGCAGGAGAGCGCCGCCAACTGCACTCGCAAAGAACTGGCAGCCAAACCTTTAGCAAACCCATCTTGCAGAAAATCAAGAACCACGGGGATTGAGGCCGTAGCGGCTCGAACCTGACGGCGAGAGCACCAATCCTCAAAGATGCGCCACACTCGGACATAGGCCAGAGAAGTGGAGCTCTTGCGTGCTTGTAACAGGGTTGCCACGACAGACTTGGAATAACCGCGTTTTCTCAGCCGCGCCCTTTCAATAGCCAGGCCGTAAGAGAGAATCTCCCCACTTGTGGCATGCGTAGAGGACCCTGACACAAGAGATCCGGAGCTAGCGGCAGCCGCCACGGAGAGCCGTCTACCAATCTCATCAGATCGGCATACCACGGACGTCGAGGCCAATCCGGGGCTATCAAAAGTACTTGGCCCCGGTGGGCCTCGATGCGCTGAATCACGCGCCCCCACCAGAGGCCACGGAGGAAAACACGTAAAGAAGACCCGAGGAGGGCCACGTCTGTAACAGGGCATCGAGACCTTCTGACATCGGCTCCCGTCGACGACTGTAGAGCGAGCCGCTTTTGCTGAGTGAAACGTGGCCATCAGGTCCATAACTGGCTGGCCCCAACGCTGAACCAGCTGCGTGAATACCTGCGGGTTGAGCTCCCATTCGCCGGGATCCACCTGAACCCTGCTGAGAAAGTCGGCCGTCACATTGTCTTTCCCGGCAATGTGCGCTGCCGAGATGGCTGGTAGCCGAGGCTCGATCCACTCGAACAACAGCCGAGCCTCCGCCTCCAAGCCGACACTGCCGGTGCCGCCGCCCTGTCTGTTGATGTACGCGACTGTCGCTGCATTGTCGGAGAGCACCCGTACTGCCCGAGAGGCTATCAGGGCTTCGAAACTTTGCAAGGCCAGCCGCACTGCTCGAAGTTCCAGGCGATTGATGGACCAGCCGCTTTCCTCCGGAGACCAGAGACCCTGAACGAACCGGTCGGCGCAGTGGGCGCCCCAGCCCGACAGACAAGCATCCGTCAGAAGCGGAAGCCAGCGCGGTTGCTCCAGAGGCATTCCCGCTCGGAGCGACGACCGTCGCAGCCACCACTGAAGATCTCGCCGTACCGTCAGGGGGCAAGGAAGTCGTTTTGTTCAGGGAATCCGATTGGTTGGACCAGCGACGGAGCAAGGCTCTCTGAAGGGAACGCATGTGAAAGCGAGCCCAAGGCACGACCTCCAGGGAAGCCGCCATCGTTCCCAGCAACTGAAGGTATAGCCACGCCGAAGGAGCGGGGTTCTGTTGAAACCGACGGACGAGAGACTGGAGCGTCAACACCCTGCGGTCGGGAAGGAAAACCGCTCCCCCGCAAGTATCGAACTGTACGCCTAAGTACTCCAAACTCTGCGTCGGAACCAGATGGCTCTTGCGCGTGTTGACAACCCAGCCGAGAGACTGCAATAGCGCCACGACCTTGGACGTCGCTGCCATGCTCTCCTCGCGAGACTTCCCCCGAATCAACCAGTCGTCTAGATAAGGATGGACAAGCACGCCTTCCTTGCGCAAGGCCGCCGCGACTACCACCATGATTTTGGTGAACACTCTCGGCGCGGTAGCGAGACCGAAGGGCAATGCCTGGAACTGGAAATGACCCCATGGCACGGCAAAGCGGAGGTACTTTTGCTGATCCTCCCGAATCGGGATATGAAGATAAGCCTCCGTGAGATCTAGGGAAGTGAGGAACTCGCCCTTGCGGACGGCGACCAGCACTGACCGAAGGGTCTCCATGTGAAAGTGGGGTACCCGCAGACAGCGGTTCACCCCTTTGAGATCCAAAATGGGGCGAAGGTCGCCACCCTTCTTTGGCACCACGAAATAAATGGAGTACCTTCCGATACCATACTCCGCCGGCGGCACGGGAACTACCGCCCCCAGCTGGAGTAGGCGATCGAGGGTTTGGCGAACGTGAGCTGTCTTTCGAGCTCCCCGGCAGGGAGACGCCACAAAGGAATCGAGGACGGGCCTGGCCAAGTCCAGGACATACCCGTCCCGGACGATGTCCAAAACCCACTGATCGGAGGTGATCTGGGCCCAAGCGGAGAGAAAGCATCGAAGACGCCCCCCGATCACTGGAATCTCCGCCGAGGCCCGCTGCCCTTCATTGGGGCTTGCGAGTAGACGCAGGGGTTGTGGTCGCAAAGCCCCTACTGGCTCCGCGAAAACCTCGAAAGCTTGAGGTCCTTGAAAAATATCGGCCACGCTGGAACCCTCCAGAACGGGGCGATCGAAACCTACGAAAGTCCCGAAACTGCCCCCGAACCGCTGGCAGCGGCCGTCCTCGCTTGGCACGGTCCTCTGGCAGGCGGCCGCCCTTGGACTCACCCAAATCCTTGACCAACTTATCCAAATCCTCACCAAAGAGCAGCCGACCTTTAAAGGGTAATCTGCCCAGACGCGACTTGGACGACCCATCCGCCGCCCAATTCTTCAACCAAAGAGCTCGACGTGTCGCTACCACGGACGCCATGCTATTAGAGAGGGCTCTGATGAGATCATACTGAACATCCGCCAAATATGCCGATCCCGATTCCAAGCGGTGAAGCTCACCTAACATGTCGGCCTCTACGGAGGACGATTGTTGAAGCCGCTGAACCCAGCGCAGACAGGCACGCGCTACCCAAGCCCCACAAACCGAGGCCTGTAACGCCATGGCATCTGCCTCAAACGACTGTTTCAATAGACTGTCCATCTTCCGGTCCTGCGGCTCGCGCAAGGCTGCACTGCCTTCTACGGGAATCGTGGTCTTTTTAGTCACCGCCGAGACGGCCGCATCCACCTTAGGCGAACGAAAACGCTCCAGATCGGTGTCCGACATAGGATAGAGCCGACGCATAACCTTTACCCCTTTGAGGCCTGATTCAGGAGTATCCCATTCGGACTGGATCATCTGATCAATAACCTTGTGCATGGGGAAAACCACGCTAGTCTGCCGAACCGCCTGAATAATGGGATCCACGCCGTCCGCCTCTTCTATCGGCGGAGTCGGAGCCAAACCTAGAGTCTGGAGCGCCTCTGAAACAAGAACGGGCAACTCCTCCCGCCTGAAAACCCGAATAATCTTTGCCTGATCTTCCGGTTCAGGGAGCTCGCCTTCCTCCAAGGCCTCCCCTTCCGCCTCATGATCGAGATCAGGATCATCACCTTCAGGCCATTCAGTCTCTGTCTGAAAGGAGTCGTGCAGACGTTGTCGCTTGGGGGCCTTGAGCCCGGGAAACTGACTCTGCACCGCCGAGGCGGGAGCCAATCCCCGTGGCACCAACGGAGGAGCAGCGTCCAAGCTCTGGCGCCTACGGCAAAATGCCTGATGCATCAACAAGACAAAATCGGGAGAAAACTCCTCCAAGGGCAAAACCCCCCCGAGGTCCATTTGCCCCCCAGAAGCCAAGGAGCCCGTGGAAGGAAGCCCCGAGGGTCCCTCCAGCGGCGACTCCAAGTTCACCGCCGCGGAACCGGACTGCGCCACTGCTGGCAATGAACTCTCGAGGTGCTGCTCCATGGTGAGCGACACCGAAGTACAGCGCTGACAGACGCCTGTGTCAGAAACTGTACTCCTCCGAGATCCACAAATCAGACAAATGGATCCCGCGGGCATGGGCACGCTCTGACCCCGAGAGTAGGCGGGAAAGAAATGCCCCTTATCGGTGAGAGTGAAAAGAAAGGCTGATAACCCAGCAGAACCAGCACACAAAGTGGGAACTGGGCGCCCAGGAGAAGTAGAAGAGCAGAGAGAGAACCCAAGCACAGTTGCTCTCACCCCTGTCAAAGGCGCTGTCCTTATCAGTGTTTTTTTTTTTTTTTTTTTTTTAATGACCCCTGAAAGGAAACTTAAGTACAGAAGCACACACTGCTTAAAAGAAAAAACCGGGTGTCCCGAAAAAAATTTACAGAAGATCGTGTTGGGGAATCGAAAACCCCCCCCCCCCCCGCCCTTTAACCGCGGGACAAAATAACGCGAAGGAAAGGGATCAACTAAAAGAAAACAGCTGAAGGGAGCCAAGAAAATAAAGGAAAATAAAGGCAATAAAGGAAAATCAATCGCTAAAGGTAGGAACAGCGCCGCGTGTAAACCACGCTGACAAGACCGGGGAAGCTAAAATGGCCGCTGAGAGCAAGAGGACTTTGGCGCGCTTTTAACCCCCGCAGGAGAAACCGCCGGAGACCAAAAACCCTGGTAGTCGCCCGATCCCCAAAGTCCCGCTGGCGCGTAGGCTGCCCGAGAAACACCGACAAGCACTACCAAAAGAAAAGGGAAAAAGAAAACTCCAGTAAGGCCGGGCAGAGGCGCGGGAGCCTGACAGGACCGGCTCTGACCGCCTCCAGCCGCCAAAAACTTACCGACAGGGAATCAGCTGTCTCCCAATGCCCTGGAGAGTAACCGCTGTACCGGCAATAGAGGAGCTCTGCCCCGAAAAACCCTGGGGCAGAGATCCCAATAAAGAGACACAGACAGTCAAGCAGATAACGGCGGCATAGGCTGAGCAAGAGAGAGACCTTCCACAGGTCCTCCCTCCCCCCGCACAGAGTGCTCAAATAACACTTTGAGATTTAAAGAAACAGGAACCTCTGAAAGGAGAAATAAAAAGAAGTCCTAATAGGACAAAATTAAGCATTAAAAGGGTAGCTAAGGAAAAGCAAGGGTATACTAAACCCTAAAACTAGTGAGCCCAGCTAGACTCACTACGTCTTTCTGCTGCATGAAGACTGGACACACTGGAGCTTCAGGGATGCCTGGTTGCCTGATTCCAGAGGAGCTGAAATTTGATTGGTCCAGTCTTCATGCTGCAGGAAGAGGTGCACAACCCATCTGTGAGGACTAAGCTGGAGGAACGATAAGGAAACTGTAAGTATTTTCTCTTAGGGCAGTTTCTCCAAATGGGTTAGTTTTGCGCATCACACAAAAGTGGAAAACAGACCAGGTCTGGTCAAACCAAAATAGTTTTATTCCAAAAATGCCCACATTGACAAGGCCTGGTCTGTTTTCTGCAGTGTGGTGGTTGATTACTGTGAAGCATTATCCCCTCCATGTGAATTGCTTCAGTTTTACACATACCATGGAGTCATGAACCTCACACTTCTAAGCTAGGAGTAGCAGTACATTATCTCCTCTTTATCTGCAGAACTCCACTGAACCGTAGTTAATCCTCTTAACCGTTTCATTAACTTCTGTGGTTTATCTCCTGCCACAGTGGGTCTATGAACCCACTCACCATGGACTTTATCCATGGCAGGAATGTTACCTACATCTGCAGTGTCTGCACTAGTGCGGAGGCTACAGGGTGGGCATATTTTTATCCTGGGCAACGTGCGGCCAGTATGTATTTTTCTTTCTTTCTCTTTCCTACCATACTTCAATTGTAGTGTCACCTAGTTGGGATTTTGTATAGATTTTGTGCAACAGGGTCAACACATGAAAGTACCCAACAAGATTTGGGGAGGAAACTACATTCTATTCCACTAAAAGGTAAACAGCAATTCACCAGCCACAGCTAGTGAATTTTATGCTGCACTGCCCTTTGACCAAAGTGTCTTCTGTGTATATGGTTTTACATGTCAACTGTCTTTTTTTAATGATTGTTCATTTTTCTAGTATTTATCTTTGACTTATTAACCTGCTTTATTTTGTTTTCCATGATAATTTGTATCTTTTAATGTATTTTATAGACCCTTGATGCAGGCAATTTGCTGAAACATGGCTGTATCAGATCAATGAAATGCTATTATTTACACTTTGATTTTCCTGGCCTGGTTTGGCTCCATTTGTATGCTTCCCAATAGGGGAGGTCTATGCCTCTGATTTTCGCAAAGGGGCCTAAACAAGCAATTAGAAAGAACTTAAATGTAGCACTATACTGTACATATGATCAGTAGTAGTAGTTGTAGTGTTTCAGGAGCTGCAACTCTAACTGGTTGAAAAAGAGGCCCAGGTCCTAGACGCCCATAGACTTGAAGGTTAGGCCACCCACCATGCTCCCCCCCCCCCCCCTTGCAGAGACCAAGCAGCCGTCCTGAAATGGCTGTGGTGCCTGCCGGTGGGGGAAAAAATTGCTGCCCCTTTTATGTCTCTCCAAACAGAACACTGAGGCCTGGTACTCTATGGGAGGGAGGGAGGGAGTGTCAAATTGCTGGAAAAAAAAAATTGACCACCGGAGCATTCTGGCCACAAGGGAGAGGAAAGAAAACCTAGTACTTGTGGGTCTAAAACTGCTGGGGGCTGCATGCTGTATCAGGCCACATGGCAAAGCACACTATAGTAGCAAAAAGAAAAAAAAAGACCACCACGAAAAAGAACTACCGAAAAAGAAAAGCAACAGCTGCATTGGAAAGGGAATTCCAAAACCTGTTAAGCTGGCAAGAGAAACCAGGTACAGGCAAGCCCAGCTACCCCTGCAGGCCTGAGAGACACAGCTGCCAAAGAAAGCTTTTTTTTGTTGTTCAATTTAGAGCTGCTTTATTGCATGCAGCAAAAGACCTAAATTAGGACAAGGGGAAAAGAAAAGAAATTCAGAAAAAGTATGAAGACGTTCAAGTAAGCAGATAGAGGACAGCAAGAGGGAAGGGGGGCTTGGGCCCAGACTTACTACACTTATCAGCAGCCCCCTGGGATCTACTTGCCCTCTCTCCAGCCCATCAAGCACTAGGAAGCCATGGATAGCAGCCCTGGACATGGGGGCAAGCTCTTGGCTCAAGGAGACAGGAATGTATCCAAGCTGAGCAAACACTGAGCCTACTGGTCTCTTGCACACAGGCCAAAGGACAGTAGTCTGAGCCTGGGGAAACAAGCCTATCTGCTCTGCTGCACACCTTTCCATCTGCTGGAAGCTGACAATATTGGCTTCTCTCAGTGCTGCACCAAATGATATGCCAAGTGATGACATCACTGGAAGTTGCTCACGTCTGCCTCCACCTGCTGGCTAGGGAGCATCTGGACTGGCCTGGCAGGATCATATAGAGATTAAATAAAAAGGTAGTAGGGGAAGAAAGAGAAAGGAAAAGAAAAGCAAAAGATTAGGAGGATAAAAAGCATATAAAGGAGGGAAACCAAGGGAAAAGAAAATTGAAAAACAAAAACATAAAGGCAAATACAAGAGGGAAGCAGTCCTACTCCTCCTGGAACTGGTCAAATGTGGGGATGGGAGAGGAAGGTTGAGATTACAGGATGAGTGAGAGAGACTACTGGAGGAGATAGAGGGGATGAGAGGGATGTTCTTGAAATGTGAAATTGGGCCTTACCTGCTAATTGCCTTTCCTTGAATTCCTCCAGTCCAGTCGCATGGGTTGTGACCCCCAACCAGCAGATGGAGACTGAGCATGATGGGCTTTGCTGATGTCATCTATTAAGGGTGCTGTGCATCACTAAGCTGGCCAGTATTGGAGTACCAATGCAGAATTTAAGCCAACGCTGACCCAACTGGTCATATCAACTCAGAACCTTGTAACTTGTTTATCCAATTCAAACTCAAAATGTTGGATGGGGTTTTTTGGGGGGTTTTTGTTTTGTTTTGTTTTGTTTTTTAAATGCCTGCATCCCTTAAGGGACTACACAACCAGGAGTCCCCTGGACTCAGAGCTCCAACATACTACACCTCCACACCAGACACTACCAATTGAAAGATGAGGTTATTAGGGCAATTTCTGGACTGAACTGGAGGGATTCAAGGAAAGGCAATTAGCAGATAAGGCCTAATTTCACCTTCCATATCTTCCCTCCAGACCAGTCCAGACGCATAGGATGTACCACAGCAGTACCACCTACAGGGCGAGATCCATGATGCCAGCCTGCAATACCCATGTCCCAAACCACGCCTCCTCTTGCATCCGCATATCGAGTCTATAGTGCCTCGTAAATGCGTGCAATGTCGCCCTACAAATCTCCCTGGGAGGCACCAGATTCCCCTCCACCCAGGACGTCACCTGTGCTCTAGTCAAATGCGCCGGCAGACCCAGAGGAACTAGTCTGTGCCTCAACAGAAGCACAGAGGCAATCACCTTCTTCAGCCAGTATGCTATGAATCCTTTAGACACCGTCTCCCCCTGCCATCCCCCGCCGAACAGGACAAAGAGGCAGTTGGTATGCCAAAACGTTTCCGTCTTCCTCAGGTACTGACACAGAGCACCCTTCTGGTGTCTAGAAGCTGCAGCTGAGAACTCCTCCCCGAGGAGTCCTCCCTTCGCAACACCGGCAGGGAAACTGGCTGTTTAACGTGAAAGGGAATCACTACTTTTGGAAAAAATGAGAAAACCATCTGCAACACCACCTTCTCTGGATGGAATACCAAGAACAGGTCCTAGCATGACAAGCCTGTAGCTCCAAAACGCGTCGCGCCAAGCAGTTCACAACCAAGAACACCATCTTTAGTGTCAGATCCTTTAAGGATGCCTCCTTCAGAGCCTTGAATGCGGCCCTGTTAGCACCCCAAGCAGCTACCACTGGACACAGTGGAGGCTTGACCTGCTTAATGGCCCAAAGAAAACATAACACATATGGATGAGTGGCCAGCAACACGCCCTGAATCCTACCACAGTAGCACGACAATACAGCTACCTGCACACGCAACAAGCCAAGTGCCAGGCCTTTCTGCAGCCCAGCCTGCAGAAATGCCAAAATCTGTGGGACAGAGGCGGACAGGGCTGATGCCCCCATAGCCCACTCCACGCTCCAACATATGACAAGGACATGGACCGCTTCCTCGTTTAAAGAGTATCATCACCACCACCAGCGAGTAGCCCTGCTTGCTCAACCGTGCCCGCTCATAAGCCAAGTCGTAAGTGGAATTGACCCACCTGAGGCATGAGCAGTGGGCCCTGTTTCACTAGGTTGGGCCTCACCTGAAGGTGCCATGGGTGCCCCACCATCAGCCATATCAGGGCCGCGTACCACGGCCTCAGAGGCCAGTCTGGGGCAATCAGTATCATCCATCTCGGATGCCTCTCTATTCTGTGGAGCACCCACTCGATCAAGGGACAGGGAGAGAACACATACTGCAGCCTCGCCTGCAGCCACGGCCAAACTAGCGCATTGAGCCCCTCCAACATTCGCTCGCGCCTCAGGCTGTAAAAACAGCTTGCCCTGGCATTGTCTGCTGATGTCATCAAGTCCATCACTGGCCATCCCCAGCGCCACACTATGCCCTGAAATACAGAGTCCTCCAGGGCCCACTCCGCAGGGTCCACCAGGTAGCAGCAAAGGAAATCCGCCTGGATGTCGTCCTTGCCAGCCACATGTGCCACTGATAGGTCCTTCAGATGCTCCTCCACCCACTACAGAAGCAGAGTTGCCTCCTCCATAAATGTCGCACTGGCTATGTCCCCCTGATGGCTGAGATACGCAACTGCCATCACATTGTCTCAAAAGACCCATACCGCCTGGCTCTCCAGGAAGGGCCTGAAATGTTGCAGCACTCAGAAGATAGTTCTCAGCTCCAACCTGTTTATCAACTAAGTCGCTCATCATGATCCCTGCACAATCTGTGCAAAGCAATGCGGTCTCCACCTGGAGAGATTGGCATCAGTCGTCACAGATGCCCATGGAGGGGTCTCCAAAAGCATGCCCGCTATCAAAGCCAGAGCAGAGCTCCACCAATCCAGATCGCATCTGACCTCTTTTGGGTATATGAGCCACCATTTATTTATTTATTTTATTTATTTAACAGCTTTTATATACCGCACTTTTGACATCAGCGCGGTTTACATTTTAACAAGTTTTGTACTTAAACATAAAAACAAATGTTAAGTTTACAGAGAACAGGGAATAAAAACATGGATAACAGGGATTAACAATTAACAGATATTTTCAATTATTTACAATAGGTTCTTAAATGCTTGAGTTTTAAAGGTAGGGTTTGTGAGGCCTGGTCTAGATCAAGTGGTAAGATTTCAGGAGCTTATTTGGCTAGCCGTGGTCAATGGTCTGTGTGGGAGGGGGGTCAGTATATTGAGAGAAGTGTTGTAGGAAGAGATATGTTTTTATGGATTTTCTGAACTGGGACAGGTCCTTTTGTGCTCTAATACTAGGTGGTAGCGTGTTCCAGCATCTAGGGGCGAAGGAAGAGAATGCTCTTAAAGTGGTTGTTTGAGTGAGTTTTTTGCTGTCTTTTGGGATTGTTAGCAAGTTCTCTGTTACAGAACGTCTAGATCTGGTGTTCTGTGTGTGTTGGAGGAGATCAGATAAGGAGGATGATGAGATATGGTGGAATGCTTTAAAGGTAAGGATGAGAGCTTTGTATAAGATTCTGCCAGCTAGTGGGAGCCAGTGGAGGTCAAATAGTATGGGAGTAATATGTTGACTCTTTTGGGATCCATGAAGAACTCTGGCCGCTGTATTCATGGCCAATTGAAGCGGGTTTAGAGTGCTCTTGGGTAGGCCATGAAGAACGATATTTGCATAGTCAAAATGAGGAGTGACTAATGCCTGGAAGGTTGTACGAAAGTCAGATGGTTCAAGCATAGGTCTGAGGTGTCGAAGGGTCTTGATTTTATAGTAAATGGCTTTTACAGTATTTTTTATGTGTTCTTTGAATTCAAGTCGTTGGTCAAGTATAACACCCAGATAACGTATTGAGGTTTTGAGTGGTAGATCAGCATCACGTGTTTTTAGAGTTGGTGGGGGAGAGAAGTCTTTGTTCCTAGTGACAATCAGGACTTCGGTTTTTTTAAAATTGATTCTGAGGTTTTGAGTGAGTAGCCAATCTGATATTGAGTTGAAGCAGGTGATTAGAGTAGTGTAGTCAGGTTTTAATACATTGATTGGAGTGAATAAGAGCACGTCATCTGCGTAGATAAGACATGATACTCCGAATGAGCGGGAGATGTTGCAGAGAGGTTGCATATATATGTTAAATAGAAGGGCTGAAAGAGAGGAACCTTGTGGAACTCCTTGTTTCTGATGAAAAGGTTGAGATGTGGTCTCCCCAGTCCGTACTTGTTGCCAACGATCTTCTAGGTAAGATCTGCACCAATTCAGTGCCGTTCCTTGAATTCCTTTTTCGTGGAGCCTGGTGAGTAGTTGGTTGTGGTCGACAGAATCAAATGCTGCTGCTATGTCTAGGAAGATCATAGCGACTCCATTTCTGATATTGTCTGTTGTGTTAATGAGTGTGTTCAATAGAGAAGTTAGAAGAGTTTCAACTCCATGGGCTTCCCTGAAGCCATGTTGGTTTAGATCTAGTGGTGCCTCGGAATCAATGTGTTGTTGAATTTGTCTGAGTACGATTTTTTCTAGGATCTTGGCTAATAAAGGAATGCTTGAAATTGGGCGATAGGAGTCTTCCTTTTTCGGATCCAGTTTGTTGTTCTTCAGTAGAGGACGGATGGAGGTGTGCTTGAGAGCTGATGGAAATATCCCGGATCTAAGGGACTGGTCAGCTAATGCTGATATGTATGGGCTAAGTTCTGTTTTCAGTGATTTGATCCAGAAGGCCGGGCATGGATCATTTGGAGCGGTAGTGGCATTGATGGATGTAATAATTTCTTCAATAGACTTTGGAGTTGGAGATGAGAAATTATTGAGTGTGAGTTGGATGTTGGAGGATTGCTTGGTTACACTTGTGGTTGATTCAGTGGTCTTGATTGCCTTGGATTGAATGTAATCAGCATATAGTTGTGGGTGTATAAATTCCTGTTGTGGTGAGGGAGGTTCAGTAGTTAGGGATTTTACTATTTGGAAGAGATCTTTTGGTTTGTTGAGGGAACGGCTAAGTAGCTTTGTATGGTGTTCTCTTCTCTTATCCCAGATTAGCTGACGATGGGACTTTAAGTTGGCTAGGTAAATGGACTGATCATGAGGGTTTAGGGAGTGTCTCCATTTCTTCTCTAATCTCCTCAGTTGTTGAAGGGAGGTTCGTAACTCTGATGAGAACCATGGTGCGTTCTTTTTCTTGGCGATAGAAGAGTTGGTAGAGGTTTTGTCTTGTTTAGTGGTAGGTTGTGCTGATAGTCGAAGAGCATTGTTCCAGTTTGATACAGAGTCGTCGATGTTGTTAGGTATAGTGGAGAGTTTTGGCATGGTAAGGGAGGTGATTGTATCCATGTTAAAAGGTTGGAATCGTGCTGGTTTTGGTGGTAGGTAAGCATTTGGTGACTTGTTTGGAGATTCAGTAGATGGAATGATGAATGAGATAAGTTTGTGATCAGACCAGGGGACGGGGGTTGATAGGGGCTCAGGTTGGTTTATCAGATTCGGGTGTACTGATGGTGCAAATATGAGGTCAAGAAGATTTCCTTGTTTATGAGTGGATGTTTTTACGATTTGATCATAGTGTAAGTTGATCATGGCATCAAGGAAGGAGTTGGACACTGAAGGTGGTGTGGAGGCAAGATTAAAATCTCCAAGGATCCAGTTAGGTTTGTTGATATCCAATGGGTTGATGGCAATATCAATTATGGTTGAGAGATCGTCAGCTGGAGCATTTGGGGCTCTGTAGATGAGATTTATGGTGTTGCTATTATTGGAGATGGATAGCGTATTTGAGTGGTTTGTGGTATTGGTAGATATTACGTGATATTTCAAATCTGTTCTTGCTATTATACAAACTCCTCCTCCCTTTCTATTTTCTCTGTTACAGGTATAGATGGTGTAGTTAGGTGGGGTTAGATGGTTCATTAGGACATTGTCGGTATTAGACAGCCATGTTTCTGTGATAAATAGGATGTCTAGTGTGAGGTTTGATATAAGATCAATGATAGCTGGCCATTTGTTGCGGGCTGAGCGTGCATTAATGAGAGCACACTTGAGATTCATGACATAGAATCCCTCTGCAGGGACCAGTGCGACAGCAATGTGCATTGCAACAATCTCATGCGAGCTTAAGCCCATGGCACCAACTCTATGGTCACCGTCATGGACCCCAAGAGCTGAAGGACCACAGACTAGAGGGGAAGACGCCGACGCCAACCCTGCTGAAGGCAACGTGAAACATCCAGGTGTATGGCTAGAGACTTACCAACAACCCTCTGAAACAAGCCAAAGCTGCAACCTGAACCTTCAGGGAGCTAAAGGAAAAAAGGCTCTTCTGCAGACCGTCCTGCAGAAAAGGCCACCTCTGGAGCCAGATGCCACGTGCCACACCAGCACTCAAGGCACCAGACCTGCACTTATGCCAGGTAGGTAGACCTCTTCCAGGCTCTAAGCAGAGTGGAACACCACTGCCAGGGAGTAGCTTGTATGCACTAACCATCTTCTTACTGGAGCCACACCATAAGTGAGAAGGGAGCCAAGTCCTTCAGGACAAGTGGCCCCTGACATAATAAGCCCAGAGATGGAGGCAAATGAAGAGTGGCACTTGCAGGAGCCACATCAGATCTGTGCATAATGCTCTCCTCGGCCAACCTGGTGCCACCAGAATAATCCTTCTTGGGTGGCACTCCATACGCTGACTCAGGAAACATCTATGGCAGGTGCTGATCTGATCGAGGTTGAGCCAAAGCGCAAAGGCCTTCAAACCCAGTCTCCATGCGGTGACTGAAGAGATGGCACACTTTGGCATTGGAGCAGGTCACCATCAGATTCATCTCAGGGCAACACTAGTGGCACAGAAACAACTGAACACCACCCGACTCAATTCCCACTCTCCTGAGGCCAGAAAGTGCCGGCTGAGAAAATCCGCTTCCACAGTATCCATCCCCGCAATGTGCAGAACCAACAAAATAGGAGACTCCTTGCTGCCTAGGCAGACAGGAAAGCCATCACTAGGGTTACCCCAGCACTCTTTGTGCAGTCCTGCCTTCAACATAAGCCACCACCATGTCGTTGTCCGAGAACATGTCAACCGCCCAGCCTTCGAGATGCAGAAGAGCTAACTGGATGGCTCTCACTTCAGGACACTTGATGGACCATATCACCTCCTCGCGGTTCCCAGGCCGTTTGGCCTTACGTATGGGCTCCCCAGCCCGGGAGACTGGCTGCTGCCACCACCACAGGCTGGCCTTCACCATCATTGGGAGCAGGACCTGAGCTCGAATTTCTACTGAAGATCAACCCAGACTCTGGGAGTCTGTTGCAAGGAAAACAGTGCTAGGCAATCCAACAGCCTTGACTTTCTCCACTTGCAGAAAGACTTCTCATACTCTAGTATCAAAAACGTGCTCCCAAGAACCCCAGGGACTGGGAATGCAACAGCTGGCTCTTCCCCAAATGATCACCCAGCTGAGGATCATCAAAAAAAGGTTACCACTCGGGGAGCTACCTGAGAAGCCTCTAAAGGAGAATGGACTTTGATGAATCAGTAATCCAGATAAGGGTGCATACAAATCCCGTGGCACTGTAGCACTGCAGACACCACCACTAATATCTTGGAGAACATTCTTCAGGCAGTGGAGAGTCCAAATGGAAGGGTGGCAAATAAAGTGAGAGCCAAACATGGCAAAAAACAGATATTTGCTGATCCCCCGGATCGGGATATGAAAATGCACTTTGGCCAAAACCAGAGATGCCGGGAACCCCCTCTGCACGCCACTTGAATCCTGGATGAGAGGGTTCCATCCAGAAGTGCATAACGCCCAAGCGCTCGTTGACATACTTGAGGTCCAGAATGGGCCGGAATGTCTTCCATTTCTGCCACCACGAAACAAGATGGGATACCTGCCCCTGCCCCAATCGTCCAGGCGAATGGGCACCACTGCCTTCAGGAGACAAAACTTGTCCAAGGTGATCCGTACAGTGGCCCTGTTGTTCTCAGACCCACAAGAGGAGAAGGCTTAAGCGGTCAAGATCATCACTTTGCATTCCAGGCCATAGCCATACTGAAAGGGAATTAGCATCAGACGATCCTTGGTGAATCGGGCCCATTCCTGAAGAGATGAAGCCGGCCCCCAACCGTAGAAAGCAGGGAATGGGCCCCCAAACTTTCAATGTGCAGCCAGGAGGGCCCTCCTCTGGATGGGACAGGTCCCTGCACCCAAGCGCTGCACAAAAGGGCCGAGAACGAGCCCGAAAACCATAAGCAGAGATTAAGAAACGCTTTCCAGGCCAGTAGCGACAGACATCCCAAGACCCCTAGGAGTCCAACCAGAGCACCTGTGAGGAGCGAGCAGAGGCTGACTGAAAAAGGGCTCCTGCCTTTTTCACACATCCCTTTGACCTGTCCTCTGAAAGGCAGTAAGATTTTGTCTCGCCCAGGTCCTTAATCCACTTCTCTAATTTGGACCCAACAGATACATCCCTTTAAGACCAGATGGGCGACTGGAAAATGAGTCCACTGGCCCATGAGTAGAGCCAAGCAAATGCCGAATCACTATCAACAGAGCACAATCCCTGGCTGCTAGATGTACCAGGCCATACATGGCATCACAAAGGAAGGCAGTAGCAGACTCCAAAAGAGGGGTAGAATCATTCAGTGGATGAGACTGAATCCACTGGAGCAGGGCTCGAGATGTCAGGCCTGCACATATCACCAACTGAAGAATAGCAGCTACTGCAGCAAACTGGATCACCAACATGAATTCATCTTTGGGTCCAGAGTTTCCTTTAAGGCCAATCAGTCTTCCACAGGAATGGTGGTCCATCTGGTAACTGTCGTAACCTGCATATGCATCTTGGAAACATCAAACCAAGAGGGCATGTATTCTCTTATACACCCTAAGCCCCTAAAGCGAGGAAGTGGAAGAATCCCACTCCAACAGGAACAAGCCCTTCAGCATCTCTGGGAATGGGAACAGTAGTGGATTTCCGCACACCTTGCAGGAGTGGATTCATCCTCGGTTCCTGCTCTGTGCCTGGAGCAACTGCAAGTGCAAATGGATGAGACCCTGGGAAACAACACCTCCAGTTCCTCCTTCCAGAACAAGAGGATAACATCGGTCTCCTCACAATCCTTTCTGTATGCAAGAGTACTACTTCATCCACATCAGACATCTGAATCCAAGCCTCAGTGCAGACTGATTCCGGCTAATCCTCATCTCCAGGGGATGCCCTTTGCTGGGGATGCCCTTTGCTGGGGATGCTTAGCCTTAGGCAATAGAAAAAAGGCTTCCATTCTCAACCTGATCCCCATGAGACTGCGCTCAAGGGAACCCAGAAGTCACAGGGGTGGAATTTCCACGTCAGAATGATCAGGCCTGTTGTAAAAGGAAAAGAATTCCAGGGATGACAACTTGGACTCCGGAAGCTCTCCTTGTAGAAAGGACTCCCATATACCAGGGGACCCAGGCACCGTCAATCTCCTAGTGGATGGGAAGTAGCACATAGCATGGTCACCAGAACCTCCAGCCAGCTGGTTATCCTTATCCACTGCGCCATATGCCACTTCCTGTCCTTAGGCTACATTCAAAGCCCTAAAAGACATGGCCCCGAAGACACTCTGTAATCTAATAAGCAAAGAACCACCTAAGCCCACTTATAGAAAAGGACAATCAAATAAACTTAAGATGCCAAAAGAATATATAAGAACTCACAAACTAACAAATAATAGAGCCTTTTCCCACGTAGCCCCAACAGTCTGGAACTCTTTACCAGAGGACTTACGATCACTAACAGAGATAACAGAATTCAGAAAAAAATTGAAAACCTATCTATTCACTAAACACTATAATACCATAGAAAACCCTCCAATCAACTTAGATAAAGGCTAAACAAGAACCTGTCTAAAATCAAGATTATACTCCCTATTACAATAATACGTACAACTTAAATGAATATTCAATCCATTCCAATGCATTGATACCCCACTTGTATATAGTTAAAATTGAGTTAGAGACAGTACTTCAGTTCAAATTGTTACACAATCTGTGTTAGTTGATTTATTGAACTATTTCGCATAGTTTTTTACATACACTTTGTTGTTCAAGTTAAGATGTTCATTGTAAAAAGTTATAACTGTTCTATGTAAAACAAGCTCTGCATTGTTAATTGTTGTTAAATGTACACCGCAACTGATCGCTGGAAGATGCGGTATATAAATAAGTGTTAAATAAATAAATAAATAAATAAGGCCAGACTAACTGCATCCCCCAGCGTAGAGAGGGGGAACAATCCCTTCAGGTAAAACTCAAAAGCTGCCATGCTAGAAGAGCAGAATCCAAAAGCCGGAGATGAGGCCAAATGTTTCCTGGAAGGAGAGAGAGTTAAAGCAAGTATCACAGTAGCGCACATTAAAGCCATGGTGGTCCAAAGGCGCACGTTAACTACGTTTTTACTCCAATGCGTGTTACAGGCACTAGGGTAGGAAGACATGTTTGAGCCGCTTAGGCAAAATGCGTGCTAGGACCGCACAACTGCCAAGCGTACAATAAGTAAAAATGTGCAGAAAATGGCAGGAAACCCCCACACCATGCCAAAGTTCACCAGCAGTTCAACCCTGAATTGTGTCCCAAGCAGACACAATCAGGAGCCCCCAACAAGGACAATGACGAGATCAAGCCTTGGTACTCATTCCCTTGAGAGCTCTAAAGAAGAGGATCCATGCTGGACTCGGCTCTACTCCCCTAAAACTGCACTGAAGGTAGCTGGCAAACAGATCCCTCTGAGAGCCTTCTGTGATCTTCGGGAAAGAGCAGGGGGGGACAGAGGAGGGGGCATTGAGGCTGTGTGAGGCTGCTGCACTCACTCTTCCAGATCCTTCCAATTTTTGGCTGCTCAACAGGCTCTTATAAGCATGTGGAACTGAACCAATTTTTCCTCCTGCTATGGTTACCAAAAAGACTGCAGTGTAGTGGAGTCTCTCAAGTCGCGCTCAAATGAGAGAGTCACCTTCAAGGTGATCGTTCATGAGTGTTTAATCAATCTTTTCCTCTCTAATCTTTAGAATTTTCTTCAGAGGAGAAAATCCATCCACAATCTGCTGGAGACAAAGAAATACTGAAGAAATCTCTGGTGGCTGAGGCATATAGAGGCATGGGAATGTCATCATTGAAACCTTGGCTTTTCATTGGTTTTCTCCAACAATATGCTGGTAGGGGAACACAACCCACTTGTCTGGGCTGGTCTAGCAGGACGATATGAAATACTTATTAACTTGCCTGCAAGGTGTGAAGCTGGCAGACCTCAGGCACCAGCTTGATAAGGTTTTTGATAGTGCTGGGGAGGAGCCTGCTGTATTGGCATATGTTGGTACCAATGGCATAGGAAAGTGTAGGAGGGAGGTTCTGGAAACCAAATTTAGGCTTTTAGGTAGAAAGTTAAAATCCTGAACTTCCAGGATAGCATTCTCAGAAATGTTTCCCATTCCACACGCAGGACCCCATAGGCAGGCAGAGCTCCAGAGTCTCAATGCATGAATGAGACAATGGTGCAAGGGAGAGTGTTTTGGATTTGTTAGGAATGGGACAATATTTTGGGGAAGGGGGGGGCTTTTCTGAAAAGATGGGCTCCACCTTAAACAGGGTGGAACCAGGCTGTTGGCATTAACTTTTAAAAAGGAGAAAAGGACAGCTTTTGAACTAGATAATAGGGGAAAGCAGACAGTTGCCCAAGAACAAGAACACATGGTTCAGAATGATGTATCCTTGAATACTAGTAAAACGGGGATGTTAGGGCATCCCAATAGAGAAGTTCCAATAAAGGTATAAAGAAACCTAGATGCCTATAAGTAAAAAGCAGACAGAGTTGAAAGATCTCAAATTACCCGTTAACTGATAACCAGATTGTTAATATGAACAGAATACAACCTCTGAAATACCTGTATGCAAATGCTAGAAGAATATATAGCACTAAATGAAAGGTTAGATATAACCGTCATTTGAGACCTGTTGAAATGAGGACAACCAATGGGATGCTGTGATACCTGGGTACAAATTATACTGCAATAATAGGGCAGATCAAATTAGTGGAACAGTTGCACTATATGTTAGAAAGGGCATGGAGTCAAACAGGATAAACGTTTTGCAGGAAACACAATGCAGAACATCTATGGATAGAAATTCCATATAAAAAGGGGATGGCAATTTCAGTAGGAGTGTACTACCGTCTGCCTGATAGCTTTTATAAAAGCTCTTTTAAATACGAAAAAAAGTATATAAAGTTACCCGTATAAGTCCATAATAAGAATATGGCGAGTGTATTGCTGCAGGAACCAAGGTCACACAGAGTACATGTATGCACTGTTGCAAAAAGAAGAAGCAGTGTGTGTATGCGCTGCTGCAAGAAAAAGGAGTGCAGTGTACTGCTTCAAGGAGCATAAGATGTGTATATGTTGTTTTGAGTGCAAGAGGCACACAGTATGCATGTGTGTACATGGTGCAGCAAGGTAAGAGATGCGATATATGTAACGGTCCCCTTTCAATACCTGGGCTCTCCCTCTTCCTTCCCTAAACCTCAATGTTTTCTTCCCAACCCTTGGGCTCTCCTAACACAAATATTCTTCCCCGACCTCTGTGCTTGTTATCCTCTTCCTCAAACTGAGGATAACACCCCAACCCCCCTCCAGCAATACTCTGTTCAGCCAGCACAGATCCGCTGATACAACTCTGCTGTTTGACCCCATATGCACGTAATTTTGCATGTGCTCAATTTATGCCCAAAATTCTGCATATGCCAAATCACATCATTCCCTAAGGTATAATTAAGGGCAACATTAATCTCCAGACCTTAAGGTTATTGACTGAAGTTTAAATTTGAAAATATCAACATTCCAAGAGTGGGTAAAATACCCCATGATTTAAAAACACTATTTTGGATAGTGTATCACAGCTATTTACGTTTCAACATTCTAAGGCTAATAAACCTATTTTACAGAACAGGAAAGTATATGAGTAGCCTGTCCCCTCTACATAAACATGCAAGGGCTCGTGATACCCAACACATTACATTTGTCAAAGAATTGACACTAAACCTATTCAATTGGGATCTAAGAAAAGAAAACATCTAGAATAATGACTTTCCAAAATACAGCTAAATTAAATTATGAAAATCCACTAAATGATCATGATAGCACAGTTAATTACCTGTAACAGGTGATCTCTGGGAACAGCAGGAATAAGTCTTCACATATAGGTACGTCGGTACCGACGGAGTCTGCGCGGGAACGCTTCCCAGCATCCAATCAAGAGCTTTTGGAAGCATCCCAGCACGCCTGCGTGCTGCCTTCCCGCCTTTCCCAACTGCCTCTCCTCAGTTAAGTTTTAAAGCTGAGACAAAGAGAGAGAGAGAGGAAAGGAAAGATAGATAGAGATACAACTCCTGGGGAGGTGGGTGGGTTGTGAAGACTTATTCCTGCTGTTCC
The DNA here is from genome assembly GCA_033557465.1 of Ichthyophis bannanicus. Classification (NCBI taxonomy): domain Eukaryota; kingdom Metazoa; phylum Chordata; class Amphibia; order Gymnophiona; family Ichthyophiidae; genus Ichthyophis; species Ichthyophis bannanicus. The sequence continues at coordinate 1,531,949,711 of CM066031.1, forward strand.
CAGAGATCACCTGTTACAGGTAAGTAACTGTGCTATCTCCAGGAACAAGCAAGAAGGAGTCTTCACATATGGGGATCCCAAGCTGAGATGCCTGGAGTCCCAGCATGTCACAGGTTGGAACATGCTATCTCCCAGAACACCAGGCATCCTGAGGATGGAGGGTAGGAGTTGAGAAAAGAAGGATGCTGTGGAACAGCTAACCTAGCATAGGACTGCAGAGGAGGAGTCCATGTGTGGATGATGATTGTAATCAATGATATTGCAAAGAAGATTGCAATATCATTGATTACAATCAGTAGGACAAGGTACCTTGTCCTACAATCAGTAGGACAAGGTACTTCAGGCTGGAGGGCCGGGGGTTCAAGTCCCACCTGGGGACAGCAATCTCAGGCTGGAGGGACTGGGATTTCTAGTCCTATAGGTACTCCTTGTGGTCTTGGGCAAGCCACTTAACCCTCCATTGCCCATGTTCCCTGTAAGTATTATCGTATGTGTGTCATATCCTCTCGTGTTAAATGTATCTCCCAATTGACCGCTTTGACCCGGTGAAAAGCGGGATATAAATATAGCTAAATAAATAAAATAAATATGGACCTCCCCTGACAGGATTTCACAGAAGTATAGAGGTTCATGGATCTACTAGGAAACCCAGTAGAGGAACCTTGAAGAGGACCTCACTGTAAGTGGAGGTAATAAACCTGTGGGAAAAACAGTGGAGGTCAGAATTCTGAAAGGTAACAGGTAACCCCAGTAGAAACATAGAAACATGACGACAGAAAAAGACCACATGGCCTATCTAGTCTGTCCTTCCATAACAACTACAACAGTCCACTTTTTGCCTTTAGAGATCCTGTGTTGGTCCCATGCTTTCTTGAATTCAGTTACTGTCCTCATCTCTACCACCTCCACTGGGAGACTATTCCACGGATCCACTACTCTTTCCGTAAAGAAATATTTCCGCATATCACTCCTGAATCTATCTCCCTTCACCCTCATCCCATGTCCCCTCGTAGCAGAACTTGCTTTCAATTGAAAGAGGCTCTCTCCCTGAACATTTATGCCACGGAGGTATTTAAACATCTCAATCATATCACCTCTATCCCGCCTTTCCTCTAAGGTGTACATATTAAGATCCTTAAGTCTGTCCTCATATGCTTTATAATGAAGCCCATTAATCATTTTGGTAGCAACCCTCTGCACCGACTCCATCCTGTTCACATCCTTTTGAAGGTGCGGTCTCCAGAATTGCACACCATACTCCAAATGAGGTCGCACCAAAGACTTATACAGAGGCATTATCACCTCCTTTCTTCTGCTAGCCATTCCTCTCCGTATGCACCCAAGCATCCTTCTAGCTTTTGCCGTCGCCTTTTCCACCTGTTTAGCTACTTTAAGATCATCAGACACAACCATGCCTAGGTCCCGCTCTTCTTTAGTGGACAAAAGTACTTCACCTCCTATACTGTATTGCTCCCTTGGATTGCTGCAGCCCAAATGCATGACCTTACATTTTTTAACATTAAATCCCAGCTGCCAAATTCTAGACCATTCTTCAAGCTTAGCTAGATCCCTCCTCATGTTATCTACCCCTTCCTGGGTGTCTACTCTATTGCAGATTTTGGTATCATCCGCAAAGAGGCAAACCTTACCCGACAGCCCTTCCGCTATATCACTAACAAAGATGTTAAAAAGAATCGGACCAAGGACAGATCCCTGGGGCACACCACTGGTAACATCCTTCTCCTCAGAGTGAGCTCCATTTACTTGTACTCTTTGTCGCCTCCCACCCAACCAATTTCTAACCCAAGCAGTAACTTTAGGGTCCATCCCTAGGGTGCTCAGTTTGTTTATAAGTCGCCTGTGAGGAACAGTGTCAAAGGCTTTACGGAAATCTAAATACACCACATCTAGAGCTCTCCCTCGGTCCAACTCCCTGGTCACCCAGTCAAAAAAATCAATCAGATTTGTCTGACAAGACCTGCCTCTGGTGAATCCATGCTGCCTCGGATCCTGTAATCCGCTGGACTCCAGAAACCTCACTATTTTCTCTTTCAGCAGCGTTTCCAATAATTTACTCACCACCGAAGTTAAACTAACCGGCCTGTAGTTTTCAACCACATCCTTACTTCCGCTTTTGTGTAAAGGCACCACATGAGCCTCTCTCCAGTCCTTTGGCACCACTCCTGACTCCAACGAGGCATTGAAAAGGTCAGTCAGTGGAGCTGCTAGAACGTCCCCAAGTTCCCTCAGTATTCTAGGGTGTATCCCATCCGGTCCCATCGCTTTCTCTACTTTAAGTTGAGCTAGTTTCTCACGAACACAGTCTTCTGAAAATAGTTCAAGATGTTCCTCGCTTCTGTTCTTATTTGTGGGTGTTTTCTGAGGTCCTGCTCCTGGTTCTTCATCTGTGAACACAGAACAAAAATATTTGTTAAGCAATTCCGCTTTATCCTTATCAGCTTCTACATATTCCCCCCCCTGCACCCTTGAGTCTGACAATACCACTTTTGCCCTTCCTCTTCTCACTAATATATCTGAAAAATGTCTTATCCCCCCATTTTATTGCATTGGCTATTTCCTCCTCCTTTTGAATCTTTGCCTTCTTGACTACTTTGCTAGCTTCTCTAAGTTTTTCCAAATACAGATGCCTGTCTTCTGCTCTCTGTGATCTCTTGTATTTCATGAAGGCCTCCCTCTTTTTCTTCACTTTTTCAGCTACTTCCTTCGAAAACCATAGCGGTCTCCTGTTCCTTTTGCCTTTATTTACCATTTTAACAAAAAGGTTGGTTGCCCTTAAAATACCCCCTTTCAGTTTTGCCCACTGTTTTTCTACATCCCCCAGCTGTTCCCATCCCACTAACGACTCCCTGAGGTATTGGCCCATCTTCGCAAAGTTAGTCTTCCTAAAGTCTAAGATCTTCACCTTGGAATGGATTCTAACAGCCCTAGTCCTAATACTGAACCACACCATCTGGTGATCACTGGATGCAAAATGATCTCCCACTACAACATCAGAAACACTTTCATCATTGGTAAGCACCAAGTCCAGTATGGCCCCTTCACGTGTGGGGTCTGTTACCAATTGCCTGAATAGTTCTCCCTGTAGAGAATCCAGGATCTCCTTACTTCTAGATGATACTGCAGCAGGAATGTGCCAATCAACATCTGGCATATTGAAATCTCCTATCAGTAGCACTTCCCCTTTCCTAGCAGTGCTGCGTATGTCTTCAATTAACTCTCTGTCCACCTCTTCCTCTTGTGAGGGAGGTCTGTATATCACTCCAATGCAAATAGATTTCTCTTTCCCTCTTTCTAGTTTAACCCACAATGCCTCCTCTCTCCCTTTTAAGCTCTGTAATTCCAAAGCTTTAATAGTAGTTTTTACATATAGTGCCACTCCTCCTCCTCTTCTTCCTACCCTGTCCTTCCTGAATAAAGTATAGCCAGGTATAGTTACATCCCAGTCATTGTTTTCTGTGAACCATGTTTCTGTAACTGCCACTAAATCCAAGTCAGCCACTCCCACCAAAGCTTCAACCTCAGGGATCTTATTTCCCATGCTACGGGCATTAATACACACTGCTTTCCATATGTTACCCCTGTTACCCATTTCCATGAAGGTATTTACTGTATCACCTACCTGGGGGCTTTCACTTACCTGGGGGCTTTCTTCACCCATCCCCAAGGAATCTAGTTTAAAGCCCTCTTCAGTAGATTAGCCAGTCTACTACCAAAGATGCGTTGACCTCTCTTGGACAGATGGATGTAGTACAAAAACGGTGGGCCTTCAGCGGAAGGCTTTAAGACAAAAACTTAACTCTTTTGGCGGCAGAGTGGCTCACTCTTAGGAGCAAAAAGAGAAAAGCTAACCGATTTGGACAAACAGTTAGAGTCCTTGTGGGGAGAAAGGGTATTGGAACCCCTTGTATCCCAAAAGAGAGGACAAATGCCTGAGGCGTTAAGCCTGTGATTAACTGAAGATCCACCATGTCTCTCCTAACTGGGGTAAGCTAGGAGAGATATTGGAGTAGGGAGAGCTTCAGAGGTACCTAAACCCGTAGGTTATGGTATAAAAATTGTTGACTACCACAGGAGTGGTTGTGTGTGTAGAACCACAAACCTGCTGGATAGCATAGGTATGGGTAAAACCCCTCTGTCAGAATCATATAGCTATATGAGTATAGACAGTGAGATAGATAAGTATGTGGATACATATCTATCTATAATAAAATATCTCGACAGATAATAAATAAATATATATATATATATATATATATATATATATATATATATAATATAATATAGATATATAGATAGACATATAAGAATATATCTATAGTGAGATATGGAAGGGCACAAAATACACACAAAAAATAAATATGGATATGTAGGCCTACATATGGGTGTCTGCAATTAAACAGACAGAGATATGCCTACAGCACGGTATTCACATAGGATATCTGGAGAGGAAAGATTCATCTAATAATAAGGAGGTGGAACCTACTTGAGAAGACATATAGAGAATCGATTCCTCCTGGTCATGATCTGCAAGAATGCTAGCTAATGAAAAATAACCAGGACTGTTACGTGAAAAACAGAGGATAATATCAATCTGTAGGCAGCAAGTCCCGAGACTTCCAGGACTCTAGCATGGTAAGTAGACAGAAGACGCCTAGAGATGAGACACCATGTTGACCTGCTTAAGGGCAAAAGTATCATGCGTTCTTACCATGACGAGCATATCCCCGATTGGGAATGCTATGGACCAAAGCAGGGAACTGGCAACTCCTTGAGCTTTCACGTAAGAGAATGCCTATGTCCTTTATATCAAAAAGGAGATAGTAAAAGAAGGGAGAACCTTCCAGTCATGGGAGACATGACTGAAAAGCCTTTTCTAACCAGCTAGGATAGCTGTTGGAGAAAAAAAAACCCATGCTCTCTAGCAAGGGCCCATAGTGGAAAGTTTCTCTGTAAATTGCAGAGAGCATGATGCAGGAGAATGAGGAGATAGAACTGGCTGCTAGAGAGCCAGTATCTCTGCCAACTATGCTGCCAAACCCAGGAGAATGGAGATGGCAGAAATAGAAGACAATGCAGAAAGCTTGTAGTGAGATAATCTCCAAGAGAGATGAAGCACTGACTTGGAGCCACTACTAAGGCTAGACAGAATGTTAGTGGAGGACAAATCTGGTTGTTTGTGGACAAGAACCAGTGGTCCAAAAACATTAAGGTTCCTGCATAGGCAGCTGCTAGCAAGACAGCAGAAAGAATCTTACTGTTCAAAACAGAAAGAACAGACAGAACAGGAGTAGGAAACTCTGGACATGTCTGATAAGCTGCCTCAAAGCAAGATTGAAATAGAGGAGGTAACTCAGAGAGGAAAACTCCGCACTGGAAAGTGAGAAAAGTAGAGAGGCTGAAGAAAAAGCCTCTCAGTAAGTAATTCCGCTCTTACAGAGGAAAAACTTGGTAAGAGGGTGAAGAGAATGGAGCTGAAAAAGACTTAAGTAGGAAGTCTATAGAAAGGAAAAATACATGCTGGCACAGGAACTATCATTTGATAGTGGTTAGACTTCTTTCCCTAGCAGGAAAAAGAGGAGCAACCTGTGACCTATAAGCATGAACATCCTGACAGCTCATAGAAAATAGAAAAAAATGGATGTCTTTTGGAAAGAGATCCATGTGTAGGGGTTAGAATGAAGCAGTGGATTGCCTCCATTGAGAAGAAGCAATGTAAATTCTAACCCCAAGAGTCACAAGCATCTGATGATTGATCAGAAACCCTGCAGGTGCTGTGTTTGCTGAGCCTGGTGAGAGGTTGGATTCTTCAGACCAGGACGATGCCTCCCCTGTTGGGGAACATCTGTATGATGGGCAAGCAAGGAATAAAACCACCTTCTCCTGTGGGAAGGAAGTTTGGTAGGACATTTCCTACCTACTGGGACAGAAGGTGGTGTAGAACAACCCTTAGGAACAGATAAATCAGTGGACAACTGAGTAACCTGACGTAAAGACTCCTTGTTGAAAAGATTTTCTCCAGTGCAAGGAGTATGTCCCAGCCATTGTTGTGCCCATTTGTCCAAGTCTGAAGCTTGGAGCCAGGCTCTACGTCGTGCCCCTATAGCTATAGCAGAAATCCTGCTAACAGACTCAAAAGAGTCTAGGGAAGCACGAGAAAGAAACCAACAGATATTCTGGATATGCTTAAGCAGTGAGGAATAGTCTGTACTCCTGGAATCTGGAACGAAAGGAGTCAAAAGATGTAATTGCTTTGTGACCTCCTCAAGAGAAAGACTCATATAAAAAATATATGAGAGAATTCTTGCAGAAAGCATAGATGTCTGGAAGGTTTGACGTCCAAAGGCATCTAGTGTCTTAGACTCACGACCTGGCGGATAAGAAGAGTGCTTTTTCTTACTCTTTACCCGCCTCATTGCTGATTCCACTACTATGGAATGATGAGAAAGTTGAGTCTTTTGAAACCCTGGAGAGGGGGGCACCTGATATAAGAGATCAGTTGCCCAGGGAGGTGGGGGTACCCTTAAAGGTGTTTCCCACATTCCTAGAAGGAGATCCTGCAAGGAATGATGCAAAGGAAGCATTATGTTGTCCTTTGCTTTGGCAGAAAGAGAGCCTTGTGCAGGATCATGTCCTGGAATAGGAATGGCAAGAGATCTTGCTATATCCAGGAGGAAACTCTGAAAAGAGGGATCCCAAACAGGAATCGCCCTTGGACAGGTTAGATCTAAAGAACTAGCCTGAGCACCCACAGAGTTATCCAAATATATAGGAAGAGAAGATCCTGCAGAGTGCAGTGTGGAATGCTTAAGGGATGGTTGCTGGTACTGGCTGTCAGGAGCAGCAACCGTCCTTACCACATTGTCCATGCCCAGTATCGACTCCAAGCTTGGTATAGAATGGAGCGATCCTGTCGAAAGAAGCATGGCAGGAGCTGGCCACGATGCTACTGTGGATACCGGTACCGATGTCGATACCGGTACCGATGTCGGAGTCGAGCCCGACAAAGACATCGGAGCAGTCATCGGTGACAGTTTAATCGGTACCGAGGTAACCGAAAACTTCCGGCCACTATCCTCGGTACCGAAGCACCGGTATCGATCGGTGTCGGTACCAAAACCTATTGGTACCCAGTCTTCTAGACTAGAGATCGATTCCAAACTCGGCATCGAGGGCAGAGAGCCTGATAAGCGAAGCATGGAAGGCACCAACCGTAAGGGTAATGAGGACAGTGGTACCGACTTCGGTACCATGTCTGATACCAGTGAAGGAAGGTCAACCAGTGGCAACTCAATCGGCCTCGGGGGAACCGAGAGTTGCTGATCCGAATCATCGGAACCGAGCCTTCGGTACCGCCAAGAGCCGGTACCAAGGCGAGTCAGTACCCAATCCTCCAGACTGGAGATCGATTCCAGACTCGGAATCGAAGGAAGCGAGGCTATCGATGCACGTCTGGAGGGTACCGACGTCGGTGGTAGTATCGGTGTTTGAACCGATAATGGAAAGTGAATCTGGAGAATATCCACCGGTCCCGAAGGCACCGAGGACGCCAGACTACTATCCCTGGTGAGGAGTGTTTCATCCAACACCAGTGCCGATGCCGGGGTATCGGTACCGCTCGAAGCGGATGCCACCACCGTACACAGCTTAGGTATGTTCTGTGGGGGGTGAACCCCAGGAACAACCTGAAACCCCTTATAGGCTTTGGAGACCGAAGACTCCCGCCAGGGCTTTGAAGCCAGTGGGCCCTCGAGGGCAAGGCCAGAGCCATCTACATGCTGTGCATGAGACCTACCACTCGAGGACTGGCTAGTCTTAACTGACTGTTTATGGGTTACCTGATCCTATGTGGAAGAAGAAGGGAACGGTGCCCCGAAGTTGGAGGGCAACTGTGTATCGAGGGACCTCGATGTTGAAGACCTCTTCTCACCAAACTGTTATCAGGACCCAAGCAGGTTAGACACCGACTTCGAGGGTCTAAAAATAAAGTTGTACCGCCACAGTCCGAACATTTCTTGAAGAAAGTGTCTGGCGGTTCCATGAAGGAAAAAGAGGCCTAAAAGGCCTAAGAGACCGTGGGACACTATGAAGAAAAAATATCCCATGGAAGAGGAAGATTTTACAAGAAAAGAAAAGAAAACACCGGCGGTACCGGTGGCGTCGGGAAGACAGCCGCGACCACAAGAAAACTAAAGAAATAAAACAAGAATTTTCTGCGGTGACAGGAGGACGTCCTGCCGGCTCTGCGGAAAAACGAAAACTGAGGAGAGGCAGTTGGGAAAGGCGGGAAGGCAGCCCGCAGGCATGCTGGGATGCTTCCAAAAGCTCTTGATTGGACGCTGGGAAGCGTTCCCGCGCAGACTCCGTCGGTACCGACGTACCCATATGTGAAGACTCATTCCTGCTTGTTCCTGGAGATCTGCCTTTACATTTCTTCTCTTAGGCAATAAGCCATTTGAACAGCTTAGGACTTGTATTATTTTATATACAACAAAGCAACAAAAGAGTTAAAGTGGTACAAAATAATTGAATAGTGTGACAATCATATATTCCGTATTTTACAAGTAGCATTGGATGATAAGATCATTACATAACAAGAATAACGGTTTCTGAAGGTACATAATCCTAGGGTACCAATTTTTTTTTTATACGGTGCCCAAGGTACATAAGACGTTGTAGTCACCCCAGGACACCCTATAATGTCCAGTAAGTCTTCGATATTGGAGCCTTTGTCTATTTTTTAGATCACTTTTTACAGACTTTCGTTAAAAGGGTGAGATCTTATGTACAGGATACCTCGGATTTTCTCAATAAATTGGCACAACATGATGTCTGGCTAAAGTAAATGATAATGGTCATATTTGACATCACAGCATTGTATACTAATATCCCTCAAGCTCAGTGACTTTCTCTCATGTAAAATTTATTGTGTCAGTGATCTGAGATGGAAACAGTTACTACACAATTTTTATTAACCATAGCTGAGGTGGTGTTAACCAGGAATTATTTTTGTTTTGCAGTTACTTCCTCCAAATCCATGTCGTGGCAATGGGGGCCACTGTTGCCCCCAGTATTGCCAACCTGAATGTCTCATCTTTTGAAGAATCTTTTTTGTTGTATATGTCTGATTGTTAGATTTATGTTAGACTATGGGTTTGTTTTATCAACGACATTTTTTGTATTTGGTTGGGCACAGAAGAGACACTGAAAGAGTTTGCAAACTGGTTAAATACATGGGATTCTTGTCTTTAATTCACTATGACAAGTTCCACTTCCCAGCTTCCTTTTTTTAGATGTTATTTTAAGTCTGAGGGAGGTGTTTTGAGTACATTGTTATATAGAAAGGCTGTAGATCGCAAGAAGTTATTACATTTTGACAGTCATCATCCCTTCAAGCTAAAATGAGCGCTTCCCATTGGGCAGTTATTGAGGGTGTGTCGCATGCTCTGATGACGAGTTTCGTTGTCAGGCTAAGATACTTAATGAGAGGGTTACTCAGTGTGGATATCCTAAGAGTTATTTGAGGGGCATATTTGAAAGCAAAATATGCTAAGCGTTCTCTCCTTTCACAAAAACAATGTTCCAATGATATGGATAACAAGTATGTGTTGTACACTATTCTGACAAGGCACAAGAAATAGCACATATCTTTGCATCCTGTGTTCCACAGTGGACCATGTATCGCTTTCACTCGAGCTCGGAATTTCAGAGATACTTTGGTACACTCTGATTTTCTAGCACAGAAGCCATTGCACCAGTGGAAAGGGCGACACGACCCCTGTGACCTACCTTGTTGGAAGTTACCGAATGGACAGACCTTCACACTGGAAAATGCTGCTTTATGAAACAAGCGACTAACTGCAAAACAGCATGGGTTGTGTATGCAATTGTATGCCATGTCTTAAAGTGTATGTAGGAAGAACACGTCGTCAAGTGAAGGTGCGGTTAAATGAGCATAAATTGCACTTATCCAATAGTATACTTACAGCTCCAATAGTACAGCACTGTGTGGATTTCAGGCATCAATGGCAACAGTTACAGTGGTTGGTCCTTGATGGAATTGAAGATGTCTGCAATGGCAGTGCCGAGCAATGATTGGCCAGATTGGAACAGAAGTGGATATTCACTCTCAATATTATACAGCCAGGGGGATTGAATGAGACTTTGGATTGGATGACTGTGCTGTAGTTTCATTGGTTGGGTTCATCTTGAATGTCTTCCGCCTCCTGTTAAATACCTTCCAAGTAGGGGATGTTTTTTTATTCCTGAGGGATTTCAATTTTGCTGTTTGATCAGTCCTGATGCAGCCCTGAGAGTTGGCAGGTGAAACTTGAGTCGACTGAGGGTCTTGCAGCGTTCTCATGCTCTGAGGTTCTGGGATTTATTGACATTAAAAGCTAAGTGGGTTTTCAATTCTTTTAAATGCATATAAAAATTGCAAAACTTACCTTTGAGGCTTTTGAATGAAAATTAGGGCTATACTGATTGGCGTTGCAGCGGTTATCAATTAACCGCACGTATAGCTATATGCCATGCCACTGAGGCCTCAATATCCCACTCCTCAGTTGTGGATGTTTTGGTAATAAGGGGTAATTTATTTATTTATTTATTTACATTCTCTTATATACCGCGCTATTCTGCATCAGTGCGGTTTACACTGAACAAACTGAAATTACATTGAACAGGGCATTATAACTTGGAGATAACCCTCCATAGCCCATGTTCCCGGTAAAATAGTTAAGTGGCTTGCCCAAGACCACAAGGAGCACCTGTGGGACTAGAAACCCCAGTCCTTCCGGCCCAAGGTTGCTGTCCTCTAGTGGGATTTGAACCCCCGACCTTCCGGCCTGAAGTACCTTGCCCCAACCGCTAGGCCACTCCTCCACAGTTTTTTACCGCTATTTTGTAACCTCCTGTTCCCTCGGGTCACACTATTCAATTATTTCGTGCCACTTTAACTCTTTTGTTGCTTTGTTCATATGTTGTGAGGAATTTTTGGAATTTTGTTTTTTTGGTAGGATTATTTTATATACAGCATAAATATGAAGTTTAACTTCTAAATGATAACTTACATAATTATGTAAACAACCATAATGTAGCTTATGAAACACTGTGATCAGGAAGTCTTTAGTTAATTTTTCAAGTGGCAGCATATTTTCTAGAACCTACAAACACTTAACGTGTCGGCACAAAATAAATTCTAAGTAAATTTAAGATGAGACCACCACTATAACTTCCAAAGTCAAAGATGCTCCTGTCCCCATTTTGCTTCAGAAATCCCCAGAAAGATTTAAAAGGCTGATAAATTTAACAGACTAGTCTACTTAGATGCAGAACAGTTAAGGACTACACTGGAGCCATTCAAAACACCGGCAAAGCCCACTGATTCAATTCAGAGACCAAGGGAATTTTCTTACTGTCAGAATAAATCGGAGATGATCTAGCACAGAGCACTTATTACCTCATTAGTACTCCCCATCTGGCTTATAAAATGTCACAATATAATTAAAGCAGAAGTACAGAAAATATACATAACTTTAGTTTTCCACTAATGGGAGAAGAAGAAAAAAAAAAAAAGATATGTTCCTTTCAGTGTGAAATGGAGAAATTTTCCTTACCGTTAATTTCCTTTCCTGGAATCCTGCTAGACCACTCCAGACAAACGGGTTGTGTTCCCCTTCCAGCAGATGTTGGAGACAGAAAAAGATTTCCAGAGCCCTGATTGGCTGGCCACTGGCATATAGTAACATACCCACAGGGGTTCTCCTCAGTATAATTCGTATAGCTAAGATAAGGAAGTCAAGACCAAACATACCCGGCCAACTGGACCGGAAAAAACATGGTCAACTATATACATGAATCACTGGCGTGGAAAAAAGGGGGAGCCGACCCTCGGACCTCCCTGCATAATAACTTCCTTGGAGGATGTCCAAGATGGTCGGCGTATCACTTCCAGAACTGCAACACACAGCGGGGTGGGAACTGGACTGGTCTAGCAGGATTCCAGGAAAGGAAATTAATGGTAAGGAAAATTTCTCCTTCCATTGCATCCTGCTAGACCAGTCCAGACAAACGGGAAGTACCCAAGCTAATGACCCGCCGGGCGGGAAGCGATAGCCGCAGAAAGCACCCTGGTGCCAAACTGACTGTCTTCACGCGCCTGGACATCTAGGCGGTAATGTCGCACAAAAGTCGACAAGGACGCCCATGTCTCCACTCGACAAATATCTACCGGATCAACGTGAGAGCGTTCAGCCCAGGAAGCCGCCTGAGCTCTAATAGAGTGTGCGCGAAGAACCGCCGGAACCGGCTTGCCTTGTCCAATATAAGCTGCTTCAATGGCTTGCCGGAGCCACCGGGAAATCGTCGATTTAGAGGCCGCGAGACCTTTCCGAGGCCCCGCAAAAAGAACAAAGAGATGATCAGAAGCTCGAAAGGAATTAGTAACCTTCAAGTAGCGACGAAGAATTCTGTGGAGATCTAAGGTTCTGAGATCATAAGAACATAAGATATGCCATACTGGGCCAGACCAAGGTCCATCAAGCCCAGTATTCTGTTTCCAACAGTGGCCAATCTAGGTCATATGTACCTAGCAGTTTCCCCAAGGGACACAGGTTCCACAATGCTTGAATTGGTTCAAGCATTGGTATCCTGGGTCCCTTCTTAATAATGGTTTATGGACCTTTCCTCCAGGAACTTGCCCAAACCTTTTTTAAACCCAGCTACACTAACAGCCTTTACTACATCCTCCGGTAACAAATTCCAGAGTTTGATTACACGTTGAGTGAAAAAATATTTTCTATTATTAGTCTTAAATAGTTTATCCTGTAGCTTCATTGCATGTCCCCTAGTCTTTCTATATTCTGATAAGGTAAACAATCGATCTACGTTTACCCGTTCCACTCCGTTCATTAATTTATAGACTTCTATCATATCTCCCCTCAGCCGTCTCTTTTCCAGGTTAAAGAGTCCTAACCTTTTTAGCCTTTCTTCATAGGAGTATCCTTCCATCCCCTTTACCATTTTAGTGGCTCTTCTCTGAACCTTTTCTAAAATCGCTATATCCTTTTTAAGATACGGCGACCAGAATTGCACACAATATTCAAGGTGCAGTCTCACCATGGAACGAAATAGAGGCATTATAATATCTTTTGTTTTATTTTCAATTCCTTTCCTTATCATACCTAGCATTCTATTTGCTCTCTTGGCCGCCGCTGCACACTGGGCTGAGGGTTTTAACATGGTATCCACAATGACGCCTAAATCTTTTTCCTGGGTGGTGGTTCCTAATGTGGAACCTTGCATCGTGTAACCATAGTTTGGGTTGTTCTTCCCTAGGTGCATAACCTTGCACTTGTCCACATTAAATTTCATCTGCCATTTTGATGCCCAGTCTTCCAATTTATCAAGATCCTCTTGCAATTTACCACAATCCTCTTGGGTTTTAACAACTTTAAATAGTTTTGTCTCATCTGCAAATTTGATAACCTCACTTGTTATTCCACTTTCCAGGTCATTTATGAATATGTCAAAAAGCAGCGGACCCAGCACAGATCCCTGGGGTACGCCACTATTCACCTTTCTCCATTGGGAAAATTGGCCATTTAGCCCTACCCTCTGCTTTCTAATCTTTTAACCAGTTCCTGATCCACAATAGCACACTGCCTCCTATCCCATGACTCTTTAGTTTTGCCAAACGTCTCTCATGAGGGACCTTGTCAAAGGCTTTCTGAAAGTCCAGATACACAATATCAACCAACTCACCTTTGTCCACCTGATTATTCACTCCTTCAAAAAAACATAACAGATTAGTAAGACAAGATCTTCCTTGTCTAAAGCCATGTTGGCTGTCTCCCATTAGGTCATGACTATCTACATGCTGAGTAATTTTATTCTTTATGATGGTTTCTACCATCTTTCCCGGTACTGACGTCAGGCTCACCGATCTGTAGTTTCCCGGATCACCCCTAGAACCCTTTTTAAAAATTGGTGTTACATTGGCGATCCTCCAATCTTCAGGTATTAGAGATGATTTTAATGATAGTTCACAGATTACTGATAGCAGGTCTGCAATCTCGTATTTCAGTTCTTTCAACACCCTTGGATGTATACCATCCGGCCCAGGTGATTTGCTACTCTTCAGATCTTTATGCTTCCCCGCGCATTGCTCCTTGGAAAAGGCGGGAAGAAAAAGCAGTTGATTAAGATGAAAGGACATAAGGACCTTTGGTAAAAAAAAAGACGGCACTGGCCTAATCGAGACGCCCTACGACGAAAAGGAGAGAAAAGGGTCCCGACAGGAGAGAGCTTGTAACTCCGAAATCCGACGAGCTGAGGTAATCGCTACCAGAAAGACGGTCTTGAGGGTAAGATCCCGCAAGGAAGCCTCTTTGAGGGGCTCAAAAGGACGAACCACGAGAGTCTTCAAGACTAAGGACAAATCCCAAGGAGGCACTAATGCCCGCAAAGGCGGACGCAACACTTTCAACCCCTTGAGAAAACGGGCTACATCGGAGTGCGACGCCAACAAACAGCCCCGCACAGGTCCACGGAAACAAGCTAAGGCAGATACCTGCACCCGCAGCGTACCCAGGGCCAAACCCTTCCCGAACCCGTCCTGTAGAAATGCTAAGACATCCGGAACCGCTGCGCACCAGGGGGAAATCTGATGAGACGAACACCAGGATTCAAAAACACGCCACACCCGCGCATAAGCAAGAGACGTGGAAGATCTATGAGCTTGGAGAAGGGTAGAGACGACTTCAGACGAATAGCCCTTGCGTGCTAGCTGGCAGCGCTCAAGAGCCAAGCCGTAAGCGAGTAGGGTTCTGCGTTGTCCATGAACACTGGGCCCTGACAAAGGAGGGGGGCAGTCGAGGACAAGGGTAGTGGACGCCCCCGAGATAAACGGACCAGATCCGCATACCAAGGTCGCCGAGCCCAATTCGATGCTACGAGAATTACCGGACCCCTGTGCTCCACGATGCGACGGAGAACCTTGCCGATCAAGGCCCACGGAGGAAATACGTATAGAAGAACATGAGCCGGCCAAGGCTGAGCTAACGCATCTATCCCGTGGGAGCCGTGGTCTCTCCAGCGACTGAAATAGACGGGCATCTTGGCATTCCTTCCCGAGGCCATGAGGTCCATCGCTGGCATTCCCCAGCGGCGCACAATGTCTTGAAAGGCCTCTGGGATGAGTTCCCATTCCCCTGGATCGAGAGTGTGTCGACTGAGAAAGTCGGCCGTGACATTGTCGACCCCGGCGATATGCTGCGCCGAAATAGCTAACAAATGTTTCTCTGCCCATGGAAACAGACGATCCATCTCCCTCGATACTCCCGGACACTTTGTCCCCCCTTGGCAATTGAGGTATGCCACCGTGGTGGCATTGTCGGAGAGGATTCGAACCGCTTGATTGCGGAGCACGTGCAGAAAGCTGTGCAAGGCGAGGCGAACAGCTCGAGCCTCCAGCCGATTGATGGTCCAAGTCGCCTCGAGAGGCGTCCAGGAACCCTGCGCTGTGTGAGTCCGACAGTGAGCTCCAAACAGAGAGGCTCGCGTCCGTCGTCACCAACACCCAGCGCGGAACGTCCAGCGGGACTCCCCAAAGAAGATTGTGCGGCGAGAGCCACCATTGAAGATGGTCCCTGAGGTCCGGCAAGAGCGGGAGACGGAGCTGGTAATCTTCTGACACTGGGGACCAGCGGGAAAGAAGCACTCTCTGCAGACAACGCATATGAGCCCTTGCCCAGGATACCAGATCGATGGTAGCAGCCATCGTCCCCAGAAGCTGTAAATAGTCCCATGCTCGAGGAGAAGACTGAAGCAGAAACAGGCGAAGCTGCGCCGACAATTTGAGGAAGCGAGCCTTCGTCAGAAAAACCAGACCTTGAGCTGTGTCGAATGTGGCTCCAAGGAAGTCGATTTGCTGAGAGGGACGCAGACAACTTTTGGGATGATTGATAATCCAACCCAGACTTTCTAGAAAGGAGACGACCTCTGCTACCATGCTGCATGCCTCCGGACAGGAATCGGCTCGAATAAGCCAGTCGTCCAAGTAGGGATGTACCCGTATTCCCTGCTGCTGCAGAGCCGCGGCTACTACCACCATCATCTTTGAAAAGGCCCGCAGAGCTGACGCCAGGCAGAAGGGCATTGCTTGAAATTGAAAATGTCGGCCAAGCACCGCGAAACGCAGAAAGCGTTGATGCTCCTCCCGAACGGTAATGTGAAAATAAGCTTCGGCAAGATCCAGAGAAGCAAGGAATTCCCCCTTGCGGACTGTCTGAATAACCGACCTGAGTGTCTCCATTCAAAAATGAGGCACATGGAGACTGCGGTTGACCCCTTTGAGATCTAGGACTGGGCGAAAGGAACCATCCTTCTTGGGCACCACGAAATATATAGAATAACGACCCAATCCCCGCTCTGGAGCCGGGACGGGACGAATGGCATTGAGCAGGAGAAGCCATCGCAAAGTGGTTTGAATGGCTCGTCTCTTTGCGGACGCACCTGCCAGGGAGAGAAGGAAGGCATTGGGAATAGGCTGGCAATAGTCGAGACACAGCCCGTAGGTCACAACATTGAGCACCCATTGATCTGAGGTGATTGCTGCCCACTGACGAGAAAAAAGAGCCAACCGTCCTCCTACCGGAGGAAGGAACTCGAGTGGGCTGCTCGTCCCGTCAGCGTGACAAACGAGCGGATCCGGGAAACTTCCCTGTCCCGGAGTAGGAGTCAGCGCCCTTCCGTGCCCCACGAAAGGGCTGACCCCGCTGTTGCCCACGGTTGGAGGGAAACGAAGCAACCGGGGGCTTGTAAGACTGAAACCTGCGAAAGTCGCCAGACCGAGAATACAGCCGAGAGCCTTGAGAAGAAGTTCGAAAGGAGCGCCACTGAGCAGTTCTCTGGCGATCCTCAGGCAACTGTTGCGGTTTGACTTCCCCAAGATCCTTTACCAACTTGTCCAGGTCTTCAAACAAAAACCGCCGCTTAAAGGGCAGTTTGGAGAGTCTGGACTTAGAAGCAACATCCGCCGCCCACTGACGCAACCAGAGCCACCGCCGTGCGACTGTAATGGAGGCAATGGAACGAGCAGAGAGACGTAGTAAGTCGCAGAACGAATCGGCGAGAAAGGCAGTGGCAGATTCCAAACGAGCCATGGCGGGATCTTCCGGCAGCCTCTGAAGCCAGCGTAGCAACACTCGGGCCACCAAGGCTCCACAGACCGTCGCCTGTAACGCCATAGTGGAGGACGAAAAGGCCGTTTTGAGAAGATTTTCAACCTTGCGATCCTGTTGATCCTTGAGAGCAGCACCGCCCTCCACTGGAATGGTGGTATGCTTGGTCACACCCGAGACCAGGGCATCCACCTTAGGATAGGTAAGCCATCTGTCAATCTCAGATGGAGGCCAGAGAAAGAGTTGTCCAAGGCGGCGTACCGCCCGGAGTGGGGAATCAGGAGCATCCCACTCCCGAGACACCATTTGTTGCATTTCCGCCAGGAAGGGAAACGCCTTGGAAGGCTGCCGAATACCCTGCAAGATCGGGTCCGGTTCGGAAAGCCACAGAGCCTCAACCACTTGCTCGATTAAGGGCGTCAACTCCTCCTTGCGGAAGAGACGGATATCCCGAGAATCATCCGCTGTCGGCATGGCAGAATCCGAATGAGACTATTCGCCATCCTCCCGCTTGGAGCCCGAGAGGCTGACATCCTCTGAGGATCCAGTACCATCCAGGCCCACAGTCCCGTCTGATAAGGAAGCCGTAACCTTTTTGGAGGGGCACCCGGATTCGCGGGTGGAGGTCTTATGCGTGCGCTTGCGAGAGACCGGAGCTTCAGAAGCAGATCCCGCAGGCAGTACTTGCTTGGATCCCAAAACCAGGGAGTCTGAGTTCCAGAGAGACCAAGCTTGGCGAAAAAGCGCCAAAAACTGGGCCTCCGAGGGCGATTGAAAGTCCTTCTGTAGGCCCGTGGCCTGAGGGACTTCCAGCGGAACAGCTGGTGAAGCTAGCACGGGCAGGGCGGCAGGACTAGAAGCGGAGAGACTCGGGGGAACATCTAAAGACTTAGAGGTCTCCCCGGGATGAGTAAGGCAGGCCGAGCACATGTGATCTGACAGCTCCTTGTTCTTCTTGTTGCAGCCCAGGCAGCGCTGCCCCGTAGCAGGCATGATCACCGTTAGAGGAGATTCGCCCTCTGATCCTTTTTTTTTTAAAATTTGGTAGTGTTTTAAATAGTGCCCCCAAGCGTAGAAGGACCCCCGAAGGCAGCGAATAATAAAAAGTAGTGCTAGAAAACAGGCACCGCAATGGATACCGGCCGCGCGACCAAAAGCACGCGAAAACACGGAGCCGCCGAAGACTGAGAAAAAAATGCAAAATAATAAAAACAGCGACCCGGCCGAAATGGGGAGAGGCAGTCAGGAAGACCCCAAGGCAACTTGATCAAGGGCTTGATCAAGCCCCGAGGGCTTGATCAAGAATTTCGCCCTGCTCGGCTGCCACGGAGGCGGGAAATTCAGGAGAGGCTGTCACTTACAGTTCTGAAGAGCCGAACACATCTGATCCGATCCCCCGAGCATTGCAGACGGCAACCCCGCTCACTAACCCGCTTGGCTAGGGCTGGGGTCTTCCGGGGGGAGGAGAAGGACAGGGCTGCACTGATCCAAAGCAGGAGCTCCTGTGAAAACCCCCGATGTGACTACGGACTGGGAAAATCCAAGGCAACACCTCGTGTGAAGCATGGATACCTCCAGAGGGCAAGGAATCCAGATAAACAGTTACCAAATGAAAGGAAGAAAATAGAGCAAAAACAAAGCAAATTAAATTAAATGTGAGGAGAAAAGCCAGACACTCCTTCATCTGCTGGAGACAGAAAATACTGAGGAGAACCCCTGTGGGTATGTTACTATATGCCAGTGGCCAGCCAATCAGGACTCTGGAAATCTTTTTCTGTCTCCAACATCTGCTGGAAGGGGAACACAACCCGTTTGTCTGGACTGGTCTAGCAGGATGAAATGGAAAGGCACAATATATACTTAAGTTTGTGGAAAAGTATAACTTGGGCAGGACAAGTTTACTGCATGATTAATTTTATGAAAAATTAGAATCCTGGAGTTTATTGATGTTCACCTGCCTTGCCCATTTTTCAATAGATAATATTTCAACAAAAGATGGAGGGACTGAGGAAGAGTGATGACACTGACCATGACTAGTAGCACACTCTAATACTTCAAAAGTCTACGTAAAACCACTACTGTTTCTCCCCACATGGCATTTTTTTTTTTACAGAAATAAAATTTTATATTTTGTTAAAGTTTAATGCCATTTTTAAAATAGAAGCATTTTTGTTCGTCAACATTAAGACCCCTTCTTCACTGAATTTCTCTAAACTGTTGTAGAATTTAAAACGTAACTTTGTTTTGTCTCCATTAGTCTGTAACGTGTACAGTACAATGCCAGTTTCTGCTCAACAATCATTGATTATTTTCTTTGTTAACATTTCCTTCTTCCTGGGATCCCTGCTGATGCTGCTTCTCCTCCTTCTTTCTCTGTGTTGATTTGCTGACATGAAGAAGTAGGGTCTTTATTCTAGAGGACTCTATTCTGCATGCTGGCAAGCAAAGGTTTCTATAGTGTAAACTAAGGCCTTTCTCAAGAGTCATGGTCGACACTAAATGCTGAAACATGCCAGGAGTCTGAAGTCCTGGGCCAAAATTCTAGACGCAGCTACTCTCCTCCCTGTCTCTCCACTAATTATAGAATTAAGAACACCAAATAACCAATGCTTAAGGCTCCAACTCTGAAATGGCAGGTGGTGGCTAGTTGAGTTGCTTTCTCCTCACTGTCCTAAGGGAAAGGATCGTTTGCAAATACCCAATACTAAGCTATCCTGTATTAGCTGCTGAGCAAGAGCCATTCATTATCATGTGGCAGCTGAAGGCCTGTGATCCACAGTGTCTGACATAAGCAAGCAAGCCTAACTAGCTTGACCTGTAAATGAAGTCTGTAGAGAGGCCCATAGGAATTGCACATCCCCCCAATATGCTGCTGTAGAATTAGAACTCAGTAAAAGCATGGATTTAGCTTAGACAAGCAGAATAGATGGAAAAATACAGAGAAATATGTTTAAAACTGCTGACAGAGAAATTACAGAGCCCTGCTTCCCTACACGTACAAACTAGCTCAATGGCCTTGAAAGAAGGAAAGTAACAAGTTGGTGAACTGGCCATTGTAATTGGGACTAGAGGGGGGGTAAGCAGGTGCTGAGCCCACTCAAAGAACATAATTGGATAATCATATCAATACCGGGACCAATAGAAGGGGTACGGGAGGTACGGGAGGTTACCAGGACCAATGAAATGTTTTTCTATACCTAGAATGGAGCAAAAGTCTATAAAAGTTGTTGTATTGCCAGAGAACATTGCTCAGCCATTTTGAAATTGACTTTGCTTGAGACTTGTGCACAAATAAATGATTTGGACCTTCTGAACAGACTCCTGGTATTATTGGTTTGTCTGCGCTCTGCTGCTACAATCATACTGCCAGAGCAGTCCAGATGAGTGGGGTATGTTCCCTTGCCAACAGGTGGAGGCAGACTTGAGCATCTTTCTATGATGTCATCAGGAGGTATAACCACTGATGAAGCACTGAGAGAAGCCAATGCTGCACTGGCTTTCCAAGCAGTAACCAAAACAGAAAAATTCAGAGATAGAACTCAAGAACAAGTAGCAAAAATAACAGGAAACCATTAGAACAAACAATTGTAACAAGTATTTGATTCTTACCATAGTGTAAACTCAATCAGGCTCTGTAACAGAATACAATGCAAAGGCAGTAGGGTTCCCCACCCCTCAATAACACCTTCCAGGGCATGTGCTGGACTAGTCTAGCAGGATTCAAGGAAAGGAAATCATCAGGTATGATTAAAATTTCTCCTTCCTTATCATTCTGCTACACCAGTCCAAACAAGTACAAGCAGTCAGGACACTGGGTGAAAGGAAGACGACACACTGGCCAAAACAGCTTTGCCAAAGGTGCCATCAGCACTTGCTACCACATGCAACCTGTAGCGTTTCACAGAGGTACTCAAAGGACTACAAAAAGGGACTGCTACTTCTGGAGAGAGATCTTCAATTGTAAGTATTTACTTCTGGAAATTTTTCAAATCTTGGGGAAAAATGAATTATTCAGATTAAAGCCGATTAATCTGTGTAAATAAGAATCCAGTATATTTGTTAAATCAGTAAGAGTCTAGTATCAGCAAAGAGCTTTTAAGTAAATTAAACACTCAACAGGTAGCTTTCAGTATTTCAGAGGGGCTTTCAGTTTAAATTCAGAACCCAGCAGAGAGCTGCTAGTTTAAACTTAATACTCAGTCACGGCTTAATATCAGCAAAGAACACTAAGTTAAAACAACTCAGAGTATAAATTAGCATAAAAGGAAAACAGGGTCAGTATTCTTTGAGCAATAAATTGTTTCTAAAGACCTTTACAAAGAGGCCTTCTAGACAGGGGGCAAGAGACATGTGAAATTGTTTTAAATAGGTGTTAAAGCTAAGTGATAGATCAAAGGGGCATTTTGAAAGACTCCCTTCTAGGGCTGTGTGATTCACCCAGGAAATTGGTCACAGATTACCTTAGAAGCACAGGACAGGGTACTGTGTCGCAGCCAGCTTTTAATAAGTATTCCTTCCCTTCCTCTCTCACTGACTCCCACCCACCCATGGGATAATCATAGCTTTATAGGTGCTTAAACCTCTTAAAGGAAAGCTGGTGCACATGTTCACTCTCAGGTGCGGCTGTCTAGCCTCATTAGTCATACACTAACGACCTGAGATTAATTAAATTTGAGATGAACAAAGTCCATTAAACGTATTAGTTAGAGTTTTATTAATGTAAGTATCCCCAGCAAACCTAAGTAAGTAAACAACTTAAATACCTAAACACACAGCAGTCCAGCAGCGAGATGGGAGTTTTCCAGTCTTTTGCATCGAGTGTCACATGTATGATTTTCTCCCAGTTGGTGAGGGGTCTTATGTCTGCACTAGGTGCAAGGAGCTCTTTGCTCTCAGAAAATGAGTCTGATCTCTGCAGGTTAGAGTAGCAGACTTGGAGGACATAAGGAAGACAAGAGGTACATAGACGAGACCTATAGGGATATAATACTTAAGTCCCACCCTCCAGTCTGGCAGCATTCCTGCTGCCATGGGGGAGAGAGGTCAAGTGACGGAAGCGCATCACCCTGATGTGGCAGGAAGTAATCCTGTAGCTAGGACCTGTCCTCCAGGTGATGTAAAACCCTCTCGCACAGAGGTGGTTTCTCCAGGGCAATGTGCCCACGAGGGAGGTGTAAGGATAGCCGTTTTAGATGGTGATTTCATCATTAGGCATGCAGATATCTGGGTGGTTGTGGGTGTGAGGATCACCTGGTAACATGCCTGCCTGCTGAGAAGATAGCAGACCTCATGCGCCACCTAGACAAGTGCTGGGAAAGCTTAAATAGTGCTGGAAAGGAATTTGCTGTCTTCATACATGTTGGTACCAATGACATAGGAAAGTGTGGTAGAGAGGTTCTGGAGGCCAAATTTAGGCTTTTAGGAAGGAAGTTGAAATCCAGGACTTCCAGGGTAGCATTCTCAGAAATCTTCCCATTCCACACACAGGACCCAAAAGGCAGGCAGAGCTTTGGAGTTTCAATACATGGATGAGAAGATGGTGCAAGGAAGAGGGGTTTGGATTTATTAGGAACTGGTCAACATTCTGGGAAAAGGGGGGACTTTTCTGAAGGGATAGGCTCTACCTTCACCAGAATGGAACCAGGCTGCTGGCATTAACCTTTAAAAAGACGACAGAGCAGCTTTTAAACTAGATAACAGGGGAAAGCCAACAGGCACCCAAGAGCGCATGGTTCGGAAGGATGTATCCTTGAAGGATACTAGCAAACGATTGAAGTTAGGATATATATGGAGTGGAGGAGTGGCCTAGTGGTTGGGGCAAGGTACTTCAGGCCGGAAGGTCGGGGGTTCAAATCCCACTAGAGGACAGCAACCTTGGGCCGGAAGGACTGGGGTTTCTAGTCTCACAGGTGCACCTTGTGGTCTTGGGCAAGCCACTTAACCCTCCATAGCCCATGTTCCCTGTAAAATAGTTATCTCCAAGTTATAATGCCCTGTTCAATGTAATTTCAGTTTGTTCAATGTAAACCGCACTGATGCAGAATAGCGTGGTATATAAGAGAATGTAAATAAATAAATAAATAAATAAAATAAATATATCAACAGAGGGGTTCCAATAAAGATAAATGTAACTCAAATGCCCTTAAGTACAGAGCAGATAGAGCTTAAAGATTCCAAATTACCCCATCTACCGATAACCAGATTAATAAAAATAAAATACAACCTCTAAAATGCTGATATGCAAATGCTAAAAGTCTAAAAAAATAAGATGGGGGAGTTAGAATATATAGCACTAAATGAGAGGTTAGCTATTTAACAGCTTTTCTATACTGCTTTATCCTATCGTCAAAGCGGTGTACATCAGAACAGAACTTAATACACTGTAACAGGGTAACGAACTTGGAGAAAACTTAAATAATGGGGGATCAAGGATAATTGGGGAGAAAGGGGAAATTGGGGATAACAGGGTGTTTCAAGAATAGGGGGAGGGTTAGGGAGGACAGAGGATGCTGCAAGATGGGATTATGTCCTGTCATCTGTGAAGCAGGCCATAAATAGGCGAGTCTTGAGGGCTTTTCTGAATGTTAGTAGGTCCTTTGTAGCTCAGAGTTAGAACGGGACTGAGTTCCACAGGGAGGGTGCATATAGGGAGAAGGCTCTCTTGGATGTGGTGGTGCTGGATTTAGTGAAGAGCGCTGGGATGCTTAGGGTGTTCTGGGAACCAGTTTATCTTGTACGTTTGTCTTTGGTCTCATGTATTAGTGTTTGAAGCTGGGTGGACGATAGTCCATTAAGGACCTTGAAAATTGTAAGGATGGATTTGAATTTTGTGCATTCAATGATGGGTAGCTAGTGTAGCTGTTTGAGTAAAGGAGTAATGTGTTCGGTTCTGCATGCATGCTGCTGTATTCAGGGAAAGTTGGAGTGAGTGGATTGTTGTCTTCGGTAGGTCTTGCTGGATGAGATTTCAGTAGTCCAGATTTTATTTATTTAACATTTCTTATATACCGCCTTTCATGATATCAAGGCAGTTTACATTGAACAAACTGAAATTACATTGAACAGGGCATTATAACTTGGAGATAACTATTTTACAGGGAACATGGGCTATGGAGGGTTAAGTGGCTTGCCCAAGACCACAAGGAGCACCTGTGGGACTAGAAACCCCAGTCCTTCCGGCCCAAAGTTGCTGTTCTCTAGTGGGATTTGAACCCCCGACCTTCCGACCTGAAGTACCTTGCCCCAACCACTAGGCCACTCCTCCACTCCATATGTGGGAAGATGAGAGCTTTGAGGACTGTGCGAAAGTTTTGGTGTGTTAGGAGAGGCTTAAGGCATTCTACAGTCTTGTGTTTGTAGTATACACTCTTGATGATGTTTTTGATGTGAGTGGAGAAGGATAGGCACTGATTGATGGTCACACCTAGATATCGTACCTACTGCTTAATGTGAAGTTGAGTTGCATTTAATCTCAGGTATCTCAGAGACCTGGTGGAAGGAGGGCAACCAATGGGACACTGATACCTGGGTACAAATTATATCGCAATAATGGAGTACATCAAATTGGTGGAGGGGTTGTACTCTAGGTTAGAGAGGGCATGGAGTCACACAGGATTAAAGTTTTGCAGGAAACAGAATACACTGTAGAATGTCAATGGATCAAAATTCCATGTAAAAAAGGGGAAAGCGATGGCAGTGGGGGAGAAAGGACGGCAAGGAAATCCACATTACTACCTTTTAACTTTCAAAAGGAAGACTATGATAAAATGAGGAAAATAGTTAAGAAAAAACTAAAAGGAGCAGTTGAAAAGGTTAAAGATTTACATCAAGCATGGGTTTTTAAAAATAGTATTATGGAAGTCCAGAACAGCTGTATTCCACGCTTTAAGAAAAGTAACAGGAAGTCCAAAAAAACCTGCCAGAGTGGTTTAAAGGTGAGGTCAGAGAGGCTGTTGCCAAAAAAGCATCTTTCAGGAAATGGAAAAAGGAGCCAAATGACAAAAATTGGAAACATATGCACTGGCAAGTTAGGTGCAAGGCATTGATAAGGCAGGCAAAGAGAGAATTTGAGAAGAAGCTTGCTGTGGAAACAAAAACGTGTAATAAAGACTTTTTCAAGTACATTCGTAGCAAAAAACCTCTGGTGGAGTCAGTTGGACCATTAGATGATAGAGGGGCAAAAGGGGCACTAAGGGGGGACAAAGCCATAGCAGAGAGACTGAATGAATTCTTTGCTTCGGTCTTTACTGAAGATGATGTAGGGATGTTACCCATTACTGAAATGGTATTTAAAGGTGATGCATTGGAACAATTGAAAGAAATATTGATAAACTGGAAAGATGTATTACAACTATTTGATAAACTAAAGAGCAGCAAATCACCTGGACCAGATACTGAAATATGGGATTACAGACCTACTATTAGTAATCTGTGAACTATCATTAAAATCATCTGTAACACCTGAAGACTGGAGGATGGTCATTGTAACGCCAATTTTTAAAAAGGATTCCAGGGGTGATCCGGTAAACTACAGACCAGTGAGTGACATCAATACTGGGAAAAATGGTAGAAACCATTATAATGAAAAAAATTACTGAACATGTAGATATAGTCATGGCTTAATGGGAGACAGCCAACAAGGCTTTAGCCAAATAAGTTCTTGTCTTACTAATCTGTTATGTTTTTTTGAAGGCGTGAATTAACAGGTAGAAAATGGTGAGTCGGTTGATATAGTATATCTGGATTTTCAGAAAGCCTTTGACAAGGTCCCTCATGAGAGACTCTTGGCAAAATTAAAAAGTCATGGGATAGGAGGCAGTGGATGACTGTGGATCAGGAACTGGTTAAAAGATAGAAAGCAGAGGGCAGAGCTAAGTGGCAAATTTTCCCAATTATAAAGGTAAATAGTGAAGTACTCCAGTGAACTGTGCTAGGAACGCTGCTTTTTAACATATTCGTAAATGACCTGGAAATGGGAATAACGAGTGAGGTAATCAAATTTGCAGATGACAAAATTATTCAAAGCTGTTAAAACACAAGAGGATTGTGAAAAAGTGCAAGAGGACCTTGATAAACTGGAAGACTGGACATCCAAATGGCAGATGAAATTTAATGTGGACAAGTGCAAAGTTATGCACCTAGGAAAGAACAACCCAAACTATGGTTACACGATGCACAGTTCCACATTAGGAACCACCACCTAGGAAAAAGATTTAGGCGTCATCGTGGTTAACATGTTGAAACCCTCCACCCAGTGTGCTGCGGCAGTCAAGAAAGCAAACAGAATGCTAGGAATCCTAATAAAAGGAATAGAGAATAAAACGAAGGATATTATAATGCCTCTATCGTTCCATGGTGTGACCGCATCTTGAATATTGTATGCAATTCTGGTCACCGTATCTTAAAAAGGATATAGCATTATTAGAAAAGGTACAGAGAAGAGCTACCAAAATAGTAAAGGGGATGGAAGGATACCTGTATGAAGAGAGGCTAAAAAGGTTAGGGCTCTTCAACCTGGAAGAGAGACTGATTAGGGGAGATATGATAGAGGTCTATAAATTAATGAATGGAGTGGAACGGGTATACAAAATATAGAGAGACTAGGGAACATGCAATGAAGCTACAGTGTAACCTAGTCCATCCTTTATGACTAATAAGAGAAAATATTTTTTTCACTCAACGTGTAATCAAACTCTGGAATTCATTACCGAAGGATGTAGTAAAAGCTGTTAGTTAATGTAGCTGAGTTTAAAAAAAGGCTTGGACAAGTTACTGGAGGAAAGATCCATAAACCATTATTAAAAGGGTACCCGGAAAATCCACTGCTTGCCCCAGTACAAGCATTGGGGAAAACTTTGGGGAAAACTGCTAGGTACTTGTGACCTAGATTGGCCACTGTTGGAAACAGGATACTGGGCTTGATGGACCTTGGTCTGACACAGAATGTCATATCTTATGTTCTTAAGACCAGGTAGCCCCCCTTAAAGATGTCTTCTAGAAGATACTAGGGCTGACTCGGTACAGGAGGACTCCAGAGATCTAGTGAAAAAGGGATTTGTCTCTCTCCAGTTCCCACTTCCCAGTCAAAGGGTATGCTGAACCAATGGATTCTTTGATCCAGCAGAAATGGAGGACTTGGTTGTTGCCTGCCCTTTTCTCAAACCACTGACGAGAACAGAACAATAAGATGGACTGACCAACAAAAAGATTTTGTCTCATGTATCTGAGCAAAACCGTCCTCATGCTGATGAGATGCAAAGAGGGACCAGCCAGAAGTCCTCCTCCTACAAAGGAGGGCAGAACTACTACTTGATTAAGATGAAAAGAAGAGATCACCTTTGGAAGGATGGATGGTACTGTTCACAAGGCAACTGAAGTCACTGAAAACCATCAAAAAGGGCTAATGGCAGGACAAAGTTTGTAGCTCAGACACTCATCTTGCAGAGGCAACAGCTACCAAGACCACCACCTTAAGAGTCAAATCCTTGCGAGAGGCCTTTTGGATGGGCTCAAAAGGGGTACCCTTCAGTGTCTTCAACACCAATGAAAGGATCCACTGAGAGACGACTGGACGCATGGGAAGCTGAATCTTTTTAACCCTTCTAAGGAAGTGAGTGACATCAGGGTGGGCCGCTAAGGAAACCCCCAGAGTACGCCCAAACCGCAACTTGAACTTTAAGAGAGTTCAGGGCTAATCCAGAGTCCAAGTCTACTAGTAAAAAGGCCAACTTGGTACCTATGCCCACTTTCACAGCCAACAGGGCACTGCCTCTCAAAACACCTCCAAACCCTCATGAAGGTTAAGGAGGTTAAGGCTCTATTAGCCCTGTGCAGGATATTCACTACTGCACCAGAGTAGCCTCTGATGGACAGCTTAAGCCTATCAAGGGCCAAGCCATAAAGAATGGAGTTTCATCCTCCATTATCAGGGAGCTCTGATGAAGGTGGCCCTTCTCCTATGGGAGACGGAGCAGGGACCCCACCAACAGTCCCATCAGATCCGCATACTGTCATGAGGCTGGAGCTAGAGAAGAAACAGTGTTGAAAAAAACTCCTAATTTTCATGGAACTCAGAAAAGGCAGAGCGCGCAGTTCCAGCGCAGCTCAGCCAGAGGGCGCATGAACAATTACACAGTACCTGAAGTAACGTGCTCTAGCACTAATCACATTAGTAACAAGCAGTTTCACCTGTCCTCAAACTCAGAACGTGCAAACCAGAAATCCCTTTATAAAGGAAACCAGATGATCAGTGAGAGAGGCAGAGAGAGAAGCAGAGACGGAGGCAAAGGCAGAGACAGAGACGGAGGCAGAGAGAGAAGTCTGGAACAGGAAGGCTTCCATGTGCAGCCAACTCAAGGAGACAGAATCCAAAAGAGGTATTCTCAAAGGGATAAAGTCCAGAGAGGCCAAAGGTATTGGAACGGAGTCCAAAGCCAAGCAAACCAAAGAAGCAGCCTGCCTGATGAAAGCAATTCTCCTAGCCCAAGTAAGTCTCCTATGCCTAACCAGAAAGGCACAAGGAAAGGAGATTCCTTCTACAGTGATACTTTTGCCAAGAAACACAGAGTGGAAATCCACGTCAGGTTTTCCTGGTAACTCTGATTGTAGAGCAGTGCACAGAACAGCTTGTCAGTCTGAGAAGCTACGTCACAAGCTGAGTCCTGGGTGTGGCAGCCTACAGAAGCCAAGGTATGAAAAGCCTTTCATTATAAGGGAAAGTTTAAGTGATGAAAACCTTATGCAAATAGATAAGCCTCAGAAAGTTAGAAGAAGTAAAGCTAACCTTTCAAAAGTACTTCCCAACAGTATGCTAAGGAAGTTGTATGAGAAACCGAAGAGCCCCTGTGAGGAGTTAACAGATACTGAAGACAGTCATAGCATTGAAGAAGGTAGTGACCCAGAATCAATGGACTTTGATTGTGAAACCAGTGTTCCCATTCCTCAGAGTGAACCAATGGAATGTAACTTTTGTTCAAGAACTAGCTTGATTGCCTTGCTAGATGTATAGAGAAAGAGAACTCTGCATATGGTGAAGTTGATAACCATTTGTTTCCTGCTGTTAATTTCTATTGATTTGAAAGAAGCCTTAACCCAGATAAACAGTTAATTGTGAAGCCTACAACCCTTAACTGTTTATATAACGGTGGAACCTTTTTGTTAAAGGAAAGAATTACCTTCAATTTCTTTTGTGTCTTATTGAACCTAAGCGTTGACCGGGGAAATAAAGCCTTATTACCCTACACTTTGGCGTAGTTTGTTCTTTATAAGGAGTTCTGCACTACAAGGACCAGAATCCTCCTGGTCCTTCAGCTCAACCACTCCTTAATATAAATTAAATGTCACCAGACGCCCTTATTTCCTACGCCAGTAGGGGCGCCTGGGGACAATACCCTGTCTAGAGCAACCAGAATCACCAGACCTGGATGAGCTTGAATACAGCAGAGGAGATGGCTCACCAGGAGCCACAGGGGAAAA
This sequence comes from Ichthyophis bannanicus, assembly GCA_033557465.1. Taxonomy (NCBI): domain Eukaryota; kingdom Metazoa; phylum Chordata; class Amphibia; order Gymnophiona; family Ichthyophiidae; genus Ichthyophis; species Ichthyophis bannanicus. The sequence goes on from CM066031.1 coordinate 1,531,979,386, forward strand.
TGTATAGAATCCTCTTCTGGGACCATACTTGTAGCAGGCCATCCAAGCCCACTGCTTGTGGGTCCCTGTGGCAACTAAAACTATTCACCTTGACACTGTTCTGAGTAGCCATCAGATCAAACACCAGGAGACCCCCACCTTTTTGCGATGATGCTGAATGCATGGGAACTCAACACCCATTCCCCTGGCCTGAAAATTGACGACACCCGTTAAGTGGACTACTGACAGTGTCACTAGGTGTTCATCCACTTAACTGCAAGAAGCAATCAACTCAGAGAAAAAAAGGTTGCAAAAAATACAATACGAAAAAGCCTGCCAAAAAAGCCTATTCAGAAAGCTAGTGCAGGCCGCAAACAAATGCCATGTCTGCAAAGGCACTGCAGTCCTGGCAAATAGGGGATCCCACATCAGAAGTCCCCGTGTCTGTCAAACCATTCAGGGAAACGCAATCTGAGTGTCCCTGAATGCCTATACAAGCCAGGGAGGCTTCACTGCTTGAACCGGCCTGATCTTTTTTTCTTTTTCTGAAGCTGCTTTATGCAGCAAACAAGAGCCAAATACAGCCCAATTAAAGTCTATGGGCAAATTTTAAAAGTGAAAAAAGAAAAAAAAAGATTTATATTTGCAAAATAAAAAACAAACTAGCAAACAGCAAGAGGGAAGGGGGGCCTTGGCCCAACTTGCTGACGCCCACGGGGTCCCTCCTGCTCCACTTCAGCCCAACAAGTCCTAGCTACCCATGGGAAATGGCACTGGATCCTGAGTGGCTGTCAGCCCAAGGGGTCAAGGGTGTACCCTTGCTTCAAAATCTGTTGGGCCTTATCAGATTTGATCCTAGACCACTGCACGACAGGCCTGATTCTCCTAGTTCATGCTATCTGCATTGCTGCACCAGTTCACACATACAAGTTGCAACTTGCTGGAGGCAGACAAATTACTGGCTTCTCTCAGTGCTTATCTGTGGTTATACCTCCTGATGACATCATTGAAAAATGCTCAAGTCTGCCTCCACCTTCTGGCAAGGAAGCATAACCCATTCATCTGGACTGGTCAAACAGGGTGATAAGGATCAAAATATTTAGTTACTAAGAAAATATTCAAGAAAATAGGGAAAAATTAAGTGGCTTTTATACTAAAGCCTACTAAGTGGTTAATATGTATTTTAGCACATGGTAACTGTCAGCGTCCGCTTATGGTAACCATAACTGTGCATGCATGACACCGACTGTGCACTAATTCCCATGGTAACTGCACATTGTACGATGGGCCATGGAATGGACAGATTAGAGGACAGCGGGTATAGATAGATATTGTAGTTAGCATGGGGGTACAATATAGCACATTACCCATCTATGTGGCAGTTAGCATGGGTGCACCTGATAACACCTTGATAGGTGGCATTAGGTGCACCTGCGTTAATTACAAATGCTGTTGCTGCATGTTAGGGCATGTATCTGTGTGCAAACTGCCAGGAACATGCTGGGCATGCCCTCGAAAACACATGACTATTACACTTGCCACTCGTTAATTTTAACCTAAATGAGAAGGGGTGGATCCAACATGGCAGCAACTGTATGTTAGTGAGCAGACTATTTTCCTCATGGGTAAGAAGCGTAAAGCCAAAGGGGCGTGATACCCTCTCAGACCCCCCGATGTCTTTACCTGAAACAACTGTTGGGCCATCGGATACATATTTTCTTCGCTTGTCTCAGCAACCAGACCATGTGAGGGAGGCAAGTCCAGCTGTAGGTTTGTTGGGCAGGAGGTCTTGGCAACTGCCTCGGGTTTTTCATCTCCTTCTCCTGCTTCATGGCGATCCCCTAAGGCAACGCTCATCCAACTTTCTTCAAGTGGTTCATCGTTGGGAGATACCTCCTTGCTAGGAGAGTATCCCTGCCATCAAAGGTCAGAACATGGAGGTGCTGTAGTCGGCATGGAGTCTGCCCTGAAACAGCTAAAGAGCACCAGAACCTGGGGGTCAGCAGAGAATTGCCAGACAGCAAGTTTGCTTGCTCAGCAGAGTGACGCTGAGGTCCTGGAAGTAATGGAAGCTATCACCCCGCAACTAGCAAGTTTAGCTGCTTTCTCACTGATGCATCCTCAAACTTTCATGCTTGAATCAATATGGTCAGCGATTCTTCAGCTGGGAGAAGTTGCAGTTACACAGATTTCCTCTTTATCACAACAAATCCAAGGTAATTCACTTGCAATAGAATAAAATGCTCAATCATAATGATAGAGCGGATCAAATTGGTGGAGGGGTTGCACTCTATGTTAGAGAGGGCATTGAGTCACAAAGGATTAAAGTATTGCAGGAAACAAAACTCACTGTAGAATCTCTATGGATTGAAATTCCATCTAAAAAGGGGAAGGCGATGGCAGGGGGGTTGTACTATCGACCGCTTGGACAGAATGAACAAATGTCTGATTTCATTGAGCATGTCATCATCCATGCTAACAAAAGTTACAGAACAGTAATAATAATGGGCAATTTCAATTACCCCAGTATTGACTGGGTCAGTTTCACGGCAGGACATGCTAGGGAGATAAAGTTTCTAGATGAAATAAATGACTGCTTCTTGGAGCAGCTGGTTCATGAACCGACCAGAGGGGAAACCATTCTGGACTTAAGTCCATAGTGGAACAGCAGATCTGGTGCAAGAGATAAGGGTGTTGGGGCCACTTGGCAATAGTGATCATAGCATGATCGCGTTTGATTTAATTAATGGAGGAGAGATAAGGAAATCCACAGAACGACCTTTTAGCTTTCGAAAGGGAGACTATGACAAAATGAGGAAAATAGTTAAGAAAAAACTAAAAAGAGCAGTTGCAAAGGTTAAAGACTTACATCAAGCTTAGGTGTTGTTTAAAAATACTATCTTGGAAGCCCAGACCAGCTGTATTCCACGCTTTAAGAAAAGTGGAAGGAAGTCCAAAAAACTGCCAGCATGGTTTAAAGGTGAGATCAGAGAGGCTATTGTTGCCAAAAAACCATCTTTCAGGAAATGGAAAAAAGAGCCAAATGACGAAAACTGGAAACAGCACAAGCACTGGCAAGTTAAATGCAAGGCAGTCAAAGAGAGAATATGAGAAGAAACTTGCTGTGGAAGCAAAAATGTGTAATTAAGACTTTTTCTAGTATATTCGTAGCAAAAAAAAAACTATGAAATAATCAGTTGGACTATTACATGATAGAGGGGTAAAAAGGGGCACTAAGAGGGGACAAGGCTATAGTGGAGAGACTGAATGAATTCTTTGCTTCAGTCTTTAAATACCACTTCAGTCATGGGTAACATCCCTACATTGTATTCAGTAAAGGTGATACTGCGATCCAAGATGGCGGCATAGCAGGACGCGTTTGCTCGCTGCTCCTCTATTTTATCGTTTTCGTTTTCTTCTAGGATTTTCTTACTCCCTGCCCTATGCCGAAGGGAAAGGGAGGCTTACCAGCAGGGCAACAAACAATTGACAGCTTCACGGTGGCATCGGAGGGCGTTCCCGCAGCAGCGGCGGAGGTGAGCCTCTGCTTGGGCGGAGGTGAGCCTCTGCTTGGGCGGAGGTGAGCCTCTGCTTGGGCGGAGGTGAGCCTCTGCTTGGGCGGAGGTGAGCCTCTGCTTGGGCGGAGGTGAGCCTCTGCTTGGGCGGAGGTGAGCCTCTGCTTGGGCAGTGATGTATCGCTGAGCCCCGCAGGTCCCTCCACTCCTCCTCCGCCTGCTGCAGTAGCTCCTGGCACTGTGGCGGAGATGCAGAGAGCGGCGCTTGAAAGTATCCAGTCTGGTGAGGAGCTGGCATCTTCGGCGGAGGTATTGTCTCTAACGCCGGATGTAGGTGCATTGGAGCAGGGGAGTGCTGTTCCTTCCACCTCCACTACTAACTCCCAGTTGGTTTTTCCTCCTCTTCTGAGTCCACAAGAAGTGACTTTGATGTCTATCTGGTCTGCTCTTCAGTCGGTTCACCAGGTTTGTGCTGCAGCTTTCCAGGCACTGACCCCACTTCCTACTAGGGTGGAAAGTGTGGAGAAGAGCCTTGTGGAGCAACAGGGTCATTTAACTGTGCTTGACCAACAGATCCAGCAGGTTCAAGGGCAGCAAGGGATAATTTCCCAAGACAAGTTGATGTTTCTTCGGAAGACTGAAAATTTGGAGAATGTTTCCCGGTCTTTGAATCCGAGGATATTGAATTTTCCATGGATATCTGGCTCCCCGGCTAGAACTCTTTTTTCACAGATTTCTAAAGGATATTTTTGGGTACCCTGAAGCCGGATTTCCTGCTACGCAGAAAATTTATTATATACCATCTGCTGTTGCTGCTGGTACTACTGCTACGAGCCCTGTTCCTCAAGCTGAAGTTTCCTTGGACTTGGGGAATTTGTCTTTATTGCTGGAACAGTCTTCTGAAACAGTAGGGTCTAGAGCGACACTCTTTTAGTTTCTTTCTGATAAGAATGCATTATTATGTTTGTTTCTTAAGAAAACGGATATTTCCTTTCTGGAGGGTAGGATTCAGATTTTCCCGGACGTGTCCCGTTGGACACAATTCCGTAGAAAGAAATTTTTGGAACTTCGAACAGAGGTGTTATTTCTGGGAGCAAAGTTCCAATTAAGATTTCCTTGTAAATGTATTGTTCGTTACCAGAATTCTGTGTTTCATTTCTTTGAACCTTCTCAACTGCGCTTCTTTTTGGATGCTAAGAAGTTGTAGGGCTGACTGGGGTTATTTGGAGTGTAGCTATGTTGGGGGACCATTAGTGTAGAATGTATGCCATATAGTTCTGTTTTTTCTTCTTGTGCTTAAATTTTTCCTTTTTATTTCCACTCCTCTGGAATTGTACCTCTTGGATCACTCTTACTGTGGACTATTTAGTTAGATGGCCTTGGCATTCCCATTTTGGGCTTTGGTGTTAATTTGATTTATCCTGTGAAAGCTCTTGTGTTAGACCATCACTTGTATTTCTTATTCCAAGTTTGCTTGGTGTATTTGTAAATTTTGATAAATAGAAAATTTAAAAAAAGGTGATACTGCAGAAGAACTGATAGAAATATCGATACACCGGGAAAATGTATTACAACTAGTTGATAAACAGAAGAGTAGCAAATCACCTGGACCGGATAGTATACATCCAAGGGTGTTGAAAGAATTGAAATATGAGATTGCAGACCTGCTATTGGTAATCTGTGAACTATCATTAAAATCATTTGTAATACCTGAAGACTGGAGAATCGCCAATGTAACGCCAATTTTTAAAAAGGGTTCCAGGGGTGATCAAGGAAACTACAGACCGGTGAGCCTGACATCAGTACCAGGAAAAATGGTAGAAACCATCATAAAGAACAAAATTACTCAAAATGTAGATAGTCATGGCTTAATGGGAGACAGCCAACATGGCTTTAGACAAGGAAGATCTTGTTTTACTAATCTGTCATTTTTTTTGAAGGTGTGAATAAACATGTAGACAAAGGTGAGTCGGAAAGCCTTTGACAAGGTCCCTCAGAGACTTTTGGCAAAACTAAAAAGTAATGGGATAGGAGGCAGTGTACTATTGTGGATCAGGAAGTGGTTAAAAGACAGAAAGCAAAGGGTAGGGCTAAATGGCCAATTTTCCCAATGGAAAAAAGGTGAATAGTGGAGTACCGCAGGGATCTGTGCTGGGTCCGCTGCTTTTTTACATATTCATAAATGACCTGGAAAAGGGAATAACGAGTGAGGTTATCAAATTTGCAGATGACACAAAACTATTTAAAGTTGTTAAAACCCAAGAGGATTGTGGAAAATTGCAAGAGGATCTTGATAAATTGGAAGACTGGGCATCCAAATGGCAGATGAAATTTAATGTGGACAAGTGCAAAGTTATGCACCTAGGAAAGAACAACCCAAAGAAGTAATTAGATCTTACCTGCTAATTAGTGTTCCTGAAGGAACGACAGTCCAGTCCCTTTACTTCTGGGTTGCGTAACCCTTCCAGCAGCTTGGAGGCTGAGCCCAATCTTTTTGGAGGTGGAGCGGTATAAATACCACTGAGACCACCCACCAACTCCAGTAATCGACTGAAAAAGCAGACTAAATGAACCTCTGTAACAACTATAAATCAAACCTAACAAACATGCAAACTCTGGGAGGGGTGGCACGAATGTTAACCCACCCTTTCCCTTTTTTTTTTTTTTTAGGAAATAGGGAATAGGAAATAGGTGATAAGGGTAGATGGGAGGGGAAGACGCCGTAGGAGGACTGCCCCACCTACTTACTCCTGGCCTCCCTCACCCCGATCTGGTTCCCCGCTCGGTTCGCCGTTCCGCCCTTATCCGACAGGCCTTCAGGTCCGACATAGCCGGGTGGGATCAGGGACTGGACTGTCGTTCCTTCAGGAACACTAATTAGCAGGTAAGATCTAATTACTTCTTCCTTATCGTCACTCCAGTCCAGTCCCTTTACTTCTGGGAAGTACCCGAGCAGTTCAATTCTGGGTGGGAATCGGCAAACCGGACTGACGACCCGCTAGGCCAAACCGAGCGTCCGCTGAACTCTGTACGTCCAGCCTGTAGTGCTTGGTGAAGGTATGCAGAGAGGACCAAGTTGCCGCCCTACATATATCCAGCGGGGGGACTAGACTGAATTCTGCCCATGAAGCAGCCTGAGCTCGGGTGGAATGTGCCCGCAGCCCCCCCGGAACCTGCATGCCTTTCAGGATATAGGCGGAAGCAATTGCTTCCCTAATCCACCTGGAGATGGAAGCCATGGCCGCCGCTTCCCCTCTGTGGGGACCTCCGAACTGGACAAATAGCCGGTCTGATTTCCGGAACGGAGCTGTGCGGGAGAGGTAGCGCTTTAGTGCTCTTTTAACGTCTAATAGACGAAGCCTGCTATCCCTACCTACCAGACCCTCGGTTGGGAAGGCCGGGAGCGGGACTGTCTGGTTTACATGAAAAGGAGAGATAACCTTGGGAAGGAAGGAGGGCACCGTGCGCAGGACGACCTTGTCCTTAAGGAAGGCCAGGGAGGGGGATTTGGAGGAGAGTGCTTGTAACTCGGAGACCCGCCTGGCCGAGCAAATCGCAACCAGGAAGACTGTCTTCAGGGTTAAGTCCTTCAAGGAGGTCCTCTTTACTGGTTCAAAGGGCTCCTCTATCAGCGCATTTAGCACCAGGTTAAGATCCCAGGGGGGGATGACGGACCTCCGCTGGGGGCGCAGACGTTGGACTGCTCTTAGGAACCTGGCGACGTCCGTGTGGGCCCCTAATGGCTTGCCGTGGACCTTTCCTCTATAGCACGCGATAGCGGCTAGTTGGACTCGTAATGAACTGTGCGCTAAACCCTTGTCAAACCCCGCTTGCAAAAATTCCAGGATTTCCGGGACTGAGGCCGCAAGGGGCTTCCTTCGGCGCTCAGCGCACCATGCCTCGAAAATGCGCCAAACCCTTACCCTTACATAGGCGAGGCAGGTCGTGCGCTTCTTAGCACTCAACAGCGTTGAGATTACTGCACCCGAATATCCTCGCTTCAGGAGCCGCGCCCTTTCAAGAGCCAGGCCGTAAGCGAGAATCGATCCACGTGAGGCATTCGAACCGGGCCTTGTCTGAGTAGGTCGCTCCTGCAGGGCAGTCGCCATGGCTGGTCGGCCAACAGCCTCACCAGGTCCGCGTACCAGGGGCGGCGAGGCCAATCCGGAGCTATGAGGATTACCAGGCCCTGGTGGGACTCCACTCGCTGAAGGACCTTTCCGATCAGAGCCCAGGGAGGGAATACATAGAGAAGGCCCTCTGTCGGCCCACTTCTGAGACAGGGCATCTAGACCTTCGGACATTCTTTCCTTTCGCCGGACTGAAGAATCGGTCCACCTTGGCCGAGGAGAATCTTGCCATGAGATCCATTACTGGGAGACCCCACCGGGCCACTATTTGGTCGAAGATCACCTGCTCCAGTTCCCACTCTCCGTGGTCTATCCTGTGCCTGCTGAGGTAATCGGCCATGACATTGTCCGTGCCTGCCACGTGCTGAGCTGAAAGCGCCTCCAGGCAGACCTCCGCCCACTGGAGGAGAGCGTCCGCCTCCTTCTCCAGGGCAGGGCTGCTGGTGCCGCCCTGGTGGTTGATGTAAGCTACCGTGGTGACGTTGTCGGAGAGGACGCGGATTGCCTTTCTTCGTACCCGGAGCTCGAGCTTCCTGAGTGCTAGGATGACGGCCCGTAACTCCAGTCTGTTGATGGGCCATTGAGATTCCAATGGGGACCAGCGACCCTGGACGAACTGGTCCTCACAGTGGGCCCCCCAGCCTGACAGGCTGGCATCCGTCGACAAGAGCACCCACTGGGGGGGGCTCGAGAGGCATTCCCCGTTCCAGGTTTCTCGGGCGCTGCCACCAGCGAAGAGCTCGTTTGGTCCGCGGAGCGCAGGGTAACTGTGTTGCCAGAGGATGGAGTTGTGGAGACCACCGTCGCAATAGAGATCGTTGCAATGGACGCATGTGGGCTCTGGCCCAAGGCACTACCTCTATCGCTGCTGCCATTGTGCCCAGGACCTGCAGATAATGCCATGCTGAGGGGGTTCGCCTGCTTAGGAACCGAGTAACCAGTAGCCTTAGGTCCCTGGCCCGGGATGAGGGCAAGAACACTCTTCCCCTGCCGGTGTCGAATCTTGCACCGAGATACTCGAGATTCTGGGAAGGGGTCATCCTGCTCTTTGCTCGGTTGATCACCCACCCCAATTCTTCTAGAAGGCGAACTACTGTGTCCGTCGCCGCGCAACTTTCCTCCTCCGACTTTGCTCGGATCAGCCAATCGTCTAGGTACGGGTGGACCAAAATCCCCTCCTTCCGGAGGAAGGCCGCTACGACCACCATTACCTTGGTGAATGTCCGTGGAGCTGTCACTAGGCCGAAGGGAAGGGCCTGGAATTGGAAGTGGCCCTTTGGTACCGCGAATCTTAGGAACTGTTGATGGGATTTCCTGACGGGGATATGCAAATAGGCCTCTGTCAAGTCGAGGGCTGTCAGGAACTCCCCGCTCCTTACGGCTGCGATGACTGACCGCAGGGTCTCCATCCTGAAGTGAGGGACCCTGAGACAGCGATTGACCTGTTTTAAGTCCAGGATTGGTCGGAAGGTGCCTTCCTTCTTTGGCACCACGAAGTAAATCGCGTATCGACCTGAGCCGCACTGGTCTGGGGGCACTGGCGTCACGGCCCCGAGTGCAATTAAGCGAGCGAGGGTTGATTCCACCGCTGACTTCTTTGTAGGGGTACCGCAGGGGGACAGAACAAAGGCTGGGGGTATCTGCTTTGAAAATTCGAGCGCGTAGCCCTCTCTGATCACCTCTAGTACCCATTGATCCGACGTGACCCGGGACCAGGCGGGAAGAAACTGTCTTAAACGTCCTCCTATGGGCAGCTCTTCCCCCTGGACCCCCGCGTCTTTATTGTTGTTTTCTAAGGGACGAGGAGGAGGAGAAGGAGGTCGCCCCAAAACCGCGACCTGCTCCCTGAAACCCTCGAAAGCCCTGGCCCCTAGAGGGGAAACGCCCCCTGGAAAAGGAACTGGATCTGGTGGGGCGAAACCTCCGGGAGTCCCTGGACTGGGCACGTGCCGGGGGGAGGGAGCGGTTTTGTTTCGGTCTATCTTCCGGGAGCCTGCCTCCCTTGGACTCGCCATGATCCTTTACCAGTTTCTCTAAATCCTCGCCGAACAGCAGTCTCCCCTTAAAGGGGAGTCGACTCAGGCGAGCCTTCGAGGAGGTATCCGCTGCCCAATTGCGTAACCACAGATATCGCCTGGCCGCCACCACCGAGGCCATGTTCTTTGCCAGGCTTCTGATGAGGTCATACTGACTATCCGCCAAGTAAGCTGTTCCAGATTCCAACCTGGTCGCGTTGGTCCGCGTCTCATCTGCGGGGCTCTCGTCTGTCTGCAGCTGTTGTGACCACCTTAAACAGGCCCTAGCCACCCAAGCTCCGGAGACCGAGGCTTGCAAAGCGAGGGCGCTTACGTCAAAGGCTTGCTTCAGGAGAGTATCCAACTTTCTGTCTTGAGGATCCCTTAAGGCTGCACTGCCTTCCACTGGGATAGTGGTCTTCTTGGTGACTGCTGACACTGCCGCATCCACCCTGGGAGACTTTAGCAGCTCTTTGTCTGCCTCTGGGAGGGGATAGAGACGAAGCATGGACCGGACTCCCCTTAGGCTTGACTCCGGTTGGTCCCATTCTTCCTGGATCATCTGTCGCACCACTCTATGCACAGGGAAGACCTTCTGGGATCTTCTAATGGCTTGAATCAATGGATCCTCCAACGCTTCCTCCTCTGTAGGCGTATCGGAGGTCATATTGAGGGCCTTCAGGGACTCGTTAATCAATGCCGGGAGCTCCTCCCGACGAAATACTCTAATTATCCTAGCTTGGTCTTCTTCTGGAATCTCCCCTTCCTCTAGCTCCTCTTCATCCTCGCCAAAGTCCTTGTCCGAGGGCGTCTCCTCCGGAGATCCCTGAGAGAGGGTCTCCTCTTCGCTCATCCGGGGGCGCTTCGGTGGGATGTCGGAATCTGGATTGTCTGCCCTCGAGGGCCTGGCTGGCTTGACCTCCGCTGCCGGAGGCGCCGCTCCTCCTGCCCCTGAACTCTGCTTACGTAGGCAATATGCCTTGTGGAGTAAGAGGATGAAATCCGGGGAGAAGAAATCCCCTGCCCCGTCTTCCCCCGCCGGGAGGGGGGAGGGGATAGGGAAGGGGTGGGCAAGTCCGAGGACGTAGATGGAGGGGCTTGCGACCCCCCCTCCCCTACTGGGAGTTCGTCTGACCCCTGAGAGGGATGGGCCATGGTTAAATTAAATTAATGTCCTGCTCCGCTGAGGCCGCCAACGCGGTACAGCTCCTGCAGATACCTGTCTCTGCGGATGTACCCCTGCGTATTCCACAGGAAAGGCAGCGGGACTTGGTTGACATGACCCGGAGCTGTGGACTTTCCAGTACCAGTCCTCTAGTCCCGGAAGGGAGGGTCTCCCCCTAATATGGAGATAGCTCCCTCCCTGGTCAATAGACCCGAGGTTTCCCCCAAGAGGAAAACAAAGGAGAGAAACCACTTATTAACCTTGAGGTAAAAAAACAAATGAAATAAAGGGAGAAATAACCACTTCAAATGCCAATGAGAGACAAATTAACTCCAAATTAAATCTAAAGTTAAAATTAAATTTAAAGATAAAATTAAAATTAAAGATAAAATTACAATTACATCCCTTTCTCAATTAGTACTTGCGGTTTTCAATGCTGTGCTGAGATTCCGTGTCGATTCAGAGATGTACACCCGTTGGCTCTACACGTGGTAGGCCTCACCACGTGGAGCCAGAACGGGGGAACTCCGAGACTCTCCTCCGGCAGGAGCCTGACTCTCCTCCTGCCCACCGGAGCCGAAAACTTTCGCTTTCCGTGTGGATTGCTGCCTAAACTTTCCCCCGCGGTCCCCGAAGAGACCGGATTTCGCCGCCGCGTCTTTCTGTTCCCGGATGGGTCTGGCGGTACCGGCAGGCCAGCGATGCTGCCTCAAGCGCTCAGCCTCCAGGGGGGCTTTGGCGCGAGGCAGGGGCAATCAGCGTATCTCAGCAGCAGAGAAGGGTAGGTGGATCCTCCTCGATGCTACGAGCCGCGGCTCTCCTCCGACACCCGATCCGGTGGGGAGGAGGGGGGGAGGAGGGGGGGAGGAGGGAGAGGAGAGAGCAGGAGGAATTAAAGAGCCAGAGCCCTTGAAATTAAAATTAAGTACAAATCAGTACAGAACTGCAGGAATAAATAAAAGAAATCAATGCAAAGCAGAATAAATGAAATAAATGAAAAAAATGCAAAGTAGGACTCCAGTAAGCCCCAGGCTTACGGAACCCTCCAGCTGCTTGGAGGCTGAGATTACTGGAGTTGGTGGGTGGTCTCAGTGGTATTTATACCGCTCCACCTCCAAAAAGGTTGGGCTCAGCCTCCAAGCTGCTGGAAGGGTTACGCAACCCAGAAGTAAAGGGACTGGACTGGAGTGACGATAAGGAACTATGGTTACACGATGCAAGGTTCCACATTGGGAACCACCACCCAGGAAAAAGAAAGATTTAGGCATCATCGTGGATAACATGTTAAAACCCTCCGCCCAGTGTGCAGCAGCGGCCAAGAGAGCAAATAGAATGCTAGGTATCATAAGGAAAGGAATGGAAAATAAACCAAAGGATATTATAATGCCTCTGTATCGTTCTATGGTGCGACCGCACCTTGAATACTGTGTGCAATTCTGGTCGCAGTATCTTAAAAAGGATATAGCGTTAATAGAAAAGGTACAGAGAAGAGCCACCAAAATGGTAAAGGGGATGGAAGGCTACTCCTATGAAGAGAGGCTAAAAAGGTTAGGGCTCTTCAACCTGGAAAAGAGATGGATGAGGGGAGATATGATAGAGGTCTATAAATTAATGAATGGAGTGGAATGGGTAGAACGTAGATCGATTGTTTACGTCATCAGAATATAAAAAGACTAGGGGACATGCAATGAAGCTACAGGGTAACCTATTTAAGACTAATAAGAGAAAATATTTTTTCACTCAATGTAAAATCAACCTCTGGAATTTGTTACTGGAGGATGTAGTAAAAGCTCTTAGGGTAGCTGGGTTTAGAAAAGGTTTGGACAAGTTCCTGGAGGAAAAGTCCATAAACTATTATTAAAAGGGACCGAGTATATCACTGCTTGACCCAATACAAGCACTGAGGAACCTGTGTCTTTTGGGGAGACTGCTAGGTATTTATGACCTAGATTGGCCACTGTTGGAAACAGGATACTGGGCTTGATAGACCTTGGTCTGACCCAGTATGGCATATCTTATGTTCTTAAGATTGCTGCGGCTCAGTCTCTGATCGTGGAAACTCAGTCTAAGGTGACTGTGTTGGAGGGACATACTGACTCTCTTATAAAAAATTCTGCCAATGTACATTTCAAGTTGGAACTGGTGAACGATTCGCGGGCTGCAAACTTAAGATTTATTAATTTTCTAAGAACTGAGACTGTTTCACCACAGGATATGTTTCGTGCTTATCTTTCTGAGATGTTATCTATTCCTCCAGAATCTCACCCCCAGTGGTGAAAGTTTACTCTCTCTCTTCAGGGAAGAAAGAGCCTGTTTTAGGGGGTAATGTCTTTTTGCAACCAATGGATTTCTTACATATATCTGATTTGCTCAAAGGCTCTCAGGAAGAGTCAGTTCAGCTTCAGGGGCCTAGTATCCTAGTGACAAAGCAAACTAGCAAGAGCATATCATCCAATTAGCCTAAAAAAGACACAGCATCACATAAATGACAGGGAAAACATCATATAAGCCTGCAATACTACTAACTATGTACAGCTGAAAACACACAGTAAGGACAGACTCACCTGCCTCCAGAACCTACCACAATCAATGTTCCCTCTAATTTTCTGTAGGCTGTGTGCTCATAAAATATCAGCTGTGCAGCTTTTGAAGGAAGGTTAAATTTTTGTGCGCCACATAACGACACGCGGAGTTATATACTTTAAAATTTGACTACACGGCAGAAAACAGTATATACACCGCATTGATTTTAATCAAATTAAATGAAAATAGACGATTACTAAATGAAGCGGAAAATTTCTAGTAATTACAATCACAACTTTTAAATTTTAAGACATCTGTGTTGTTTTCTATCAGAATCAGAACCGTAATTTTTGTGCGCTCTGTTGTAAAGTATTTGCGCTTGCTCGGCGAGGTGTGTGCAAGCGCACACACGCACAGCTTAGAGGGAACAGTGACCACAATCACAGCACCTCCTTAGCCTGGACTCTTTCTTCCAACCAGGCAGAGACGCCTCCATTTGCACTCTCAATGTCAACCTAGATAAGGCAGGACCTGGAATGGAACTGGAGGTACTCAAGGAAAGACAATTAGCAGGTAAGAACAATTTCACCTTCCTCTTCATCCCTCCAGTCCAGTACCAGTGGGATTTATCAAAACAGTACTTAAACACAGGAAGGACCAGCGAGTCTGGCCTGAAGCACTGCCCCAAAACCGGCATTCTGCCTCGCTTGCACGTCCAGGTGATAGTATCGCATAAATGAATCTAAGGACGACCAGGTAGCCACCCTACAGATATCCCCTGGTGGCAACAGACAATGCTCTAACCAAGACGACGCCTGGGCCATAGTTGAATTCGTATGGAGACCCACCGGAACGGCCTTTCCTTTCAGTAAGTAGGCCAAGGCAATCACCTCCTTTACCCAGCAAGCCACCAAGGCCTTGGAGGCTGCTTCCATCTTTCAAATGCCCCTGAACAAGACAATCAATCTGTTCTTCGAACCGACTCCATAAGGCACAGATAGCACCGTAGCCCCCTGCAATATATCCAAAAAAACACAACCGGCTATCCTCCTCTGCAGACCCAGTCCTCGAAAAAAATGGGCAGAGACCCCTCGTGATTCAAATGGAAAGGAGACACCACCTTCGATAAAAAGGAAGGCACTGCAGCAAAACAACCTTCTCTTAGTGAAAATGAGAAAAGATACCCTGCACGACAGAGCCTGGATTCTGAGATCTGCCTAGCAGAGCAAATGGCCACCAAAAAGACTGCCACGGAAGATCCTTCAGCAAAGCCCCCTCCAGTGGCTCAAAAGGGAGCTTCTGTCAAGGTCAATAAGACAAATTCAAATCCCAAGGTTGCACCACAACCAGCGAGGAGGGCTGGATCTGCTTCACTGCCTTCAAGAAATGCAAAACGTCTGGATGTGCTGCCAGATTGTTCTCCCGCATGCGGTCTCTGTAACAGAACAAGGCGGCCATTTGGACCTTTAGAGAGTTCAGAGCCAGTGCCTTTTCCAGGCTGTCCTGCAAAAACAACAAAGTATCTGCCACCAAAGCAGACAAGGCCCTCAGGCCCTTGTCCTCACACCAGGCTTTGAAAATCCTCCAGATCCTGACATAAGCAAAGGAAGTCTATGGCCGACGCGCCCTCAACAGTATTGCCTCTTCCATGGAAGAGTAGCCCTGCCTACCCAAGAGCCAAGTTGTAAGCGAGAACCGATCCACCTGTCGCATGAGAATGGGTCCCTGCGACAACAGGTTGATTCTGTTTGGGAATCGCCACTGAGGGGCTATCAATAGTCTCACAAGATCTGCATATACCACGGGCTGCGCAGCCAATCCAGCGAGCCTCTATCAGCTGCAGGAGATAGCCGATGAGTGTCCAGGAAGGGAACACATAAAGTAATCCTTTGCTGGGCCGCTGTTGTGCTAGGGCATCCAGTCTCTTGGACATATAGTCCATGCATCTGCTTGCCTTGGCGTTGTGGAGCGCTGCCATCAAGTCCATGACTGGAGTGCCCCACTACATCAAAATCTCATGAAACACTGCTACATTCAGAGACTATCTGCCCAGATCTAACTGGTGTACCAAAAGAGAGCTAAGGATCCGCACAGTACAAGGAGACAAAAAGAGCGGAGCCCGGACTGACAAATTCTTGAAACTTTGTTTATTATGCCCCAACGCGTTTCGGCCACCGGCCTTCTTCAGGGGGTCTTAAAGAGCACACCTTATTATGGTCAAATTGAATATTATCATGGAACGAACCTGTAAAATACTGACAGCAAAGAACGGCGTTCTGCACTGCTGCACTATTAACTAGCGTGGTTAATAGTGCAGCAGTGCAGAACGCCGTTCTTTGCTGTCAGTATTTTACAGGTTCGTTCCATGATAATATTCAATTTGACCATAATAAGGTGTGCTCTTTAAGACCCCCTGAAGAAGGCCGGTGGCCGAAACGCATTGGGGCATAATAAACAAAGTTTCAAGAATTTGTCAGTCCAGGCTCCGCTCTTTTTGTCTCCAGATCTAACTGGTGCCAGCTGAGAAAGTCTGTCTGGAGACTGTCCTTGCCTGCCACATGAGCCACAGAGAGTGTCGCCATATTTGCTTCCGCCCAGCTGAATCACTGCAGCCAGGATCGCACTGCCCATGCCGCCCTGTCAGTTGATGTAGGCTACCGTGGTCGCATTGTCCGAACAAATGTGCACTGCTCGGTTCTGAAGGTGCAACTGAAAGGCCTGGAGGGCCAGAAACACCGCTAGCATCTCAAGGCAGTTGATAGACCACATGCTCTCCTCCAGCATCCAAAGCCCCTGCGTAACCTTGCACTCGCAATGCACTCCCCATGCACTCCCCATCCAGAGAGACTGGCATTTGTTGTGAGCATCACCCACTCTGGTGGCTCCAGCGGCATTCTTGCAGCCAAGTGCTCCTACTGCAACCATCATCACTCAAACTGCACCTTCACGTTAATGGAGAAGACTAGCCTCTTGGCGAGGGGATGACCTTGTTAACAGCTGCATCACTCTCTGTTTTGAGGTCCTGCTTTCTTCCTCAGACTTAGTCTTAACCAGTCAGTCATCCAAGTATGAGTACACCAGTACACTCTTTCCTTAGGGCCACCGCCACCACTATCATCACCTTGGTGAAGGTCCGAGGGGCCATGGCCAATCTGAAAGGCAGCGCTCTAAACTGGTAATGTCCCATGGGCACTGCGAAGCGCAAGAACTTCTGATGTTCCAGCCAAATGGGGATATGCAGGTCACCTCCATGAGATCCAGGGCTGTCAAGAACTTGCTCTGTCTCGCTGTCATGATGACCAATCACAGGGTCTCAATCCAGAAATGAGGCACTCGGGGACTGGTTGACATGCTTGAGAATCAGAATAGTATGAAACATTGCCTCCTTCTTGGGAACCACAAAATAAATGGGAGTAGCGGCCACAGCCGTATTGGTCTCTGGAAACAGATACCACTGCCTCCAAGTCCAAAAGCTGTTGTAAGGTGTCCTTGACAGCCTGCCACTTCAATGGTGCCCTGCAAGGGGATTGCACAAATGCCTCGGAGAGAGGACATGCAAACTCAAGCGCATACCCTTCCTGAACAACCTCCAACACCCACTGATCTGTAATAATGTTGGCCCAGGTGGAGAAGTAGTGCTGCAGCCAGCTTCCCAATGGCGTTACTAAACGTTATATTTAGGCGTGTTATCAGAGCGTATACTCCCATATCAAGTACTATCGTTATCGTTCTATAAAACCTACTCACCCCTATCTGGGGAACTTATTCTTTAAACATACTTGCTATTAAACAAATGACCAGGTCTCAGACTTCCCGACACTTCAGATGCTAACTGCCAGCATCCTGGCGAAAGCAGTGCCACATAGCATCAATGACCTGTCAGATGTAAAGCATGTGGAAAAAGTGAAAAAATGAAAAAAAGACTTATCTTATAGATATCTAATAAAAAAGTTAAAACTACGGTTCAAAGAAATATGTGGTTCTCCCAATGCAAAATGACTTGTCTTATAAATGTGATGAGAGTGTCTCAATGAATGCTGAATTTCTCCCGACGGTTCAAAGAATGTATAATTCTCCCAACGCCGTCTCTGTAGCGCTTCAACGCGTTTCTCCTTGTCAGGATTCTTCAGGGGAAATAATTCCAAAACACATGCCCCTGAAAAGGGTTAATATATCCAAACAGTTTGTATAGAAAAGTTCCTTCTTTCAGTGACTCCCTACAAGTGCACAAGAACAGTTCAACACCAACCACCAATTAGAAATCATTCCTGAATAACTATATAATACAGTGGCATGTTATTCTCCAATGACATTACAAAATGGTAAAACTTAAGAGCAATTGTATAACTCTCTATCATTCCATGCAAGATATTAACCATCTATTGATGCTGCCCGCGTTCTTCTGGAAGGTAACAACTTGCTTCCGGTTGTCTAAAAAACGCCGCGCATTCGGACTCACTAATCTGCTATTCCTTTATAGGAAACCCCACTCATGTTAGCATGACGTAAAAATACCAACTTCCCAGACAATTAAACAGAGCACACTTTCCATTCGATCATGTTATTCAATCCTGTTGGGTTCTACTGATTGCAGCGTAAAAATCCACCTTTGCTCATGAAACACCAGGGTCTGTTCTTGTGTTTTGCCATATTGTCCCGTATGTACCCGCTCTATGGCAAAACATCTAAAATCTTCTAAAGAATGGCCAAGTGCTATGCTGTGTTGCACAAGTGGAGCCTCCTTCACTCGGCACTTAATGCGACTTTTATGTTCTCCCAGACGAATTCTCAAAGACCTAATGGTCTTACCAATGTACAAAAGATTGCATGGGCACTGCGATTGCATGGGCACTGTGATTCTACATTTGTAGTTTACGCCATCCAGTGCCCATGCAATCTTTTGTACATTGGTAAGACCATTAGGTCTTTGAGAATTTGTCTGGGAGAACATAAAAGTCGCCTCCCAATGGCAGCAAGTCCACCAGAGGCCACTTGACTTCATTAGGTCTTCTAAGGAGGAGCTGCCGGGGGCACATAGTAGCTCCTGTTGGCTCCCCAGAAGCCTCGAAAGGATTGACCCTCTGCAGAAAAAACAGTCCCGCTGATAGGGCCGTAAACCAGAATGGTCTACAGTCCTTGGACTGCCCTCGCACAGGACGTCCCTGCTTAGGTTCCTCTGGCTTATCTTCTGGGAGGCAGTCATCCTTAGTGTCCCCCAGGTCCTTAGTCAGCTTATCCAAAGCTTCCCCGAACAGCAACGTACCCTTAAAGGACAACTTGCCGAGTCTGGTCTTGGAGGACACATCCGGTGACTAATTATGGAGCCATAGAAAATGACAAACCATGATAATAGAAGCTTTGTTTTTAGCAGAGGCTCGCACCAGATCATAAAAGGCAGTCCACAGTTCCCCAAACACATTACACATCAGGGAGCTGGGCCGTGCCTACACAGACCGAGAACGCCTCTGGCCAGATGAGTGCTCAGTGCCTACTGCCCTCCCCCGACATCGAAGAGTCTAACAGCACCCGCTCCCCTGAACAAAACAATGATGCTAAAGTGCAACAGAAAGGAAAAGAAGGTAAAAATAAACACAATCTAACTTTGTATGAGTTCCCCCCTCCTCCCTCTATAGAGGCTCGCGGCCAAGATGGGAGCCCTATTACTAGCCCTGCTAGTAATAGGATGCCTGGCTGGGGGGATAAAGCCCTGTCCCACCAAACAACTTATACACCAGGCTTCACCTCATCAGGCTAAGGACCCTGGTGTGGAGTCTCCATATTCTGTAAGCCTACCGCTGCACTACACAGGCAATGATGTATCCGGCCCTTTACCTAACACAGCCTGTCAGATCCAATCAAGGTAAATTGCAGCTTTAACCAGCCTATACTTGTTAATCTTTTCATTCATCTTTCCTTATTTATGTATTAAGTTTTTTTTTTTGGGGGGGGGGGGTTGCTCTTCTGCTAATTAGCTAGACCTAAACCTTCCAGTGTAGTCTAGTCTATCACTAGAAGGGTGCTCCCCAGCTGCTGGGAACTATAATACTGGGTTCCTGAAGCTGAAGGGGTGGCTCTTATCCTATGAGGTCAAAAGTCTGACATGCTCAGTTCCCAGCTGCTGGAAGGTGGGGTGGTGATTGTCCCTCCAGTCCAGTTCCAGTGGGTTAAGAAGAAGGTTAAATTAGACTTACCTGCTAATTGTAGTTCCGAAACCTCTGGGATTGTGATCCTCCTCCAGCAGCTTGGAGACTGAGAAACGTCACTTTTGTGATGTCACTGGTATGTAAGCACAGGAACCACCTCCTCACTCCAGTAACCTATTGACAAAGCAGACTCACCGGAGCAACAATTAAGTAGTGAACCGTACCCACAAAATATCAACAACTAACTGAACTCTTAATGACTACATGTCAGACTATGTACATTTCCTCTGAAGCATTCCATACGTGCTGAGGTCCACTTTCCCCCCTTATGAAGAATGTTGACCCGATAATCACCCCCAAGTTGCACCCTGTGCTACAGTGAACTATGCTTCTACATAGCTAAACGTGACGCTTACCTGTAAACTTGCTCATGCTTCAGGCCATAGTCCAAAAAGGTACCAGGGCGGGATACGGGACAAGACTGGAGTTCCTCCAGGAACTACAATTAGCAGGTAAGTCTAATTTAATCTTCCTGATCGTCCCTCCAGTCTAGTCCCAAAACCTCTGGGGATGTAACAGAGCAGTGAACAGATTCAACGGGAAGGCCCTGCTAGACCAGCCTGAAGCACAGCCGACCCAAAACAGGTGTCCCTTTCCGCCTGAATATCCAGACAGTAATGCTTGACAAAGGAGTGCAAAGAAGACCAGGTCGCTGCTTTACAGATTTCCACCGCGCTGAGCTCTCAGCCCTTCCGGAACCACCCAGCCTTTCAACAGATATGCTGATGCGATTGCCTCCTTCAAACACCGGGCAATAGAAGCTTCAGAAGCCGCTTCACCCTTTCTTGCTCCCGCAAACAGCACAAATAGTCTATCCGACCTACGGAAACTGGCCGTCCTACGGATAATACCTTTTCAAGCTAGCCGAATATCCAACAGATGTAATTGCCCCGTGGAATGACCCTCTCTCTGCCTCGAACACCAGTAACGATACTACTTGATTCACATGAAAAGTCGACACAACTTTGGGCAAAAATAACGGCACTGGTCTCATATCCACTGAAAGACAGAAAAGGCTTCCTACAGGGCAACGTTTGCAATTCTGAGATTCGTCTCGCCAAAGCAATTGCTACCAAGACCACCACCTTAAGAGTAAGATCTTTCAGAGACGCTCTCGCCAATGGTTCAAAGGGTGCTTTCCCCCAACGTCCCAACACCAAAGGGAGATCCACATCGGAACTACTTACTTGCCTATGCGGCGGCCGCAATAGAGCTACTGCTCTCAAAAAACGTTTAACATCTGCATGTCCTCCCAGCGCTTCGCCCTGCACCTTACCCCTATAACAGGACAGCGCCGCCAACTGAACTCTTAACGAAGCGGCCGCCAAACCCTTCCGAAACCATCTTGCAAGACAGACAGAACCTGCGGCACCGACGCTCTTAAGGGAACAAAATACCTGTTCACACACCATGCTTCAAAGATACACCACACTCTAACATAAGCCAACGAGGTAGACCTTCGCCGAGCTTTCAGCAAGGTGGAAATCACTGCCACCGAATAATCCTTTGCTCTCATCCTAGCCCTCTCAAGAGTCAGGCCGTAAGCGAGAATCAATCCACCTGAGGCATGCACAGGGGACCCTGAGTTAGAAGGTCCCTCCATAAGAACATAAGAACATAAGATATGCCATACTGGGTCAGACCGAGGTCCATCAAGCCCAGTATCCTGTTTCCAACAGTGGCCAATCTAGGTCATACGTACCTAGCAATATCCCCAAAAGAGACAGGTTCCACAATGCTTGTACTGGGTCAAGCATTGATTATCCTGGGTCCCTTTTTAATAGTGGTTTATGGACCTTTCCTCCAGGAACTTGTCCAAACCTTTTTTAAACCCAGCTACACTGACAGCCCTTACTACATCCTCCGGTAACAAATTCCAGAGCCCCAAACTTTGTAGCCTCTCTTCATAGGAGTAGCCTTCCATCCCCTTCACCATTTTGGTGGCTCTTCTCTGTACTTTTTCTAATAACGCTATGTCCTTTTTAAGATATGGTGACCAGAATTGCACACAATATTCAAGGTGCGATCGTACCATGGAACGATACAGAGGCATTATAATATCCTTTGTTTTATTTTCCATCCCTTTCCTTATGATACCTAGCAATCTATTTGCTTTCTTGGCTGCTGCTGCACACTGGGCGGAGGGTTTTAACATGTTATCCACGATGACTCCTAAATCTTTTTCCTGGGTGGTGGTTCCCAATGTGGAACCTTGCATCGTGTAACTATAGTGTGGGTTGTTCTTTCCTAGGTGCATAACTTTGCACTTGTCCACATTAAATTTCATCTGCCATTTGGATGCCCAGTCTTCCAATTTATCCAGATCCTCCTGCAGTTTTCCACAATCCTCTTGGGTTTTAACAACTTTAAACAGTTTTGTATCATCTGCAAATTTGATAACCTCACTCGTTGTTCCCTTTTCCAGGTCATTTATGAATATGTCAAAAGTAGCAGACCCAGTACAGATCCCTGGGGTACTCCACTATTCACCTTTTTCCATTGGGAATATTGGCCATTTAGCCCTACCCTCTGCTTTCTATCTTTTAACCAGTTCCTGATCCACAATAGTACACTGCCTCCTATCCCATGACTTTTTAGTTTCGCCAAACGTCTCTGATGAGGGACCTTGTCAAAAGCTTTCTGAAAGTCCAGATACACTATATCAACCGACTCACCTTTGTCTACCTGTTTATGCACACCTTCAAAAAAACATATCAGATTAGTAAGACAAGATCTTCCTTGTCTAAAGCCATGTTGGCTGTCTCCCATTAGGCCATGACTATCTACATGCTGTGTAATTTTGTTCTTTATGATGGTTTCTACCATTTTCCCTGGTACTGACGTCAGGCTCACCGGTCTGTAATTTCCCAGGTCACCCCTGGAACCCTTTTTAAAAATTGGTGTTACGTTGGAGACCCTCCAATCTTCAGGTATTACAGATGATTTTAATGAAAGTTCACGGATTACCAATAGGAGGTCTGCAATCTCATATTTCAGTTCTTTCAACACTCTTGGATGTATACCATCCGGTCCAGGTGATTTGCTACTATTCAGTTTATCAAATAGTTGTAATATATCTTCCCGGTGTAGCCATATTTCTCTCAATTCCTCTGCAGTATCACCTTTAAATACCACTTCAGTCTTGGGTAACATCCCTACATCTTCCTCAGTAAAGGCCGAAGCAAAGAATTCATTCAGTCTCTCTGCTATAGCCTTGTCTCCTCTTACTGCCCCTTTTACCCCTCTATCATCTAACGGGTCCAATTGACTCTCTCACAGGCCTTTTGCTACGAATGTACTTGAAAAAGTCTTTGTTTCGTGTTTTTGCTTCTGTAGCAAGTTCCTTCTCAAATTCTCGCTTTGCCTGCCTTATCAATGCTTCCGAAGGGGAAGCTACCACGGCTTCCCTGCCAAGAGCCGTATCAAGTCAGTGTACCACGGTGTTCTCGGCCAATCCGGCGCTATCAGAATCACCTGTCCTTTGTGGAGCTCTATGCGCTGCAACACCCAACCTATTAACACCCAAGGTGGAAACACATACAGGAGCTGCTCTTCTGGCCAGGCCTGTATAAGAGCATCCAGGCCTTCCGCCATTCTCTCCCTTTTTCTGCTGAAGAAGTGATCGACCTTTGCCGACTGGAAAGTTGCCATGAGATCCATTACCAGCGTCCCCCAGCGATGCACCAGCATCGTGAACACTTCTGGGTGCAAGACTCACTCTCCTGGGTCTACCTTTACGCAACTCAAGAGATTGGCCTCCACATTGTCCACCCTTACTACATGTGCTGCCGACAAAGCCACCAGGTTCTCCTCGGCCCATTCGAACAAACACTCGGCCTTGGCTTCCAGTGCTACACTGCTGGTGCCCCCTTGACGGTTGATATAAGCCACCGCGGTCGCATTGTCGGAAAATACCCGAATGGCCTTTCCTTGGAGATACGGCCGAAACACTTGCAGAGCCAGAGCCACTGCCTTCAACTCCAATCTGTTGATTGACCAGCTCTTCTCCAAATCGGACCACTGCCCCTGCGCAAATCTTCCCTGATAGTGAGCTCCCCAGCCCACGAGACTGGCATCCGTCGTCAGAGATATCCACGCAGGTGCCTCCAAGGGCATCCCTTTTTCCAGACACCCCGGACGCAACCACCACTGAAATGCTTTGCATGTCTGCGGCAGACAAGGCAGCCTCTGAGACAGCTGATCCCCTTTGATGTGACCACCTCTTCAACAGCGCTCTTTGCAACGGTCTCATGTGGGCCCGCGCCCACAGAGCCAACTCAAGGGTTGCCGCCATGGTCCCGAGCAACTGAAGATAATCCCAGGCCATGGGACTCTGCTTGCTGAGAAACTGACGGACCAACTTCCTCAGCCCCAGCACCCGCTGCTGAGGCAGAAAAATTTGCCCCACTCTCGTAATGAAGCGCGCCTCCAGGTACTCCAGGCTCTGAGACGACCGCAACTTGCTCTTTGACATGTTGAGTACCCAACTGAGACTCTGTAAGAAAGCCACCTCTTTGGCCGTAGCCGACACGCTTTCTGCTCAGGACTTCGCTCTGATCAACCAATCGTCCAGATAAGGGTGTACCAACACTCCGTCCTTTCACAAGGCCACTGCCACCACCACCATTACCTTGGTGAACATCCGTGGCGCCGTAGCTAGGCCAAAAGGAAGCGCCTGGAAGTGGAAATGTCCCATAGGCACCGCAAACCTGAGAAATTTCTGATGCTCCTGCCGAATCGGAACGTGAAAATACGCTTCCGACAGGTCTAGGGACGTAAGAAATTCCCCCTTTCTTACAGCCACGATGACCGACCTGAGAGTCTCCATCCGAAAATGAGACACCCGGAGACAGCGATTTACTCTTTTGAGATCTAAAATAGGTTGATAAGTCCCTTCCTTTTTGGAACAACGAAGTAAATGGAGTATCAATCGCATCCTAACTGGTCGGGAGGAACCGGTACTATCGCTTTCAGGGAGAGCAGTCTTTGCACCGTCTCCCGCACAGCCTTGCGCTTTGCGCTTGCCTTGCACGGAGACTGAACGAAAGAATCGGTCATCAGCCGCTGAAACTCCAACGCATAACTTTCTCGAATGACCTCTAAACACCCACTGATCTGAAGTGATTTGGACCCAGGCAGGGTAAAACTCCCACAACCGACCCCCTATGGCAGTGATGGCTAACCTTTTTGAGCCCGAGTGCCCAAACTGCCGCACAAAACCAAAGAATTTCCTCAAAGTGCCAGCACGTCAATTTGCATAAATATTTGCATAATGCTAACATACACTAACTTTTAGTAAACATGTCTCTTAATGAGTGTATGGATAAAGACAGACTAAAAGATTTCTACATTACTATAATCCAGTGCCAACCGCCAGGCACATTAGGAACTACTACAAACACTGCCCATTTAGAACCAATAGCAAACCCGCCGTATCCTAACAGCACTACCAGGACTCACAAAGCACCACACCATACCTATCAAAAGGCAACACTGCAAATATTAAACCAATACATTTCAGACAATAACAATACATGACCTACTGGGGAAAGAGAACAAGTGGCAATGTCAAAAAGGAATTACATAAACAGAATACCTCAGCTCAGTTGCAATTGCTCCAGCCACTTTCTTCTGGTTTCTTCATGTTTTCTGCTAACTCTCCATCATCTGCTGTCCATTTGTCCTTTCTTCTCTCTTCTAGTTTTTTTCCATTCTCTCTCTCTACATCTGCTTTAACATACTAATCTTTCTCCTTTTGCTCTTTCCTCATTCCTATTTCATCCACTCAAATTTTACCCCCTCCATCCTCAATCCCCACTTACTCTCCCAATACCTGGCCAATTGTAGATTTTTTATCCCTCCCACACAAAATATTTTTCCCCTCTCCATTTTACTCTCCCAGCCCCATCCCATTCTAATCCTCCCCCAACATCAGCTCCCTTCTAGTTCCAGCCTCACCCAGCATCCATTCCCTTCTAGTCCCTGCATCAGCCCATTTCCAGTCCTAGCAACCCCCCAACCCAATACCAGTCCTAGCCCCCCCCCATCAAGTCACTTCCAGCCCTAAACCCCCATCACCCCATTTCCAGACAGCCCCCATCAGCCCACAGCCCATTAGCAGTCCTACCCCCCCGCCCGCCCGCCCGCCCATTAGCAGTCCTAACCCCCCCAGCCCATTAGCAGTCCTAACACCCCCCCTCCTGCCCATTAGCAGTCCTAACACCCCCCCCCTCCTGCCCATTAGCAGTCCTAACCCCCCCAGCCCATTAGCAGTCCTAACCCCCCCCCGCCCCGCCCATTAGCAGTCCTAACCCCCCCTCCTGCCCATTAGCAGTCCTAACACCCCCCCTCCTCCTGCCCATTAGCAGTCCTAACCCCCCCCCTCCTGCCCATTAGCAGTCCTAACCTCCCCCTCCTGCCCATTAGCAGTCCTAACCCCCCCCCCTCCTGCCCATTAGCAGTCCTAACCCCCCCCTGCCCATTAGCAGTCCTAACACCCCCCCTCCTGCCCATTAGCAGTCCTAACACCCCCCTCCTGCCCATTAGCAGTCCTAACCCCCCCTACTGCCCATTAGCAGTCCTAACCCCCCCTGCCCATTAGCAGTCCTAACACCCCCCTCCTGCCCATTAGCAGTCCTAACCCCCCCTCCTGCCCATTAGCAGTCCTAACCCCCCCCCTCCTGCCCATTAGCAGTCCTAACCCCCCCTCCTCCTGCCCATTAGCAGGCCTAACCCCCCCCCCCCCCCCCCGGCAAATTTTTTTAAAAAAAAAGCAGGCTCTGGCTGCTGCCGCGGCAGATTACAATGTCCCGCGGGGCCCCCTCCGCCCGCTAAGCCCCTCTGCAAGGGCTTTCAGATTCGCGAGGGAGAGCGTCTCCCTCGCGTCTCTGTTAAGCCCGCAGGGGCTAATGGGAAATTTCCCATCAG
Organism: Ichthyophis bannanicus; assembly: GCA_033557465.1. NCBI lineage: Eukaryota > Metazoa > Chordata > Amphibia > Gymnophiona > Ichthyophiidae > Ichthyophis > Ichthyophis bannanicus. Next base: position 1,532,005,843 of record CM066031.1, read on the forward strand.
TCCCTCGCGTCTAAAGGGGCTGATGGGAAATTTCCCATTAGCCCCTGCGGGCTTAACAGAGACGCGAGGGAGACGCTCTCCCTCGCGAATCTGAAAGCTCTTGCAGAGGGGCTTAGCGGGCGGAGGGGGCCCCGCGGGACGCTGCATTCTGCCCTTGCCGCGTCCGCGGCAGCAGTCAGAGACAGCTTTTTTCTTTTTTTTGCGGACCTATGGCCCGCGTGCCAGCTGCAAGGCCTTCGCGTGCCACAGCTGGCACGCGTGCCATAGGTTCGCCATCGCTGCCCTATGGGAACTAGCCCCATCTGGGTCCCCCTGATTTCATTGTGATTTTCTGAGATTTGAGGAAGCCGCAAATCCCTTGCGCGCGCCTCAAAATCCTCGAAACCCCTAGCTTCTACCAGGAAAACATCCCCGCTGACTTTGGCCAAACCTCGGGGAACGGAAACGCCGAAACTCCTGTTGCTGGCCCCTAGGCACGGGAGTGGAGTGCCCCTGCTTCTGCTTGTCCTCTAGCAACCTACCGCCCTTGACTCTCTGAAATCCTTTACCAGTTTATCTAAATCTTCTCCAAACAGTAGCTTTCCCCTGAAGAGAAGCTTACTTAACCTCGCCTTGGAAGAGCCATCTACTGCCCAATTGTGCAGCCAAAGACACCGCCTGCCCGCGATTACTGAAGCCATACTCTTCAATAACCCCCGGATAAGGTCATAATGAATATCGGCCAGATATGCTGCTCCGGATTCCAGTCTGGATGCCTCCCCGGTCGTCTCCTCCAAGGGCTCCCCCTGAATCCGCTGCGCCCAGCGTAGGCAGGCCCTCGCCAGCCAGGCTCCACAAATAGAAGCCTGTAAAGAGAGCACATTCACTTCAAAGACTTGCTTCAACAAGGTCTCTAACTTATGGTCTTGGGCATCCTTGAGGGCCGCACTTCCCTCTACAGGAATTGTAGTCTTCTTGGTAACCACCGAAATGGCTGCATCTACTCTCAGAGACTTAAACAACTCCCGATCCTGGTCTATCAGAGGGTAAAGTGATGCAGAATAGCGCAGTATATAAGAGAATGTAAATAAAGACAAGCCATAACTCTAGATCCTTTAAGCGCAGACTCTGGCATGTCCCATTCTTCCTGAATCATCTCCCTAACCACTCTGTGTACCGGGAAAGCCCTCAGAGTCTTTTGAAAGGCCTGCAACAACGGGTCTTCCAGAGTAGAATCCTCCGCAGGTCCCCCGGACGGCATATTAAGAGTCTTGAGAGTCTCGGCAATGAGCGCCGGTAGCTCCTCTCTACGAAACACGCGAACCACCCTCGCTTGATCCGTAATCTCGCCTTCCTCCAGATCGTCGTCCAAGTCCAGGTCAGGATCCGGCTCCTCAGAGCGAAGGTCCTCCAATATGACTGACTGCTCCGACCGATCCCTATCTCCCCTGGGCCTTTTCGCACTTATTCCTGTCACTCCCGCCATCAAAAGGCATCCTCGGCCTCTTCTCTCCCAGTTCCACTTCTGTGGAACTGGCTGTAGGCCTACTCTGAGAGCTGCCCAAGGCCTGCTGGGGCAGAGCCACGAAATCTGGCAAGAAGACTGCCGCCAGACCCCCAGGTAAAGGCAGCTGCGAAGTCGGGAGGTCTGGAGCAGAAGATGTACTTGGTACGGGCTCCAGAGAAGGCAAAGTCGGGAATACTGGCTCTAGAAGGGCCCTAGATGTCCCCTCCTGAGCCCCTGCTACTGCATCTGAGGCCTGCTCCATAGCTGCAGACTCCTGACTGCAGCCCCTACACACACCAGCCTCTGACACGGAGCCCCTTCTAGCACCGCCAACCAAACAGTGCGGTCTAGAAGGCATCCTGTCTGACCGGACATGTCCTGCTACCCCGATCACTCCCAGAGCCCAGCAGTGCGTTTGCTTGTGTCCCTAAACAAGTACACCCCCGTTGATTTAAAAAAAAAGTCAAACTGTGGTACCTCCAGAAAACCCCCCCCAGCTAAATCCCGAGGAAAGGCTGCAAAAACGAGGCTCCCTGGCTGATTTACAACACTATATAGCCAGCAAAATGCAAATGGCGATTCCCGCGTGACTGACACACGGTCTGGCCTGCACCGCTGAAAGCCACGCCTCTCCAGTCTTTCCCTGCTTACGTTCCCGCCTAAAACTCCCCCCTTACCTTGTCAGCCACTGAATCTGTGTCTGGTGCCTTCTCCCCTCATGCTCTACCGTTCAACGGGAGCTGCCGCTATCGGCTCAGAAAGCCTATGCTGAACGCTGCAGAGAGCAGCTGAACTTCCAGCTGTCGGTTCAATCGCGCTGGCAGGCAAAGCCTTCTGCATGCGCTGAGCTCTGCACTCTGTCGGTTCCTCACCCAATTTGGTGGGATCGGTAACCGGATCCTGTCCTCTCCCCAAGTCTCCTTCAGCCAAATCTAAGGACACTATGCTACCCTCGGGGGGGGGGGGGGAGGGGGGAGGAGAGGACCAAAGCCAAACGGGAGGGAAAGAGCACCTGAGCACCCAAAACACCTGATCAAGGGAAAAAAACTGAAGCTCCCCCCCCCCACCTCCAATAAGAAAGGATTAATTAACCCCTCACTAACTCTAAGCCTAAACTCTCCTTAATTGTTCCTCTAGCGAGCCCCGAACTCCCGGGCTCACCAATCCTCCAGCTGCTTGGAGACTGAGATAACTGGAGTGAGGAGGCAGTTCCTGTGCTTATATACCAGTGACATCACATCACAAGAGTGACGTTTCTCAGTCTCCAAGCTGCTGGAGGAGGATCACAACCCCAGAGGTTTCGGGACTAGACTGGAGGGACAATCAGGAATGTACAGTTTTCTACACTAACAGTAGAATGAAAACTTCTGAGCTTTCTACGTCTTTTTTTTTTTTTTTTTTTTTGAGAAGACAGCTAAGCTCAGTTTTTCCTATAAGCATGCAAAATGGATTACTACATTATTCAGGGAAAATCTTTAACCTGGCAAAGACTATGAAGAAGAAGAAAATTAAAAAAAAAAAATCTAAAACGACACAGTAAAAAATAATTTATTATTTGAGATTATCTACTGCATATAGCATAGGTTTTCAACCCAGTCCTCGGGGAACCTAGGCTAGTCAGGTTTTCAGGATTCCCACAATGAATATGCATAAGATAGATTTACATACAATGAAGGCAGAACATGCAAATCGTTCTCATGCATATTCATTCTGGGAATCCTGAAAATCTGACTGGCCTAGGGTTCCCCGAGGACTGGGTTGAAAACCCCTGGTATACTGTAGGATGCTAACCTAATAGCCATATAGACTGCTAGGAAATATATAAAGTGCAGGATTAGTACTGGGTAGTGGTCTTCAGGGAATCCATGTATACAAAGCAATTAAATCTTTTGTAACATATGCCCCACATTCTTGGTATTTCCAATGCTGATTACACATTTGTTTCTTGTTCAACTCTCTCATCTATTCAATTGAATATCATAAACATTCAAGAAAAGAAACAAGGATATTCCTGGTTAGTAAAAACTAAATATAAATAAGGACATAAATTTTGGTAACCCAGTAGCAGGTTTCATCTAACAATATGGGGGTCCACAATGAAGCACTCGCATAACACAGTGCAACAAACAGAAGCAAGGCGAAGAAGAAACTCAATCCTTTGGTTTTAATAAAGCTGTATTTTTATCGACCAACTTACAATCTGCCATTGTGCTGCCCGCAAGCCAGGCTTCTCCCTCGCTGAACTCCTGCCCTATCGGGGCAGTGGGAGTGCTCCTGCCCTATCCGGGCAGTGGGAGCGGGAGAAAGCCCGCCCAGAAATCCCTCTCAAAAGCGGCGTCCCTACCGAGAGGGACCCGCTGTGCTGCCCGCAAACCAGGCTTCTCCCTCGCTGAACTCCTGCCCTATCGGGGCAGTGGGAGTGCTCCTGCCCTATCCGGGCAGTGGGAGCGGGAGAAAGCCCGCCCAGACCTCCCTCTCAAAAGCGGCGTCCCTACCGAGAGGGACCCGCTGTGCTGCCCGCAAGCCAGGCTTCTCCCTCGCTGAACTCCTGCCCTATCGGGGCAGTGGGAGTGCTCCTGCCCTATCCGGGCAGTGGGAGCGGGAGAAAGCCCGCCCAGAAATCACTCCCAACATCGTCGAACCTACCTAGAGGTACCCGCTGTGCTGCCCGCAAGCCAGGCTTCTCCCTCGCTGAACTCCTGCCCTATCGGGGCAGTGGGAGTGCTCCTGCCCTATCCGGGCAGTGGGAGCGGGAGAAAGCCCGCCCAGAAATCCCTCTCAAAAGCGGCGTCCCTACCGAGAGGGACCCGCTGTGCTGCCCGCAAGCCAGGCTTCTCCCTCGCTGAACTCCTGCCCTATCGGGGCAGTGGGAGTGCTCCTGCCCTATCCGGGCAGTGGGAGCGGGAGAAAGCCCGCCCAGAAATCCCTCTCAAAAGCGGCGTCCCTACCGAGAGGGACCCGCTGTGCTGCCCGCAAGCCAGGCTTCTCCCTCGCTGAACTCCTGCCCTATCGGGGCAGTGGGAGTGCTCCTGCCCTATCCGGGCAGTGGGAGCGGGAGAAAGCCCGCCCAGAAATCCCTCTCAAAAGCGGCGTCCCTACCGAGAGGGACCCGCTGTGCTGCCCGCAAGCCAGGCTTCTCCCGCGCTGAACTCCTGCCCTATCGGGGCAGTGGGGGTGCTCCTGCCCTCTCCGGGCGGTGGGAGCGGAGGAGAAAGCCCGCCCAGAAATCCCTCTCAAAAGCGGCGTCCCTACAGGGCGCGCGCCCGCGCCTGGCGGGCCCGCGCCTGAGGGCCTCGCCAGAGGGCCTTTGGCGTGGCCCTTAGGCGGTGGCCATTGGCGGTGGAAAAAAAAAGGAGTCCCTCACCACCAACACGCCGATAAAGCTGCGTCGCTTCCGCCAACCACGGGAACGGATCCCCCACATCGCCTAACACACCTGTGAAAGGCAGCCCCGGCTTGAGCTCCCCAGGACGGGTTTGAGCTCGCCAACCAATATCCCCACGCTCCTCGAGCTCTACAAGCTGGGTAGAGCACACCAACTCTCAACAGCAACACCAACAAAACCGACCAGGTGAGTCTCACAAACTCATTCAACAAGGACAGCGAACTGTATGAAATCTGTGCACACCTCATCGGACATCAGAAACTGCAAGCAAACATCACACAGAACACCACAGCTTACCACCATGATCGCTACATGGTTCCTACCATTCAGCCTCCTCCTCACACATATCCTTTCACCAGACCCCCACCTCCACCACCTACACCATAACCCACAATGGCACCCACCCTCTAACTGGCATTACACAGTTCCACAATACAATCACCCCGCCACACACAGCACATCAACATCAAGATGAAAAGACGCTCCCAAATCATACCCCCTCGCACATTTTTCAACGGAGTCACACAACACTACAGAGCAAATGACCATAGAGCTCATAAACGCGAGGTCCATATGCAACAAGATACACACACTAGCAGACCACATAGAATATCACCAACCAGACATTCTCTGCATTACAGAAACCTGGCTCAATCCCACCGACTCAGTTCTCCTCAATCAATTGGTACCAGACATCTACACAGCTTACAATTGCCCACGCACCCACAAACGCGGAGGAGGAGGGGTTCTCATAATAGCAAAGAAAAACATGAAGTTCAAAACACACAGCTCCACCGACACACCACAAAGCAACACGCTTAGCATCATGAACAAACACATGGCACTCTGCCTAACCTACAGAGCACCCCGAGCCACTCCTGATGAACTGGCAGCAACGCTCGAAACAGCATGCGCCCTCACAGCAACTAACAAACCCACCATCCTGCTAGGTGACTTCAACCTCAAGTCCACCAACACCAAAGATGCAGATGCCTTCCTCCAAGCAATGACAGCCCTTCAATACACCCAAATCATCAACGCCCCCACACACAGACACGGCTCTACACCTGACCTCATATTCGCAACCAACTCCCTCACTTCAAGAGGACTAATCTCAACACCTTCCATCACCCCAGTCCCCTGGTCTGATCACCACACAATCAAGATCACACTGCAACTTCAAAAAGACAATCACAACGAACAAACCAACAATTCCACATACGAAGGCGATTCAAGAAATTCGACAGAGACACCTTCCTGCTGGACACGTTAAATCAACTGTCAACAGAAGCAGACAACCTGGAGACTCAAATAATCAACTGGAACAACACACTATCCAACGCCGCCACAGCTACTGCTACCAGACCAAAGGAACACTGCAACAACAAGAGACATCACAAACCCTGGTACTCCTCGACCATAAGACAAGAGAAAAGAGAACTCAGAAAGATCGAACGGAGATGGAGAAAATCCAAGACAACAGAAAACCAGCAGATATACCTAACAAACCAAAGACTATACACCGAACACATCAACCAATCCAAGAAAGAATACCATACAAACATGATAAACACCTCCATAAACAAACCCAGAGAGCTCTTCGACATAGTGAAAATCCTCACAAAGGAACAGAAAACAGAAGAGGAAATACAAATAGACCCGCAAAAATTTGCTGATCACATCAAAGACAAATTTCACTCCACAGAACCAACTGCAACCAGCTCTGCTACCCAGCCTGATTCTCACCCCAAGACATGGGACACTTTCTACCTGCCCTCAACAGAACAGCTCTCCCACATCATCTCAGCAATCAGAACAAGCACCGCCCCCACGGACCCTTGCCCAGTATCATGGATAAAGGCCACCAAATCGAGCTTCATCCACATCATACACGACATTGTCCTCAACTCACTCACCCAGGGTCTCCTGCCAGCTCAACTCAAACTGGCTACAGTACGCCCAATACCTAAGAAAACCACCCTCGACAAGAAAGACCCTGCAGCATACAGACCAATATCCAGCATACCTTTTCTGGCAAAAATTATAGAAAAAGCAGTGCAACAACAACTACAGGAACATATCGACGACCACGCTCCTCTAGACGACAACCAGCACGGCTTCCGCCCCCCAACATGGAGTTGAAACACTGCTGATCTACCTCATAGACAACATCCTCAGAGTCATAGACAACAACACTAAAGGCATCCTAATGATCTTCGTCGACATCTCCTCCGCTTTCGACACGGTTGACCACCTAACCCTCCTGGAAAGACTAAAGGAAATTGGACTTCATGGTACCACGTTAAAATGGTTCCAATCCTACCTCACCGACAGGCAGCTGCAAGTCAAGATAGGCCACAACACCTCTCAACCCATAAAAATCCGCCAAGGAGTACCTCAAGGATCCGCCCTCTCGGCACTCCTGTTCAACATATACATCCAACCGATATGCGACATCATGAAGCGAACAACATTCAATACACCATCTACGCAGACGACATCATGATATACACACCTATCTCTACCGACAACCCAGACTACAAGAGAATAACTGACTGCCTAACACAAATGACAAACTGGTGCACGAACAACAACCTCTCAATCAACTACAGCAAGACTGAGGCTCTAATAATCACTCGCAACCATGACTTCATCCACCCACCGGACATCAAAATAGCAGACACAACCATTCCAATAAAATCCGAAGTAAAATACCTTGGAGTAACCCTGGACAACGAACTAAATCTCAAGTCTCACGTTAACAAAACGGTCAAGAATGCATACCATAGAATGAGAATCATCAGACGGCTTAAACCCCTCCTCGACGCAGAACACTTCCGCACGGTATGCCAAGCACTCATCACCCCATTAATGGATTTCTGCAACCCCATCTACCTTGGCCTACCAAAGCAAACTCTCAAACCGCTCCAACTAGCCCAAAATACCGCAGCACGCATCATTTCTGGCTCAACAAGACAGGAACACATTTACACGTTTCTCAAAGACCTACACTGGCTTCCAATCAGCTCACGCATTAAATACAAAACAATAATAAACATATTCAAAATCAAACACCACATTTCAGCCAACAGCCTGCACACCCTCATTCAGCCAGACACCAGCACCCGCCCGAGAAGACAAGGAACCTCCAACAGAGTCAACACACCGAGGGACTTCAGAAAAACACGAAAAGACACCACAGAGAGAGCCCTCTCCCTGGCAGCCCCAACCATTTGGAACTCCCTCCCAGACGAGCTGAGAGCGACAACAGACCTCAAGGACTTCCGCAAACAGCTGAAGACAGCTCTGTTCATAGAACATTATGGACACGTCACTTAATCAACAAGGTCTGTTCAACAAAGACCCCCCCCCTGACGAAAGATTGTATATCGGCACAGGATTTATCCCATGACCTATCTGAATAGTACCTAGTATTATAGAAACATGCTGTATCATAGCGCACCCTGTACATAGCCCCCCTAATCTAGAACACACCCCCCACACGCACACCACCCCCCCTGCACTCCCTGCATGAACCCCCCCCCCCGCACCCCACTTCCCCATCACTGCATGAACCCCCCTCCACATCTTCTGATTGTTTTGTTGTGACACCGCCTTGATTTTTATGATAAGACGGTCTAGAAATACTGTTAAATAAAATAAATAAATAAATAAATTTTCACAGGCGTTTTCCATAAAACAGTAAAGTTTGTGAGGGATAAAACAATAGCTACATTATGATTACCATACTAAAGAATGAGTGAAAACAGAGTTTCCTAAAACATTATATCCTGCTGTTAATTAAGACTCTCATATAATCACCATTAGACACCTTTACAAACTGATGCCACCAGTGTGCTTTACAGCAGGTACATGATTATGAGAAACATCTGGAGGGGACCTGTGAAGCCTCAAAAACTAGTATCAGAACATCTTTACACACATATGTTAGTACAGCAAACTACAAGAGAATCTCTAAAATACACAATCCCTATGATACAACAGAAAGGGGAAATTTTACATATCTGATCATTTTCTTTCCTTGAATCCTGCTTTTTTAAAATTATTTAATTATTTTTTAAGTGCCTTCAAGCCAATGCTGACTCCTGGGTTTTCTTGGCAAGGTATGACTGGAAGTAAAATTGCCAGGCCTGTTCTTCCAAGGCAATGAAGAGTAAAGTGTCTTGCGGCCACAAGGAGTGCCAGTGGGAATCGAGCCCAGATTTCCTGGGTAGTAGGCTGTTACTCTAACCGGTAGGCTACTCCTGCTAGACCAGTCCGAACAGTTGTGTTATGCTCTCCAGCCAGCAGGTGTAGGCAAACTAGAGCAACTTTCATGTTGTCATCACTAATATAACAACTTGGGCAGCACAGAGAAGCCAGTATGATACTTCCCAAGCAGAAGCAAACTGAAAAACTCAGAAAAAAATGATAAGTATTAACCAACAACCATAACGTTGAACAAAATGTTTGTTCTCTTACCATAATTGACTGTGTGCACATACTGACAACTCAGCCAAGAGGAAGCAGGACTCCCAAACCTATAGAAATAGTTTTCCAGAGCAGGTTCTAGATTGGCCTAGCAGGATTCCAGGAAGAAAATCATCAGGTATGTAGATTTCTCCTTTCTTATTCTAGTAGACCAGTCCAGACAAGTGGAATGTACCCAAGCAGTCAGGACCCAGGATGGGAGGAATATGACATTTTGGGCAAAATTGCATTGTCAAAAGCACCATCTCCCACATGCAATCTGTAGTGTTTCACGAAAGTGCTCAAAGATGACCAAGTGTCCACCTGAGAGATGTCCTCCAGGGATACCAAAACAGGCTCTGCCCAAGAGGCTGCCTGTGCCATAATGCAGGGAGCTCCAATTCCCTCTGGTACGCGTTTCACACACAGAAGATAGGCTGAAACAGTAACGTCTTAATCCAGCGGGCAATGAAAGACTTGGCCGCAGCTTGTCCTTTCCTCGTTCCACTGAAAAGAACAGATGGTACGACTGACAGAAGGAAGTATTCACCTCCAGATAGAGTACCAAAACACCCTTCTCATGTCCAATAGACACAGTGAAGGGTCCGTCCGAAGGTCCTCTTTCAAGGAGGAGGGTAGGATCACCAACAAATTAAGAACATGAGAAATTCCATACTGGGTCAGACCAAGGTCCATCTAGCCCAGTATTCTGTCTCCAACAGTAGCCAATACAGGTCACAACTACCTGGCAGGTTCCACAATGCTTGTCCCGAGGCAAGCAATGGATTTCCTGGGTCCTCTTTAATAATGGTTTATGAACCTTTCTTCCAGGAATGTCCAAACCTTTTTTAAACCCAACCACACCAACAGCTTTTGCTACATCCTCCAGTAACGAATTCCAAAGTTTGATTTACCTGTTGAGTGAAAAAATATTTTCTCTTACTAGTCATAAATAGGTTACATTGTAGCTTCATTGCATGTCCCCTACTCTTTTTACTTTTTGATGGCATAAACAACCGATCTACGTTTACCGGTTCCATTCCATTCTTTAAATTTATAGACCTCTATCATATATCCCCCTCAGTCGTCTCTTTTCCAAGTTGAAAAACCCTAACCTTTTTAAGCCTTTCCTCATAGGGGTGTCCCTTTAATCCCCTTTGCCATTTTGGTGGCTCTTCTCTGTACCTTTACTAATTCTGCTATATCTTTTTTAAGATATGGCGACCAGAACTGCACACAATATTCAAAGTGCGGTCGCACCATGGAACAAGACAGAGGCATTATAATTCAAAGTAAGAAACAACCTGTCAGCAGGAGCTCTTCTTGAACTCAAATGTACAAACTCCAGCAACAGACCTAAGAGACACCATACAGATCGCCAGCTCTTATACTAAAGCGAAGAACTCCACCACAAAGAGAGCCCTCTCCTTAGCTGCTCCCACGATCTAGAACACCCTGCCTGAAAAAATTAGAACAAAAGACTTAAGGACTTCCAAAAACTTCTCTTCTCTTCACCGATCACTTCAAAGACAATAACTAACCCTTCCATCTTACTCTCAAATCCACAGATAACCCCATTTATGTTGCTATGTATATAGGTTCTGCCTCCGGGCACCTCCCACATGCCACCCTTACCTAAATTTAACAATGTGTTCTCTGTAATATGTTGATTCTATGTAAACCACTTTGATTGTATGACAAAGCGGTATAAAAATCCCAGTAAATAAATTATAATATCCTTTGTTTTATTCTCCATTCCTTTCTTTATGATTCCTAGCAGTCTATTTGCTTTCTTTGCCGCCACCGCACACTGGGTGAGGGTTTCAACATGTTATCCACGATGACGCCTAAATCTTTTTCCTGGGTGGTGGTTCCTAATATGGAACCTTGCATCATGTAACCATAGTTTGGGTTGTTCTTTCCTAGATGCATAATTCTGCACTTGGCCACATACAATTTAATCTGCCATTTGGACATCCAGTCTTCCAAATTTATCAAGGTCCTCTTGCAATTTTTCACAATCCTCTTGTGTTTTAACAACTTTGAATAATTTTGTCTCATCTCCAAATTTTATCACCTCACTCATTATTCCTATTTCCAGGCCATTTATGAATATGTTAAAAAAAGCAGCAGGCCAAGCACAGATCCCTGGAGTACTCCACTATTCACCTTTCTCCATTGAGAAAATTGGCCATTTAGCCCTACTCTCTGCTTTCTATCTTTTAACCAGTTCCTGATCCACAACAGTGCACTGCCTCCAATCCCATGTCTTTAATTTGGCCAAAGAGTCTCTCATGAAGGACCTTGTCAAATGCTTTCAGAAAATCCAGATACACTACATCAATCAGCTTACCTTGGTCTGTTTATTCACAACTTCAAAAAAATATATAAACAGATTAAGACAAAACTTTCCTTGGTAAAAGGTGAAAGGAAGACAGTGGCCTTGGAAGAAAGAATAAAACCACCCTAAGAGATAGATGCTCCCTATAGGGCATCTTGGCAGGCTTTTCTGGTTAAGGCCTATAGCTCCAACACCTGCCTGACAGATGCAGTAGTCACCAGGATACCACCTTCAGAGTTGAATCCTTGAGAGGCTTTCTGAAGGAGCTCAAAGGGGATCCTCTTCATGCCTTCAACACCATAGAAAGACTCCACTGAGAGACAAATGGTCTTATGGGTGGATGAATATGCTTCACTCCCTTGAGAAAACGAGACACATCAGGATGTGTTGCCAAGGCCATTCCTTGAACACACCCATGGTAGCACATGAGGGCCACCACCTGAACCTTCAGAGAGTTCAGAGCCAACTTCTGATCCACACCAGACTGTAAGAAGGATAAAACAGAGATTATGCCCGCTTTCCTGGCATCCAGAGCCTGTGTGGAAAACTACTTCTCAAAACTCTCCAAACTCTTATATAAGCCAAGGAAGTAGAGGTCCTCTGGATCTTGATGATGACATCGACTACTGCTTCCGAGTAGCCCTTCATCCTGCGTTTCTCAAGGACCAGGCCATAAGTTCTCGTGCAGATAGGGGAGTCAATGCACCCATACCTGGATGACCTGATTCAGTCCAACTCCATGAAGAGGATCCTCAAGGATCAGGGGGTCTTCCCACAGAAGACCTTTCTCCCAAAGGAGACCACTAATTTGATCTCTTGAGCCTGCGTTCCCCATTACAAGGCCTGCACAGAATGACCAAGCGCAGGTAAGATCAAATTCTATGCAATAGATGACTCATCATGGCCACAAGAGGGGCTTCAATATGTCTTTCCCCCATGGTCAACTCCTGAAACAGGGCATCCAAGCCTGCCACCCAAGGATCCTTCCTGTGACTTAAAACGTTCACCACTATGGTATTCACTTGGATGGCCATCAGGTCAAACACTGGCAGGCCTCACCTCCTCACTATAAGATCAAACGTAAGAAGACTTAGCTTCCGCTCACCAGGATCCATTGTGTTCTGACTCCACTATGTGAGCTGCTGACAGAGCAACCTGCTGATCCTTCACCCAAACAACAGATCTTCACCACCTCAGAGACCACTGTGGCACGGCAAGTGCCATCTTGCTTAACAATGCAAGCATTGTCTGAAAACACACTGATACCTTTGTCATCTGGGAAAGAACAAATCCTCTCAGGAGTCAACCAGATCACTCTGGCTTCCAGACTACGAGTTTTGATCAACCAGGAGGCTTCGGGGGGGGGGGGGGGGGGGAATGAATGTCTCTGAACAAATTGACTCAGAGATTGTATTCCCCAGCCCCACAGGTTAGCATCCATGGTGACTATTAGCCAATCCGGTGCCTCCAGAGGTATCCCATCTATCAGATGGTGGGTTTAAACACCACACTAAATGCTTCTTGATCTTTTGGGATTGAGGAAGGTGCTGCAAAAAGGTGACCCTGTAGAGATGCATGTATGCCCTAGCCCAAGATACCAGCTCCAGAGTCAATCCCATGGATCCCAGGAGTTGCAGGTAAACCCATGCCCTAGGATCTGCCTTATAGCAAAGCTTCTTCAGCTGCCACAGCAACTTGTCCACCCTCTCCGAGGTGAGAAAAACTCAAGGAAGTGCTGAAGCAAGCCCTGAGGTACTCCAAGTCCTGAGGGGGGAGAGAAGGGAGGAGGCTGCTCTTAAGATAACTGATCACCAAACCCAGCTTTTCCAGCCATCAACATATCTTTTTGGACCAAATCGGCTAGTCATCCAGGTATGGGTGCATTTGGCTCCCCTATCTGCACGAGAACAATGCCACCGGCACCATTATAAATGTCAAGAAGGTATGAGGCACTGCGGTCAGTCCAAAGGGCAGGTCTGAAACTGGAAATGGCAGCCCAGGACACAAAAGTAGAGAAACCACTGATGCTGTTTCTGGAGGGTAATATGGAAGTACATCTCCGAAGAGACCAAGAAGGTAAAAAACTCCCCTTGCCAGATCAATGCAACGACCGACCAAAGGGTCTCCATGAAGAAGTTGGACACTCATAGCTTGGCACTGACTGCCTTCGGGTCCAAAATGGGTCAGAAGGACCCTCCCTTTTTGAGCACCACAAAGTAAATGGGATACTGTCCTAACCTTGCTCTGAGGAGAGCACGAGTACAACAACCTACAACTGCAGGAGGCACCAGAGTATCCACTACAGCCACCCTCTTAGCTAAGAGACTCTACAAAGGCATCCCACTCTGAAAAAAAATCAATGCATATCTCTTTTCTAAGGCCTTGAGGATTCAATGGTTTGAAGCGATATAGGTCCATTCTGAGTGAAACAGATGGCGCGAAGCATGACCAGAAGAGTGTTGCCAGATCTCACCGAGAGGGCTTATGGGCTCCTGTGAGAGGATGCAGAGTTGCAAGAATGCTAAGATCCATGCACAAGATGACCCTTCTTGGGTTTAGACCCCTAAAACGAATAGGCCACACTCAAACACTTTCTAGCCTTAGGCTACCCCCAGATTCGCTGCTGAGCCTGCTGCAAGACACCCGGGGTGCATCTGTGGGTGAGTTTCTACAAGTCCTCCCAAAAGAGCAAATCTACCTTTAAAGGGAAACTTGTTCAGTCACAACTTGGAGATAGCATTTGCCAACTAATTCTAGAGCCAAAACTACTTTTGGAACACTACAACTGCCACCATCGATTTAGAGGAAATTCTGATCAAGTTGTACAGAACATCCGCCACAAACGATGCTCCAGACTCTACCCTAGCAACCTCTGGGCTGTCTGGCAACTGCTAGATCTAGCATAAGAGAGCTTGACCCACCATGCCCACAGATAAGTGCCACTCGAGTGCCCAAGGCTGAAGTCATAGAAGCATTCTTAAGGAAGGCTTCTGCCTTCCTATCATGAGTCTCCTTTTGGAAGGTGCCACCTTCCACCAGAAGGTTGTGCGCTTCATCATTACCACAACCAGCGCATCCACCTTAGGGAACCCAAAATGTCGTTCCCTTGTGGCAGAGAACAGAGCTGTGTCGGGACCTTAGGGTCCCTCAGTCGCAGCTATGGTTTCCCTCACTGAGAAATCACAAGTTAATGCAAGGTCTCAGGGAGAGGTAAGATGACCAGAAGGATGCCAGTCCTCCAGGATAGGGTCCACTTGTGAAGCCTGCACCACAGCAGGCTCCAAAATAAGCAAGACAGTCATAAGGGTGGAAAGAACCTCCTTGTGAAAGAGAGATCACCAATGGATCATCCTCCTCCATCAGGGGAAGTTCTGCTTTCTCCACCGACTCAATCGTTGGAAAAAGGGCATCCTTCTCTTCATTTCAGACTCTCCCTCATATGGGACAGGGTTGGGAACCCAAGAAGAATGGAGAGGTGAAAAGGAAAGAGCGGGAGCACTTAATTCCCCTGCTGCCAGCAGGAGAGATGCCCGAGGACCCCCAAAACCCCACTGGGAAGGTCATATGCTGCGAAGCAGCTAACAAAGACTGAACAGCCCATGATCTTTTTCAGGAGCTACTGCTCAAAAGCTGGCCAAGAATGAGGCCTAGGGCCCCAGAGGGCCCTCAGGGGTCTGGTGACTTGAGCCTACAGCCTCCTCACTATGTTCCTCCTCCACAGGAACCATGCAGCTATCCCCACCAATGGGAAAATCGCGAGACACATGGCAATAACCGCAAAACTGGCACTGGGCTCCGGGGCTCATGGCAAGGTGTCCCAAAAATCACTGAAGAAAAATTCCTTACAATGTTTCCTTCACACTAGGGGCAAAAGGGCCAGCCACAGAACTCTCCTGATGGGAGCCGCAAGAAGCACAGTGCCATGCACTTGGCATCTAGGTAGAGTTCAGTGCAGTCAAAGACAAAAAAGGGAAAAAAATCACAACAGAAAAAAAACAAAAAAAAACCCATGACAAAAAAGAAACCACTAATCCAAAAGGGAATCCCAGCATCTGTCAGGCCAGCCTGCAAACCGGAAAAGGGCTGCTCCAGTCACCCCTGCAGGCCTGGGAAGACCCAAATGCATCAAGAGCTTTTTCTTTTTTGGGGGGGGGGGAGGGGAGGGTCTTTTGTTGTTTTTAAAGTTGCCTTAATTCAAGCAGCAAGAGAGCCAATCAAAAAGACAGTGTTAGAAAAAATAAACAAAAAAAAATTAAAGGAACAACATGCAGATGCAGGACAGTGAGAAAGGTATCCCTTTCCAAACCCTCACAGGGACCCCCTTTCGCCTTCTACTGTCCACAAATGCTGGAATCTATGGTTAACCACACTGGACACGAGGCTGCTGTTGGCTCGAGGAGACAAGGATATACCTAAACTCCTAACAAAACATCAAGCTTACAGGTCTCAATCTCTCAGGTCACAAAACCAGGACAAGGGGAGACAGACTCTGCACTGCTGCATCAGTCCACACGCAGCTTGCCACCTGCTAGAGGAAGACAATACTAGTTTCTCTCAATGTTGCATCAGGGTACATACTAGTGATATCATCACTGAAAGTTGCTCTAGTCTGCTTCTACCTGCTGGCTGGGGAGCATAACCCATTCATCTGGACTGATCTAGCAAAACGATAAGGAAACTCAATATTCTTATACAGTACATGCATAAAATTTGAGTTCCAGTCTGTACAAAACATATCCTGTACTGACCTGAGCTTATAATCAGAAAGAGTAGGGTCCATAATTAACAGCATTCTATTTCCAACAAAGGTTTCCATGCATATCATTACTGAATAATGGAGCCAGGGAAGAGGACAAAGGAGTGGGGCTTTATGTATAGTTATAGCAACATAGAAACATGACAGCAGAAAAAGACCACATGGTCTAGTCTCCCCTTCCACACTGAATACTACAACAGTCCTCTCTTTTCCCTTAGAGATCTGTGTTTGTCCCATGCTTTTTTGAAGTCAGATACAGTCGTCCCTCGCCACTTCGCGCTTCGACTTTCGCGGCTTCACTATCGTGTTTTTTTTCAAATACATGTATATTCATTAAAACGTTGATTGAGACAGTGAAAATGATACAGTTCGGTTGTCTGAGTCAATTATACACCCCTGTATTACAATTAAAATTACTGTACATATGGACTGTAGGCCTTTATCTAAGCCCCACGATGTCTCCTAAACATGCTGCTTCTTCTAAGCCTTCTGACGACGAAACTAAGCGCCGGACGAAGATTGTTACCATCCAGAAGGTAAAACTCTTGGCTGTAAATAAAGAATCCTACTTCGCGGAAATTCACTTATCGCAGTAGAGTCTGGAACGGATTAACCGCGATAAATGAGGGACGACTGTACTGTCGTCATCTCTACCGCCTCTACTGGGAAACTATTCCATGCATCTACCACTCTTTCCATAAAGAAATATTTCCGCATATTACTCCTGAGTCTATCCTCTTTCACCCTCATCTTATGTCCCCTCATAGCAGAGCTTGCTTTCAATCGAAAGAGGCTCTCCTGTGCATTTATGCCATGGAGATATTTAAACATCTCTATCATATCTCCTCTATCCCGCCTTTCCTCTAAAGTATACATATTAAGATCCTTAAGTCTGTCCTGATATGTTTTATAACAAAGACCACTAATCATTTTAGTAGCCATCCTCTGCACCGTCTACTCCAGAACTGCACACAATCCTCCAAAATGAGATCGCACTATCACCTCCTTTTTTCTGCTGGTCATTCCTCTCCCTATGTACCCAAGCATCCTTCTAGCTTTCGCCATCGCCTTTTCTACCTGTTTTGCTACTTTAAGATCATCAGACACAATCACGCCCAGGTCCCACAAGATCTATTCAAACTGCACATCAAATTCAAGGTTCTATTACTTACACACTGTGCCTTCGACTCTGGTTTACCAGCCTATCTTCACTCATATCTCACCCCCTATTGCCCAACATGTGCCCTCTGACTATTTGGTTATTCCAACAAAAGGTACTACGTTTAGAAACCTATCATGTTTCATGGTCCCTTATTTATGGAATTCACTACCCATTGAACTTCATTTAAAATCATCCCACACAAAGGGATATGTTTACTAAATGGCGCTAACGTTGCAGCTGTGACGTTATCGCACAATAATGGCGCATTACCGTGCGAGAATGTCACGTATCGCGCGAGAACGTTTCCTGCGGCATTAAGGTGTGCAGAGGGTGGAGTACGTCTCCCCAGAGGGTGGAGTAAGGCTCCCTAGGGGCGGAGATAAAGGGTCAATGGGCAGAGAGTGGGCGGGGAGAGGCCCCATGCACACTAACGCCGTGAAATGAAGGTCTGAAAATTAGCGCCAGTGAAAACCTCACGCTAGAGCAGGGGTTCTCAACCCTGTCCTCGGGACCCACCTAGCCAGTCGGGTTTTCAGGATAACCACAATGAATATGCATGGAAGAGATTTGCATATAATGGGGGGAGAGAGAGAGACCATTTCAGTCAGCAATGTGCAGCAAAGGCAGGGAAACCAAGAAAAGTGATAGTAGTGATACATGTGCAGCAACATCATAGTGCCCAAGTATGAGAGGGCACTACGGTGAGGCTGCAAATGGGGTACAGGGGGCTGCAGGCAGGACATGCAGTGTGGCAGCTGAGGCACAGGGTGGGCTAGGCAGATGCCTAGGTGACACATAGGAATGTGGAAGCGGAAAACCAGCAGGACAGCAACTGACCAAGGGCTAACATGGCCATGAGTGTGTGTCCCACAGTGTCCCAGGGGATAGTACCCAGCAAGTACCCCAAAAGGGCACATAACATTGGCAGGCTGTGCCGGGGGGGGGGGAAGCATTGATGTCTATGCAGACACCCCTACCCCCTATCACGCACCATAGGCAACTTCCTACCGGCATACTGGATGGCCTGGGACTGCGCACCACCAGAAGAAGGGCATGTCAGCATGGTGGCGGAAGGGTGCTGGTGGCGGAGGGGGCAGTGGCATCTGCCCACAGCAGACCACAGCCAAGCCCCGTTTAGGTGGGTGCTGTCCACTACAACAGACAAGGTCTGTCTGACGAACAGTCATGGTATCCCCAGGGAATGATCTGTCCCTGTGGCAATAGTTTGGTGCAGTACACACAGCCAGTGTGTTCAGGGGCAGAAGGTCACAAGTTCAAGTCCCAGCTGTGGCTCCTGCCAACCTTGTCCCCATATTTTACCCAGTACTAAACCGTGGTAATAAAGACTGAACCTTTATTGCAGATAAAATAAACATGCCTGAAACGCCTATATTTTACCCTACAGAGCACAGACACCATAAACATGTGCAATACCTAGAGCAGAGTTTCCTAACTGCAGTCCTGGAGGGCCAAACACCATTCGGGTGTCATGCTGTCCCTAATAAATATGCCTGTGCTACATTTGTATGCACTGCCCCCATTGTATGCAAATATCTCTCATGCATATTCAGGTTTTCATGTTGCCCCTAATGAATATGCATGAGAGATATTTGCATACAATGGGGCGGTGCATACAAATGCAGCACAGGCATATTTATTAGGGACAGCATGACACCTGTATAGTGTTTGGCCCACCAGGACCAGAGTTGGGAACCTCTGCCCTAGAGCAGTGGCCAACAGGGGCACAAACACCCACACCCACAGGCTCCACTATCCAAAGCCTCATGGAGAGTCAGGCTGTTGGGCCCTGCGCGCAGCAGCATCTCCCAATACTGGCACCTGCATACCTTAGCAATGCCACCCTAAATTTGGGAACATGTTACACATATATCAAAAGGTTGCTATGATTAATGGCAGATAACAAATCCTAAGTTAAACACAATTTGTTGACAGAGCTGCATCATAGCAACCTTTCTGATATCTGTGGAGTGTGTTTCAGTTTTGGTTTCTGACAGTGTTTACCACCCGGGGAGTGACCCTAACAGTATTGCGTACCATAGCCATGCCTGCACTGTGCCCAGGACTGGTGTGGTGGCCAGGGCTGCCAAAAACCTCTATATTTGCACAATACTGGCATAGGTGTGGGAGTGTGTGTATGTCTATCCAGTGTGTTGTGGCTGCCTACACCTTACTGAGCCCACACTGCTTGCACTGTTTCCAGTGTTAGCCTGCCAATGTACATAATGAGGAGCAAGGTACTGTGAGTATGGCCCGGACAGGGTGGCCTGAGCATGATGCATCTGCACAGGGCATAGGGCCATGGCTGGGACATTGTAGTGCCTGACCACCACCTGCACGGACAGGGTGGCCACAGTATGTCATGCTGGGAGGTCACTCTCACCCTGACTGAGCAGTGACCACGGCATGGCTAGGTTCCCCCATAGTGCTATACAGTATTTCTCTCAAGTGATATTTATGGGTTCCCTTTTCTGTGGCCCAATCACTGACATACCTGCATGGTGTGTGTGCTCACATCCAATTTTTGGGTGCACACAGTTCCTCCAGGAACATGCACTATGTACTAGCTAGAAGACTGTCTGCAGTTAGTATGTGTATGGCTGGAACACCTTGCAGGGTGCAGCGGGTGGAGACCGACTGTGCCCTCTGCTGGTGAATGTCAGATAGTGGTGGGGGCAGCTGAGCTTTTCCAGCATTCTGCCTGTCTGCCATTGCCTTATGTGATGCGTACAGATCTGCACTGACTGCACTGTAGGGTGCCTGTTCCCCAGCAGGACTGGGGTTGATGGTCCCCTCTACTGCCACCATTGCAGAGATATAGAATGTGGATCTGTTGGTGGGAGATCCTGTCCCTCACCCTGAGCCACAGAGGGTGGGTTGGGTGGTGCTACATAATCTGCTTTTGGGTCCAAACACCCCCCTTCACTTATAACATGTGACCATGGCACCCACACAGGATATGCACTATTCTGGGTGCATCATAGTCCACAAGGGCTAGACGTGACTGGGAAATACAGATGGGCACAGGTGTATCCTAGGTGTGCCTGCAAGGACTACCTATCACACACTAGCACTGATGGGGACCTGCAGCATAGCCTATCTCAGCCAAGCCAGGTGCTGCGGACCTGGTGCTGGGCGCCCCACCTCACCCTCAGGGTGAGCACAGGACCCGCACAATGTCACGGTCTGTAGCTACTCTGTGCCAGTAACACACACGGTCAGTTCCCCCTACCGGACCGAGGTGCTGTGGGAGTACATACCCCATCTCGTGATCAGCTGTAGACTGCTGTTGATCCCACAGTGGCATTATTTAATAAGGCTGTCTGAGTCTTTTCCTTTGAATTTATGTTGAAATCTTTTTATTCAACCAACAGTAAACAACAGAAACAACTCCATAGTAAAAATCACGTTACAGTAAGACAGAGTACAAAATGCAAAAATCCTCAAAACAGATCAGAAGTTCCCACATGTAAGTGTAAGGAGCACCAGAATTTCAAAAATGCAAAGATACAACTGTAAGAGACCCCCCCTCCCCAAACCCTCACCCCCATCCCCCCAAACCCCGGATCACCCAATATACTGCTCCAAACAGGTCCAGCCGAGTAGTATGGTATAAATGGGAACATGCGTAGACCCAGGGTGAACTCTTCTCCCGAGCCCAGCATCAGCAGTTGATCGGCCACTCTGCCAACTGATTCCCATTGTTTCCCCAAGCTCCCTCCCTATCCCCCACCCCCCGTCTCGCCACACAACAAGGTTTGCATCAACCCCAGGGGCTAGCAGGCCTTCCCCAAAAAAGGAAAGGGAAAGGAGAGCTGACCCCAAGCTTTCAGTGTCCCCTCAAGATTCGACTACGGGCCCTCCAAGGTAGCAAATTCAAATGAGGACCCCAGGCCTCCAGGAACCGCTTCCAGCCCCTTGCTCTCCCACATGCATGCATCTTTTCCATAAGCAAAATCATATGTAGCTGTACCCTCCAAGCACCATACGTGGGGCCCCGAACATCCAACCATTGCTGTAACACAGTCATACGAGCAGTGACCAAGACTAGCCATAACCAACGCAGGCCTACTTGACCCAAGTTACCCCCCACTCATCCTCCCAAAGATCTAATACAATATTCTTAGCATTCAAAAAGATAGGCTGCTGCAGACAGGTGGTCAAGTACATCGATACCTGACTCCAAAAAACCTGAACTCGCATGCAACGCCAAAGCATATGCCCCAATGTGGCCCTAGGTTCACCACATCGCGGACAACAATGACTGTCCCCCACACCCGCACGCTACGCCCGAAGAGGGGCAAAGTATAGTCGACGCAGTATCTTATACTGGGTATCTCTATGAAGCACCAGCACGCTTAAGGACGGAATAGCATTCAAACCCCCAACTAGCTCCTCACCACTAATCTCTACACCAAGATCCAGGGCCCAAGCCACCGCCAATTCATCCACAGCGATGGGCAAAGCCCCATCCCATAACATTTTGTATAGCCCAGACACACGCGCCCCAGACTCGCCCCCTAGAAGCACCAGCTCAATTGTCGAGCATACCTCTCCCCGCAGTGCCTCCGCAGGGACTCCACGAACATAACTCCGGAGCTGCGCGTATTGAAAAATAGCCTTATTCTCTAAGGGATATTGTTGACAGAGCACAGAAAAATCAATCACCACCCCGTCTAAAGTCAACACATGCTCCAGATTTACTATGCCCAACTCCTCCCACACAGCAAAATAGGACCGTCCCAAGCCCGGCGCAAACTCGGCATTCCCCCTGATGGGAAGGTAAGGTGTGTGATTGGCCGAGATCTGATGACCTGAGCAAAAGTATCTCCATGCTTTCCGCAGAGGATCCAATATGATCCCCCGAAATTCACCAGGCAGCCCCTGAACGTTTTTAGCATGCAAAAGGTATCGCAGATGTAACGGATGCCCCGCAGCCCTGAGCATCCCCAATGGGGAGCAGTCCTCCAGATCCCATATCCAGTCCCGAACCCACCTCAGTAAACAAGCCAGATTATATTTCTGTATATCCGGGAAACCTACACCGCCCAACGCCCAAGGTTACCGGAGAATCTCCTGGCGCACCTGCGGTCTACGGCCACGCCAAAGAAACCGGTTGAATAGACGCGTCAACTGACGAAGATCCGAACACTTTAAATACAACGGGAGGATCTGAAGCGGATATAATATTTTGGGGAAGATGGCCATCTTGCATAAGGCTACCCGACCCCCTAGTGAGAGCGGCAGGTCACGCCATTTACCAACGCTGACCGCTACTGCACTAAGTATTTTGGGAACATTAAGATGATATAGATCCCCCAATTTCGCCGGCAAGTAGATGCCCAGATATTTAAAGTACCCTACTGCCCACTTCAAAGGGAAGTCTCCCTGCCAACTCGACTGTCCCTCAGGCCCCACTAGCAGTGCCTCCGATTTGTCGAGATTAATTCTAAATCCAGAGGGCATCCCATATTCCCGAATGAGCTGCAACAATCTAGGCAATCCAGTATAAGGGTCCCCCAAATGTACCAACAAATCGTCGGCAAAAGCTGCCACACGGAACTCCTCCCGCCCACACCGAATGCCACAGAATTGAGATGAGGCCCGAATCTGGATCAGGAGGGGTTCCAGCGTCAGAACAAATAGGAGTGGGGACAGCGGGCAACCCTGCCGAGTACCCTTTTGGATACTAACGTCAGCGGACATAACCCCATTTACCATAACAGCCCCAATGGGATCTGCATATAGCAGTCGAACCACATCCACAAAGAAGCCCGCGAACCCCATCGCCGCTAGCGCTTGATACATGAAATCCCAATTTACTCGATCAAACGCTTTTTCAGCATCGAAGCTGATAAGTAGAGATTGGTCCCCTGCCCGCCGTCCCGCATGGATAGATAGCAAAATACGTTGTAAACTATACGCCGCATGGTGCCCCCGTACAAAGCCCACCTGATCTCGATGAATCAGAGTCGGCAAATATTGTGCTAGCCGATCAGCCATGATTTTAGCGAGGAGCTTAATATCAACGTTAAGGAGCGAGATGGGACGATACGAGCCCGGTAAGAGTGGGTCCCTCCCCGGTTTGGGCAAAATAGTGACCAGGGCCTTATTGGCCTCGAATGGGAACCCGCCCCTCTGCACCAGTTCCTCGAAGTACCCCACCAGTGGAGCCACAAGGGCATCTCCCAGGACCTTATAGAATTCACTACGGTATCCATCAACCCCAGGCGCCCGGCCATTCTTCAGATTCTTGATCCCAACCTGGACCTCCCGTCCCGTAATGGGCTGGTTAAGGACCTCTAAATGCTCCGCACTAAGCCGTGGCAGGGTACAGCCGTCAAGAAAATTACGGCCCTCTTGATCCTTATCCCCGTCACTCGCATAGAGCAGCCGGAAAAAATCAGTGAAAACATTCTCAATATCCACCGCTTCCCGTCGGATAGTCCCATCAGCATGCCGAATAGCCCCAATGTGCCTAGAGCCCCCTGCGGGCCTCATCAGAGAAGACATCAACTTCCCAGCCTTGTTCCCATGCTGATACATCTTAAACCTATAATACAACATAGACTTTTGGGCCCTCCGATGGAGGAGCATTTCCAGTTCAGTCTGAAGCTCCCGCAGCTTACGTTGAGTGGATGCCGTTCTACATCCAGCCACCACCCTTCTCGCTTTGCCCAAATCCCGTTCCAACAAAAGAATTCTCTGGTTCAAGCGCTTCCGACGGAGACTATAGTAGCTAATGATTTCCCCGCGCATGACGGCCTTGCCCGCTTCCCAAAGGAGGGTGGGAGATATTTCGGGCTGGGCATTAAAGGCCAAGTACTCTTTCCAGCGGTCTCGTAAATGCGCTTCAAAGTGCACATCCCCGCAAAGATCCAGGGGATATCTCCACAGCCGGCTCCTAGAGGGACTACTACCAAGCAATTCCAAGATTACCATCGCGTGATCCGAGAGAATGGAAGACCCAATCTCTGCCTTCGAGGCAGAACTGAAGAGTGAGTCCGAAATCAAAAAATAATCGATGCGTGACCATGTTCCGTGGGCCCTAGACATATGAGTATAATCCCGGTCGCCAGGGTGCAAGAGTCTTCAAATATCCAAAAGCTTATGCGCTTCGCAGATCCCCCACAGGCGCCTATGGCCCCGCTTACTCCCACTTACCGCCGCACCCGAACGGTCCATACCGATATCCAATACTTCATTGAAATCTCCACCCAATATGACCTGATACCCACTGGTGTCCGCCAGAACACGCGTAATAGCCTGATAGAAATGGGCCTCATACCCATTAGGCCCATACAGCGAGCACAGGGCAACTTTCCTACCTTCTAGCAACCCCCATACACAAACATATCTACCTTCCGCATCAGAGACCACACGCTCCTCCTTCCAGGCAACCGAATTGACAATTAGTATGACCACCCCCTGTTTCTTTCCAACAGCTGGAGCCCCATATACATGAGCTATATGGCCTTTGCCCAACTTTGCATGCTCCGCTGCCGTCTGGTGAGTTTCCTGCAACATTATAACACTAAGCCGCTGACGTTTTAGGTGCTGAAGCACTTTATAGCGCTTCACCGGAGAACCCAGACCACAAACATTCCAAGATGCTACCCGAAGGCCACTACTCATGATTCATGTGATAACGAGCATTCCATAGAACAAAAATCCACAACTCCGCATGATGGAGACCCCCCCAGCCAAGGGCCCCCCTCCACACCAGCATCCAATCACCCCAAATCGTCCAAGCCGACAGACAAGAACACTGACTACCATTCGTCCTCTCAAGCAAACCCATCCAGCAACAATCATTCCTAACCCCCCCTACCCCCCCCACCCGCCCCACTCCCAGTCTAAAACCCCTGCTACCCCACCCCACCCCACCCCCGCCTACCCTCTCGTGTCCTCCCCCCCCCAGACAAACCAACATCCCTACCCTCCATCCTCCGCCAGACTACCTCCTCTGGCCCCACCGTGACTCCCTGGACATGTAGAGCCCCCCTGCCCCCCCCCCCGCCACACACCCGCTCTTTACCCAGTATCCCTAGTCCACCAACCTAGTAAGTCTTCGGAGCGTCCCCAACCCCATGCTAAAACTCAGATAAACCCCCTCCCTAAATTAAGCAACAAATAAATAACTAGCCCCCCCCCAGACAGCATGACCCCAAAGCCTCCACACTGGGCCCCTCCGCAAAATGTATCCCAACAAGAAGGGTACCAGTAATAGGAAGAGGGGCAACCCCAGCCATCAGGGGCGTACAAGTCTACAGCTCTGGTTCCGCAAACGCCCCACCCAGACCACTGATCATCTCTCCTACGGCCAGAACTGAGCGAGATGGCAAGTGCCAAGAAACCACACCCAGTCTAGGGACTCCAGCGTTCCAGAGGGGAGAAGAACTAACCCCTTCTAAGTGCCAAAGGGTCCAAGGTCCAAACTAAAACTTGAAAATGGGGCCCCAGGAACCATGCCAGCGCCCCACACATTGGGCCGGCGGAGCATGGAATGAACCTCCCCTCCAGTTCTCATAAGCAGGATCCAGCACAGCCCTTAATCTCGTACAGGAAAATACCAGGCACTATAGGTTAAACACATGCTCCACCGAACTCCAAGATCAAACATGTCAATTACAGTGGAGTAAGGTGAAGCAGGGCACAGAAGGAGACAGCAGCAACAAAAGGGCAGAGGAATAAGGACAACCGGAGGAGATCCGCCAAATAAGATACTAAGGAAAAGAAAATAAGAGAAAGAAGAATAAGGAGTAAAGTAAAAGAAAATGTATAAAGCAAAATGAATGAAAATACAATACAATAAAATGAAATATAATAAAAATAAAATAATTAAATTATAATATACCCCAAGCCCGCCACCCCCCAAACCGCCACATAGGTTACAGTCCATTTATACAAAGGGAAACATCCAGACACCCCCAAAAATATAAAAGTAAATCGAAAGTTAACATAATATGATTATAAAGGATAATTGTTGTAACACATAGCACGATATCCCACAATGTAGGGGCCTCTGGGAGCCCCTGGCCAGCATGAGGGCAGATGGCACACTGGCTCTCCCCACAGGGAGAGAAGAGTCATTGCTGGCTAATTGTTCCAAAGCAGGATCTTGCGGGCACCGAAAAACAATGTCCACCAACTTATGTGCAGGGGGACCATAGGCCTATAAAGAGCGTTGCCATCGACGTTCCTCATGATTCCAGCACTCAACCCAGGCTGTTGCAGTAGTCCATCGCCTCCGTTGGAGAGGAGAACACGCGGTTGCCACCAGCACAGTTCACTCGCAGGATTGCAGGATAGGCCAAAGTGAATCGGAGGCCACGCTCGATCAGTCGGCTACAAGCCTCCCTGTAGGCCTTGCGCTTCAAAGAAACACCCGCCGAATAGTCCTGAAAAATCAGTACCTTGCAGGCATTAGCTCCGGTGCGGCGCATCTGCCGCGATGCGCGGAGAATACTGTCCTTCTGCGCCGCATTGAGAAAGCGGGCAATCACCGCTCTTGGCCGGCGATCTCCAGCCCGGTAAGGCCCCAGTCGGTGCACTCGCTCCAGTATAATCTCCCCCATATCAGCAGCCAGGGGCAAGTTAGCAGGTAGCCACTTCTCCAGGTACTGTCTAAGATCATTCTCAGGCACAGACTCCTCTATGCCAATGAACCTTAGGTTGTTACGTCTGCTCCGATTTTCCAAGTCTTCCAACTTGTCCTGCTGCTTTGCCAAGGCCTCCTCCAGCTGCTTAAGCCGTGCCTCATCCTGCACCCGCGTGTCCTCGAGGGCTCCTATGCGGCTCTCCACATGCTCCACTCAGCGAGTAAAGTCCGAGACCACCTGTGCTACTGCGGTAATCTGCGTGGCCAGGCCCCCCAGACGGTCTTCTAACGCCTCCACCACCGCCTTAGAGACCTCCGAGACCATCACCGCCGTGGCCACTGGCATCGGGTCTTCCAGAGCACCTTCCGCCATCTTGGTCTCCCCTCCTCGTGGGCGCTCGCGGCGCGGGATCTTGGTCGCCATCAGATGCTCTCCCCGATGCGGGTAGTCAGTTCAAAAGAACCCCCGTATCCAGCAAAATTGCTCCCCCACTTTAGAGCAATAAACGATTGGCCAAAGCTAGAAAAATCAATGGGGGGAGAGAGCGGGCTCCGGAGCTAAGAAGGAAGCGTCCTGCTCAGCTCACCATGCCACCAGAAGTCCTTCCTTTGAATTTAAATCAGTGCTGCCAGCAAAATGCACCCTCACAGTGCTGTAACCTTAAGGTGCCTCATAAGGCGCCCTATAGGGCACATCAGAAGGCGCCTTGGCGGACAGGGCACTTTATAATGTGCCCAATGGCGTGCCTTATAGGGCGCCTTATGCGGCACCTTATGTTATGGCACTGTGAGGGTGTTTTTGCTAGCAGCACCGATTTAACTTAAAAAAGGAAATTCCTCAGACAGCACTGATTTAGATTAAAAGGAATTGCCTCAGACAGCCTTCTTACATAACACCACTGCGGGAACGAACCCATTACCTCTGCCTCCACAGTCATTGCAGTAACCAGTAGGCTACATCTTTATAGCTTCTAACACTGCACTGGCATGAACTTAGGGTTAACGCGCGTTAACGTGCCACGGCGCCCACTATCGCACGATACAGATCCTTGCTACCTTGCCACCAGAACGCCCACTCCTTATATGGCATTTTTCACATTATCGCTGCAACTAGTGCCGGTAACATTAAGACGGTTTAGTAAACATACCCCAAAATTCAAAGAGGGGCTAAAAACTTGGTTCTTCACACAAGCCTTTAAAGAGTAAGTTGGAAGCACCTCCCGGTATTCCGTCTGCTGCCCTGTTGTACGTAGCTACAAGTTCAATTGTCCTCCGGATGAAGTTGTTATACTATTCCTCCCCCCCTTTATGGGTTTTTTTTTTCGCTTTGGCTTTTTCTGTCCAGTGTATTGTTTCTGTTTTTGTCTTTTATGTTTTTGTTTCTTATATGTTGCGGCATGTGAATTACTGGTTACTGTAAACCGCTATAATGCCTGCGCCATTGGTGGTATATAAATCTTACAAATAAATTAATCTAATTTGCAATTGCATATCTTGGCTTTGTTCAGAGAAGTCACTTCAACCAGATTAAATACAACATAATAATCAATTACCTATATTCTCCCAATGGTGTGGGCCAGTGTACCATGGTGCTCAGGGGGCTGGCAGTACAATGCAATGATTACAGTATGCACACAATATTCAAGGTGCGGTCGCATCATGGCGTGAACCTTGTGAACTTGAAAAATTCCGGTCTAAATTATCTACTATGCCATGCAACCTTAAGCAAGGCATTTAGCCTCCTTATGCCTAAATCATCATCATCATCATCATCATGCAAAGCTCCTTGGGGAAGAGATATATGTGTGTACATGAATGGAAGAAATTCATCTTCACAGGACATATAGTTAACCTATGCAACTCACTGCTATGGAGGAAATGTCAGATGCATTCAAGAAAAATAGCTAGTGTTGGATCTGTCTAACTACACAAAAAGACCAATGCAGAAAAGCACATAGGCTTTACACACAGGTCAGCAAGGTTTTAGAGCACAATTTTGTTTGTGATCAATGCAAGGACAAGTTTTGCACACAGAGTGGGGAAAAAAGCCTTAAGCAGACAGTAGCGCAAAATGCATTCAAATGATAGAAATGAACCAATTTGCTATGCAGCACAGATACAGAAAAGAACAGAAGGCTAAGTGCAATGCCAGTGTTTTAAAGCAAGGTCCGAGCAGCCATTAAATAATTTCTTGGTTTGCGGCTAGCAGCAGTGAGGAGTTTATGCCCGTTTCCTCTATATGTGAAAGGAAATTTTGCAATATTATTTAGGCAAATAGCATTCCATCATATGCACAGATATTATGTGCAAGTACCTCCAAAGTGCTGAACTGCACATGGTGCTTTGGAGAAGCATGTGCATAACATACTCACACATGATGGAGTCCTATTCTGTGCATCAATAAGGATGGAAGGATACCCCTAAGAAGAAAGACTTAAGTTAGGGTTCTCCTGCCTGGACAAGAGACAGCTGAGGAGAAAAATGATAGAGATCTATAAAATAATGAGTGGAGTGGAACAGGTAAACGTAGATTGGTTCTTTACTCCTTCAAAAAGTAGAAGTGTTAAGAGACATCCAATGAAACTACAATGTGGCACATTTAAGACTAATCTAAGAATTTTTTTTTTTTTTTACTGAACACAAAATCTGGAATTCACTGCTGGAGAATGTATTGAAAGCTGTTAGTGTAGATGGGTTTAAAAGAGGTTAGGACAAATTCCTGGAGGAAAAGTCCATAAACCATTATTAAAGTGGACTGGGGAAATGAATCCACTGCTTACCCCTGGGATAAGCAGAATGGAATCTGCCTACCTTATAGGAACTTGACAGGTACTTGCGACCTGGAATGGCAATTGTTGGAAACAGGCTACTGGGCTTTATGGACCATTGGCCTGACCCAGTATGGCATATTTTATGTTCTTATGCCATGTGCAAAAACAAAATAGTGCAAATCCATGTGTGCATGATATGCACAAGGGCATTATGTAAAAGCCGTGTGCTAATTTTTGTTTACAGCCTTGGAGAGTTAACTTTCAGCATTAGGCTTGGGTTAGAAAACCATGCACTGAGATTTAGCGCAGGCTCTAATGCAAGGTATTGGCCTCGCTGTCATGAATACCACCCCATGTTCAACGATTCCACAAATAACACGAAATTCTCTCTCTGAAGCTCCAAAAATCAGTAATTATGCAAGTGAAAATTCTTAAAACTTTCTAAGGTAAACAAAATGAATTATTCCTCCCTAGATTTTCATTTTTTTTTTGTAGTTCAACAGAAGTATGAATGCCCCCTAGTGGCCAAAGTTTAATCTAATTGCTTATAATATAATTCAAATACAACTATCTAGTCAGTATAGGTGACAAGATGAAAAATTCAGCTGGCAATATAATCATATGCAAATATGTTTTAGTAGCCCACTAACCTCAAACACTATGTTACAAATTCAAAAAAATTTCATTTTAAAACAGTTCTAATTTTAGCATATTTATATTAATGTAGAACTCTATACTTTAGCTTAAATATGTAGTAATACAGGTTTTGCCAATAAATCTACTTTTAGTTTTTCATTTAGACATGCAGTTTTCAATAAAGTTCTACAATTCAGCATTTCCCAAGACTAAACAAAATTCTGTACTAGAAAATACAGTATACAGCTGCACATCTGAATGGTGTCAATATTACTTAATTGTACTAACTAAAATTTAGAAACTAAACTTTTAAGAATATTAAATGAAGTCATTTACATATATATATCTATCTTCAGTTCCTAATAGTGATTTAAACCAAGCCGTTTATCTTATACCTGGCTGCTATATGACCTATCCAGATATACTAACCTTTTTATACACAATTGTAAATAATGATCTTATTCGTAACGGTTAATATCACTATACAAACACAGGGTACCAAAGCGAGGCCCATCATCATCTTTAACAGAACAGGGTGCGGTTGTAGCATAAAGTTGACGCCGTCTTTTCCATCCAGCTTGGAAATCGGCGTGCTCTTTGCACTGTGATATCCTTCCAGTCCTGTAATCCAAAACCTAGCATTACTTTTATCCGCCTCTCAGCCTTCCTCGGCTACACCTGCACAAGTTAACCCAACACCGGGCATCAGCTTTCCAGCAGGGCCACGCTATAATCTTGCCTTCTTGTTTACAGCTGCCTCTCCAAATCAAACATTAAGCCACGCCACCATTCTTCGACGACTCGAACGAGAAGGTCAAACTTCGCAACAAAATACACTCACTATTTACCGGCTTCCCCCGCACCGCCACTCGCATTCACCGATATCCAAGCCACAAACAAGCAGCCCAACTTTGTTTTGCTTTATAACAAATGGCAGCCTTAGGCTCTTCTGACAGTGCGCTTCTTTCTCCCATTAACAACAAAGTAGACGGTAAAAAATATCCAGCACTGCTTGTAATAGTCATCCTAAATCAGGAGTGGCAAAACATGCATGTATAAATAAATGCAGGTACAAATGAAAATACATAAAGTACAGAAGTCTAGAAAGCATACATTCTGCGGCATGCTCCAGGAGCGCCCGCTCCGTCCCTTCTTACGCCCTAGATTTGGCAGCAATGACAGGTAGGAGAAGATAGATATAAAGGGCTGTCATTTCCCCTCCCCCATTCTGAGCCTCCCTTACCTAAGGCCACCTCGCAGGCTTTGCGCAGTTGGGAGTGATGCGCCTTCTTCACCTCCTTGTCAGCCAGAATCTTCTCTAGGGCGCGAGTGAGAAACATGTTTTTCGTTTTTTTCCCCTCATACATGGACACGGCAAAGCAGCTCCCAGCTGGGGGAAGGCGATACGGTGTCAGCGGCAAACACCGGCTTTCGTTTGTTCCTTGTCCCTCCGCTCCGTTGAGCGGGTTCCCGGACCCGGGCCGCTCCCGAACCCGTCCGTCTCCGCTATCCTAGAGCTGCTGTTTGGCAGCCGCCTCACGCTCTGCTGAAGGAAGCAGTGGCGCTGTCTAGGGCCGGCAATATTTCCTTGAGCTAAGAGCGGCTTAACACTGTCACTCTCCGCTACCATACATGACCTATGGTTCCCGGGGCTGCCGTCTTCTCCGCTTTAAACCAACGTGCGTGTAAACCAAGCGGTATAACTGTTATTGGTACTGTAAATGTTATTGCTGGAGTCGGAAATATTTTGCGTTTTGATTATCTCGTAGGACGCGGAAATCCACTGCCTCTCCTCCATTAGCAACCCATTCTCGCCATGTTGGAAAGGAAACGACGTCACACAGGACGCACGCACGCTAGGAAAGCGTCCGCGGGGGGGGGGGAGCGTGAGCGAGCAGGTAAGGATAAAATCGGTGGGGGTCGGGGGAGGTACGCTTGGCCAGGTGAGGGAAAGAGACTTGGAGGATTTGTAACCGTACGTAGTTCTGCGATGTGCATGTTTTATGTGTATGTGTGTGGTTTTTTTCACTTTTTTATCATGTTTCTCTCTTATTTACAAAGGAGAATGGCTGTAAAAAGGGCACATGTAATTATAATGCTGTGATGTAAAGGCTTTTGTGTCTTTCGGATAAACTAACATCATTTTTATGTATCTTCCAAATTTGTACGTTGTCTCTGACTTTAAAGTACTGCATGTTTTCCAGTAGTATGTCTAACATAATTTTGAGACCGTTTTGGAAAACGTAGGATGCGTCTGGACGGTATTCCGCTAGAAAACATTGAAGAATTTTCTACAAACCATGGCCCGGCCCTTCCCCCTTCTCTAAAATTTCCGGAGGTGTGTGAAGATCTGTATCAAAGATCCGTGTGTTTCATTTGTTTTTAAAATTCAGCATCTCCTCTTTGTCTCCACTTTCCTGTACATCCTTCTTCCACTACAGTGACTCTGAGATTTGGGATAACAAGTTTAGCATATGAAATCAAAGATCAGTTTGTGCTGATATAAGCCATCACGATCAGCTGTAGCAAAACTAAAGACCTCTGTATAGGATGGATAATAAAAAAGCATCGCACACACGTGCATAATAAATTACCTTGAAATTTACAGAATAAACCCTGGATTGGTAAAGTACACTAAGTCCCCTATAAAAATGTAGCAAACCACATGCTATTTCAGTTATGATGGACAAGTTGTTGTTCCTAACATCAAGGTTCAGTGTAGAATATTTCAGGAAGATTCTTTGTAACCATATTCATTTTATCTGGTACTGTATTCACTGAATATTTTTTTAAAGTCTTGAACGATCTGCAGATTTAGCCTAATTTTAGAGACACAGATTAGCTACCTCTTTCATAAACTCATGGCCTTAAAACATGGGCGGGGTGAATGAGTTGCATAATCCTGAGGTTGTATGTGGAAGCGTGCAACCGGTTAAGGAAGAGAGTGGAAATTAGACCCATCTTAGGGGGTGAGAGTGTGGCTATGCCATGTTAGGATGAAATATGCAGGGGGTGGAGAGGAACTATTTGAATTGGAAGCTGAAACTGTAGTGTTGCTAAGGCGCTGTTGGCCCTTGTCTGTTATGGAAAAAAGTTTAATAAAAATTTAAAAGGGGGGGGGGGGAAAGATAACATTGTAACAGCTCTATTTATCTTATTTAAATTTTAGCCAGGGCTTTATTTATAGACAAAAGAACTGTGGAGCTAGCAGGTGAGCCAGAGGCAGGAGCAACAGAAGAAAAGGGGCTGGTTTAAGGAGCAGAGTACTGTTCTCTTCTGTTCTCTAGGTTCACCCTCTCCTCTAGATGCAGACAGCCTGGAAGGGAGGGACTGGAACAGAACACCTCTGCTTCTCTGAAGTTTAAAATAACAAAAAGTGGCAGGCCTGCATTCCAAGTCCTTAATTTAGTTCATGTCTTTATACTGGTAGCTCAAGGTGAGTTGCATTCATGTACACATATTGTTTAAGAGTCTTTTAGTTTCTTTATTGACGGTTTTAATTTGTATTTAACTGTGTATGTAATAATGATGTAACCCACTTAGAATTTCAGATAACAGACTAGAAATTTTTTTAAAGAAATAAATATGAAGACCTATTTTAAAGGTATGTGGAGATGGGAAATGAGATGTCAAGGTTGGGATGTATGCAGTTCTGATGGTATGTTAGTAATGGCTCTGCTAAACATGAAGCCATTTCTAAAATATATAGAAAAACGTGCAGGAATGCACATAGTGCCTCCCACTGAACATGGATGCCATTCCATTTTACATAGTTACATATAGGAAAAATCGGTGGCAGAAATCTGACAACTTGCACTTGAGCCGTTTTGCAAACTTAAGACTTGTAGCTGCTGCTAATTTAATACAGATGATGTTATCTTTAACTCATTTCAATTTGGAGGAGGAAATAAACTAGTGGATCTTAAGGAAGATAATCCTCTTAATTCCCTCCCACACCCCCATAAAGGGCTTGCCAAATACATGCTTTTTTAAAACCTACACATGCCAGGGAGTAGATGTAAATACAGACATCAGATTTTGGGCTTGCACATGTATTCCCTGTATGAAATAGGAGATACATGGGCATAGTCTGGGCTAGAGAAAAATCTACACATCAAAACTTTCACGTGCTAAGGACATTCACGTGTAAATTGAACTTTTTCAAAAATGCGTATATGCCTGATTAAAGATGTGTAAACTGCAAATGCAGTGTGTGCCTTTGAGTCAGTACTGACTTCTAGTGACCCAGCAGCGCCTGGGTTTTCTTGACAGTGTGACCGAAAGTAGATTGCCAGGCCTTTCTTCCGAGGCAATGGAGGCTTAAGTGACTTGCAAATAGGGCTTCTAAAGTAACCTCCATAGAGTAGGTGTTTCCAGAAGACATACAGTCTAAGGGGTCTATTTACTAAGCTGTGTTATATAAATAACGTATATTAGCATATTTAGCAGGGGGGGGATTTATACCACTTTATCACTTAGTCAAAGCAGTTTACGTTGTAATTTAAACTTGGTAATGTATGTTAAACAGGGACATTCAGAAATTGGATTCTTCTTGGATTATTTGCCAGTAACGGCTTGACACACAATTTTTTTACCGCAATGCACATTAAATAATAATGAGCTGTGAAGCTTGCAAATGCATGCAAAGTTGCTCATTATGCAAAATGAATAAAGCAGTTTGTGTTAACATTCCTTAAGCCTGCAAAATCTAACATCTCCCAGGAGCATCAGCCCATTAATGCACAGAAATGTTTTACAGTTGTCCGTCATAGATGTTTTCATTGTGTATTCTTTTTCTCTAATGAAGATTACCTTAGGACAAGGCTTGACAAATCCCGGGGGCCAGCTTGCCATGGTGCCTAGAAATGGCACACTGGTGCCCGAGATTTCATGTACCCAAATGTTTTGCGGAACTGGCAATATATGTAATACGCGGGTGGGAGTTCTGTGCGGAATTCCTTCTTTGAACAGAAGTTTGCACTTGCACACAATTCTGCACAGGAAAATGGATGCAGCACAGGCAGCAGCAGCTGCCTGGTATAGTTCATCACCTCTTCATTCCCCTGCATTGGAATAAACCTCTCAGCATGCTCCCTGAACTCCCTCAACAACTGCTCACATTCTTCTCCACATACCCTAGCTAGCTAGCTGTGTTTGGCAATGCATGACACAGAAGAGGAAAGCGGCTGCTCAATGGGCTGCCTCCTCCTCCTCTGCAACCCAATATCAGACTGTTTATTTGGACTGAACAGCTCTACAGTGTCCCATGTGGTTCAAATTAGCAGTCAGACCTAGGGCTGCAGAGGAGGACATGGCTTGATGAAATGCACTTCTCTTCTTTTGCTATGTGTTGCCAAACACTGTTAGCTGGGGTATGTGGAGTAGAATGGGAGATGTTGCTGCAGGGATACAGAGGATGCACTGAGGGGTTTCTCAGGGAGGGGTGAGAGCATGCTGAGGGGTTTTGCCTGGGCAAAGAACACAGCTGGAGGGGGGTATCCGGTGAGAGTGTTCTTGGAGAGGGAGAGAGAACTAGGACAGAACTGAGAGTCTTGCTAGGTATTAGAGAGAACTGGAGAGGGGAGAGCAGGGAGGATTGGGGGCCTTGCTAGGGGGTGGGGAGTGAGGACACAGGATCAGAGAGGGAAAGAAAGCTTGGAAGGGAGCAAGGGGGGAAAACTAACTAGGGTGCAAACCTCTCAAGAAGAAGGGAGATCAAGCATACAAAAGGGTGCAAGCATACTTGTTTCTACAGCTGCAAACAGCAAGGTAAAGGGATTAGGTGGCAGGCTTTCCTCACTGCAATTCGGCTTTCTTTAAGCATCAGTTGTGCAATGCAGGAAGTTCATGAAGTCTTGCGATATCAACTCTGCTGAGACTTGAAACCAGAGACCAGCTCAAGCTTACAGAGAGCCAGATTGTGGTGGTGAAGTAACAAGCACCCTTGCTTCTACAGCGGCAAACAGCAAGGTAAGGAGAATAGGTGGCAGGCTTCCGAGCTCATGATAGAGAGACTGGGTGAAGGTTGGGGGCGGGGGGGAGTGTATGAAAGAAAGAGACTGGATGAAAGATTTTATTTATATATTTCCATTTATATCCTGCATATCCCTGTAAGCTCATAGTGGGGTACAACAAAATGGTTTTTAAAATACTTACAACAAAAGAAAAATAAGGCTCCGACAATGGAGAGTAAAGTGACTTGCCCAAGGTCACAAGGAGTGCCATTGGGAATCCAAGCTCTCGATCTTCTGGGTACTGAGCTGCTGCTCTAACCACTAGGCTACTTCTCCAGGTGGTATATAGAGCTGCAATTTTCTTCTTCAATAACCTGGGACCATTGCCTGTAACTTTAAATGTTAGCAAAATGATCTTAAATTGTACACGAAGCCTAACAGGCAGCCGGTTCAGACCAATAAGAATAATGGTTACATGGTCAAACTTATGGAGACCTTTTATCAGTTTAGCATCTGTGTCCTATATCATTTGCAAATATTGTGCCTTTCTTAACTCAATTCCATTCAACAGCACATTACAGTAGTCTAAACATGGAAGAATTAGTGCACAGGTCATTGCCCCTAGATATTCTTCTGATTAAATTAAACCACAAACAACAAATCATTCTCAAAGTACAGAAGAGACACACATTAATCTAGAAATACGATCTTTCAGCCATATCACAGAACCTAACCACAACCTCTTCAGCTCAACTGCATCTACCCCAGTATTTATGTAATATAGGTCTAGACACAATTGCCTCTAATATCCACAAAGCTCCTTCGTATTCACATTCAGTTTTAACTTTAGATGGTAAAGTTGACGACAAAGTTATGAGCAAGTAACTTTCAGATGTCATCAGCTGCACTTGAGACTGACGCCAGTACCTGCAAATCATCTGTGTGTGTGTGTATATATATATATATATATATATATATATATATATATATATCACACTGCTCTTATAAGTAAACACAAAGGAAGCATATACGAGTTAAATAAATGGGGTGACAATATAGCACAACCACGTCCAAGAAGTAGAAATATGTTTTATCTTCAGTACTGACTCCTGTCCCTCAAATGACATAAACTATTGTAAAATAAATTTCTACCCATTTTCACCTTACTCAAAGCTTCTAACAAAAGACTGTAATGTTACATGTCAAAGGTGGCAGAAATATCTAAAAACATCAATATGCCTGACTGTCGCTTATCCAAGAGTCTACACATCATCCAACAGAGCCATCAACAAGATTTCTGTGCTACAATAGTGATGGAAACCTGATTGATTATCATCTAACACTAAATTTAAATCCAAAATATTAACCAATTGATCAGCTGCCACCTTTTCCACAATTTTACCCATAAAGGATTGGTGGGCAAATAGGTCTATATTTTCTGCTCTCTCGCTGACCAAGGATGTACCTTTCAAAATGGGGTTTAATAACTGATTTCTTTAGGGAGAAAGAAAGAAATCAAAGACTCATTCAGGGATGTTTTTACAATCTCCCCTAATCTCTCAACAATGCCCTCTCCTGCCACCCGGACCCATCCTAATGGGCAAGGATCCATGTCACAGCTATTAAGTTTAATATTCCGTTACTCAGAGATTAT
This sequence comes from Ichthyophis bannanicus, assembly GCA_033557465.1. Lineage (NCBI taxonomy): Eukaryota > Metazoa > Chordata > Amphibia > Gymnophiona > Ichthyophiidae > Ichthyophis > Ichthyophis bannanicus. The sequence goes on from CM066031.1 coordinate 1,532,044,077, forward strand.
TAAGGAGAATTCAGTTTGTTTGTATCCTCAAACCTATCTCTTTTCCACATTAGCCCAAAGGGGCACTGTGCCACTCTGATTTGCACCCTGTGCTTCCCCTTTACACCTAACTTCTAACTCCCTCTAGAGGCCCATAATCTTATCCTTAAATAATATGGCCAATTCATCCCTTGAGGGTCCCTCCACTCTCTTCCTCCTCTCCTCTGTGAAACTAATGCATGCAAAAACCTGAAACAAAGTTTTAGGCTTCTTTAGGGATGTATGAATTTGCTCTTAGGAAAACACCTGATTTGCATGTCTTATTTCATCACGAAACAAAGTAGATTTTTTTTCCCACTTACTAAGTAATTCCTTTGTCTTTGACATGTACTATTTCCATTCTAATTGCCAGCACTCCTGCTTCCATAATCTCCAAATCCTGGATTCACCAGGGTGCCCTTATACTCTTATCCTTGGGCACTCACATCTGTTCTACATAATGAAGGTCCTGTTGCCATGCATCAACCATTTCCTCAATCCCTTGACTCTGCTTGGGCCTGGAGGCTAAGAACTCCATGTTTTTCTACTCTGTAATATCTAGATGAGAGAGGGGGGAGACTGGAGGGAGGTGTATGAAAGAGGGAGGGCGAGAGACTGGTGGAGAGCCAGGCCCTGGTGATAGGTGAAGCAAAGAAGCAACTGTCTCTGCTTCACATACCAAGGGGTTGCCATTGCACAGCTGATAGCATACTTGGGGAAGGGAGACTGCTGGTTTTTGCCAGTGAGGTACAGAGGCACCTTAAACTGATTTACTAAACTTTGCTGATAGATACAGAATGTGAAAAGAGCCTTAGTAAAAGATCTTCTGCTGGCCTTGTAGGGGATTTCCCACCCCCCCCCTTCAAAATTCACTGGGGACACTATTGAGAGGGTTGAGGAGGAGAATTGAGGGAGGTCTCTGTCACTGGCTGCTGAGCTTTTGGGCTGGCTCCTAGATTCAACAAGAATTTGTTGAAGCCTGCCTTAGCACATTTATCAAGGGCAATTGACTGTTGATATCATCTTAGAAGTTCTTCGTTACTCTGTTCTGTTAACCGTACCAGCTTAAACCTAGGTAAGCCAGCTAATCACATAAAGTGCTAAAATTTGGGCGAGTGAGGAGGTGACAAAAAATTGCTGTGGGGGGAAAAAGACAGAAGAAATATGGGCTGATCACAACCCAAGGGACCTGAGTCCACCTCTTTGCTGTAGGAAGGACAAGGAGAGTTGGCTGCTCAGTTTGTGTGGAGGGAGGAAACTACCTTCCACAATAGCTGATGCAGTAATAATAGAAGGGGATGGGCTACATCCATTGCCTGCAGCAAAGTCTCTGCTCCCTGTATCCTGCTGTATGCTCTCCATTAAGAGGAGTTGGCGAGCAGTGCTCTTTATTGCTGCTGCCGCCACCTCTGCCGGCTGCTGCTTCCTTCTAAAGTCAGAACATGTGGGGTCTTCTGAGACTGAGATATTTCTCTTATTTGTCAGCCTGACCCTAGTGGTAGTAATGCAAGACTATCACTTGAGATGTGTAGCCACCATTTTTGAAGAGACAGACACCTGAGCAGGAGTGACCAGGGATTGCTCCTGCCCCTATCACTCTCCAGGAATCTCGATGGAATGAATCCAGAGATGGGAGTGAAAGATCCAAATTATTTTTACAAATGAATTGGAGAAGGGGAGGGGGGTATGGGGTCCTTATTTTTCTGAAAAGGATCTGGGGTGGTTTGGGCCATGGGATTCCTCTTCGTCTTCTTTTCTAAAGGCATCGGCATGGCTAATGAGTGACCCAATGTACTTGGGGACTATCTTACAGAGGCAAGAGGTATTCTAATAGTCACACCCCACTGCTGCTTCCCCCCTACCAAAAGACTGCACTACACCATCTTCCAGAACAGCACTTTCCAGACCTAATGGGCCTATTCTTGGTATCTAGTGGGGATGGCACAGGAGCAGTCCCTAGTCGCTCTTGCCCAATCGCTGGCCTGGGTTCAAAATGGTGGCTCTTCTCCCTAACAGTAGTCTCACAATACCACCACTAGGGATCAAACTGCCAAACAATGAACTACAAAGTGATATTAGTGGTTTTCTTTTAAGAAATACCATGTGGAGGCTTCAAAGGAATCAAGAAGAGAAGATGGTAATTAGGAGGATGATCAGGAACAAAATAATCATGAATGAAAAAATTCACAGAATTTTACCTAGGGTCTTTTCTGATTTTTCTACAGATAAAAGGACCCACTTACTGCCAATGAGTGCAGAAACAGTTACTGGCCAGAATACAGTGAACGCTTCGAGTAATAAAGGGGTGAAGAGAGCAAGTGATAAAAGGCCAAAGTAGCATAAGAACTGCTAAGAACTTCTACAGACAAATTAGACTTTAGTGAACCCCTGAGTGCTATTATAAATGGATCGGGACAGCCACCTGGACCCTTTTTAAAAAGACTATGAAAAGAAAAGCTTTTTAAAATCTTATTTTATTGTCCCTCCAATCCAGTCCAGTATGTGTGGGTTATCAGCCTCCACCTGCAGCTGGGAATTGAGTGCCAGATTTCTGATGTCATAGTACAAGAGTCCCCTCCATAAGCTTCAGAGATCAGTATTTCAGTTCCCAGCAGCTGGGAGAGCTTCCCTGTGGCTGAACTCCACTGGAAGGATCCCTTTTTATAAAAAAAAAAAAAAAAAAAAAAAAAAAAGGGATTGAATAAAGGGCTGTAGGACAATATCGGAGGCTGAGCAGCTATCAGAAGCTTGTAAGCTGGGCAGTTTCCTGTGTGAAACCATTTAATGGTACTACTACTACTCAGCATTTGTATAGCGCTACCAATCGTACACAGCGCTGCACAGACATATAAGAGACCATTCCTGCTCATCAGAGCTTACAATCTAGTCAAGACAAAACACAAGGTGTAGGCAGGGGTAAAACAGGGAGAGAAAAGGAGATCAGGTGAGTCAAAATCCAAAAGCAGCAGCGAAGAGGGGAGCTTTCAACCTGGATTTGAAGAGGGTCAGAGAAGGTGACTGGCGTACAGACACAGGTATTTGTTCCAGGCGTAAGGTGCAGCAAGGTGAAAGGAGCAAAGTCTGGAGTTAGCAGTAGGAGAGAAGGGCATAGGTAGAAGCAGTTTGCTAGAAGAGTGGAGTTCCCGAGAGGGGTTATAAGGAGAGATAAGATATGAAAGGTACTGAGGAGCTGCAGAGTGAATGCATTTATAGGTCAGCAGGAGAAGTTTGAACTGGGTGCGGAAATGGATGGGGAGCCAATGAAGTGACTTGAGAGGAGTGATATGGGCATGACGAGGATGGCGGAAGATTAGCCGCGCTGCAGAGTGTTGAACAGATTGAAGGGGAGAGAGATGATTCAAAGGGAGACCAGCAAGGAGTAGGTTACAGTAGTCAAGATGGGAGGTGATTAAGGAGTGGATAAGTGTTTTAGTAGTGTGTTTAGAAAGGAAGGGGTGGATTTTGCTAATGTTATAGAGAAAAAAATGGCAGGTCTTAGCTACGAGATGGATGTGTGTGGAGGGAGAGAGAAGTCACAGACAACCCCCAGATTGCGGGCTGAGGAAACAGGAAGGAGTACAGAGTTATCCACAGAGACTGAGAAAGGAAGGAAGAGGAGGGGAGGTTTTAGGGGGAAAGATAAGAAGTTCAGTCTTGGCCATGTTCAATTTCAAGCGACGGTGAGACATCCAGGCAGCAGTGTCAGAAAGGCAGGCAGAGATTTGGGTCTGGATTGCCGGAGAGAGTTCAGGCGTAGAGAGGTAGATCTGGGAGTCATCAGCATAAAGATGGTATTGAAAGCCATGGGAGGAGATGAGCGCACCAAGGGACTGGGTATAGAGAGAGAAAAGGAGCGGACCCAAGACAGATCCTTGGGGTACACCAACTGGGAGCGAGGTAGCAGAGGAGGAGGAGGAGCTGCCACCAGAACACACTCTGAAAGAGTGATGGGAGAGATATGAGGAGAACCAGGCTAGTACAGAGCCCTTGAAACCAATCGAGGACAGGATGTTGAGGAGAAAGTTGTGGTCAATAGTGTCAAAAGCAGCAGAGTTCAAGAAGGATGAGGACAGAGTACAGGCCCTTGGATTTTGCCAGGAACAAGTCATTGGAGACATTGACAAGAGCCATTTCAGTAGAGTGTAAAGGACGAAAGCCAGACTGTAAGGGATCCAGGAGGGCATGAGAGGAGAGGAAGTCGAGGCAGCAGCAGTGAACCACACGTTCAAGTAGTTTGGAAATGAAGGGAAGGAAAGAGATGGGTCGATTAATTAAAAAAAGACAGGTGGGATCAAGTGAGGGTTTGAGGAGAGGTGTGACCACAGCATGCTTGAAGTCTGCATGGACAGTTGCAGTGGAGAGGGATAGGTTGAGAATATGAGAGATGGAGGCGGGTGGGGATAGGCTCAGAGGAGCAGGTGGTGAGTTTTTGGAGGAGGAAAGAAGGTGTGCAGTTTCCTCTTCAGAGATCACAGGAAAGGAAGAGGGTAGCAAGGGTAGGGGGGAGAGTTGGGAGTGGAGAGGGGGATGAGGGGAATTATCTGACTTTGTGGGGAATTGGAGGGTGATCTTGTGGATTTTGTCATGGAAATAGCCAGGGTTTGGGCAGAAAGGGAGGGAGGGATAAGAGGTAGAGGCACCTTGAGGAGAGAGCTGAGAGTAGTAAACAGACGGCAAGGATCAGAGGCAAGAGTTAGTCAGATGGACATAGTAGTCTTGTTTGGCAAGAGCTATGGCTGACTGGGAAGAGACAAGCATGAATTTGAAGTGAAGGAGGTCAGCATGGGAGCGGGATTTTAGCCAAGCACACTCAGCAGAATGGGCACAGGAATGTAGATAGCGGGTAGTGGATGAAAGCCAGGGTTGGGGTGCAGAACATTTCACAGGATGTGGGATGGGTGGAGCAAGAGCATCCAGAACCGAGGAAAGTGCAGTGTTATAGGAAGTTACTGCCTTGTCAACAGATTTAGATGACAAAGTGGAAGAAAGAGGTGAAGAAATGGCAGAAGAGAGAGCCAAGGGATCAATAGCATGAAGGTTTCTAAATAGGTTGGAGGAGACAGGATGAGGCTGAGGCAGTGGATGATGAAGATTAAAGCTTAAAAGGTGATGGTCAGATAAGGGAAGAACTGAGTTACAGAAGTTTGAGGGTAAGCAGCTAGAGAAGAATATCAGGTCCAGGCAGTGGCCATGCTGGTGAGTGGGGGCAGTGGAACAAAGTTGGAGGTCAAACGAGGAGGTAAGGGAGAGGAGCTTTAAAGCGCGAGGATCAGAGGGGTTATTGACATGAATGTTAAAATCCCCAAGAATAAGAGTGGGGGAAGAGGATTCCAGAAAGAAGGATAGCCATGAGTCAAAGTTAGTGAGAAACGTAGAAGCAGACTTGTCAGGAGGTCGATAAATAACAGCTATCCAGAGAGGAAGTGGAGTGAAGAGGTGGATGGAGTGGACTTCAAAAGAGAGAAAGGAGTGAGACTGAGGCAGGAGGAGGGGTTGGAACTGGCAAGAGGGAGAAAGTAGAAGCCCAACACCACCACCACCACCACGGCCAGTGGGACGAGGTGTGTGGGAGAGCGGATAGCCCCCATGACAGAGAGCAGCAGTAGATGTGGTATCATCTGGGAGGAACCAGGTCTCAGTTACAGCAAGAAGATGTAGAGCATTAGAGAGAAAAATCATGAGTAAAAGCAAGTTTATTAGAGACAGAGTGTGCGTTCCACAAGACACATGAGAAAGGCAGAGTGGAAGGGGAAAGGAGAGGGATATGGATAAGATTAGACATGTTGCGTGAAGATCTCTTCTCAGAGTGAGACAGAAATCTAGGGGGGCCAGGATTGGGGTTGATATCTCCGGATGAGAGAAGGAGTAGCAGAGTACAGGGTAGAGAGGAGACAGTACAGCAGAAACTAGGGTGAGTTTGCCTTAGAGAGAGAGAGGAGATGGTTGAATGCGAGGGAGAGAGTGATGAAGCTCAAGAGCTGATGATAGGGTAGAAGACAGAATGGAGGGGGAAGTTAGGGTGGTAAAGGGGGGGGGGATGAGGAGTGAATGGTGAGAGCTGGCAGCTGACAGGGTCTGCCTCTTAAGCACTAGGATCCTTGAGTTGGTCAGGTGCAGCCCAGGGATCAAATGCCTGGTGGTCCAGGTCCCTCCCCCCCCCCCCCCACCGGACTGTCCAGCATTCCTCTGAGGGGGCTCTGACTTTACTAATTTCCTCCCCCTAATTTAGTCTTAGATGTTTATTTGTAATTTGGACAGTCGGGGGGGGGGGGGTTCAGTGCATGCTTTTCTCCCATGTTACAGGCTCCCTCATGCTGTGGTGGGGGGTGGGGAGCAGTGGTTTGCTTGCTGAGGGTTTTTGCAGGGGCTGTATTAGGCAGGGAAAGTTTTGTTTTTGCCTAAGAGGTTTTTTTTTTTTTTACTGTTAGAGGAATGAATTTTCCTTTTGAAGTGTCAGGACAGGATTCCTCTCAATTGGGGACTACTGCAGTTTTGGCAGGAACTGCTGCCATTTCACTGCAGCAAGCAAATGCCATAAAAAGCAGAAGCATCAAGTTTCAGCACCAGAGACAGCTCAGGTCATTATTTCTAGACAGGCTGATGAGTCTTTCCCCAGAGTTTATTTTAGCCTTGCATAAAGCTTTCTTGCTAAAAGGACACTTGGGACACAAAGTTCCAAAACTTCTAAATCGGAGAATTTGCCCAACACCCTATAGGAGACCTCTCTTGTGGCTGGGGTTCCCCCGATTTAAAAGAAACTGCCTGAGGAGGATTCTTGGTTAGCCCAGTTTTCACCTCAATCTCCTCAGAGGATCCTCTGGAAGGGCTGGGGGGGGGGGGGGGAAAAGACCACTCATGACCTGGAGGAAGGTGAGATCCTTCAAGGGGAGGATTCCAGTGTGGTTGGAGTTGTTCACAAGGAGGAACTGGCTGTGCTGATTGCGTACTTGCTGGCTGCATTTAACATTATTCCAGCTCCTGCAGCAGCAGAAGTGCTCCTGTAAGTCCTCACAAATTACCTTTCTTGTGCACAGGGTCATCAAGAGAATGAAAGAAGCAAAATGAGAGGTGCCAGAGGCTGGCCTTAGAGGGCATTGGACCATGAACAGTCTGTACCCAATTCCTCAAGAGGAAAAAGATCTGCTTAAAATGCCTAAGATGGATGCTTTTGTCTCAGCAGTGATCAAAAAGACCACCATTCCAGTAGAAGGTAGGGGCAGTGTTGAAAGACCTACAGGACCGCAAGCTGGAGACCTTTTTGAAGTAAACAATTGATACTAGTGCTCTGACTCTTCAGGCCTTGATCTGTGGAGCTTATGTGACCAGGGCTTTCGTCCTCTGGATTAAAGGTTTGATATCGTGAGATCTGGAGTCACAAGTCACAGCGCCAGAGGCAGCTAAGTTGAAGTCAGCCTCTGCTTACCTGGCTGATGCCTTTCATGACCTGGTGTGGGCTTCATCCAAGACCATGGCTTTGATTTATTGTGACAAGGTGTTTTTTGTGGTTAAGAAACTGATCGGCTGATGTGTCCTCAGACTAGGCTCAGCAAGTTTCCTTTTTAAGGGCAAGCTGCTCTTTGGGGAAGCTTTGGACAAATTGGTTAAAGATCTGGGTGAGTTCAAGGGCGCTCGATTGCCGGATGACTATCCTAAAGGGCAAAAACAGGGGACTGTTCCCAGAGGTCAGCCTAGGGACTTTAGAAAGTTTCAATATACTCGTTTTGTCCCTTTTCAGTGAAGACATTATATATTTTGAGAGGCCAGTCTTTTCAAAGCTACAAAGGTGCCAATAGGGGATACTATGTTCCTGCGGCTCCTCCTATAAAGGCCCAATGAAATGAGGCAAGCCCAGGTGGACATAGTTCCGATAGGGGTTGTCTTCAACAGTTTTACTCTGTGTGTTTTATTACCATCGTCCAATGGGTGCTCGAAGTCATCAGAAAGGGATATGCCTTGGAATTGGCTTGTCCTCTGAAGCTTCCTGCATTCACCCAGCAAGGCTCGCTCAAAGGATTGAGCTGTCTGGGATACATTACAGTGGTTTCTGGATCTTCAGGCTGTGGTACCTGTACCGGTCGACCAATGCGGATCCAGTCGATGCTCCATTTACTTTGTAGTCCTGAAGAAAGAGTGTACCTTCCAGCCTATTTGAGATCTCAAGCTTATAAACCGGGCTCTGTGAGTGTCACGTTTCTATATGGAAACCTTATGTTTAATGAGAGTGGTGGTCAGGAAAAGAGTTCCTCTTGGCACTGGATCTCATGGAAACATACTTTCACACCCCTATTTGACTAGACCATCGGCAGTATCTGTGGTTTGTAGTACCTGTGGGCCATTATCAGTTCCACACACTGCCGTTTGGCTTGGCCACGGCACCTCAGACCTTCACAAAGATCATGGTGGTCGGGGCGGCCGCTTTGAGACAGGAGGGCATGTTGGTACATCCGTATCTCGACGATTGGTTGATCAGTGCAAAGTCTAAAGTGGGAGCGCCTCCATTACTCAGTGAGTGATGTTTCTCCGGAGTCTCTGCTGGGTAGTCCAATTTAGCAAAGAGCAAGCTTGATTCATTGCAGGATCTGATCTATCTGGGAGCCTGCTTCAACATCAAGGCGGGGCTTGCCTTCCTCCCAGGCAAGCTGGCACAGAAGATTTGATTTCAGGTGCGGGCCTTCCTTGTCATGGTGGCACATTTGGTGTGGTACTATCTTCCACTCCTGATCTCTATGGCAGTAGCTTTGGTGCTGGTGCCTTGGGCATGGGCTCACATGCACCCTCTTCAGCAAGCATTGCTCTCTCACTGGTCTCTGTAGCTACACCTGCTTTCAGTGAAGCTGGTCTGCCTGCTGGACACCAGACAGAGTCCTCTCTGGTGGCTATGGCCTGAACACCTTGTGGCAGGAATGTTGCTGGAACCCCCGAACTAGATATTGGTGACAACAGATGCCAGCCTCACAGGATGGGGAGCGCATTGCGAGTCGCAAGTGACGCAGGGACTCTGGTCCCAGGAGGAGAGCCCATAGTTAATCACCTAGAAATGAGGGCAGTCTTTTTCTAGCCCTACAACTTTTCTTCCCTCAGCTTCATTGGAGAGCGGTATGGGTCTGTTCTGACAATGCAATGACAGTAGCATACATCAATCATCAGGCGGACACAGGCAGTGCGACATTGGCAGAAGACATTAACCCTTTGTGGTGAGCTGAGGAGAATCTTGAGGCTCATTCGGCAGCTCACATGGCTGGCAAGAAAAACGTGCAAGTGGATTTTCTCAGCACTGGCTAGACCCAAGAGAATGGGAGCTAAACGCAGAGGCGTTTCATGAGATTTCCTGCCTGTGGGGCATACCAGTCATGGATCTCATGGCCTCTGCCTCCAATGCTAAGGTGAACATGTTCTTCAGCAGCCCTCAGGAGCCCATGTCCGAGGGCTTCGATGCTCAGGCGCAGTGACTGACAGAAGGTCTCCTGTATGTGTTCCCTCCGTGGCCCCTAATAGGACGTCTCATTCAACACATAGAATTTCATCCCAGAAGAGTGATTCTCATTGCTCCAGACTGGCCCTGAAGATTGCTCCGTACTTCCTTTGGAGGCGGGACAATGCTGCACGGAGCCCGTCGAGAGACAGGAAGGCTCCGCAACGGTTTTACAGGCATAGCCGCAGTTCCCTAAGAGGCAGGGAGCCGCAGCTGTAGAATAGCAGGGCAGTAGCAGGCAGACAGGGAGAGGGGAGGAGGGGGCAGGGAACCTGCAACAGGGCTGACATGAGGGAGGGAGGGAGGGCTGATATGGATGGAGGGAGAGGGCTGACATTGAGAAAGGGGGGGCTGACAGGGGAGGGGAGGGGAGGGGAGGGGTGGCTGACATGGACAAAGGGAAGAGATGGGGACATACTGGACAGACGGGATAAATGCTGGATAGAGCTGAGATACAGTGCAGATTAGGATTATAATGGGCAGATGGGGGGTGGGCTAGGACTGGTAATGGGTTGATTTGGGGAAGGCTAGGACTGGGAATGGACTGATCAAGGGGGGGTAAGACTAGTAATGGGCTGATGGGGGGTAGGACTGGTAATGGGCTGATTAGGGGAGCCTAGCACTGTTAATGGGATTGAGGAGGGACTAGCACTGGAAGCGAGCTGATTGGGGGCTTCGACTGGGAATGGGCTGATTGTGGGGAGGGAAGGATAGAGCTGCTAGCCCTGGAAAAAAACTGGGGACTAAGGCTACAAATGGGCTGATACGAGGGGATGGGAGAATGGAACTGGAAGGGAGTGGATCTGAGAGGGGCTGCCATGGTATTTGTACTAGAAGAGACTGGTCAGTGGGGGAAGGAGGGGGACTGGAAGGGAATGGACACCAGTGGCAGTCATGGGAATGCAAATTGACATTGGAAGGTATTGAGAGTGAGGACTGGAAAGGGGCTGATACTGGGGTGGGTTACTGGGACTGGAAATAGGCTGATGGAAAGAAGTGAAGAAAACGAAAGAAGAGATAAGAAATGGCAGATGGACCATGGACCACAGAAAGAGCTAAGAGAAGATAGGAAAGCAGAAGCTTCAGATCGGGACCAGCATGATCAGAGAATAAATTGGTCAGACAAAGGTAGAAAAAATAATTTTATTTCATATTAGTGATTTGACTACAAAATCATCATAATTTTGAAATCAAATATTGTTACTTGTTAATTATTGTGGTTTAAATAAGTGCGTTTTATAAATAAAAACATATTGCAAAGGCCTATAATATATTCAACAAATGATTACAGCGACAATGCGTTAACGGTAAAGGAAGAGAGATGCATTTGATTTTATCATTGGGGGTTACCACAAGTTGACCAATGGTAAAAGGGTTCACGGTACAAAAAAGGTTGAGAACCACCGGTCTATACAGTTTGGTCATGTGAGTCCTGATAAGATAAGGATAGAAGTCAGGATCTGAAAGCAATGGTGAAGAGCTGCATCTTCAACCTGGACTTGAAGAGGGCCAGGGAGGGTGCCTGGTACACACAGAGGTAGGCCATTCCATGTGTGAGGTGCAGCAAGGTGAAAAGAGTGAAGATGGGAGTTAGCGGTATGGGTGAAAGGCATAGTAGAAGTAATTTGCCAGCGGAGTGCAAGTTCTGAGAGGGGGTGTAGGGAGAGATGAGAGGTACTGAGGGGCCGCAGAGTGAATGCATTTATAGGTTAGCAGGAGAAGTTTTGAGTTGGATGCGGAATTGGATGGGGAGCCAGTGAAGTGACTTGAGAAGAGGCGTAATGTGGGCATGGCGAGACTGGCGGAAGTTTAGTCGAGCAGCGTGATTCTGTATAGATTGAAGGGGAAGGTGGTGGCTGACAGGGAGGCCAGCAAGGAGTAGGTTGCAATAATTGAGGCGAGAGGAGATTAAGGAGTGGATAAGCGTTTTGGTGGTGTGTTCAGAGAGGAAGGGACGGATTTTGCCAATCTTGTAGAGAAGGAAGCGGCAGGTCCTGGCTACAAGCTGGATATGTGCGGAGAAGGAGAGAGAGGTATCAAAGGTAACCCCGAGGTTGCGGGCCGAGGGAACAGGAAGGATAGTAGCTCCATTCACATAGACTGAGAAAGGGAAAAGAGGAGGGGAGGAGTTGGTGGGGGGGGGGGGGAGACAAGGAGTTCAGTCTTGGCCATGTTCATTTTCAATCGGCGATGCAACATCCAGGCAGCAATGTCTGAGAGGCAGGCAGAGATCTTGGACTGGGTTGCTGGAGAGATATTAGGTGTAGAGAGGTAGATTTGGGGGGAGTCGGCATAAAGATGGTATGAAAGCTGTGGGAGGAGAAGTGCACCAAGGGCTTTGGTGTAGAGAGAGAAAAGGAGGGGGGGCCCCAAGATGGATCCCTGGGGTACACCTACGTGGAGTGGGATAGGGAAGGAGCCACCAGAGCATACACTGAATGAGCGATGGGAGAGGTAGGAGAACCAGGATAGTACCAGGTCCTTGAAGCCAAGGGAGGAAAGGGTAGTGAGGAGAAGATTGTGATCAACAGTATCAAAGGCAGCAGAGAGATCAAGAAGGATGAGGATAGAGTAGAGGCCCTTTAGATTTAGCCAGGAACAGGTCATTGGAGACTCTTGCGAGAACTGTTTTCAGTGGAGTGTAAGGGACGGAAGCTGGATTGTAGAGGGTCCAGGAGGTCCTGGGAGGTGAGGAAGTCGAGGTAGCAGTGGTGGACTGCTCGTTCTAGTAGTTTGGATATGAAGGGAAGGAGGGAGATGGGTCGATTAGTTAGAAGGGCATGTGGGATAGAGTGAGGGTTTCTTCAGGAGGGGTGTGACAACAGCATGTTTGAAGTCAATGGGAACAGTTGCAGTGGAGAGTGAAAGGTTGAGGATATGAGAGATGGGGGGGTACAATGGTGGGGAAGATGGGGTGTAGGAGATGAGTGGGGATAGGGTCAGATGAACAGGTGGTGAGTTTTGAGGAGGTAAGGAGTGTGGTTTCTTTTTCAGAGATTGGAGGAAAGGAGGAGAGGGAAGCAGAGGAAGTGTGGATGGGTGGGGGGAACTGGGGAGGGGGAGGTAGGTGAGGGGGTGGGGAATTGGAGGGTAATCTTATGGATTTTGTCATGGAAGTAGTCGGCTAGGGTTTGGGTGGAAAGGGAGGGTGGGACTGGGGGTGGGGGGACCTTGAGGAGCGAATTGAGGGAAGAGACGGCGAGGATCAGAAGTAAGGGAGTTGGTCAGGTGGATGTAGTAGTCTTGTTTGGCAAGTGCTATGGCTGACTGCAAGGAGCCAAGCATGAATTTTGAAGTGTAGAAGGTCCTCTGGGGAGCGGGATTTGGACCAAGCATGCTTGGTGGAACGTGCGCAGGTGCGTAGATAGCGGGTTGTGGGCAAAAGCCAGGGCTGGGGAGTAGATCGTTTGACTGGACGTGGGGTGGGTGGGGCAAGAGTGTCAAGAGCTGAGGATAGTATAGCTTTGTAAGAAGATAGTTCCTCGTCGACGGACTTGGAGGATAAGATGGAGGAAAGAGATGGAGACATGGTGGAGGAGAGAGTCAGGGGATCAATATTATGGAGGTTTCTAAATAGGTCGGAGGAGACAGGGCGAGGTTGAGATGGCGGAAGCTGAAGAGTAAAGGTTAAGAGGTGATGGTCAGATGGGGAAGGATTGAGTTGCGGAAGTTTGAGGGAGAGGAATTAGAGAAGAGTACTAGGTCAATGCAGTGGCGGTGAAGGTGGGTGGGGGTGGTGGAACAAAGCTGGAGGTCATACGAGGAGATGAGGGCGAGGAACTTTGAGGCATGGGGGTCGGAGGGGTTGTCGATGTGACTGTTAAAATTGCCGAGAATAAGAGTGGGGGAATAGGGATCCAGAAAGGCAGAGAGCCAGGAGTCGAAGTCAGTGAGGAAGGTTAATTGGGATTTGTCGGGTGGGCGATAAATAACAGCAGCACAGAGGGGAAGTGGTATGAGGAGGCAAATGGAGTGGACCTCAAAGGAGAGGGGGGAGGGTGACTGAGGGAGAGGTTGGAATTGGCAGGAGGGAGAAAGTAGGAGACCAACACCACCATCGCGACCAGTAGATCAAGGTGTGTGGGAAAACTGGTAACCCCCATAGCAGAGAGAAGCAATGTATATGGTGTCGTCCAGGGCGAGCTAGGTCTCAGTCAGGGCAAGAAGGTGTAAGGCATTAGATAGAGATCGTGAGTAAAAGGAAGTTTGTTAGTGACTGAGCATGTGTTCCACAGAGGGCACATGAAAACGGGAGAGCGGAGGGGGGAAGGAGTGGGATATGGATAAGGTTAGATAAGCTACGTGAGGATTTCTTATCAGAGTAACGTGAGGCTTTATTTCTAGAGAAGTGCCGAGACTGAGAGGGAGCAGGGAGCGGGTTGATATGTCTGGGTGTGTGTGCCCTCCAGGAGGGACATGAGAGAAGTGAGTGAGCGGTGATAGGTTATGTGAGGATTTCTTTTTGGAGATAGGGTTGGGGTTGATATCTCTGTATGAGTGATTGGGGGGATGAGTTAGGGAGGGTGGAAGGGGGGAGGAGCGGGATGTGGATGAGATTAGATAAGGTACGTGAGGAACTCTTTAGTGTGAGAAATCAAGGGGGGTCAGGGTTGGGGTTGATGTTACCTGATGAGTGAAGGAGGAGTAGTAAAGAGCAGGGTAAAGTGGAGACGGTATGGCGGAAGCGAGGGTGGGGCTGCCTTAGGGAGAGAGGGATTGGTTGAAATGCGGGGGATGGTGAGATGAAGCTCAAGGGCAGATGCTAGGTAAGAGGACAGAATGGAGGACGAAGTAAGGAAGGTGGGGGGTGTTGGTAGGAGGGGGAAGCAGTTGGGGAGGATGAGGAAGAGAAGGACAATGTGATGTGGGGCCATGGCAATGGGTAACAAGTTCAATGCAGACAATGGGTAGCAGTACTATACAGGCAGTGGGTAGCAGATCTATGCAAACAATGGGTAGCAGTTCTATGCAAAAGTGGTGCTGAAACTGGTCCCATCCTTTACCAAAGGTAGTGTTGCGTTTTTGCCTCAATCAGGCTGTGACTCTTCTGGTCTTTACTGGTTTGTAGGATACCAAAGAGGATCGTCAGCTGTACTGTCTTGACCTATGCAGAATATTACATTTATATTTTTTTAAAAAAACAGAGTCCTTCTGTATGTCTGATCATCTCTTTGTTTTTGTTTAGGGGGGCCACATAAGGATGAAGTGACTTCCAAGACCTCGATTGCCCGGTGGGTTAAGGAGGCAATTACCTCTGCCTGTGTACTAAAGAGTAGGCCGGTCCCAGCTGCTCTGAAGGCTCATTCGACAAGATCTCAGTCGGCCTCCTGGGCAGAATTCAGTCTCATTCCGCTAGTTGACATCTGCAAAGCGGCTACTTGGTTGTCCTTCCATACCTTTAGATGTCATTACTGTCTGGATGTGCAAGCTTCAAATGATGCATGTTTTGGGGGTTCGGTTCTCCAAGCCAGATTCACGGGTCCCTCCCAACATTAGTTATTGCTCTGGTACATCCCACACATACTGGACTGGATTGGACCGGAGGGATGTTAAGGAAGGCAAAATTAGACCTTGTCTGCTAATTGTCTTTCCTTGACTCCATACAGTCCAGTCCAGGACCCTCTCTGTGAGAACTGTATTTTCGATCCTTAGGACAAGTTGGGCTGTTGTCCCAGGAGGGCTTCTTTAAGAGGAACATCACAATAAACCAGAGAGTCCTCTTGGATGTTTCTTTACAGTACTGCAGGTATGACCCTGACGTCTTGCCTTCGTCTCACCTTGTAAATAGTTCTAGAAGTTTTTCTTCTGTGATAAATGTTTGAGGGGCCTTGGTTTTTGCCCTTGGATAATGCTCATGTTTGTAACCTTACTATGCTCTCTGAGTCTGCTTTGTCAATTAGAATACTGACCTCTGGAGCCTATGGAAGGGGCTCTTGTACTATAACATTAGAAATCTGACATCCTCGGTTCTCAGCTGCTAGTGGAGGCTGATAACCGACATGTACTGGACTGGACTGGATGGATTCAAGGAAAAGGCAATTAGCAGGTAAGGTCTAATTTTGTCCTATACAGTTCAAGCAAAGCTGGTATGAGAGTCTAATAAGAATGGCTCAGCTATTCTTCAACTTTTAGATGACATCTATTGCCAGGCATGTTTTTCTTCAACCAGAGACAGCATGAGCATTTGGGCGACTGGTACTCATGGCTGGCTTCACTTAAAAAGGAAAACTGTTACTCATGACACCTCTGATGCCTACCTCCAATGTTACATTATTCTTGAGCAGTAGCATTCATAGAAGACACCAACACAGGACCTAGAAGGGATTTTCTGAAGAGAGGCCAGCTTTTGGAGGCAAGTACTTGATAGAGCTAAATTCAACGTGATACCGATGACTATCCTGTCCTTTAGAGTTCATAAGGAGGTCGGTATCTGCTCAAGTGGAAAGAGTGAAAATTTTTCTGTTAGTTCTTCTTGTAAAATATGATCTTGTGCTGGACAAGTTGAGTATGAAGGAGAGAATAGCAAAGTACCAGAGTTCTGATATACAGAATGAATTGATTAGCAGTCTCTTTAGCTTGGTCAGAAATGAAATAATAAAAGATGTAGAGAACCAAAAGCTATATATGTGCATTGTGCTGCCTACAACCTCAGTTTAGTGCTGAATGATGCTATGTCATATGCTCCACTGATGAGAAACTTCTCTAGGGTTGTAGAACTTTTCCGACATCCATTATTAAACAATGGCATTTATTAAACAACGGCAATGTATGAAATCTCAGTCCAAAATTTATGTTGAAAGCATTGTGTGCAACAAGATGATTATCATGATATGTGTCTCTTGTGTTCTTTTCTAAATCTGAGATATCAATAAGGTACTGACTGATGAGGCCAGCCCAACCATTAGACAAACTAGGTGGCTGTCTAGGGTGGCAGCTTCTGGGAGGCAGCAAAGAACAGGGCATTCATGCAAAACAATAAATTCTAACAGCCAGGAGGGAGTAAGGCTTAAGGTTTGCCTAGAGCACCAACACCTTGAACCAACTTTGAGGCCTATGCACTCGGACCTATCTGTTTGATACTTGGGTCAAAAATGCTTTCTATTTTATTTTTGCCCTCGCATTTTATAAACTACATTTTCTGTCAACAAGCAGGATTGAGTCGGCATACAAGTGGGTGACAGCATTCAACAGCATCAGGATGGAATTGCTTTCTGACAGCTCAGAGCTTTAGTGTAAAGTTCTGAGCATGTGTGGCTCTTCCCACACGCAGCAGTCTCCTCCAGGTTTTTTTTTCCACTTTACCAAATGGATGTGAAATAATAAACTGGTCTTTAAATTTTTCGAAAGCAGTTTTTATTCTGACTATTTTTGTCAGTTTATTTACTTTGACATTTTCTTCATTTAAATAAAGTCAGGATTTTAACTTTGCCCCATGTGCAGCAGAAAAATCCAGGACTTTGACACTCATTCTAGGTCTATTCTATGCTTTGGTCTGGCCCATGGTCAAAAAGATTGTAGTGTTTGAATCTCTGAGAGCATGAAGAGATTATCTAATCTCCTCCATAATCACTTTGACACTGAGAAAAGGTTTGTTCAAGCGAAAACTCAAGCTGTGCAGAAAACTTAAGGTAGCCAAATGCCTCGTCATCTAATTAGTGACGCGCATGAATGGATGAACGAGATTCCCACTGTCCCTACCTACTATCTAGCGAAACCACAGCCAAGGGAACGGGCTTGGCGGAATCAGCGGGGAAAGAAGACCCTGTTGAGCTTGACTCTAGTCTGGCACTGTGAAGAGACATGAGAGGTGTAGGATAAGTGGGAGGCCCGCCCGGGCCGCCGGTGAAATACCACTACTCTTATCGTTTTTTCACTTACCCGGTGAGGCGGGGGGGCGAGCCCCGAGGGGCTCTCGCTTCTGGCTCCAAGCGCCCGGCGCCAGCCGGGCGCGACCCGCTCCGGGGACAGTGGCAGGTGGGGAGTTTGACTGGGGCGGTACATCCCACAACAAATATACAGTAGACCAAGATCAGCTCCATGATACTCCGCTAAAATAAGAGAATCCAAAAAGAAACTAAGGCAATATGAACGTTGATGGCAACATGACAAAATGGAAATCTCACTAAAATACCCAATAATGTAACAATACAATGCTCTAATACATACATAATACCACACTAATCTCATCCTAAAAGCCTGCAAACACAAAGAGCTCCGACACGACCTCATCGGGACTTCCGCGAGCGGCGTAAACGCGCTCGGCGACGCCGCGCGGATACGCCTTTCGCGCGGTCCCGTAGGGGATCCCGCGGGCATGCCGACCACCGCTTTTGGTGCGAAAAAAAATTTCGGGACGCCCTGGGCGGCCCCCCGAGTGCACCGGGAGGAGGCGCCTGGACCGCACGGCAGGCCGAAAAAAAAAAACAAAACAAAACCAAAACAGCATTATCCAGGTCAGTAAAGTCTTTGGATAGGTATTTGAAGGGTGTTCCTGAGGAATTGCTCTTTATTGAAAGCTTTGAAGCATCTGGGAGGGTTATTTGGTTTGTTATTCCTGTTTGTTTGAGGTGAATTTTTAAGAGTATGGCATGGTGGTCAGACCATGCTATGGGGGTCGTTGCTAAAGCTGTTATGTGTCCTTGGTCTAGAATGCTTGCTGGTAAGAATATAAGATCTGGGGTGGAGCCAGATCGATGAGAGGGACCTGTACGAATTTGTTTGAATAGAATGGAGTCCATTGTTTTCTGGAAGACTGTTTCCTCCTTGTTAGAGGCAGATGCGAGTAAGTCCCCTAGTACTATAAGGGATTTGCAAGGGGAATTTGCCGAGGTATATGCATTCAAGAATGTCAGATGTGTCTTCAGAGTGGACATTGGGGGCTCTGTAGATTAAACAGATGGAGAAGCATTTATTTTCTATGATGATGTCACAGCAGTCTGAGCTTATTGAACTAGATGTTTTGAGGTTCAAGTCTTCTCTGGCTAGGATGAGTATGGGTACGAGGGCAGTTGAATGCAATGAATGCGGTGGGGTGTAACTTGATTCAGGACAACTTGGTCGGAGCTCTTTAGCCATGATTCAGTAATACAGAGGATATCAATATGGTTGTCTTGTATGTAGTCGATAATAGTATTTGTCTTGTTACGTATGGATCTGGCATTTATAAGGCCTACTGATATGGGGGGGTTAAGGAAGGTGGGGTGGATTTGGAGTATGAGTATTTTAATAAGTCTAGTGGGTCTCTTAGTGTGTTTGTAGGTACTATGCTTGTGTATGATCAGACATGGTTGGGAGTAAAGTGTTAGGTGGGAGACGTTTGTAGTGCTGTTATGAGAGTAGGATAGAAGCAGCCAGTGCTGGGAAGATGGGAGCAAAGGATCAGCACGAAGAGAATGGCATATAGTTGATGTGCGTTTATCCATTTGTGTATGCAAGGTTTAGGCTTTATTTAACATTTCTTATATACCGCCTTTCATGATATCAAGGCTGTTTACATTGAACAAACTGAAATTACATTGAACAGGGCATTATAACTTGAAGATAACCCTCCATTGCCCATGTTCCCCTTAAAATAGTTAAGTGGCTTGCCCAAGACCACAAGGAGCACCTGTGGAACTAGAAACCCCAGTCCTTCCAGCCCAAGGTTGCTTTGGATTGTGAGGGTTGTCAGTGAACCTGGTAGGTTGTTGCAGGGAATCAGTGGTGGTGTGTGCCATGAAGTATAGCTTTACTCACAGTTTATGAAATTCTTTTGAAGCGCTGGCAGACGTTTTGTAGTAGTTGAGGAGTAGTGGAACAGGAGTGGAGCTGGTATGAAGTTGAAACACTGCTTCCTTTTATAGCTAGTGGTAGGTTCATTGGCTTTGAAATTCGATGGTCTGTTTGGTGGATTTTGCAGCCTAGGTGCCCCGTCTAAGGGCCATGCCAAAGGGCCCCCTGACGAGGCTCTCAGGTGTGGGTGCACCGGGAGGCACTTCTTTTTTTTTTTTTAAACCTGTTGCTGGTGCTGCTGTTGGGCCCTGATTGGCTATGGTTTGGAGAGCGGGAGGGGTTTCAGCCTCCCATTCTCTTCCTTGCTGCTGATTGAGGCTCATCAAGGATTGATCAGGCACGCAGTCCCTCCCATCTCCCCAAGAGTTGCCTAAATGTTTTGATTTCTGGAGACTAACCGAGGAGATCACTGTGCATGGGAACGGCCATACATACTTGGAACTTTAGTGCAACGTTCTGAGCTGTGAGAGAGTAGTTCTGTCCCAACACTGTTGGCTGATGTCACCTACTTGTGTGCCCAATCAATCCTAATTTCTATAAAAAAACAAAACAAAAAAAAAACCTGTTAAAGGTGAGCAACACTGTTTGTTTTTCAAAAGACTCTAAACTGTGTACTGCTATGAAACTAAAATGTTAGTTTCACATACCTTAGGGAACTTGAGCTTATATGAAAAAGTCTCCATAAAAGGCAAGTCTAATGTAAAAATATATCTAGTATGATTAGAGCACAGTGGTTAAGATGAGCCTTTAGTTGAAAATGGCTCTACATCTTGTATAATTTTATTAATTATTACTATCATGAAATGGGGTATTACAGTAACTTTGATGCTGTGTAACAGTTTTCCTGATCGTCCCTCCAGTCTAGTCCCGGAATCTCTGGGTTGTCAACCTCCTCCAGCAGCTTTGGAGACTGAGGAAGTTCCCTCTTGTGATGTCACTGGTATATAAGCACTGGAACTGCCTCCCCACACCAGTTTATCAGTCTCCAAAGCAGCTGGAGGAGGTTGTGAGCCCAGGGGTTACAGGGCTCACTAGAGGAACAATTGAGCAGAGTGTAGGACCTGTTAGGGGATTTGGTCTGATTTTTCTATCTTTTAAAAAAAACAAGAGGCCAGAGAGAGAGAGAGGTATGTTAAATTCACTAGCTGTGGATTGTGCACGTGCTCTTGCCTGCCGTTGCCCAGAGGTCCTCTGTCCCTTCCCCTCCCTCTCTAGGGGTGGTCGGGAGCCTGCTGGTCAACTAAAGCAGCCGGGGGAGAGGACTGTTGCTGGTTACCGTTCCGATCGGAGGAGGAAAAGGAACCAGCGGGAGGTGGAACTCAGTGTGTGCAGAGGGGTTGCCTGCCAGCGCTTAGAGCCATTGGGTGCAGCTGCTACAATTTTGGCAGTTTTTGGCACCGGCTGAGCACCATTGAGGCTGATTCCGCAGAGCGGGGCAGCATGGGACAAGAAGCTCCAGTCAAATCGCCAGGTGCAGTGGAGGTAGGGAGGCGCTTTAGGCGGGAACGGCAGTGTTCGGCGTTCCAGGCCTGGCCGCATGTTCAGAGCGTGGAAATTGCCGTTTTGCAGTTAATGGGCTTCAGGGCCTCATAATTCGGCCGGAGCTTCGTTTTGAGTGGGTTTCTTCAGGTTATGGCTGGGGAAGACTGTCTGAAGGGCCAACAGTGTTTTAAAAAATATATATATTCAGTTTGAGCACGTGGCGAAGTTCCGGGAGCACAATATGCCTTCCAGACCGCTCTGCCTGTTGTGCGGCTCCAGGAGAGATTCCGTGTCACATTAGAGAGTGTGCAGAGGCTGTAGTTGGGAGTCTGAGGCTAGGGAACCAGCTTCAGAAACTGAGGCAGGGGGGCAAGACAGCTCAGGGGCATTTTTAGAGCCCAGCATATCAACCCTGCCTGCTCCTGAGCTGGGACCTAGTACTTTGTCAGCACAGGACCCCCCCCCCCTCCCCAAGTTTCACAAGCTCCTTTGTCGGTGAGTTTGGTGGCAATTTTTCATTGGATTTCATGGCTCTGCTCCAAAGGGCATTGAGCAGTGCCCAGGGGGTGCCAGCAGCAAGTGCTGCAGAGGCCGGGCTCGGGGAGAAGAGACCGGGGTCACCTTTGATGGCAGAAGTGTCTGGCGTCCATGCAAAAAGGCACAGGGGGGATAGGGATCGGCCAGAGCAGTCGGTCATTTCAGAGGACATACGCTCAAAGGAGCCGGACCTGGAAAGGGGCCTGGATGAGGACCTAGTCCTAGAGGAAGGCGAGATTAAGGAACAAGAGGATCAGGCAAGGGTGGTATGGGTGTTCCGTAGGGAGGAACTACCGACACTCATTTCAGAGTCCCTCCAGACACTTAGAGGGCATTTCCAGTGCATAGAGTGTTTAAAGAGATGATTCAGGACGAATGGGACATGCCTGAAGCCGCGCTTAAGGGGTCTAGGGTTATGGTGCGGCTTTACCCTCTGTTAGATCAGGATTTGGAGTTGTTTAAGGCTCAGAGTAGATGCAGCCATGTCAGTGGTTACCAAGAAAACTACCATCCCGGTAGAGGGGTCCGCGGCACTCAAGGATGCGCAGGACTGTAAGTTAGAGGCCTTGCTAAAGCAGGTCTTAGTGCATTTGCTTCAATCTTTACAGGCGTCTGTTTGTGGGGCCTGGGTGGCGAGAGCCTGTTTACAGTGGGCACAGCGGATTCAGGGGGCACACTCAGTGGAAGAGACCGAGGAGGCGTCCAGACTGGAATCCAGGGCGGCATATCTGGTGGATATTCATTATGACCTTATCAGAGAATTAGCGAAGAGTATGGCTTCAGTAGTCGCAGGGAGGAGATGTCTATGGCTGCGCAATTGGGCAGCGGATGGTCCCTCCAAGGTGAGATTAAGTAAACTTCCTTTTCGCGGTAAGCTACTATTTGGAGAGGAGTTGGATAAGTTGGTAAAGGATTTAGGAGAGTCCAAGGGCAGTAGATTGCCAGAGGACAAACAGAAGCAGGGGCGCTCCAGTCCCGGGCCTCAGGGGCAGCAGCAGGAGTTTCACCGTTTCCATTCCTCAAGGTTTGGACAGGGACAGCGGGGGCGTTTTCCTGGTCGGACCAAAGGGTCTCTGGTTTTGAGGAGTGAGTAGGGGATTTGCGGCATCATCCTCATCCTCCAATTTCAGAAAGTCCCAATGAAGTCAGGAGGGTCCGGGGGGGCTAGTTCCCGTAGGAGGTCGGCTACGGGATTTTTACCCTGCCTGGGCCCAACTCACTTCCGATCAGTGGGTGTTAGAGGTGATTTGAGAAGGTT
This sequence comes from Ichthyophis bannanicus, assembly GCA_033557465.1. Lineage (NCBI taxonomy): Eukaryota > Metazoa > Chordata > Amphibia > Gymnophiona > Ichthyophiidae > Ichthyophis > Ichthyophis bannanicus. The sequence continues at coordinate 1,532,066,615 of CM066031.1, forward strand.
ATGCATTGGAGTTGCAGTGGCCGGTGACCGATTCTTTCGTTCAGTCCCCGTGCAAGGCAAGCGCAAAGTGCACGGCAGTGCAGGAGACGGTGCAATGGCTACTATCACTCAGAGCAATTGTACCGGTTCCTACTGACCAGTTAGGAGGCGGTCGATACTTCATTTACTTCATAGTTCCAAAGAAGGAAGGGACATGGCGACCCATTCTAGATCTAAAAAGAGTAAATCGCTGCCTCCGGGTATCCCATTTTCGGATGGAGACCCTCAGGTCGGTTATCGTAGCGGTGAGAAAAGGAGTTTCTGACATCCCTAGACCTGTCGGAGGCGTATCTTCACATTCCAATATGGCAGGAGCATCAAATTACTCAGGTTTGCAGTGCCTATGGGGCATTTTCAGTTTCAGGCGCTTCCCTTTGGCCTGGCAACCGCACCACGGATGTTTACCAAGGTGATGGTGGTGGTAGCAGCGGCCTTGTGAAAGGACTCGTGTTGGTACACCTGTATCTGGACGATTGGTTGATCAGGGCAAAGTCCTGAGCGGAGCGTGTATCGGCTATGACCAAAGTGGTGTCTCTTCTGCAGAGTCTTGGTTGGGTGGTCAACGTAGCGAAGAGCAAGTTGGAGCCTTATCAAAACCTGGAGTATCTGGGAGTGCGTTTCGATACGAGGGTCGGACAAGGTTTTTCTGCCTCATCAAAGGGTGCTGGGGCTCAGGCGCTTGGTCCGACAGTTTCTCAGCAAGCAATGTCCCACAGCTTGGGATTATCTTCGGGTGTTAGGGACCATGGCGGCAACTCTGGAGTTGATACTGTGGGCGCGGGCCCACAAGCGACCGTTGCAGAGAGCGCTGTTGAGGAGGTGGTCGCATCAAAGGGATTTGCTGTCCCAGAAGTTGGCTTGCTCGCCGCAAACTTGCAAGGCACTGTGATGGTGGCTGAGCCCAGGATGTCTGGAAAGGGGAATGTCCTTGGAGACGCCCCCATGGATATCTTTGACAACGGATGCCAGTCTTGGTGGCTGGAGAGCCCATTATCAGGGTCATTTGGCACAGGGGCAGTGGTCTGTCCTGGAAAAGAGTTGGTCAATCAACAGATTTGGAATTGAGAGCAGTAGCACTAGCTCTGCGGGGGTTTCGCCCGTATCTCCATGGAAAGGCCATACGGGTGTTCTCAGACAATGCAACTGCGGTGGCTTATATCAACTGTCAAGGAGGCACCAGCAGTGTGACACTCGAGGCCGAAGCCGAGAGTTTGTTCGAATGGGCTGAGGAGAATCTGATAGCCTTGTCGGCAGCGCATGTCGCAGGGGTGGACAATGTGGAGGCCAACTTCTTTGAGTCACATGAAGGTAGACCGAGGGGAGTGGGTTCTGCATCCAGAGGTATTCGTGATGCTGGTGCGTCGCTGGGGAATGCCTGTAATGGATCTCATGGCGACTTTCCAGTCAGCAAAGGTCGATCGGTTCTTCTGCAGAAGAAAGGAGAGAATGGCAGAAGGCCTGCACACTCTTATTCAGGCGTGGCCGGAAGGGCAGCTCCTGTACTAGTTTCCACCGTGGGTGTTGATCGGTCGGGTGTTGCAGCGCATAGAGCGCCACAAAGGGCGAGTGATTCTAATTGCACCGGATTGGCCAAGAAGGCCGTGGTACACAGACTTGGTAAGGCTCTTGGTGGAGGAAACCTGGAAGCTTCCAGTTCGCAAGGACCTTCTAACCCAGGGGCCCCTTTGCATGCCCCAGGTGGATTGATTCTCACTTACGGCCTGGCTATTGAGTGGGCTAGGTTGACAGCAAGGGGTTATTCGGCGGCGGTGATTGCTACTTTGCTGAAGGCGAGGCGGAAGTGTACTTCATTGGCGTATGTTAGTGTGGCGTATTTTTGAAGCCTGGTGTAAAGGGAAGGAGTTCGTTCCCTTAAGGGCGTCAGAACCGCAGGTGCTGGCTTTCTTACAAGATGGGTTTCAGAAGGGCTTAGCAGTGGCTTCATTGAAAGTTCAGTTGGCGGCATTGTCCTGTTATAGGTGTAAAGTGCAGGGCAAGTCGCTTGTTAGTCTTCCAGATGTAAAGCATTTTTTGAGGGCAGTAGCTCTCCTGCGACTGCCACGTAAGCGAATAGTTCCGACGTGGGATCTTCCATTGGTCTTGGAGGCGTTGGGGAAAGCGCCTTTTGAACCTTTAGTGGAGGCATCCTTGAAAGATCTTACCCTTAAGGTGGTGTTCTTGGTGGCCATTGCCTCGGCGAGGCGAATCTGAGTTGCAAGCACTGTCCTGTAGAAAGCCTTTTCTGTCTTTCTTCGATTCTAAGGTAGTTTTGCGGCCAGTGCCGTCGTTCTTGCCTAAAGTGGTGTTGAATTTTCATATGAACCAAGTGGTGTCATTACCGGTTTTCGTGACTAAACGAAAGGGTCAGGTCACGGAACAGCTTCATCAGTTGGATATTCGGCAAGCATTAAAGAGGTATGTGGCTAGAACAGCTAGTTTCCATAAGTCGGATAGACTGTTTGTACAGTTTGCGGGTGCCATACAAGGAGAGGCAGCCTCTAAAGGGTCGATTGCTAGATGGTTGAAAGAGGCTATCATATCAGCGTATCTCTTACGAGGACGGGTGGTTCCGGAAGGACTGAGGGCTCATTCCACCAGGGCACAAGCGATTGTCCTGGGCAGAGTGTAGCTTGGTGCCAGCAGTAGAAATCTGTAAAGCGGCAACGTGGTCGTCGTTGCATTCCTTTTGTGAAGCATTACTGTCTCGATGTTCAGGCGGAAAGGGACACTTGTGTTGGAGCGGCTGTGCTTCAGGCTGGTCTAGCAGGACCCTCCCGTTGATGATATTCACTGCTCTGTTACATCCCCAGAGATTCCGGGACTAGACTGGAGGGCCGATCAGGAAGATTAAATTAGACTTACCTGCTAATTGTAGTTCCTGGAGGAACTCCAGTCTAGTCCCGTATCCCACCCTGATTCGTTGATGGACTGTGGCCTGAAGCAGGAGTGAACTTACAGGTAAGCAGCACAGTTTGTGGTGTTAGGGCATAGTTCACGGAAAGGCGCGGTGTCATTCTTCGTCTTAGAGGAACGGGGGACCTCCAATGCAAAGACAGTGAGGCAAAGGTATTGTACATAATTGGACCTAGGGTCCTTTTAAAGTTCAGTTAGTTCCTTTGTTATTGCAATTCACTACTTACTTGCTCTGGCGAGTCTGCTTTGTCAATAGGTTACTGGTGTGGGGAGGCGGTTCCAGTGCTTATATACCAGTGACGTCACAAGAGTGAACTTTCTCAGTCTCCAAAGCTGCTGGAGGAGGTTGACAACCCAGAGATTCCAGGACTAGACTGGAGTTCCTCCAGGAACTACAATTAGCAGGTAAATCTAATTTAATCTTTGTTCCTGGATAGTGACTGTTATTTCCTAATTGCTTATAACTTAAGTATGGGAAATGGTTATTCTCATTTAAACTTTGATATTTGTGAAATGTATGCATTCCCATTGTTAAAACAGGCTTACTTGTACCTTTTTGTTCACATTAAAAAAAAATTTACTTTGTTATTCAAGAAATGACCATAACATTTAGAAGTGAGTAGATTTTTGACATTTACGATTATATTGTAAATCACTTTCACAAATAAGCCCCCAGATGTAGTCTCTCATCATGTTTTTGTTATACTGTCCTTGGTAGCAGCATTCAAATTCCAGTATATCCTGGTGGAAATGTTTGCCTTGCTCTTCTCAGTACACTCCCATGTTCTCCTTGAATTTATCAAGATGAGCATTGAGGATATGGACTCTGAGAGACATTCTGCAGCCCATTTTGCTGTAATTTTTTACCAGTCTCAACCAGCTCTACATAATTTTTGGCCTTGTGATTTCCCAAAAAGCCAGGAACCACTGCAACAAAGTTGTTCCAAGCTGCTTTCTCCTTCCTAGTAAACAGCTTAGGGAAATTCTATGCCCTCTAATCATCTCGAGAGCTGTGACAAATTGTTTCATAAGGCCCAATTTGATATGCAGTGGTGGCATTAGCACTTTTTGTGGTTCCACCAGTGGCTCCCACATTACGTTCTTTGTCCCAACAGAAAATTCAGTTTGCTGTGGCCAGTCCCACCTCTAATAGTGCGACACGGTGTCCCTGCTGTCCCAAAGATAAAGATAGCAGGGAAACTTGGTAAAACTGTTTTGGAGACCCATGAGAAATGCCACCATTTTAAAGTCTCCAATAACCTACCAGCCATACTCTGCATACTTCAAGGCTTCTAGCAAGGTCTTGACACTGCTGTAATCTTCTTTGAGGCTCACTGAGTGAGCTAGGGGAAGAGACGGTTACTTGTTCCCGTTATGTAGTAGCATGGCTTTGAGGCTCCTGGAACAGCTGTCAATGAACAGGCATCACCCCTTCGGCTTACATGAAATTCCGATAGTGTCGAACATACCAGTCACATTGTGGCAAAAGCAGAGCCCAACTTGAAGAAGCTAGGAAGTGTGGTGATGCTTCCTCTGACCTGCACACTTTCATCCAACAAGTTCCACTGCTTGAACCTGGTTGTCAAAACTCTGCATTGGATTTGGTGAGACCAAGATCTCTGACCAAGTCATTGTCATTTTGGTTCAGGTAGTAAGGTTTCTCTCCTCAGCTCCACCTCTGATATTGTACTCTAGATCTGCAACGTCATCTTCATTTTTGTGAATTGCTGCTTTCTTTTGAAAACAGCTGCTTTCTCTGTGGAGGAGTGGGTACAGGGAGCTCTGGGCAGTATAGCACCAGGGCAATGAATGAAGGATTGCTCAGATACATGACAGAAGGAGCATTCTTGCCAGTCTGACGTTTGGAAGGATCCACCATGCAGGAGTAGCAATTGCTCAAGTGGTCAGTGGGTTCCTGCCAAATTCTTGGGATAGTGAATTTTACATAAGAACATAAGAACATAAGATATGCCATACTGGGTCAGACCAAGGTCCATCAAGCCCAGTATTCTGTTTCCAACAGTGGCCAATCTAGGTCATACGTACCTAGCAGTTTCCCCAAGGGACACAGGTTCCACAATGCTTGTATTGGTTCAAGCATTGATATCCTGGGTCCCTTCTTAATAATGGTTTATGGACCTTTCCTCCAGGAACTTGTCCAAACCTTTTTTAAACCCAGCTACACTAACAGCCTTTACTACATCCTCCGGTAACAAATTCCAGAGTTTGATTACACGTTGAGTGAAAAAATATTTTCTTTTATTAGTCTTAAATAGTTTACCCTGTAGCTTCATTGCATGTCCCCTAGTCTTTCTATATTCTGATAAGGTAAACAATCGATCTACGTTTACCCGTTCCACTCCGTTCATTAATTTATAGACTTCTAACATATCTCCCCTCAGCCGTCTCTTTTCCAGGTTAAAGAGCCCCAACCTTTTTAGCCTTTCTTCATAGGAGTAGACTTCCATCCCCTTTACCATTTTGGTGGCTCTTCTCTGAACCTTTTCTAAAATCGCTATATCCTTTTTATGACTCTTCCCCCTCTATACCATCCTGCTAAATTAAAAAAAAAAAAGAAAATAAAAAATTATATATTAATGTATGAAATATTTAGCAAGAACATCATTAATTCAAATTAATTTTTATTATGTATAAATTCAGTAACAAAATAAAGATTTTATAACTTAAAATGCCACAGTCTTAAGCCAGCATCAATTGTCTCTTACTTTCCAGAATTTTTTTTTGCAGTGCTCTCAATTGAAATGAGGCACCCAGGGTTTGTCCTGGTCCCTCAGCAGGCATGCCAAAATCTACCTTGTAAGCTTCAAACATCTTGGCAAATGCTTTCACAGAATACCTTTCCGCTCTTGTCTTGATAAAATCGCCACAGACATAGCAAAAAGTCTGCTGGATGTTTATAACCTCTTGATGCCATGTCAGTCCACTTAAGAAGCTAGAACGAAAATAAACTGGTGAGGTTAAGACACATGGTGCTGTTGCTCACTCCTAGGTTTCCAGTCAGTAAGGAGTCTGCTGAACGACTGTGCTTACTCCGCGCAAATCCATTATTTATATAGATGTGAGTCGGAATTGACGTTATAACTGTCACCAAAAGGCTTTTATTAAAAGTTCTGGAAAGCTCTAGAAAGTTCTAGAACTTTTTCCAAAAGGTACTCCAAGTTTACTCTGCACTAAATCTATCTAGAATGTCATGCAAAATAGGTAATTTTCAAAAATATCACTCTCCTGGTCTCAAAAGCAATGTTTGTGGGCCATAATTGCCATTTCCTATGGTTTTGAGACATAGATATCTGAAAACACTTATTGCCCAGGAACAAGAAAAAAGTAAAAATTTGTTACACAGTGAATCAACTTATGCTTGGTGAAGAACTTATATCTCAAGTGAAGGATTTAATTATTGGAGGATATATGTCCCCTTTTTTGACTTAAAAGGAAACGCAGTTCTTGATAAATCAGACACCCCATATTCCTATCCTCTACAGTCCCAAACATTCATACAAGATTTACAATTTCCCCCTGGCCACCCAATAGTGGCTAGTAATGGTTCCATATTAGAACCTTTTATCAATTTTTGTGGATATTATGCCTCGATTCACCAGATTTCCTTCACTACTCCTATATTAAGGGGTATGTTTACTAAACCATGGTAGCGGACTCCGTGCGATGTCGGATCCGCGGACCCATTGATTTCAATGGGGCCGCGGCTCCGATTATCGCACGGAGTCCGCTATTGCGATCTTGTAAAAAGGGGTATGTTTACTAAATTTGGTCCTTCCTGCAGGAGAGAAATGGCTGGCATCTTTTGATGTGAAAGCACTATATACAAACGTACCACAGGATGAAGCAATCTGTTGTAGAGCAGTTGGATTGGCAAGAATTCTTACCTCATCTACCCAAATCATATGTAATGAAATTACTTCATATGGTATTGAAGAATTATTTCTGTTTTAACAATATAATCTTTCTTCAAAAATTTGGAGTAGCAATGGGGGCAACTATAGCCCCTACAATAGCAAACTTTTGTATGGCCCAGTTTGAATCTCAGTTTTTATATATATCAATTTGGATGAGTAATATATTGGTATGGAAGAGAGATTTGGACAACATTTAATGTATTTGGTAGGGAAGTTTAGTCATTAATTTCTCCACTTGATTAAAGACCTTAAAAAGAAGTAATCGGTTTGAATGTGTCCATTATGGCACTCAGTTAACTTTTTTGGATATCATGATCTCCCGTGAAGATATCAGATTGCGCACAAGCATATGAAAGCTGTTGCTCATAATCTTTAAATGTTACACTAGTCGTCATTCTCAGAAACTAAAAGATGGACTTCCTATAAGTCAATTTTTACACCTTCGAAGACTGTTCCAAGCAATCAGATTATCTTAAAGAATCTCATTCCTTGTGCAGAAAATATCTAGAACGGGGCTATCCAACCTCAGTAAAAAAAAAAAAGAAAAAAGAAAAAGCCTTTTATGAGGCTTATATACACACAACAGAATCTTTTGTTATGGCCATCGAGATCAGGATAATACTGAAGAGTGAGTTGTTTGTTCCTTACCCTTCTCTATTCATGTCAAGAGTAGTATCTATTATACATAAACATTGGGCAGTTTTACAACTTTATCCCTGTTTTACGGATCGTCCAATTGTGGCATATAGGAGAATTTGAATATTGCCAATATGATTAGTTCCTCTCTGACCTGGGATATAGAGAATGAAAATTTGGATCAAGGACCATTAGGACATTATCTATGCAGATCATGTGAATTCTGCAAGGCTCTATTATAGGAGATTATTAGTAAGATCCTGTTTCTAAAAGGTCAATTAAATCTAATAGTACATGACCTATGATACCCGTTTCGTGGTCTCTTTTCTTCATTGCCCATGTAAGAAGAGTTATGTGGGTCAAACACTTCGCCCAATAAAGCAACGCTTAAGAGAGCATAAATCACGATTAAAAATATAGACAAAGTCATCACTGTTAATGGCACACTGTTTGGAAGCTCCAGCATACCTTTGAGTAGCTAAAGTGGAAAATATTACAATATATTCCACAATCACCTCGAAGAGGGGATTGGGAAGCTCAGCTTAAATACCGAGAACAATTTTGGATTTTTTTGTTAAATACCATCTGTCCTATAGGGTTAAATGAGAAGATTGACGGGAATACTCTGATTTAGAAGGATTCCCCTTTAAGTGAAAACGGAAATGGGAGTTCCACTAGTATATATATATTTAAAAAAATGCCACAGCCATATTTAGATAGCTGGTAGAGCTCAGAGAAGATGTATGTTCATAGAGCATGGAGATAGTTGACGGAGAAAATAGCAATCACAGAGCAACATATGCAGATAAGTGATTTTGAAAATTCTTTGGCTAGTCAAATGTTTATACCATGAAGCAGAACTAAATTATTTAATTCGAAACACGTTGGTTTCTTATAGTTTTCTTTTGGAGCACCATAAATCACATAAAAACACTAAAAGAGTGAAAAGACAAATTGGAGAATGCTTTTTGATAGCTACCTCAGTTTTTAAAGTCCAACATTTTTTATTTGTCACTCGTTAGAGCAATATTATAGGGAATTGTGAATGCACACAGTGAATTAAAGCAGAGATCTTACATGAACACCTGTAGCCACAACTTCAGCAATAACTCATGACCTGTCAGTAAACCTCCAGAGTGAAACTGAAAAAGAGGACACCACTGAAGAGCACTGCCCTCAATCTGTAGAATCAGAATCTGAGCCTTCAAGACAAAAACAATATATGCTTTCAACAATGCAGTTACAAGATGAACAAGGTAGGTAGAAGTTGGCAGCTTCCACTTGAGGTAAGAAAATTTACATTTATATGATAGAATAACTTTTCATTACTAAAATAAATTTTCATCCAGACATAGCTCTATAATTAAGCACAGTGAGGTAGTCACCCAAGCTGGCAAATTTTTGAGGGTGGCAACGGCCTCCAAAATAGTCGTGTGGCTACCACCTCCTCTTCTGGGTGAGACAAGGATGCTTTTCCTTCTCTTCTGGGTGGGTGCATGGTGCTAAGGAAGGGGGAGTGCTGGAAGAGCCTCCAAGTACTGCAAGGGAGCAGCAGTAAAAGTAAAAAGCAGTGGGGGTCTATGAGCCCCTGCGTTTTCTCAGTCTTTCAGTCCCCCCCCCCCTTTTCAAAAAGAAGTCTGTCAGGAGTGGTGGGATTGACTGACATAAAGCATGTGCAGGGACCCAGACCCTATGCTGCCTTTTACTTTTCTATGTAGCATGGCAGCCAAGGGAAGAGAAAAAAGCTGTTGCACCTGGAAATATTGGGGGAGGGGGGAGGAAGCAAGGAGAAATGCTGAACCTGAGGGGTAGGAGTGGGATAGGATGTAAGGATGAAATGCTGGGGGTGGGAAGGTAAGGGAGGAAGGGGGAGATTGTTGGTCAGGGGATGGAGGATGAGAAGGGAAAGGAAGCAGGGAGTGGAGGATGGGAAAGAAAAGGAAATGAGGAGAAGATGCTTGACATCGGTGTTGTCTCCTAAGGTGTGTAGTGGTCCCAACCTGCCAGTGGGAGTGGTGCAACAGTATTGTGATTTCAGTCACAAAAGGGTTGGCAAGTACTTCAGGATTCCCAGCAGACATCTAGTAATGGAACCCATGTTGGGGGGGGGGGGGTGGAGAAATTATGGATTTGGTGCTTATGAATGGGGAGACTGTTTCTGATGTTGTAGTGGATGATCATCAGGATGGTGAGCTTCAATATTAAAGCATGGGCAAAAATGATTCATTCCTTATCGTCCCTCCAGTCCAGTCCAGATGCATGGGTTATCCTTATCACCAGCAGGAACCACTGATTTAATGATGTCACACTATAAGGATTCACCAAAAGACAGCAAAAACCACGTGTACCAAAGAATCCCAGTCTAGAAACGTGGATTACCAAGGAAAGGAACTAATTTATTATATCACCATATAGAGGATCAAATGCCAAGGACCCGACACAGGCTGTGTTTCGTAAAAACTTCCTCGGGGGGTATATTGGTGTGCTACAATAATACATATGAACACATAAATATGACAGATTAAAAAAGCATAAAACGATTAAAAATCATGATTAAAAATGTCATAAAAAAATAATAATAATAATGCATTAGGAAACACCATTTAAAACATGAACAAATGTTAAACCATAAAATCTTAACATGAATGAACATGTATATACACATAGTCAGGAGTGCTTGATTATGCACTGTATATAAATATATGGTAATCCAAATAACCAAAATATATACCAAAAACACTCTCTGAATAATATAATGATCCATACAATCAGACTACAATTGTTGTTAGTGGTTCTTAACTGCACATCAAGTGAAAATTCATAATACTTTCTTATAATTGTTAGGTTAAGCATGAATTTTCATGGTTCTTATTTTCCTTCCCTTTGATCAGTGCTGTTTTTTTTTTTTACAGACTATTCATCCCCTCCAGCTAGTCCAGAAAACACGGTGGTTCGCATTATAACTGGTACAGCAAGAAATGAGCACATTACACCTATACTGCTAAAATTGCACTGGCTACCAATAGCTGAGAGTAAAATTTTAAAACAATTACAATCATCTTCAAGATCTTGAACCAATGCACAGCAGATATTCTCTACAGCACAGGTTTTCAACCCAGTCCTTGGGGAACCCTAAATGTCAGCAGTGTTCTGGAGGACCTCTGCTGGGTCAAATATCCCTTTTTTTTTTCCCCCTGGATTTTGTCTTGCGCCTGGTGCAAAGTTCTCCTACTGGCATTGCTGTGCTTAGAGGGATACAGGACCTAGTGCCTGCAGCCAAAGATTCTTCTGTGCTGGCTGTTAAATGCTGCAAAGGGCAGGATAAAGTTGAGGATGACCGTTTCCATTCTTTCTTCAGGTTTTGGAGGATCTTCTGGAAGGTCCATCTGGGCACTAGGGTGCTCTCTCTGGTGAAGAGTTAGAGGAAGGAGAAATTCCACCAGGCAAGGACCCTTCTATTTTTAGGGTCTTTCATCGGGAAGAGCTGGCGATCTTGATTGCTCCAGTCCTTAGCAACTCTCAGTATCCCTCATGATTCTTCTGGGAAGGAGCCTTCCCTAGAAAATCCACTGATGGAAAGTATTTATAAACCTTAGCAGTCTTTCCTGCTGCTTAGTGCCATTAAAGAATGATAGAAGCCGAATGGGAAATTCCAAAGGCAGGATTAAAAGGAGGCAGATCTATGGTACGTCTGTATCCTATTCCACCTGAGGAAAAATACCAACTCAGGCTGCCCAAGGTGCATGCACTAGCTTCAGCGGTTTCCAAGAAGACTACAATTCCAGTAGAGCGTGGTGCTGTGCTGAAAGATGCCCAGGACCATAAGCTGAAACGGTGATTAAAGCACTCATTCAAGATCACTGCTCTAGCTTTATAAGCTTCTATTTGTGGAGCTTATGTATAGTTGTGGTCGACATTGTCACCCATGCATTTTAGATATGTTGTGTACAATATCTTGAGAAATAATTGGAAATATTCCACTGTATGTCGTCATAATATTTTAATAGTATGTTCAAAAATATAGAAGAAAAAAAAGATGTCCATGAAGCTTAGATGTAGTAATTTCTGAGAAAAAAACCCAAAATATGGCCTGGATAGGATTAATGGCACACTTCACTAATATTTGGTTGCACACTGCAGTTTGATGGCCTCCAAACGTTTCTTGTAGCCATCTATAAGATTTTTTTTCATACATCTGTTTGCTGGTAGTTTCTCACTCTTCAACTGATTTGTTTCAGCTTATGAATGTTTCCAGGATTCCTTTTACCAATGGCAAGATTTCAGCTCTTTCCAAAGGTTCTCGATTCGATTTGAGATCATGAGTCGTTGTTGGCCAGCTTAGAATAGTCCATTTGTTCCTTTTTAACCATTCTTTTGTACTTATGGATGTATGTTTTAGGTCATTGTCCTGCTGGAGGACCCATGTCCTTTGACTCAGACCTAGCTTTCTGACACTAGGTAGCACATTTCACTCCAAAATACCTTGGTAGTCCTCTGACTTTATGATTCCTTTAATACATTTCAGGCCTCCAGTTCTTGAGGTAGCAAAACAGCCCCACAACATTATGGAACCTCCACCATATTTAACTGTAGGAAGGATATTTTTTTTCCTTAAGCTTAATTTCTTTGTCTGTAAACATATCATAGGTCTGCATTGCCAAAGAGCTCAAGTTTGGTTTCATCTGTCCACAGGATATTTTCCCAGGATTGTGGTTTCTCAAGGTGGGTTTGGGCAAAGATCAGGCATGCCTTTTGATGTCTGTCTTGGAGCAGTGGGGTCCTCCTTGTTCTTCGCCCATGAAGGCCTTCTTTGTATAGTGCGCAGCATATGGCACGGGTTGAAACCACCACTCCAGATTGCTCCAAGGCAACCTTAAGCTCTTTGGATGTTGTATGTGGTATTTTTCCCAACAGTTTGCACTAACCTTTGAACATGGATTAATTTTCCTCTTCGCAGCACATCTTGGGAGGTTCTTGACAGTTCCATGAGCAGAAAACTTCTTAACGTTGCAAACTGTAGACACAGGAATCCTAAGATCCTTTGGAGATGGCCTTGTACCCCTTTTGAAGTTTGGTTGGTGATAATGGCGTTTCTGATAGTCTCAGGCAGCTCTTTTTTCTTCATTGTGAAAAAGGAACAGGGAGTGAATGGTGGGTGTTTTGAACATTAGAGCCATCATTCATTGGTTGATTCAAGTCATGTGAGTACTGACAATTGATCACAGGTGTGTCTAATTTAATTGTAAGGGTGCCAATAATCATGTCTTGGCCATGTCACAATTTTTATACTATTTCCTACTATTTCCATTTTTTAATTGGCCTTGTTTTATTTGATTCTTTTATGTGTGAGTATATAGTCCAAAGCCATTTCATTGGCCACTTATTTTTTTTTAGGAGATATTGGACATTAAAGGGCTGAACTGCAAGGGTGCCAATAATGTTGACCACAATTGTAGCTCAAGCCTGTTTGTGGTGGGCCCAGAGTTTTCTGTAATCAGATTAGGATCCTTCTGGGGCATTATCTGAGGCTGCTAATCTGGAGTCCGGTTCGGCATATCTAGCAGATGTGTTTTATGACCTGGTGAGAGCTTCGGCCAAGAATATGGTTTCAGTGGTTTCAGCTTGGTGTCTTTTTTTATGGCTGTGTAATTGGGCAGCAGGTGTAGCTTTCAAGACCTGGCTTAGTAAACTTCCATTCAAGGGAAAACTCCTTTTGGGGAAGTGTTGGAGCAGCTCATGAAAAACTTCAGAGATTCTAAGATCCCTAGATTGCCAGAGAACAAACCTAGAAGGGCTAGATCTTTGGCTTCTGCATGGTGGCACTTTAAAGATTTTTGAAAATTTTGCACATTGCGCTATACTCCCTTTTCAATGTTCTTACTATCCTTCTAGGGGTAGGTTCTTTGGGGGGGGGGGGGCGAGGAGGAAGTAGGGACTATTCTGGAGGATCTCTGGGAGGCTCTAGGATGTCCCAATAAAGCAGTGGGGGCTCAGGCTGAGTTGACTCCTGGACAAAATCCTCAAGAAGTCATTAACTGGATGGGAACATCTGAAGGCAGTAGAACAAAAGTGGACAAAACTGAAAGGAGATAGTTTAAAGGCAACAAATGTTTTTGTAAGGAAAGTAAATAAGAGGAAGAAGAGACTGTTACCTTTTCAGCTACTTCTTTTGAAAAGCATAAAGAAAGAGGTTAACCTTCAACTGTAAGAGAATCACAGAAAGAAGGCAAACAACAATATCTGGAGAAGCTAGGGAAAACTGGTAAAATAGAAAAGTACAGATACTGTATTGGCTATTTTTTCTTCCATTAACAAGGCAAGACTTTTTTTTAGATATGTTAGTGATGAAAGGAAGTGCAAAGATGGCGTTGTGAGACTCAAGGATGAAGGAAAATAGTGGAATTGCTTAACAAATATTTCTGTTCTGTGTTCACAAATAAAAGGCTGGGAATGGGACCACAGAAAATAAACACAAATAGGCATGGAAGAGAGGTAGAATTCAAACTATTTTCAGAAGACCATGTTCATAAAGAGCTAGCAAAACAAAAAGTGAACAAAGCAATCAAGCAGGGCAGGATTCATCTGAGGATACTGAAAGAACTTAAGGAAGTACTGGCAACTCCTTGTCTGACCTTTTCAATTCCTCTTTAGAGTCTGGAGTGATCCTGGAGGACTGGAGATGGGCAAATTGTGGTTCCTGTCTATAAAAGGGGAAGCAAGGAAGAGATTGATAACTTCAGATAGGTTAGTCTGATCTCTTTGAGTAAAGTAGTGTCAATACTGTTAAGGCAAAGGATGGTATGCTTTCTGAAATCTAAAGGAGTAAAGGATCCAAGACGGCTTGGTTTTGCTAGAGGTAGGTCTTTTCAGACTAATCTGATTTCTTTGACTGGGTGACAAGATAATTGTTTCAGGGGAGAGTTCCAGATGTGGTATACTTAGATTTCAGCAAAGCCTTTGAAACTGTTTCACATCAGCTACTTATAAATAATCTGAGTGCTCTTGGAATCGACCCTAAAGTGACCACTGGGTAAGAAACTAGATGAGTGGCAGGCTCCAGTTGAGAGTAGTAACATATATATGATAACATGGTATACGATGGCAGATAAAGACCATTATGGTCCATCTAGTCTGCCCAGAAAGGTGACTGGAGTGGTTGGTTGTAACTGCAGCTCAGTGCAGGTCACCCCCTCTACGCCAGTGTTTAGGATTATATTGTACCTACTGCTCCATGCAGGTCAGCCCCCCCTCTAAGGATATTTGTTTGCTTTGATTTCATCCTCTTGCTATAAAGCGATCCACTGTCTGTCCCATGCTATTTTGAATTTTGTCACTGTATTTGCTTCCAGCACTTCCATTGGGAGGGCATTTATGAATGGCGTGCCTCGGGGATTGGTCCTTAGTCCTGTTTTTATAACATTTTTGTAAGCAATATTACAAAAGGGCTCTTGGGGAAAGGTATGCCTCTTTTTGTGGATGATAATAAAATCTGCAACAGGGTAGAAGAAACTTGAAGAATGGTAGAGAATTTGGCAGCTAAGATTTAGTATTTAAAAAAATGTAAGGTCATTCATTGAGACTGCAAAAACCCAAGGGAATAATACAGTATAGGGGGTGAGTGAAATACATCAATGTCCAAAAGAAAAGTGGGACCTGGGGGTGACCATACTGGATCATCTTAAAGTGATCAAAGAGGGTAGAAAAGATGACTACAAAAGCCAGAAGGATGCTTGGGTGCATAGGGAGAGGAATAGCCAGCAGGAAAAAGGAGGTGATAGAGACTTATACAAAGGCAATAACAAGACCTCATTTGGTGTACCATGTACAATGCTGGATACTGCCCCTTCAAAAGGATAGAAACAGGATGGAGTCAGTCTAGAAGATAGCTTCTAAAATGATCCATGACCATCATAAAGCATATGGAAATAGACTTAGAGCTCTCAGTATATATGTTTATGTTTATTAAACTTGATAAAAACCGCCTTTCAAGTATAATGAAGGCGGTGTACAATAAAAATAAGTCACATAAAATCCAGACGAAGCTGGAGGGTAAAAAGGAAATATACAATAATAAATATAAAATTTACAAAAAAAAAGGTAAATAAAATTATACTGAAACATCAGATATAGGCTATAAAATTATAAAGGACAGAAAGAAAGAGAGAGAAGACAAACTGGGAGTCAACAGAACGGAAGAAGGGTATTAAATACAGACAGAGAAGGACATCAAACAAAGGGAGAAGGAACATTAAAGGCTAGGGAGAACAAGTGAGTTTTTAGATTGTGCTTGAAAGTGGTGTGGAGTGGTTCAAGACGGAGGGTGGAAGGAAGGGAATTCCAGAGAGCGGGACCAGCAAAATAAAAGGCAGAGAGGCGGGTGGACTGTAGGTGAGCGCGATAGTGAGGGGGAAGAGACACAATACTGAGACGAAAAGAGCGTGGGGTGTACCTGGGAGTGTGAAAGGAAAGTAAGTCAGCTAGATATGAGGGAATGCCAGTATGGAAAACCTTGTGTAGCAGAATCAACATTTTGTATTGTGGATGAAAAGAAATAGGCAACCAGTGAAGATGAAAAAGTAAAGGAGTGACGTGATCGCGAGTAGTGGAAGAGGTGATCAGGCGAGCAGCGGTGTTTTGTATCCTTTGGAGTCTGGCTAACTGATTTTTTGGGAGACCGAGAAATAAAGAATTAGAAAAATCGACCCAAGACATTACTAAAGATAGAACCAGTGTAGTTAAGGCAGAGGAAGATAGAAAGGGGCGTACAGAGCGGATCTGGCGAAGAAAGAAAAAAGAGGTTTTGGCGATGTGAGAGATATGAGTGCGAAAAGATAGGTCAGAGTCAAAGTGAACACCAAGATAACGAAACGTGGAAACTAGGGGAACCGGAGTGCCAGAGAAAGAAGGAGCGAGTGAAGGGGAGGGACCCCCACCAGAAAACCAGATAGCAAGAGTCTTAGTCAGATTCAAGTGGAGACAGTTAAGAGTAAGCCAGTTAGCAACAGAAGAAAGACAAGAGTTCAAAGGAGCCAGATCAGGACAAGAGGAAGAGGTATGGTGAAGCAAAAGAATATCATCGGCGTAGAAGAAAGCTGATATACCGGACTGCTGGATTAGAAGAGCAAGGGGTGCCAGAAAGAGGTTAAAAAGAAGAGGAGCAAGGACAGAACCCTGAGGAACCCCACAGGAAAGAATTTGTGAATCAGACGGGGGAATTGCAGGTGAAGAGGAAAGAACTGCACATGAGCGGGAGTGAAGGAAGGAGTGAAACCAGTGATGAACAGTGCCACAGAGACCAGCTTCCCGGAGACGGTGAAGAAGCAGAGAGTGGTCGACAAGATCAAATGCAGCCGAAAGATCCAGAGCAACCGCCACCGAAACCTCACCACGATCATGTGCCACATGTAGTGCATTAGTGAAAGCTAGAAGAACAGTGTCAACGCTGTGCCCAGGACGAAAACCGGACTGACGGGGATGAAGATAGTTAGTAGAGTCAAGATGGTGAGAGAGCTGAGCGAAAACAAATTTTTCTAGAAGTTTAGAAAGGAAAGGGAGATTAGACACTGGCCGATAATTAGAAGGAAGTGAAGGATCAGAGGAGGGGTTCTTTAAGATGGGGCGGACCAAAGCGTGCTTCCAGGGTTTAGGAAAAATTCCGGTAGAAAGGCTAGAATTGAACATGGTACGAATATGTGAAAGACAACCAAGAGAAGGAGTGAGAAGCCAAGATGAGGGGATAGGATCAAGTGAGCAGAAGGTCTTCTTGGAGGAGGAAATGAGGTGATGGAGTTCAGGCGCTGTAATGAGGGAGAAGGTAGCCCAGAAGTGTGAAAGGTGAGAAACTGGTGGGGGAGAGGGAAGGGGGGGGAGGAGAAATGATAGGGGCAGGGCAGGAAGGAAGGGAGTCACGCAAGGAATCAACTTTAGAGATAAAAAAGGAAGCCAGACGGGAGGGGGAGGGACAGACTGGGACTGCGGGGGCTGAGGATGGGGTGTGTAGTGAAAGAAGAGACCGTAAGACGGAATATAAATGGCGGGTTTGATTAGGAGCAAGAGATATAGCAGTGGAAAAGTAATCACGTTTTGCAGAATGAAGCCTGGAGCGGTAATAGGAGTGATGAGACTTAAAGATAGATAAATTAATAGGAGAAGGGTCCCTGCGCCACAGACGTTCGGCTCTCCGGAGGTGCGTCCGGAGTAGCCGTAAGCCATAATGGTACCAGGGGTGAGAGGGGCGTTGCCGAGGTGGCTGAGAGCGCAGAGGAGCGAAGCGGGTAAGGGCGTTGGAAAGAGAAGAAAACCAGGTAGAAGCTTGAGAATCAGGTGACAACAGTGGGAAATCGGGAGGGAGAAGTTCAGAGGCTGGGGGTAATCGTTGGAGAGTGAGGGGAGTGAGGGCGCGGGAAAGATGCCTTGAAGACGGGGGGAAGAGGATACAGAGGAGACGGAGGATGCGCGGCTAGGGAGAGAACAAGAGAAGGTAAGATAGAAGTGATCCGTCCAAGGCAGGGGTGTAGCAGATACACCCGATAGAGAAAGAGGAAAAGATGTGGAAGTCAGAAGAAGATCCAAGGTGTGACCGGCCTGATGAGTTGGGAGAGCAACATGTTGAGAAAGAGAAAGATCTTGAAGGAAAGAAAGAAAGGAAAGCTCCCGTGATGAAGAAGGAGCATCTAGGTGTAGGTTAAAGTCCCCAGCAATGATAAGGCAGGGAAATGCCAGGGAGACCTCGGTGATGGTGAGTAGGAGGGCGTCCCAAAGATGGGAACGAAGAGCTGGAGGAGAGTAAACCAGAAGAATGTAGAGAGAAGGGGAAGTGTGAAGGCGAAGTAAGAGAGCTTCAGGATAGTGCAAGTGAGAGGAAGAGATCTGAGTATAGGGAAGAGAAGGGTGAAACATAGCAGCTATGCCACCACCTGACCGGCCACGGCGGGGAACGAAGACTGCTGAGAAGTCAGGGGGGAGACAACGTGCAAGAAGCGCGTCCTCACCCTCACGGAGCCAAGTCTCCGTGAGAAGAGTGAGCCCTGGGGGGGACTGCAGAACCAAATCCTGGACCAGCAGGGTTTTATTGCGAAGGGTTCAGCAATTGAGAAGACCAATAGAAAAACAGGGGGAGGAAAAAGAAGGAGCAGAGGATAGGGTGGAGGGGACCTGTACCAAGTGTGACAAGACAGAGGAAACAGGGGGGAGAGAGAAAGAAGTAGAGCAGGGGCGGAGATTATCAACAGAACGGAAACGCGGGGAAGAAGATTTATCAGGGCGCCTACCCCAGATGACAGGTATGGCAGCCATCGAAGAACGAAGTACAGAGGGAAAAGAGTGAGGAAGGTGAGAAGTGTGTAATGGGACCGCAGAGAAACGTGATGATCCAATCAGGTGGGCCGGCTGAAGGTGTAGAAAGCTGGACTTACCGCAGATAGCAATGAAGAAATAGGCAAGTATTAATCCCAACCAGCTTATATATACATAAGATTTGCCATACTGGGTTAGGGCAATGGTTCATCAAACCCAGTATCCTTTTTTCAACAATGGCCAATCCAGGTCACAGGCAGGATTGCAAAAGTAGAGAGATAACATGCTGCTTATCCCAGAGTTAAGCAGTAGATTTCCCCACGCCACTTTAATAATGGTCTATGGACTTTTCTTCCAGGAACTTGTCCAAACCTTTTTTAAACTCAGCTCACTAACGGCTTTTATGTTTATTATGTTTATGTTTATTATTTGATAAAAACCGCCTTTCTACAAAACCAAGGCGGTGTACAATTTAAAATTCAATAAAAGAAGGTTAAAAACCAGTGGAAAAGAAAAGAAATGTACAATATATTATAGGACAGAATGAAAGGGAGAGCAAACAGACGGAACATGAGAAGAAGAAGAAGAAGACCTAAGAACAGACAAAAGGTGGGGGAAAAGTAGAAGTCACACAAAAGGAGAGGGAACATCAAAAGCTAAAGAGAAAAGATGAGTTTTCAAGTCTCGTTTGAAAGCAGAGTGTTGGGGTTCTAAACGGAGGGAAGGGCATTCCAAAGGGCGGGTCCAGCAAAGAAGAAAGCGGTAGAACGTAATTGTGTTGAGTGAAAAAACTTTTTCTGATTAGTCTTAAATGTACTACTTTGTAGCTTCAATGCATATCTCCTAGCCTTTATACTTTTTTGAAGGCATAAACAACTGATTTACTTTAATTCATTTTACTCTGCTCAGTATTTTATAGATGTCTGTCATTTCTCCCCTCAGCCATCTCTTCTCCAGGCTGAAGAGCCCTAAGCTTTTAAGCCTTTCCTCATAAGGGTAGCCTTCCATCTATCCCCTTTTATCATTGTGATCATCCTTCTCTGTACCTTTTCTAGTTCTGTGTTATCTGTGGTTTTTAGATGTGGCGACCAGAACTGCACACAATACTGAAGCTGCAGTTGCAATATGGAATGGTACAAACGCATTATGATATCCTTTTGTTCTCAGTTCTTCCTTATAATTACTAGCATTCTGTTAGCTTTCTTGGCTGATGCTGCATGCGTAACAGAGGATTTTAACATAATAATCCACGATGACACCTAGACCCTTTTCCTGGGTAGTGGCTCCTAATGTGAAACCTTACATCATGTAGCTATAGTTTGGGTTCTTCTTCCCTAAGTGAATAACTTGCACTTGTCCACATTAAATTTTATCTGCCATTTGAATGCAGTCTCCCAATTTCTCAAGGTCCTCTTGCAATTTTTCACACTTGTAAAAATTTTAACAATTTTGAATAATTTTATGTTGTCTGCAAATTTGATTTCCTCACTAATTGTTTTTATTTCTAGGTCTAGGTCTTTTCTAAATGTTAAAGTAGTGGGCCCAGCATATCCTTGATGACAGAGGATATTTTCTACCACATCAAGGTGCTGTAGGATCATTTTCTACCACATCAAGATGCTGCGCTCGTAGTTCATCTCTCTCCTCCCAAGGCTGCACTGAGAGTGCCAGAGGGGAGATAGAACTTTTCTACTCTGTCCCTGTAGGTTTCCTCTATATACAATATGCCACTGGAATTTAAAGACTGCCTGCAAAATCTGTTTGCTGCTTTGGATACAAATGATAGAGCACCAGAAGAGTTATGGGATGACATCCAGAAAATTGTGCTAGAAGAAAGTGTGAAGTCTCTTCAAACACTCAAAGCAAAAATGGCCAAAATGGATGACCGAAGAAGCTCTAAAGGTTTGCCTCTCTCGTTCTCCTCTGGCTTTAGCTTCTCTGTGTTTCTAGGCAGTCTCAGAACTCAGATTTCCAACATGCAGCAAGACGAGACAAGAAGTACTACAATTGTGCATGCAATGAAATAGAATCAGAAACTATTAGAGGAAGAACAAGATCGGCTTTCCTAAAGTTACGAGAGTTAAAGAGAAAATTCCAACCTCAAATTGGAATGCTACAGGATGCCTAAAGATCCATGTTGAATGATGCTGAGAAGATCAAGAAAAGGTGGAAAGAATATATAGAGTCATTATACCATAAAGAACAAGTGGACCAACAGCCATTTCAGCCTGTGACTTATGATCAGGAACCATTTGGTGATGAAAAAAGACGTCGAAGCAGCATTGAGGGCATTATCAAAGAACAAAGCACTGGGTATTGATGAAATTCTCTTTGCAGTATTATAGCAATCAGTTGCGGCTTTTGCCATACTTACAAGGCTCTGCCAGGAAATTTGGAAGCCAACATCATGGCCAACTGACTGGAAAAGATCTGTGTTTTACCAATACTGAAGAAGGGTGATCTGGCTGACTGTGGAATTTATTGCACAATTGATCTGACCCCACATGCCAGCAGGATTCTACTCAAGAACATCCAGCAGAGACTACAACCATACCTGGATGAGAACTGCTTGAAATGCATGCAGGGTTCAGGAAAGGGCGAGTAACAAGAGACATCGCAGATGTGAGATGGATCCTTGAAAAGACAAAGATATCTATATGTGTTTTATTGATTACAGCAGGTTTTTGACTGGGTAAGCCATAAGAAACTCTGGGCCATATTAAGTATGGGTATACCAGAACACTTGCTAGATCTCTTGCACAACCTTTACATTGATCAAGAAGCAAGAGTACGAATGGAGCAAGAAGAAACAAAATGGTTTAAAATCAGCAAAGGTGTACGACAAGGCTGCATACTTTCTCCCTACCTGTTTAATTTATATGAAGAACAAATCATCAGAAGCAGGACTCTATGAAGATTGGTGGAAGATTCATCAACAACCTTTGCTTTGCTGATGACACCACAATACTGGCTGAAATTGAAGACAATTTGAAACATTTGCTTCTCAAGATCAAGTAATATAGTCTTAAAATGGGCCTGCGCCTTAATGTAAAGAAGACAAAGATCCTGCCAACTGGCAAAATCAATTAGCGCATTGATGGAGAAGAAATTGTCTCTTTTTTAATTGATTATTAATCCAAGTAGATTAAAGTTGTCTATTTAAATGAAGAAATCCAACAACACATTGTTCTTGCAGGAATGGCTATGAAGGACCTAGACAAAATTGAGAGCAGAGCTGTGTCTCGCCATACAAAGATTTGACTTGTTCAAGCCATGATATTTTCAATAACATTTTATGGATACAGCAAAAAAGATAGGAAGAAAATTCATGCCTTTGAATTATGATGCTGGCGAAGATTACTGTGTATACCATGGACTTCCCAAAGAACAAACTACTCGGTACTCTAAGAGATCTAACCTAAGCTTTATTTAGAAGCTCAGATGACGTTCGTGGGGGATAGTGAGGGTGTTGGTGGTGGGCTGTCGGGTTGTCCTATTGAGGTTGGGCTGGGGTATTAGAGTGGAGTTGGGAAGTCTGCATTTGATAGAGGGCTTTGTAGAAAAGCAGGGCAGATTTGTATTTGATCCTTGCTTCGAGTGGTAGTATGTACAGTTCTCTCAGGATTGGAGTGATGTGATCATGTTTTTTTGCTTTCTGGATGATTCTTACATTGTGGTTTTTCATAGAAACAAAGAAACACAAAAAAACACTTTGTCCTGCACTACTGCCAGTGGTAGAAATATATACGTGGAGGACTCCATGAAGCTTAAAAGCTTAAAGGAAACATTGCTGGACATGTGGAGAAAAAGGCCCAGTGGAACACTGTGCAGAAAAACACTACTTGGTCCAAAGGCCCTCTCCCATGTAATCTTCCACAAGTACACATGGTTTAAAAGCCTTGTGCCAAGCTCTTGAACAAATTAGTGAGTCCTCTGACTTTACTCTATTAATATTTCTCACCACCTTAAAAATATAGCTATTCATCTCATATGCGAGCCTATGGATTACAGCTAAACCATGATTTCTATCGCTATGAATAGAAATCCCATGTGAAAAGGGGAAGGCGATGGCAGTGTGTGTGTGTGTGTGTGTGTGTGTGTGTGTGTGTGGGGGTGGGGGGGGGGTAATTATCGACTGCCTGGCCAGAATGAACAGATGAATGATGCAATGCTAAGAAATTGGGGAAGCGAACAAAAATCACAACACAGTGAAAATAGGCGATTTCAAGTATCCTGGTATCGGCAGGGCCAGTATCCACAGCAGGACATGCTAGGGTGATAATTGCTAGATGAAAGAAATGACTGCTTTTTGGAACAACTGGTTCATGAACTGACGAGGAGAAGCTATTTTGGACCTAGTCCTTAGTGGAAGAAGAAACAAAAGGAGCCCAAAAACCCGCAGCATCAAGGGAGCAGAAAGGAGCAGGTATCACGAAACAACACCACCACCACTACTACTACTACTGAACATTTGTATAGTGTTACAAGACGCATGCAGCGCTGCACAGACACATGTAAAAGATGATCCCTGCTCATCTTCTTCTCTCTCTGCTTTCTCCATTACTTTCCTATCCATTCATTGGCGTTCCTTTCTACCTTTCTTTAAGCAGTTGTAATTTTTTTATTGTACACCGCCTTAACACTTCGGTATTAGGTGGTATATCAAGTGTGTCAAATAAAGATAAAGATCAAGATCTGAGCTTACAATCTAGTCAAGACAGACAACACAGTAGCTGTAGACATGAGATACATCTAAGGGGCATGGTAAAGAAACATGAAGGAGATCAGGTGAGTCAAGATCCGAAAGTGGCAGCGAAGAGATGAGTTTTCAGCCTGGATTTGAAAAGGGTCATAGAGGCACCTGATGTACAGACTCAGGTAGTTTGTTCCAGGCACAAGGAGCAGCAAGGTAAAAGGAGTGAAGTCTGGAGTTAGCAATAGAAGAGAAGGGCACAGATAGAATGTGGAGAACAAAATGTAAATCTTTATTCAAGTGTCCAATGAAGTCCACCCTACAAGTGTTTCAGCTAAAACCTTCTTTAGGGGCTTGGAACCTCCATATGAAACATAAAAACCAATAAATTATAGCTTAATATTAAAACACGAATAAAAACTGCACTTAACGTTTTCATGGCTGTTGTTGCCATATGGCAACCTTCAAAATTTCCCCAAACTTTTTCACCGGGTTCTATATTTCCAAAACATCTGCACACTGTGTGCGAAATGTGATGTGTATCTGTGCTTGACATCTGAAAAAAACTTATTTAAACTATCACACCCAGCAGTAAATGAAACTGATGCCAAGACTGTTTTTAATTTTCAGCCATTCAGGACTGTAGTTGCCATATGGCAACAGTAAATATTGTTTCTTAGAAAAAAAATTTTCAAAAAATTATTCTGCATCATTTAGCTCATATCTTAATAAAAAAAAATTTTCAGTTACAAAACAATTATGTGGATGCGAAAGGGTTAGAGGACTAAACACATCTAAACATTTAAACATGGACAATATGCCAAGTAATAAGTGATAATTAATAAAAACATCCAAAATGAAGTATGCTACAAACTAATAAATAAAACAATAAGATCAAGTATAGCTCACATTATAAATAACATGAGTTAAAACAATAATACAAAAACATAATCATATGCATATTAAAACCATGTTCAAGACATAAAAATCAGCTTCAGTGCATTCAGGTAAAAAGTATAAAAGCCAAGATACATACAAAAGCAACTTAACGACCACTAGGAAATAAAAACACATAGAGGGGAAAATTTGAACAAATATGGTATTCCAAGAAACAGATCTGATGTGTGTGTGTATATAGAGGCTACTCATCTACAAATTGGAGACACTTTATGTGGGAATAGTCTAGTTAGGAAGGCCAGAAGCCCTACACTTGGAAATCAAATGTTAAAATAAGTGGAGTGGACACGTAAAGACTAGGGAAAACTGATGTGATGTATAATATGATTGAAGACCAGGTGTGGCACATAAAGCAGAAACAAAGGACAACTATAGGACTTTCTTGGGTCATATCTAAAAACAAACCTGGGAACTATTTTAAATATTGCCCCAGAAAACAGGCGCAAAAGCTCAGGGATCCCAAAGGAGATTGTTAAAAGGGTTTTCGTCTTTGTTCGTTCTTCCAATGGAATGTGAAAATTGAGTGAACAAAATGATGAGTGGAAAAAATGTGTAATTTTCTTTATATGTGAAGAAATAAAGCAGAGGTAGTAACTTAAGTTGGGGAGCAATCTGCATGAAGAACACTCTGGCTAGCTAATAAAGTAGAGACCATAATATTGCAATAGTATTATCAACCCGATTTTAAAGTCTAAAAAGCTACCAAGGTAGATGAAACCACTAATAACCCAGATAAACACCTCCGTGGAGTCCATTGTTTTTTCTGATAATGTATGGAAATAAAAACATTAATAAAAGAAAGGGTAACAACCTTAGGCATCCACCATGAAAAAGTGGCGTATCAGAAAGCCATTGAGAGAACTTGGCTACTATTCGCCATTTAAAGCGGACTTTCTCCTGCCAAAACTATTTGTCACATCACCATGGCAACAGAAGCCAACCAATGGGATGCAATCCCATTCAGTCAAAACTTTAAATACACCAAAGCCAGGATAGCAGTGTCCTTCTCAATGGCTTTCTGATACACTACTTGTTTCATGCTGCTTTTTAACAAATTTGTAAATGATCTGGAAATGGGAATGAGTGAGGCGATCAAATTTGCAGTTAGCAAATTATTCAAAGTTGTTAAAATGTAAGAGGATTGTGAAAAATTGCAAGAGGTCCTTGATAAATTGGAAGACTGGACGTTCAAATGGCAGATGAAATTTTATGTGGCAAGTGCAAATTTATT
Organism: Ichthyophis bannanicus; assembly: GCA_033557465.1. Taxonomy (NCBI): domain Eukaryota; kingdom Metazoa; phylum Chordata; class Amphibia; order Gymnophiona; family Ichthyophiidae; genus Ichthyophis; species Ichthyophis bannanicus. The sequence goes on from CM066031.1 coordinate 1,532,092,314, forward strand.
CACCAAGGAAAGAACAACCGAAACTATGGTTACATGATGCAAGATTCCACATTAGTAAACACCACCCAGGAAAACAATTTAGGTTTCATCATGGATAATATGTTGAAACCCTCCTCCCAGTGTGCAGTGACGACCAAGAAAGCAAATAGAATGCTAGGAATCATAAGGAAAGGAATGGAGAATAAAACCAAGGACATTATAATGCCTCTGTATCATTCCATGGTGCAACTATACCTTGAATACTGTGTGGAATTCTGGTCATCATATCTTAAAAAGGATGTAGTGGAATTAGAAAAGGTACAGAGAAGAGCTACCAAAATGGTTAAGGGGATGGAAGGATACCCCTTTGAGGAAAGGCTTAAAAAGGTTGGGGCTTTTCAGCTTGAGAAAGATGGCTGAGGAGAGAGATGATCAAGGTCTATAAAGTAATGAATGGAATGGAATGGATAAATGTCAATCAGTTTGTGCCATCAAAAAAGTTGAAAGACTAGGGGACACCAATGAAGCTACAATGTAACCCATTTAAGATTAATAAGAGATAATATTTTTTCACTCAACGTGTAATCAAACTCTGGAATTCCGTTACTGGAGGATGTAGTGAAGGCTGTTAGAGTAGCTGGGTTTTAAAAAGGTTTGGACAAGTTCCTGGAAGAAAGGTCCATAAATCATTATTAAAGAAGACCTGGGAAATCCATTGCTTGCCAGGTACTTGTGACCTGGATTGGCCACTGTTGGAAACAAGATACTGGGCTTGATGCACCTTGGTCTGACCCAGTATGGTATTTCTTGTATTTCTAATATTTAACTGTTGCATCTTTGGTTCCATCACTACAGCTCATGGAGGTGGTGGGTGAGTAGTAGAGGCATCCCTTTGTATATTCAAGGTCGACTGTCTAATTTACGCTGATGACATCCTCCTCCTCTTCATGCCATTCTTCACAGAGCAAATGGACCTTTCGCCACTGATTGAATGTTTCAACGCAGTCTCCGAATGGCTTCTGTCCCAAAATCTTAGGATACAACACAAAAAGTCTGAGGTGCTATTCATCACCAGAGACCAGAGTTTCTGCCCTCCACCTCATATAAAGGTCAATGAGGCTGAGCTCCAAACCAAATCAACAATTCGGTACTTAGGAGTCACCCTCGATCAACATTTAGATATGAAAACCCATATATCCAACATAGTCAAAGCCATATATTTCAAAATCCGGTCCCTTAGACACCTGCAATCCCTTCTAAACCCTGAAGACTTCCAGACAATATACCAATCCCTGATCTTACCACACTTTGACTTCGCCAACGCTATTCTTCAAGGTCTCCCTCAATCAACACTCAACCCGTTGCAACTTGCCATGAATGCCGCAGCCAGAGTCTTAGTGGGAGCAGCAAGATGCAACCATATAACGCCTATCCTAATACAGCTGCATTGGCTCCCCATTCAAGGAAGGCTTATATTCAAATCTTTGTTACTCACTTTCAAATCCATCCATGGCATCACCTCCCCTTCATTAACCGATATCATCCAACCCATTCCTCCCAACAGAACAAGGAGATCCCTATCTTCAAATGCACTATTAATCCCAAAGGCTTCAACAAAGTACACAATCGCAACATCTAACAGGGCATTCAGTATCTATGCCCCAAAATGTTGGAACGCATTACCACCAGGCATCCGTGCAATTACTGACCTAACACAATTCAGAAAGGCTCTCAAATTCCATTTATTTACACAGTACTACCAGATTAACCTAACCCCTACCTAATTGCCTCTCCTCTTACCTCCTCAAGATAACATCTCAACCCTACTGTACACATGTAACACCCTAAATTCTCAGCACACAATCTCATTGTACATATGTAATTAGTTCAGTTTGCATCCCCCGTATTATCCAAGTTGTTACTCCTGTTCTCTGTAAAGCAAACATGTTATCCAAGTTGTTACTCCTGTTCTATGTGAAGCCAAGCAGTTTGTTATGGTCGTTTTGTTGTATGTAAACCGCGCTGACAATAGTGCGGTATATAAGAAATTGTAATAAATAAATAAATAATAAATAAATTCTAGTTGAATTCTAGGCATGTTTCATTATTGCCTGTTGCCCACAGAGGACTTTGGAACAATTTTGATATCTTCATGCACATTACCCAGTTATTAGTGTATATGTATATCTTCACAGGTTAGGATGAGCTTACTGATACTTCAAAAAGGTTTCTCAGGTCCTGGTACCAATCAGTATGAGGTTATACAGTATATTCATAGTTTGACTGAAAACTGTTGTGTACTGTGTATAGATTTGTATATTTTGTCTCTGGTTACCCATTTATGTGCAGCATTCTTATTGTAACCCTGGTTTCAGAAATAGCAATTCGGGTATTTTACTTTGACTTATTCATAGGTTCACTACTAGAGTACTCATTTCATGGATAGCTATCCCTGCCTAAGGCTACAGACATACAGTCTGACAGGCTCAAACAGACTTGAATGGTTGCTAATAATCCTGTATTAACTGGAAATGTCTAACTATCCAACAAGAACAGCTTTGATGACAGGGCTATCTGAGCTGCTTGTCACTTAACTGAATGCAAATTTCTGAGGGAACATGACCAACAATCTGGTTTTAATATCTTAACAGCCAACACTAGGCTCTAGGGAATTTAAACTATTAACAATAATGCCTGAGCTACACTGCCAATGTAAAAACGAAGTGTAATAAAATCACTGATTCAGCATGCAATAATAGAAAAATCCAGGTTTTATGATTTTACTAGGTGGAGAGTGCTGCAGCTGACAACTTCATTGCAGTTCCCTGCTTCTGGATATGCTCCCGTGATCACAGTCAGCCATTCCTGGGATCTCTCTCCCTTGACTTGACCCAACTGCTCCACAATCCCTCATAGCCATGGCATTACTGGATAAACTAATCCAAGGACTAATTCCACTCCTGTCTATGTCCCAACCAGTTTTCTTTCTCCTATGACGCCAATGCTGTATTCAATACCAGCATGTATTTACTGATGTCTGCTTTTCCTGACTATAAATCAGAAAGAAGCAAGTTGCAGTGGTGAGCAGAGCTGGGTTTAAGATTTTAGCATCTATAAATAGGAACAGAAAGCAAAAAGGGGTGTGTGTGTGTGGGGGGGGGGGGGTATACCGTGCCTCCCCTCCAAAGATCTGAGAATATGAGGGGACTTTCTCCCCCCCCACCCATCTAATTCAGGAGACCATGCACCTAAGCAAGCCTGAGCAGATTCCTTTTCAGCCCAGCTATTTGGTGCATTCAAACGTTCCCTATGCAGCCGAGTTTGATTTCTGGATCTGCTTTCTGCTCCTTAAGTTTGTTGGTCAACCTCTGTTTCAGTTTACATTTCAAGTTCTCGGTACTTTCCTTGGAGACTAAACAGATTTATTTTATTTATTTATTTAACAGTTATTTATATACCGCTCTTTCCCTAGTATCAAGTGCGGTTTACATGGAACAGTAGGTTAATTGGTATGTAATATACCAAGTCAGTTTACATAGAACAGATAATTATAATTTACAAGGAATGTTGTAACATTAAAGGTATAACATATTAGAACATATATACATTGTTAGTTTAAATCTATAATCATCATTTGAATGAGAGTGTGGTATGGTTAATAGTGTATTAGTGATATTTATTTTGAAAATAGAGTATGTAATAATTATGTATAAATGTTAGCCTGTATCTATTTGAGTATTCTGTTCTGAGGGTGTATTGTAGTGTAATATGAATAAGTGAGTTTTTAATTTTTTTCTAAATTCCTTTATATCAGATAGCAGGCGAATGTTGTCAGGTAGATTGTTCCAAAGAATTGGAGCAGAGTGTGAGAAAGCTCTCTTATTTGTTTGTTTTCTGGCTTTTGTGAAATCTTTTGGTATTATTAAGGTATTTAAGTTTCTGCTTCTTTGGGATCGTTTATCGATGTCTATATTAATCAGTGTATTGAGTGCCGATGGTGCAAGATTATTTATAAGTTTAAATGTAGTGACAAGAATTTTATATTTGATTCGGGAGTAAATAGGTAGCCAATGAAGTTCAGCCAAAATTGGTGTAACATGTTCAAGTGGGCTTATATTCATAATCATCCTGGCAGCTATGTTCTGAATTATTTGTATCTTTTTAATATTTTGTTTTGAAATGCCATTAAGTATTGTGTTTGCAAAATCAAAATGTGGGGTGATGATAGCATGAATTATATTAATAAAGTCTTGTAGATGAATCAATGGTCTTAATTGTTTTAGTGTTTTGAGTTTGTAATGTATTTTTTTAGTTAGATATTTTATATGTGAATCCATATTTAGATTATTGTCAAGTATCACACCTAAATATTTTATTTCTTTTTTTGTATTTATTTCATGGATGGATGGATCAATATTCAAATGCCATAGTCCACATAGTCCACATTCTTTTAAATGCTGGCAACAATATTATAAATCTTTTGCATATATTCAGTGCTGCTATCCACAGAAGCGGTTGTGCTGAAACTATACTACATACAGCAGCAAGTGCTGCCACTATATGAATAGCTGGTGATATTCAACCGCTGTCCCTAAAGATATGCAGATACATTTAGGACAACCTTTTTGCTATTTTAAATTTATCTGTATGGCTATATTAATAGTGGCTTAATTCTCCAGCTATACAGAGACTTAAATTCCAGTTCTTTCCAGATAGTGCTAGGGTGGTATAGTGCTGCTGAAAATTCAAGGATAATTCCTAAATGTATAAACCTTTTAAAAAAATGGGCTAATGATATATGTATATTTTAAATTTTGTGAAGAGTTTACATTTAAAATATATTGTTTGGGGACAAAACCTAACGAGCTGATGGAGTCCCCTCATATCGGCAAGACCAATGATGAATAATAAAGGCAGAGCAGGAGGGTGCTAAGAATAGACCAGAGCCATTTAACAATTTAATATGTACCAGGGCGCGGGCAGGGTCCCGGGCCCGCCCGTAACCGGGTGCGCGGCCCGGCGCGGGACCCTGCTCGGCCATGTGGAGGCCGTCACGCGCGTCAGCGTCGATACGCTGCGCGCGTCATTCAAAATGATTGGCTCCGCTCCTTCAGACCTGAGCGGAGCCAATCAGGTGAGCGGGACGCCATGTGCTCCGGAGCTTGCGGCTGGCCCGGAGCACATGCGAGCGGGCGCCCGACTGGCAGGCAGGAGAGCCGGAGGTTGGCGGCCGGGAAAGTGCAGCGCGGTAGCGGCGTCGGTGGCATCTGGCAGTGGAACTGCGGGACCCGGTCGGGATGACGATTTCCGGCGGTTCTGGGGCAAGTACAAAGCACTTGTTTTCTTGCCGGGTTCGGGGGGGGGCTGCTCGCTCCCGCGACGCGCCACCTTCCCTTAGGCCCGAGGGCAGCTTAGGGCAGTCGGGGCTAGGGCAGGTAGGAATAACTAAAAAAAAAAAAAAAAATCAACAACACCGTAAAGTCCGCGGATCACCCCTATCGCTGTCGGCCCGGTTTCGTTCGCGCGGTGAGGGGCTGCTGGGACTCGGATGGGGTCCAGAAGGGCTGGGGTGGTTCGGGCAGGTGGGGGGGCAGCTGCACGAGGGGGGGCTGGAAGGCAATCAGGAAGGGGGGGAAGTACCAGGGGGAGAGTGCGGCAGAGAGGTAGGGGGAGAGAGCCAGCCGCAGGGGTAGCGCGGGGGGCTCCCAGGGGCACTCAAAGGGGGGCTTCTACCTCCCCGGTGGTAGAGAGGGGGTGTGGTAGAGGGCGCTCTCCTAGGCCACGGGGGGCGCGGACCCCGGGGGGGTTAGTCCGGCCCATTGGGGGGCCTTCGGAGCCGGTGGCTAGTGAGCTGGGGCTGGGGGACGAGGGGGCCAGGGGTCCCTCTGCGGCAGGGGGGCCGGCCTTAGGGAGCATGGGGGGGGTGGGGGATTGGGCGGCGGCGGGCCTTGGGACTGGAGCAGCCTATGGGCCAGTGCCTTGCATGGGGGGGGCAGTGGTGGGGATGCTTTTAGGGGGTATACGCCTGCGCTTGGCGGTGCAACGCCTCATCAGCAGCGACCCACGTGGGATAGGTGGCAGGCCGGGGGGCAGGGGTCCTCGGGGATGGATTGGGTGGGGGCATGGCAGCCTGCTTGGCCCTCTCTTGTCTCCCCACCTTGTCCCCCTTTTTTCTCTCTGCAGGTGCCTTTTCTCGCGGCTCCGCGAGGTGTGCCGCCCGGTATGGAGTCCGAGAGTGGCGCGGCGGGACCAGTACCTGATGGGGAAGAGCAGAATCAGGAGGCCCGTGCGCAGCAGGTGGCGGAGGAGCCCCGCGACGGGCTGCCCGTGGTGTCAGACAGTGCATCGGCTGGAGGCGTGGAGGGTGAGTTGCTGTCGCAGAGGGCTGGGGGAGCGGGAGGTGGGGGCGCTCGGGCGGAGCGAGCTGGGAAGGCGCGGAAGAAGAGAAAGCATACCTGTCGGCGGCGGCATAGCTCGGACTCCTCTTCCTCTTCCTCTTCGGTTAGTGCTGAGTCGTACTCGGATGAGGCGCGGGGGCAGGTGGCGGCTGTTGGAGGGGGTACGTCAGGGGTGGGGGGCCTAGGTTCGGCTTCGCTAGCGGCCGTGGCCGAGTTACGGGAGGGCGTCCCGAAGAAGTTGCGGCGGAAGATCCTTAAACGTAAGTACATCGACATCTTTCGTCTGCTGGAGGGTCGGAAGCGCTCCGGGGATAGCCGGAAGAAAAGGAGGGAAGATGAGAAGGCTGGGCGGGTTCGTTCAGTGTCCCGTAATGTCGTGAACTGGGTCCGAGCGTTCCTGCGGTTGGCGAGCGTTTGGGGGCATCATTTTCCCGAGCAGTACGGCAGCTTGCTGTCGTATGCCGACTCTATTTTGGGAGCTTCTCAGGCGCACGAGGGCTGGTCGTGGCTTAATTACGACGAGAAGTTTCGGGATAAAATGGAGGAAAACCGTCTCTTAACTTGGGGGACGCAAGACATTAATCTGTGGTTGACACAGATGTCAGTCAAGGCGGGGCCGGGCGGCACGGGAGGAATTAAGCTGGGGCAGGCGGTTGCGGGCGGAGCGGGTCGTTCCTTTCGTGGGGCGCCCCTCGGGGGGCAGCCTAAGTCGGCTCTCGGAGCCAGTACCGATTTGTGTTGGCGATTTAATAGGGCCTCCTGCCCCTTCCCGGACTGTAAATTCCGGCATGCCTGCTCGATGTGCGGGGGCCCTCATTCTGCGGCGAAATGCGTTAAGAAAGGCGCCGCCCCGTCTTCCGTACCGGGAGCCAAATGAGGTTGCTCTTACGGACTTGGCGCCTTCTCCAATTCGGGTGCAGGTGCTGGGTCAATGGCTTCTTCGGTACCCGAGGAAGACGGCTAGAGTAACGTTGCATTTAGGTTTTAAATTTGGTTTTGTTATTCCGCTGCAAGGCGAAGTGGTCACCGGTTCGGTTAGGAACTCTCCGAGTATTCGGCGCTGGGCGGAAGTAGCGCGGGAGAAGTTGGCTGGGGAATTGCGCTTGGGGAGAGTGGCGGGGCCCTTCCGCTACCCCCCGTTCGCAAATTTCGTCATTTCTCCATTGGGAGTTATTCCCAAGAAGGAGCCAGGCAAATTTAGGCTTATCCACAACTTGTCTGCGCCCTACGGGGCTTCCGTTAACGATTCTATCCCGCGCGAGTTCTGTACAGTACGGTATGCCTCCTTCGATAAGGCGGTCGAGTTGGTATCGGAGGCAGGGTGCGGGGCGCTTATGGCAAAGGTGGATATCGAGTCGGCCTTTCGGTTGCTGCCGGTGCACCCGACGGCTTTTCGGCTGTTGGGTTTTCACTTTGAAGGTGCATTTTACTACGACCGGTGTCTGCCGATGGGTTGCGCGATCTCTTGCGCATACTTCGAGATGTTTAGTAGCTTCCTGCATTGGATGCTGGTGCAAAGGGTGGGTGAGACAGCAGTGGTGCATTACCTCGATGATTTTCTGTTCGTTGGCGGGGCGGAGTCTGCGACCTGTGCGAACCTGTTGGACGGTTTCGTCGGAATGGCTCGAGAATTGGGGGTTCCCCTGGCTGCAGGTAAGACGGTGGGCCCAACCACGCAGCTTACCTTTCTTGGTGTTGAACTCGATTCGTTGAACATGGTGGCACGGTTGCCGCGAGAGAAGGTACGAAAGCTGCGGATATTGGTAGCCATGGCGTTGGCCTCATCTAAGGTGACTCTGAAGGAGCTGCAGGCCTTGCTGGGTCTCTTAACTTTGCTTGTAAGGTTATTCCCATGGGGCGGGTATTCAGTAGGCGCTTGGCGGCGGCGACGGCGGGAGTGCGCCGGCCGCACCATCGCATTCACGTGTCTCGGGTCATGCGGGAGGATCTGCGTGTCTGGGATGCCTTCTTAAGGGACTTTAACGGGACGTCCGTGATGCGGGAGGCGGAGATCTCCAGTAGCGACCTGCAGCTTTACACTGACGCGGCGGGCGGCGCAGGATTGGGAATCTATTTTGCCGGGGCTTGGTGCGCCAAGAGATGGCCGCAGGCTTGGGCGGACGAAGGTTTGTTGAGCAATATCACCTTCTTAGAGCTCTTTCCGATGTTGGTGGTGTTAGAATTATGGCCGGAGAGGCTGGTGAACCGCCGGGTGCTGTGGTGGTGCGATAACGAGGCAGTGGTTCACGTCGTCAATCGTTATTCCCCTCGCTGTAGTAGGGTGGCGGCGCTAATGCGACGGGTAGTTCTGGCCTGCTTGCGATTGAATATTGATTTGAAAGCGCGGCATATTCCTGGACAGGTTAATGAAATTGCTGATGCTCTCTCCCGTTTTCAGATTGAGCGTTTTCGAGTCTTGGCCCCGGAGGCGGACGAGGCGGGGCTGGTGGTCCCCTCGAGCTTGTGGAGCGCTGGCCAGCAGCAATGAGGCATCTCTTGAAGAACTCAGTGGCAGCTAACACCTGGGAAGCGTACCGGCGGGGTTGCGCGCGGGTGCAGCAATTTTTGTGTGAGAGGGGCTGGCAAGGGGGGGGGGGCGCCGGACGTGTTGTTGGGGCAGTATGTTGTGTGGGCAAAGGAGCGGGGGGTCACGAGGTCGGCGGTGCGCAGTCATCTGGCGGGGTTTGGGTTCTTCACTAGGGCAATTGGGGGGAACCTTGGTGGCCGAGGCTCGCTAGCGCGGCGGTTGCTCCAAGGCTGGGAGCGTTCTCAGCCGGCTCCGCAGGATCGCCGCCGGCCGATCACTCACGCTTTTTTTTTTTTTTTCAAAACTTTATTTAGAACCATCAACGGTAAACAACAAGTACATAGCACACAGAAAATCACCACTCTCTGGGGTTAGCTCTTATCCCCAGGAGCCATACCCATTGACGGTTACATGGATTTTTCAAAGTATAATAACCCACACCCCCTTCCCCCACCCCCTCCCCTCCCCTCCCCCCACCCCCCTCCCCCCCCATACATGTCAAAGCCACACAGGACCATCTGGAGGTTCCGCCTGTCCCCCGAATAACAAAACAATAGATAAGGGTGTTAACAACCCAACTGCAAAACTGTATTACGAGTCCGGGCACTCAGATTTTGAATGTATGGGTCCCAAATTAGCAAGAAGGCGGACCATCGCTGGACGTGGCCCCGGGCAGCCCTACACTCCAGGAGCATAAGCTGATGGAAAGAGTTCCGCCACTCCCAAAAAGAGGGAGGGCGGGTCTCCCTCCATCGCCGCAACAAAGGTCCCTTACCCACCAGACATGCCTTACGCACCAGCCAGCGACCCCACTTCCCCCTCGGAGAGGCAAGGGCCAGAACATCCAAGACCACCAAGGCTGCATCCCACTGAATAGGTTGTCCCAGCAGATCGGCCATGTACAGGGCAATCCTCCGCCAATAAGGGCGAAGCCTGCGGCAGCCCCACCACATATGTAACAAGGTCGCCATGGGCGCCGCACACCGCGGACAACCGCCATCCACAGTCAGGTGGCAACGAAGGGCCCTCCGCGGTGAGAAGTGGATCCTGGTAAGACATTTAAATTGTATTTCCCGCCAACGAGCCCCCTCCACCAGGCTCACCGCGCGCCGTAGGGCCGCCAAAATAGTGCCCCGGGGGATTTCCCGCCCCATTTCTGCCCCCCAAGCCCGTTCGACTCTGCAGTAGTCTGGGCGCTGGCGAAGCTGCTCCAACCGGAGGTGAAAACCCCGGATCGACGGTCGTGTCGAATCATCCAGGCCAAAAAAACCCCATAAGCTGGACCGAGCGATCGCCATGTAACTCCTCTCCTGGGAGGGAGGCCACATAATGGGCCACCTGCATATATGCAAAGAAATGATGAGGCCGCAAGTCGAACTCGCGGGAGAGCACAGAAAAGGGTTTGATCCTCCCGGACAGGTCTACCACGTTCCCCACACTATGGGCACCTTTCTCCCCCCAAAAACGAAAGGCCGCGGTCTCCGTCCCCGGGGTAAAGTTGGCATTGCCCCGAAGGGGCAGCCAACTTGATGCCTTCCAATTACGGCCCCAATAGGTGTTCAACTGCCGCCAGGTCTTACGGACCGGGAGCAGCAACACACTCTCAGCTAAGTGGGTGGCCCACTGGCTGACCTCCAGGTGCAAGAGGGCCCGCAAAGAGTGGGGCGCCACATATTCCTCCTCCAAGGCCGTGGGTGTATAAAAGTCAGTGCCACCTAGCCAGTCCCCCAAATGGCGCGCCTGGCAGGCCAAGGCATAAGCTCCGAGATCCGGGAGCCCCCACCCCCCATTGCGCATCCTCCCCACCAGCCAACTGTAGGGGACACGAGCTCTCGCCCCCCCCCAGAGGAGGCCCCGAAATGCCACCTCAAAAAGCCGGGCATCCCTCCGGAGGAGCCAAACAGGGAGGGTCTGCAACCAGTACAGGATCCGGGGCAAGAGCACCAGTTTAATCGCCGCAATCCTTCCCAATAGGGACAAGGGGAGAGGCTGCCAGGCCTGCACCTGGGCTCGCACCTTGGTCAGCATTCGCTGCAGGTTGCACCTATACAATCGTCCTGGATGGCAAGGCAATACAATCCCCAAGTATACAAATTGATCCCCGGCCCATCGAAGAGGGAAGCCCCCCGGCCAACTACCCCGAAGGCTCCCCAACACGTCCATGGCCTCAGATTTGTCCCTGTTAATACGTAGCCCCGCAAATTGTCCAAAGGTTCGGAGCTCGTCTAAAAGAAGCGGCAAGGAGTCTGTTGGCGCGAGTAAATGTACCAACAGGTCATCTGCAAAGGCAGATATCTTAAATTCATGAGCGCCCATTCTCACCCCCCTTATGGAACGCATACCCGCCACTCTCCGCAGGAGAGGATCCAACGACAGGACAAAAAGGAGAGGAGAGAGGGGGCAGCCCTGACGGGTCCCCCTTTGCAAAGTAAACCTCTCTGATACCACCCCATTACAAAGTATCGCCGCCGTCGGATCGGCGTACAGGCTCGCAACCATACTACAAAATAAAGGCCCGAGACCATAGCGTGGAAGGATGTACTGCAAATATTGCCAATCCACCCGATCGAAGGCCTTTTCCGCATCAAAACTAACAAGCAGTGAGGGCAACTGTCTATGCTGGACCCACTCCAGGGACGCCACAATCTTGCGCAGATTGCGAACTGCGTATCGCCCCTTCACGAACCCAACCTGACAATCATGCACCAACAGCCCCAGAAACTCCGCCAGGCGGTCTGCCAAAACCTTGGCCATCAATTTAAGGTCAAAATTGAGTAGTGAGATAGGACGATACGAAGTCGCGGAGAGGGGATCCTTCGCCGGTTTAGGAATAAGGACAATATGAGCGTGATTAGCTCCCCAGCGAAAGTATCCCTGCCGTGCCCTCTGATTATGCACGGCAGCCAGCGTTGGGGAGATCAAATCGTTAAGGATTTTGTAAAATTCCGCACCAAGCCCGTCGGATCCTGGGGATTTATAACAGCTGGCCTTGGAAATAGCCCCCTGCAGCTCAGCCACCGTTATCGGCTGCTCCAACTGCGCTCTTTGCTCCGCGGTCAAGCGCGGTAACTCCAAAGCCCCCACATACTCCTCCATCTGCGTATGGGAAGGTGACTCCGCAGTATAAAGGGTCTGGAAAAAGGAACGAAAAACCCCCACAATCTCCGAGTTCTCCCGGTGTAACACCCCCGAATCATCCCGCAAACCCGGCACCAGTTTGGAGCCCCTAGGTCCCCGGAGGCATCTGGCCAAGAGTTTCCCGGGCTTATCCCCATAACGGTAAAGTTGGTACCGGTAGTATAACACAGATTTCTTTGCCCGCTGGTGCAGAAGTTCATTCAATTCCGTTTGAGAGTCCCACAGCTGCTTTTTAAGCCCTGCGGTCGGGTTTTTTGAGCCCCTTGCCGCCGTAATCGCGTCACCAACTTCTCTAAACCAATAATACGTTCGGCCCTCAGTCTTCTCTTCCGGGCAAGGAACCCTATTATGTCCCCCCGCAGAACCACCTTTGCAGTTTCCCAGAGCAGTTCGGGGTCATCCTGGTGACCCCTATGATCAGCTTCAAATTCCTGCCAGCGTTGTTGAAGAAAGGAGCGAAATTGCGCGTCCCTATATAGTTCGAGCGGGAATCGCCACGTCGGGGGGCGGGGAGAGGTCCCAGTCCAATGGACGTCGAGCCAAACGAAAGCATGGTCAGATATCTCCATAGGCCCTATCTGCGCATCCGCCACTTTAACGAACAGGCCTGTAGAAATCAACAGGTAATCTATACGGGCACTAGTGCCATGAGCCCGGGATATATGCGTGTAATCCCGTTCGGTCGGGTGAAGCAGCCGCCAGGGGTCCACCAAGCCCAGTCGAGAGCATAAACGCCGCAGGGCCCGAACCGTCGCAGTTCTGTCTCTCTGCTCCCCCCCCTTGGAAGTGTCAAGGTCAACATCCATGACCCCATTAAAGTCCCCCCCCAAAATCAGGGGGGACTCCGGCAATGTCTCGATCTTGGAGGCAAAGCGGGCAAAGAGGGGCAAGTCAAGTACATTTGGACAATACAGGTTGCCCAGGATAACAGGCCTCCCCTCAAGGACTCCCTGCACCAAGACAAATCTGCCAGTCGGGTCTACAAAATCCCGGACAACCTCCAGCCTCACCCGTTTATGAATCAGGAAGACTACTCCCCCCTTCTTCCCCTGAGCTGGAGCCCCCCAGACCTGTCCCACCCACTCCCGGCATAATTTTCGGTGTTCTTCAGCAGTCTGGTGGGTTTCCTGGAGCATTGCGATGTCCGCCTTCTGCCGTGCCAGAGCCTGGAGGACCTTAGCCCGTTTAATGGGGCTGCCCAGACCACATACATTCCAAGAAATAATCTTAAGCGGCATGTAATACAAAAGGAGGCTTATTATAAAACAGCATAAACCATACCTTTTCTGAGGAAGGGACCCCCCCAGCCTGAGGTCCTCCCCTCTTCTTCACCAGGAAATTCCCTCCCGTCGTCCACCCCTCCATTAGTCCCTGAAAATACTGCTCACCTCCTACACCCCCTCCCCCTTCCTCCCTCCCCTGCCCACCCTTCCCCACCCCCCCACCCTCCCATCCCCTCACCCCCCTCCCACCCACCCCCCCCCTCCCCCTCTCCTCCCCGCTCCCAACCCTCATCCCATCTACCATCCTCCTCCCCTTCTCTAAGTATTCCTAGATGCGTAAGGGACCCCCTCACCCCTCCATTATACCAGCCCCGTTACACTCCCCCCCCACTCGCCCCCCCGGCAAGCCACCCCCAACTACTCGGGCCATTCCTCACCCGCCCCCCACACCTCTGAAACACAGCCAACCCCCCACGTAGCAATAGCTTGAGCAGGCCTCATCCTCCACCCTCCCCCACCCCAGTTACCATCACCATCACGTTAAAGTCCATAATGGAAACTCCGGGCTTGTTCCGCACTTCGGTAGTCCTCCCCTCCGGACCTCAAGTCTCGGCTGCCACTGCAGCCCTCCGCCGTATCTCTTCCACGTAGGGCGTTGCTGCTGTCGCGGAGTCAAAGGACCGACGGGTCCCCCCATGAGTAAAGATCAGCCGGGCAGGGTATTGCACAATAAATTTGATATTATTGTCTATCAGAACCTGGCACAAAGGTCCATACTCTCGTCGCCGCTGGCCCAGAGCCGCTGAGTAATCCTGAACAACACGTAGCCTGGCATTGTCTTTCTGAATAGTCCCTTTCTTTCGCGCGGCCCGTAGGACTGCTTCTTTCTGTTGGAATCGCAGGAACCGTGCTAGAACCACTCTAGGTCGGCCCTCACTGGTTCTCCTAGGCCCGACCCGGTGTGCCCTCTCAATTTGGATTAAAGTGCCCTCGGGGTCGTTCTCCAGAATTTGTTTCACCAGGTCCTCTACGTAGGATTGTAGGTCCCGGTCCTCTATAACTTCCGGAACTCCAAGAAATCTCAGATTATTCCGGCGGGACCTATTTTCAAGGTCGTCTAGCTTGGCCTCCTGCCCCTGGAGTAACTTTTTCATCCGGGCCATCTCCTGTTGCAGCTCCAGCACGTGCTCTTCGGACCGCTCTATCCGGTGTTCCGCCTCCTGCAGTCGGCCGCCCAGGGCCTCCACTGAGGTTTGGATGAGGTCCATGCGGCCCCGCAGGTCGTCGAATTGCGCGGACAGCACCCCCGCCACGGCCAGGGAGATTTCGTCCACCATCCCCGCTGCAGCCCTGGCCTCTCCCTTCAGCGGCGAGGACTGTTCCCCCCCCCTTGGCGGTAGGGGGGTCTTCTCCCTCTCCACCCGACGGCCTCCCTTCGCCGCCATCTCCGAGGCCTCTGGTGCGCTCAAGTCCCCCCGAGCGCTGGAGAAAGAGTTTAGGTCTCGGGCCGCTATTCGCTAGAAGAAGGGGGGAGGGGAGCCCGTGTCACAGGCGTCGAGGTGCCGGGGGGCAAGGAAGGAGTCCCCAACTCTCGGGTGTCGAATGTAGTGAGCGGTCGCAATCCTCCAAGAGCCAAGGGCAGGGCGCAGGTCACAGACTCAGGAGTGCTGAGAGGAGGACACAAGTCACCGGCTCGGACTTTTCGGACAGGAGGCTCAGGTCTCAGAAACCGATGTGCCGGGGGGGGGGGGGCCCAGAGTGCGTGGCAGAGGCTGTCGCGGGCCGGAGGCGCAGTAGCAACAGGGCATCCGTCGAAGACCAGAGGCAGGGGGGGGGGGGTGCAGCTCGAACTCAGTGTGCCTAAGGCCAGGCTCAGGACCCAGACGTCCACGTGGTGAAGACAGAGAAGGGTATCAGGCCCGCGAGCCCTCTAGTGGGTGCTCTGATCTTCTGGTGGGCTGCTCTGCCCTCAAGGAGCTCTCAGAGAGGCTGGAAGGCAAGTGGTGCCCCCGATCCAGGCCCTGCAACAGCCCCCGGTCCCCTCAGCAGCTGCCGCATCGGCCCCACTCGCCGGGCCCGGCTGGTAGATACATGCGGGGGGGGGGGGCAGGATACCGCAGTCCGAGGGCCGCCGCCGCTGGAATCACCCCCGCACCACCTCACCTCACTCACACCGCAGCCGCACTCCCCGCGCGGCGTCTGCCGCCGAAATCCAGGCCGCTCCGACCGCCGCTGGAATCACCCCCGCACCGCCTCACCTCACTCACACTGCAGCCGCACTCCCCGCGCGGCGTCTGCCGCCGAAATCCAGGCCGCCTCCAAGCATCATCTCTTCGGGGGAGGCGGAGGGCTCCGGGGCACCGGCCCCAATAGCGGCTTCTGCGGGGGGCCCAGGGGGGGCGAAGAACCCCGAATGCAGCCCCGATCACCGCATAAATCTGTGGTGGAGGGGTGAAGGGGTGAAGGGGCCCAGAGCCCGAGCAGCATGCGTCTGCTCCGGCTCACCGCATCACCGGAAGTCTCCGATCACTCACGCTTTACTGGAGAGGGTGTGCCAGGTTCTGGCGCGGGTGGCGAGTGCTCCATACGAGTGCGTGCTCTTCAGGGCCGTATTCTGTTTGGCCTTTTTCGGGGCTTTCAGGGTCAGTGAGTTGGCGGAGGCTTCGCGGGGATCTGATAGTGGGAATAGTTTGAGGCGGCGGCACGTCTGGATCGAGGGCGAGCGCATGCGGGTTTTGCTGGCTAAGTCCAAGACGGACCAGACGGGTAGAGGGTTATGGGTGGTCCTTAAGGCGACGGGTGGGCTTACGTGCCCTCTCACCGCCATGCGTGAGTACCTGGCCGTTCGTCCGGTGGGTATAAGCGGGCTGTTCGTGCATGGGGACGCCTCCCCGGTCACGCGTTTCCAAGTCACTGCAGTGTTGCGTTTGGCGCTGCAGCGGCTGGGGGAGGACCCGCGCCTTTTTTCATCGCATTCTTTTCGGATCGGGGCGGCGACCAGTGCGGCCGCGGCGGGGTTGTCGAGTGAGCTTATTTGCAGTATAGGCCGGTGGCGCTCGAGGGCATTCGAGGGCTATGTCCGCTTATGACTAATCAGTCTGGGGGGCCGGGGGGGTTGCTAATGCTGTGCTCTTCTCTTGCAGATGGGGGTATAAGTGTGCGGGCCTGTTGGATGTTGGGGCACTCTTTCGTCTATTGGGCTGGCCGGCGGGCAGAGCAGCGACCTTGTGGAGCGAACTTGGGTCTGGATCCTGCGGTGGTGGCGGTGGCATGGCTGGGCGAGCGGGGTCTGCGGTGGCCGCAGCTGATGCCTTTGCTTCGTCACCATCAGCGCGTCAGAGGCCAGCCGGCGATTGTCTTGGTGCACTTGGGGGGGAATGCTCTGGCATCTTGGACGTGCAAACAGCTGATCAGAGCCGCCAAGAGAGACTTTTCTGTACTGTTTCATATGTTTGGAGGGGTGCTACTAATTTGGTCTGACATCATCCCGAGGCCAGCGTGCTGGGGGCGGCGGCGTTGGTCTCGTGGCCTGACTAAGATTAATAGGCAGATTGGGAGATGGGTCTGTGGACAGGGCGGGGTCCAAGTTCAGCACCCTTGGGTGGAGGTGGCCTGCTCGGGATTGTACAAGGACGACGGGGTGCACTTATCTCCGGTGGGCATGGATTTGCTCCTGAACGATTGGCAGGAGGCCCTGGAGAAAGTGGTTCGAGAAAGGCCACACTGGTCGCAGCTTGGGGCTTTTGGGGGGCGGCACAGGTATTGAGTGTCCCCTGTGCCGGTGGCGGGATCCCGGAGGTCCGGGGTCCGGAGCCTTAGGCGACTTGGGGGAGGGGGCGGGGTGCCCTCGACCCGGCCAACCCCTGGAAGACTTTTGCTAGTAACATGGCAAAGTCGGATAGGGGTTGGCGGAAATTGGCCGTTGGTGGGGACCACGGCTGGAGCGGAGGCGTGGCCGCCTTGCTAGTTGCACGGCGGGCGGTTCACCAATCCGCGGGGGTTGATTGGTCAATGTACCTGTTTAATGTTAATGAGTTGTTTTAAATAAAGCTGCGACCAGTTGTCACCAAGAGTCGATGTCAGTGCCGTTATTGGGAATGAAGGGGGGGGGGGTTGGGGTAAGGGGGTGGGGATAATGAGAGAGGGGGCGCCGGGTCCGGCTACCCGGTTAGTACCAGGGTGCGGGCAGGGTCCCGGGCCCGCCCGTAACTGGGTGCGCGGCCCGGCGCGGGACCCTGCTCGGCCATGTGGAGGCCGTCACGCGCGTCAGCGTCGATACGCTGCGCGCGTCATTCAAAATGATTGGCTCCGCTCCTTCAGACCTGAGCGGAGTCAATCAGGTGAGAGGGACGCCATGTGCTCCGGAGCTTGCGGCTGGCCCGGAGCACATGCGAGCGGGCGCCCGACTGGCAGCCCGCCCGCCCACCCATTAAGCGAGGTGGGGGTACTTAGTCGGGGTGTCGCAGCTGGGGGGGGGGAGGGGGACAGGGTGTTTAGTGCGGGCGGGATCCCGGAGGTCCGGGGTCCGGAGCCTTAGGCGACTTGGGGGAGGGGGCGGGGTGCCCTCGACCCGGCCAACCCCTGGAAGACTTTTGCTAGTAACATGGCAAAGTCGGATAGGGGTTGGCGGAAATTGGCCGTTGGTGGGGACCACGGCTGGAGCGGAGGCGTGGCCGCCTTGCTAGTTGCACGGCGGGCGGTTCACCAATCCGCGGGGGTTGATTGGTCAATGGACCTGTTTAATGTTAATGAGTTGTTTTAAATAAAGCTGCGACCAGTTGTCACCAAGAGTCGATGTCAGTGCCGTTATTGGGAATGAAGGGGGGGGGGGGGTTGGGGTAAGGGGGTGGGGATAATGAGAGAGGGGGCGCTGGGTCCGGCTACCCGGTTATGTATAGTTAAGCATCAGTTTCTAGGATGGAAACTGAATGCATAGGTTTCATAATGCTGCAAGTATATTTGAAGATGGAATAATTTTCATGGCTTCAGATGTAGCAGTTAAAACTCTGAGTTTATCAGATGCCTCTATTAAGATGTAGAGTCGAAGATCAGTTAAAATCTCACTATATTTGGACTTCAAATGAGCAATGAGCACCATACAAAGCACTTTGTTTTTCAAATCTGTTCTTTCATTGTAGTAGTATTTGTACTAATATTAATATTGTGCTTTTTCAGTAATCTATCAAGTGCAAACTTTATCTCAGTAATTTTTATTGCAAAATATTTCAATAAAAAAGTACACATGGAAAATTAATTGATACATTATTTCTTGGACATTTGTAATGAATGTCAAGCTGCTTTACTAATGCTACAGTGCAATTCTCGCCATCACTCATATTTAATTTCTTTATATATTCCCCTCAGATTTTAGGCTCCCAGGGCTATCATGATTGCACCATGCCATTACCATAACTTTTAATTTGAATTTAATTCACTTTGTCCAGAGTTTCAATAATTGTTCTTGTTATGATGTTTTTAATTGCAGTTAATATTTTTAAAAATGTTCATAAAGCCATGACTTCTTCACCTTTTCATTTCTGTTGTACAGGATGCATACACGCAATCCTTGTAAACACTCCTCTGGCATTCCAATGCATGATCATTCAGCTTTAAAAAAAAAAAAACCCCTCTGAAAAAAAGCACCAGAGTTTCAGACCCATGCACTTACAACTCAATGGCACTTCTTCAGTATATGCATTGTGATATTTTTAACGGCAAGCATTGTCTCAATACAAGTAGGTTTAATTAAAAACTCAGGAAGCAAAAATCCAAAATGCCCAGTGTCACGCAGTTCAAATGCATATGCATATGGGATGCCATTTTTGTATGCCCAGTCCATGGAGCTGCCAGAACTCACATCTGAAAAAAAAGACATGTTTGTTTGAGTGACATGAGACTATTGTTAGGAATATATTTATTTTTATTTATTTAGTTTACACTTATATACCGCTACTTCCAGCGATCAGCAGCGGTTTGATTGCCAATTTGGGAGATGTCAAATCAGGACAGGAAAATCGGGTCATATATACATAGTTTTAGGGTTTGGCACAGCATGCAGGGTTAGACACTTCAAAAGTTAGGTTACAATATTTACATATTTACAGTTCTCTAATAATTACATTTACACAGGTCGGCACCATGGTGTCACTTTTTTACATCAGGTTATAGTGACATTTAAAAAGATGGGTTTTTATTTTCCTTCTGAAGTCATTTATGTCTTTTATAGCTCTCAGTTCATGTGGTAGATGATTCCAGGTTATCGGGGCTGCGAATGAGAATGCTTTGTTGCTGGTGCTTGCTTTTACTGTTCTGATATTATTAGGAACTTGTAGTGTGTCGGAGTTGATAGTTCTCCTGTCTCTGTTGGTTGGTTGCTTGTTGACCAGTGTTGAGAGGAATGAGGGTGCTATGTCATGTATGAGCTTAAATGTGGTTACCAAAGTTTTGTATTGTATTCTGGCCGCAACTGGTAGCCAATGTAGTTCGATCAGCACAGGTGTGATGCGTTGAGTGATTCTTGTTCGTGTGATGATCCTTGCCGCTACATTTTGGGCCAATTGTAAAATATTTAGCGTTTTCTTTGGCAGACCCTGTAGTATGGCGTTACAATAGTCTATGTGCGGCATAATGAGTGCTTGTGCCACTGTTCGAAAATCACAGGGGTCGATTAATTTCCTCAGTGGCTGCAGGACTCTGAGTTTGTGGAAGATGGCTTTGTTAGTTTTTCTCAGGTGTTTTTCCAATTGAAGTTTGCTGTCAAGTGTGACACCCAGGTATTTGATCTCGTTTTTTGTGTTATATGTGTTGTTGCAGAGGGTGACCGTCGGAGGGGGTTCAAAGTTCGGTATACTTGATATATACATTACTTCGGTTTTCTTATGGTTAATTGCCATGTTGTTTTGTTGGAGCCATGCTAACATCTCGTACAGGCAGGATTCAAGCTGTGTGTACTTTGGGTCATTTGTGTCTAATTGAGTGTATAACATAATATCGTCTGCATAGATATGGTAGTTGATGTTATGTTTTTTGAAAATGTCACAGAGGGGCTGCATGTAGATGTTGAAGAGTAGCGCCGAGAGGGCTGATCCCTGGGGTATGCCTTGTGTTTGAGTGAATCCTTCCGCTTTTTCTCCATTGAATTGTACCTGTGGACTTCGGTTCGTTATATAGGAGGAGAACCATTTAAGTGTGGTTCCCGAGATTCCTATTGCTTCCAGTTTTTTTAGTAGGATCCCATGATGAACAGTGTCAAAGGCGGCGGAGATGTCAATGAAGATTAGTAAGAAAGTTTTCTTCCTGTCTTCCAAGCCTTTGTGGAGGTTATTGAGTAGTGCTATTAAAAGCGTTTCAACCCCATGGTTTCGTCTGAACCCGTATTGTTGCATGTCTAGTATATTGTGGTCGTCTAGATGCTCTTGGAGTTGTATGAGAGCTGCTTTTTCAATGATTTTTGCTAAGAAGGATATGCTGGAGATGGGGCGATAAGATGTTGGGTCTGTTTTGTTAAGTTTATTGTTCTTTAGTACTGGTCTTATTATAGATTTCTTGAGTTGGTCAGGCATAATTCCTTGATGCAGTGATAGGTTCACAATGTGAGAGACTTGGTGGACTATGTCTTTTTTTGCTGCCTTGACCCAAGCCGTGGGGCAAGGGTCAAGTGGAGAGGTAGTGGTATTGATGCTAGTTATTATGTTGCTTGTTTGTTGCTCATCGATCTTGTGGAAATTTCTCCATGTCCGTTCTTGCTCAACAGTAGTTTCCCGGTGTACCTCCCCCCTGCAGGGGTCTGGCAGGGTTGCAGTCAGTTTGCTCGCGTAGTGGTTTGCCAGTGTTTGTGGGTTGATATAGGTATCCTGTTGGTCTGGTTGGGATGCTTTTGTTAAGGACTTCACCAGCTCAAATAGTTCCCTGGGTTTGTTGATCGCTTTGTTCAATAGGTTCGTGTGGTGCATCCTTTTCGCAGCGTTCACCTCTTCTTTGTATTTCGAGAGGAGGGTGAGGTACTCCATCCTATGTTCCATAGATTTCGTACGTCTCCATTTTCTTTCATGCTTTCTGAGTTCTCTCTTCATGTTGTTTAGTACTTTGGTGTACCAGGGTTCCGAATGTTGCTTAGCAAGGTTTGGGGTGGTGCTCCATTTGGGGTTTGCTGCGGCCTGTATTCCGGTGTTCCAGCTTTCTGTTAGCGCATCGAGATCAGTGCTTTTAAGGTCTATGTGGGTCTGAACGTTATTTACCAGACATTCCAGGTTTAGTTTGTTGAATCTCCTTTGTTGGTGCATTACTCTTCGTGCTTTTGTGTCCTTTGGTATAGATGGTATTTTCATCCGAATATCAATTTGGTGGTGGTCTGACCACGGTTTAGGGTTTATCTTTATTAATGGCTTCTCTGTAATGCACTGGTCCCCCATGGGAGTGAAAACCATGTCGAGTGTGTGGCCCTTGTCATGAGTGGGCTCGTTTATTAGTTGTTGAAATCCTAGTTGTGACATGGCTTCTATGAAATTATCTGTGTGTGCGGCAGCCGTTGATGATAGGTTTAAGTCTCCTAGAATCATTTGGAATTTCCTCGGTTGCGTCGAAGCAATGTTTTCTAGTACCGAGGCAAGCACTTCTTGGTTTGTTGAGGGGGCTCTGTAAATCAGACATATCGCTAGTGCCAGGTTCTCAACTTTAAGCATGTCTATGTCTGTGTTTGAGTCCAGGAACGTTGCGGTTAGTTGTAGGTTGGTTTTAGCCATTATGAGGACTCCTCCACCTCTTTTATTTTCTCTTGGGCAGTTATACAGGTTGTATCCAGGGTGGCTTATCTGGTTTAATATGGCTGCATCAGTGGCGGTGATCCAGGTTTCAGTTATGCAGAGGATGTCTGGTTGTTCGTCTTTGATGATGTCATAGATTAAGTGGGTCTTGTTTCTAATTGAACGAGCATTGATGAGGGTGATGTTACAGTCATCATGTGTTCTTTGCAAATCCATGTTGTGAGTGGTCTGGTGAGGGGGGAGCTTTGTCCTTGTTTTTGTTGTTCTAGGTTTGCGGTGTTTTTTTGTTCGTCCTCTGTTGTTGTTGTAGTCTTTTAGGGTAGGTGCGTGTATTCGTACAATTCTGGGGGCGGGGTAAGGTGCGAGTATTGGTACTGCGGGTGTTTGCGTGGTGAGTAGGAGGTAGAGTGGGGTGTATAGGTGAGTCATGGGTTGGTACAATCTTGAATTGAATGCATAGACTGGAATCAGTGAGAGCAGACATAACATCATAAAGAAATTTAGGGTACCCATATCTCTGGAGTGAAGTGTTGGGAGGGCTTTCCCAGACTTTTTGGCTTCACCCCTTACCGTTTCGCCTTTACCTACAGAGGGTGTTGCTATTGGATCCAAGGGCCAAATTTAGGGATATATATGCCTTGACAAGAAAGCTTCTAACAGACTTTAGTTTCTATAATACTATTTCAGGAGGCTATAATTGACTGAATATTAGTGACTAGTATTAAAAACTCTTAACAGTACAGTACATTGGCAGTCAACTGTGTAAGTAGGATGTCACCTTAATAGACACATAATAGCATCAGTAAACAGGCACAGTATCAGCTGTTAGTGACAGTAATAATTATATAAAACAGGCAAGCAGAGGCGGAATAAAGTTTTAGTAGGAAGGGATGTCCAAGCTTCCTGCCCCTTGTTAGTCAAAATTGGAGGCGTTTTGTATTTCATGTGCGGTAGCTTTGCATTTCCTTGGGGGCTGATATTCAACAGGATTTGATATAGGGGCTGATATAGGGGCTGATATTCAACAGGATTTTGTCTACTTAAAGATAACCAGCTGACTTAATCAAATAAGTGGTCTCAATCTGCTTAAAGATAACTGGTAAGTTGGAGTGCTAAAATGCAGTCCTAAATTTAACCAGATAAACAGTCCAGTCAACTTGAGGATAGGCTTGTATGCAGTCCCAACATGACTGCATAACAGTTAACTGGACACTGCTGGTTATCTGTGTTATTCTGTTAACTTTTTGGGCTCCTGGTTCTCCTTCACGTAACTGCTTAAGATTATCACACAAATTGTTCTGAATATTGACTTACTAAGAATATGATGTACTTAATTTTGTAAAGAAAATTGTGTATACTATAATATACACAATTAACATTAAATTCAGAAAGATAACAGATTAATGATGTCATCTGTTGCTGCAGCCTTAATTTATTTTTATTTATTAAGATAAGCTGAAATTACCTTTATACAGTGCCAGGTACATTATTGTCATATTACACCAGTGGTACTTCCATCCCTAAAGAAGTCACTCTTCCAGTGCACAGTGTTTAAGGGGTATGTTTACAAAGCAGTGGTAGTGGCTTCCTTGCAATATCGGAGCTTTGGCCCCATTGAATTCAATGGGGCTGCGACTCCTATATCGCATGGATGCCGCTACTGCTGCTTTGTAAATATACCCCTTAGAGTTGTATTCAAATGCCATCTCATTTTCACGTTTTAGAATTCATTTTCTGATTTTTGATGGGTGACCTGAATTGATTTTGATGTCTTTATTTACCTGCTGTCACCTCACACTTCATGTTTAGTTATGTTTTTCGTCTTGTCATTACTATTTCTAAAGTGTTTATTAAAAAAAAGAATTTTATAAGAACAAAATGTACAATTGGACCCCTATTAATCTGTTTAACTATTTTCTAATGTATAACAATCTCAGATGGGATTTCTGATTGGCAGTTGAATGTTACTGCACTATCCAACACTTTGGAGCATGTTTACTAAAGGCTAATGCATGTAAAGTTAAGGCGTGTTAAGTGCTGCTACTGCTCATTAATTTCTAGGGCTGTTGCAGCACTTAACACTCGTTTACTAAAGGTTGTCATGCATTAAGTAAAATTAACATGCCCCTTTGGGTCAGAGTTAAGGATCAAGCAAAAAGACTGCAACTAAATTTGCTTGCACAAGTTTGGAATGGTGCATCTTTTGTTCAAGTGTTTGTTTAATTTCTTGAAACTTTTGTAAAGGAAAAAAATCCACAGGAAAAAAAATTGTACAGGCAAATGCTTGTGCAAAAAGCTATGTAGATATTTTGTCACTAACGGGTAAATTTAAGGATTGTGAAAAAATAACCGGGTAAGGCGGACACGTCGCCTCACACCCCTCCCCCCCCCCACTTCACATTTCATTGACAACTTAATTCAGAACAAAACACATGACAACCATTTGGGACTTAAACTGGTCGCAGCTTTAATAACCTTTTAAACAACACACAATACAAATCAACACATTTTAACTCCCCCCCCAAGCAGAGCGAGCCCTCACCCGCCATGTTAGTAGCAAGGTGACGCCACATCCGCTTCCCCCGGGCACAGGCCCGACATTTTCCACGCCCTCCCTCTTCCGGCTTCGCCATGCTATTAGCAAAAGCCTGAGGGATTAACCGGGTCGGGGGTACCCCACCCCCGCCCTCATGCTTGCCACCGGCTCTGGACCCCGGAAACCTCCGGGATCCCGCCAAAGCCCCCCCCCCAGCTGCAACAACCCAGAACCCCCCAGCCCAAACGTCCCCCACGCCAGGGTGGGTGGGCGGGTGTCCGGCGCCTCCAGCCCCGACCCACCAACTGCCGGAGCCTTGCTGGGTCCCCGCACGACCCACCCCCCCCCCCCGTTGCCGACTCCCAGCCCTCTCATTGGCTCCCAGGCGTTTAAAACGCCGAGGGGAGCCAATGAGGGCGCCAGGCCGCGCGGGCCACCGCCGAGCCACGCGCCGCCGAAACTCCGGGGGGGGGGGGGTGTGCGGCACCCCCCCCCCCCCGGTGTGGG
Source organism: Ichthyophis bannanicus (assembly GCA_033557465.1). NCBI lineage: Eukaryota > Metazoa > Chordata > Amphibia > Gymnophiona > Ichthyophiidae > Ichthyophis > Ichthyophis bannanicus. The sequence goes on from CM066031.1 coordinate 1,532,117,384, forward strand.
CGGCCCCGCGGGCGGGGCCCGCGGCCTTACTATAACCGGGTAAGGCGGACACGTCGCCTCACACCCCTCCCCCCCCCCACTTCACATTTCATTGACAACTTAATTCAGAACAAAACACATGACAACCATTTGGGACTTAAACTGGTCGCAGCTTTAATAACCTTTTAAACAACACACAATACAAATCAACACATTTTAACTCCCCCCCCAAGCAGAGCGAGCCCTCACCCGCCATGTTAGTAGCAAGGTGACGCCACATCCGCTTCCCCCGGGCACAGGCCCGACATTTTCCACGCCCTCCCTCTTCCGGCTTCGCCATGCTATTAGCAAAAGCCTGAGGGATTAACCGGGTCGGGGGTACCCCACCCCCGCCCTCATGCTTGCCACCGGCTCCGGACCCCGGAAACCTCCGGGATCCCGCCACCGGCTCAGGTCAGCCACGACCAGAGCCGCCCCCCAAAGGTAAGCTGCGACCAGCCCTCGCCCCCCCAATGGAATACCGTCCAAGGCCTCCCGCCAATCGTTAAGCAATAAATCTAGCCCTACTGGGGACAAATGTACCCCATCAGACCTGTAGAGGCCCGGGCAGTCCATGTCCACCCAAGGATGGAGAATTTGACAACCCCCCTGCTGACCCACCCACCGGCCAATTTGACGGTTAATTTTTTGTCACACCCCGTGACCACCGTCGCTGAGCCCTACAGGAAGGCCTTGGAATGATATCCGACCATAACAATAACACATCTGGAAACATCCCCCAACACCACCCCAAAGTCCTTGATAGCTGCTCGGATCAACTGCCGGCATGACCAAGCAGCAAGATCGTTGCCACCTATGTGGAGCAGCAAGACGTCCGGTGCGCCTCTGGTACGGTGGAGGTGCCCAAGCAAAGGCAAGAGTTGGATCCATCGAAGTCCGCGCTCACCCAGCCATATGACAGTCACCGCCTGCTCGGAAATTCCCAAGTTCAGCCCCATCGGGCACGTCGCTGCTCGCCGACCAGCCCAGAAGACACAGGAGTGGCCAAGAATCCAACAGCATCGCCGCCCCGTATCTGCAACAAAAGAATAGAACCGTTATTTTTCCCCCCCCCCACCCCCCCACTCCCCTACAAACGCACGTGGCCGTGGAAGGCTCTCGACCGCCCACGGCCGATGCGCTGTATCTCCTGATCGGGCAGCCCAGCCACCGCTGCACTGGTCGCCGCCCCAATCTGGAAGGAGTGAGGGGCAAAACGCACCAGGGTCCTCACCTATCAGCCTTAAGGACAGCCGTAGCACTGCCAGAAATTGGAAACGCGTAAAAACCCACGCGTCCTGATGGATAAGGAGGCTACCGCCGACTTATGGGCGAACGCATAAGCACACTTGCAGTAATGCGACAGGTCACGTGGGAGAACCTTGCACCGCTGCCAATTCCAGCCACATACCTTTTCCACCTGATCCGTCTGAGAACGGGCAAGGCGGATACGAACCCCACCCCCGAGAAAGTGCACTTGATGCACTTGCACCTCCCTCCCATTGCGAATCCGACCCGACTCCGCAACCAGCCTACCCACCCGGTTATTGATCACAGACACTACAGCTTCATTGTCGCACTACCAACGCACCCTGCGATTGCGGAGTCTATCCGGCCACAGCAACATGACCACCCAAATGGCTAACAACTCGAGGAAGGTAATATTCTTCGTCAGCCCCACATCCAGCCAGGAGTGAGGCCAGCCTTCCGCGCCACCTGAGCCCCCAAAATAAATCCCCCAACCCAAACCCCCCGCCGTGTCAGTATACAACTGCAGATCCGCAGGAGTCTCCTCCGGGTCTCGCAGCACCGAGGTACCATTAAAGTCACGAAGGACTCGCCGTGCAGGAGACCAGCGTAAGTTTCTCTTCCGGCGGGCGGGCTAACAACGCAACGGAATCCAACTCCGCGCCCAAAAGGTAAGAGTAGTCGCCTGACCCGCCGTCTTCTCAGAAGCCAATGGAACACCCCACACCTAGGCCAACTGTACAAACTCATCCAACAAAGCCTTGCACTGCCCAGTATGCGCCGGTCCTACGAAGAGGAAGTCATTTAAGTAATGCACCACCGAGCCGCAGTCCACTCAGTCCACGAATGCCCAATGTAAAAATGAGCTAAACTGCTCGAAATACGCACAGGAAATCGAACCGCCCCTGGGCATGCATTTATCGAAGTAAAAGTGACCTTCGAAGCAAAAACCCCAACAATTGGAAAGCGGAAGGGTGCACTGGCCATAAACGGAAAGCGGATTCGATATCCAGTTTCGCCAGCAAGCATCCCGGACCACAGGCACGCACCAGCTCGATGGCCTCGTCAAAGGATGCGTACCGTACAGCATACAAAACCTTAAGAATGTGATCATTAACCGAAGAACCAACGGGAAAAGAAAGATTACGTATTAGGCGATACTTCCCCGGCTCCTTCTTCGGACTGATCCCCAACGAGATACCACCAAATCTGCAAATGGTTGTGCTCTAAAAGGACCAGCCACCCTACCTAACGCTAGCTCATCTGCCAACCTAACTCGAACCAGCTGCGCCAAAAGCCACACCGAAGGCGAAATCCCCGCCTTGTTGACCTCTACACTGCCTATCACCGGCATGAGAAATCCGTCCTTAAACCCACATTCACATAGACAGCTGACCTGTCGCTTCGGATACTTCCTAAGCCACGGACCTAGCGCATCAATCGCAACCGGGGTGGGGGCCAAACTCCACCAGTCCCGATTACTTGTGGCTGGGGGCTGACACGCCCTCGCCACTCTTTTCAACACACTTGAGTGCTGAGTGACCCCCACTACAGATGGAGCAGGCGTGCCGGAATTTGCAATCCGGAAAGGGGCAGGAAGACTTGTTGAAGCGCCAGCACAAGTCACCAGCTCCCCCCCTCCCCCCCGGAGTGCTCTGCAAAACAGGGGGGACGCCCGATCGAAAGGACCGCTCCGCCAGCACGGGTGCGGCGACCCCACCTCTTTGCCCACCTACGCTACCCCCGCCAGGTCTGATCGCCATCTGTGTCAGCCAAAGATTAATGTACTGCGTTCCCCACGACAACATGCGATTCTCCTCCATCTTATCACGGAATTTCTCATCGTAGTTGAGCCAAGCCCAACCCTCATGAGTCTGTGAGGCCTCTAGTATGGAATCCGTGTAAGCCAAAAGCATACCGTACTGCTCCGGGTGCGAATGACCCCATACACTAGCCAAGCGCAGGAAAGACCGAGTCCAATTAACCACATTCCGGGCCACTCTCTTGACCCTACCCGCCTTCTCGTCCTCCTTACGTTTTCGTCGACTATCCCCCGACCGTTTACGACCATCAAGTAAGCGGAAAATATCTAAATAGCGACGCTTGACAATCTTTTTCCGCAGTGTCTTTGGCACCCCCTCCCATAACTCAGAGAAAAACGCCACTGAGGGCACCGAACCCGCCTGTCCCGCGCCGACCTCCCCACCAGTTGTCCGGAGACTCCGGGACAAGTTGTCGGAAACCGAGCCGGACGAAGACTCAGAGGTTGATGAAGAGGAGGACTGCGAACGCCGCCGCCGGGGACATGAACGCCGCCTGCGCTTGGTCAATCGCGTCTTTCCCCCCTCTCCAGCCCCCGCGCTAGCAGCCGACTCACCTGCCGCTGGTGCTGCTACCTCGGGAGACACGCCCGTCTCCCGTGGCGTCGACGCTGACGCTGCCGCTCCTCCTCCCCCGTTTTCGACAGACACGGGGCCACCACTTGTGCTCCCCCGCCCGCTGTCCGTCTGACCCGCAGGAGCCACCAAAGGGTGCCCCAAGTAGTGCCAGCCGGTCGAAACCTGTGGAGAAAAAACAGGGAAAGGCGAAGGAACACCCGCCACTGGCCAAGGCGGCTGCCACGCCCCTAGCCAGTCGGCATGTGAAGAGCCTTGGCCCCCGCCTCCAATGCGCCCACATGGGCGAGTAAGCTGCCCCAGCAGGAGCTGAGCCACCCCCAGGACTTGCAGCATCCATCACCACACTGCTCGCCTGAGGAGCGACCCCGTCAATCCCCCCCACTGGACTTGTGGCCGCCCCCAAGCCACCCATAGTACCGGGGGCCTCTCCCAGCCCCAAAGCACCTCGTGCTGGGCCTTTTGACCTACCCCGCCGGCCCCCAGCTAAAGGGCCAGCCGAAACCCCCCTGGCCCTGGCCCCCCCCTCCCAAAATGAGCTGGGCGGCCCCCAGGAGCGGGCCCCCCTCCCCGAGAACCGCCCGGCTTAACCTTGCCATACCCTTCGCGCTGTCGGGCACCCGTTGTCCCTCCGCCGGCCATGGGAAAATTAAAAAAGGCTGGAGGAACCCTGGAAAAGAATTAATAGCGGGTTGAACTCTTTTTTTTCTTTTTTTTTTTTTTATTCGGAGATTGAAGCACCCTAAAGAGCCCCACTGCTTTGGCCACCAATGTAATTGTGGGGGGGGGGGGGGGAACATTAGCACACTGCCTTATGCCACCCAGTATTTCTGTGCCTCATAAATTAACACCTCAGCCAGCCTTGTTCATTGGGCACTTTGGGGGATTGAAACTCTGATCCCTGCACCATTGGTCAGGCTGTGGCTCTGGATGGAATCGAGGCACTACCCCACGAAAGACCCACTTGCCTGCAGCAGATCTTCTGCCCTCAGCTACAGCCACCGCGAGCCTCCGACTCCCCCGTCGCTGCACAAAAGCTGCCCAGCACTCGTTGCAGCCTCTCTCGTGTTGCTTCTTGCTGCTGGCCCACGGCCCACGCCTTTTTCCTGCTCCGCTGTCTGTCCGGCGCCTCCCGCCTCGCCCCAGCAACTGCCGGTGCTGTGGTGGGTCCCCGCACTACCCACCCCCCCCCCCCCCGTTGCCGACTCCCAGCCCTCTCATTGGCTCCCAGGCGTTTAAAACGCCGAGGGGAGCCAATGAGGGCGCCAGGCCGCGCGGGCCACCGCCGAGCCGCGCGCCGCCGAAACTCCGGGGGGGGGGTGATCGGCACGCCGCCCCCCCGGTTAGGAGCGGCCACGCGGACGGGGCCCGCGGCCTTACTATTCCTTTAGGATACTGAGCCAAAATTATTGCATGCATGATTTTCCTGTGAATTTAGTTCCTTGCTTAGAGTAGCAGGAAGTTTAGAATGTTGGACAACAGATTTGCCCATCACACAATTGTCCAAGCAAACTGACCTGCAGGATATTTTTGTATTCTTATGCCCAACCATTAACTCTGGGCCAATAGTGGTAAACGTTACTAGCATTTGGTTTGGTGGGATGGTTTTGTGGATTGGTGGAAGCAGTGCATGCCCTCTGGCGAGTTTCTGGCTCTAATCCCAGATCAGTTCTTCAGCATCCCCGCACAGCAGGGAATGAGAATGAGGGAAAGGCAGCATTCACAGCCTGTGGGGAGGCTATAAAAGACTATAATTTATGTAAGTACATGAAAAATATAAGTTCAGCCCTATGCTCTAGGGCTGGTGTAAATGTCCACACCTTAACTTAAGACATGATCTCTGTCACATATGCTAGTATTTTTTTATAAACAAAGTAGGTCGCCTACTTGTCTTTATAAAGTAGGCATAATAAGCTTTCAAAATATGCTTTAACTAGGAACCCCCTTATAAAATTACTCTCTTACTGGCAGCCATGGATTGTGTAAGTCTCTTAGAAGAAAAGAAGGAAGAAGAATAAGAATATAAGATATGCCATACTGGGTCAGACCAAGGTCCATCAAGCCCAGTATTCTGTTTCCAACAGTGGCCAATCTAGATCATCCGTACCTAGCAGTTTCCCAAAAGACACAAGTTCCACAATGCTTGTATTGGATCAAGCAGTGATATCCTGGGTCCTTTTTTAATAATAGTTTATGGACCTTTCCTCCAGGAACTTGTCCAAACCTTTTTTTAAACCCAGCTACACTAACAGCTTTTACTACATCCTCCGGTAACAAATTCCAGAGTTTGATTACATGTTGAGTGAAAAACGATTTTCTCATTAGTCTTAAATAGTTTACCCTGTAGCTTCATTGCATGTCCCCTAGTCTTCCTGTATTCTGATAACATAAACAATCAATCTACATTTACCTGTTCCACTCTGTTCATTAATTTTATAGACTTCTATCATATCTCCCCTCAGCCGTCTCTTTTCCAGATTAAAGAGCCCTAACCTTTTTTAGCCTTTCTTCATAGGGGTATCCTTCCATCCCCTTTACCATTTTGGTGGCTCTTCTCTGATCCTTTTCTAATAACACTATATCCTTTTTAAGATACGACAACCAGAATTGCACACAATATTCAAGGTGCGGTCGCACCATGGAACAATACAGAGGCATTATAATATCCTTTTGTTTTATTTTCCATTCCTTTCCTTATGATACATAGCATTCTATTTGCTCTCTTGGCCGCTGCTGCACACTGGGCCAAGGGTTTTAACATGTTATCCACAATGACGTCTAAATCGTTTTCCTGGGTGGTAGTTCCTCATGTGGAACCTTGCATCGTGTAACCATAGTTTGGGTTGTTCTTCCCTAGATGTGTAACTTTGCACTTGTCCACATTAAATTTCATCTGCCATTTTGATGCCCAGTCTTCCAGTTTATCAAGATCCTTTTGCAAATTTCCACAATCCTCATGGGCTTTAACAACTTTAAATTGTTTTGTGTCATCTGCAAATTTATTATTATTATTTTTTATTATTAAACACTTATATAGTGCTGCAACATACGAAGCACTGTACAAGCATACAAGAGAGACAGTCCCTGCTCATCAGAGCTCACAATCTAATAAGACAGAATACAAAATAAGTTACAAAATACAAATAACAAAATTTACAGGACAAAGTAAACAAAAGTTGATGGAGAGATCAAGATAGGGCAAGACAGGAATGAAAAGCAGTAGTAAAGAGGTGGGATTTGAGTCCGGACTTGAAAATGGGCAGGAAGGACGCCTGGCGCACAGAGATAGGAAGATTATTCCAAGCAAAGGATGCTGCCAGTTGGAAGGAGCAAAGTCTGGAATTGACAGTATGAGTAAAGGGCACAGATAAACGAAGACTATTAGAAGAGCGAAGTAACCGAGAGGGGGTTTAAGGAGAGATAAGAGATGAAAGGTACTGGGGGGAAGAAGAGTGAATACGTTTATAGGTTAGGATGAGAAGTTTTAAATTGGATACGGAGACAGATGGGAAGTCAATGAAGCTAGATGAGGAGAGGAGTGATGTGGGAAAAGCGAGACTGGCGGAAAATAAGTCGAACAGCGGAGTGTTGAATTGACTGAAGAGGAAAGAAGTGGCTCGTAGGGAGGCCGGCAAGGAGAAGGTTACAATAATCAAGACGGGAGGTGATTAAGGAGTGGACAATCATCTTAATGGTATCAACAGAGAGGAAAGGGCGAATTTTGCAGATATTGTATAGAAAGAAACTGCATGTTTTAGCAATGAGCTGGATATGTGGAGAGAAAGAAAGAGAGGAATCAAAAATAACACCAAGGTTACATGCTGAAGAGACAGGGAGGATTACAGAGTTATTCACCGAGAGAAAGAAAGGGGAAAGAGGAGGAGAAGCATATGGGGGAAACATAAGAAGTTCAGCTTTGGCCATGTTCAGTTTTAAGCGGCGGTGGAACATCCAGGTAGCAATGTCAGAGAGGCAGAGTGAGATCTTAGACTGGATTTCAGGAGAGATAACAGGTGCAGAAAGATAGATTTGAGAGTCGTCTGCATAGAGATGATAGTGAAAGCCATGGGAAGAGATAAGGGCACCAAGGGATTGGGTATAGAGAGAAAAGAGGAGCGTACCTAAGACGGAACCCTGAGGAACACCTATAGGGTAGTGGGGTTGAAGAAGAGGAGGAGCACACACTAAAAGAGCGATGGGAGAGATAGGAGGAGAACCAAGATAGTACAGAGTCTTTGAAACCAAGTGAGGACAGGGTGATAAGAAGAAAGTTATGGTCAACAGTGTCAAAGGCAGCAGATAGATCGAGAAGAATGAGGACAGAGTAGAAGCCTTTGGACTTAGCCAGGAACAAATCATTAGAGACATTAGTAAGAGCTGTTTCAGTGGAGTGTAGGGGACGGAAGCTGGATTGTAAAGGATCCAAGAGGGCATGAGAGGAGAGGAAATCAAGATAACGGTGGTAGACTGCATGCTCAAGGAGAGAGATGGGTCGATAGTTAGGACAGGTGGGATCAAGTGAGGGTTTTTTTGAGGAGGGGTGTAACCACAGCGTACTTGAAATCAGAAGGGAAGGTTGCAGTGGAGAGAGAGAGGTTAAGAATATGAGAAATAGAAGGGACAATAGTTGAAAAGATGGAGCTACGGAGATGTGTGGGGAAGGGATCAGAAGAGCAGGTAGTAAGTTTTTGGAGGAAGAGAGGAGTGATGTTTCCTCATCAGAGACCATAGGGAAGGAAGAAAGGGAAGAAGAAGTAGGGGGGGGGGAGAATTGGGGAAATAGGGGGGGAGGAGGGGAACTGGAGGGTGATCGTGTGGATTTTGTCATGGAAGTAGTCGGCCAAGGTTTGGGCAGGAAGGGAGGGAGGAATCGGGTGGAGGCACACTAAGGAGAGAATTGAGTCTGCTAAAGAGACGACGAGGATTAGAGGAGAGAGAATTAGTCAGATGGATGAAGTAGATTTGTTTGAAAAGTGCAATGGCTGATTGGAAGGAGAAGAGCATGAATTTAAAGTGAAGAAAGTCAAGATAAGAATGGGATTTGAGCCAGGCACGCTCAGCAGAGTGGGCACAAGAGCGCAGATAATGGGCAGTGGGGGAAAGCCAGGGCTGGGGAGAAGAATGCCTAACAGGACGTGGGAGGAGGGGGGCAAAAGCATCAAGGGTAGAGGAGAGTGCAGTGTTATAAGAGGTCACGGCCTCGTCAATAGATTTAGAAAGCAGAGTGGAAGAAAGCGATGAAGAAATTTGATAACCTCCCTCGTTATTCCCTTTTCTAGTTCATTTATACCATACCAACCTAATCATGAAATCTACTAATAGACCAAGAGAACTCTTTAGCATTGTCCAAAAGCTTACCAAGGACGACACACAACAAAGTACACACCACCTTGACCCACAAAAATATACAGATTACATGAAGTCTAAAAACACCAACCTAACATGCTCTAATGTACCACAAACAAATGATTACAAGATTTAAAAAAAAAAAAAAAAAGCATGGGAGAGCTTCAGCATACCAACAAAGCAGCAAGTAGAAGACATTATATCTGGACTAAACACAACAACTTCACCGTCGGACCCATGCCCAGTGGTGTGGCTCAAAGCTACAAAAAGCCAACTCTCTCATCACATTCAAAAAATTGTCAAAGAATCACTCCAACAAGGATACATGCTGCAACCTCTAAAGCACATAATGATAAGACCAATACTCAAAAGTAGCAATCTGAGCCCATCTGAACCAAAATCATACCGTCCCATCTCCAGCCTGCCATTCCTTGCTAAAATCATAGAAAAGGCAGTGCAAAGACAACTTCAGGACCATATTGACATAAATGCCCCACATCATACTTGGAAGGGCGAACACACCAAGTCAAATGCGACCAAAAGAAATCACTGCAATTCCCAGTCATGCAAGGAATACCACAGGGCTCAGCCCTATCATCAATGCTCTTTAACATCTTGTGATGAGGTAACTAGTACAGAGCCTATGTTATATGAGGAAATGGCTAGCTCAGAGCCTATGGTAATAGGAAAAGAGGAAGAGCTTACCTCACAAACACATAGGCAGCAAACATATTCAGCTTTCAAAAAGTCCAAGTATAGTGGAGAAAACTTTCCATTCACCAAAGGTGACGCAGCAGAAAGCCAAAAGGCTAATCAAGCTCACCTGAGTGGAAGGGCACGTACAACATGCAGAGAACAGGAGCATAAAAACTACAGGGAAAGCCCAGTAGAGGAGCAAAGGGAGGGGCTGGAGCCAAGGCAGCAAAGGCAGGAGCAGAAGCCAAAGGGTGGAGCAGGCTGTAGCTGCAGAGGAGTCTCCCAAGCCAGGGGGGGCCTCGGTCACTGGAGAATGAGTAACCAAGAGGAAGGAAGTCCTCTCAACCAGCAGACCTTGCTAGAACCAGGAAGTAAAGGAAGTGTCCCGGTAGCTCATTACCCAGGGACAAAAGCTAAGTACCCTGTTGTAGCTAGAGGTTAAAAGCCAGGCATTGCCAGCAGAGCAAAGCCCAGTAATTGGGAGGAAAATCCCTATTGTAGAAGGAACCTGAGAGATACAGTTCCTAGCACTGGACTCTTGAACCCTGTTGATGTAGAGCACTTACCAAATAGAATAACCAGTGTCATTCAAGGGAAGAGCTGTGAGGATTTCAGTTATAAAGATTATGTGCCTCCAAATACAGACTATGAGCAGATGCAATGGGAAAACCAGGAGTGTGATATAGAACTGGATTCCATGGATTGCACGCTTTGTCTGTCTGATGAAATTACATCCCTATGTTAGCCAGGCAAGCAAGAGTTCTGTGATACCTCATGCTGGCGAAAAGTTTATTTTCTATACTGTGAAGAAACAGTTTTCTTTTGTGTTCCTTTGTGCTGTTCATAAAGAATCCTATGTGGGACGGGGAATAAAACCCGAATTATTTCTTTTGCCTTAATTACACGGCTACTGACTATTTCTTTAATAAGGCAACCCACACCTCACGGCCCTAGGCGGATGCCTAACAGGGCCAAAAAGGGGTGCTGGCGACAATCTACATCCAGCCCATATGCAATATCATCAAGCACCATAAACTGCACTATCACATTTATGATGACGACATCATGATATACGCGCCAATCAACCTACTAGCACTAAATACCACAACAATAACCAAATGCCTTGAAGACATGAATGACTGGCTCATAGCCAACAACTTAACGGTCAACTATGATAAAACCGAGGCAATGTTCGTCACCAGGAACCCCACCTTCTTACCTCCACAAACTATCAGCATCTTAGACAAATATATAGTAGTCAAAGAAGAAGTTAAGTATCTAGGCATCACATTGGACAGAGCGCTGAACCTGAAATCCCACATCACCAAAACCCCAACAAGGGCTGTCAACGTTTGAGGACCATCAGACAAATCAAACAGATACTCCGTCAGGACCACTTCCACACAGTGTGCCAAGCACTCATCACACCACTGCTTGACTATGGAAACTCACTATACCAAGGCCTCCCTCAGAAGACACTACACCCACTACAGATGGCCCAAAACACCACAGCGCACATCATTACAGACACTCCAAGGACAGAGCACATCGCCCCTGTCTTACAAAAACTACACTGGCTCCCAATGCTGGCAAGAGCTAAATACAAAACAATCATGATCATCTTCAAAATCATTCACCATCTCTCAGCAGACGTACTCCAAGATGTTATAACAAGAGATATCAGCAATAGAACAAGAAGAATCAATAACGACAACATGATTGGCACACCTGTAGGCTATCACAAAACCAAGCAAACAACTTCAAAAAGAGCTCCATCACTACTGGCATCCACACTATGGAACTCCCTCCCAATGAGCCTGAGGGCACTGGATGACATCACAGAATTCCGCAAAAACCTCAAAACACTGTTGTTTATAGAATCATATGAACATTTAGACAACAGCCCATACCCAAACAAACACAACCACCTCTGCCAATTAGGCACGCACGCATCCTACCTACACACACAAGATTATTATATGTGTTATTAAACACCCTCTTTTTAAATGTTACCCTCAATTGTACTGTCTAAATGGTGATAAGTAATTGTTCTGTCTCGAAGAAATGCTCTCTGTATGGAATAGCAGTCTCTACTCCATTGCGAACCAACCATCCAGAGGAGCAACATCAAGAAAAAGGAAGCCCACCCCATGGTACTCCCACGAGTTACTGACTTCACTTCGCCATTTAAGAAAACTTGAAAGAAAATGTCGACGCTCACGGTCCACTGAAGACCTGGACAACTACAACACAAACCTGGAGAAACACCGCATCGAAGTAAATGCAACAAGAAGAAGTTACCATGCAACATTACAGCAACGTTTTCTAAACAAACCAAAGGACCTATTTAGCATTGTAAGGACCCTCACAAAGGAAACTTCCCTTGCCCAACAAAACATGCCAGATCCACAGGAATATGCGGTCTACCTACAATCAAAAACAATCCAGACTGTTAAGACACCATCACTCACCCCTGTGAACAGGCCACAGCACCATACACCACTTACTGCCTTCTCACTGTCCTCAGCGAAGCAAATTGAAGACACAATCAAAGTGATCAACACCACCACAGCGCCAAATGATCCCTGTCCAGCGTTCTGGATAAGGACACTGTGTAAGGAATTCAGCCCCTTCCTAACAAAAATCATTAACCTCTCCTTCAACATGGGAACATTCCCACAGACTCTGAAACAAACATCCATCAGACCTCTACTAAAAAAACCCAAGTTGGACACCCAGAAAGTTGACTCATACAGGCCGATCTCAAGTATCCCTCTATTGGCCAAGATAATTGAAAAAATCGCACAACAACAAATACAGACTCACATCGAGACCAACACACCCCTAGACCCATGTCAACATGGGTTCAGAGAAGCACATGGGGTCGAGACATTACTGACCATCCTCTTCAACTCTCTAACCACCGGCCTGAACAAAACCAAAGGAGGCTATGCACTTATCTTCCTCTACATTGCTGCAGCGTTCGATTCCATGGACCACACACTACTCATGGAGCGGCTGGCTGAGAAAGGGATCCAGGACACAGCCTTGAGATGGTGCGAATCCTACCTCTCGGGCAGATGGCAGCATGTGAGGACAGGATCCATAATGTCCAAAGCTTTCCAGCAACAACAAGGTGTTCCACAGGGATCATCCCTCTCAGCCCTGTTCTTTAATATCTACATGCAGCCCATCTGCACTCTCGCTAAAGCCTTCGGCATATCATGCCTTGCATATGCCGATGACGTATTATGTTTATGTTTATTATTTGATAAAAACCGCCTTTCTACAAAAACCAAGGTGGTGTACAATTTAAAATTCAATAAAAGAAGGCTAAAAATCCAGCGGAAAGGAAAAGAAATGTACAATATGTTACAGGACAGATTGAAAGGGAAAGCAGACAAACGGGGTATGAGAAGAAAGAGAAGAAGAAGACCTAAGAGCAAACAAAAGATAGGGGGAAGGAATAAGTCACACAAAAGGAGAGAGAACATCAAAAGCTAAAGAGAACAGATGAGTCTTCAAGTCTCATTTGAAAGCAGAGTGTTGGGGTTCTAAACGGAGGGAAGAGGGAAGGGCATTCCACCATTCACCACCGACCAGCCAGATTTCTCGACACTAACCTCCTGTTTCAACGCCATAGCAGACTGGCTCCACACCCAAAACTTAAGGATAAATTTAAAGAAAACCGAAGCACTATTCATTACCAGGGATCAATCCTTCACACCACCAATGGTACTAAAAGTAAGAGACGCTGAACTTCAAAGCAAACCAACCATCCGCTACCTAGGGATAACACTTGATCAACATCTGAACATGAAAGCCCACATAAATAACACCACCAAGGCAGTATACCTTAAGATTCGCACAATCCGCCACCTACTCCCACTGCTGGACCCTGACGACTTTAGGACAGTCTACCAGGAACTAATCATGCCCCATTTCGATTATGCCAATATCATCCTACAAGGGCTACCAAAAAACACGCTGATCCCACTACAACTAGCCATGAACGCCGCAGCCAGAATTCTACACGGTGCATCCAGGAGGGACCACATAACACCAATCCTGAAGCAACTTCATTGGCTACCAGTTCATTGTAGAGTCACCTTCAAGACCCTGCTGATGACATTCAAAGCCATCAATAGAATCACCTCCGCCTCTATCACAGATCTCATCATCCCCACTCCCTCAAATAGAGCCAGAAGATCATTCACAGTAAACACTCTGAACATCCCCAGCAAGATCACAAAATGCTCTCAGTCCACAAAAAAGAGAGCTTTTGAGTACTACGCTCCCTCGTGCTGGAATACACTCCCACCTAACATCCGGTCCATAACAGACCTCACCACCTTCAGAAAGGCCCTGAAACATCACCTCTTCATTCAGCACTACGGCACCACACAATGACCAGGCATCTCTAATCCACTAAACAGCCACCCCACGCCATCCACTACACATGACACTAGCACAACACGTTAGCTCTACTAGAACCCGAGCAGAACCATGTACATAGTATCTAAAAATAATAACCTAGAATGTAAATAGCAAGCCAAAACCCTGTATATAGTTTACCCAGTTCAATCCAAGTTTACCAACCCTGTTCTCTGTAAGTCCAGCACGGTCCTCCAAGACTGGACAAAGTTAATGTTACTTGTCAACCTAGCTGAATTTGAAAAGCGCAGTATAGAAAAATCTTTAAATAAATAAATATATACAAATACCCTAATGTTAAATGTAACCCTCCAATTGTGATGTGACTTGACCACCTTGATTGAAGGATAAGGTGGAATACAAATCTGTCTAAATAAATAAATAAATTTATCAATATGTCAAAAAGCAGTGGACCCAGCACAGATCCTTGGGGTACACCACTATTCACCTTTCTCCATTGGGGAAAATTGGCCATTTAGCCCTACCCTCTGCTTTCTATCTTTAAACCAGTTCCTGATCCACAATAGTACACTGCCTCCTATCCCATGACTCTTTAGTTTTGCCAAAAGTCTCTGATGAGGGACTTTGTCAAAGGCTTTCTGAAAGTCCAAATACACTATATCAGAGGTTCCCAACCGCAGTCCTGGAGGGCCAAACACCATTCAGGTTTTCAGGCTGTCCCTAATAAATATGCATGAGATGTATTTGCATGCACTGCCCCCATTGCATTCAAATGTATCTCATGCATATTCATTATGGACAGCCTGAAAACCTGAATGGTGTTTGGTCTTCCAGGACTGGAGTTGGGAACCTCTGCACTATATCAACCAACTAACCTTTGTCTACCTGTTTATTCACACCTTCAAAAAAACATAACAGATTAGTAAGACAAGATCATCCTTGTCTAAAGCCATGTTGACTGTCTCCCATTAAGCCATGACTATCTACATGTTCAGCAATTGTGATCTTTATGATGGTTTCTACCATTTTTCTTGGTACTGACGTCAGGCTCACCGGTCTGTAGTTTCCCTGATCACCCCTGGAACCCTTTTTAAAAATTGGCATTACATTGGCCATCCTCCAATCTTTAGGTATTACAGATGATTTTAATGCTAGTTCACAGATTACTAATAGCAGGTCTGCAATCTCATATTTCAGTTCTTTCAACACCCTTGGATGTGTACCATCCAGTCCAGGTGATTTGCTACTCTTCAGTTTATCAAATAGTTGTAATACATCTTCCTGTTGTATTGATATTTCCTTCAATTCCTCTGCACCTTTAAATACCATGTCAGTCATGGGTAACATCCCTAAATCTTCCTCAGTAAAGACCGAAGCAAAGAATTCATTCAGTCTTTCTGCTATCGCCTTGTTGTCTCTTAGTGCCCCTTTAACCCCTCTATCATCTAATGGACCAACTGACTCTCTCACAGGTTTTTTGCTACGAATGTACTCGAAAAAGTCTTTACACATTTTTGCTTCCGTAGCAAGCTTCTTCTCAAGTTCTCTCTTTGCCTGCCTTATCAATGCCTTGCATTTAACTTGCCAGTGCTTGTGCTGTTTCCAGTTTTCATCATTTGCTTTTTTTTCCATTTCCTGAAAGATGTTTTCTTGGTAACAACAGCCTCTCTGACTTCACCTTTAAATCATGCTGGCAGTTTTTTGGACTTCCTTCCACTTTTCTTAAAGCATGGAATACAGCTGGTCTGGGCTTCCAAGATAGTATTTTTAAACACCCTAGCTTGATGTATGTCTTTAACCTTTGCAACTGCTCCTTTTAGTTTTTTCTTAACTATTTTCCTCATTTTATCATAGTCTCCCTTTCGAAAATTAAAAGGTAGTACTGTGGATTTCCTTACCATCCCTCCTCCATTAATTAAATCAAACACGTTCATGCTATGATCACTATTGCCAAGTGGCCCCAACACCCTTATCTCTTGCACCAGATCTGGTGTTTCACTAAGGACTAGATCCAATATGGCTTCCCCTCTGGTCGGTTCATGAACCAGCTGCTCCAAGAAGCAGTCATTTCATCTAGGAGCTTTATCTCCCTAGCATGTCCTGCCGTGACACTGATCCAGTCAATACCGGGGTAATTAAAATCATCCATTATTATTACTGTGCTGTAACTTTTGTTAGCTTCCTTGATTTCTTTGAGCATTTCATCATCCATTTATTCATTCTGGCCAGGCGGTCGTTAGTACACCCCCACTGCCATCGCCTTCCCCCTTTTACATGGAATTTCAATCCATAGAGATTCTATAGCAAATTTTGTTTCCTGCATAACTTTAATTCTTTCTGACTCAATGCCCTATCTAACATAGCGCACAACCCCTCCACCAATTTGATCAGCTCTGTCATTACGATATAGTTTGTAACCAGGTTATCACAGTGTCCCACTGGTTGTCCTTCCACCATGTCTCTGAGATTGCAATCATATCTAACCTCTCATTTAGTTCTATATATTCTAACTCTCCCATCTTAGTTTTTAGACTTCTAGCATTTGCATACAAGCATTTTAGAGACTATATTTTATTCATATTAATCTGACTAATGGTATGCATGGCTAATTTGGAATCTTTAAGCTCTGTCTTCTCCATATTCAAGGGCATTTGGGCTGCTTTACTCTTTTTTGGAACCTCTCTGCTTTTGGTAGTATCCTTCAAGGATACATTGTTCCAAACCATGCACTCTTGGACAACTGTCAGTTTTCCCCTATTATCTAGTTTAAAAGCTGCTCTATCTCCTTTTTAAAAGTTAATGCCAGCAGCCTGGTTCCATCCCGGTTAAGGTGAAGCCCATCCCTTCACAAGAGCCCCTCCTTTCCCCAGAATGTTCCAAAGTTCCTAACAAATCCAAAACCCTCATCCTTGCACCATCGTCTTACCCATGCATTGAGACTCCGGAGCTCTGCCTGCCTTTTGGGTCCTGCGCGTGGACCGGGAAGCATTTTGGAGAACGCTACCCTGAAAGTTCTGGATTTCAACTTCCTACCTAAAAGCCTAAATTTAGCCTCCAGAACCTCCCTACCACATTTTCCTATGTCATTGGTACCGACATGTACCAAGACAGCAGACTCCTTCCCAGCACTATCTAAGATCTTATCTAGATGGCGCGTGAGGTCTGCTACCTTCGCACCAGGCAGGCATGTTACCAGGCGATCCTCACGTCCACCAGCCACCCAGCTATCTACATGCCTAATGATCGAATCACCAACTATAACAGCTGTCCTAACCCTTTCCTCATGGGCACATGGCCCTGGAGAAACGTTCTCGGTGTGAGAGGATTTTACATCACCTGGAGGACAGGTCCTAGTTACAGGATCACTGCCAAGGTGATGCTCTCCTGTCACGTGATCTCTCTCCTCCATGGCAACAGGGATGCTGCCAGACTGGAGGTGGGATGTCAAGACTATATCCCTGTATGTCTCGTTTATGTACCTCTCTGTCTTTCTTATGTCTTCCAAGTCTGCTACTCTAGCCTCTAGAGAACAAACTTGTTCCCTGAGAGCAAAGAGCTCCTTGTACTTAGTGTACACATAAGACCTCTCGCAAACTGGGAGAAAGTCATACATGTGACACTCAAAGCAAAAGACAGGAAAGCCCCCATCTCATTGCTGAAGTGCTGTTTGCATCTTAGTTTTAAGCTTGTGTTTAGATCTTTAAGTTCTTTACTAACTAAGGGTTGCTGTGGATACTTGTACTAATAAAAGTGTATCTCATATGTTTAATATACCTTGTTCACCTGAAGTTTAATTAATCTCATGTCCTTAATTTATGACTGATTTGGATAAAGAGCTGCACCTGAGTGCAGCTCCTTTCCTTTAAGATGTGTAAGTACCTATAAAGCTACGATTATCCCAGGGGTGGGTGGGTGTTGGAGGGACGGAGGGAAATAAACCTTATTAAGAGGGCTGCTACACAGTACCCTGTCCTGTGCTTCTGAGGTAAGCTGTGACCAACTTCCTGGGTGATTAACAGTCCTTGCTTGGATAGAAGGAGTCTTTCAAAATGGCCTTTTGACCTGCCACCTGGCTTTAACACCTATTTAAAAAGTTTCACAGGTCTCTTGCCCCCTAGGTAGAAGGCCTCTTTGTAAAGGTCTCTACAAGAATTTATTTATTGCTTAAGGAATACTGACCCTGTTTTGTCTTTAATGCTAAGTTATATTCTGATTTGATTTAAATTAAAGCTCTTTGCTGCTGCTAGGCTCTGACTTAGTATGAAATTTAAACTACAAGCTCTCTGCTGGGTTCTAAATTTAACCAGACAGCTCTCTTCTGTGTTTTAAATTTAAACTTAAACTTACTGCTGCTAGTAGGCCCTGACTGATTTAACAAATACACTGGGTTCACAGATTAATCAGCTTTAATCCAAAGAATTCCCTTCAGAAAAATTCCCAGAAGTATATACTCGCTATTGCAGATCTCTCTCCAGAAGTAGCAGTCCCCTTTTGTAGTCCTTCAAGATGAAGAATGAAGCAGTTAAAAAAAATTATTGAACAAAGGCATCAAGCATGAAACCAATAAAAAAGATAGCAAGATAAAACCCTACATGACCATGTTTCAGCACTTGGCCATTGTCCGGGATATAATAAAACCTGAAATCGATTGAAGTCTAAAAATAGCCTTCTGTTTGGCTGATGGTGATGTCTATTTATCTATGACTATCTCTTGTGCCTTAAATCAACTTTTGGTTAATTTTGGAGTTCAGTCTATTTCTGGTTTTATTATTTCCCCCTGATGAAGGCCAAGTGCCAAAGCATGGCCATGTAGAGTTTTATCCTAGCATCCTTTTATTGGTTTCATGATTGATTGATTGCTTTTACTCAATACATTTGCTTTTTAA
Organism: Ichthyophis bannanicus; assembly: GCA_033557465.1. Lineage (NCBI taxonomy): Eukaryota > Metazoa > Chordata > Amphibia > Gymnophiona > Ichthyophiidae > Ichthyophis > Ichthyophis bannanicus. The sequence continues at coordinate 1,532,136,369 of CM066031.1, forward strand.
TTGCCTCACTCTTCCTTCTTTTCACTAAATGCAAGTGGTTGTTTGCTTGCTGTTAGGACTGTATTTTTAAGCCCTCAACAGAGCATGTCAGGGTGAAAATTCCTAACCAGCCCAACACTATCTGTATAGTGAAGGGACAGAGAAAGGGTGAGTGAGGGTGCAGTTGCAAGTTTATCTGCATAGTGGTGATTTTCAGTCACTATCTGGATGAATTATGTGTTTAGTTTATTGCTGACACTGTCCATACAGTTTAGGTCTGCTTTTCAGCAGACATAATTAATGGACTATACATATATTCGGTGCTGCTAGTTATACATATTAATTTAAATGTCAGCGCTGGCATTTAAATTAAAACAGTGACTGCCACTGCTGAAAATTACCCCTATTAATAGTACTAGTTAAAATTACAAAAATAAAGCCAGTTTTTTAAAAATATCAAACTTGTATACCACCACTGAACCTGCACTCATCAGTTTACAGTACATACAGTAAAATCACTTCAACATATCATGAAGTTGTAAAACTTACTAAATATTCAACACTCCTCACCACCCTACTTCCAAAACTCACTCTTCCATAAGCATTGATCAATTAAATACTTAAAAAAAAAAAAGTCTTTACGCTATTCCAAAATAGTCAAGCCAATGGCTAAATTTGTGGGGATGTCCCCCTCACTGAAGTGCAGATCAGATGACCTTTTGAAGATTGCTGGAGAGAGAGAAAGATATTTGGATCCAACATTTTCTTCCTGCTCCTTTACACCTCTGGATGCTAGGGTGAGACCATGCCATTCTGGAAATTGTGCATCGGGGCAGGAGCAATGGAGAATCATACCTTCCCCCTGCTAGATCACCATGGATGTCCTGGGGTCAGAAGCCACACTATTTTTAATCCAAGAGGAACCACCTTGGCTTTGGATTACTAGGGTGGAGACAGTGGAGAAACGTTTCACATTTTCCTGCTGGCACCTTTAAACTGATCCCTTGGATCATCAGTTTGTGTACTAGTGGATTGATGTTAGTTTTAATTGCATAATGAACAGCTTTTCTACGGGAACAAGCAGGAATTTAGTCCTCGCATATAGGTGACATCAGCACCGCCGGAGCCCTTGCAGAAGCATTCCCCCCCAGCTTTCAAAGAAAGCCTTTTGGAGATGCCACCACACATGCGTGGTCCCCTTCCTGCCCTAGGGTGCCATCTTGCTCAGTCTCCTTTTCCGCGGAGCCCTTCAGACGTTCGTGCTGGCTTGTCCCCGGAAAAAGTTTATTTATTTTTTCTCTCAAGAGTTTTATACTCTCCTCAAGTATCACACTGGTACTCTTCCAGCCACCCGACCTTGCTGCCTTGGTGTTGAGTGTGGGACTATTTTTGTAGTTTTTCGTTTTCTTTAATTTTCTGGCATCTTCGTGCCTTTTTTCCCAACTGGCAGCCCAGTGAGTCTTCGACCTCACAGGGGTACTTTTTTCCCCCATGGCTACCAGTGGCTTTGAGAAGTGTGATTGGTGCTCAAAAATTATGTCTTTTGACCGACACTCACAACTGCTGTCTCCACTGCCTTGGGCCAGACCATGACCCAGCAGCATGCAGTCTTTGCAAGATGATGTCCAGCAAGGCCCTCAAGAGCTGCCAGCAGCAGCACGATAAGTTTTTTGTTTTTGTTTTATTGTTTCCCCCCGCCCCTGAGTCCCCAGTGCCTCCAAAGGGCAGGGCCTTGTCTGAAGCCTCGACACTCGGACAGATGAGCCTGAGCCTGAGCCCCACCGTGGGCCTTCAGAAAGGAGGTCTCCCTCGAGGGAGCCCAGGAAGAAGAAGAAATCCTCGAAGACGGCGTCCTTGGATGGATCTGACTGGCTGGGTGTCCCCCTGGCGAGGTTCCGCAGTCCGAGATGCTGGTCTGAGCCATTGGAGAAGGAGCAGCCTGCAAAGGTCCTCCAGAAGGATTCGACCTTGGACTGGCCTCATCCCCAGACACCATCCTCATTGAGGATTCCCCTTCGGGGGAGCCGGCACCAGGCCCAAGTCCCTTGGTGCCCATGCCGAAGTCTGCATAGCCTTCTGGCTTATAGTCCAGAATGGCGGCTCTGGAACATAGTTTGTCTGCCTTCATGGACCAGCAGTGGGCGCTGTTGTCTGGTACAACTGGTTCATCAGCCCCAACCACCAGGCCCTCGATGTCGAAGACATCCCCAGAGGCTGAGACGGTCCTCGAGGTCCTTCGGCCTTCAGTCAATCCTTGGCTGAGGTCTCAATCAGATTCCTGCTCGATGGGACCGCAATCATCCCCGGCAAGTGTGCCGGGCACCGGCCACAGAGCATTGGGAGCCCTGAGGCCCGTGGAGTAGCCCTCCTATGAGTCCTCGATGGACTACTCAGAGTGGGAGACGGAGGAAGTGGAGTCCCCCCAATACCCATTGCCACTGTGATGTCCCATCAGACTCTTCCATCTCGGAACCTCGACGGTGATCTCCGCCAGAGGATATGGGCTTCCTTGATCTTTATCAAGAATGTCTAAGGCCCTGGCATTCCCTAGGGAGTCTGGAGAATGAATTGGAAATCCTCCAGTATGAGGCTCCTCCGAGGGAATTGCTCACAGTCTCCATCCCTCCCATCCTGGAATGGCTATTGCTCCGGATGTGGGAGACATCTTCATTGGTGCCGATGGTGAGCTAATGGCTCAACTCGATGTACCGAGTCTGCCAGAGCGTGGGCTTCCAGAAATCACAGCTGCTGCATAACTCCATGGTGGTGGAGTTGGCCGTGCTTCGGCTGAAAAGCCAGAAGACTCTCTCCTCTGTGCCCCCCAGCAGGGAGGCCCATACCTTGGACGCCCTTGGAGAAAGTGCTACCAGGGTTCGATGCTCATCGGCCGCATCCAGGCCTACCAGCTGTACATGGGCATGTACCTGAGAGACCTGGTGAAGGAACTCGCCGGGTTCTCAGCTGGTCTCTCTGAGGAACCGCTGTTGTGGTTCAAGAACCTGGCCAAGGCAGTCCATGAGTGCTCCAAGTTCATGTCTTGGGTGGCTTTTATGACAGGCTTGACTCAGCGACTCGAGTAGCGGCGGCGGGGATTGGTGCACAGCGCCAAGCTTGGCTACAGTTGTCTGACCTTGAGCAGTGGATTCAGGACAAATTGGTTGATGTCCCCTGCCAAGGAGAGATCTCTTTGGCAAACCCATGACCGACAATGCTGCTGAGCTGGAGACAGATTCATGACGAGGACCAGGCTCTCAAAAAAGACTGCTGCCCCTCCCCAATGGAAGGGCTTGGGTAAAAAGTCCTTCTACCCAAGGAAAGGGGCTTCTTACAGAAACTACCCACCTTTTCAGGCCTCCCCAGCTCCCCAACAGGGTCAGCAGGTCAAGGGACATGGGCATGACCCTCGTAAGCAGAAGGCTCCAAAACCCCAGGCATCGGCTCTGGCCCAGCCAGGTGGGAGTTTTTGACTCCTTGAGCATACCTATCTACCCCAAGGAGATCAGCAGGGGGATGTCTGGCCCACCTTACCCAGAGGTGGTTGACCATCACCACCGATTCCTAGGCTCTTTGGGTGGTCAGGAAGGGTTACCTCCTCCAACTGATTCAGACACCTCCCCCTTATTTTCTGGGAGAGCCCCTCAGGTCTCCTCTCCACCGGGTCCTTCTACTGAAGGAGTTCGCAGGTCTTCTCAAGGACAAAGCAGTGGAACCGGTGCCCCACCATCTCAAGGGCAAGGAGTTCTATTCCTGGTGCTTCCTCATGCCAAAAAGAACAGGGGGCCTAAGGCCCATTCTTGACCTGTGCAATCTCAACAAATACCTGGAGAGGGAGAAGTTCAAGATGCTCTCCCTTGGAACATTGCTGCCCTATCTCCAGCAATCTCAAGGATGCCTATATCCATATCTTCATCCACCCTAACCATAGGCAGTACTTGCGGTTCATAGTGGGGGCAGGTACTATCAGTATAGGGTGCTCCCTTTCGACTTGCTTCTGCCCCCAAGGGTCTTCACAAAATGCTTGGCAGTCATGGCTGTCTTCCTCCATCTCCAGGGGGTCTTTATGCGCCAGTTGCGCCAGTTGTCCAGGTAGGGGAAGACAAAGGGAGGCATGGCCTCAGAGGTGCAGCAGGCCACTGCACGGACCATCCAGGTTCTGCAGCACTTGGATTTTGTCATAAACTATCCCAAGTCTCACCTCCTGCTGACACAATGTCTGTAGTTCATCCGGGCAAAGCTAGACACTCTCCAGGCAAAGGCCTTCTTGCCCAGGAACCGAGCCAACCATCTCAAGACTCTAGCACGGGACATACAGTACCACCCCTCTGTGCCCGCTTGGCTTCTTCTGTGCCTTCTTGGGCACATGGCCTCCATGGTCACCCCAGGCGTTCACCTCCACATGAGGGCAGCACAGTGGTGTCTCCAAGACCAGTGGACTCAAGCAATGGGGCGCCTCCAAGACAGAGTCTCTGTAACCCACCAAATGGTCTGGTGGTAGTCTCTCCAGGATCTCTAGGCAGGCATGCCTTTTCAGGCTCTGAGCCTTTTAAGGGTCCTCACCACGGACGCCTCCCTGCTCAGCTGGGGAGCCCACCGCAGGGAGCTCCGCACCCATAGCAACTGGTCACCAGGTGAGAGCACCCAGCAGATCAACCTCCTGGAGCTGTGGGCGATATACTTTAGCCCTGCAAGCATTTTGCCACCACCTGCATCACCAGCCAGTGCTGGTCCAGACGGACAACCAGGTGGCAATGTTCTTTGTGAACAAACAGGGGGTCATGCCCTCTGTTGGGAGGCAGTGGTCCTCTGCTTGTACGCAGTCCAACAGGGTAGTCTCCTGCGGGCAGTATACCTACAGGCCAGAACAATCTGCTGGCTGACATGCTGAGCAGAGTCCTTCAGCTGTACCCCAGGGTGGCTGACTGGCTCTTCCAGTTCTGGGGGAAACCCGTGATGAACCTGTTTGCCAGCCTGGGCAACTTCCAGTTGCCCCGCTTCTGTGCCTGGCGAGCCCACCCCTCCAGGGTTGCAGTGGATGCGTTCCTCCTCTCATGGTCAAGGGGCCTCATGTACGCCTTCCCTCCCATGCCACTGATTTGCCAAAACCTTGTTCAGGACCCTCTGCAAGAGGGCCTCGCTCATCCTGATAGCCCCTCGGTGGCCCAGGCAACCATGGTTCCCACTGCTTCTCCGATTAATGGTGGAGACCCCCATCCTGTTGGGGACCTCTCCAGGACTCCTGTCTCAGGAAGGAGGTTCTCTTCTGCAGCCCTCCCTGGGGTCCCTGTTGCTGACAGTGTGACTGCTAAAAGGGTGACCCTAGCCCCTTTCAACCTCTGGGGTGAGATAGAGGAGATCCTGTTGGCCTCTCGCAAGTTCTCTACTAAAAAAGCTTATGACCTCATATGGCACAGGTTTTCAGCCTGGTGTGCTGAGCATGGGGCTGACCCGTTCTCCAGCCCGGTGGGTTTGGTGTTACAGTACCTTCTCCACCTCTTGCAATCTGGGCTCAAGTCTAACTCCATCCGGGTGCACCTTAGTACCTTGGCAGCTCACCACCACCCAGTAGATGGCAAGCCCCTCTTGGTCCAGCTGTTGGAGACCCACTTTCTTAGGGGTCTGTTCTTATTGGAGCCTCTGGTTCACCCTCTGGCAACCAAATGGGACCTCAACGTGGTGTTGGGGCAACTCGCTTGCCCACCCTTTGAGCCTCTGGCTACTTGCCACTTACGCTACCTCTCTTGGAAGGTGTTATTTCTGGTTGCACTCGCCTCCGCTTGCAGAGTCAGTGAGCTTGTGGCCTTAGTGGTGGAAGTGTCTTATACCAGGTTTTGCAAGAACAGAGTGGTGCTTCGCATGCACCCTAAATTCCTTCCAAAGGTAGTATCGTCTTTCCATTTCAACCAGGAAGTAGTACTCCCTACCTTCTTTCCGAAAACTCACTCCAGTAGGGTGGAGACAGTCCTCCATGCCTTGGACTGCAAGAGGTCTTTGTCCTTCTATATCCAAATGCATTCAGGGCCACCGCAAAGCTAATCGTCTTTTTGTCTTCTATGACCCCAGGAGGCAATGACCAAGTGTATGCTGTCCACCTGGGTGGCAGACTGTATTGCCCTCGTCTATGAGGAGGTGGGGCTCCCACTAGAAGGCTGTGTCATGGCGCACTGTGTCGGGGCCATGGTGGCCTCGGTGGCAAACTTGCGCTCTGTCCCAAAGGCGGACATCTGCGGGGCTGCCATGAGGTCTTCAGTCCATACCTTCATAGCCCATTACTGCCTGGAAAGAGAGTCCCGATGTGACAGTGCTTTCAGCCAGGCTGTGCTCTGTAACCTTTTCGGGGTTTAGGCAACTCTTACCCTCCAACCCTTCTGTGTTCAGGCTATGGGAGTGCTGGTTTTCATCAGACACAGGGGTCCTACTGTGGTCTGTGGGTATGGACTTAATTGTTGCTGCTCGTGGCTCCCCGTGAAGGAGTCCATGCTTTTTGCTATGGGTTTTTGGTAGCCTATAGCTGGGGAGTCCCATATGTGAGGACTGACTTCCTGCTTGTTTACAGAGAAAGCATAGTTACTCACCTGTAACAGGTGTTTTCTGGGGACAGCAGGAATCAGTCCTCACAGCCCTCCCCCCTCTCCCTTGGAGTTGCTCCTTACCATCTTTTACTTTTGCTGTCTTTTAGCTATGTCATCTGACTGAGCAAGATGGCACCCTTGGATGGGAAGGGGACCATGCATGTGTGGTGGCATCTCCCGAAAGCTTTCTTTGAATGCTGGGGGGGATGCTTCTGTGAGGGCTCAGCTGGTGCTGACGTCACCCATATGTGAGGACTGATTCCTGCTGTCCCCGGAGAACATCTGTTACATGTGAGTAACTATCCTTACATGCAGTTGCATGCTTTTGCAACTCATTATTTGTTATACACACTGGCTCGGATGGGCCCAATTTTCAAAAAGGCTGATATTCATATGTGTGGCACTTAAAATATCCACGGGATATTCAATGGTAGTATCCAGATACTAGTTGCTGATGAATATGCTTGTAATATAGCACTAGCTGGCTAAGGGTCGGTACCTATCTAGTATGTGATTTTCAGCCGGCATTTATCTGGATAGGAACTTAGGTACCTTTTTTATGTGGCCTCAGTTATTCAGATAAGTGCCGGCTGAAAATCATGCTCTCCAGATAAGTGCTAGTACTGCCCTTGCTCACTTACTACACCAACCTGATAATGTGGGGGGGGGGGGGGGGAGGGATGTGTGCATCTCACTCGGCACACTTATCTGGATAGCCTTCTGTTGGCTGTCCAGCTAAGGCTTTTGAATATTGGTCTGGATGTTTTTTTGCACTAAGCTGTATTATTAATCGTGTATGGTATTGGCAATTTTGAGCGTTAATTGGCCAATGAACATGTTATTGCCATATCACTATCTTTGGCCAAAGAAGGAAACTGCTTCCTTCCTACCAATATTATATGCTGCTTATATAAGGTTAGTATGTATATGGTTAAATATATGCCCTAGTTTACTGTTTCTTATTAGATAAAATATGAGTTGTTTTACTGTTCTATGCCTTCTTCTGCCTATCGTTGTTAATCCTGTACCTTCTGGTTGGCAGCCTGTCCTCTCTGATTGGAGTTCTTTCATCCTACTGCTTTTTTTTAATTAAAACTTGTAAACCACTTTGTATACCTGAAAAGGCTGTATAGTAAATCGACTAAACCATAATGCAGTTTAGTAAATGGATCCCTAAATTTGACACACATTTATACCTTTTTTTTATGGTCAACCTTGTTCAAACACAAAAGGCAATGACTATTGATGCAGTTTGTATTGGAATGACTTACAGAGTGTACTGGAAGCTGGACCATATTTGTATCTTACACCATATGCTGATCGAAGGGCAATTACTGCATTATATGCTGCAGATTCCTGTGCCATAAGAGAAAAATCATATGAGACTTTTACAACTGGATGAACTATTAAATGGTCAAAAATAAACTGATATTAATTTGGCATTATTTTCAAGTAGTTCAATGACTAACAGGTTATTGACAGCAGGTCTCATAACTGATGTTTATCCTTGCTGCCTACAGTCTGGCATGAATGACCACTTAGAGTGGTGAAATTACCAGGGGTTGACTTCTGGATAAGTAAATACCTATCACTCATGCACATTCTCTTCTTTAGCCCTCCTGCTTTACCTCCATAGAACTCGTTCTGAACGTTGCCAGCTCAGCTGAGGAAACACCAGGGGAGTCCAATCAATGTCTACCAGCCTCACCTTTTTTTTTCTGCTGTCCTCTCTACATCTACATCTACATGTTTTCTGTAGAGATCTCATGACCCCCACTGCCAGTCTCTAAAGTGCAGCAGAGGAGTGCAGGCTCACTGGCAGACCAGGGCAGTCAGAGAAAGAAAGGATTTCTGGCCTATTAAAGGCACACTTCAAGTGCCTGGACAGATCTGGTAGACAGCTCCTCTACTATTCCTCCCTCCCGCTCCCTGTCATGTGCCATTTTCCTAGCCTGCTGCATGCTCTGTAATTTGGCCCTATTCCGCAGGCAGCCTCCTGCTGAGGGAGTTAAATCAGAGCCACTGATATTGAGGAGGAAGAGGAAGCACCCCCAAGGTCATGAGCGGGCAGTGGCAGCAAAGAATAACTTGTTTCTCAGATATTTTAATCTGCCAAGTGCACTTTTATTTACAGTGTAAAACTACATACATTAATGTTTGTGTGTGCAGTCAAGGCCTCACAAAGTTGGTGAAGACTGCTACAGCTTTTCTACTTGACTGCTGTGGTGAAGTGGGATGGTATCTGAGACCACATTGACTATAGTCCATTCAAAGAAGCCTTGCAGCCCCAACAAAGTCTAGAAAGACAAGTGGGCCATGCTGTACAGAGTGCTAGTGACACTTTGGGGGGCCAGGAAGCAGGATATGAAGAGTGAGCAGGGAAAAATAAGGAGGCAAGAGGTCAGTTAGAATTAGATGATCCAAGAGGCATCTCATTGTGCCTGTAAAGGCCTGATACGTTCTCCCATATCAGCACATTTTGCTCTAACAGTTTCCAGCATCCCTAACTATTGAGTCAACTTATTCTATCTCTATCAGCAGTGCCTCTATGCCAGTGGAACCACTGGGCATCTCGTCTACAGCATCTTCTCTTTTACTGGCAACACTGCTGATACACAGCTGCCTCCTTGGATGTCCTCATCACTTAATGGAATATCAAGCAACTTATCCAGTTCCTCAACTGATTTCTGCTGCTCCTCTACCTCCTGCCTTGCTGACCAGAGCCTTCAAACAAACCTCAACAGCTGCTGAGAACATTTCTTCCATGTTGCCTGTTTTCTCCTCAATGTACATGCCACTCCAGCCATCCTTCACCTCCAGATGATGACCACGTGAGCATGGTCATCTTATGTTATATTAGACTTAAAGACCACTTTCCTCAAACACCAGTTGTACAATCAATAATCATTCTAATAATCATATCAGTCAACTACATAATATTTTAGGGCATATAATCAAACTATTGCACATATGTATTAATTCTGTCTTGTTGAAGGAAATCAAATTAAAATGTACAGGAGCTGCTCAGAGGCTTAAAAGCATTGAAATATCTGAAGCAGAGTGCCAACATAATCACCAGTTTCTCCTGATGCTTAGTATCTGTAACTTACCATACTGTCAACTGAATGACTTGTCTACAAATTAGATCTTGTATATTGTTTCTTGATTGTTTACTGAAAAGATCTGAACAAAACTAATTTTAAAAACCCACAAGCTTCAGGACTACTAAGGTTTGTGATAAGGAAGCTTATCATAGTTCAGGAGGGAGTTATAAAAGAGGTGAATTGGCTTTGAACAAGCAACCTGTCTTTGCTGGTAGAAATAATAAAACAGAATGTTTTCATAAAAGACTACCAGTCCCAGAATGCACCAGGTCTCAAACAGCCTCTAGAAGAGCTGAAGTGGGGAAACGTGTGTTCAATCAGGAGAGCTATGAGGTAATCCCCAATCACTCATCTCCAAGGGCAGGGCTTGATTCAGCACACCTGGGCTGTGCTAGGGGGGAGTGTCCCTCTAAGCAGGTTAAAAGTAAAAGATATTCTCCACAGAGACAGAACAGAAAGAGCAGACAGAACCAGGAAAGCAGACAGAAAGAAGAGAGAGGACTACAACAGCAGAAGCAACGTGGAAGGAAGAAGAGAAAGACATCTTGGAGGTCTAAAGAAGGAGCCCACAGCAGTACGTGTGTTAGGAGTGATTCCAGAGGCAAGTATACTCCATTGGACTGGAGGAAGCCAGAGGATTGGGATTATAGAGCCAGGAACTCCCAAACGGCACCTTTGAGAGAGACGGCTGCATTTGGAAGGGGCCCTAAGACCGGTGCAAGAAGGTATGTGAAGAGAGACCCAGTGTCCAGGTATCTTGATTGGAAGGCTGGACATAAAAGCTGGACTACTTACTGGCCAGGATATCAGGAGAGGAAACCTAACAGCAAAGGAAGCTCAGGTATGAACTTTGATCTATGCCCTAGCTCTTCTCCAGGAAGACAGCAGGGAAACAAATATTATCCTGAGAATGATCAATTAAAGAATTCCTCTGAGCCAGACCCTGATATTGATTCCATGATATTTGAGGAAGAAGGAGATATATCAAATGATCAGAATGAATACATGGATTGCTCTCTGTCTAGGCTGCTGTTTTAAAGTACTTTCTCACTAATACAACAACCACCAAAAGGAACTGTAACTTGTTCTTTTATCTACCCAGAAAAGTCTCTGCAAGAAAGCTTTAGGGTAGGATTGAGCCATGTAGACAGAGTGAACCAGCAAAGGGGTTTGCAGCTGGCTAATTATTGGTGATTGAGCCAGGCACAAGTGCACGTGAGCTCTGGAAGGAAACTTTTCTTTTTTTTTTGTGTGTGTGAATAGAAGAAAGTTATCCTTGATAAAGAACAGGTTTTTTTGTTACTTTTGGGTTTTGTTTTTGCCTTTTGAAGCACTGCTAAGAATGTCATTAGCAGGAGCCACCAAAAAGACCTTTTCTGTTTCCCATCAAGGTCTTTATTGATTTATTGCTTAAGAAGTTCAGTTACCTTATAACAACATGTTTTGTTTTTCCTGAGTACAATACTGGAAGCAAGTGTCCTTTTGTGTTACCAAGTAAATCTGTGTGAGAGAATTAACCCCATGAATAAAATCTGTTTTTCTTTGCTTACACTCGAGCATCACAACTCATTATTTTGTGAACGGCTGATTCTGGTACGAATGAACTACATCCCCCACAATCCTTTGCAAGTCATAATAATATTTTGCCTTTGTTAAGACTGTGGACATTCACGACCAGCGCCCCCGTTTAAAGGTTCCTATGACAAATGGAAGTACTATCAATACCATCTACTTAGTTGATTTTAGTTTTATGAAAAAAAGATCAGTAGTTCAACCCTTTTTGTGTATGCTAATCAGGTCCGGCTCAAGGGGTTGTAGCACCTTTAGCCAACTTTTGCTTTTTTGCTCCTCCCACCTTTTGGGTCTGATCATGTTGTGCAAAAGAGGTACATTTTCAGCCCACTGGCTTGTTAAATGCCACTCTCCCATTTAACTTAATCTGTGTATTCTGTGTCACTATCCAGATAGGTAATGGTGCTAAATATACAGAAAGTGATGGTGTGGTTGCTGTATTATTTGTGTACGCTAGGCCTGATATTCTGCAGGTCTAAACTAAACATATACCTTATCTGAATAGTGCCACTATCTGGATAATTTTCTGGCCTTCCCATGCACCTCTGCTAACATGCCTCACAAGTATACAGATAATATTTTGACATGTTAGAGCTACGGAAATACAGAGCTTAAAAGGGAGAGAGGAAGCACTGTGGGTTAAATTGGAAAGAGGGAAAGAGAAATCTATTTGCATTGGCATGATATACAGACCACCTTCACAGGGAGAAGAGGTGGATGGAGATTTAATAGAAGACATACTCAGCATTGCCAGGAAAGGGGGAAGTGCTCTTGATAGGGGATTTCAATATGCAAGATGTTGTTTGGCACATTCCTGCTGCAGCATCATCTAGAAGTAAGGAGATCCTGGATTCTCTACAGGGAGAACTATTCAGGTAACTGGTAACAGAACCCACATGTGAAGGGGCCATACTGGACTTGGTGCTTACCAATGATGAAAGTGTTTTTGATGTTATAGGGGGAGATCATCTCACATCCAGTGATCACCAGATGTTATCGTTCAGTATTAGGACTACGGCTGATAAAATCCATTCAAAAGTGAGGGTCTTAGACTTTAGGAAAACTAACTTTGCCAAGATGGGCCATTACCTCAAGGAGTTGTAGTGGGATGGGAACAGCTGGGGGATGTAGAAAAACAGTGGGCAAAACTGAAAGGGGATATTTTAAGGGGAACCAACCTTTTTGTTAAAATGGTAAATAAAGATAAAAGGAAAATAAAACCGCTATGGTTTTCAAAAGAAGTAGCTGAAAAGTTGAAGAATAAGAGGGAGGCCTTCATGAAATACAAGAGATCACAGAGAGAGGAAGACAGGTATCTAGATTTGGAAAAACTTAGAGAAGCTTGCAAAGTAGTCAGGAAAGCAAAGATTCAAAAAGAGGAGGAAATAGCCAATGCAGTAAAATGGGGGGGATAAGACATTTTTCAGATATGTTAGTGAGAAGAGGAAGGGCAAAAGTGGCATTGTCAGATTCAAGGGTGAAGGGAAGGAATATGTAGAAGCTGATGAGGATAATGCAGAATTGCTTAACAAATATTTCTATTCCATGTTCACAGATGAAGAACCAGGAGAAGGACAAAAGAAAACACCCACAAACAGGAACAGAAGTGAGGAGCATCTTGAATGATTTTCAGAAGACTCTGTTCGTGAGGAACTAGCTAAACTTAAAGTAGACAAAGTGATGGGACCAGATGGGATACACCCAAGAATACTGAGGGAACTTGAGGACGTTCTAGCAGCTCCACTGACCGACCTTTTGAATGCCTCTTTGAAGTCAGGAGTGGTGCCAGAGGACTGGAGAGAGGCACATGTGGTCCCTTTACACAAAAGCGGAAGTAAGGATGTGATTGAAAACTACAGGCCAGTTAGTCTAACCTTTTGTGGTGAGTAAATTATTGGGTGTGCTGCTGAAAGAGAAAATAGTGAGGTTTCTGGAGTCCATCAGATTAATGGATCTGAGGCAGCATGGATTCACCAGAGGCACTCTTGTCAGACAAATCTGATTGATTTCTTTGACTGGGTGACCAGGGAGTAAGACCGAAGGAGAGCCCTAGATGTGGTGTATTTAGATTTCAGTAAAGCCTTCGACACTGTTTCGCACAGGTGACTTATAAACAAACTGAGCATCCTAGGGATAGACTCTAAAGTTACTGCTTGGGTTAGAAATTGGTTGAATGGGAGGCGGCAAAGGGTACAGGTAAATGGAACTCACTCTGAAGAGAAGGAGGTTACCAGTGGTATGCTCCAGGTATCTGTCCTTGGTTTGATTCTTTTTAACATTTTTGTTAGTGATAAGGTTAGGTAAGATACCAAAATCTGCAATAGAGTACACACCCAGGTAGGTATAGGTAACTTAAGGAGGGATCTAGCTAAGCTTGAAGAATGGTCTAGAATTTGGCAGCTGGGATTTAATGTTAAAAAATGCAAGGTCATGCATTTGGGCTGCAGCAATCCAAGGGAGCAATATAGTATAGGGCGTGAAGTACTTCTGTCCACAAAAGAAGAGTGGGACCTAGGTGTGATTGTGTCTGATGATCTCAAAATAGTTAAACTGGTAGAATAGGCAACAGAGAAATCTAGAAGGATGCTTAGGGAGAGGAATGGCCAGCAGAAGAAAGGAGGTGATAGTGCCTCTATATAAGGCTTTGGTGCGACCTCATTTGGAGCATTGTGTGCAGTTCTTGAGAATGCACCTTCAAAAGGATATGAACAGGTTGGAGTCGGTGCAGAGGGTTGCTACTAAAATGGTCAGTGGTCTTCATTATAAAGCATAGGAGGACAGACTTAAGGAGCTTAATATGTATACTTTAGAGGAAAGGCGGGATATAGGTGATATGATTGAGATGTTTAAATACTTCTGTGGCATAAATGCACAGGAGGAGAGCCTCTTTCAATTGAAAGCAAGCTCTGGGGACATAGGATGAGGGTGAAAGGGGATAGACTGAAGAGTAATATGCGGAAATATTTCTTTACAGAAAGATTGGTAGATGTGTGGAATAGTCCCCTAGTGGAGGTGGTAGAGATGAGGACAGTATCTGAATTCAAAAAAGCATGGGACAAACACAGAGGATCTCTTAAGGAAAAAAGGGGACTGTTGTAGTGGTTGATATGGAAGGGCAGACTAGATAAGCCATGTGGTCTTTTTCTGCCATCATGTTACTATGTTTCTATTCTTCTATTCTGCAATTTAAACAGCCTGATATCTTTCTATCTTTTTTTAAATACATGGTTAAGCTAATTATGCATTTGCCAGCGAATACATAATTGTCTTTGAATATCATTCTGATAGGGCATAATTATTCATTCATATTGAACACTCCCAGACTCACCAATAAAACTCTTCCAACAGCGGATGCAGAGCAGAAGTAGGGTGTTTCACTTTACAATTCAACATATAAAAAAATTTCTAGTCAAATTCTAGTCTCACATCAGTGACAACACCACCAACTCCCTTCACTGCTAGACATTATGAGGGTGTATTTTAGAAGCTGTATTCGTGAATTGGACATCTGAAAATGGGCACTTGGATGTGCAAATCATGGAGACATGCCTGGAGCCATTTTAGACAACCAGGTATATGGATGTGCCCAGTGTGAGAATATCCATGGAGGCGTGGGGGAGGCATGTCCTGGGCAGAGCAAAGGAATTGCCCATCATTGTGTGATTTATGAATGGCATAAGCATGTCAGGCCCTGGTTATTAAGGCATCCATGCCTATACCTGCTCCTGACCAGGAATAAAGTCCAAAAATGTGCTCATTTCATAGCTACAGTGCTTCCAGGGGGGTAGAGCAAAATGTATTTACATCGCCACGATTAATATTTCCTGGCCAAAGAAACCTGCCTGTGAATACATATTCCAATCATATTACTGGCCTGCCGCCATACATTTGAGAGTCTGAAATGGCAGAGCAGGACACCCCCCTTCTGATTTGCCTAAGTCAGGAAGTCCAAGTACTCGGTTCTATTTTGGGGATGTCCACATTTGTAAAATATCCTAAACCAGTGAAAGTACCCAGCCTTATTATTTGCGTGGAGCCCATCTCCAGAACCGGTTCTGGAACATTCATTTTTTGGGAAGGAGATGGAGCCATTTCAGAAAGCTCTGCTGCCACTGTCCTAGTTTTTGGATGTTCTGCTCTGGATATTCCAGATTATTCCTAGAGATTCCTTCTAAAATGCCACTTCTAATCTTGCTTAATACAAAACCAAACAATAGGAGCCGCCAAATAAAATATTCAACAAACGACAGTTTTTGTGGATCATCAAACTAAAGCATATTATAATCTGAAGATATCAGGATAACTCTGCTTGATTTTCATTATCAGACCGTTTTATCATTTTTAACCATTTCTACTATTGAAATGTTATAAGCATATATTTTTAAGTTTCATGATAAAAATTCATTAGCATCATAGGCATCAAAATGGAGGGGGGGGGGGGCACAGGGGCCCTGGCCCCACCAAAACTATTTATTTGGACAGATTTGTATACCACCTTATCCTACAATCAAAGTGGTTACATCACATCACAATTGGGGTTACGTTTAACATGTGGGTGCTTTACAACATTTAACATGAGGGTATTTAACAACATACGCTACTGCGATCGGAGCTTCCCCTACATCGACCCATGGGGATCCGATCTCCCGCAGGCAGAAGTAGAGGAAGGCTGATGATCGCAGCCGCATGGAGTTTGGCTGGCCAAGGGGTGAAGCTTTACCCCTCCATGGAACACGGCATTCTGACGCCTCTGATTAGTATCAACTAGCAAGACATAATACTATGTTTTGAAAATATGACTTATCCTTCTGCTTCAAGGAACAGATTAAAGAACACCAATCTGGCCAATCACAGCTCATTCAATCATGGACGTCTCCTTCTATGGTTGAAGGAGCTGGTGTTTGCTAATAGAAGTATTCCTCTAAGGTTAAATTTTGATTTGCTTTTTTGTGATAATACAAAATGCAAATGGACATTCACCAACAGCACTAGGAACTCAAATTCTACCAACACTTCCTATGAAAAATCAGTACTGCAAATATTCTAGAACACCGCTAACCTCCAGTTGGAAAAAGAGAACAAGTTGAACTACTACAGATTCCTAGAGAGAACCCACACATTAACAGAATCCCTTATCTCGAATGCACATGGAAAACACAACCATCACCTAATAAAGAATAAGAAACTACAACATTTAGAAACAAATACATAGACAAAAATTGAAAT
This sequence comes from Ichthyophis bannanicus, assembly GCA_033557465.1. NCBI lineage: Eukaryota > Metazoa > Chordata > Amphibia > Gymnophiona > Ichthyophiidae > Ichthyophis > Ichthyophis bannanicus. Next base: position 1,532,152,819 of record CM066031.1, read on the forward strand.
GGAAAACCCCCAAAACAGACGCTGAGCTGTGAAATACTGAAGAAAGAGGAAACAGAAATGAATTTCCTCCTGTAATAAAGTATAAGAAATGCACATTTTTAAAGCTTGACATATTTGCATAGAAATATTACAGGAGAAAAAGACCATATGGCCTATCTAGTCTGCCCTTCCATATCAACTACTATAGTCCTTTTTTTTCCTTTAGAGACCTTCTGTGTTTGTCCCATGCTTTCTTGAAATCTGATACTGGCCTCGTCTCTACTACCTCCACTGGAAGACTATTCCATGCATCTACCACTCTTTCCCTAAAGAAATATTTCCACATATTACTTCTGAGTCTATCCCCTTTCACCTTCATCCTATGCCCCTCATTGCAGAGTTTTCTTTCAGTCGAAAGAGGCTCTCCTCCCATGCATTTATGCCATGGAGGTATTTAAATGTTTTTACCATCTCTTCTCTCCTGCCTTTCCTCTAAAATATACATATTGAGATCTTTAAGTCTGTCCCAAGACCACTGACCATTTTGATAGCCACCTTCTGCACCGACCATTCTGTTTATATCCTTTTGTAAGTTTGGTCTCTAGAAATGCACACAATATTCCAAATGAGGTCTCACCAAAGATATAGAGTCCTACCACCTCCTTTCTTCTGCTGGCCATTCCTCTCCCTATTTACCCAAGTATCCTTCTGGCTTTCGCCATCACCTTTTCTGCCTGTTTAGCCACTTTAAGATCATCAGAAACAATGACACTCGGGTCCCATTCCTCTTTCATGGACAGAAATACCTCACCTCACTGTACTGCTCTCTTGGATTTTTGCAGACCAAATGCATGACCCTGCAATTTTTAGCATTAAATTTCAGCTGCTTAATTCTTGAGCATTCTTCAAGCTTAGCTAGATCCCTCCTCATGTTATCTATTCATTACTGGGTGTTTATTGCAGATTTGGGTATCATTCACAAGGAAGCAAATCTTCTCTGACAGCCCTTCTACAATATCAGTAACAAAAATGTTAAAAACAATTTGATCAAAGACTGATCCCTGCGGCACACCACTGGTAATATCCTTCTCCTCAGAGTGAGCTCCATTTACCTGTATCCTTTGTCACCTCCCACTCAACCAATTTCAAACCGTCAGTCACTTTAGAGTCCATTCCTAGGGTGCTCAATTTATTTATAAGTCACCCGTGCAGAACGATTTCAAAGGCTTTACTGAAATCTAAGTACACCACATCTAGTGCTCTACCTTGGTCCAACTCTCTGGTCACTCAGTCAAAGAAATCAATCAGATTTGTCTGACAAGATCTGCCTCCAAAAAAACCATGCTGCCTTGGATTCTGCAATCCACTGGACTTCAGAAATTTCACTATTCTCTGTTTTTAGCAGCATTTCCCTTTAATTTACTCACCACAGAAATCAGATCAACTGGCCTGTAGTTCTTAACCTCATCCTTACTTCCACTTTTGTGTAAAGGGACCACATGCACCTTTCTCCAGTCCTCTAGGATCACTCCCAATTCAGTTTTTATTGTATTCTATTGTAAACCACTTTGCTGTACCCACATTAAATGGTTTATCAAATCTTAAATATATAAAATGAAATAAAGAAGAACTGAAAAGGTCAGACAGTGGAGCCACCAGAACTTCCCAAATTCCTTCAGTATTCTCGGATGTATCCCATCCAGCACCATCATTTTGTCTACTTTTAGTTTAGCTAGTTCCTCACAAACACAGTTTTCTGAAAATTGTTCAAAATCCCATCACTTCTGTTCCTATTTGTGTGTGTTTTCTGACGTCATGTTTCTGGCCCTTCCTCTGTGAACACAGAACAAAAATATTTGTTAAGCAATTCTGCTTTATCCTCTTCAGCTTCTACATATTCCTCCCCTTCACCCTTGAGTTTGACAATACCACTATTACACTTCCTCCTTTTGCTAACATATCTGAAAAATGTCTTGTCCCCCCCCCCCCATTTTATTGCATTGGCTATTTCTTCTTCTTTTTGTATCTTTGCTTTCCTGACTACTTTCCCAGCTTCTGTTTTTCAAATATTGATGCTTGCCTTCAATTTTCTGTGATCTCTTGCATTTATGAAGGCTACCCTTTTTTTTCTTCACCTTTTCAGCTACTTCAGAGAACCATAGTGACCTCCTTTTCCTTTTACATTTATTTACCTTTCTAACAAAAAGGTTTATTGCCCTTAAAATATCCCCTTTCAGTTTTGCCCATTGCTTTTCTACATCCCCCCAGATGTTCCCAACCCGCTAATGACCCCTTGAGGTATTGGCCCATCTTGGCAAAGTTAGTTTTTCTAAAATCTAAGACCCTTGGTTTTGAATGGACTTATCAGTCTTAGTCTTAATACTGAACCACACCATCGGGTGATCACTGGATGCAAGAGGATCTACCCCTATAACATCAGAAACACTTTCCCCATTGGTTAGCACTAGGTCCAGCATGGCCCCCTTCATGTGTGGGTTCTGTTACCAGATGCCAGAATAGTTCTCCCTGTAGAGAATCCAGGATCTCCTTACTTCTAGATGATACCATAGTAAAGATGGTGCCAATCAATATCTGGTATATTGAAATCATCTATCAGTAACACTTCTCTTTTCATGGTAATATTGCATCTGACTTCTATTAAATCTATATTGACCTGCCCGTGAAAGAGATCTGTTTATCACATCAATACAAAAGGATTTCCCATTTCCTCTTTCTAGTTCAACTCAGAGCCTCCTTGCTCCCTTGTAATCCCTGTAATTTTGTAGCTTTAATATTATTTTTTACATATAGTGCCACTCCTCCCCTTCTTCCTACCCTGTCCTTCCTGAATAAAGTATAGCTCGGTATAATTACATCCCAATCATGGTTGTCTGTGAACCATGTCTCTGAAACCGTCAATAAATCCAAATCAGCCTCCTTCATTAAAGCCTCAACATCTGGGATCTTATTTCCCATACTAAGGGAATTTGTGCACACCACTTTCTAGATGCTTTCCCTTTTACCCATTTCTACAGAAGCATTTAATGTTTACTTACCTGAGGGCTTTTACTTACCTGTGGGCTTTTTTCACCTATTCCCAAGGATCAAGTTTCATTCTCTTAAAAACTGACACTCTTGTATCTTTGTTGTTTGATCATTTTATTTTTCCAGTTGGGTTGGTCCCGGCCTCTCTTTTCTACTTCCTCTTGCTCGTTTTCTTCTAAGTCCTTTTCCAGGATCCTATTTCCATTTTCTGTTCTTCATACTCCTTGTCTTTATCCTTTCTTTCCCTATATCTCTCTCCAACATTGATCCTCCTGTTTCATCCTATTTCTCTCATTTGCCTTTTACCTAAATATAGCTTCATTCCACTCCTCTTTTTCCCTCCTTCAATATTCAGTCTCTCTATTCACTGTTCACCTACTTACCAGCTTTCCATTTCCTAATTTTACTTCTTTATTCCTTCCATTCCACATCTGTATCATTTCTTCACCAGCATCCTATCCCCCCATCTTTCACCCACTTTCTAGTATCCCATTTACTCCCTCTGTACTCATCCCCTCCCCAGCCTCTCTACTACCTTTTGTCCCTCATCCCTTAATCATCCCCAAGTCATTCCCTAGCACTCATCCTCTTTCTACCTCCAGACCCTATTTGTCTTACCCTTTATCCAGGCTTCCATTTACCCTCACTTCACAGATTTCTATCCTCTCTCACCTCCTTCAAGGAAGACCTGTCTCTTCCTGTGACTGGCATCCACTCCATAGCCCTCTGTCCTTTTCAACTTCCCCCAACCACTCCCCAAACTCTCCAGCTCCTTTAAACCTTCTGCCCTTCCAATATTTCTGCATTTGATCTCATAGCCCTACTTATACCCCTCACCCAATCACCTTGCCCCCACTATCCTCCTAATCTCTGGTCAATATTTTAGTCCTCACTTTCCCCCCAAGCAACTCCAAATCCTACTCACAATCTCACCTAAGCTCCAAGTCCCCACTTACACTTCCAATACCCAACCTATCTTAGAGTCTTTCTTCTGTTTTCTCACCCAGTCTTAGAGTCTCCACCTGTCAGAGTCCCTGCTTTCCCACATCCAATGTCCCCAGAACTTGCCCTCCTGCCTCCTACTCCACTTTCCCAGCATGCACCCATCTATTTCTCCAATGTTCATTAACCTCATCTTTACTCCAGCATACGTTTTTATACCCCTCCCTCTCAACCTTCCTGTGGTTATGACTTTGCTTCTTCATCACTCCCCACAATATCGGTCCTCTTCTCCCTTCTCACTTCCCCAGCATATCTCTCTTTTTCCACCCTGGCCCTAGCACTTGCCAGCATCAGCCCTCTTTCAGTCCCAGGACCCTAGCCCTATAATTAGTTCCCTTTCAGTCCCAGCCTCTCACCCCAGTCCCCTTCCAGTGCCAGCCGTTTTCCAGTCCCATCCCCCCCCATCCTAGTATCAGGTATTTCCAGTCCCAGCCCAGGTATCAGTCTATTTTCAGTGTCAGCCCCAATATCAGCCAGCCCCCCAGTATCAGCCCATTTCTAGTCCTAGCCAGTCCCCTACTACTACTACTACTATTCAGCACTTATAAAGTGCCACGCATGCAGTGCTGCACAGTTAACCTACAAGAAGTAGCCAACATAGAAGAGACAGTCCCTGCTTGTCAGTCATGCTCATCGGAGCTTACAATCTAGTCAGAACAGTACAGAGCATTAGTCAGTTCAGCCAAGGTATGGTGTGGTACAGTTTAGTCTATAGTTTGGTCATAAAGGTTGACGGGGGTTAGGATAAGATGAGGATGGAAGTCGGGATCTGAATGCAATGGTGAAGAGGTGGGTCTTCAACCTGGATTTGAAGAGGGCCAGGGAGGATGCCTGGTGCACAGACGCAGGTAGGCTGTTCCAGGCGTATGGTGCTGCAAGGTGAAAGAAGCGCAGTCGGGAGTTTGCGGTGTGGGTGAAGGGCATTGATAGAATTAATTTGTTAGCGGAGCGCAGATTTCGAGAGGAGACATAGGGAGAGACAAGAGATAAGAGGTATTGAGGGGCTGCAGAGTGAATGCATTTATAGGTCAGTAGGAGAAGCTTGAATTGGATGCAGAATTGGACAGGAAGCCAGTGAAGCGACTTGAGAAGAGGAGTAATGTGGGCATGGTGAGGCTGGCAGAAGATTAGCCAAGCAATGTGATTTTGTATAGATTGAAGGGGAAGGAGGTGGCTCACGGGGAGACCAGCGAGGAGTAGGTTGCAGTAATCGAGGCGAGAGAAGATTAAGGAGTGGATAAGCATTTTGGCAGTGTGTTCAGAGAGGAAGGGGCGGATTTTGCTGATGTTGTAGAGAAAGAAGCAGCAGGTCTTAGCTACAAGCTGGATATGAGCGGAGAAGGAGAGAGAGGTGTCAAAGATAACCCCTAGATTGCGGGCCAAGGGAACAGGAAGGATAGTAGATCCATCCACATGGACTGAGAGAGGGGGAAGTGGAGGGGAGGAGTTGGGTGGAAAGAGAAGGACTTCAGTCTTGGCCATGTTCAGCTTCAATCGGTGATGAGACATCCAGGCAGCAATGTCTGAAAGACAGGCAGAGATCTTGGACTGGGTTGCCGGAGAAATATTAGGTGTAGAGAGGTAGATTTGGGAGTCGTCGGCATAGAGATGGTACTGAAAGCCATGGGAGGAGATAAATGCGCCAAGGCCTTGGGTGTAGAGAGAGAAAAGGAGGTGGCCCAAGACGAATCCCTGGGGTACACCTACATGGAGCGGGGTAGGGGAGGAGGAGAAGCCACCAGAGCATACACTGAATGAGCGATGGAAGAGGTAGGAGGAGAACCAGGATAGTACGGAGTTCTTGAAGCCAAGCGAGGAGAGGGTGGTGAGGAGAGGTTTGTGGTCAATGGTGTCAAAGGCAGCGGAAAGGTCAAAGATGAGGATAAAATAGAGGCCCTTAGAATTAACCAGGAACAGGTCATTGGTGACTTTTGTGCGTGCTGTTTCAGTGGAGTGTAGGGGACGGAAGCCGGATTGTAGTGGGGCCAGGAGGTCCTGGGAGGTGAGGAAGTCGAGGCAGTGACGGTGGACTGCTCGTTCTAATAGTTTAGATATGAAGGGAAGGAGGGAGATGGGTAGATAGTTAGAAGGGCATGTGGGATCAAGTGAGGGTTTCTTGAGGAGGGGTGTGACAACAGCATGTTTGAAGTCAACGAGGACAGTTGCAGTGGAGAGTGAAAGGTTGGGGATATGAGTGATGGAGGGGACAATGGTGAGGGAGATGGAATGTAGGAGATGGGTGGGGATAGGTTCTGATGAAGAGGTGGTGGGTTTGGAGGAGGAAAGAAGGAGTGTGGTTTCTTTTTCAGAGATCGGAGGGAAGGAGGAGAGGGTGGCAGGGGGAGTTTGGATGGGGGTAGAATTGGGGAGGAGGGGAGGTAGATGAGGGGGTGGGGAATTTGAGGGTAATCTTGTGGATTTTGTCAAGGAAGTAGTTGGCTAGGATTTGGGCAGAAAGGGAGGGTGGGATCGGGGGCGGGGGGACCTTGAGAAGAGAATTGAGGGTATTAAAGAGATGGCGAGGATCAGAGACAAGGGAGTTGGTCAGATGGATGTAGTAATCTTGTTTGGCAAGTGCTAAGGCTGACTGGAAGGAGCCAAGCATGAATTTGAAGTGTAGAAGGTCTTCCGGGGAGCGGGATTTGGACCAAGCTCGTTTGGCAGAACGGGCGCAGATGCGTAGGTAATGGATTGTGGGTGAAAGCCAGGGTTGGGGTGTAGATCATTTGACAGGACGTGGGGTGGGAGGGGCAAGAGTGTCAAGGGCTGAGGATAGTGTAGCATTGTATGAAGATAATGCCTTGTCGACGGACTTGGAGGATATAATGGAGGAGAGAGAGGTAGAAATGGTGGAGGAGAGAGTCAGGGGATCAATATTATGAAGGTTTCTAAATAGATCGGAGGAGACAGGACGAGGTTGGGATGGCGAAAGCTGAAGAGTAAATGTTAAAAGGTGATGGTCAGATAAGGGGAGGATTGAATTGCGGAAGTCTGAGGGAGAGGAATTGGAGAAGAGTATTAGGTCAAGGCAGTGGCCGTGTAGGTGTGTGGGGGCAGTGGAGCAAAGTTGGAGGTCGAACGAGGAAGTAAGAGCGAGGAACTTTGAGGCATGGGGGTCAGAGGGGTTGTCGATGTGAATGTTGAAATCGCCAAGAATAAGAGTTGGGGAGGAGGGATCCATAAAGGCGGAAAGCCAGGAGTCGAAGGCGGTGAGGAAGGTTGATTTGGATTTGTCTAACCGCATTATCGGTTCATTTTCAGTCTCAGCTATCCCCCTGCCAGCAATACAACCTTGGGAACATCTGCCTTTGCTCCCTCAGCTGTATTAATGTTCAATACAGCTGTGGGGGCATTTGCTTTTGCCCCTATAGCTGTGCTGTACTCAAGCTGCCCCACAGCAAATCTAAATTATGAAACGGCCAAACCCCAAATCTAAGTATTCTTCCACATTAAAAAAATTTTTGGCGGATGGCGTCTGTATGAGGTGTCAACCACTACACTAAAACAAGTCCATTTTAATCATATTTGCAGTAAAACACACAGCCCTATAACTGTATATTGAAAAGCCAAAGTACTTATTTAGACTGAAAAATCCAGCTTGAGAGCCAACACTCTGTGTGTCTAATGCTGATGACCCGGTTCAAGTGTTGGCTCTTGTGCTGGATTTTGTCCAGGAATAAAATGGTCAGTAGTTTTTCCCGTTCTTCATCATTTTTCCTCATCTAGCTTCCATGGCTACAGACCCCGAGACAGATGTTCCTTTTCCATTCTCGATGCAGTGCTGCCCTAGGCATCTGTGTAGCTGAAGAAAATGATTCTTTAGAGATTGTTATTTTAGCTATTCCTCTGCTTTACGTAGCACCACTTTATCTGACTATAATAGTAACCCTGCCAGTCTGTACAATACTGGCAAGGTTGCTATTATAGTGTACTGGCATTGTCTAGTACATCCTGCTGACAAATTTTCTGATGCTTTAACATTTCATGTAGCCAGGTGCTCCTTCAGGCTGAAGCTTTTGGAGATTTCTCTACTTTCCCTGTCAGAGATGTCTGCTAATGAGCTGTATAAGCCTAGAGGCAGCAATGATGTCTGAAACTTCAGAATGGAAGTAAAGTTAAGCTTGACTATGTTGCAGTTCCTATGTGTGTCTAATGCCAAAAATCACAATCCTGTCCCTTTAATATGCAAACTCTTTTGGTCTTTCTTTCAGAAGGCTATCTGACAGTATATCTGTAAAAACTATAGAGCCTTTTGTGTATCTTATCCTTTTTTGGGAGTACTATACAGTGTGTGACATGCACTATCTATGGGATGGAGTCTTCAGAGCAGCAATATTTTGCCAGGTGAAGTCCTACTACTACTACCGATCAAGGTGTATGCAGTGCTGTACAAACATGTAAAAGACGGTCCCTGCACATCAGAGCTTATAATCTAATCAATGCTGGGTCAATGCTGTAAGCTATGGGGATTATTTTAGAAGCCCTATTCATGCTTTGAATGTCTAAAAATGGGCATGTGGACATCCAAATCACAGAGACCTCACTGGAGCCATTGTAGAAACTGGTTCTATAGATGTCTCCAGTGCAAGGATATCCAAGTTGTGAAGGGGATTGATGGAGGCATGACCGGGGACATTCCAACCAAGTTGTATGTGCACTCCTGATTTCAGAAATGGGTGAGCATGTTCTCAGCCACTAGTGGGACCATCCATGTCTATTCCTACTCCAGGGCTTGAATAGGCATCAGAAAAGCTCTTGTTCTGCCCTCTAGACACCTGGAGGGCATAGATAGGAAGATAATCTGATATTCCCTATACTTTCCATGATGATAACAAAAACAGCAGGGAAACGAGGACAATTGTTTTCAGTTCAGCATGCTGATGCAAGTCCCCACATGCAAAATAGCTTACATGGACATGTAGTCAGGATAGGATAGATGTTCCTGTCCCAAATGTTTGTATTGAGGATGTCTGAGGCCACCTGTGCAACCAGCCATTTCAGGGATGTCCAACTTGCTAAAATTGGGCAGAAATGGAAACGTCCCCGGCATTTCTTTGGACATTTTGCCCTGGACGCCCTTTCTAAAATTCCAGAGGCAGCTAGATTTGCATTTGGTCATGTGTCTGCTTGACCTGCAGTCTTTACTTTTTCAGGCCTATTTGCTTGAACTCATGCATGCAGAAACTGGTGGTTCTTTTTCTGTTGTAATTAAACTTTTATTCAGATTGTTATTTCACTTTTCCTCCATAACAAATAACATATTATAGTCCAAATTACAGTAAAAGAAAATCATTGTATAACATTTACCATCTCAGTACCATTGATACACCTAAACATCCCTCTTCATCCTCCAAATATTATTTCTCATTTCTCTCACCAGGCAATCCATATTATCCTTATTACTCACCCTCTCCTCCTCATCCCCTGCTCCCACCCTCATCTTTGGCCCATCAAAACCCTTCCAGTACATAATGGGGTAGATTCTGACCCATGTTTAGCACAGATATATTCCGGTTTGAATGTATATCCCCACTAAATGTCAGGGTGCCAATTCCACTCACAGAGCTCCCCGCATGTACAGCAGAGATGCCTGGGAAGCTCTGTATGGGGGAGGGAAGAGGTGGGCCGAGGGAGGAGTGAGATTGGACTGGAGGCGTGTCCCCTACCCCGGACATACAGGCCCGATTCTGTTGTTGGCCCTGTTTGTCCGGAGTCAGCCATTTGGACAGGGGACTTAATTCTACCTCGGAGGTTGAATAAGTCCTCCTAGACGGCAACCAACACTTGCTCTGGGCAGGGAAAAGGAGATAAGGGGGGTTCCCCGCAGCCAGACCCTGGCCATGGCAGGCCGAATGGGGGTCAGGCAATGGGGAAAGAATCATTTCGGGGTCTGCTGGGGATTGTGGTTCCTGCCTGGAGCCGCGGTGCCATGGCAACAGAAGCCACGACACAGCAGCTCCATGCAGGAGTCTGACAGGGCTAGCCGGGTAGGTGGTTGGCTGTCTGGGCGCACAGAATCGGGGCATGGCTGTCCCATCCAGGCTGGATGTACCCAATTCTGATCCTGCAGGGATGTGTAGCCCCTGCAGGAACAGAATCGGGTGCAATTCTGTCCCATCCAGATTCGGGATGTCTGGACGGGTCAGAGGTGCCCAGATCTGAATTGGCCTCCAAGCAACTAAGATTTCCTACTAGATCCTATGCTTTATGCTGTTTAAAGGGCATCCACATCTTTCAAATTCCTCTAATCTATCAATATGTATTGCAATAAGTTTCTTCATTAAACATATTGGGTGGCATTTTCAAAGGCATTTACATGGGTAATTGCCCTAGTTACCCATGTAAATGCCTTAACTGGGATTCTCCAAAAGCACCTACACAGGTAGTGCCATTGGAAAATCTTGGATAAGTCCCTAATGCCCAGATGCTATGCGGTTAGCGTCAGGGTGTGTTGGGGACATTCTGGGATGTAGCGGGGACAGAGGAAAGGGCTAAACGGGTAGCAGCGATTTTCGATGCTACCTGCTTAGCCCTCTATGTCTTATAAGTAATGTTTTTCCTCGCCTATCTTTCAGGGGACTAAGCAGGTAGCATCGAAAATCGCTGCTACCCAGCTAGCTCCTGCGGCTTCTGAGTTGTGTGGCGAGAACCGCATTATCGATGCTGGGGCCGCATATGACCCTGGCATTGAAAATTTGTGTTAGATGGATGGTGGATGTGGCACATAGCACTACCCAAATGAAAATCAGGCCCATCATGTCCACTTTCCTCAACCAATTCATCTTGCTTGGCGCCTCTAGTTTCTTTCAAGCTAAGGCCATTTCACGCCACGCAGCAGCGATTAGCTGCATTACCAAGGCTTCACTATTTTCCAACCCCCCACCCCGTGTTCATACCAAATAGAAATGGCCACAAGTCCAGAAGAATTGGGCCATGAACCATTTTTTAACTCTGTAATTGAATTAATTTCACAAAAATTTGTATCTTAGGGTACTCCGACCAAATATGAGAGAAATTCCCTCCCACTTCCTCCAGCATCTGTCCCTGGGTAGATCTTTTCCAACCATCTTGGAGTCATATAATCATATACCACCTATATAAAATCTTGCACCCAATTCTTTAATCAAAATGGAAACAGCCTAGTTGCTGAGAGATCTTACCCCACATGGATGGGTCCCAGTCTTCTTTTAGATCCCACTCCCATTCCTTCACAAACTTATCCTTTGTCACGAGCCCTCATGCAATGTCTTAGAGATTAGATATCACACTTCTTGAGCTCTTCTGTGTTAAGAAACACTTTTCAAATAGCTGGAGACAGTGCTGTAAGTTACAATGAGGGGCCCCAAGCAAAATTTTGCTGAGGGGTCCCCCATTGTTATGGTGGGGGCTTGCCCCCCCTTTGTGCAATGGCCCCCCATGTGGCAGCAGGACAGCATGGCAAACTTACTTTATCATGTTTGCCATGCTGCTCTGCTCTTGTAAGTTTGCTGCCACTGCTATGCGGACCTTGTTTCTGCTGCGCCCCCTCCCCTGCATTGTGGGGGCTTCTTGGATAGAATTTATGCCAGTGACTAGAGACCCTCTTGTGCTACACCAAGAGACCTTTTCTGGGATGTGAAGTGTCTCATCTGAAAAGATCCATAAAAAATTGTGCTTCAAAATCAAATTTTTCTTGTAGGTATGCAAAGGACAGTATGGGAGTCATTTTAAAAGGCATAGACGTAATTTGGACATCTGAAAATGTGCATGCGAGATATGCTGGACCAAGTGAGGCTGCCGAGAAAGGGAGATGCCGGTTTTGAAGTGGGGGGTGGGAGGGGAGACAGAGAAAGAGAGAGGAGATGCTGAGCTAAGAGGAGAAAGAGAGAGGACCATTTGAGGGGAGGAAAGGGAGAAGTGATAGGACACTGCTGGGCTGTGGGAGGGGAATAAAATGGGTGGATGGCGAAAGAGAAAGGGGGGGATATTCTGGACTTGAAGGTGGAGGTGGGGGGACCGTGAGCATGGTGGAACTATGTGGGAAAGACTCTGATGAGTGAGAGGAGGATGGTGTGTACAGAGGGGAGAAATGTGGTAATGGGGAGTGGGTGGAAAAAAAGAGGATAAGAGGTCAGGGAAGGAACGAGACAGAGGAAATGGGAGAGTTAGGGGAAATGGGTTGGGCTGGAGGTAAGAGGAGACAGAAAGTTGATAGGTGTAAAGTCAAAAAGAGATTAAGGACCAGAGAGTGAGTGAAATTTGAGTGGATAGGGAAGGAATAAAGAGAAATTGAAGGAAGAGCAAAACGGAAAAGTTCAATATATCAGAGACTGATGTAGGGAGAGAATGGAAAAAGACAGGAGGAGGAAGGAGAGGATAAATATAGAGCAGACACTGGAATCAGTGCTAGCAGAAGACAGACAACGAAAGCAGAAAAGAGAGACTGGGACCATCATGCTGAAAAATAAAATGCCCATATAACAAAAGAATAAAGTCAAAATAAAATGTTTTTTTCTAAACTAGAATATGTTAGCTTTGGAGAATGTGTATTGCTGATCTTTTTGCATTTTGTTTGGTACAAGAGGAAGTGCATTTCTATTTTTATTTTGCCAGTGTTGCAGTACATTCCAAGTTTGGCTTCTTGGGGTTCCCAGTTCAATTTTTTCTTCATATTTCTACTTTATGACCCCTTGTTCTTTATTTGGTACCTGTCTGTCTGTGTTTCGTGTGTGTGACCAAGGTGCAACATATATACAGGGTGGCCCAAAAAAAGTGAGAACATCTCATAAATTAAAAGCTTAAATAGTTTACTTATTTACCTTTTTTAGCTATATAACGTCTTTATTTCGACAATTTCCGGTCGCCATCTTTTTTTTAAAATTTGTCAATCGTTTACATCTGTCTTTTTGAATTTTTAAATAACTTATATGCTACGAGATGTTCTCACTTTTTTTGGGCCACCCTGTATAGTAACATAGTAAATGACGGCAGATAAAGACCAGTATGGCCCATCTAGTCTGCCCAGTAAGATGGCAAGAGTAGGTGCACCTGCCGCTCTGTGCAGGTCACCCCTCCCTATGCCTTTGTTTAGGGGTGAACCCATCCCTCCATGTAGGACACCCGTTTGTTGAGAAATTAGATGGTTAAGTTTATTTTGATTTTATCCTGTCACTTTAAAGGGATCCACTGTGTCTGTCCCATGCCATTTTGAATTCTGTCATTGTATTTGCCCCCACCACTTCCATCGGGAGAGCATTCCAAACATCCACCACCCTTTTATGTTATGCCCTCTAGTTTTACAGCTTCCCCGTCTTTGGAAGAGGTTTGTTTGTTCATTAATTCTCTTTTAGTATTTAAAGGTCTGAATCATATCTCCCCTATCTCTCCTCTCCTCCAGAGTGTACATATTTAGATCTTCAAGTCTCTTCTCATAAGGCTTCTGACGCAGGCTCCAAACCATTTTGATCACCTTCTTCTGAACTGTTTCCAGTCTTTTTACATCCTTTGTGAGATATGGTCTCCAGAACTGAACACAGTATTCCAAGTGAGGCCTCACCAGTGACTTATACAGTGGCCTCTTCCTTTCTGCTGGTAATTCCTCTTTGTATACAACCCAACATCCTCCTGGCTTTTGCCACTGTCTTGTCGCACTGTTTTGCCACCTTGAGATCCTCAGAAATAATCACACCAAGGTCCTTCTCCTGGTCCGTGTACACCAACCTCTAGCCCCCTATCGCATACATTTCCCTTGGATTTCTGCTTCCCAAGTGCATGACACTGCACTTCTTAGCATTAAATCTTAACTGCCAAGCATTAGACCATTCTTCCAGCTTTTGTAGATCTTTCCTCATGTTATCTGCTCCCTCAGGGAAGTCCACTCTGTTGCAAATGTTCATGCAATCTGCAAAAAGACAGACTTTTCCATTCAGTCCTTCAGCAATATCACTCTCACAAATACATTGAACAGTGCCAGGCTCAGGACCGAACCCTGGGACACCCCTCTAATCACCCTCCTTTCATCCAAATGAGCTCCATTTACCATCACCTTCTGTCGTCGTCAGTCAACCAATTTCTGATCCAGTTCACCATCTTGGGACCCATCCCCAAACTCTATTGAGTTTATTGATAAGCCTTCTATGAGGAACAGTATCACAGGCTTTGCTGAAATCCAGGTAGATGACATCCATTGCATGCCCCTGATCTAGTTCTCTGGTCACCCAGTCAAAGAATTTGATCAAATTTGTTTGGCAAGATCGTCCTTTGGTAAAACCATGTTGCCTCGGATCATGAAACCTGTTGGTTTTGAGAAAGTCCACTATTCTCTCTTTCAGGAGCACCTCTATTACTTTTCCTGCCACCGAGGTAAGGCTCACCGGCCTTTAGTTTGTCACTTCTTCCCTGTCACCACTTTTGTGAAGAGGTTCCACATCAGCCCTTCTCCAGTCCTGAGGAACTTCTCCTGTTTCCAAGGATCTGTTGAAAATATCCTTTAATGGCCCTGCAAGAACCTCTCTGAGCTCTTTCAGTATCCTGGGATGTATCCATCCGGTCCCATGGCCTTGTCCATTTTCAGTTTTGCAAGTTGTTCTAACTTATCATCTTCTGTGAATGGTGTGGTATCTACTTCATTCCCATTTTTATATTTGGGAGTCACAGGTGGTCCTTCTCCAGGATTTTCTTTAGTGAAAACAGCAGAAGTATTTGTTTAGCAATTTCGCTTTTTCAATGTCACATTCCACGAGTCCGTTCCCAGCACTTCTGAGTCCTGCAATTCTACCTCTGATTTTCTTCCTCTCCTGAATATACCTGAAGAAAGTTTTGTCACCACACTTCACATCTTTAGCCATCTTTTCCTCTGCCTTTGATTTTGCTTTCCTTATTTCTTTTTTTGCCTCTTTTAGTTTGATCCTGTATTCCTTTCTGTGTTCCTCTGTTTGCAAGCTTTTGAATTTTGTGAAAGCTGTGTTTTTTGCCTTTATTTGAGCAGCCACTTCTTTGGAGAACCAAATAGGCTTCCGTCTCCTCTTGTTTTTATTTACTTTCCTTACATATTTATCTGTTGCCCCTTTTATTACCACCTTTAGTTTAGCCCATTGCAATTCCACTTCCCTTATCCCCTCCCATCCTGCCAACTCCTCCTTCAGGTACTTGACCATTTTACTGAAGTCTGTGTTTTTGAAGTCTAGGACTTTGAGCTTGCTATGATTAGATTGCACCTTGGCTTTTCTCTCAAACCACACCATGTGATTGCTGCTGCTCACGGGGCACCCACTCGGACATTCGACACGCTATCACCGTTGGTAAATACTAAATCCAGCATTGAGCTTTCCCTGATTGGTTCCATCACCATTTGTCTAAGTAATGCATCTAGGAAAGCATCCACAATTTTTTTACTTCTTTCCAGATTGGCAGAAGGAGTAATCCAATCCACATTGGGTAGATTAAAGTCACCAATATGATCACTTCCCCCTTTGTGGCTATCTTGGCAATATCTATAATCAATTCATTATCTATTTCTTTGATTTGAGTCGGAAGTTTGTAGACTACACCAATATGGATGACAGTGCCATCTCCTCTTTCCAATACAATCCAGAGCGCTTCTTCTTTTCCCCATGCCCCCTCAATATCAGTAGCTTTAATATTGCCTTTGCCATATAAGGTTACCCCTCCTCCTTTTCCACGTTCTCTGTCTCTTCTGAATAGATTATAGCCAGCTATGGCTATATCCCATTCATGCGATTCATTAAATCATGTTTCTGTAATGGCCACAATGTCCAAGTCCATTTCCACCATTAGGACTTCCAGGTCAGGAACTTTGTTGGCTAAGCTTCGAGCATTTGTGCTTATTGCTTTCCAGCACTTAACTGGCTTGCATGTATTTTGCATTGATTTTGTTCTGCCCACTTCTTCCCACTTGTCGTTGATGTGTGGTTTAAAAGTGTGACTGTTTCTGATATTATTCTGCTTTTGCTGGGAGTGATGTCCTGAACTTGTCCTTCCCCATCTGTCACCCCCTTTTTCTAGTTTAAATGCATATCCACATACTACCTGAATTTTTCATTTAGGATTCTTTTCCATGCGACAGAGAGATGTAGTCCATCAGCACATATTGAGTTTCTGTGTAGCAGTTCCGCTTGTTCTATTTTTCCTGTAGGGGATGCATTGGTGTTCTATGAGATCTAATGGTTGAATATTTGTAGTGTTGGCTTTTGATAGGTAGGTAGGGTTGGTGCTGTGCTGTTGTGGTATGGCAAGTTTGCTATAGGCTCTTAGTGGTCTTTTTATAGGGATTTGTAGTACTTCCTAATGTACCTGGCAGTTGACACTGGAAAGTAGTCGTGTAGAAACCTGTTAACCTTTTCCTGACTCCACAGAGCATGTAAATGATGTTCAGACATTCATACACTCATTAAGGTATTGTTAGGAGAAAATAGAGGCTTGTGAAGGGTTCCATTGGAATTGATGGGGGGGGGGGGGGCAGCACCGCAATCACTTGCACAAGATAGCAAAAATGATAGCACTGGCCCTGTATTTAATCTGATCTTTCATCCTATCTAAGTGGGAAATTTCTCTTCAGAGCCTCTTCCCTTTGGTCTGACAGGAAAACATTCATAGCCTCCATCTTATCCCTATTGGCTTTGAAGCCCGATACCTCTGCACATCTGTGAGTCCCTTCAAGATGTTAGGTAATGTAATTCTGGGCTCTGTTAGCGAGAACAAAATATCATCTTCAAAGAGAGCTATTTTATAACTCCTGGAGTTTTGGGTGATCCCTTCAATATGTGGGTTGATCATGATCCTCTCCACTAAGGTTCCAAAGAGAATGCAAATAGTAAGGGGGATAAGGGACACTCTTGCAAAGTCCCTCTCCCCAAAACAAAGATCAGAATACCCCCCATTAATTTTGACACAGGCCTCCGGTCTGCAGTATAATTTCCTAAGCCACACAACAGAATTTTCTCCCAGTCTATATAGAAACAAAACCATCTAAACACCCTATCAAGCACCTTCTTGGTATCAATAGTTAGTAGCATGGCTGGGAGTTTTTCTTGTGCTGCCTAGATGAAATGTAATGTGTGTCTGGAACTGCCTGCCATCCTCCTTCCAGGTATAGAACTCATCTGATCGGATTTCACCAGTTTGGAAATAACCATCTGCAATCTACCAGCAAGAATTGTAAAGAACAGTTTGATGCTATATTATATAAAGAATTGGGTCTCTAAGACCCACAGCTCATACTGTCTCTTCCCTTCTTATAAATTATGCTGATCCTTGTCAAGTACATGGATGGAAGCATATCATTATCCTGCATCAAATCATAAATAGTTTCACCAGCTGGCCTATTAATTGTTCCTGAAATTTCTTATAGAATCTGCCTTGTCATTAACTAGCACTTGCATAGCTTTTTGTATCTCTGTGCTTATAAAAGGCTTTTCCAAGCTATCTTGTTCTTCAAAAGATAACTCCAGTAACTTAACCTCCCCTAGGTAGGCTCAAATATGTTCCTCCTGTATATTCATATCACAGCTAAACAATAATCTGCAAACCTGGCTCCTATTTCCTGATCCCTGTAAGACATCCTTCCTACTATTATTGATCTGTGTAATTATCCTCTATCTTACCTGCATTTTTAATCTCATAGCCAGCAATGTGCTTGCTTTATTGCCCAACTTGTAATATTTTTGCTTTAACTATAGCAATTTAAAATGTATGTCTCCTAAGTTAAGCTACTTCAGTTTATGGCGAGCCTCATCTAACTTCTTTTTTTATCTTCTCTGTTCCCATCATTTGATGAAAAATCACAAGCTCCTTTATCTGCCTAGTAAGTTCCTCTGCCTTCTGTCCCCTCTTTCTTCCTCCTTTTTCTCCACATGATAAACTTCCTCCAGATCACAGCCTTCAAACTTTCCCAAGGAGGAAATGTCTTCTCTACTGGCCTAAATATTCACAAAAATCCAGCACCCCCGACAATAAAAGTGTATATATGCAGCGTGTAGTGTCCTGTGAAAGTGCTTACTGAAGAGAGGTATGACCACCTGTTGCAAAACCACTAACTTGAAGGAATTCACCTACCAGGGTGGTAAACAGGAGGGCTCGAGGATACCAACATGGTGTCCAGGATGACATGTGAAGGAGCAGAGACTGAAGTGTGCATGAGTGAGCCTTTAATAAGGCAAGGAAAATAACACACGAGGAGGTTTGGCACCAGTTTAATGAAATAAAAACTGAAATAGCAGCAGTTTAGGAGAAGCATGATGAGATGGTGAGTGAACCCCAGACTGACCTCAGAAGGAGAGTGAAGGAGATGGAGTGCTGCATGGAGGAAGTGACAAGGTGGCCGTAATTAAAAGGCTTGTACTTGAGGTCAAGGCTGCAAGGGAAGAGATGGCACTAAAACTAGAAGATTTAGAGAACAGACTGAGATACAATAACTTGAAGATAAAAGGTGTATCAGAGGGACCAGAATTTATGGATTGCAGTGCCATAGCAGTGGAGATTTGTAAAGCTTTGCTTGAATACAGGAGAGTCAGAGTCCTACGTGGGAGCTATCAGGCTGGACAGAGCCCACAGTTCACTGGTTCCACCAAAAGGCTTGACTTGACACCAACTATGATACAAGATGCAGAGAATTTAAAACAATTATCGAGTGGCTGAGAAAGGATAGTATCCAGTATAAATGGCTTTACCCATTTGGTATTGCCTTCACTACTACTACTTATCATTTGCATAGCGCTACAAGGCGTATGCGGTGCTGTACAGATACATGTAAGAGACAGTCCCTGCTCATCAGAGCTTACAGTCTAATCAAGACAGACAACACAATAAATGGGAACAAGGGTAAGAACATAAGATATACCATACTGGTCAGACCAAGGTCCATCAAGCCCAGTATCCTGTTTCCAACAGTGATCAATGCAGGTCACAAGTACCTGGCAAGGTTCCCAAAAAGGCACACAGGTTCCACAATGTTTGTCTGGGGTAAGCAGTGGATTTCCTGGGTCTTCTTTTATAATGGTTTATGGAGCTTTCTTCCAGGAACTTGTCCAAACCTTTTTTAAACCCAGATACACTAACAGCTTTTACTACATCCTCCGGTAACGAATTCCAGAGTTCGATTATGCATTGAGTGAAAAAATATTTTCTCTTATTAGTCTTAAACGGGTTACATTGTAGTTTCATTGCATGTTCCCTAGTCTTTCTACTTTTTGATGGCATAAACAATTGATCTGTGTTTACCTGTTCCACTCCATTCATTAATTTATAGAGCTCTATCATATCTCCCCTCAGTCATCTCTTTTCCAGGTTGAAGAGTCCAAACCTTTTAAGCCTCTCCTCATAGGGATATCTTTCCATCCCCTTTACCTCTGTGGTGGCAGTTCTCTTTATCTTTTCAAATTCCGCTATATCCTTTTTAAGATATGGCAACCAGAATTGCACCCAATATTCAAGGTGCGGTCGCACCATGGAATGATACAGAGGCGATCCTTTGTTTTATTCTCCATTCCTTTCCTTATGATTCCTAGCATTATATTTGTCTTCTTGGCCATTGCTGCACACTGGGTGGAGGGTTTCAACGTGTTATCCATGATGACGCTTAAATCTTTTTTCCTGGGTGCAGGGCCGGCCCGTCCTTTATGCGAGAATGTTGTTCACACAGGGCCCTGCACTTCAGGGGGCCCTGCGCCAACAACATCTTGCATTAGGCACTGGCACTGGCAGGCAGGGTGGCTTTAGAGGGAGCCAGAGAGGCCCCGGCTCACCTCTGACAGCCGCCGAAGTAAAGAGCACCTTTTTTCTTCACTTCAGCAGCTGTATTGTAGTATAGGACGTTGGTGCGCTGAATGCTGGGAAACAGGAAGTCCCCTTTGACCTTGACGCACCAGTGTCCTATACTACAATACAGCTGCTGAAGTGAAGAAAAAAGGCCTTCGGGGGGGGGGTGGGGTGCTAAGACTTGAAATAGTTGATGGAGAGGGGGGCTTGGACTTCAAATTCTCTGAATGGGAGGGGAGCTAGGACTGGAAATGGGCTGAGTGGGGAGAGCTAGGACTGGAAATAGGCTGATGGAGGGGCAAGGATAGGACTGGAAATGGATGATGGAGCTAGGACTGGAAATGGGCTGATGGGGGAGCTTGGACTGGAAATGGGCTGAGTGGGGGGGGGGTGTAGTTAAGACTGGAAATAGCTGATGGGTAGGGGTGCTTGGACTGGAAATGGGCTGAGTGGGGGGAGCTAGGACTGGAAATAGCTGATGGGTATGAGGGCTTGGACTGGAAATGGGCTGAATTGGCGGAGCTAGGACTGGAAATGTGCTGATTGGGGGGGCTTGGACCGGAAATGGGCTGAGAGGGGGGAGTTAGGATTGGAAATAGCTGATGGGGAGGGTGCTTGGACTAGAAATGGGCTGAGTGGGGGGAAGCTTGGACTGGACATTGGCCTAGTGGTGGGGATCTAGGACTGATGGAGGGGCTAGGATAGGACTGGAAATGGATGGGGGAGCTAGGACTGGAAATGGGCTGATGGGGGTCTTGGATGGGAAATGGACTGATGGAGGGGCTAGGACAGGACTGTAAATGGGTTGATGGGGGAGCTAGGACTAGAAAAGGGCTGATGAGGGGCTATATAGGACTGGAAAAGGCTGATGGGGGAGCTAGGATTGGAAATGGGCTGATGCGGGGGGGGGGGGGGGAGATAATGGGACTAGAAGGGAGCGGATGCTGGGTGGGGCTGGAACTAGAAGGGACCTGATGTTGGGGGAGGACTAGAATGAGATGGAGCTGGGGGAGTGAGGATGGAGAGGGGAAAAATATTTGGTGTGGGAGGGAAGAAAGATTTACGATTGGCTGGGTATTGGGAGAGTAAATGGGGATTGAAGATTGAGGGGTAAAATTTGAGTGGATGAAAAAGGAATAAAGAAAGAAATAGAGGAAAGAGCAAAAGGAGAAAGTTCAGTATGTTAAAGCAGATGTAGAGAGAATGGAAAAAAACTAGAAGAGAGAAGAAAGGACAAATGAACAGCAGACAATGGAGAGTTAGCAGAAGACACGAAGAAGCCAGAAGAAAGTGACTGGAGCAATTGCAACTGAAAAATAAAATGCACAAACAACAAAATGTAGAAAAACACTTTTGTGTTTTGAATTTATTAACTGAAATATGTCAGCTCTGGAAAATGTGCATCATTAACATCTGCGTTTTGTTTAGTACAAGAGGAAATTAATTTATAGATTTATTTCTCCAGTGTTGTTGTACATTCCAAGTTTGGCTTTTGGGGTTCCCAGTTTTATTGTCTTCCTATTTCTAAATTGTGATCCCTAGTTCTTTGTTTGGTGACGGTCTATGTTCTGCATGTGTAACCGAGCTGAGGTATTCTGTTTATGTAGTTTCTATTTGACGGTGTCATTTCCTCTCTTTCCCCATTGGGAAATGTATTGGTTTAATATTTTCAGTGTTGCCTTTTGAGTCCTGGTGGTGCTGTTATGATATGGCAGGTTTGCTATGGGTTCTAAATGGGCAGTGTTTGTAGTACTTCCTAATATGCCTGGCGGTTGGCACTGGAGAATAGTAATGTAGAAATCTGGTAGTCTTTCTTCATCCAAACAATCATTGAGACATGTTTACTTAAATGTAGTGCATGTTAACAGTCTGCAAATATTTATGCAAATGAGGCCCTGCAATGAATCTCCACACATGGCCCTGCACCCTCCTTGGGCCGCCCTTGTCTGGGTGGTGGTTCCTATTGTGGAACCTTGCATCGTGTAACCATAATCTGATGTTCTTTCCTAGGTGCACAACTTTGCACTTGTCCACATTAAATTTCATCTGCCATGTGAACATCCGGTCTTGCAGTTTATTAAGGTTCTCTTACAATTTTTCACAATCCTCTTTGGTTTTAACAACTTTGAATAATTCTGTGTCATCTGCAAATCTGATCACCTCACTCATTTCCATTTCCAGGTCATTTATGAATAAGTTATCAAGCAGCGGGCCAAGCACAGATCCCAGGGTTATTCCACTATTCACCTTTCTCCATTAGGAAACTTGGCCATTTAGCCCTACCCTCTGCTTTCTGTCTTTTAACCAGTTCCTGATCCACAATAGCACACTGCCACCTATCCCATGACTTGAGGGACTACAAAAAGGGACTGCTACTTCTGGAGAGAGATCTGCAATTTTAAGTATTTACTTCTGGGAATTTTGTTCAAAATCTTGGGGAAAAGGGAATTCTTTAGATTAAAGCTGATTAATCTGTGTAAATTAGAATTTGGTGTAAATTAGAATTCAGTGTATTTGTTAAATCAGTCAAGGCCTAGTATCAGCAAAGAGCTTTTAGTTAAACTGAAAATTCAACAGGTAGCTGGTAGACATGAGGCTAGCCTGGTAACATGCTTGCCTGGTGCGAAGGTAGCAGACCTCACGCGCCACCTAGACAAGGTCTCAGATAGTGCTGGGGAGGAGTCTGCTATCTTGGTACATGTCGGTACCAATAACATAGGAAAGTGTATTAGGGAGGTTCTGGAGGCTAAATTTAGGTTTTTAGGTAGCAAGTTGAAATCCAGAACTTCCAGGCTAGCATTCTCTGAAATGCTTCGTGTTCCACATGCAGGATCCAAACGTCAGGCAGAGCTCCGGAGTCTCAATGCATGGATGAGACGATAGCATAAGGAAGAGGGTTTTGGATTTATTAGGAACTGGGGAACATTCTGGGGAAAGGAGGGGCTTTTCCAAAGGGATGGGCTCCACCTTATCTGGGATGGGACCAGGCTGCTGGCATTAACCTTTAAAAAGGAGATAGAGCAGCTTTTAAACTAGATAATAGGGGAAAGCAGATAGTCAGTCAGTCACCCAGGAGCGCATAGTTTGGAACAATGTATCCTTGAACTCCGAGCTACAATGGACCTACTAACGTTCAGAAAAGCCCTCCTTTTCCCAGAATGTTCCTCAGTTCCTAAAAAATCCAAAACCCTCTTCCTTGCACCATCGTCTCATCCACGCGTTGACACTCCGGAGCTCTGCCTACCTTTTGGGTCATGCACATGGAACGGGAAACACTTCTGAGAATGTTACCCTGGAAGTTCTGGATTTCAATTTTCTACCTAAAATCCTAAATTTGGCCTCCAGAATCTCCCTCCCACACTTTCCTATGTCATTGGTACCATCATGTACCAAGGTAGCAGACTCTTCCCCAGCGCTATCTAAAACCTCGTCTATGTGGCACGTGAGGTCCGCTACCTTTATACCAGGCAGGCATATTATTAGGCGATCCTCACATCCACCACCACCCAGTTATCTACATGCTTAATGATCGAAGCACCAACTATAACAACTGTCCTAACCTTTCCCTCATGGGCACAAGGCCCTGGAGAAACCACCTCGGTGCAAGAGGGTTTTCCATCACCTGCAGGACAGGTCCTAGCTACAGGATCACTTCCTGCCACACCAGGGTGATGCTCTCCGATCATATGATCTCTCTCCTTCATGGCTACAGGGAGGCTTCCAGACTGGAGGTTGGACTTCAGCACCACATCCCTGTAGGTCTTGTTTTATATACTTCTCTGTCTTCCTTATGTCCTCCAAGTCTGCTACTCTAGCCTCCAGAGATCAGACTCGTTCCCTGAGAGCAAAGAGCTCCTTACACTAGTGCACGCATAAGACCCTTCACCAACTGGGAGAAAATCATACATGTGACACTCAGTGCAAGAGACTGGAAAGCCCTTATCTCACTGCTGGACTGCTTCTGTATCTTAGTTTTAAGGTTTTGTTTAGGTATTTAAGTTGTTTACTTACTTAAGTTTGCCGGGTAAATCTAGAGGAATGATAAAGATACAGATATGTGGTGGAGACTAAGAGGATCAGGATCCAAAAGTAGCCTTGAAGAGGTGGAATTTTAGCCTGACGTACTAACAAGAGTATTGTGCTCCAGGCATATGGAACAGCAAGGTGGAATGAATGAAGTATGGAGTTGGAAGTGGCAGAGAAGAGCATAGATAAAAGGGATTTGCCAGAAGAACGGAAATCTCAAAGAGGGGTGTAGAGGAGATAAGAGAGGAAAGGCACTGAGGAGTTGCTGAATGAATGCATTTATAGGTCAATGGGAAAAATTTGGATGCAGAAACAAATAGGATGAATGGTATTACCTGCCAGATGTCTACTTTGGAGGGAGTGGCTTAAATGCTTATAGCAGCAGGATTGGATGGAGTGGAATTGCCTGAAAGGATAATAGAGACAGCAGCAGAGAACAGTGAAGTGGCAGAAAGCCAGCAAGGTAGATAGACAGTGCAAGAAGAAACCAGGAAAGATGCTGCAATGTGAGGAGTGAAGAGCACTGGTGAAGCAAAGATATTATGCCTTGTGAGGTTTTGTGCAATGGTGGTCTGATCTAGTATGTGTGAGGCTGAGGGTATGGGTGAGTGGTGTGCATGGGATGTGAGGATGTGGATGTGGAATGTGTGATCTTTATGCTAAGGTGGCAGTAAAGTGATGAGTCATACCTAAAAAAGATGTACCCATTTCACTGCACTATATTCAGCTAAAGCATAGATACTATACTATTGTAGAGTACAATAAACTGAAAAGCCAATCATGATGTGAGATTTTGTGCTGAAAATACCTGATGCTGTACAGGAGTGGATCTACCATTAGGCAGAGTGAGGCAGCAGCTTCAGGTGGTAAAGTTTTGGGGCGGCAAAAACTGCCCCCCAAAACAGTTCAGCTACAGCCGCCTCACTCTGCCTAGACCTGCCGCTGCTGCTACTACTGCGCCACCATCATTGTCACCGCTTCTCCCTGGTCTGAGGTGGCATCAATCATCCCTCCTAATGGTGATGAATAGTAACATCTTAAAAAAAAAAAATCAAACAAAAGTGCAGGGTCTTCCTGACTCCAGCGTGCATGTAAGACCCTAATGGCTCCGCCTCCTTCTGATGCATACTTCCATGTCAGAGGAGGGTGGGACCAACAGAAACTTAACAGGTGTGCTGGAGTCAGGAAGACCCCCAAGCTTTTGCTTGCTTTTATTTTTTAAAGCCATTGCTGCCGCTGATGCTGTGACAGGCAGTGGTGGCGGCAGTAGGAAGGGAGAGAGGTTATGTTGGGCATTAGTGAGTATCTAAGGGGGGGGGCGCAGAGATGGAGGGTAGATGCTGGACAAAGGAGGGCAAGGAGACAGATGCTGGACATTGGGAAGAAAGGGAAAAGATTCTGGCTGGGGATGCTGGGGGATAGATGCTGGCCATGGGGGGAGAGGGCAGATGGTGGCCACGGGGGAGAGGTGGAGGGCAGATGCTGGCCATGGGATGAGAGGGGTAGTGAGCAGAGGGTTGCCATAGGAAGGATGGAGAGCAGTTGCTAGGTATGAGGGGGGATGGGGGAAAAAGGGCAGATTCTGGGTATGGTGGGGAGGACATAACGGAAAAGGGCAGATAGTAGGCATGATGGAGGGCATAGGAGAGAGATTCAGTACTTGGGGTATGGAGGGCAAATGATGGGCATGGGGGAGGGGGAGGGGGAGAAAAGTCAGATGCTGGGTATGGAGGGCAGATGCTGGGCATGGAGATATGGACCTCAAATGCTGGCCATGGAGGGGGTGGGGATAAAGGGTAGATGCTGTGCATGGGGGAATTTAGGAGAGAAAGTGCAGATACTGGACATGGGGGTGGGGGGGTGGAAGAGAGGAGAGATGCTGGACAATGGGGGGAGGGGGAGAATGAGAGAGGGGAGATGCTGGATACAGGAGGAGGGAGAGAGGAACGATGCTAGGTACAAGGGGAGGGGGCAAGAGGAAAGATGGTCATGGAGAAAGGGAGAGAGTGGACACTGGGAGGAGGAGAAAGAGGAGAGAGGAGGAAATGCTAGAGAGGAAGGAAAAGGGGAGGAAGAGATGAAATTCTGGACGTTGGGTGCGGAAAGATGCTGGACATGGGAATGGAAAGATAAGGGGATATATTGGACACTGGACAGGATTAGGGAGGAGGAATGGTGGGGTGGGGTGAGAAAAGGTGAGGTGCTGGGTGGAGGAGAGAGGGGAGAGACACTGCATAGGGGAAGAGAAAAGGGGAGAGATGCTGGACGTGGATGGGAGGAGGAGAGAAAGGGGAGAATTAAAGGCTGGGGAAGGAGAGGCCTATGTTAAGGGTTGAAAAATGGGAGATACAGTATTGAGGGGAGATTGAGGACTGGATGGTAAGAAGGAGGATTAAAATCTGAGTTGACAGAGAGAGAGAGAGAGAGAGAGAGAGAGAGAGAGAAAAAAAAATAAATGGAAAAAAGCTGAAAGGAAAAGATGAATGCCAGAGATGAAAGGAAGTAAAGAAGACAGGGGAGGAGAGAACTAGCAGATGGGCCGGAGACCCTAGAACAGGGGTGGGCAATTCCGGTCCTGGAGGGCCGCAGACCAGTTAGGTTTTCATGATATTCCTAATGAATATTCATGGACCTATTTCCATACAATGGAAGGCAGTGGATGCAAATAGATCTCATGAATATTCATTAGGGACATCATGAAAACCTGACTGTTCTGCGGTCCTCCAGGACCGGAATTGCCCACCCCTGCCTTAGAAAGTGAGTTAAGACAGAGGAAAGCAGAAACTAGAGATGGAGATCAACATGATTAGAGAATAAAATGGCCAGTCAACAAAGGTAGAAAAATTAATTTTATTTTCAATTTTGTGATTGTAATATGTCACTTTTTGGAATTTACATGTTCTGTCTTTACATTTTGCACACTACAGGAGTATATGCATCTCTTTCTATTTCCCTGGTGTTGTATTGCATGCAGGGGTGTCGTCAAGGATGGGCTGGGGTGGGCCATGGCCCTCTACTATAGCATCAGGTCCATCTAGTCAGCAGCAGCAGCAGCAGAACAGTCGAATGAGAGGATAATTGGAGGCAGTGTCAACGTTTGCAATTCTTTGTGCCCATATCTGTTAATCCCAGGCCCAGTGCTGGCCCCACTGTTGGTTCCAGGTATTGGTACCGTAAGCAAACATTAAGCCTTATGCCTCCCCCCTGTTTAGCTTTGAATGCCCTGCTCTTTGCTGCCCCCCAAAAGCTGTCATCCTAGGTAACTGCCTAGTTTGCCTAATGGTTGTGCTGGCTCTGCCCAGGCCCCACTAAAAAACTCAGCCTTGGCTGTGCCACTGATGCAGAGTATGGCTTCTATCTCTTCCGAGTGTGTGACCAAAGCCAGGCATTCTGTTAGCATGGAATCTCTGTGTAGGGATCGGTAGTAATCCTGTTTATTCAATTTTTTGAATAGGTGTATGGACATTCTAGGGCCCACTGCAATATTTAGTGCTACTCTTTTCTGTTTGAGTTTTGGATGTTAATGCTGTTACGGTATGGTAGATTTTCTCTATAGGTCTTGAGTAATTTTTGTAAGGTTTTGTATTACTTCACAATATGCCTGGTATTAGTTTATATTGCTGTTAAGTGAGATGACACCAGAATCAGAAATTATTTTTGGTGTGTTGAGTTGTGCGGGAAATGTCCTAATTCTGCTCTGTGTCTATTGTTGTGAGAGGGGTTTCTTTTGGATGTATAATGTATGTTAAAATAGAAAAAGTGAGAACCAAAACACAGTTTCAAATGCCAAAATAACGTTAATTATAATAATCTTATTTTGGTGTTATAAACTGTGCCATGGTTCTTGCTTTTTGATTTTGCTTTTTGGTATGCGATCACCTTGCATCTTCTTTGTTTTTGGCAGAATATTTATTTACATTAAAAATCACGCAGATCCAGTATGTAGTATCAGGATTTAATATGTGTTATATTAGATTCTCTGGCTAGATAATTAAACTGCTACAATTTTTACTGTATACAGTATAACCATCATTGCAAAGTTTTTTTAAAAATAAATTCTATAGGCTGGAAATATGTTGCTTTCTTTATCCTTGGTGCAACCACCTGACAGGTGTCCTGAGTGAGGGGGACCCCCTGTTTCCTGACTAGAGATCTGAGAAGGCCCCTCCATTTTGGCTGCCGGTGGGGGGGGGGGGGGGGCACCAGCTCATCTCTCGCCTCAGGCAGCAGATTGTCTTGAGCCGCCCCTGACGCTGATGGTAAATGGGTTTAGTCAGACCCATATTGGGCCTTAGTGCTTTAAGCCATGGTGCGACTGTCATGAGCAGCAGGCAGCTCATGATCAAGCTGGCTGAGAAAGAAAGAACTGAGAAACAGAATATAAGAGATCAAGTACTATTTAAAGATAGAAAAGAAACACAACTGGATGGCCCAATTAGTTCGTTGGATTGCAGCTGGATCCAAACTTGAGTGAATGGAAATGTGTTCTTTACCGAGAGCAAAAAATAATGAGCTCGGAAAGTGCTGCTTGTGTACTGCGGTGCATTACTTATGAGTGGATGAAAGAGAACTGATTTTATATTAAAAATGCGAACTAGATATGGCCTAGCAGAATGGTATCATGAGAGTGCAAGATGGTGATCTCTCCTTAACGGTGTTATAGGTGTATATGTTTGTGAAAGGTCTAACAGCTGTTAGATGCTTGTGAACACTGAGCACCTCTGATCATCATGCTTGTGAACATTGGACATGCATGATGCTTGTGAATATTGAAGAACACTGAGCATCTCTGATCATCATAGTCCTGCCCACATAACAGAGGTGGATTGATATAAGGTGAATGGCTTGCTGCTGTCAAATTGAAGAAAGGCCCTTTGCCTCCAACAAGAGGACCACTGCTGTGCCTCTCCTTAGGGAAGTGTAATTGACGAATGCTCTACACTTTCCTCATATGTTGACAGGGTTGCTCTGGCTGATTTATAACATATTTTGTTGCATGGTTGGGAATTTGTGATTTATGCTACAATTTGCCTGTATATTAATCTAATTTAAATAACAAATATTTATTGCAATAATTGGTTTAATATGAGGGTTGTGTGTTGAAGTAGGGGGAAAAATTATGGATCTAATTTTGGATGAGACTGGTAGAGGGGATTCTCGTAGCACCTCTGGAAAGGTTTCTGGGATGGGATAAATAAAAAAGAAAGGGGTTGATGATGTACAGATATCTGATGGGGGAAGAAGGTAAGTGGTGGATGGGTTAAGGGTGAGTGGGGATGTGATGGGGATATAAATGAGGTAGAGGTTGCATAGTGGTATTTGTGGTGGCAAATAAAGAGGGTTCCATGATGCAAATGGTACTCACTACATGGGTGCATAATTGTGAATGATCATGGATGGTTTGGCTCAGAGCACCTCCATGTGATAATACAGCTTTCTGCTAGTGACTATATACAATGCATGCTTTATGACTGAGTTAAAACTAGTATCGTTAAATATTGATGGACTTCACTCTCTTGTTAAATGAGAAAAGGTGCTGGCCTGTCTAATGCAACTTAAAGCAGATGTAGTATTCCCTCGAGACACATCTTAATGCTACTGAACATCTTAAATTGAGAAGGAACTGGGTGGGGAGAGCATTTGCTTCATATAATAATAGACAAAGAGTTGTGGCTATCTTATTTCATAAAAAAAAATTGCATTTTGAGATGCACAAGGTTATCAACAACCCAGATGGCCATTTTGTTATAGTGATGAGTCTGCTTCAAGAACAGAGAATATCTATGGTTAGTGTCTATGCACCAAATATGTACCACTATGGTTTCTTCTCTACTCTAAAAGTGCATCTAATTGAGCTGTCAGTTGTAAATAGCTGGGGACTTCAATGGTGTTCCAGACTCCCTTGTGGACTGTAGCTCAGCATAGGAGAGATGTAAGGGGTTTGGTGAAAAAAGAGATGAATTTCATGGTCATGGAACTGGACTTATTAGATGTTTGGAGAACGTTGCAGCCGCTGAAAATGAGGACACTTTTTACTCAAACCCACACAAATCCTACACTAGATTGGATTACATCTTAACAACAGAATGTCTGCTTAATAAAATAGTTGCTGCTAACATTGATGTACCTGCAGTATCAGACCACTTGGCTATGAGTGTAGAACTGCGATGGGGGGATGTGAATGGTGACTATCTGGAAGTTAAACCTCACGCTTTATAAGAATACCTCCTTTCACTTTTACCTTAAGAAAGCCTGAACAGACTATGTCAGGGACAATATTAAAGAGCAAGTGGGTCCTATATTTTTTGGAATGCGGGCAAAGCAGTGTTAAGAGGAAAGACTATCGCATATGTTGCAGATATGAATTAAAAAAAAAAAAAGACATTACTCCAAGTTAGGCAACTGCAACAAAGTAGAGGGGAGAATAGACTGAATTCATTAGTGGAGACTCAACTGAAAATGTTAGCTTTACATAAACATATTGATGTGTTGTTGAATCAAAGAGCACAGGATATTATTAGGCTTTACAAAAATAACCTACATAGGTGGGAAAATAAAACAGTTAATTTCCTTGCAAACTTAATATGTCATAGATCAGCAAGTATAAGACAAGACACTGGGTTAATTAGTTCCTCAACCAAAGAAATTCTAAATGTGATTATAAGCTACTAAAACCAGGGCCAGTGCAAGGATATGAGGCGCCATAGGCAAATCTCATCCCTTGTACCCTCCTGCTCTATCCCCTGCTCTCATTGTTGCCGTTGCCGTCCCCGCCTCTCTCCAGGATGTGCAGCGGCTTTTAAAATGGCACCAAAGCACCAGAGTTACCTTCTGTTCTGGCGCTGTGATGCCGTTGTGCTTCTGCCCTTTCAATTTCACATCCTGTTTACTTGGGGGCAGAACAATTAGAGTTCATAAATGCACCACTGCAAGGGGAGACATAGAGGAGAGTCATTCCAAATCTGAAGCTTGCCGGAATGCATAGACCAGATGGGTTGGGAGGAAACGTTTATAAGATTCTTGGCTCCCTATCTGTTTCTGCATCCAGTTCAAACTTCTCCTGCAAGGGCATTCACTCTGCAGCTCCTCACTACCTTTCCTCTTATCTTCCCTACACCCCTTCTCGGGAACTCTGCTCTTCTGGCAAATCGCTTCTATCTCTCTTCTATTGCCCTTCTCTTCTATTGCTAACTCCAGACTTCATTCCTTTCACCTTGCTGCTCCTTATGCCTGAAACAAATTCTGAGTCTGTAAATCAGGTGCCCTCTCTGACCCTTTTCGGATCCAGACTGAAAACTCACCTCTTCACTGTCGCTTTCGGATCTCCTTTATGTTTCCTTACCAGTCCCCCTAGATGTATCCCATGTCTACAGCTACTGTGTTCTGTCTTGACTAAATTGTAAGTTCTGATGAGTAGGGATCATCTTTTACATGTGTCTGTGCAGCGCTGCGTACGTCTTGTAGCGCTATACAAATGTTCAGTAGTAGTAGTCCTTTTTGCAAGCTTTTAGTAGAGCTGTTGACTGGGGAATGTGCAAAAATAGAAAAATCAAACATATGAAGTGTTGTTTGATACTAAAACCAGGGAAAGATACAGAACAAATAGGAACCTATAGGCCAATATTGTTTTTAAATCAAGACTTGAAAATTATAGCTACAGTGATGGTATCCAGCCTTCATAGAAACCTCCCAAACCTTATACATTCAGTTCAGGTTGGCTTTGTGCCAAATTGGTATGGATCTGTAAATGTGAGGGCATTAGCAGTTTAACATTTGACCTGGAAAGGCGCTGAGGGGGAGGTGCTTGCCAGCCTGGATGCTGAGTAGCTTTTGATAAAATTCTTTGGGATTACTTGTTTTGGATAGTAACAGAATAGGATTCAAGGACGGTTCTTTCAATGGATTTTTATTTATTTATTTAATTAGGTTAATATACCACTTTTCTACCAGTCAAAGCGGTGTACATTCAGGACTGTATATATATATATATATATAGATATATTTTCCCTTGTCCCCGAAGGACTCACAATCCATGTTTTTGTACCTGAAGCAACGGAGGGTTAAGTGGCTTGTACAAGGCCAAAAGGGGCACCTGTGGGTCTAAAAACCCCAGTCCTTCTAGCCCAAGGTTGCTGTCTTCTAGCGGGATTTGAACATCTGGCCCGAGGTTACTTGCCCCAACCACTAGGCCACTTCTCTCTAATAGTCCTATATAATTTTAGTGCTATATAGTAAACCTATGGCGTAACTATTAGTACTGTAAATGGCTGACTTTCAGAATCTTTTGAGTTGGTATGAGGAACACAACCACTACTACTACTTCTGATCATTTATATAGCGCTGCAAGGCATATGCAACGTTGCACAGATACATGTAAAAGAGTCCCTGCTCGTTGGAGCTTACAATCTAGTCAAGACAGACAATACCACAGGACAAGGATACAACTAGGGGAAGGTAAGGCGACACATAAGAGACTAAGCGGATCAGGATCCAAAAGCAGCCTCAAAGAAATGAGCTTTTAACATGCATTTGAAAAGGGGCAGAGATGAAGCCTGACGTACAGACTCAAGTAATTTGTTTTGACAAGGGTGTCCTCTCTCCTCTTTACTCTACATGTTAGTAGAAGAAATCCTAGTGATTAAATTGTGAAATTTTGAAATTATCAAATGGATCCAGGTAGGGGAGACACAATATCATGCAAAAAAAGCACAGCAGCGATGACCCAAAATGCCACAGAACTCCTCTTTATTCACCCAATATGGCCATGTTTCAGCACAGAATGCTTGTGTCATATACAATCAATGCGTTAAAAATAATTTATAAGTACGACATATCAAAACAACATTAAAAAATATATAATATAAAATGTAAATATAAATAACATATCAGGGTGGAGAGGAATACAAAACAAAACAAAATTATATGTGACAAAGTGCTACGTGAATAACTTTACCTGAAAGCCAGTCAACATCAAAGGACAGAACCTGTATAAAATGCTCACTTATCTCAAAAAGAAACTGGTAATGGTAATCAACAAGTTGGTACCGGATCCCTCTGATGCTGACTTTGATCGGTGCCGGTACCGTGCCTTGCACGATCACCCGGATCGGAGGTACTTTGAATCCTCGGATGAGTCTGAAGACTCTGAAAGCTCTGCCGATACCAGAGTACTTCTTCCTGAGGATTCTTCTTCTCCTCAGCATAGGATGTCTCCACCAGAGGATATGTCCTTTCAGAATTTTATCCGAGATGTGGCTCGAGGTCTTTCCATTACAGTGGCTCCTGAAAAAGAGCCTAGGGCAAAGGAATTAGAAATCCTACAATACCCTAAAGTTCCCAAGGAGGCAGCTACCTTACCTATTCATGAGATCTTGCATGATCTCATGTTAAGGATGTGGGAAACACCTCTAACCACATCTCCTCACTCTCGAAGACTGACACCATGTATCGAGTTCCTCCCTGTCCTGTGTTTCAGAAGACTCAGCTACCACACCATTCCATGGTGGTGGAATCAGCTATGAGAAGGATCAAGAGTGCAAAAAGGCATGCATCTAATCCTCCAGGACGTGAGTGTAGGACTCTTGACGCCTTTGGACGTTGAACCTTCCAGGCTTCCATGCTTTCTGCTAGGATCAGTTCCTATATTTTATATATGGGAATGTTCCTTAAGGAGGTCACAGGAGATTTAGAGCTTATGAGCCCTCTCCTTCCTGATGATAAGAGGCAGGATTACCTCACCCTTGTCAAACATGCTCAGGATGTTTCCAAGTTTGTCAATCGTGCAGCCTTTGACTGCTTTGAGTGCATAAGCAGAACCTCTGCTATTGCCATAGGTGCACGTAGGATTGCTTGGCTCCAGGCATCTGACTTGGAACTTTGGGTACAGGATAAACTAGGAAATATTCCTTTCACAGGATAGAATCTCTTTGGCAAGAATTGGCAGGAAAAAGCTAATGAGATAGATGCTGACAATATCGCCTTGGATAGATTGTCTAAATCTACAGCTGATCCAGCAAGGAAAAAATCCTACAAGAAACCATTCTTCTGTAAGAAAAAGTTTTATCCCTCCTATACCCAACAGGGACATCGTTTGGGTCAGTCTGCCCAAAAGGGACAGCAGCAACAACCTAGGCAAAGAAAAACAAAAGCTGCTAAGCCTCAACTGACTCAGCAGACTCGGCCTCCACGGGGGCTTTGACTCCTATCTAGAGAACTTTGCCTTCCTGGCCCTGAACGGTCTAGAACCCTCCATCATTCCAGGAAGGTTATGTCATTTTGCCCCCAGATGGGGTCAGATAACAGCAGAAAATTGGACTCTGTCTATTGTAAGAGAGGGGTACAAGCTTCATTTCCTCAGCATGCCCCCTCCTACAATGTAACAGGTGATCTCCGGGAACAGCAGGAATTTAGTCTTCACAACCCACCCACCTCCCCTAGAAGTTGTATCTCTCTATCTCTTTCTCTTTCTCTTTTTCCCTCTCTCTTTTGCCTCAGC
The DNA here is from genome assembly GCA_033557465.1 of Ichthyophis bannanicus. Taxonomy (NCBI): domain Eukaryota; kingdom Metazoa; phylum Chordata; class Amphibia; order Gymnophiona; family Ichthyophiidae; genus Ichthyophis; species Ichthyophis bannanicus. The sequence goes on from CM066031.1 coordinate 1,532,187,119, forward strand.
TATAAACTGAACTGGAGAGAGACAGTTGGGAAAGGCGGGAAGGCAGCATGCAGGTGCTGTGGGATGCTCCCAAAAGCTTTCCTATTGGACGCTGGGGAGCGTTCCCATGCAGGTTCCGTCGGTACCGACAACACCCATATGTGAAGACTAAATTCCTGCTGTTCCCGGAGATCACTTGTTACAGGTGAGTAACTATGCTTTCTCTGTCATCATGTTTCTATGAATGAGGAATGCCAATCTGTTGTGCTCAGCATACATGTTGCCACCAATGAGCCTGCCCCTGTGCCAGTGATTCTACAGTGTCATTTTTTTCCATGAATAGTTCTTCAACTCTGAGTCATCTAACTTTCAACAAGAGGACCAAAAGCCCATCAAGGGATCATCTTGTGCCAGAACAAGAGTTTTGTTAAGCTTGCCCTGAAGTGATTGGAGGACAGAGACACAGTCCTACAGTGTTCCACAGCAGTAGCAGCACTAGAGATACTATACACTTTGACTGGGTTGGTGGGTGAGTACTGGGGAGAGGAGCCCTGGAAGGGTGGGCCAAGAGATCAGTGTGCCACAGTCCCCTACTGCCACTGCAGTAAGCTGTGAGGCTCATGTGGTGCCTGTAACAACCCAGAAGCCTGATTTTGTTCTACTCAGTACCTGAAATGCTAAAGTTCCATGGTCATTGAAGAGGCATTCTTCAGCATATATATGCAGAGACACTTAAGATAATGCATATGCTGACCATTGCTTCAAAATCTGGGGTGCCAGCTGCCTCCACATCATGGTCTGAGTAGATGGCAAATTGGGAGGCACAGAGTTTCAGTACCTCAGAAAGCATGTCTGCAACAAGTGAGAGATTGCAACAGATATGAAAAGACTGACACAGGATTGCTTGTGCTGGCTCACCTATTCAATTATGTGAGTCTGGCCATCAGAACCTTAGTAGAAGGCTCAGCATCAACCGTGACCAACACATGGTTTATTACTAGACCCAAACTTGAGAAATTGTCATCATCCAAGAACTGCCTTGGCTCTGGTGATCAAGGAAAAAGAAGTGAGTGGGGAGGCAGTTTAGAATTTGGAAGAAGTGAAGAACTAGATCTGTCTAGTATGCCAGTGCCTGATCACTTAAAGAGAGATGCATGGGTAGAATTAGGGTGCCCATGAGACCATCGCCTGCCTGACTAGTCATGATCAGAGAAGCTGTAAAGATGATTCAGTAATACGAGCTCCTGTAAATGGACAATTCAAGCAATGGCATAAAGGATGGTCTATCAGAAAACACAAGGTCCTAATTTGTTGCCAGAGGATGTAGTAAGAGCTGTTAGTGTAGTTTGGATAAGTTTGTTGAGGAAAAGGCCATTAACCATTATTAAAGTGGATTATAGAAATCCATTGCTTACCCCTGGGATAAGCAGAATGGAATTTGCCTACCTTTTAGGAACGGTGACAGATGCCTGTGACCTGGATTTGCCACTGTTGAAAAAAGGATACTGGGGTTGATGGACCTTTGGTCTGACCCAGTATGGCATATTTTATGTTATTATTTGAGAACAAGACACTTTTCTGTTAATGGAATCCTGCCAGAAGGAGGACTGGTGCGAACATTAGATCCACATTGGTATTAGTGCCTAAAGTTGCTTCAAGGAAGTAATCGGTGACACACTCAAGAAGAAAAAATAGTTTCATCTCCATGTTTCAGTGGTAGTGCAATATGTGCTTTCCTGCATGCTGTTAGTCTTGTGTTCTGTTGCAGGAACCGCCCAGACACAGCATATGGCAGCATGGCATGCATTAAGTTCAGCTAGTAAATGGCTTTTGATGGACTGGTAGAGTTGGGTAGTCAGTGTTATTTTGCTTGCATTAAAGCAGTATCCATTAAGGATCTTGGTTAATGTAGTTTAGTCAAAGAAATGAAAAATACAAAAATTGTTTTATAAAAAATTTAAGAAGTTTCAAAAATAAAAATAAAAACCTATAAAATGCTAAAATTCAGTTCCTGCTATAAAATATATAAAATATTTCAAAAAGGTATTCTGAACCATTTTCTTTATCCTTATTTGTTGAATGTGCTTTATTGTGCTTTATGTGCTTTGGCGTGGCCCTTAGGCGTAGGATTGTGCGGGGCCATTTAAAATGCTGCTACATTGGTTCTGCTTGCTGTGGAGATCGGAGCGGTGGAGGGGTGATGTCGACAGCGGAGGTTGTGAGTGGGAGCTTAAACACCTGGTGGTATGATATCTACCTCTTCAGATGCTATGTGGAGCATTTCTTCTTGTCTCCTCTATTCCTTTAACTATCACTGTATCTCTTATTCTGTCCTATCTAATTAATGGCGTTCTTTTCATATTTTCTGTAACTTTTATGTAATATTGTAAACCGCTCTGATGCTTTGGACTGAGCGGTATATCAAATGTAATAAGCATAAACATTGAATTGTATTTGGTGTGTATCTAATGATAAAAGTAATATTAATTGTTCTTTTTGTAAGAGATAGGAGTAGACCATTGAGGGTTCAGTGGAGTATGCCAGGCATGCTACTAAGTAATAAGTAATTAAGTGGAACCTGAAGTATGGATTGCCATCTCTTACTGGGTGCCCCATTACTAAGAGAAATTTATTTAAAGTGGGTTGCCACCTTACCAGGTGCCCCGCCATTGCCAGACAGGTGTATATGATTGACTAATTTACAATACTACCTCATATTAGAGTCTGAGACATGACATCTCCCCATAAGAGAAAAAAAATAGAATTGTGAAAAATTTTGGGAAAGAAGTTACATTTCTTAATTCAACTAAATATGTACTGAGGAGTTAAGGTGTTTCTCTGGTGTAGAGACTTTATTAAGGAAGGATGTATTTAATGTTGCAGCTTATTTCCTTCTAGTGAGAAAGACAGAGGATACTTATTTGTAACAGAGGCAGATTCTGGCACTAGGTCTATGCTCTATGGATCTTTCCTGAACTCTGTAGTCACCCTTTCATCATGACCATGAGTACCTCCACCTGGGGGCTATGGTACTATCTCTGCAGCATCCCAAGCCCAGGTAACCTAGGAAATGGAGAATCCTCCATGAGAACAAACCAGAGACCTTTCACATGGCCACCAGATCAGTTTATCTAAAAACTTTCCATCTTAATCTCTATCACTCGACTTTCCCTTTCATGTGTCTTCCCCGTTACTCTAATACCTATCCATTTTCTTTTATATCTCTTTGTTTATCATTGCACTGTATTTTATGTAGGATTTTTATCTCCCATGATTACCAATAATTTGTCTTCAAGATAAGTATTATCAGGCTAGTGGGTGTTAATAAAAGCACAGTAAACAAGATAGAATATGCATGTTGTCATCAGCAGACTCTCCAGTTTCAAAGCAGTAGTTCTAAATAATTTAACAACTAATTGAAACCATTACTGGCAGCACAGTATATTAGCATACTGATGTAGCACGGCATAGACTGCACTATTTGGACTGCTCAGCCTTGATTAGCTATATAGTAACCAAGCAATCTACCTTATAAATATTATCATGAAGTTAAAAAATCAAAATAGTATTAAATGACTAGTACAGAGTATACAAGTTGTTCTCTCTTTGGTGTCAGTGCACCTCAAAGGTTCAAGTAAGGATGTTTTAATGTAGCATGCGCATTTTAATGGGAATACTGTGAAATACAATGTATTCACGGGACCATGCAAATACTAGTTTTCATAGACACACATTTGCTGTTTCTAAGATAGTTCAGCAATAAAAGTAGAACACTTCAGGATTATGCAACATAAATTCTATTTATTTATTTGAAATATTTAGATTCCACTGAGGAGTCTTACTAAAGGGCACTAAAGTGTTGTATGTAATGCACCAAAAGCACCATGTATGTTATGCATGTTAGGGGAAACACTACTGCATTAACTGTTGAGGGTGTAGAAAACATTTGCTTGGCAGTTAACGCAGAGCACTGTCCCCTAACACGTTCTGCATTAGTGTGGGTGCACGTAACTCTTCCTATAAAATATGTTCATGTACATGCATACGTATGCCAGTCTATTCACGGACATTTATACTTGCTGTATGGCAGATGTAAACATCTGCACCTGCTTTCAAGGCACGATCTTTGCCACTTATAGGTACCTATGTGCCTTTATAAAATAGGTTTAAAACAGGCATCTGTTTTATCCTAGGGGCCTATTACAAAGTTACCTTCCTAACCCCCAATTTTACCTCAGGTGGTTTTCGAGCAGGTCTCTAAAAATATAACCCTTGAAACATTGTACTACAGAGAGAACAATGTTTTGTTAAATTCATAATAGATTAGTGTGTAAAATTTAGTATCTATAGCACATTGTTCTCTTATCTGGGAAACCTGCTTCAGGAATCAATTCACTCCATAAAATTAACGAACTCCAATAATTAAAATCCAACATCAGGTGTACAAACTTAAATGAATTAAAAATCTGTAATCTTTCAGTAGTACCTGGGGAAAAAAGAGAGATCTTGGTGTTGGGAGCTTTGTCAGATTACTGAGGTTTCATCCTCCTGAGACCAATTTGGATTAGATATTAATCATAAACCTTTTTCAATTTCTGCACCTAATAAAGTTATGTGCTTGATGGTTTATAGTGATTTTTCATTTTCCCCTCCTACAACTTATGTGTTTCATGTCATTTTCCTCATAGCTTGCAATTCAGAAAAAAACAATAGATTAACTTTATGTTGCTAAATGCTTTCCTATATTTTGACAGTCCTATAAGAGTTTGAAATACATGCAAATAAAAAGAAGAAATCTGGACCATTTAGTTTTGGCTGTCAACACTCATCTGGCGTGTGCTAAAAGCATGTTTTGGACACACATTGCCAGCTGGCACGGGTCCATGATAGTGCAGGTCAATTCCTGCACTAACTGTGCAATCTACTTTAGGGCCACAAGTGGGTGGGTTATGGGCAGAGAGTGGGCATAGTGAGCTCAGCGCAGTTTAATGTAAACCGCTTTAATAAATAAAATAAACTTCAACCAGGTCATTTACATGTAACAGTAGCAATAACTATGTACAATAAACAGTGTCCAAAACAATCAACTATGTCAGTAAGTATTTACAATACATGAGTACAGGAACTTGAGACATGACATAGTCATATTGAAACTATGTACAGAGTTTGGAGAGCTGGTCCAGACATCTAGTCTCGATGGGAGTTAATTATATTGAGTCCTGTGTACTCTGTATGTGTGAGTGGGGACTGGATTATTTTATGTAAAGGGTGAAGAAAAATGGAATAGTGCTGATCTCAGCGCATATTTGGTGTTTTCTGGTGGGGTCTGTATTACGGCGGGGCTCATACCGTTTTAACTGTGTACTGAGCGATTAGCATGGGTGCACCTAATGCCACTTCAATAGGTACACCCACACTAATCGTACAATACGCAGTTAGCGCATGGTGCTGTACGGCACGTATAAATGTCTGAGCATAGAGGCATATGCATGTAAATTAACATATTTTGTAAAATATGCATGTAGTTGTGGACTGCACTCTGCTTAGACCACGCCTCCCGGATACACCTACCAGCAAAGTACGCACATTCATGCCAATGCAAATACTTTTATGCAGGTTGGTATTTTATAAGTGGTCATTTTCACATATGCATGACAACAACTTTAGAAAATTACTCTCTAAATGCACAAAATGAGAGAAACAAACTAAGTGGATTTTCAGCCAGCTAAAATTATGGACGGATTTTCACAAGACATGCATTTTAGCAACATCGAAAAAGGACATTCTAGGATGCATAATATGGTTAGGGAAGGAAATAATGGGGATCCTCTTAAAAGTTCTATTTGTAGTTTGGATGTCTGAAAACGGGCAATCATATGTGCAACTCATAAAGGTGTCCCTGGAGCCATTTTAGAAAGCCAGGAAATGTCCCCTACATGATCATGTCCAAGTCATCAGGGGGCATGGTTGGGATGTGGCCTGGGCAGTGCTACGGAGATGCACGTTGCTGTGCAATTCCAGAATGGCCCGAATACATTAGGCCCTGGCTATTCACATTCATGCCTATACCTCCTAGTCCCCAGCTGCTGTGTTGTCTGTCTTAACTAGACTAAGCTCTGATGAGAAGGGACTGTCTCTTAATAGCACTGCATACGCCTTGTAGCACTATAGAAATGATTAGCAGTAGTAGTAGTGCTAGTATACTTGCACCTGACCATGAATAGGTTGCAGAAAAGTGCTAATTTTATGGCAGCAACATTTGCAGAGGGAAGAGTGAAATGTGCTCTCATTTATTTTTATTTATTTATTTATTTAACAGTTATTTATATACCGCTCTTTCCCTAGTATCAAGTGCGGTTTACATGGAACAGTAGGTTAATTGGTATGTAATATACCAAGTCAGTTTACATAGAACAGATAATTATAATTTACAAGGAATGTTGTAACATTAAAGGTATAACATATTAGAACATATATACATTGTTACCACATTACCACAGTAAATGTCGCCGGGTCAAAAAAAACACTGCATGTGAATGAATGGTCCATTCATTTTATTGCCCCACCACTGCACATCTGCAGATCTGAAATGTCCAGCTGGTACGTGCATGTATCAGCTACCACGTCTATGTAACCTTTTCTGCGGCACACAACAACCACATTTCTAAAATGTCCTGAGAACCTGTAGATACCCAGCCTTGCTATGTACATGGGCATGTCGCCAGAACTGGTTGGGAAGGTGCATCTTTCAGGGTGGAAACACCATGATTTAAGAAGGCACTTAAGAGGCAACAAGGCAATAGCGGAGAGACTGAATGAATTCTTTGCTTCGGTCTTTACTGAGGAAGATGTAGGGATGTTACCCATGACTGAAGTGGTATTTAAAGGTGCAGAGGAATTGAAGGAAATATCGATACATCGGGAAGATATATTACAACTATTAGATAAACTGAAGAGTAGCAAATCACCTGGGATGATATACATCCAAAGGTGTTGAAAGAACTGAAATATGAGATTGCAGACCTGCTATTAGTTCACAGATTACTATCATTAAAATCATCTGTAATACCTGAAGATTGGAAGATAGCGAACGTAACACCAATTTTTAAAAAGGATTCCAGGGGTGATCCGGGAAACTACAGACCGGTGAGCCTAACGTCAGTACCGGGAAAAATGGTAAAAACCATCATAAAGAACAAAATTGCTGAACATGTAGATAGTCATGACTTAATGGGAGACAGCCAACATGGCTTTAGACAACAAGGAAGATCTTGTCTTACTAATCTGTTATGTTTTTTTTGAAGGTGTGAATAAACAGGTAGACAAAGGTGAGTCGGTTGATATAGTATATTTAGACTTTCAGAAAGCCTTTGACAAGGTCCCTCATCAGAGACTTTTGGCAAAACTAAAGAGTCATGGGATAGGAGGCAGTGTACTATTGTGGATCAGGAACTGGTTAAAAGATAGAAAGCAGAGGGTAGGGCTACATGGCCAATTTTCCCAATGGAGAAAGGTGAATAGTGGTGTACCCCAGGGATCTGTGCTGGGTCTGCTGCTTTTTGACATATTCATAAATGACCTGGAAAAGGGACTAATGAGTGAGATTATCAAATTTGCAGATACAAAACTATTTAAAGTTGTTAAAACCCAAGAGGATTGTGGAAAATTGCAAGAGGATCTTGATAAATTGGAAGACTGGGCATCAAAATGGCAGATGAAATGTAATGTGGACAAGTGCATAGTTATGCACCTAGGGAAGAACAACCCAAACTATGGTTACACAATGCAAGGTTCCATATTAGGAACCACCACCCAGGAAAAAGATTTAAGCATCATTGTGGATAACATGTTAAAACCCTCGGCCCAGTGTGCAGCGGCGGCCAAGCGAGCAAATAGAATACTAGGTATCATAAGGAAAGGAATGGAAAATAAAACAAAGGATATTATAATGTCTCTATATCGTTCCATGGTGAGACCGCACCTTGAATACTGTGTGCAATTCTGGTCGCCGAATCTTAAAAAGGATATAGCGTTATTAGAAAAGGTTCAGAGAAGAGCCACCAAAATGGTAAAGGGGATGGAAGGATACTCCTATGAAGAAAGGCTAAAAAGGTTAGGGCTCTTCAACCTGGAAAAGAGACAGCTGAGGGGAGATATGATAGAAGTCTATAAATTAATGAACGGAGTGGAACGGGTAAACGTAGATCAATTGTTTACGTTATCAGAATATAGAAAGACTAGGACATGCAATGAAGCTACAGGGTAAACTATTTAAGACTAATAAAAGAAAATATTTTTTCACTTAACGTGTAATCAAACTCTGGAATTTGTTACCGGAGGATGTAGTAAAGGCTGTTAGTGTAGCTGGGTTTTAAAAAGGTTTGGACAAGTTCCTGGAAGAAAGGTCCATAAACCATTATTAAGAAGTGACCGAAGATGTCAATGCTTGACCCAGTACAAGCATTGTGGAGCTTGTGTCTTTTGGGGAAACTGCTAGGTACGTATGACCTAGATTGGTCACTGTTGGAAACAGAATACTGGGCTTGATGGACCTTGGTCTGACCCAGTATGGCATATCTTATGTTCTTATGTATATGCCTTCCTTCATTGCTGCTACTCCCCTAGTATTTTGGATGTGGTGACCTGGAAAATCCAGATTCCTCCTAAATATCCCTTTTAAAATGCCACTTCTCATACATTAGGGGGTAAATAAGACTAAGGGGTCCATTTACTAAGCAGCGCTAGTAGCTGCAGTATGAAATCGGAGTTGCGGCCCCGGAAGTGGCTAGCACCGCTTAGTTAACAGACCCATAAGTGTGTGAACGCAAACTCTTGAGATTTTTACCTATGAGCAGGTTGATGCTACCATTAGGCAAACTAGGTGGTTGCTTAGAGCAGCGGCCCTCCGAGGGCACCCATTGCTGCCACTGTTGCCCTTCTCTGGACCTGCAGCACAACAGTGGCCGTAAACAGGTTCAAAACATTTAACAAAGATACCATCCCATGCATAAACACTAAAAGTTCAAATCTAGATGATATCATCACCAGCTGGAACACTAATATTTTGAAAGCAGTGCAATCCAATAAAACGCAATTCAAGAAGAGACAAAAGAAAAGCAAAAACTGCTACACTGTCGAGTTAAGAAAGCTAAAACAAAAACTAAGCAAACTTAAGCACAAATGGCAAGACACAAGAAGTGACACTGATAAGCAATCATACATGGCTATGCTTAAATCATACAAGGACGCCATAAATAGCAGAAAAAAAAGAGCATCACGCTAACCTACTACTCAGTGTTCTCAATGGACCAAGAGATTTTAAATGTCTCACTAAAATGCCCAACCCTGAGGCAGACAACATCCGCATAGAACCACAAGACCTTGACAACTATTACATAGATAAGTTCAGCCCACTGCATACTTCTGTCACTCCCATTAATCCCCATGCTCAAATCCTAATAAAATTATACACAACAATCAAACCACCTGGACTACTTTCTCCCATATTGACATTAAACAACTTAAAAATATAATTACAAACATAAACACTACCACTTCCCCATTTGATCCCTGTCCAGTCAGCTGCTAAAAATCATTAAAGACACTTTTTCTCCTATCATCCTAGAGATCCTTAGACACCGGACATATGCCTTCTGCACTAAAACATGCATTCATAAGACCGATTCTCAAACCTAAAGCAATAGACAAAACCCTCCCAAACTCAAACCAACCTATTTCTAGTCTGCCCTTTTTAGCAAAAGTCATTGAAAAAACTGTACAAATACAACTACAAGACTTTATTGACTTAAACTCCCCACTTGATGAACAGCAACACAGCTTTAGGCCACACCACAGTGTCGAGACGCTCATGTTATCTCTCATGAACAATCTCTTCTGTGGTTTAAACAACTTTAAACAAGGATACATGCTTGTGTTTCTTGACATTTGCTGCTGCTTTTGATAGCACTAACCATAAAATACTAATTTCCAGATTGCAACAAATTGGTCTCCAAGGAAATGGTATTACAATGGTTTAAATCATACCTTGCAGATCGGACCCAAGAAGTAAATACAGGCACAAATTATTCTTCAATCTTCATACAGTCTCAGGGTGTCCCGCAAGGCTTCACACTCTCTGCCCTACTATTTAACCTTTACATGCAACCCATATGTGACATCTTCAGAAAACACAAAGTATTCTATCATCTCTATGCAGATGATATTATGTTCTACCACCCCAATGACACATCTGACCCTTTCTGCTACCAAATACAGGCATGCCTCTCAGATATAACTAACTGGCTCCTTTCTAACAACTTAAAAAATAATTTAAAAAAACAAACAAAACAAAACGGAAGTGCTCTACATTACATGTAACCAGAACTTCAACCCCCCTGCAAAAATCCACATATACAAATACTGAGCTAGAAGTAAAGCAGGAAGTCAGATACTTAGGAATTATCCTTGACCAATCCTTAACTATGATCTCACACATAAAATCCATCTCCAAAATCATTTACTTTTAAATTAAAAATGATTCAGCATCTCAGACCACTCATAGAAAGCCATGATTTCTGCACAGTCCTTCAAGCCCTTATAACTCCACATTCCAATTATTGTAATAGTATCCTTCAAAGTCTACCCAAAAAAGACACCCAGCAATTTCAAAAGGCTCAAAACCTAGCAGCCCGCATAATTTTCAATGCCTACCAGAATGATCACATCGCTTGTTTCCTATATAACCTCCACTGGCTTCCTATTGCAACCAGAGCCAAATACAAATATATTATGAAAGTATTTAAGCTATACAACAAAATTGCTCCCTCATATCTATCTTCCCTTCTACATCTACCTGATCACACTAGAGTTAGAAGAACCAGCTCTCAAAATACGCTAACCATACCCACACACATACGTAGCACCAACAAAGCTACCAGCTCCAGGGCATTCACCTATGTCGCCCCTACTCTGTGGAATGCCCTTCCCGACAATTTAAGAATGATTAAAGATTTTCTAACCTTTCGCAAAGAACTCAGAATTCACCTATTCATCCAATACTATGGCCTTACTACCTTGGATCAACAGTCACAAACAACTTAACCCAGCACCTACTCAACATATCCATCACAATCCATCATAACACTTCAAATCCCCTAAGAACCACTCAATTGCCAAGATGCACAATGCTCAGGCGACACTACTTATCTCACATCACTTAATTGTAAATAAGTTACAAAGTTGATACAATGTTTAGAATCTTTGCTACTCAACATGTTGTTTGTACATAAATTCATGAATGTTATAATGTGACTTGGTTGTGTTTCATTGTAAACCGCCACTGATCTATGGAAGTGGCGGTATATAAAAGCTTATAAATAAATAAAAATAGCCCCATGGTGCTTACCTTACAACTTCGGTACCGTGGGGCTGTTTTCCTCCTTCTCTACTACTACTGCTACTACTACCACCAGTACTTATCATTTGTATAGCGCTACAAAGCGTATGCAGTGCTGTACAGAGACATGTAAGAGACAGTCCCTGCTCTAAGACTTTACAATCTAGTCAAGATAAACAACACAACAGTCAAGACAGACCATACAACTGGGGACTAGGATATATCTAGGGGAATGGTAAGTAGGCATCATATGTCAGAGAGGGAGGAAGCAAATAGCCCCGCAGCACTGCAACTGTAAAGTAAGCGCCACAGGGCTGTTTGCGGCTATTGCTGCCACTGCAGGTCCCAGAAAGGGGTGGCAGCTGTAGTGGCAAGGGGTGCTGTGGGGGGTGGAGGCGCAAGGGATGAAGTTCACCTAGGGCGGCTCATCTCCTTGCGCTGGCCCTGCCTATGAGGTTTGCACCAGTAATATAGCACACCTAGACACACACACACATACTGTACCTATACCATTCAATGGCATAGATACCACCTACCTTGTCTCCAATTCTACTGATGTACACACACCAACTACACCTTCTCTATGTGTACATACTCGCATCACACATATCCCTCATCTACACACACACCCACACCACCTTTAGCCCCCCATTGACACACTACTATTAGTTATCATTTCTGCAGTACTACTAGGCATACACAGCACTGTATGCTTACACATAAGAGACAGTCCCTTCTCAGTACAGCTCACAATCTATTCAAGACAGACAACCAGGATGAATAAGAGCTTTTTTGGGGAATGGTTAAAATCAACATAGGTATAAATCAGGGGTTCTCAACCCTGTCCTCGGGACCCACCTAGCCAGTCGGGTTTTCAGGATAACCACAATAAATATGCATGGGAGAGATTTGCATATAATGGAGGCAGTGTATGCAAATCTCTCTCATACATATTCATTGTGGTTATCCTGAAAACCCGACTGGCTAGGTGGGTCCTGAGGACAGGGTTGAGAACCCCTGGAAATAGAAGAATAATGGCCTAAAATTTAAAAGGTGAGGTTTTCGAATGAATTAGAAAAATGCCCAAGAAGGATCATGAGATACTGACTCAGGAAATTGATTTCAGGCATATGGCAGAAAAAGGTGGAGAGAACAAGGATTGTAGATGGTGGTGGGGCACAAGGGCACATATAAGAGTGATTTATTTGATGAGAGGAGTTCCCAAGGAGAGGTACAGTATAGGGAGAGTTAACAGAAGAGAGCTAAAGTGGAGATGCAGAAATGAATACACTTCTAAGTGAGTAAGGGAAGCTTGAACTGTAGGTGGGAATGGATAGGGAGCCAATGAAGTAACTTGAGAAGAGGGGTTATGTAAATGTAGCAACACTGATTGGAGATAAGTTGTGCAGCTGAATTTTGAATAGAGTGAAAGGCAGATAGCTCAGTGAGAGACCTGTAAGAAGCAGATGGCAGCATTGTAAATGGATGTGAAGACGTGAAGTAAGAGATGTGCGCTGCTGAATTATGAACTTCAGCTGAAACATTTAACTGCATGTTCTGAGATGGAGAGATGACTGGAGAAGCCAGTCCTGCACTGAAAAGTACATGATACTGCTCACCTGATGGCTGAATCAAGCCTGAACAAAACAAAGCAGGCGAAGCTGCCTTCCTGAGCCAACTACTTAAAGCCAGCCCTAATAAACTGTTGTCAGTGGCTAAATTTAGGATTTAGGAAAACAATTTAGGTGTCGTCATGGATAATACGTTGAAACCCTCTGCCCAGTGTGCAGCAGCAGCCAAGAAAGCAAATAGAATGCTAGGAATCATAAGGAAAGGAATGGAGAATAAAATCAAGGATATGATGATGCCTCTGTATCGTTGCATGGTGCGACTGAACTAGAATATTGTGTGCAATTCTGATTGCCATATCTAAAAAGGATATAGCAGAATTAGAAGAGGAACAGAGAAGAGCCACCAAAATGGTAAAGGGGATAGAAGGATCCCCTATGAGAAAAGGCTTAAAAGGTTAGGGCTCTTCAACTCGGAAAAGAGACGGCTGAAGGGAGATGTGATAGAGGTTTATAAATTAATGAACAGAATGGAACAGGTAAACGTAGATCAGTTGTTTACTCCTTCAAAAAGTAGAAAGATACTCAATAAAGCTACAATGTGGCCCATTTAGGACTAATAAGAGAAAATATTTTTTCACTCAATGGGTAATCAAACTCTAGAATTCATTACTGGAGGATGTAATAAAAGCTGTTAGTGTATCTGGGTTTAAAAAAGGTTTGGACAAGTTCCTGGAGGAAAAATCCAGAAACCATTATTAAAGAAGACCAGTAAAATCCACTGCTTACCCCAGGATAAGCATTGTGGAATCTGTGTATCTTTTTGGGAACCTGACATGCACTTGTGACCTCAGTTGGCCACTGTTGGAAACAGGATACTGGGCTTGATGGACCTTGGTCTGACCCAGTATGGCATTTCTTATGTTCTTATGTAAATCCAATCAAGGTCAGCTGATTATTTAATGTTTTTTATATACCACCTTTCAATTTTATCAAAGCGGTTTACATTTAGCTCAACAATTATACATGGAACTGTTACAGATATAACTATAGTACATCCTATAAACTTAACTGTTAAGCCAACAGTGGCAACTATTTACATTTAAATATTAATGGCTGATATTGTGGGTAGGAGATGGTCAGCCAAGGTTATTTACAGCCCGAACATGAGTGGTATTCGATTGGAAGGTGGTGATAGCGATTGACTTAAGTATGAGGGTTATGGTTAAGTATTGAGTGTTGGTCCATAATATTCAGTGAATAGATCTAGGGGGAATGGTAAAGAAACACAAAGAAGATTGAAGTGTCTTATTGGCTTTCAGTTTTTAATTGGGGTGGTTTTAGTAGTCATTATCTTATTAGTTTTATTGCCCCTCAGGCTGGTTTTAAGTCTTTTTTCTCACTACAGTATAGCTCCTTAAGGGAACTTTCACTAGTTGATCCATTGAATTGCCACTGTTCTTTTGTGAAAACTTTTTTTTATATCTGCCCTGATGTGGCTTTATGAGTTTTAAAGGCAATGGTTTCATATGTTCTAATTTATTTACCAGGTTTTATATACTGCTTTATCATTTCAGTCAAAGTGGTTTACATTGTAACTTAAACTTGGTAATGTACATTAAACAGGAATATTGATAACTTGGATTTTTTCTGAGTCAATGGTGGGTTAAGTGACTTGCCCAAGGCCACAAGGAGTACCAGTGAGAATTGAACCCTGGTCTCTGGGTTCCCAAGCCAGTGCTCTAACCATTGGGCTACTCCTCCACTCCAATGACTCTAATGGCTGTTTAATATGTTTATGTTGTTCTAATGCTTATCTTAATGTGTGTTATGTATTTAATATATTTGTGAATAAAATCTTGCATTGTATTATTTTGTGGAGGATTGGGTTTTTTTTGGTATTTGTATGGTGTCTAAAAGAAGTTTCCTACATGATGTACAATTAAGACTACAGATTGTGGCAAAATTGAAGCCTATGTCAAAATAGCAGGGGAGCCTGGTGCCCTTCAGAAATTATATCTTTATCATTGTCATGAAGCACAAAAGGGTCTAAAAGACATCACTGGCAATATCCTAGAACAAGTAGTAATTATATTGTTGTTTAGAGATACCATTTCAGCATTCGGCCAGATGGAGTTAATTGACTAAAGAGATGAGTAAACAAGAGTATCCCACAGTTTGGCGCACATCACAGAAAAGCATGAAGGGTTCAAACCCAATGTAAATGTTTTTCAGTTATTGATCTGATTAATTGCTTTTTTGCAAGTCCATTGCACCCTGATTCACAAGATAAGTATGTTTTTACCTTTCAGGACAAGCAATATACCTTTTGCAGAGTACTTCAAGGGATTCATAATGCCCTTGTTATAGCCCATGCATATGTAACCAACATTCCTTCCAAATTAACAGGCTTTAATAAAGCCTATGTACATTTCTATGTAGATGGTATTATCATTACTAGATCCACAATTCAAGAAGCACATGAAAGAACTGAAAGGCTACTGCAACTAATCTAGTAAACTAGATTTAAAGTTAATGTGGTTAAAGCCCAACTCATGCAGAAACAGATACAATATTTAGGAACTATTATTGGGAAAGGGGGAAGGCAAGCTGATCAAAGAAAGATAACAGCTTTAATCAAATTGCCTGTCCCAACCGACACTTGCTGTCTTCGAGTGTCGTTTGTAGTTTTAATTTCCTCAGGTCTTACATTTTCCAGTATATTCAGATATTATCATCCCTGTGCAATTCTTTAAGCAAAAAATACAATAAGAATGGGCCTGCTAACCAGATAAACCCTTTTGAATATCAGGCCCTGTGAATTCTATTACACAGAAGCCTATTCCAATCAGGTTATCCATCCCCTGTGTGTCCAGGTAGAATCGGGCCGTCCAAAGTTAGATCCGCTTCTGATCCCATGGCCCCCGTGAGATCAGAAACGGGTCTAGCGCTTGGACGTGCAGGCCAGGATCCGTTTATGCCCTGCTGTATGTCCCAGCAACTTCCTGTGTAGCAGAGTCAGGCTCCTGAATGGAGCCACAGAGCTATGGTGTCCCATTGACATGGCACTGCAGCTCCATTCAGGAGCCACAAATGCTGGCCACCACAGATAAACTCCTTTCCCTGCAGCCAGACCCTAGATCTGGCCTCCCATGGCCAGGGTCCAGCTGTGGGGAACTTCCTCCACCCCTGCCTCACCTGTCCACGCTGGCTGCCGAAGAAACACCGCATCCAGGGGGACTTATTCCATCTCTGAGGTGGAATAAGTCCTCCATCTAGTTCCGAGGCCCCGGACTATAGGGCTGACTTCTGAATTGGTCCGTCCGGGGTCACGGCCCGCCCATGCCCCACCCTCGCTCCATATCCAGAATGCCCCCTCCCTTCCCCGTACAAACCCACTGTTCATATGGGGAGGCTTTTGCCGGGGATGGCAGGGGAGTGAATAACATGGATGGACATCTCAACGGGACATCTATTCCCACTATTCACGGGACAGAGTGACCCCCATAATAACATAATGGATGATGGCAGATAAAGATCAATGTGGCCCATCCAGTCTTCCCTGCACTAGTTAAACAGTGCAGGTTACTTCCTACATGTCTTTGATTTTAGGTGTGTACCCACCACACTGTGCAGGTTGCTTTCTCCATGATTAATTAGAAGAATTTCAAAATTCATTACTTTCTTGAGGTCTCTCTCCTGGTCAATGCACATCAGCCTCTCCCTTCCTATTACATACAGCTCTTTTGTGTTTCTGCATCTAAAATGCATCATTCGTTATAAAGGTTAACTGCCAGGTCTTCCACCAGTTTTCTCGTTTCTGTATGTAACCTCTTCCTGTGTAGTCTAGGCAGTTACTGTGAAAATGCAGGCAGACAAGGGAGCACAGCAGTCCAAGGACTGTTGTCCAAAGTTTCTCTAAGTCCTGGAGTATTAAGTATCACAGTTCAGATGAGATTAGATATTATGTGGCAGTAAGGTTTTGGCACTTGACATACTTTCATTCACTCTTCTCAATAAGTAGAGTCCAGGCCATAGAAACATGACAGCAGAAAAAGACCACATGGCCTATCTAGTCTGCCCTTCCATATCAACTACAATAGTCCCCTTTTTACCTTTAGAGATCTTCTGTTTTTGTCCCATGCTTTTTTGAATTCAGATACTGTCCTCATCTCTACCGCTTCCTCTGGGAGACTATTCCACCCATCTACCACTCTTTCCATAACGACATATTTCTGCATATTACTCCTGAGTCTATCCCCTTTCACCCTCATCCTATGTCCCCTTGTAGCAGAGCTTGCTTTCAATTGAAAGAGGCTCTCCTATGCATTTATGCCATGGAGGTATTTAAACGTCTCTTTCATATCTCCTCTATCCCGTCTTTACTCTAACATATACATTTTAAGATCCTTAGGTTTGTCCTCATATGCTTTATAATGAAGACCACTAACCATTTTAGTAGCCATCCTCTGCACTGACTCCAACCCATTTATAACCTTTTGAAGGATACTCCAATTGAGGTCGCACCAAAAACTTATACAGAGGCACTATCGCCTCCTTTTTTCTGCTGGCCATTTCTCTTCCTATGTACCCAAGCATCCTTTTAGCTTTCACCATAGCCTTTTCTAACTCATTAGCTACTTTAAGATCATCAGATACAATTACGCTCAGGTCCTGCACTTCTTTTGTGGACAGAAGTACTTCACCCCCTACAATGTACTGCTCCCTTGGATTATTGCAGCCCAAATGCATGACCCTATATTTTTTAGCATTAAATCTTAGCTGCCAAATTCTCAACCATTTTTCATATTATCTACTACTTCCTGGGTGTCTACTCTATTGCAGATTTTGATATCATCTGCAAACAAGTAAACCTTACCCGACAGCGCTTCTGCAATATCACTAACAAAGATGTTAAAAAGAATCGGACCAAGGACAGAACCTTGTGGCACACCACTGGTAACATCCTTCTCCTCAGAGTGAGCTCCATTTACCTGTACCCTTTGTTGCCTCCCACTCAACCAATTTCTAACCCAATCAGTAACTTTAGGGTCCATCCCTTGGGTGCTCAGTTTATTTATAAGTCGCCTGTGTGGAACAGTGTCAAGGGTTATCTCCAGGAACAAGCAGGAATGTAGTCTTCACATATGGGTATCGTCAGTACCAATGGAGCCTGCGCGGGAACGCTCCCCAGCATCCAATAGGAACGCTTTTGGGAGCATCCCTCAGCACATGCGCGCTGCCTTCCCGCCTTTCCAACTGTCCCTCTTCAGTTCTTCGTTTTCTGCGGAGCCGACAGGACACATACCCTGTCACCGCAGAAAATTTCTTCTTTAATCTTGTTTTCTTCTGGTCGCATTTGCCTCCGCACGATGTCTACCGGTACCGCCGGTTCTTTTCTTTTCTTTTCTTCTTTTTAAAAAAAAAATAATTCTGAATTGTTTCTCTTCAGAAACTTTTCTTTTTCGGTGCTAGGCGTCATTTTGGGCATTAGGCTCCATTTTTCCTTAAAGATGGAAAAACCAGCTAGTTGTGTTAAAAAAAATGCACTAAGTGTGGCGGTACCATCTCCGTCACTGACACCCATGACTGGTGTCTTAAATGTTTAGGCCCTGACCGTTCTCCTTTGGAGTGTCTCTCTTGTATGGGGATGACTAAAAGAGGAAGACAGAACCGGGCTGCAAAGCTCGGTACCCTCTTTTCTTCGGATGCCAGGTCTATTGCATCGACGTCTTCAAGAGCCTTTTCTTCCTCCCATGGATCTCAGGTAACTAAACATAAAAGCCGGTCCTCAAAGGGTAGCTCTCCTGCAAAGCATCGAGAGGCCATTGGCATTGCCCTTGAGGGAACCACACCGGCAAAACAGCCCCGGCGGGAGGCTTCAGTCTCCAAAGCATTAACGGGGTTCCAGGATGTTCTCGAGGCCTCGGCCTCGACAGAACTACTGGTGCCATGCTCAGGGGTCCCAGCCGCCTTCACCGGTACCAATACCCAGGCATCGGCAGCGTCGATAGACCAGAGATTCCTCACTATCGAGCGCAGTATTGCAGCTCTCCTTACAGCTGCGGTACCGTTGACACCGATGGTTCAACGGGCACCGGTACCAGCACCGACGGTACCGGCCTCGGTGGGAATTCTTCCCATGCCGTCTTTGGCTGGCATTGAGAGATTGGTACCGGATCAACTCGGTACCGACTTCGATCAATATCGGGACCGTGCCTTGCATGAACATCGTGATCAGAGATACTTCAAATCCTCCGATTCCAATGACTCTGATAATTCTGCCGGTACCAGAGAGTTTCTGCCGGAAGACTCTTCTTCTCCCCAACGCAGAATGTCGCCTCCGGAGGACATGTCTTTTCAGGATTTTATTTGTGATGTTGCCAAAGGCCTTTCAATCACGGTAACTCCTGAAAAGGAGCCTAGGGCAAAGGAATTGGAAATTCTCCAATATCCTAAGGCTCCAAAGGAGGCAGCCACTCTGCCCGTTCATGAAATTCTTCATGATTTGATGCTCAGAATGTGGGAGACACCTTTGACCACGTCCTCATTCTAGGAGACTTGATACCATGTATCGAGTTCCACCATGTCCTGGATTTCAAAAGACTCAGCTGCCACACCATTCAATGGTAGTGGAGTCAGCCATGCGTAGGATGAAAAGTGCAAAGAGACATGCATCCAATCCTCCAGGTCATGAATGCAGGACTCTTGATGCTTTTGGGCGTCAAACCTTTCAGGCTTCCATGCTTTCGGCTAGGATCAGCTCATATATTTTATATATGGGAATGTTCCTCTAAGAGGTCACAGGAGATTTGGAGCTTATGAGCCCACTTCTCCCAGATGACAGATGACAAGACTTCTTTACTCTTGTCAGGCATGCTCAAGATGTCTCCAAGTTTGTAAATCATGCAGCCTTTGACTGCTTTGAATGCATCAGCAGAACCTCTGCTATTGCCATTGGTGCACGACAGATTGCCTGGCTTCAGGCATCAGACTTGGAGATTTGGGTACAGGATAAATTAGGCAACTTCCCTTGCACAGGAGAAAACCTCTTTGGCAAGAATTGGCAGGAAAAGGCTAATGAGATAGATGCTGACAGTATCACTTTAGAGGGTTTCTTTTTGACTGGAGTGGCTGTAGATTTTGACAATCTATCTTTTTGCTGAAAGAGGGTTTTTTATAGGAAGTTTTATTCATCCTATACCCAGCAAAGCCAGGCTCATGCTCAATTCAAACAGCAGAAGAAGCCAAAAGGCCTGAGAGCTCACCAGCTCTGCAGGTTCAGCCCCCTCAAGGGCTTTGACTCCTTCCTACAGAGCTTAACCTTCCTGCCTCTGAGGGGTCCAGAACCCCTAAATATTCCAGGCAGGCTGTGTCATTTTGCCAACAGATGGCACCAAATAACAACAGAAAATTGGACTCTGTCCATTGTAGGAGAGGGGTACAAGCTTCATTTTCACAACATGCCCCCTCCTACAATCCTAAGGCAGTTCAATTCCCAGACCTCTGCAGACAATCCGCTGGATCACGAGGTCTCAACACTTCTTGCCCAAGGGGCAATAGAGGAAGTACCCATTCTCCAGCAGGGTACAGGGTTCTACTCCCCCTATTTTCTTATTCCAAAGAAAACAAGGGGACACAGACCTATTCTAGACCTCAGAGAATTGAACAAATACCTGTTCCGAGAGAAGTTCAAAATGATTTCTCTAGGAACTCTTCTGCCATACCTTCATAGTCAGGATTGACTTTGCTCTCTAGACTTAAAGGATGCATATACTCACATTCTCATCCATCCAGATCACAGGAAATTCTTACGATTCATTTTCAAGGGAAAACACTTCCAATACAGGGTTCTTCCCTTTGGTCTGGCTTCCGCACCAAGAGTATTCACGAAATGCATGGCAGTAGTAGCTGCATTCCTGCGAACCCTAGGGATATTTGTCTTCCCTTACTTGGACAACTGGCTCATTCGAGCCCCCACGGTTGCAGAAGCCAGCTCTGCACTGTCTCGCACAATGCGAATCCTCCAATATTTGGGATTGGTAATAAACTTCCCAAAATCCCAACTTGTTCCTTCCCAGTCTCTGGAGTTCATAGGAGCCTGTTTAGATACCAGTCAAGGGCTTTCCTTCCACAGGCCCGGTGTCTTCGCATAGTGCAACTAGCTTCTCAAGCAGCGGGAAAATCCTCCCTAACTGCTCGAACTGCTACAGTTACTGGGACACATAGCATCCACAGTTCATGTAGTTCCCTATGCTCCCCTCCACATGCGAGCAGCCCAGTGGACCCTATCCACACAGTGGACACAGGCCACAGGACGTCTGTCAGACAAGATATCAAACTCTCATCGACTGATCTTGTCCCTTCAATGGTGGCAATCACTGGAGAATCTTTTAGTGGGGTCTCCTTTCCAACAACCCCTATTCCAGGCCACCCTAACAACAGATGCATCACAGGTGGGTTGGGGAGCACACCTGCATCATCTCTCTACCCAGGGCACCTGGACTCCACAGGAGGCTTGTCTTCACATAAACCTCCTAGAATTAAGAGCAATCTATCTAGCTCTTCGAGTATTCCATGCCCAGCTCAGCTACAAGACAGTCCTAGTCCAAACGGACAATCAAGTAGCCATGTTCTATGTGAACAAGCAGGGCGGAACAGGCTCTCTGTCGTTATGCAACAAAGCTTTATGACTATGGGCCCTCACCAGAGAGCATCAAATTCACCTTCTCGTGGTATATCTTCCAGGCATTCAAAATCTTTGGGCAGACAAACTCAGCCAAGTACTGCTGCCTCATGAATGGTCTCTCCACCTAGACCAGGTGACAAAGATATTTCACATCTGGGGGACTCCAGACATAGACCTCTTTGCAAGTCCACTGAATGCCAAACTTCCCCGGTTCTGTTCCAGGATTCCGGCTCACAATTGCCAGGCAAGGGACGCCTTCCTCCTTCACTGGGGTCAGGACTTCCTCTATGCCTTCCCACCCATTCCCCTCATCCCCAAAACACTCTTCAAGCTTCAGAGAGACAGAGGTCGTATGATCCTCATAGCACCACGGTGGCCACGCCAAACATGGTATCCCCTGCTTCTACATCTCTCTCAAGCTGCACCTCTGGAGTTAGGGTGTGCTCCAAATCTCCTTTCCCAAGATAGCGGGACGCTATGGCACCCAAATCCCCAGTCCCTGCATCTCACGGCCTGGTTGCTGAGAGCTTAAATCTTCAGGATCTCAACCTTTCCCAACAGGTAAAGGATATCCTTCAGGCTTCTAGAAAACCTTCCACAAGACGATCTTACACCTTCAAGTGGAAACGTTTCACTATATGGTGTTTCCAGAAGGGGTTAAACTCCCTGGTGATACCTTTGGAATAGATACTAGAGTATCTACTTCATTTATCAAATTCTGGTCTGAAGACCAATTCAGTAAGAGTCCATCTTAGTGCAATTACAGCTTCCTATAAGCCTCTAAATGGACAACCAATTTCCTCTCATCCTTTCATATCAAGATTTATGAGAGGTCTTCTATTAAGAAAAACTCCCATCAGACCACCACCAGTTGCATGGGATTTAAATCTAGTTCTCGGGCAGCTCATGAAACCACCTTTTGAACCTTTAGCCACTACTACCCTGAAGTTTTTGTCCTGGAAGGTCATCTTCCTAATTGCAATCACCTCTGCACGCTGCATTAGTGAATTGCAAGCGTTAGTGGCTGATCCTCCTTACACTAGGTTTCACCATGATAAGGTTGTCCTCAGAACTCATCCACACTTTCTGCCAAAGATGGTTTCGCCTTTTCATTTAAATCAATTGATTTATCTTCCTGTATTCTTTCCGAGGCCTCATGCCTCTAATGCAGAGAAGAACCTTCACACTTTGGACTGTAAAAGAGCCTTAGCTTTTTACCTACAAAAAACACAGCAACATAGAAAATCTTCTCAACTTTTTATTGCTTTTGATTCTAGTCATTTGGGACTTCCAGTCTCCAAGAGAACTTTATCCAAATGGATTGCACAATGCATATCCTTTGCTTATGAGAGTAAGAGTCTTCCTCTTCAAGGCCATGTCACAGATCATAATGTGAGAGCCATGTCAGCCTCTATGGCTAACCTTCACTCTGTGTCTATTGATGACATTTGTCGAGCAGCCACCTGGGCTTCAGTACACACCTTTACAGTCCACTACTGCCTAGATAAAGCCTCCCGTCGGGATGCCTTCTTTGGCCAGGCTGTTCTTCAAAATCTCTTTCAGACTTAATACAACTCCTACCCACCAACCCTGGTAGGATGCCAGAGATCCATGGGAGGAAGCATGGCCCACCTCACTTTAGGTGGCAGCTTCCTGGGGTCATCTCCCTGGCATCTTCAGCTAGGGAGTCCCCATATGTGAAGACTACATTCCTGCTTGTTCCTGGAGATAGCGTAGTTACTCACCTGTAACAGGTGATCTCCGGGAACAGCAGAAATTTAGTCTTCACAACCCACCCACCTCCCCTAGGAGTTGTCTCTCTCTTTGTCTCTTTCCTCTCTCCCTCTATCCTTTCACTCAGCTACAAACTTAACTGAAGAGGGACAGTTGGAAAGGCGGGAAGGCAGCGCGCATGTGCTGAGGGATGCTCCCAAAAGTGTTCCTATTGGACGCTGGGGAGCATTCCCACGCAGGCTCCGTCGGTACCAACGATACCCATATGTGAAGACTAAATTCCTGCTGTTCCCGGAGATCACCTGTTACAGGTGAGTAACTACGCTTTACTGAAATCCAACTACACCACATCTAGGACTCTCCCTCAGTCCAACTCCCTGATCACCCAGTCAAAGAAATCAATCAGATTTGTCTGACAAGATCTGCCTCTGGTGAATCCCTGCTTACTCCAATCCTGTAATCCATTGGACTCCATAAATGTCACTATTTTCTCTTTCAGTAACATTTCCAATAATTTACTCACCACAGAGGTTAGACCAACCGGCCTACAGCTTTACACCACATCCTTACTTCTGTTTTTGTGTAAAGGGACCACAAGTGCCACTCTCCAGTCCTCTGGCACACTCACGACTCCGAAGAGGTTTTGAAAAGATCAGTAAGTAGAGCTGCTAGAATGTCCCCAAGTTCCTTCAGTATTCACAGATGTATCCCATCCAGTCCCATTGCTTTGTCTACTTTTAGTTTAGCTAGTTCCTCACGAACATTGTCTTCTGAAAATTGTTTGAGATCCCTGTCATTTCTGTTCCTATTTGTGGGTGTTTTCTGAGGCCTTGCTCCTGGCCCTGCATCTGTGAACACAGAACAGACATACTTGTTAAGCAATTCCTCTTTATCCTCATCAGCTTCTATATATTCGTCCCCTTCACTCTCGAGTCTGACAATACCACTTTTGCTCTTCCTCCTCTCACTAACATATCTGAAAAATGTCTTATCCCCCCATTTTATTGCATTGGCTATTTCTTCTTTTTTTATCTTTGCTTTCTTGACTACTTTGCTAGCTTCTCTAAGTTTTTTTTCAAATATACAGGGTGGCCCAAAAAAAGTGAGAACATCTCGTAAATTAAAAGCTTAAATAGTTTACTTATTTACCTTTTTTAGCTATATAACGTCTTTATTTCGACAATTTCTGGTCGTCATCTTTGTTTTTTTAAATTTGTCAATCGTTTACATCTGTCTTTTTGAATTTTAAAATAACTTATATGCTACGAGATGTTCTCACTTTTTTTGGGCCACCCTGTAGGTGCCTGTGATCTTTTGTATTTCATGAAGGCCTTCCCCTTTTTCTTCATCTTTTCAGCGACTTCTTTTGAGAACCATAGCAGCCTCCTTTTCCTTTAACCTTTATTTACCTGCTTAAAAAATAGTCAGTAGGCTTGATGAGTCTCGGCAAACTCTCCGTAACATCTCAGATTTTGGCACTTGGCAGACAGCAGACCTCTCTGGACATCAAGTCTGGTCTTCAGATGGATGCCTCAGTACCCCTCAGAAAAGAATCACCAACCACCACTACCCTTCACTTCCTCCTCGTGACAAATTCTGCAACTTTGGGGTGCTCAAGCTGTGGTTTCTCCCTTTCCTGGAATGCTTTCACCTCTTCCACTTCCAGGGCTGCATAATGGTTCTTCAGTTCAAGGGCTGGAGGAGTTGGATGGGTGATTCTGCAGGCCCTGGTGACTCGTGTCCAACTTTCATCATTTTGTAGACTCCCATCTTCACCTCAGCTGGAGAGCTTGGATGTTTCAAGAAGCATCTCATCAATGTACTTCTCACCGTCTTGAATGCTCCTCAGCCTTCTCTGAGCTTCTCCACTTGTTTTCAGAGAGCTTTAGCATGCAGGCTTCCTGCACATGGAACTGGAGCTTCAACTGGCATTGGGATCTCTGTCTGGACAGAGGCAGAAGCTGTAACGGGGGCAACAGCTTTGGCAATATGATTTTTCCCAGCCATTGTTCAGTTGGAGGAGCTTCGGTACCAGACGTTTATGTTCTGTCAGTGATAAACAACTTCAGCTTTGAACAGCTTACAATCTTATAAATTAACTATAATACAGTAGATAAGTTTTGTCTTGTAATATATGGGGTGTAGTTTACCCCATTCCTTCAAAAATCTGCACGCTTCAGTGTATAATGGTTACTTATGTTCCAACCCTTCTCAAATTTATCAACCACTTCACAATATTTTCTGACTTTGACCTCTGTCCTCTCTTCCCTCTCCCATCAAAACTCTTCGGTTTAGAGTTATTTGCTTTCAGTTCCCCAGTACTGTAAAAATTCAATTCCCTTCACTTATATATCTTGTTTCTTCTCAATTGGTGTTGGTTGTCTCCATCTGATGGTGTTCATTGCAGGTCTCTACAGGAACTCTCATCTTCATCAGTCCCCTGCATATATGGAGTGGCTCCAAGCCTCTTATTTTTAATCTTGCTGGATAGGGTGGCTGGTTCAGCTCTTTCTCTTAGGGGGATGTTGTTCTCTGCCTGTATACTAGAGGCACTTGCTCCTAAGTGCAAACACCCACTGAGATGTGCATGGTGCAATCACTTCAGTGTGAAAGACAGGAAACTGCCTTTGGGATGAGGTTTTTATAGGAAATGGGCCTTTCCCTTCTCAATTGTGTCTCCTTCCATCCTAAAATAAATGTCAAGAGGAACCCTCTTAGAATTCAGGAAAGTACCAGTCCTTATTCTGCCTAATTCTGGTAATTCTTAATAGGGATACTGGATGGTGCTACTAATCCTAACTGCAAAATCCAAATAGTCTCTGCATGTATATCACTTCTTATATTGCCTTTTCCCCCTGGGGTGTCCATTCAGTTATAGATCTCCATGTCATTTGCAGAGACAAGTTTCCCTTCTAACCCTTCGACAATGTCATTCCTGAAGATACTGAAATGAATGGGCCTCCGGACTGACCTTTGATGCATTCCACTACTCACATTTCTTTCTTCTAAACAAATTCCATTTACCACCATCCTCTGTTGTCTGTCAGTCAACCAATTTTTCATCCAGTTCACGACCCTGGAACCCACCTCCACCAGTCTGTTCAGCTTATTTATAAGCCTTCTATGAGGAACTGTATCAAAGGCTTTGCTGAAATCCAAGTAGACCACATCCAGCGTGTGCCCTCTAATTCTTTAGTCACCTAGTTGAAAAAATCAGATTTGTTTGGCATGATCTGCCTCTTGTAAAACCATGTTGCTTTGGATCATGCAACCCATTGGATAATAGAAAGTTTAGTATCTTTTCTTTCAGTAGTGTCTCCATTATTTTCCCAGTACGGAAGGAGGCTTACCGGCCTGCAGTTTCCCACCTCTTCTTTGTTGCCATTTTTGTTAAGAGGGACCACATCTACCTTTCTCCAATGATGAGGAACCTCTCCTGTCTTCAGCGATCTATTAAACGCATCCTTCAGTGGACCTTCCAGAACCTCTCTGAGCTTCCTTAGTAGCCTGAGATATATTCCATCTGGTCTCATGGCTTTATCCACTTTCAGTTCTGCAATTTCTTTACAAACACTCTCTTCCATGAACAGTATGGTATCTATTCCTTTCTCTTATGTTCTTGTTCTAGATATCCATGGTCCCTTTTCAGGGTTTTCTTCCATGATCACTAAACAGACGTATTTGTTTATCATCTCTGCTTTTAATTTAGTTTTACTAGTCTATCTTTGGCATTCCTCCTTTCTTGGACTACCTGAAGAAAGTCTTCTCACCTCATTTTACATCTATGGCCATCTTTTCTTCTGCTCTTGCTTTTGCCTTCCTGATTTCATTCTAAATTTTCCTCAGCTTTACCTGATACTCCTTTTGTGATCTTTTATATTTAGCGAACACTAGCTTTTTTGCCCTTATTTTGTCAGCCCCCTCCTTAGAAAACCATAATGATTTTCTTTTCCTTTTATTCACTTTCCTTGCATAAAGATGCAGTGATCTTTATATAGCTCCTTTCAGTTTAGTTCATTTGTCCTTCCAATTTTCTTATCTCCTCCCATCCTGCCAGCTTCTCCTTCAGGTATTGCCCCATTTACTAAAGCCAGCATGTTTAAAGTCTAGGACAGGCATGTCCAACTTCATACAGGTCGTGATCTACTTTTTCCAGCCAAAAGTGCCGGTGATCTACCACTATGAAAATTAAGTTTCAAATTAAATTTTAACCCAATAAAGTTGGAGGATTCCCCCCCCCCCATTTTTAATGAACCTTCTGTCATTTACTTGGATGTGATCAGCTGTTAAGCAAATTGAGCAAAAACAAAAGAGAGATGAAGATCCAGTAAGAACTGTGAGGGGAAATGGAAAGTACATTTTTTCTTAACGTTTTACTGAGTAATAACTTTCTTTAACTTTTATTGAGTAATTTGTGTTAAATTTAGGTTATTTGATCCAAGCTGATCTTGCACAATCTTTAATATTTCGCTCTTGCTCATTAGTGAGACGTCTGAGCCTTCATTTCATCCACCAGCTTTTTGAAGTTGGGTGAATATTGCATGAGGACCAGTCTCAGGGAATCCTGGAGATGTTAATCTGTCATGTTGGAACGTTGTGTACTCTGTCATTTTTCAGATGGGAAAACGCAGATTCACTCAAATAAGTTGAACCGAAACAGGAGTGTACAGCTTCACTGCATCTTCTCAGGTTGGGAAATTTGTATCTAGGCACTAGCTTCCAAAACGCTTCTTGCTCAGCACGGGTCTTGAGAAAAATGTCAGTTTTAAGGGTTAATATTTTGTTTTCAAGAGATGGCTTGTTCAATGAGTAATTTTTACTGATAGCAGCTGCAGTTTCTTTAATGTCCACATCTACAGTACTTTGAATGGGTATGACAAGTACTCCACAACTGTTCCAATTTTTTGGAAGTCACAGAATCTATTTTTGAATTCCTGAATAACAGAATAGATTTCTGTCACATACTTCTTGTTCTGAAAAACAAAATTTGGATATTGTCCCAGATGGTCCTGCGTATTAGGAAAATGATCAAAAGTGTTTTTTGCAAGGTCAGCCATCATTAGCTCAAATTTGCTCTTGTAGGATGAAACTGTACTCATCTCACCAATGCATTTGTTTTTACCTTGTAGTTCAAGGTTCATATCACTTAGTTCGCCTGTAAAGTCAGCGAGAAATGCCAGATCACATAACCACTCCTCATCTTCCAACTCTGCTTGGTCATCTCCCCTCTCCTTCAAAAAACTTCTTATTTCATTCAGCAAATCACGAAATCTTTGTAGAAATTTGTGCCTACTTAGCCACCTTACATCTGTGTGCAAAATGATTTTCGCTGCCCCTTCATCAAGAGTAAGATTGAAAAGCCGCCTTTGAAGTGATCTTCCACAAACTGAATTTACAATTTTGAAAGTGATGTCCATGATAGTCTTAGTATTGAGTCTCTTGCTTGCCAAAACTTGCTGGTGAATGATGCAGTGGTAAGAAAGGAAATCTGGGAAGTCGTCATGCTGTCTACAGAGGGCTATGAAATCGTTAACCTCACCTGTCATTGCTCTTGATCCATCAGTAGTGATGGAAACAAGTCTATGCAATGGAAGATTACACTTTGTCACAAAAGAATGGAAAGAACTGAATATTTCCTGACCGGTAGTTCTCCCTTTTAAAGAAATCATTCCAAGTAGTTCTTCTTTAACACTGAAGTCTTCAAAAACCATCCAGATAAAGACTAGTAACTGGGCTATGTCTCTTATGTCTGTAGATTCATCCAGTTGGAGTGAGAAAGCAACACAGTTTGAAACATCCTCCAACAATTGTTCAGTTGTGTCTCCACACATCTTTTCTATTCGCCGCACGACGGTGTTTCTTGACAATTGTACATCTTGAATAGCAGCTATGATCTTTCTTATTTTTAAATTCTTCAAAAAGATTGTCAGCTGCTTCAAGAAAACAATCTTTACAAATTCCCCTTCAGTGAAAGGTTTGCATTTCTTTGCGATCAGGTTGCTGACCTTGAAGGATGCTATGGTTGCATTGACCGAATGTGACCTTGGCTTCGCCATCAACTGTTGCTGAGTAGCCAATTTTGATTTAAGTTTTTGAGCTTCAGTTTACGAATTTCACTTTTGGGTGGAAAATAAGCATCAAACTTATTGCTATGCAGAGCCTTATAATGACGTTCCAGATTACCCTTTTTGGGCAAGGATACTGGGGTGTTACAAATTAGACAACAACACTTGCCTTTCATCATGATGAAGAAGTAGTCCATTTCCCATTCATCATAAAAGTGGTAGTTTTGCTCTTCTTTGGAACACTCATCTTCGTTATACTGGGGTGGCTGGATGTAAGAAGGCCAAATTTGCTAAGTTAGTATAAACACTGGCTGAATCTGGTCCAAAACTGTTACTGTCCCAAAGTATTAAAGATGAACAGGAACTGAAGACCTTTGGATGATGTGCAATACAAGGACTGGAGATGCCAAAACCACACATGCAGTTCTAAAAGTAAAAATAAGAATTCATCATACTGGCACCAACAAATACCACCAAACAATCATCATAAAAACTCAAAAACCTGTCCAGCAAACCAGATAAAATCTAATACCGCCAAACAAGTTCAAATACCACCATACGCGATTTAATAAATTCTGCACACCAGTGTAGAATCAACGCAAAAGCAAGACGAAATAAAATTGCAGTGTAGAATCAACACAAAGGCTAGGCAAAATAAAATTGCAGAGGCAAGCAAAAGTCACAGTGGTTTGAACCAATTCGAAGGCAAGGCATAGGCAAGTTAGAACAAAATTGGAAAAGCCTGCCAAAATCACCAAATTCTTGACACTTTGTTGTGTCTGCCTGAAAACGTTTAATGAAAGTGAACTATAAAGCGACCAACGACCAGCACATTACATAACTAATACGGTAAGTGTACTCAGGTAAAGCCCGGGCGAATGGATATCGTCCGGTATATAACACACTTCTAAGGGGTGTTGGGGCGGGGGCAGGAATGGGTGATTCTGAGAGACAGGAGACCAGGTACGATGCCAGGCCTGTGGCGTCTCGGCGTGGGCAGCGGCCCCCTGAGGTACCCACAAACTATTGGCACGAAAACAACAAGCACCCCCAATACACCCGCAGGCAAGATTCCCGCAGGCAGGGAAAAAAGACAGGCAAAGGATCAGCAGCGGTGGCAAGCCCTCGGCAGACGACCTGCCGGCACGAGCTCTCTCCTAGCGACGGGGCGAGCTGCTGGAGAGATGGAGCCAAGTGGGGCTGGCGATCTACCTCTGATCCCTCCTCGATCTACAGGTAGATCGCGATCTACTTGTTGGACATGCCTGGTCTAGGACATTACTGTGTGATGATCACAGTTACCAAGGTAGGCCCCTGTCTGGACATTAGACACACCAGGGGTCATATTCAAATGCATTTATGCGGTTTACAGACCTGCAAACTACATAAATGCCACTCACCGGATTAGTGCTGATAACTGCATAGCTAAACTGCATAACATTAGGACAGGTGAAAGGCTGTATGGCAATACAGTTAGCAGCTGAATATCACTGTGAACTGGATTGCAAAGCTTCAGTCTAGGCAAACTAAATATTCAGTGCTGGTCACCAAATATGCACTGGCCCTGAATATATGGTTTTAATTTAAATTGGTGCTGGCCGCTGCCACTGAAGATTACCCATCCCCCATCCCCGTTTGTGAGTACTAAATCCAGCATTATCTCTTCCCTTCTGGCTTCTACCATTTGCCTGAGTAGAGTTTCTTGAAAGGCATTAATGATTTCTCTACGTCTTCCTGATTCTGCAGACGGGATAGCCCAATCCACTAGGAAAGTTAAAATTTCCTAGAACCAGCATCTCCCCCTACATTTCCAACTTTTGTATAGCTATGGCCCCCGATCTCTCTCTAGTTTTTCTGAGAAGGAGGTCAATAGACAACACCCATGTGGATGTAAGTGCCTTGAAAAATTTTCTTAGGATTTATGGAGCCAGCTCAAAGGTGGGGTTGGAGGGTGGGGTGGAGGGAAATCTCTTCTGAGGTCAATCACAGTACCTTTGGAGTCTAATTTATTATGGCTGTCTTTCCCATTCCGTGTCTAAGGGAAAAGTAATGTGACACTGCACAATGCCAGCAGAAACCAATGCCCTCTCTCCACCCCCATCTCACCTGCTCTCAGCAGCATGCTGATGAGCCCTGCACATTGCTTGACTCAAATTTTCTTTCTTTATCTCTCCCTTTCTTATTCTCCCACACCCTGCATTACCCAGTCTCAATCTCTCTCTCCCCAACAGTCCCAACCCCTTACCCATAATAAATTAGCCACGCCTCACCAAGTCATCCCGACCCCTCCCTACAATACAGGTACCTCTTCAGCCAGTCACCCTGCGCCTCTTCTCCCCATCCTCTCAGTGTGCTACTGTGCATCCCCCCATCTTCAAGGCACCTTTCAAATATTTATCGTTTATTCCCACCCCATCTCAAAGGCACCTTTGCATCTCACAGCCAATCAATCAGCCAGCAGCCGTCAAAGAAAGCAAGGTTATATGTGCACCTTGCATCAGTCATTAGCTTTAAGCTGCATGGTAGAGAAACTCCAGTATAAGTCTTACGGTGTCAGATCTCGCAAGACTTGCACGGGATGATTCTGCACTAAATGATCCTGCACTGCACTGCATAGCGTAGGGTGGAGTAGAGGAGTAGCATAATAGTTAGAGCAGTGCCTGAGGAACCAATTGAATGGGGTTTGATTCCCACTGGCACTCCCTGCGGCCTTAGGCAAGCCACTTAACCCTCCACTGCCTCAGAAAAAATCATATGAGTTATCAATGTCCCTGTTTAATGTACTTTACCAAGGTTAAGTTACAATGTAAACCGCTTTGACTAAATGATAAAGCGGTATAAAAATCCTGTTGAAAGCTGTGACGGATGCAAGATACATGTAACCTTGTTTTCATAGTGATGTTGGCAGCAACAGAATGAAATCCTGAGCACCAAGGTTTAATTTTTTTGTGTCATGGTGACCTGGCACTTGGGATTTGTTGAGTCCTGCCATAGTGCTTCCTCCTTTCCCTACACCCACTGCTTTTCAGTTGCTTTGACGCTACTCCTACAAAACTCACATATTGCATCAGTATGGGGATGCAATATTCTACAAGTGACTCAAACAAAATCCTATACACAAAGCCCACCTTTCCAAAAGATAATTATTTTTGTCGGATTATATTAACAAAGGTGGCTATAAAACATCTGTCCCATTTCTCAGTCCATTTTATTCTTTTTTTTTAGTGATCATGCAAAATATTTTGTTAAAATAATCAATGTGAAATACCAACACAACTGTCGTGTTTCGAACCTGCAGTGATAAACTTGACTGCAGTTCCTCTCACTGTGAATTAGGAATATATTTTGAAGCTTGGTATGTCTTTTGTACTGACTGTATAATATAAAGCTTTTGATTTGTGGGTTGCCCTATATGTTTTTTTGCAAGTTGCTAATCAAGCTTTATATGGGACAGCATTCAGTAACGCTATACAAATGCTCAGTAGTAGTAGTGGTGGCTAATTTGCATGCTTGCTGCTTTCTGAATCCGCCTGCTATCAGTGCGCTGCAAATAGGTGTTAAAAGCCAATAGAGTGAGACTCCTGCGCTGGCTTTCTGCATCAGCCTGAATATCAGGTAAAGATGACCAATGACAAATGGAACAAAACAAATATTGAATGAAGTCAATAGCTTAAAGGCAATCCTAACAAAGGATTGTCATTGACTAAATTGAGTCGATTCAAGCTTTATTCTTCTGTTCATTAAATGGAATATACAGCTTCCTACTTCTGAAACAGTGGAATACACACCTGGTTGACTGAACTGAAACCACAACTGAAAATCAGCAGAGAAACAGATCATCATCATCATCATGATCTTTATCACCTAGACAGAGACCATCATCACAGAAGGCCAAACCTACAGATTCCCCAAGATCTAGAGACCTGCAGATACAAAGGAATTATCACAGAAGACTATACAGAAAGATTCCTATGGCTGAATTTCACTACAGAGTCTGAACATCTATTACAGAAACCTTGCAACGTGTATGCTACATGATTTTATGTAGAAGGGATAATCTTGTTTAAAGTTTACATAAGAGAAAGTATTATATTGTAATCAATCATTAACCTTTTTGTATTTACATTTTATATTACTTACCCTTATTAAATATTTTGCAGAGAATCAATCCTATTTCACTTTTTTATATTAGTAGAAAATCTTATTTTCCTTTTTTTAAATGACAGTGTGGATAAGGGCTTTGGTAATGTGTTCATAAAGAAGGAGATGGATTTTAGCAATGATATATTTTATTTATTTAACAAGTTTATTTTTATACTGCTTTATCATTTTAGTCAAAGTGGTTTACATTATAACTTAAACTTGGTAATGTATATTAAACAGGGACATTGATAACTTGGATTCTTCTGAGGCAGTGGAGGGTTAAGTGACTTGCCCAAGGCCACAAGGAGTGCTAGTAGGAATTGAACCCTGGTCTTTTGGTTCCCAAGCAAATGCTTTAACCACTAGGCTACTCCTTCCCACTGAGTGGCCCATGGACCTCTGGGGACCCATGAGAGCATTACAGAGGTTCCACAGGCTGCAAAGAAGAAAAGAAAAGTCTTTTCATGCTGCTATTAGTGTATCCATCTTAGCAAAATACAGAGGCTGTTGCAAAGGCAGGATCAGCGTAGCTGCAGAGAAAGCAGTAGCAGCATCAATGCCAGAGGAACTGAAAGAAGCAGAAGCTGTGGGAGTGGGAGTGGAGATGATTGCACAGGCTGGGAACCCTATTGGCCCTGAGGGTAGGATCAAAGGTGGCTGTACATACCAGAAGCAGAAGAGGTCATGAAGTGGGTCCAGAAATGATGGGAGTGGCAATGTGATCAAAGGCAGCTCAGCCACGGAGGCCAGAACCAAGAGTGCTAAGACCAGTATCAGCCTGCAAGGCTTGAGAAGAGCAGTGCAGCATTAAGAAGTGAGGAAAGGGAGAGATACTAATGGTGGAGACTAGCTAGAAGGAGAGAGGAAGACTGCTGGGGACTGACTGGGGATGTGAGAGAGAAACTGGTAGGGACTAGCTAGGGAGAGAGAGAATGGGATGAATCAGTTAAGTGGAAGGAGAGAGAGAGAGAGAAACTGAGACTAGTGGGGACTGGTTGGAGGGGAAGAGGAAGAGAAACTGTTTTGGGGGGGGGGGGGGGGTGAGAGAGAGATTTCACTGGCTGCCTATCCATTTCTGCATCCAGTTCAAACTTCTCCTGCTGACCTATATAAGTGCATCCACTCTGCGGCTCCTCACTACCTTTCTTCTCTTATCTCTCCTTACAGCCCCCCTCGGGAACTCTGTTCTTCTAGCCAACTGCTTCTATCTGTGCCCTTCTGTTCTATTGCTAACTCCAGACTTCGCTCCTTTCACCTTGCTGCACCTTACACCTGGAACAAACTCCCTGTGTCTGTACGCCAGGCACCTTCTCTAACCCTCTTCAAATCCAGCCTGAAAACTCACCTCTTCGCTGCTGCTTTTGGATCTTGACTCACCTGATCTCCTTTTTCTTTGCCCTTGCTTTATCCCTGCCTACACCTTCTGTGTTTGTCTTGACTAGATTGTAAGCTCTGATGAGCAGGGACTGGCTCTTACATGTCTGTGCAACGCTGCGTACGACTTGTAGCGCTATACAAATGCTCAGTAGTAGTAGTAGTAGTAGATTGGGGGACTGACTAGGAAAAGAGAGAAAGACTGGTAGAGATTGGCAGAACGGGAAGAAAGAGAGAGAGGGAGAGAGAGAGTGAGCCTGGTGAGGTCTGTTTGGACTGAGAGTGGGGACTGGTTGGGGGGGGGGGGGGGATGAGAGAAAGAGAGAGTGCCTTTTCTAGAAGGTTCTTTGAAGCTGTGCAGCTCCCATTCTAGTCTATGGGAATAATTCCGTCACTTTTCATCTTATAACCAAACAGCAGATATGTTATGTAGAGTGCATTAATAATATACTGACACCTGCTGTAAACACAAGGTATATACAGTACTATTAATAACGTCAGTATTTAGCATATACAGAGTAATTGCCTACTTGGCCACAGGTTTTTTCAAACAATCAGTTGATTAAATCTTGAACTGGACTTCAGATACTATACTTTGTTCCTATAACTCTTATCTCTATGTTGCATTCATGCACATGCACAGTGCAAGCAAATAATAACAATTTAATATAATATTATATGATATATATAATGTAATATAATATAAAAATAATAGCAATTTAGAACATATCATTTTTAACAGTCTGGTACTTAACCTCCCAGCAGTTAACCTCTAGGCCAGTGTTTCCCTAATAATGCCTAATCAGTCTGGTTTGCAGGATATCTACAATAAATATGTATGATATACATTTACATACAATAGAGGCAATGCATACAAATTTATCTCATGTATATCCATTATGGATATCCTAAAAACCAGAACATCTAGGGAGTACTCCAAGATCAGCTTGAGAAACAGTGTGCTAGGTGTACAAAGTGGATCATAGAATACATGAACATAAAATTAGAATAAATGCAATTGACAACATAAACAAAATAAAACTATATAAAACAAACCCTCAAAACAAAAACTCTCCTTAATTCTCTTGCTCAATTATGAGCTGTCTTGTCTACCACCCAATACTCTGCTGAATGAGCCACAGTACAC
This sequence comes from Ichthyophis bannanicus, assembly GCA_033557465.1. Taxonomy (NCBI): domain Eukaryota; kingdom Metazoa; phylum Chordata; class Amphibia; order Gymnophiona; family Ichthyophiidae; genus Ichthyophis; species Ichthyophis bannanicus. The sequence goes on from CM066031.1 coordinate 1,532,223,213, forward strand.
ACAGTTCAGGATAATGTATTTGGAATTTTCAGTATCGGATACACCAGGTTAGCCGTCCCCTGAAGCTTAAGACCAGAATGCTGGATCCTCTTGGCTGGCATCATGATAGACAGCTGATGTCCTACATCATAGTGCATTAGAATTTACAAGGATTCTCTTTAGAATCAGAGGGCCACCTACTGGCTATATCATTACTGCCTTCTGCAAAAGTTAACTGGAACAAACCAGTATGACCAGTAACTGAAGTTACATATACACAGTGACTTTATTGGTGTTCTCTGTACTGACAGTTTACTGTGCTTGCTTTTCAATGGGTTACTGAAAGTGGCCATTGACAGCTTCTGTAGATATTTGCACTGCCTCAGTCAGTTAAACTTAGTAGTTTATTCAGCCATTTCTATACCTCTATGGTAGAGTTTCTAGTAGAGTCTACCTAATCTATTCATTGTTTGCAGTGTGCCTAGGCGGCCAAGAAAGCAAATAGAATGCTTGGAATCATAAAGAAAGGAATGGAGAATAAAACAAGGATGTAACCGGAGTAGGTCGGACTCGATACTTCTCCCTTACCCCCTCGATCCCCACCCACCCCCTTTCATAAATACACTGACACCATATTTTGGAAACTTCTGGTCACAGCTTTATTCACCATTAACAGTTTAACAATCCACATCAACAACAATCCTTTGCATATCCCAGCGGAATGATGCCTCACCAGCCATGTCACTAGCAAGGTGCGCATGCTTCCGCTTTCCCAAATTGCCTCCTCCCCCTTGGCCCCTGACTTCACCATATAATTAGCAAAAGCCAGCCTAGGGGTTGTACAGGTTGGGGGTACCCCACCCTTGTCCCAAGCTTATCCAAATGCTCTGGACCCCGGAAACCTCCGGGATCCCGCCACAGGCACAGGCGACCTCACTATCCCTGTGCCGCCCCACCCCCCAAAAGCTGCGACCAGCGAGCATCTCTCAGAACCACCCACTCCACTGCCTCCTGCCAGTCATTCAATAGCAAATCCCACCCCACGGGGGATAAGTGTACTCCATCCCGCCCGTACAATCCTGGACACCCTACATCCACCCAGGAATGCATCACCTGGTACCCACCATGGGCACAAACCCAATGGCCAATCTGGCGATTGATTTCTGTCAGACCTCTGGACCAACGCCGCTGTTCCTGGCAGACTGGCCGCGGTATAATATTCGACCACATTAATATGATGCCTGGAAACAACTGAAGCACCACCTCCAAATCCTTCTGCTCCACTCGGATCGGTTGCTTGCAGGTCCAGGCTGACAGATCATTGCTTCCCAAATGTATTAGCATCAAGTCCGGCGCACCCCTCAGCCGCCCATGGTGCCGAAGCAAAGGGAGCAACTGCGTCCAACGGAGACCTCGCTCACCCAGCCATAATACGGACACCACCTCAGGATCCAGGCCAAGATTGTCCCCCATATGCCGCACAGCTGCTCGCCGAGCTGCCCAATGCACAAACGAATGGCCTATCAGCCAGCAGCCATGAGGACGTTGCCCTCTATCTGCAAAAGAAAAACAAAATTAGCCAACCCTAGCCTTCCCAACCACCTTTACAGTTGGACATATCTCAAGAAAGCCGTCAAGCGCCATCGTCCAATTCGTTGGACCTCCTGGTCAGACAGACCCGCCTCCGCTGCACTAGTCGCTGCCCTGATGCGGAAAGAGTGTGCCGCGAACTGATGCAGCTCTTCCCCTATCCGCTGAAGGGTCATTCTTAAGACCACCGTCACCTGGAACTGCGTCAACAAAGATGCATCAGTGTGAATGAATAATAATCCTTCCACCACTGGCCGCCTGCGCAAGTACTCCTGTAAGGCAGCTATTGTGCATGTTGACACCCCAACATCTCTTTTAGGACTACTCAGCAGCCACGCCCCTGCTGGTCAGTCTTAGAGCGCGCCAACAGCACACACACATGCCCTCTCTCCACTTGCACATGCTGGAGCAGCATGCCATTGACACTACCCGCCCGTCTGGAATCTGCTACCAATTCATCGATACGGAAGGCCCCGAAAAACACCAAGCAAAAAACCGCCTTAAACAATGCCGCTTCATACGCTGAGGACGCCACCACAGGGAGAGCAGCGCATAGCCGCACCAGCAAGTCATGTGTAATCGGCCGTCTGCTGTCCCTAGGCATTGGCTGCATTCGTCCCCACCCTTGCACACTGCGTCTGGCCGCCATCCTTGACCCCGCAAGAACTCCTCCACCTTGTCACAGCCCCGCTGGTAAGCCGACCATGTTGCTCTTGCTAACGAGCTTCATAGCAAACTCAGCATCTCTTCAGGCCAATCAGCCATAAGCGCTCGGGGACCAGCAATCCAATCTCGTCTGCTCCCGGTGCCAGTTTCTGGAACCTGTCCCACTGAAAACGAGAAAGAGCATCCGCTATCTCATTAGTACATCCCGGTATATGCCGTGCTTTGATCACAACATTCAATCGCAAACAAGCTAGTACCACCTCCCGCATTAAGTCTGCTACTGGAACACATCTAGGAGTGTAATGATTGACTACGCTCAGTACTGGCGCATTATCACACCACCACATGACACGTCTGTTACGCAGGCGCTCCGGCCTCAGCTCCAATGCTACGAGCATGGGAAAAAGCTCCAAGGAGGCAATGTTACTGACTAACCGCTCTTCTTGTCAAGCCTGTGGCCATCTGTCTGCACACCATGCCCCCGCAAAATAGATGCCCAAACCTGATTCCCCTGCTGCATCAGAGTATAACTGCAAGTCCCCTGAGGACATCTCCCTCTCCAGCATTACCGACGTACCATTAAATTCCTTTAAAAAGACATCCCAAATCCACAAATCCTCCTTTATCACCCGCGACACTCTAATATGGTGATGCGCTTTGCACACTCCCACTGTTGCCCCTGCCAACCTCTGCAGAAACACCCTACCCATTGGGATAATACGACAGGCGAAATTCAATGCCCCTATCAATGCCTGCAGCTCTCTCAAGTTTATTTATTTTTTATTTATTTTTCTTATATACCGCGCTATTCGACATCAGTGCAGTTTACATGGAACATAGAGGTTTTTACGGTGCAGAACTACACCGTAAGTACAAATAACAGCAAGTTCAACTTGCTGGACACTAATGCATTGGCCACTAACACCCGCAAATTTGTCACCTTATCCTTCGGCAGCCTCGCCACCATTGCCTCTGAATCCAATTCCACCCCAGGAAAGTTAGTCGTCTCATAGGACCCTCCGTCTTTTCCTCCGCTATGGGCACCCCTAAGTCTTTTGCTAAGTCCATGAAACTGCTCAATAGGCGCTGGCATTCCGATGACAGCTCCGATCCGACAAATAAAAAATCATCCAAATAATGCACCACGTTCTCACAACCCACTTCCGAACCGCCGCCCAATGAAGGAAGGTACTAAATTTTTCAAAATATGCACAGGACACTGAGCATCCCATAGGCATACACTTGTCGAAATAAAACAAATCCGAAAACCGAAAACCCAACAACCTAAAACTAGACAGATGCACTGGCAGCAGACGAAACGCCTACTCGATATCGACCTTCACCATAAATGCCCTAACCCCTGCTCGTCTCACCAATTCCACTGCCTTGTCGAACAACTCATATCGAACCGCACAGCTATCTTGCGGTATATGATCATTGACCGATGTTCCCTCCGGAAATGACAAATTAAGAATTAATCGAAACTTCCCCGCCTCTTTTTTGGGTATAATACCCAAAGGGGACACTACCAAATCTGGAAATGGCTTTGCCACAAACGGGCCAGCAATCCTCCCTAACTCCAATTCTTTTACCAATTTGTCGTGCACTATTGGTGCCATGCTCCGTACCGAGGGTGCATTACATGACGTGTATGCTACCACCGTACCCGCCACCGGGATGACAAAGCCTTCCCGAAACCCTTTCTCCAAGAGCACCTTAGCTCCCCGTCTCGGGTATTGCCGCAGCCTGGCCCTTAACGCCTCCACCCGTATCGGGGTAACTGTCAGACTGCCTACATCAAAATCACTTAGGGGCCGACCCACTAGCCGGGGCGGTCCCTTTTTTAAGAAACTTTGCCGCCGAATGCCCCCTCCACAACTTGAGCATGCATGGCGGAACTTACAATTGGGAAATGGACACGAGGCCTTATTAAATCTCCAGCACACGTCCCCTGCTCCCGTACCTCTGACCTTCTGCTGCAGATTGGTTCCTGTAGGCCGAAAGGAACGTCCCGGCCCCCCTGCTATCCCTACCCCCGGCTTTCCACTGATGCCTCCCGCCCCAGGCTTGGCGGACGTTTGCGTGAGCCACAGATTGATATCTTGGGAGCCCCATGACAAAAAATGGTTCTCCTCCATTTTATCGTGGAATTTTTTGTCATAGTTCAACCACGACCATCCTTCGTGCGTCTGCGCAGCCTCCAAAATGGCATTCGCATAGGCTAACAACATCCCGTACTGTTCCGGGTAATGATGTCCCCACACGCTGGCCAAACGCAGAAAGGCTCTCGTCCATTTCACCACATTCCTAGATACCTTCTTAATCCATCCAGCCTTTTCATCCTGCTTTCTCTTCTTCTTACTATGCCCCGACCGCCTCCTTCCCTCTAACAACCGGAAGATGTCGACATATCTCCTTTTCCTAATCTTACGACGCAAGTTTTTTGGCACCCCTTCCCATAACTCGGCATATACTGCTAATGAAGGGGCTCCCCCTGCCCACCTGCTGCAACCCCCTACCGTCTCTCCAATCTTGTGTCCTAATCCACCACCCTCTGATGTGGTCGACAATACCGATGAAGAGGATGAGGAGGAATCAGAACTACACCGCCTCCGACACACGTGTTTCCACTTTTTACGCGCCTTTCCCCCCGTTTCTGTCCCCCCATTAGCCACCACCATTCCAGACTCCTCTCGCAACTCATCTGATGCCCTCAGCTCCTCCATCTGCTCTGCAGCCGTCCCCATCTCCCCGGAGATGTTCACCACGTTGCTCTGTTGCTGTTCCACTCCACTGTGACCTCCGCCTCCCGGCACTGTGGGATATGGAACCATCATGGGCACCTGAGGAGAAATAAAAGAGAACACCGAGGGAGGGACCACCGATGGCCATGTGGGTTGCCAAGCACCCAGCCATTCTGCCCCTGACGATCCTTGCCCACCCCCAAGCCAATGCTGCCAAGACCCCGCACTCCCCCCAGGCATGCCACCCCCTTGTGCCCCCCATCCCTGGCCACCTGAACAGCAAAGGGGTTGGACCTGCTGCACTCATACCGCCCCAGAACCCCATTCCCCCCGTACTCCAAGCCCCCTGCTCCTGCTGCCCAGACCCCAAAGCCACCTCCCCATCCCCCGCACCACCCCTTCCCCTTCCAGATGCACTGCCCTGCCGCCCCACTGGCTGAGGCAATGAACCACCACCACGAGACCCTCCCCACTTCTGGGCCCTCGCTCCAGCCCTTCATGCTCTCTCCCGGCCCCCCTTTTTCCATTCACCCCAGCAGACCTCTGCCCCCTAAGGAGACCGGCTACCTCCCTGAACTGTTCCGCCTCCCCTTCAATACCCACCTACAATGCCCCCTAGCCTGTCTCCCTTGCTTCCCAGCAGCCCCCCCAGCTCTTCTGGGCCTTCTCCCCCGGCCCCGTTGACCCCTCCCCCCGTGCCGGCATGCCTGTACTGTGTGCTCCCCGCCTGAGACCCTGGCCTGCCGTTTTCCTGTTTTTATTTTTTTACTTTAAACCCAGCCTGACCGCACTTGCCTCGGGCACCCTCTGGACCACCGCGCTGCTGTCCGAGTTATCGCCAGACGCAGAGTGCCAGCTACCTCCATAGCACGCGGAACCGCACGATGCCCCCGCTCCTCCGATCACACTGCACAAGAATCTCCGCTCTCTCTGCTGCCACAGCTAATCTCTCCGCCACCGAAATCAACACTCCCCAGCCATCTGAAGCACCGCTTCAAACCTCCGCTCTCCGCACAGCTCCATCAACGACCCGACGTCCACCGGACCTCTCGCTGACTCTCCCGTCCGGTAATTCTCCCCCACTAGTCCCGCCTCCTCTGTTCTTCCTATTGGCTCTCCCTTTACGCCACGCAATGGGGGAGCCAATATTTTCAAATGACGCCACTGCGTCACCGCTTGCTGCCCTCTTCCTCCCTCCCCCTGCGGACCCGACACCAGGGTTCCACCTCTCGCCGAGCCACCCAGTTACGGGCGGCCGGCTTGGACCCCGGCCACGCGGCCTCCATTTATAATGTCTCTATCGCTCCATGGTGTGACTACACCTCGAATATTGTGTTCAGTTCTGGTCTCCATATCTTCAAAGGGATACAGCAATATTAGAAAAGGTACAGAGAAGAGCAACCAAAATGATAAAGGGGATGGAAGGATAAACCTATGAGGAAAGGCATAAAAGGTTAGGACTGTTCAGCTTAAAATGGGATGGCTTAGGGGAGATGTGATAAAGGTCTATAAAATGAGTAGAGTGGAAAGGGTAAACATAGATTGGTTGTTTACTCCTTCAAGATGCAATATATACCGCACTGATTATAATAGCACAGTATATAAGAAACGCAAATAAATAAATAAAATAAATAAGCTCCAATATAGCTCCAATATAGCACATTTAAGACTAATTGGAGAAAATATGTTTTCACCGAACACATAATCAACTCTGGAATTCATTGCCAGAGGATATAGTAAAAGTTATTAGTGTAGCTGGGTTTAAAGGAGATTAGGACAAGTTCCTGGAGGAAAGATCTAAAAACTAAAAACTAAAAAACTAAAAGGAGCGGTTCCAAAGGTTAAAGACTTACAGCAAGCTTGGGTGTTATTTAAAAATACTATCCTCGAAGCCCAGACCAGCTGTATTCCACGCATTAAGAAAAGTGGAAGAAAGTCCAAAAAACTGCCAGCATGGTTTAAAGGTGAGGTCAGAGAGGCTGTTGCTGCCAAAAGAGCAACCTTCAGGAAATGGAAAAAAGAGCCAAATGATGAAAACTGGAAACAGCACAAGCACTGGCAAGTTAAATGCAAAGCATTGGTAAGGCAGGCAAAGCGGGAATTTGAGAAGAAACTTGCTACGGAAGCAAAAACACGAAATAAAGACTTTTTCAAGTACATTCGTAGCAAAAGGCCTGTGAGAGAGTCAATTGGACCATTAGATGACGAAGGGTAAAAGGGGCAGTAAGAGGAGACAAGGCTATAGCAGAGAGACTGAATGAATTCTTTGCTTCGGTCTTTACTGAGGAAGATGTAGGGATGTTACCCAAGACTGAAGTGGTATTTAAAGGTGATACTGCAGAGGAATTGAGAGAAATATCGCTACACCGGGAAGATATATTACAACTATTTAATAAACTGAATAGTAGCAAATCACCTGGACCGGATGGTATACATCCCAGAGTGTTGAAAGAACTGAAATATGAGATTGCAGACCTGTTATTGGTAATCTGTGAACTTTCATTTAAATCATCTGTAATACCTGAAGATTGGAGGGTCGCCAACGTAACACCAATTTTTAAAAAGGGTTCCAGGGGTGACCCGGGAAATTACAGACCGGTGAGCCTGACGTCAGTACCAGGGAAAATGGTAGAAACCATCATAAAGAACAAAATTACACAGCATGTAGATAGTCATGGCCTAATGGGAGACAGCCAACATGGCTTTAGACAAGGAAGATCTTGTCTTACTAATCTGATCTGTTTTTTTGAAGGTGTGCATAAACAGGTAGACAAAGGTGAGTCGGTTGATATAGTGTATCTGGACTTTCAGAAAGCTTTTGACAAGGTCCCCCATCAGAGACTTTTGGCGAAGCTAAAAAGTCATGGGATAGGAGGCAGTGTACTATTGTGGATCGGGAACTGGTTAAAAGATAGAAAGCAGAGGGTAGGGCTAAATGGCCAATATTCCCAATGGAAAAAGGTGAATAGTGGAGTACCCCAGGGATCTGTACTGGGTCTGCTACTTTTTGACATATTCATAAATGACCTGGAAAAGGGAATAACTAGTGAGGTTATCAAATTTGCAGATGACACAAAACTGTTTAAAGTTGTTAAAACCCAAGAGGATTGTGGAAAACTGCAGGAGGATCTGGATAAATTGGAAGACTGGGCATCCAAATGGCAGATGAAATTTAATGTGGACAAGTGCAAAGTTATGCACCTAGGAAAGAACAACCCACACTATAGTTACACGATGCAAGGCTCCACATTAGAAACCACCACCCAGGAAAAAGATTTAGGAGTCATCGTGGATAACATGTTAAAACCCTCCGCCCAGTGTGCAGCGGCGGCCAAGAAAGCAAATAGAATCCTAGGTATCATAAGGAAAGGGATGGAGAATAAAACAAAGGATATTATAATGCCTCTGTATCGCTCCATGGTACGACCGCACCTTGAATATTGTGTGCAATTCTGGTCACCGTATCTTAAAAAGGACATAGAGTTATTAGAAAAAGTACAGAGAAGAGCCACCAAATTGGTGAAGGGGATGGAAGGCTACTCCTATGAAGAGAGGCTAAAAAGGTTAGGGCTCTTTAACCTAGAAAAGAGACGGCTGAGGGGAGATATGATAGAGGTGTATAAATTAATGAATGGAGTGGAACGGATAAACGTGGATCAATTGTTTACGCTATCAGAATATAGAAGGACTAGGGGACATGTAATGAAGCTACAGGGTAAACTATTTAAGACAAATAGGAGAAAATATTTCTTCACTCAACGTGTAATCAAACTCTGGAATCTGTTACCGGAGGATGTAGTAAGGGCTGTTAGTATAGCTGGGTTTAAAAAAGGTTTGGACAAGTTCCTGGAGGAAAGGTCCATAAACCACTATTAAAAAGGGACCCAGGATATCAATGCTTGGCCTAGTACAAGCACTGCAGAACCTGTGTCTTTTGGGGAAACTGCTAGGTACGTATGACCTAGATTGGCCACTGTTGGAAACAGGATACTGGGCTTGATGGACCTCGGTCTGACCCAGTATGGCATTTCTTATGTTCTTATGTTCTTAAACCATTATTAAAGCAGACTGACGAAATCCCCTGCTTACCCCTGGATAAGCAGCATGGAATTGGTCTACATTCTGGGAACCTGACAAGTTATTGTGACCTGGATTGGCCACTGTTGGAACCAGGACATTGGGCTTGACGGACCTTTGGTCTCACCCAGTATAGCATATCTTATGTTCTTAACATAAAAGCATAGGAAAAGCCATACAGAGTCAAATCGATGTGCATTGAGTCCAGTATTCTGTCTCTAATGTTGTCTAGTCTTTTTGGGTTCATATGATACTGACTGGCATTGTGGGATCACAAGTACCCAACAAATTGAAAAAATGTAGCTCTATTTCTCATAGATCATTTCCAGGGATGAGCTTGGATAATAATTTTACTTGGATAATAATTTTTTTTATGGATTTTCCTCCAGGAACTTGTCTAAACTTCTTTTTGAATTTTACTATGTTAGTTGCCTTAACCACAATCTCTGGAACAGATTCTACAGCTTAATTATGCCCTGCAAGAAAAAAGAAACTTTCTAAGATTTGTTTTCAATCTGCTGGTCATTACCTTCACAAAATATCCTCTTGTTTTGTGTTGTTTTGAAAGGTTAAACAACTGGTTCCTATTTAATCACTCTACCTCTCCATTTGATGTTAACCCTGAGAAACTGTTGAGGATATCTGCAAAAGTGAGTAGTGAAGTGGACCCATTCCCAGCCTGGCTATTAAAGTGTGCCTGATAAATGTTTCACTTTCAGAGCCATAGTTCATAGTAACATAGTAGATGATGGCGGATAAAGATCTGCATTGTCCATCTAATCTGCACAGTAAGGTGGCCAGAGTGGTTGTACCTGCCGCTTCGTGCAGGTCACCCCCCTCAATTTTAAAAGATATATATATTTTTTTATTCCATCCTCTTGCTATATAGAGATCCTCTGTGTCTGCCCCATGCCTTTTTGAATTCTGTCACTATTTTTGCCCCCATCACCTCTATTGGGAGGACATTCCAAGCATCTGTCACCATTTCATGAAAAAGTATTTCCTGACATTGCTTTTAAATTTGCCTCCTTGCAGCTTCATTTTATGCCTTCTAATTTTACAGCTTCCCCTTCTTTGAAAAAGGTTTGTTTGTTTATTAATACCCTTTAAGTCTTTAAACACCTGTATCATATCTCCCCTGTTCCTCCTCTCCTCTAGGGTATGCATATTTAGGTCTTCAAGTCTCTTCTCATATGTCTTCAGCACAGGCTCTGAATCATTTGGGTTGCCTTCCTCTGAACTGTTTTAAGTCTTTTTACAGTTGTGGTCAACATTATTGGCACTCCTAAACAAAAAGCCAGTGAAATGGCTTTGGACTATATATGCGCACATGTTTGACACATAAAAGAATCAAATAAAACAAGACCAATTAAAAAAGGAAATAGTAGTAAATGGTATAAAAATTGGGACATTGCCAAGACAATTGAACAGAAGAACCACCTTCGCATTGCAGTAAAATTAGATGCACCTGTGATCAATTGTCGGTGCTCACATGACTTGAATCAAGAACTGAAAGATGGCTCTAATGTTTAAAATGGCCACATTCACTCCCTGTTCTATTTTCACAATGCTGAAGACAAGAGAACTGCCTGAGACTGCCAGAAAAGCCATTTTCATCAAACTTCAAAGGGATATAAAGCATCTCCAAAGACCTTGGGATTCCTATGTCTACCATTCACAAAGTTATTAAGAAGATTTCTGCTCATGGTACTGTCAAGAACTTCCCAGGATGTGGTGGGAAGAGGAAAATTAATCCAAGAAGTCTTCGAAGGATAGTGCAAACTGTTGGGAAAACATCACGTACAACATCCAAAGAGCTTAAGGTTGACCTGGAGCAATCTGGAATGGTGGTTTCAACCCACACCATACACCACACACTAAACAAAGAACGGTGAAGACCAAGGAGGACCCCACTGCTCAAAGACGGACATAAAAAGGCATGCCTGATCTTTGCCAAACCCACCTTGAGAAACCATAATCCTTCTGGGAAAATGTTCTGCGGACAGATGAAACCAAGCTTGAGCTCTTTGGCAATGCAGATCAGTGATCCATTTACAGGGGAAGAAATGAAGCTTATAAGGAAAAAAACACCCTTCCTACAGTTAAATATGGTGGAGGATTCATAATGTCGTGGGGCTGTTTTGCTGCCTCAGGAACTGGAAGCCTGGAACATACTAAAGGAATCATAAAGTCAGAGGACTTTCAAGGTATCTTGCAGTGAAATGTGCTACCTAGTGTCAGAAAGCTAGATCTGGGTCGAAGGTCATGCGTCCTCCAGCAGACAATAAACCAAAACATGCATCCAAAAGTACAAAAGAATGGTTAAAAAGGAACAAATGGACTGTTTTAAACTGGCCAGCAATGAATCCTGATCTCAATCCAATCGAGAACTTTTGGAAATAGCTGAAATCTGTCATTGGTAAAAGGAATCCTCTAAACATTCATGAGCTGGAACAAATCACAGTTGAAGAGTGGGAGAAACTACCAGCAGATGTATAAAACTTATAGATGGCTACAATAAATGTTTGGAGGCTGTCATCACTGCCAAGGGTTGAGCAACCAAATATTAGTGAAGGGTGCCATTAATCCTGTCCAGGTCATATTTAGTTTTTTCTCAGAAATTACTACGTCTACTTTGCACAAGACATCTTTTATTTGTTGTATACCTTTGAACATACCATTAAAATATCATGATGACATACAGTTGGAATATTTCCAATTATTTCTTAAGATATTGTAGACAACATCCTAAAATTCAAGGGTGCCAAAAATGTTGACCACAACTGTACATCCTTTCCGAGATAAGGTCTCCAAAATTGAACATAATACTCCAAGTGAGGCCTCACCAACGACTTGTACAGGGACATTAATACCTCCTTTTTTCTGCTGGTTATTTCTCTCTGTATGTAACCCAGCATCCTTCTGACTCTGGCTACTGCCTTGTCACATTGTTTTGCCACCTTGAGATTTTCAGACATTATCACTCCGAGGTCCATCTCCTGGTCTGTGCACATCAACTTCTTGCCCCTTATCGCATAAAACTCCTTTGAATTTCTGCGTCCCAAGTGCATGACTCTGCACGTCTTCCCATAAATTGTTAGAAAGAGATGAAGTCCCAGCAGCACCGAAGCTGGAATTTGTAAGGCCAATTTTTAAAAAACCAACACTTTCGGTATTGGAGGAAAAAATTGTCGACCCATCTCTAATCTCCCAGTGGTTGGTAAAATAGTTGAAATGTATTTTACAGCTCTGTTGCAAGATTTTCTTGAAGAAATAAAAGGACTGGACCCTGTGCAACCTAGATCCACAGAGCATGCTGGTGGCACTGTTGGAAGAAATGCGGAAGTGGATGGATAGGGGAAGCTCAGGCCTATTGCTGCTTTTAGATATTAGTGCAGTGTTTGATACACTGAATCAGAGTGTGTTGCTGGATAAGATAGAAAATATAGGAATAAAGGGTGGCGTGTTAGCCTAGCTTGCCTGTTTTCTAGAAGATAGAACATTTAAGACCTAGGATGGGTGAGATTGCACTAAAGAAAGGAGTTTAACAGATGGTGTGCAGCAAGGTTCCCCCTGTTGCTCCTACTTCTTTGGCCCAAGCGATCAGTTTTAGTTCATTTATTTATGCTGATGATCAGTTTTTGTGCCAGTTAATTACTCCATTGAAGCATCTTTTGTTCATCAATAGATGACTGTTGAATAGTTGGTTTAAATTAAACATAGCTAAAACTGAGATATTGTGGTTGAAACTGATGTAGCAGCCAAAAGAATTACATCAAATTTCATGTTTAGTTTTTAGCATTCCAGTGATGCAGGAAGTTAAGATCCTAGGAGTCATTCTTTCTTCTCAGCTAATGCTAGAATCACAAAATAATTCAGTGTAAGTATGGCCTGGTTTAAGTTAGAGGTAGAGGTGCATAGCAACTGAAGTCTTTGTTACGGTTGCATGATTTTCAAATGCTAGTCCAGGTGACAGTTCTGAGAAACCTGGATTACAGTAATGTATTCTATTTGTGTTTGTCCAAATATTTGTTGAAGAAGATGCAATGCATCCAGAATATTGCAGCAAAGATAGCTTCCCACAGCAAAAGTTGAGAGAGAGTTATCCCTTTGTTGGTGATGTTGCATTGGCTACCAGTTGAAGCCAGGATGCTATTTAAACTTTTATGTTTAGCCTTTAAGGCTATTCATGGAATTGGCCCTCGCTACCTTACCAGCAAATTGTGTGCTTTTGAGTCAATGCTGACTCCTGGGTTTTCTTGGCAGTGTGTCTGGAAGTAGATTGCCAGGCCTTTTTTCTAAGGCAATGGAAGGTTAAGTGATTTGCCCAAGGCCACAATGATGCTAGTGGGAATCAAACGCTGTTCTCTTGTTTATCAAACCAATGCTCTAAACATTAAGCTACTCCTCCACGCCAGGAAATTATGACTATCTAAATCAAAAAGGTCATTGAGATATTATGAAACTGTAAGGGGGACTATAGAATGTTATCCATCCCTCTCCAAAGGGAGTATCAACAGTTTCCTTTAAGAGAGTGTGCAGCCCAGAGTTCAGGACTGGGAGGGCATGGCTCACAGGGTGAGGTTAAGAACCCAGCAGGTTGCAGGAGGGAGAGAGGCCCATGGAGCCAGAAGTCCTTCCAAGGCAAGCCATGCAAAGGAGTTCTGAGGTAGGAACTTTAACTGGGCTGGAGGAAGGGTTGGGAGAACCAGCCTGTGGAGATTTAACAAGCTGGGACAGAAGTAAAGTTGCTTTTGTTTTCCTTGAACTGCGATCTGGCATGTGTTTTAAAGAAAATCTCTTCCCACCACACACCACAGGAACATACAATTTGATGCTACCATCTACCAAGGAGCTTAGATTATTCAGAATTCAGGGTAAGTTGCTTTTCATGGAGGGGGGTGAGGGGTTCCCAGGATACTGGAAAAAAAAACTCCCCTTAAGAATTATTTTGATAACACAGCACTTGCACCAACATCCTTGCATCCTCCATATAACCAAAAAAAAAATAATCACATGATATTCTAATGATAGCAGACTTATGGCCACAGCTTTATTGAAACTTGTAAACACTCCAATCTTTTTCATAACAGTAACTGTCTTCAACATCTGCCAGATGTTTTTGTCACCCATCAGATAAAAAAATTTGAATGCATGTCATTACATTATCCTTAACCCCCAACATCACAGCCACACTCAATTATCTGGCTAGTCAGTCTCAACCTTGCTGTGATGGAGTCCTAAGAGCTCTGTAGCATCACCATCCAGTTCTATACCCCCATCATGCATAGCCTGCGGTGCAGCTAAGCCATTCCCTTCTAGTTTATGACAGTGTTACATGCCAGCCTCTATGTCCTTCCCCCTCATTCCCCTTTTTCTGACCAATCCTGGGAGTTACCAGACTCCTTTAACCCCTCCCCCCTTAGCTGTGACCGTGAAACCCTCCTCTCACCCTTCACATCCCATCCCCCATTCCTCCCATGACCCTGAAGCAGGGTGGGTGGGACAGGAGAACTGCTCCTTCTGCGACTTCCCCTGCCTGCCTTACTGCAGCAAATCCCTGGTAAAAGCACTCCCCTTCCCCTGTCTCCTGCTCTCCTGACCACTTTTGGCCTTCTCCCAACCTCTCTCCCTCCCCACCCTCCTTCTTCTAGGCTGTTGGAGTGGCTTGGCCATGTTATGGTACCTTCAGCTTAAGCATGAAGACACCTCTTATCTTTAGTTTAAAGTGGCTAGCTGTCGCAGCTGAACCCTGATATTCAATGCCAGAGACATATCTGACTACCAGATTGAATATTCGAGTTGGCCGGACAGCTTGTTAGCTAACCGGATAGCAACAATATTCAGCCACTTGACAGTTAGCTAAAACAGTTAAAGTTAGGAAAGACTTTCAAATGCCTAACTTTAGCCACTGTAGGATAAGCGTCTAACAGTTATATTCAGCTAAACCAAGTAAAGTTAGGTGAGCCTTTCAAGTGCTGAATATCCTGCTGAGCACCATTTACTGTAGGTGGTTTGCAGGCTTTGAATATCCCCCTCATGGTTTTTTAAAGAATTATTAGGTGAACAGGTACTGGTTTTTATTTGATTTGATTACAAATTGGGGCATGGGGGGTTAGATTGTCACACTTTTGAAACCTCTCTGTACAGTCAAATGTGATTGAAAGTAGCAGTATACGAGGTGTGACTAAAAAAGAAATGAGACTGTCCCAAAAATGTTTTATTACAAAATCTACAGAGAAATTACGCATTGTCCCCTTCAAAGTAATCCCTCCCAGAGTTAATGCACTTCTGCATTCGCTTCTGCCACATACAGAAACACTCAGTAAAGTCCTCCTCCTTGAGGTCCCTCAGCTCCCTCATCACAGTGGCCTTGATCTCTTCTACAGAGGTGAAATGAGTTCCTTTGAGCACCGTCTTCAGCCTGGGGAAGAGCCAGAAGTCGCACGGTGTGAGATCTGGGGAATAAGGAGGGTGGTTGAGAGCTGTGATCTATTTGTTGGTCAAGAACTGCCTCACATTGAGCACGGTGTGTGTGGATACGTTGTCTTGGTGGAGCAGCCACAACTTGTCTCTCCACAGAGCCCACCTGCTGCGCCGAACCCAGTCATGGAGGCGATTGAGGACCTGCTTGTAGAAGTGCTGGTTGACTGTCTGACCCTCAGGCACAAACTCATGATGGACCTCTCCCTTCTGGTCTAAGAATGCGATCAGCATGACCTTGATCCTTGATTTGGATATGTGCACCTTCTTGGGTCTGGGTGACAGTCGAATCTTCCACTGCAGGCTCTGTCTCTTGCTTTCAGGGTCATACTGGAAGACCCAAGTCTCATCTCCTGTGATGACTTGGCCAACGAACTCTGGATCTTCTCTGATCTTCTCTAGCAAGTCTCGACAAACATTGACCCGGTGCTCTTTCTGGTCATCTGATAAAAGCTTGGGCACTATCTTGGTGCACACCTTCTGCATCCCCAGCTCTTGCACCAAGATGGTCTGCACTGACTCCCTGTTCAGGCTGAGCTCCTCAGCTATCATCTGCACCATAAGTCTGCGATCACTCCGCACCAGCTGGTTCACTCTGTCAATGTTCTCAGCCATCTTTGTCATGGAAGGCCATCCTGACTTGGGGGTCATCCTCCACCTCCTCGCGGCCAGTCTTGAAGTGTTTGTGCCACTTGAAGACTCGCGGCCTTGACATTGCATCTTCTCCATAAGTCATTTGGAGAAGTTGGAGACACTCAGTTGGGCCCTTCTCCAACTTAACCAGAAATTTCAAGTTGATTCTTTGCTCCATATTTCTGCCACCTCCAGTTGCGTGACAAAGTGATGGAGCAGTGTGCTACAAAAAAACCTGAAAAAGAAAAACAGAGTGAGACAGATGAAAAATATTATAGCAGAATAGTGGCGAGATGTTGCACAACACAGTGACATAAGCGGTTAGCCAATTGGCATTGAGTCATTGGTGTGGCTGCCACAGTCTCGTTTCTTTTTTGTTACACCTCATATAAGTCTGTAAATCAAATTAAAATGTCATATCTCCTCTCTGTCATCTTTTCTTCAAGATGAAGAGTGCTAGTCTGTTTAGCATTTCATCATAAGGAAGGTAATCTATTCCCTTTATCATTTTTGTCACCCTTTGAATCTTTTCTATACATATCCCTTTTGAGATGAGGCAACCGGAAATGCATATAATACTAAGGTGCAGTTACATCTGGAATCTATATGGTTATAACAATATTCTCAGCTTTGTTTTCCTTCTCTTTTTTAATAATCCCTAACATTCTATTTACTTTTTTAGCATCTATAGCACACTGGGCTGGAATGTCAATGTATTTTATTTTATTTATTTAGACAGTTTTGTATACTGCCTTATCCTTCAATCAAAGCGGTCACAACACAATTGGGGGATACATTTAACACGCGGGGATATGAGACACATACACTAATACTTACAGGGAACATGGGCAATGGAGGGTTAAGTGGCTTGCCCAAGACCACAAGGAGCATCTGTGGGACTAGAAACCCCAGTCTTTCCGGCCCAAGGTTGCTGTCCTCTAGTGGGATTTGAACCCCCGACCTTCCAGCCTGAAGTACCTTGCCCCAACCACTAGGCTACTCCTCCCAAGTGTATTGTCCACAATGACGCCAAGATCTTTCTTTTGAGGTGATTCCTAACTCAGACCCCAGCATTTTGTCCATGTAGTTGAGATAATTCTTCCCTATGTGCATCACTTTGTACTTATCCACATTAAATTTAATCTGCCAATAGATGTCCAATTTCTTAGAACATAAGAACATAAGATATGCCATACTGGGTCAGACCAAGGTCCATCAAGCCCAGTATTCTGTTTCCAACAGTGGCCAATCTAGGTCATATATACCTAGCAGTTTCCCCAAGAGACACAAGTTCCACAATGCTTGTACTGGGTCAAGCATTGATATCTTCGGTCACTTCTTAATAATGGTTTATGGACCTTTCCTCCAGGAACTTGTCCAAACCTTTTTTAAACCCAGCTACACTAACAGCCTTTACTACATCCTCCGGTAACAAATTCCAGAGTTTGATTACACGTTGAGTGAAAAAATATTTTCTTTTATTAGTCTTAAATAGTTTACCCTGTAGCTTCATTGCATGTCCCCTAGTCTTTCTATAATCTGATAAGGTAAACAATCAATCTACGTTTACCCGTTCCACTCCGTTCATTAATTTATAGACTTCTATCATATCTCCCCTCAGCCGTCTCTTTTCCAGGTTAAAGAGCCCTAACCTTTTTAGCCTTTCTTCATAGGAGTATCCTTCCATCCCCTTTACCATTTTAGTGGCTCTTCTCTGTACCTTTTCTAAAATCGCTATATCCTTTTTAAGATACGGCAACCAGAATTGCACACAGTATTCAAGGTGCGGTCTCACCATGGAACGATATAGAGGCATTATAATATCTTTTGTTTTATTTTCCATTCCTTTCCTTATCATACCTAGCATTCTATTTGCTCTCTTGGCCGCCGCTGCACACTGGGCCCAGGGTTTTAACATGGTATCCACAATGACGCCTAAATCTTTTTCCTGGGTGGTGGTTCCTAATGTGGAACCTTGCATCGTGTAACCATAGTTTGGGTTGTTCTTCCCTAGGTGCATAACCTTGCACTTGTCCACATTAAATTTCATCAGCCATTTTGATGCCCAGTCTTCCAATTTATCAAGATCCTCTTGCAATTTTTCACAATCCTCTTGGGTTTTAACAACTTTAAATAGTTTTGTGTCATCTGCAAATTTGATAACATCACTCGTTATTCCACTTTCTAGGTCATTTATGAATATGTCAAAAAGCAGCGGACCCAGCACAGATCCCTGGGGTACACCACTATTCACCTTTCTCCATTGGGAAAATTGGCCATTTAGCCCTACCCTCTGCTTTCTATCTTTTAACCAGTTCCTGATCCACAATAGTACACTGCCTCCTATCCCATGACTCTTTAGTTTTGCCAAAAGTCTCTGATGAGGGACCTTGTCAAAGGCTTTCTGAAAGTCCAGATACACAATATCAACCGACTCACCTTTGTCCACCTGTTTATTCACTCCTTCAAAAAACATAACAGATTAGTAAGACAAGATCTTCCTTGTCTAAAGCCATGTTGGCTGTCTCCCATTAGGTTGTGACTATCTACATGCTGAGTAATTTTATTCTTTATGATGGTTTCTACCATTTTTCCCGGTACTGACGTCAGTAGTTTCCCGGATCACCCCTGGAACCCTTTTTAAAAATTGGTGTTACATTGGCGATCCTCCAATCTTCAGGTATTAGAGATGATTTTAATGATAGTTCACAGATTACTGATAGCAGTTCTGCAATCTCATATTTCAGTTCTTTCAACACCCTTGGATGTATACCATCCGGCCCAGGTGATTTGCTACTCTTCAGTTTATCTAATAGTTGTAAGACATCTTCCCGATGTATCGATATTTCCTTCAATTCTTCCGCACCTTTAAATACCACTTCAGTCATGGGTAACATCCCTACATCTTCCTCAGTAAAGACCGAAGCAAAGAATTCATTCAGTCTCTCCGCTATTGCCTTGTCGCCTCTTAGTGCTCCTTTAACCCCTTTATCATCTAATGGACCAACTGACTCTCTCACAGGTTTTTTGCTAGGAATGTACTTGAAAAGGTCTTTATTTCGCGTTTTTGCTTCCGCAGCAAGCTTCTATTCAAATTCTCTCTTTGCCTGCCTTATCAATGCCTTGCATTTGACTTGCCAGTGCTTGTGCTGTTTCCAGGTTTCGTCGTTTGGCTCTTTTTTCCATTTCCTGAAAGATGCTTTTTTGGCAACAACAGTCTCTCTGACCTCACCTTTAAACCATGCTGGCAGTTTTTTGGACTTCCTTCCACTTTTCTTAAAGCGTGGAATACAGCTGGTCTGGGCTTCCAAGATAGTATTTTTCAACAACACCCAAGCTTGATGTACGTCTTTAACCTTCGCAACTGCTCCTTTTAGTTTTTTCTTAACTGTTTTCCTCATTTTATCATAGTCTTCCTTTTGAAAGTTAAAAGGTAGTACTGTGGATTTCCTTACTATCCCTCCTCCACTAATTAAATCAAAGGCGATCATGCTATGATCACTATTGCCAAGTGGCCCTAACACCCTTATCTCTTGCACTAGATCTGGTGTTCCACTAAGGACTAGGTCTAATATGGCTTCCCCTCTGGTCGGTTCATGAACCAGCTGCTCCAAGAAGCAGTCATTTATTTCATCTAGGAACATTATCTCCCTAGCATGTCCTGACGTGACACTGACCCAGTCGATACCGGGGTAATTGAAATCACCCATTATTATTACTGCGCTGTAACGTTTGTTAGCTTCCTTGATTTCTTTGAGCATTTCATCATCCATTTGGTCATTCTGGCCAGGTGCTCGATAGTACACCCCCACTGCCATCGCCTTCCCCCTTTTATATGGAATTTCAATCCATATAGATTCTACAGCAGATTTTGTTTCCTGCAAAACTTTAATCTTTTCTGAGTCAATGCCCTCTCTAACATAGAGCGCAACCCCTCCACCAATTTGATCAGCTCTATCATTACGATATAGTTTGTACCCAGGTATCACAGTGTCCCACTGGTTGTCCTCCTTCCACCATGTCTCTGATATTCCAATCATATCTAACCTTTCATTTAGTGCTATATATTCTAACTCTCCCATCTTATTCTTTAGACTTCTAGCATTTGCATACAAGCATTTTAGAGAATGTATTTTATTCATGTTAATTTGGCTATTGTTAGACATGAGTAAATTGGGATCTTTAAGCTCTGTCTGCTCCATACTTGAGGGCATTTGGGCTACTTTACTCTTTTGTGGAACCTCTCTGCTTTTGGTAGTATCCTTCAAGGATACATTCTTCCGAACCATCCGCTCTTGGGTGACTGTCGGCTTTCCCCTAATATCTAGTTTAAAAGCTGCTCTATCTCCTTTTTAAAGGTTAATGCCAGCAGCCTGGTTCCATCCCGGTTAAGGTGAAGCCCATCCCTTTGGAAGAGCCCCTCCTTTCCCCAGAATGTTCCCCAGTTCCTAACAAATCCAAAACCCTCATCTCTGCACCACTGTCTCATCCACGCATTGAGACTCCGGAGCTCTGCCTGCCTTTTGGGTCCTGCACGTGGAACAGGAAGCATTTCGGAGAATGCTACCCTGGAAGGTCTGGATTTCAACTTCCTACCTAAAAGCCTAAATTTTGCCTCCAGAACCTCCCTACCACATTTTCCTATGTCATTGGTACCGACATGTACCAAGACAGCAGACTCCTCCCCAGCACTATCTAAGACCTTATCTAGGTGGCGCGTGAGGTCCGCTACCTTCGCACCAGGCAGGCATGTTACCAGGCGATCCTCACGTCCACCAGCCACCCAGCTATCTACATGCCTAATGATCGAATCACCAACTATAACGGCTGTCCTAACCCTTCCCTCATGGGCACATGGCCCTGGAGAAACTTCCTCGGTGCGAGAGGGTTTTACATCACCTGGAGGACAGGTCCTAGTTACAGGATCACTTCCTGCCACACCAGGGTGATGCTCTCCTGTCACGTGACCTCTCTCCTCCATGGCATCAGGGATGCTGCCAGACTGGAGGTGGGACTTCAGGACTATATCCCTGTAGGTCTCGTCTATGTACCTCTCTGTCTGTCTTATGCTTTCCAAGTCTGCTACTTTAGCCTCTAGAGAATGGACTCGTTCCCTGAGAGCAAAGAGCTCCTTGCACCTAGTGCACATGTAAGACCTCTCACCAACTGGGAGAAAATCATACATGTGACACTCAATGCAAAAGACTGGAAAGCCCCCATCCCGCTGCTGGACTGCTGTCTGCATCTTAGTTTTAAGTTTGTGTCTAGATCTTTAAGCTCTTACTTACTAGGGGTTGCTATTGGTATTTATACCAATAAAACTGTACCTAATACGTTTAATTAAGCTTCAGGTGAACAAGGTATATTAATCTCAGGTCCTTAGTGTATGACTGATTTGGGTAATGAGCTTCACCTGAAAGCACCTCCTGTCTTTTAAGATGTGTAAGTACCTATAAAGCTACGATTATCCCAGGGGAGGGAGGGAAATAACACTTATTAAAAGAGGCCTGTTACACAGTACCCTGTCTTGTGCTGCTGAGGTAAGCTAAATTCTGATTTGATTTAAATTATAGCTCTTAGCTGCTGCTAGGCTCTAACTTCTTATGAAATTTAAACTACAAGCTCTCTGCTGGGTACTAAATTTAACCAGAAAGCTCTCTTGTGTGTTAAATTTAAACTAAAAGTACTTTGCTGTTACTTGGCCCTGAGTGACTATTAAATTTAAACTACAAGCTCTCTGCTGGGTATGAAATGTAACCAGAAAGCTCTCCTCTGTGTTTTAAATTCAAACTTTAATTGCTGCTACTAGGCCCTAACTGATCCAACAAAAAAACAATGGGTTCACAGATTAAGTAGCTTTAATACAAATAATTCTTTTTAGAAAATTACCAGAAGTATATACTCACAGTTGCAGATTTCTCTCCAGAAGTAACAGTCCCCCTTTCTAGTCCTTCAAGACAGGGGTATGTTTACTAAGCTAGGCTAAGCGTTAACCCGGGCTATCTGCAACTAGGTCCCAATGATTAACATGGGGCTTAGCTGCAGATAGCCCGGATTAAGTGTTAGCCCAGCTTAGTAGACATATCCCTTAGTCTCATAACCAAGATTCTTCAAAAAATCCTTGCAATCCTCTGCCATTTCAATGACTTGAAATAACTGTGTATCATCCACAAATGTAGCCAGTTAGTCTGACCTCTGTGGTGAGTAAATTAATGGAAACGCTGCTAAAACAGAGGATAGTGAGGTTTCTCGAGTCCAATGGATTGCAGGTTTACGAGAGATGGGTCTTGTCAGACAAATCTGATTGATAGAGTAAACACCCAGGAAGGAGTAGATAACATGAGGAGGGATCCAGCGAAGCTTGAAGAACGGTCGAGAATTTAGCAGCTGAGATTTAATGCTAAAATATCCAAAGGAGCAGTACAGTGTAGGGGGTAAAATACTACTGTCCAGGAGAGAAGAGTAGGACCTGGGTGTGATTGTTTCTGATAATCTTAAAATGGCTAAACAGGTAGAAAAGCCAATGGTGAAAACCAGAAGGATGCATGGGTGCATAGGGAGAGGAATGGCCAGCAGAAAAAAGTAAGTGATAGTGTCTCTGTATAAGTCTCTGGTGCGACTTCATTTGGAATATTGTATACAATTCTAGAGACCACACCTTGAAAAGGATATAAACAGGATGGAGTTGGTGTAGAGTGTGGCTACTAAAATGGTCATTGGTCTTCGTTATAAAGCATATGGGGACATACTTAAAGATCTTACTATGTATACGTTAGAGGAAAGGTGGGATAGAGGAGATACAGTATGACAGAGATGTTTAAATACCTCCAAGGTATAAATGCACAACAAGGGGGCATAGGATGAGGGTGAAAGGGGATAGACTCAGGAGTGATATGCGGAAATATTTCTTTACAGAAAGAGTGGTAGATGCAAAGAATAGTCTCCCAGTGGAGGAAGTAGAGATGAGGACAATATCTAAATTCAAGTAAGCGTTGGAGAAATACAGAAGTTCTCTAAAGGAAAAAAAAGGGGACTATAGTACTTGATATGGAAGGGCAGACTAGATAGGCCATAGGGTCTTTTTCTGCTGACATGTTTCTATGTAAATTTGATCACCTCATTCATGACTCCTATCTCCAGATCAAGAATATGTTAAGCAGCACAGGTCCCAGTACAGACCATTGAAACACTCTACTATTGACTCTTTTCCATATGGATTACTGATCATTTTGCCCTACTTTGTTTCCTATCTTTTAACTAGTTTGCAATCCTCAAAGGTTTGCTAAGGGAGTGAGAATACTTTAGACTAATCTAAATTCACTTAAGTTTGTCATGTGTATTTTATGCTATTAAGTACCGGCTCGAGATTAGTATGACTGAAGCTTACCATAGCTACTGCTACTAACATTTGCATTGTTGCGATCTATTTAATCAGTGATTATCAGTCATCTTTGCTCCCCACCTCCCGATGGAGTCTGGGTTGAGGCTTGCTTCACCTGCTCATGTGCTTGTGGTCTCCAGGACTGCTCGCTGCTTCATCGCTTTGTTTGTCCTTCAGCAGGCTTTGTTTGGATTCACGGTGTCATAGGAACAGCGCTCTGCTTCTTCTAGACTAGCATTCTGGTGGAATTTAGTTCTTTTTAGGTTCATAGGATCCTCACTGGCTTTGACAGCAGCAAGATTTTATAGCCTTTATTGTTCTATAGATGTACATTATTCATTTTTTTTCTTCTAACTTTTTATTTAAACATGGTACAAAACACAGTTGAGATACAGAGGAAATCCACACCACAATACATACATCACAGCTAAATCACCATTCCCCATTTAACCTCTTGGTACATGGTATCATCAGATAGGCCATACTAGATTCATTTATTTATTTACCAAACTTGTATTCCACCTTTTCAGACTGGTCATAGTGGATCACAATGGAACATATATATTCAAGTATTCAAAATAGTAGACATAAATACAGAACAAATGACCAAAACAAATAAAAAGTTAAAATGGTGAATTGCTAATCATTGCTTAAATCCCCATAATACTCCCTTAACAAATGTAACTTCAATTCCTTAATAATCATTTAAGACTGGCTATTGCACGCACGTTATTCAGAAGCACATTCCACAATAAGGATGCATAGTACATAAACACACGCGTTCAAGCTACTTGACCACTCTCAGCTTCCAATGATGGAATTTTAAAGGTATTCTGTGAGTAACTTCTAGCTGAATGATCAGTTACATGTTCCTGAAGCAAGCTAGATAAACAATCAGCCTACAAGTGGTGAGATTTTTTAAACACAGTTACCAGTACTTTATATTGCACTCTATCTGGACCAGTGCAAGAACTGGAGGAGCCCTAGGCAGGCAGTCCATTATGCTGCCCCCCGCTGTCCTCCCCATGCCCATTGCCATTTCTGCTGCCCATCTCTGGAGGGGCACGTTGGAGGGGAGTGGAAGCGGCAGATTGGGCAAGAGTGAAACTGCAACGCAGCCCTAGAGACAGTGTGCTGCCTCATTATTTCGGGACCATTGACTCTGCTGCCAGCCCACAGTGGGGAAGAAGCAGTGGTAGTGGGCAGCAGTCAGTGTACCAGGAGGGCCAGTGCTATAAGAAGCTGCCTAATTCGCTTGATGGTAGTAATAGTGTCAGCCCCGCACCCTACTAGAAATAGGGAGCCGGTGAAGTTGGCCTAACAAAGAAGTGACATGTGCCATCCTTGGCTTCCACAAGAGAATTCTGGTAGCTGTATTTTGGTCCAACTGAAGAGCATATGCTGGGAGCCCTTGATAAATTATATTGCAATAGTCAAAGCAAAGTAAAATAAGCACCTGAAATACTTTGCCCTAACACTAATTCCAGTAAATGCCCATGTCCAAGAGAATCTTGTATTTTTCAGAAAGGTTTTTGAAAGTGTAGGTAAGCTGTTCATTACTTCTACCTTTGCCATCATTGTCTTCCAATGTGAGAACTCTGGGACCCTTTTCCAATAGTAAGCAAAAATAATCCTAACTGTATGATGTAAATGCATAATTTAGGATTTGTTTGGCCATAGGGATCTGCAAAGAAAACACCTGTCTCCACAAACAAAGCTGAGGCATGAGTTCAAATGAAAGCCCCACCATTGCCTCTATGATGAGATGAATCTCCAAATAGAATCTCTCAACTATGTTACAGATCTACCACATATGAGTAAAATTAGTTCTAGCCCTCACTGCTAAATCAAGCAAAGTATAAAGTATATCGGCAAGTACAATGTAATAATTTGTAAAGCAGCTCTTGATACTTATTGCACACCAATATCCCATAAAGTGAATTCCATAAATTCTACCAATCCTCTTTCTCCAATGACGGATTGGAGTTTCATCTATTCAACAGGGCCAAAGTTGTAACCATCTCTTGATCCTTATCATCTAATAGTCTATACAACTGCAAGATCAACTTCTTCCTAGGAGGTGGGGATGTCAGGAGTTGTTCCAGCCTAATTCTATTTCTCATCCCTACTCTTTGGACCATAGACCTCTCAGCTTCTCTACAGATATGAAAGAACAAATAATGTGTATGAATTGGGATATCTAACTCCTCATGCAGATCTCCAAAGACCTTATTTTCATTGCCCCCAAATCTGTTCCAAGATTTTCAGCTCCTTGTCCCTCTATTCCTAGACTGTGGAGAAAATGTAGACATGGATTATAATGAAATGCGTCCACAGATCCACTCTCTTTATGACCTATCCCTAACTCCCTTCGAATTGCATGCCAGATCTTAAGTGTGTGAGTCAGAACAGGGTTAACACTACATACCGTATGTACCTGCCTAGTCCCAGGTTGATATTCTATCAAAGTGGCTAAATCTGAATCTGCTCATGCTTGAGGAGGGGCTTTGAGGCCCTCTCTATTGCCAGCCACCCTCACAACCCTATGGCTTTGGCAGCTAAGTAGTACTAGTATAAATTAGGAGCATCCAGACCTCCATAAAACGGAGGCATCTGTACCACTGAGTACTTGGGTTTTTTGTTCCAGATAAAAGTTAAAATCTCCATCCGAAGGAACTGAAAGACTCCCATCAGGACAATATATGGCAAATGTTGAAATAGATATACCACCTTAGGAAATATCACCATTTTAATCAGTTTCACCCTGTCCAACAAGGATAATGGCAACAGATCATGCTGCAACATTAGAGGGGAATTAATTTTATAAAGGTTTTCAAGCCCTATAGGAATTAGGATCCCCAAATATTTAAAATGACCAGGAGAAATAGCAAAGGCTCCCAGACATTACTACTACTACAACTACTGAACATTTGTATAGTGCTACAAGGTATATGCAGTGCTGCACGGATGCATATAAAAGAATGTCCCTGCTCATCGGAGCTTACAACCTAGTTGCGACAGACAACACAGTAGCTGTAGACATGGGATACAGCTAGTTAGAATGGTAAGGAAACATAAAGGAGATCAGGTGAGTCAAGATCCGAAAGCGGCAGCGAAAAGGTGAGTTTTTAGCCTGGATTTGAACAGGGTAAGAATGGCGTCTGATGTACAGACTCAGGTAGTTTGTTCCAGGCATAAGGAGCAGCAAGGTGAAAGAAGCGAACTCTGAAGTTAGCAATAGAAGAGAAGGGCACAGATAGAAGCGATTTGCCAGAAGAGCAGAGTTCCCAAGGAGGGGCGTAGGGAGAGATGAAAGGAAAGGTAGTGAAGAGCAGCAGAGTGAATGCACTTATGGGTCAGAAGGAGAAGTTTGAACTGGATGAGGAAATGGATAGGAAGCCAATAAAGAGAATTGATAAGAGGGGTAATATGAGCATGACAAGGCTGGTGGAAGATTAGCCGTGCAGCAGAATGTTGAATAGATTGAAGGGGAGAGAGATGACTACTGCAACGCCATCCTGCAGGGTCTCCCAAAGAAAACACTGAATATTCTGCAAATGGCGCAAAATGTAGCCGCAAGGGTCATCACGAAAAAAGGCTTTGCTGATCATATCACCCCGGTATTGATTGAGCTCCACTGGCTCCCCATCGCGGCTCGTATAAAATACAAAACACTCACGACTTCTTTCAAGCTCCTACATAACATTGCTCCATCCTTCCTCTCCACCCTGATACGCTCACAACCACCCAACAGAAGCAGAAGAACCTTCAACTCCAACACCCTCCTCATTCCAGCTGATATAAGAACTGTAAAAACCAATACTAGTAATAGAGCGTTCTCATACACAGCACCTACACTCTGGAATCATCTGCCACCAGAGTTACGTGATTGCAAAGACATAACAGTCTTCAGGAAAAACCTCAAGACTCATCTTTTTCAGAGTCATTATAAATTGATATAACCCAAGGGGTTTAAGTCCAGGACATATTTATGTACACCTGCCCATTTATGTATAATGTATATATGTAATTAGTACCCATATACTAAACAATCCCCCTTATGTGTTTTGCCTACCCTCTTGATCAACCTGTTCACACCCAAATTTTACTGTGCTGATTGACAGTCCTCCTTATGTTCTCCTTATGTAATCACACCGCTGCTGATCGCTGGAAGTAGCGGTATATAAATGTTTGCTAAATAAATAAATAAAATAAATAAATGACTCAGAGAGAGACCAGAAAGGTGTAGGTTACAATAGTGTAGATGGGAGGTGACTAAGGAATTGATAAATGTCGTAGTAGTGTATTCAGAAAGGAATGGGTGAATTTTGCTGATGTTGTAGAGAGAGAAACGGCAGGTTTTAACTATCAGTTGGATGTGTGTGGAGAAGGAGAGAGAGGAGTTAAAGATGACCCCAAGGTTACAAGTTGAGGAGACAGGGGGATTAGAGAATTATCCACAGAGACTGAGATTGGAGAAAGGGGAGAGGAGGGTTTAGGGGGAAAAATAAGCTCAGTTTTGGCCATGTTCAATTTCAAGGGGCAGTGAGATATCCATGCAGCAATGTCAGAAAGGCAGGCAAAGATCCTGGCCTGGATTGCCAGAGAGATTTCAGGTATAGAGAAGCAGATCTGGGAGTCATCAGTGTAGAGATGGTACTGAAAGCCATGGGAAGAGATGAGTACACCAAGGGACTGGGTATAGAGAAAGAAAAGGAGTGGATCCAAGACCGATCCTTGGGGTTCACCAACAGAGTGGGATAGCAGTAGAGGAGGATCCACCAGAGCAAACACTGAAAGAGTGATGGTAGAAATAAGAAGAGAAGCAGGATAGCACAGAGCCCTTAAAACCAAGCGAGGACAAAGTATTAAGGAGAAGGTTGTGGTCAACAATGTCAAAAGCAGCAGAAAGGTCAAGAAGGATGAAGATTGAGTAAAGGACCTTGGATTTTGCTAGGAAAAGGTCACTGGAGACTTTGTCAAGAGCCGTTTCAGTAGAATGTAAAGGACGAAAGTCTAGCAATCAAGCACAAATACAAAGCCTTGACTCAGTTAATAAAACCTTTGGGGGATCACATCTATGTAAAACTACCAAAATAAATTGCCAGGACACACATTCAAATGCTTTGTAGGCATCCAAAGCCAGTTTTCAATCACAGGACCCAAAACCTGTTTGCAATAAGGATAACTAACATTCGAAAGTTTTTTAGTATTATAATTCCAGGATCTCCCTTTTACAAATCTTGTCTGGTCCTCATTAGCTAAGCAGGGAATGACATCTTCCAGCCTTAGCTGTAACACTTTGGCAATTACCTTCCCTAGTATATATATTATGGTAATCAATGCCTCTAACAAGCTCCCTGCTGTTCTAATGTTGTCTCCAAGGTGATTGAACAGTTCCTTTAGAAGAGGAACAAATACCCCTGCAAACTGTTTATAAAACGTTATGTGAAGCCCATCCAGATTTGGGCTTTTCTCATTTTTGCAAGGCCTTCAAAGCTCTCATCACCTCCAACTCCATAATGGGGCACTCAAGGACTGATTACACTCCGGTGTGATCTTCGACCACTGGATCCACCCTAAAAAAGATCTGCTTCAGAGACTAAACTCTGCTCTGTATGCCTTTGAGTCAGTCCTGACTCCTGGCAACCCAGAAGCTTCTGGGTTTTCTTGGCAGTAGATTGCCAGGCCTTTCTTCCAAGGCAATGGAGGGTTAAGTGACTTGCCCAAGGCCACAAGGAATGCTAGTGGGAATTGAACCCTGGTTGCTTGGTTACTAAGCCAGTGTTTAAACCACTAGGCTACTCCTCCACTCCATCTGCTCTGTATAGAGGCCAACAAATTAGTCAGTCTTCGAATGGAAATGCTTAATAAAGTCACCCTATCCCTAAGAGCTGATATCACCATAACCCCATCCTGTAACCAGATCAGGCTGGCAAGCAAAACTCCTGGCCCATTGCCCCTCACAGTGTTGCTGTTTAGCATATTGCATCAACTTCTTTAACTAAGCTGTCTGCAATACTCTAAGCTCATCCCTAGCAAGCTGGAGGGCCTCGAGCATACCAGCTGAACCATTTGTTTGTGTTGCTTCTCCAACTGTGCAATTTGGTTAGAAAGGGCACCCAATTTGTTCATTTTCAGTTTATTCTAATTGTTCGTGCATGATATTATTAAGGTTACCTGATGTCCCCAATTTTCGGGAACTATCCCTGTTTTTGAAAAAAAGTGCCTCACTTCATGAACTTCTCACTTCATGAACTCCTCCTTCATGGTGGGAGGAGTGGCCTAGTGGTTGGGGCAAGGTACTTCGGGCCAGAAGGTCAGGGGTTCAAATCCCACTGGAGGACAGCAACCTTGGGCCGGAAGGACTGGGGTTTCTAGTCCCACAGGTGCTCCTTGTGGTCTTGGGCAAGCCACTTAACCCTCCATAGCCCATGTTCCCTGTAAAATAGTTCTCTGTGTGCTGTGCTTTCCTGTCTAATCAATGTGTTTATACCTCAAAAATTTCCTGTCATGATTTGACAATTTCCAATCTGTAATCAAACCGCTGCTGATCACTGGAAGTAGCGGTATACAAATGTATACTAAATAAAAAATAAATAAATAACCACTCCTATCCCTGATTTCAGTGGGGACAGATGCAAAGGACTTTGCTTCTCCTGCATACCGCTCTGGTGCAATTTTTTTCAATCCTGGTAGGAGAAGATGTAAAATTAACTTCTTTTCTGAAAAAAGAAAGGGGATTTTAGAAACGTATAGGATATTTATCTATATGTAGAAAACAAAGCATGTATGTATGCATGCTTATAACTTGCGAAGGGCTGTTACTGTCTTTTCTAAACTTTGAAGTTACAGAATACTACCTAGACTGGTCATTTCAAAATATATGGGGAAAAGATGCTTGAGGGGGGAGGACCCCTGCCTCTCCCAGCTCTGCTCAGGTGTCCTAGATCTGGTAAGCTTAGAAATTATAAGCCCTCTCAAAACAGTCTTGAGTTTCCCACCGCAGCACTGGTGAATAATCTGCCTGATGATGATATGAATGAAATCTTCAGTTGCTTCTTCCATCATCTTGCTGAACTCAGAATCTTTGATTATTGATGTAGAAAAGGACTCAAAGTGGGGTACCAGGGCCCTCTGAAAGATTCAGAAATATGGAGAGTGAGAATGGTTTGGAATTTTGCTGACAGCTTAGCAGAATATGTGTAATAGAAGTCAAGGTCAAATTTTGCAGAAGCAGCTTGACCTGAAATATGTAGTGTTTAGCTTGATCTGTAACATAGATAAACAAAAAAGTGAAGAAAGGTATGACGTAGAGTGATAAGACAAAATTGTACAATGTAGCAGTTTTTTCCTAATAAAAGAAGTATCATGGCCTAGGTGGGAAAGGTATTACAGGAGACTGCTGTGAATTTCTCACTTAAGGCCTTAAGCAGACACTGTTATGGTATAATTTTGTGTGTGTGTGTGTGTATTTTCTTTTTTTTGCACTGAATTTAGAGAATTGGAGTCAAGATCTGAGGGATGATTTTAACTTGGTGCACCCGGTCAGGAGTAGAGCATGCAAACAGTTTGTGCCATGACTTGTATTTCCTTTTCTCTGCATTCGAGACAAGCAGATGGAGGATGGAACATTATGAGTATTAAGTACAGACAGACTCGGTCTAAGGCACAGACTTGAGTGTTTAAGAGAGGCAGTCTTGGTGATATTGTGAAACCCTGAAGCATGATGGTATTCAATGACTAGTGGTAATGAAGCATTACTATTTTCCTTAGGAGGGAATTTTTCAAAGAAGCTTCAATATTTGAGATATGAAATGGCAGTCAATGATTTAGGGGGAATGCACACTGGGAGACATGCAAAACATAAGTTGTTTCTATTAGAAGAGAAAGGGCCCGATATTGAGTTAGGAGGGCTATGCGCTGCTTCAGTGCATAGCCCTCCCCACCAACCTCTAATACCAGATATACAATGCCGGAGTCGTATGTGACCCGGGCATTGAATATCCGAGATTGCCACACTGCCTCTCAGCCGCAGTCAATAACCAGGCAGCAGCGATATTGCCTGCTGCCCGGTTAGCTCCTGCACTTAAAGATAGGCAAGCTTTTGCCTTGCCTATTTTTTAGGCGCAGGTCGCTAACCGGGTAGCATGCAATATTGCTTCTGCCCAGATATCAATTGTGGCTGCCTCCGCTCCTCCCCGGAACACCCCTGACATGTCCTGATGCTGAATGGTTAGCATCAGGGCATGTAAGGGAGAAGAGAGGGGATATTCAGTGGCACTGACCATGTTAATGCCATTGAAT
Source organism: Ichthyophis bannanicus (assembly GCA_033557465.1). Taxonomy (NCBI): domain Eukaryota; kingdom Metazoa; phylum Chordata; class Amphibia; order Gymnophiona; family Ichthyophiidae; genus Ichthyophis; species Ichthyophis bannanicus. The sequence continues at coordinate 1,532,255,073 of CM066031.1, forward strand.
ATCCCTCTCAGCAGCAGTTACATGGTTTACAGGGCTGTAAACTGTGTAACTGCCCTTCGAATATCGGACCCAAAGTGTATAATGATTCATTTGGTTGCTTTTCTGGTGCCTTGTTTTAAAAAGATAAATATTTTCTGCTTGTAAAAGATTTAAACAGCCTAGCTTTAACTTGGTAATTCGTTTTGTGCTGATTTTGTGTATTTATTTATTTGAAAGTCTTATATACTGCATTTCTTCTTTAGTAAGTCAGACTTGCAAGATGATGTTTGAAATGTCTCTCTTCTTATCACTGTTAGTCGCTATGTGTAAAGAGTACACAGAATTGTTTTGTTTTGTTTGTTTCACTCTGTGCATCCAGTTCCGACCAGGTGCACAGAGGGCCAGGACGTCCAGGATAGAATCAGGCCCATATCTTATAAGTTGTGTGAATTTGCATAATATAACAAAGACTAAGAAGAAAAATTATAAAAGATGTTTACAGGAAAAGATACAGGTTAGAAGCTTTGCTGAAAATGTAATTGCTTGTCAAAGTCAAAGTAAATATGTTTGATTAAAGGGAATTTTAAAAAAGAGTAAAAAGAAAAGATAAAATTTTTAAAAAAAGGTGACATAACCTACATTGATCATATACAGTGAATTCAGCCTGAGGGGGAGGGGAGGGGTGATTATCTGTCATGTGTATTTATGTCATAGTGCTTGTTCTGAAGATTTGATGGTTTGTTTTCATTTCGTGATTTCTAGTCAGTAATATTGATATCCTTTTTTTCTTTTTGTTTCTTATTGTGCAAGAAGCATAGTGATACATGTAATATAAAAGAAAAGATGTAAGATTAGGGATTTAGCTTTTACAAGTCACAAATAATGAATGATACAACTTCATTCTAAGAAGTAAATTAAGTAAGTAAACTGAGGTGGTAAATGCGTAGTATAATGTTTTCTTTTTATGTTAACAGATTAACTAAAAATCCAGGTACACATCACATCCATGAAAGTGTAAGAGATTAATTCAGCAAATGTTTTGTCGGATAGGTAAAGCAAAGGTATTGCCTCCTATCATCACAAACATCAAGACTGATTAATTAAATTAGTATCACTGATTCAGGTAGATTCAAAATGTAAATAAATTCACCTTGTGCAAGATATTAATTGATCCTATGCTGTTTTGTGCTGAAAACCGTGTAACAAACAGAAATATTAAGCTGTTACCAATGGCAATTGAATTTCTAATTGGTTCAAATTCTATATTTTTAAAAGTTTTGTGATTAGGAATGCATTACCTTTTGTTGAGCATAATTCTTGGTACTGGCTAAGTAATGACTGTTTATGTATTTCTTCCTTTTGTTTTGCATCCTGATTTCCTTCCTTTGTGAGCTGAGATGTTTGTGTTAATCAGTAGTTATATTACTGATAATATTCAAAGTATGGTGAGTTAAACCATTTCCTAAGATAAAAGAACCTTCTTAAGAATTTTTGATAAGCAATTGAAATGAGTTTAATTTATTCACCATAAACTGCTAGCTATGTTTTGATGTTTGTTGCCCCGTAAGTAGTAGGATTCAGAGAGGTTTGTCTATTTATTTACCAGATGTTAAATATTAGCCTGTGGCCTAATATTTATCATCTGGTAAATAAACAGAATAATTAAGGAACGAGGATGCAAGATAGAGCTAGCTTGGTGGTGGTGTTGTTGTTGTTGTTAAGTGCCGTCAAGTCGGTGTCTACTCATGGCGAACCTCTGGATAGTTGTCCTAAATGGTGAAAATATATTTAAAAAATTTGGGATAATTTAGTGCTAGCAGTAGATGCATTGTAATTAATTAGCATTAGATAAGATAATCCTGTTCAACAATTCTATATTGCTATTAGGTATAAGTAGTAGTGCTTGCATGTAATTGTGTGCAATCAGAGGGGTGTTGTAGTAGTGAGTGTTGGTTCTGAAAATTATATGTTGCATGCACTGAATCCTACGGGCTGAAGACAATGACTATTGTGAATGAAAAGAAGTCTGTGATGCCACTGAATATGTGGACTCCGAGTAAAGATCAGTGATTCCAGCAAGACTACTCATGTATATGCAGCCATGAAGCCTGGGTGGACAGTTACTGAAACTCTGTCCAAGATGTGCATAGAACAGACCATAGTGAAAAGAGATGCTGCTGAAGAATTTGGAGTTGTGACCAGTGTCATGATGTGAATGTGGATGCAAACCTCTGAACAACTGAAAGATCTATGGAGGACAGTTGGACCCTGCCAGCAAATAGTGCTTGCAAGAATAATTGGTAAAGCCTTACTCTCTGTACACATTCTTAGACCTAGCAAGGGCAAACAGTGTCACATGTTGTTGTTAAGTGCCATCGAGTCGGTGTCAACTCATGGCGACCCTCTGAATAGTTGTCCTAAATTGTGTTCGGTCTTTAGTCAGGCGGCTCATTGTTGACAGACTGGTACCCGTAGCTGCTGTTATTGTATCAATCCATCTCATTGCTGGCCTTCCTCTTAAGTGTTGACCTTCTATCTTGCCAAGCATGATGTCTTTCTCTAATCTCTCTCCGCATGATGTGTCCAGTATGAAAGTCGAAGTCTTGTCATCTGAGCTTCTGAAGAAAGCTTAGGTTTGATCTCTTCTAGTACTGACTGGTTTGTTCTTCGTGCAGTCCATGGTATACGCAGTATTCGCCGCCAGCACTATAATTCAAAGGCATAAAGTTTCTTCCTGTCTTTTTCACTGTCCAGCTTTCGCATCCATATGATGTTATTGAAAATACCATGGTTTGAACAAGTCGAATCTTTGTATGGAGAGAGACATCTCTGCTCTTGAGAATCTTGTCTAGGTCTTTCATAGCCATTCTGCCAAGAGCAATGCATCATCGGATTTCTTGACTGCTTGTTGCTTCTTTATTGATAGTTGATCCAAGTATGTTAAAGTTGTCCACAATTTCAATTTCTTCTCCTTCAACGATGAACTTATTGATTTTACCAGTTGTCATGATCTTTGTCTTCTTTATATTAAAGTGCAGGCCCATTTTAAGACTATGTTCCTTGATCATGAGAAGCAAATGTTTCAGATCATCTTCACTTTCAGCCAGTAGTGTGGTATCATCAGCATAGTGAAGGTTGTTGATGAGTCTTCCACCAATCTTCACACCTCTGTTGTCTTCATACAATCTTGCTTCTCTGATGATTGTCCTGCATATAAATTAAACAGGTAGGGGGAGTATGCAGCCTTATCGTACACCTTTGCTTATTTTAAACCATTCTGTTTCTCCTTGTTCCGTTCGAACTGTTGCTTTTTGATCAATGTACAGATTGTGCAAGAGAACAATCAGGTGTTCTGGTATACCCCTACTTCTTAATGTGGCCCAGAGTTTCTCATGGTTTTCACAATCAAAAGCCTTGCTGTAGTTGATAAAGCACAAATAGATATCCTTTTGGTATTCTTTAGTCTTTTCAAGGATCCATCTCACATCTGCGATGATGTCTCTCATTCCTCGCCCTTTCCTGAGCCCTGCTTGCACTTCAGGTAGTTCTTGTTCCAGGTATAGTTGTAGTCTCTGTTGAATAATCTTCAATAGAATCTTGCTGGCATGTGGGATCAGAGCGATTGTGCGATAATTTCCACAATCAGTTGGATTACCTTTCTTTAGTATTGGTGTAAACACATCTTTTCCAGTCAGTTGGCTATGATGTTGTCTTCCAAATTTCTTGGCAGAGCCTTGTAAGTATAGTAACAGCTGCATCAAATTGCTGTAGTACTTCTATGGGACTGCCATCAATGCCTGGTGCTTTGTTCTTTGATAACATGAAAAGAGAGAGGAACCTAACAATTCACCAAATTTTTGTTGGAACGCACGCCTAGAAGGAAGGAAGAAAAACCTCCCCTTCTCGTAGCGTGTTGCTCCGTTTTTATCTTAGAATAAAAATTAGGGATTTACCCCTAGTACTACTAAATCCCTAATTTTTATTCTAAGATAAAAACGCTACGCTACGAGAAGGGGAGGTTTTTCTTCCTTCCTTCTAGGCGTGCGTTCCAACAAAAATTTGGTGAATTGTTAGGTTCCTCTCTCTTTTCATGTGGCTTAGATGTGGGGGAAACTATTAGGTTAGTGGGATTTGTTCTTTGATAAGGCATTCAATGCTGCTTCGACTTCTTTCATCACCAATGATTCCGGATCATAAGGTACAGGTTGAAATGGCTGTTGGTCCACTTGATCTTTATCATATAAAATCTCTGTATATTCTTTCCACCTATTCTTGATCTTCCCAGCATCAGTCAACATAGAAACTTGAGCATCTTGTAACATTTCAATTCGAGGCTGGAATGTTTTTATTAACTCTCGTAGTTTTATGAAAGCCAATCTTGTTCTCCCTCTAATAGTTTCTGCTTCTATTTCCTTGCATGTGTCATTGTAGTACTTTTTCTTGTCCTGTCTTGCTGCACGTTGGAAATCTCTGAGTTCTGCGACTGTCTTTCTTTCTCCTCTGGCTTTAGCTTCTCTATGTTTCTGTGCAATTTTTAGAATTTCTTCCGTCATCCATTTTGGCTGTTTTTGCTTTTTCACCTTTTGTAGAGACTTCTCGCTTTCTTCCAACACAACTTTCTTGATGTCATTCCATAACTCTTCTGGAACACTGTCATTTGTATCTTAAACAGTAAATCGATTTTGCAGGCAGTCTTTAAATTTCAGTGGTATATTCTCAAGGTCATAGTTTGCTACATTTATGAGTGTCTTGCTCTTTTTCAACTTTAGCTTGAGTTTGCATACTAGTAGTTGGTGATCTCTACCACAGTCAGCTCCAGGTTTTGTCTTTGTTGATGTTATAGAGCTTTTCAATCATTGACTTCCACAGATGTAGTCAATTTGATTTTTGTACAATCCAGTGGATAAAGTCTATGTGTACAGTCGCCGCTTGTGTTGCTGGAAGATGAATAGATCGTTGGTCTTGCAGAATTCTATCAATCTTTCTCCAGCTTCATTTCTGTTGCCAAGTCCGTATTTTCCAACCACTTTGCCTTCTTCTTTGTTGCCAACTTTTGCATTCCAGTCACCCATGACTATCAGGATATCCTGTTTGCATGTTCTGTCAATTTCAGCTTGTACTTGTTCATAGAACTCAACAGCTGCAGAAGAGGATGAAATTGATGTTGGGGCATATACATGAATTATGGTTAATGGTGATAGGCATTCCTCGTAGACAAATAGAGATTAAGCGTTCACTGACTGCACTGTATTTCATTACAGTTCTTGCAAGTTTCTTCTTTATTATAAATGCAACATCAGGTCTTCTTTGTCTTTCATTTCCAGCATAGTAGACCATATGATCATCTGATGCAAAGTGCCCGATGCCAGTCCATTTCAGTTCGCTGACACCCAACAGATAAAGTTGTACACGTTTCATTCTTGACTACCTCCAACTTCCCTTGTTTCATGCTTTGTACATTCCATGTCCCAATATGTAAGGCATCTTTATAGCTTGTGACTCTCATTCCATAAGCAGCAACATCAGCAGTCAGACATCCTGAGGGCTTTGATCCAACCACATCATAAATGCTGGCTTTACTCTGAAAAGTCTTCAGCTCCAACCCAGTAGCTAGTTGAGTATCTTCCGACCTGGGGGTCTCATCTTCCAGCACTATAGTGCAATTTGTTTTGTTGTGACTATCCATTGGGTTTTCATGGCAATATAGAGAAGTAGATTGCCGGGCCTTTCCTCCGCACAGTTTAAGTTTAGTGTTGTTGCCGTTATCACTGAAATGTGATCCTCCGCTGCCAACACTGTCCCATTCTGCTGCTGCCTAGATGGGTGGTTTTTCTTGGTCTGGCACCTCAGCTGAGACCTGTACATCTTGTGAGACCCTGCCAGTAGTTAAACTACCGATAGCTTAGCCCTCAGCATCACTGATGCACCCAAGCCCTCACAGCGTGGCAAGCTGCAAATCAAGTGAGGGACAGTGTCACATAGCTTTGGTTAATTTGCAGGATGATTATAATCCTTTTTCTATATTAAATAAAGCATATTTTATTTATTTATTTAACTTTTTTATACCGCATTTTCCAATGATCAAATGCAGTTTACATTGAACAAAACATTGAATTGTACAGAACGGTACATATTCAATTACATAAAACATTTAATTATGTACAGTAATATGTTATGTTATGTATAAAGACTTCTTCCAACAAGCAAGATTGAGCTCACCTATGGGCCAGATGTGGTGCCTAGGACTCTGAAGGGACATCTACAAAGTGAAAAAAAGGTGTTCCCCACTGTGGCAGAAGATTTATTCTACTACTACCAGACAGAAACAGCGCCAAAAACAATATACCAACACCTACTCTATTCACAAGAACAAACAAATCCACATCCATGCAAGCCTTCTCTCTTGCTGCCCCTGCTAGCTGGAATGTCCTCCCAGATAACCTAAAATCAACAACAGATATAAAGGATTTCCGGAAGTTCAACCTGTATATATTGCACCCCAAATCAAGAATTACCTATCTACACACTCATGAACACTAAATTCACAGCCACTGCATGCCGACACCCCCACACTACCCTACTTGATTCGTTTGCAGTGAAATTCGCTTTGATTCAAGGATAAAGCGGGATATAAATCCTTTTAAATAAATAAATAAAATAAATAAATAATCATTTATATAGCGCTACTTCTGGACTTGGACATATTTGAATTACCATTCTTTTATAGTGATTCTTTACACAATCAGAGGGTAGACTGCAGAAAGGGACTTGAAGTGGGGGTACCAGGGCCCTCTGAAAAGTTCAGAAATATGGAGAGTGAGAATGGCTTGGAATTTTGGTGATAGCTTAGCAGAATATGTGTAATAGAAGCCAAGGTCATATTTTGCAGAAGCAGTTTGACCTGAAACATGTAGGGCCAATGTTGGAAAGGTTTATACACAGTTTACAGCCCAGTAAAACATGTAAATGCCCTAAATGGGGATATTCAATGGCACTTAAATGGTTAGTGCCATTGAATATTCCCTTCTAACTCCCCTACGTGCCCCCATGCTATCCGGTTAGCATCAGGGCGTGTTGAGGGACATTCTGGGGTGGAGAGGAGGCAGAGACTGTCGCTAACTGGGAAGTATAATTTTTGTCGGATCGTCTGTCGCGAGGGTGTACAAAACACTCTCATGTAACAGAATTATACTATAACACTGTGTAACAGACCCTCCTTTTATTCAACTTTTTTCTAAAAAGGTCAGTACGACCTTTTTAGAAAAAAGTTGAATAAAAGGAGGGTCTGTTACATGAGAGTGTTTTGTACACCCTCGCAACAGACGATCCGACAAAAATTATAAATTCTGAACAAATTCATCGTGAAAACATGACTATGGTGTTTAATTCAGAAAACAGTGAGTGGCCTTCATTATAGGATACGGTTTTGGTTTCACTTGCAGAGGTTTGTTATTGGTATTGCTAACTGGGAAGTGGCAATATTGCATGCTGCCCGATTAGCGATCTGCATCTAAAAGATAGGTGAGGAAAACCCTTGCCTATCTTTAAGGTGCGGGAGCTAATCAAGTAGCATGCAATATCACTGCTGCCTGGTTAGCTTCAGTGGTTTCTGGTATGTGCAGCGATCCTAGTCATCGTAGCATTGAATATCCAGTTTAGAGGTCGTCGGGGAGGGCTAGGTGCCGACAAGGTCATAGACCTTCTAAAATGCGGCTGACTCAATATTGGGCCTGCAGTGATCTGTAACATGCGGATCCACAAAACATAAAGCAAGGCATAACATAGAGTGATAGGACAAAATTGTACAATATAGCAGTTTTTTGTAATAAAAGAAGTGCTATGGCCATCCTGCCCCTATTCCCCCTCTGGCTCTCCCCACATGGCTAAAGCAGCAGGATGGGGAGAGTCTACGGGGCCAGGAGGGGGAAGGGTCTGGACAGAGTGGGGGCAGGCTGAGGTGGCAGGATGTACAGTGCTGATTTAGGTCATGGCCCTTTAAGTCCTGCAGGATCAGGGGGGACATGCTAATTATTCCACCTTGAAGGTGGAATAATTATTTCTTGAAGGTAGAATAATCAGCACAAATGGTGCAATTGGGGCCAGGGATTCCCCCCCCCCCCGAGGGCCGGGAACGGGTGTAGGGGGATCCCTGTCGCCCTATCCAAGCCCCGGCTGACCAGCCACGGGTCGGGCAGCAGAGAAGAGGAGGGTCCAATCCGTGGTGCCAGGGGAACCTGTTGGGAGGTCTTCTGTACAGGCATGCAGGGGCACGCCGGGCCATTCTTGGGTCCGATTCTGTATGCCGCGGGTACGTTTTGTTCCTGAGGTACAGAATCAGGTCCTAATAGGCCCATCCTGCTTGGGGCTATCCGGCTGTGCCCCTTACAGAAATCGGGCTCCACGCACAGTGTTATAGTATAATTCTATGTGTGTGTGTGTGTTTTCTTATTTGCACTGAATTTAGAGAACTGGAGTCAAGAACTGAGGGAGGATTTTAAACTTGTTGCGACAAGTCAGGAGTAGAGCACACAAACAATTGAAAGATTAAGTTTCCATCTGCCAACATTCCCCCTACACTCATCTCCTCAAAGAGTCAAGAGCACAGTGCTATGAAGCACATAATCTCTGTCATGGGGGGGAAAACACAAGGCCATCAAAAAGTCCCTCTATGGTGATACTGTACAAGAGAAGGCTTTAAATATTAGAAAGGTCCAAACTGTCAGTCGATATCTCTTTCCCTCTCACTACCTTTCCCACTCCTTTTTTCAGATGGTACAATAAAATAAGCTTGTCATGGGTGGCAAAATTGATTCTGAAATAACCAGGACGTCTCTCAGATATTTCTTAAACATATCCCCAGGAGATATATCGGGTATCTTGACAAAAATTCAGTATTCTCAAATTTGAGGACCTAGAGGTATTATCTAAATTTTCCAGCCTGTGATGGACTGCAAGTTTGTTTTAAATTAAATCCACCTGTGTTTCCTGAATTTTCTTAGATTTCTCCTTCAGCTTCATTAATTTATTTTCATGGGACTTCACTTCCACATCTGAGCCATTTATCTTCTGCTAACGAAACAGACTTATGCAATGCTGAAATAACCTCCCCAAGACCCTCCAGAAAGATGACTGCAGGTTATTAAGCAAGGGAATAACCACTCCTGAACCAGCAGCACTATCTCCAGCGGGGCTTGAAAAGCTCTTCCAGCATTAATGAAAAAGCAGAAAAAGCTCCCCTTATGGTATTTGTTATTGATGTAAGTTTCCTTGCTATAGACCTAAAACTGCTGCTCGAATCTCCAGATTCTCCAGCTAAGCAGAGAAACCCCTCTCAGACGCAGATGCCTCCTCTTCCAAGTTCATCGAGCAGAGCATGCCAGGGGAGTCCTTACCAGGAGGGGGAGAAGTCATACGTTCACCTAGATTTAACCATGTTTGTTATACTTGGAGGGCCGCTATTTCAAGTCAATCTCCAGCGGCCACAGGTGAGCCTTGAAGCTGTTTAGACTGCTTTGGTGATGGTAGTTTGTTGACACTACAGGGACTGTTAAGTGTCAGAGGGCAACCTCAGCACCTTCCCCTTATACTTTCCCACAGCCAATGCTAAGGAAATGCCTCAGTCTGAAGCATGAAGCACCTCACCCTCTCCTTAGGGCATTATCTTGCCCCCAACAATGACAATTTTGTTGTAGAACCAGTTATTGAATCAAGAACATAAGAACATAAGATATGCCATACTGGGTCAGACCAAGGTCCATCAAGCCCAGTATTCTGTTTCCAACAGTGGCCAATCTAGGTCATATGTACCTAGCAGTTTCCCCAAGAGACACAAGTTCCACAATGCTTGTACTGGGTCAAGCATTGATATCTTCGGTCACTTCTTAATAATGGTTTATGGACCTTTCCTCCAGGAACTTGTCCAAACCTTTTTTAAACCCAGCTACACTAACAGCTTTTACTACATCCTCCGGTAACAAATTCCAGAGTTTGATTACACGTTGAGTGAAAAAATATTTTCTTTTATTAGTCTTAAATAGTTTACCTTGTAGCTTCATTGCATGTCCCCTAGTCTTTCTATATTCTGATAAGGTAAACAATCGATCTACGTTTACCCGTTCCACTCCGTTCATTAATTTATAGACTTCTATCATATCTCCCCTCAGCCGCCTCTTTTCCAGGTTAAAGAGCCCTAACCTTTTTAGCCTTTCTTCATAGGAGTATCCTTCCATCCCCTTTACCATTTTGGTGGCTCTTCTCTGTACCTTTTCTAAAATCGCTATATCCTTTTTAAGATACGGCGACCAGAATTGCACACAATATTCAAGGTGCGGTCTCACCATGGAACGATATAGAGGCATTATAATATCTTTTGTTTTATTTTCCATTCCTTTTCTTATCATACCTAGCATTCTATTTGCTCTCTTGGCTGCCGCTGCACACTGGGCCGAGGGTTTTAACATGGTATCCACAATGACGCCTAAATCTTTTTCCTGGGTGGTGGTTCCTAATGTGGAACCTTGCATCGTGTAACCATAGTTTGGGTTGTTCTTCCCTAGGTGCATAACCTTGCACTTGTCCACATTAAACTTCATCTGCCATTTTGATGCCCAGTCTTCCAATTTATCAAGATCCTCTTGCAATTTTTCACAATCCTCTTGGGTTTTAACAACTTTAAATAGTTTTGTGTCATCTGCAAATTTGATAACCTCACTCGTTATTCCACTTTCCAGGTCATTTATGAATATGTCAAAAAGCAACGGACCCAGCACAGATCCCTGGGGTACACCACTATTCACCTTTCTCCATTGGGAAAATTGGCCATTTAGCCCTACCCTCTGCTTTCTATCTTTTAACCAGTTCCTGATCCACAATAGTACACTGCCTCCTATCCCATGACTCTTTAGTTTTGCCAAAAGTCTCTGATGAGGGACCTTGTCAAAGGCTTTCTGAAAGTCCAGATACACAATATCAACCGACTCACCTTTGTCCACCTGTTTATTCACTCCTTCAAAAAAACATAACAGATTAGTAAGACAAGATCTTCCTTGTCTAAAGCCATGTTGGCTGTCTCCCATTAGGTTGTGACTATCTACATGCTGAGTAATTTTATTCTTTATGATGGTTTCTACCATTTTTCCCGGTACTGACGTCAGGCTCACTGGTCTGTAGTTTCCCGGATCACCCCTGGAACCCTTTTTAAAAATTGGTGTTACATTGGCGATCCTCCAATCTTCAGGTATTAGAGATGATTTTAATGATAGTTCACAGATTACTGAAAGCAGTTCTGCAATCTCATATTTCAGTTCTTTCAACACCCTTGGATGTATACCATCCGGCCCAGGTGATTTGCTACTCTTCAGTTTATCTAATAGTTGTAAGACATCTTCCCGATGTATCGATATTTCCTTCAATTCTTCCGCACCTTTAAATACCACTTCAGTCATGGGTAACATCCCTACATCTTCCTCAGTAAAGACCGAAGCAAAGAATTCATTCAGTCTCTCCGCTATCGCCTTGTCGCCTCTTAGTGCTCCTTTAACCCCTTTATCATCTAATGGACCAACTGACTCTCTCACAGGTTTTTTGCTACGAATGTACTTGAAAAGGTCTTTATTTCGCGTTTTTGCTTCCGCAGCAAGCTTCTTCTCAAATTCTCTCTTTGCCTGCCTTATCAATGCCTTGCATTTGACTTGCCAGTGCTTGTGCTGTTTCCAGGTTTCGTCGTTTGGCTCTTTTTTTCCATTTCCTGAAAGATGCTTTTTTGGCAACAACAGCCTCTCTGACCTCACCTTTAAACCATGCTGGCAGTTTTTTGGACTTCCTTCCACTTTTCTTAAAGCGTGGAATACAGCTGGTCTGGGCTTCCAAGATAGTATTTTTCAACAACACCCAAGCTTGATGTACGTCTTTAACCTTCGCAACTGCTCCTTTTAGTTTTTTCTTAACTGTTTTCCCTCATTTTATCATAGTCTCCTTTTCGAAAGTTAAAAGGTAGTACTGTGGATTTCCTTACTATCCCTCCTCCACTAATTAAATCAAAGGCGATCATGTTATGATCACTATTGCCAAGTGGCCCCAACACCCTTATCTCTTGCACTAGATCTGGTGTTCCACTAAGGACTAGGTCTAATATGGCTTCCCCTCTGGTCGGTTCATAAACCAAGAGGGACTACCGCTGACATGCTAAGTGGCAGCATGATGAAACTTGAAAATAGTTTGGGCGTTACATGACATTTTCAACGGAATATATTTGGTGTATCAACATTTCAGTTTTCAAAAAGTGATAACCTGAGTTTTTCATGAAAGATGTTTTCAATGGAAAAATCTTTTTGAAAGATGGATGTGTTTTAAAAATTCATGCTATGTTGTCACTGCCAAGCATATCTACATTGAGCAGTTCTTGGAATGCTGTGCTGTAATGATTATGGGTTATTTGCTATGGAAGCAATGCTTTTATATGCAATTTATAAAAAGGACTAAAAAATACAATATGTTGCGGTTGTTGGATTGATGAATGATAATATAATTGCTTATTGTTTGTTTAATAATGACTTGATACCCCACTCTTAATAACTAAATGTCAGATCGGCTTACACTATAAGATCTTGTATCAAAGACAGAGTTGGCCTGAATGGCCTTTATCTGATGGTCCCTTTCCACATACCTTTTGATAAAGCAGTGGGTATTTATTTTGGAAACTCTTATATAATGCATAAATCAGGTGTGGTTTTTGAAAAATTTTAGGTACCCTGTTATGACATTATCCTAAAAATAAAGTAGATGAACAAAACTTAAGAATACTTAGCAGAATATTTACTAAGTGGCATTACCTGTTCATGAGACAGATAGTATACGCCATCTGGGCATGTTAACAGATAATGCAGGGAAATTGAAGATCATGCAGCAATTTTCTGCACTATTTGCATAAATCGTGTTATCTGCATTAGTGGGCGGGAAATGGGCATAGAATGGGTGTGCTGCAACATGCAGTTACTGTGGATGTCAACAGTGTGTGGTAATCGTCAAAGATGCAAACAGTACCGGTGCATCCATGGTGCTTCCAGGCTGCACTCTGTCATTGCAGTACGTTATCTACTGGGGAAATGCTATGCATGCCCCAACAGATAGTGCAACATTAGCTGCAAAAATTATGCATTATTTGCACTTTTTTGCCGCATTAGCTGTAAAAGCCTAAAGCACTTTAGGAAACAGACCCCTTAATTATGGATATGAGATACCATTATATAGAAAATATATGTTAGGATCTTCTGTCTCAGAAAAAAATACAATACAATACAATATATATCAGTGAATTGCACTCTCTCAATGACTTACCACACAATCAAAGTTTGGAATCGCTGCATATTTGTAGGAGTATGGGTACAGCAACATTTGCGCGTAGGCATGGAAAGACAGGTAGGCTTTGACTTGTTTCTTGTGTTTGCGGAGGAAGTGAGCAGCAGCTTTTACTTCAGGTTCTGACTCGGGAAAAGGTCCACAGTAAGTATCATCACAGGGGTGGAAAGAAGCGCCTTCATCTTCAGATTTAAAGAGAAAATAAAATAAAATTCAAACTGGCACTCATGGGCAATGCTGAGTGCAATCACTTTACCATTGATATTACTACAATATTTCAGTGAGAAACAGCAATAATACCAAGCATATTTAACCTGGAGGAGAACGGTACCACTGGAAATCATTGCTCTAAGCCCCACCCCTTTTTACTTGCCTTACTGTCATCTCTTTACACTGTGTTTCCTATTGACCTAACTGTAATTTTTGTTCATGAAAAGTGTGATCTTTAAGTAACGACTGTCCCTGGAATGTTCTACCTCATAAAACGTATTACAGCTGACACCAGTGGAAAGAGGTCTGCATTTGCCTCTGGACAGTGCAGATAACTGCCTACAAGTGAAAAGCGGAAAGGAGGAACCTGTAATTATTTATCAACTATAATTAAATATAAGTACAGGGAATTACACCTCTGCTGAATTCCAGGAGTGAGTTCCTAGCACTAGACTATTCCTCCTTTCCATTGATTTTGAACATTTGTCAGGGAAAAATAAAAATGCTGCAAAAAAATTAGCTAAGACACAGCAGCATATTTTCCACTTGGTTAAATTTATGTTTTGCCTAATCAAAGATGTGCTCCAGGTAAATTAGAAACATGTAAAGAACACTGTTACAGCAAAGCAAAGCGCAATCAGCATATAACAGCTATAATCAAATGAAAGATAGAAATTTTATTTATTTATTTATTTAATGTTATTTATATACCGCCTTATCATTCAATCAAGGTGGTTTCCACAGCAAACAATCGGGGGGGGGGGGGGGGGGCAAGTGTCTACATGCAGTGGATAGTGTGGTGTGTAGGTGTAGGGGGGATAGATTAGAGTAGTATTTTCTACATAGTGTGCTATATTACATTGTGAGCTATTATACAATCTTATATACAGTCTTAGGGAGGTGGGAAGGACCGGAGTTTTGTCTTGAAAGTTGGCTTAAGGGGTGAGGCCATAGTGTTCGATGAACAGGGTTGTCTTGAGGTTCTTTCTGAAGTCCTTGATTTCAGTGGTTAGTCTCAGCTCGTCAGGGAGGGAGTTCCAGATGGACGGAGCAGCCAGGGAGAGTGCTCGTTGTGCGGTGTCTTTGCGGGTCTTGGTGAAGTCTTTAGGGGTGCTCACCCGATTAGAGGTGCCTCTTCTCCTTGGTCGTGTGCTTGTGTCAGGTTGTATGAGTGTGTGTAGGCTTATGGCTGAGGAGTGTTGTTTGATCTTGAATATGTTTACGATAGTTTTGTATTTGATGCGTGAGATGATTGGGAGCCAGTGCAGATCTCTTAGTATGGGTGTGATGTGATCTTGTCTTGTGGTGTCAGATATGATATAATGTCAGAAATGCATTAAAAGGTTAATTTTAGAAGCTCTATTTGGCATATAGATGACCAAATATACCAGAAAAATATGGAAATGGAGGGGATATGCCATCTTGATTTACCGGTCGTCCCAACTCTTCTGCCTCCCCGTCTGATAACTTCCCCAGCTTACAAGCCTCCAAGAATTCCTCCCCTTTCCTCCCCGCACTTTGTTCTTCACTCCTATACAGTTTTTCATAATAGTCCACAAAACTCTTCCTAATTTCTGCTGACTTGTACACCAGAACCCCTTGTTGGTTGCGCATTGCCCATATATTAGCCTTTTGTTGTTTCGCTTTCAATCTACTAGCTAATCACCTTCCCATTTTATTCCCTCCTTCATACCACCCCTGCTTCAGTCTTGCCAAATTATATGCAATCTCTGCAGCCCTTAATTGGTTTAGTTCCCCTCGTAATTTTTGCAATTCGTTTAACACCCGTGGCTCTTTTCGCTCTTGATGCACCCTCTCCAACCGCTCAATCCTCCGTATTAAGCCCTCCTCTACCTCTTTCTTCCTCCTCTTCTCGTGCGCTGCTATACTAATCAGGTGCCCTCGTACCACTGCCTTCATTCCATCCCATATGCTTCCCATTGGCACATCCCCTGTCATATTTAGTTCTAAATAATCTCTTATCACCTCCCGGACCCACTCCACATTTTCCTTCTTATCCAGGAGTCCCTCATTTAGATGCCAAAATCTAATCCCGTGATCTTTTTCCCCCACAACGAATACCACATACACCGGAGCGTGGTCCGTCCATGTAATGCTGCCTATCTCCACCCGTTTCGCTCTAGCCACACAATTCCCACTCCCCCACAGCATAACTAGTCTGCTATAGGTCCCGTGAACTTGGGAGTAGAAAGCGTATCTCTTTTCACCTTGGTGCCTACTTCTCCACAAATCCACAAACCCCAGATGTTCCTTTAACCTCATCAGACTCTTCCTTTCCTTTTGTCCTCCTCCCCCTCCCCCTCCTTGATTGTGCAGCCTCGGATTTACCGTGATGTTGAAATCCCCCCCCCCATATAATAGGAGTACTCTCCCACCCCTCCAGCTCTACCATCAACTCTTTATAAAATTCCTCTCTCTGCGTGTTGGGGCCATATATACTTACAATCCATACCTCTTCGTCCTTGATCTTCATCCGCACCACCACCCATCTCCCTTTTTTATCCCTCCGTTCCTCCACCACCGCCTCCTGATATTCACATCCTACCATCACCCCCACCCCCCTTTCCTTGGATGGGCTCTTTGTTCCGCCAATACCACTCTGGGATACCTCTTTGAGCATATCAGCCCTTCTTGCCCTACTCTTAAGTGGGTCTCTTGTATACACACTATATTTGCTTTTAACCGCGTACCCTCTCTTTCCACCAAGCGTCTCTTGCGCCAGGTTTGCAACCATTTGACATTTACCGTAGTCACTATCAACTCCTCCCTTCCCCTGCTCCTCCCCCCTTCCATTAACATGTGTATTTCAATCTCCACATGTAAATGCTGCTATTTACAGGTGGAGATGATTCTAAAATGATCTCCTTAATTTCACTTGGTTTGCAGCTTGTCGTGCTGTGAGGGCTTGCGTGCATCAGTGATGCTGAGAGCTAAACTATCGGTAGTTTAAATACTGGCAGGGTCTCTCAAGATGGACAGGTCTCAGCTGAGGTGCCAGACCAAGACAAACCGCCCATCTGGGCAGCAGCGGAATGGGATAGTGTTGACGGCGGAGGATCACATTTTTGTGACAACGGCAACAACACCAAACTTAAACTGCACGGAAGAAAGGCCCGGCAATCTACTTCTGTATCTTGCCATGAAAACCCAATGGATAGTTACAACAAAACAAATTGTGCTATGGTGCTGGAAGATGAGACCCCCAGGTCGGAAGGCACTCAACTAGCTACTGGGGAAGAGCTGAAGACTTTTCAGAGTAAAGTCAGCATTTATGATGTGGTTGGATCAAAGCCCTCGGGAAGTCTGACTGCTGATGTAGCTGTGCATGAAATGAGAGTCAGAAGCTGTAAAGATGTCTTACACATTGGAACATGGAACGTACGAAGCATGAACCAAGGGAAGTTGGAGGATGGTCAAGAATGAAATGGAACGTGTACAACTTGATCTGCTGGGTGTCAGCGAACTGAAATGGACTGGCATCGGGCACTTTGCATCAGATGATCACATGGTCTACTATGCTGGAAATGAAAGACAAAGAAGAAATGGTGTTGCATTTATAATAAAGAAGAAACTTGCAAGAACTGTAATGAAATACAATGCAGTCAGCGAATGCTTAATCTCTATTCGTCTACGAGGATTGCCTATCAACACAACTATAATTCAAGTATATGCCCCAACAACAGCTGCAGAAGAGAATGAAATTGAAGAGTTCTATGAACAAGTACAAGCTGAAATTGACAGAACATGCAAACAGGATATCCTGATAGTCATTGGTGACTGGAACGCAAAAGTTGGCAACAAAGAAGAAGGCAAAGTAGTTGGAAAATATGGACTTGGCAACAGAAATGAAGCTGGAGAAAGACTGATAGAATTCTGCAAGACCAATGATCTATTTATCTCAAACACCTTCTTCCAGCAACACAAGTGGCGACTGTACACATGGACTTCACCCAATGGATTGTATAAAAATTGACTACATCTGTGGAAGTCAACGATGGAAAAGCTCTATAACATCAATAAAGACAAAACCTGGAGCTGACTGTGGTACAGATCATCAACTACTAGTATGCAAACTCAAGCTAAAGTTGAAAAAGAGCAAACCACTCAGGAATGCAGCAAAATATGACCTTGAGAATATACCACTGGAATTTAAAGACTGCCTGCAAAATCGATTTGCTGCTTTAGATACAAATGACAGAGCTCCGGAAGAGTTATGGAATGACATCAAGAAGGTTGTGTTGGAAGAAAGCGAGAAGTCTCTACAAAAGGTGAAAAAGCAAAAACGGCCAAAATGGATGATGGAAGAAACTCTGAAAATTGCCCAGAAACGCCGAGAAGCTAAAGCCAGAGGAGAAAGAAAGACAATCGCAGAACTCAACAGAGATTTCCAACGTGCAGCAAGACAGGACAAGGAAAAGTACTACAATGACACTTGCAAGGAAATAGAAGCAGAAACTATTAGAGGAAGAACAAGATCGGCTTTCCTGAAGCTACAAGAGTTAAAGAAAAAGTTCCAGCCTCGAATTGGAATGTTACAAGATGCTCAAGGTTCTATGCTGAATGATGCTGAGAAGATCAAGAAAAGGTGGAAGGAATATACAGAGTTTTTATATGATAAAGATCAAGTGGACCAACAGCCGTTTTAACCTGTACCTTATGATCGGGAACCATTGGTGATGAAAGAAGAAGTTGAAGCAGCATTGAAAGCCTTATCAAAGAACAAAGCACCAGGCATTGATAGCATTCCTATAGAACTATTGCAGCAATCTGATGCAGCTGTTACCATACTTACAAGGCTCTGCCAAGAAATATGGAAGACAACATCATGGCCAACTGACTGGAAAAGATCTGTGTTTATACCAATACTAAAGAAAGGTGATCCAACTGACTGTGGAAATTATCGAACAATCGCTCTGATCCCACATGCCAGCAAGATTCTACTGAAGATTATTCAAAAGAGACTACAACCATACCTGGAGCAAGAACTACCTGAAGTGCAAGCAGGGTTCAGGAAAGGGCGAGGAACGAGAGACATCATTGCGGATGTGAGATGGATCCTTGAAAAGACTAAAGAATACCAAAAGGATATCTATATTTGTGCTTTATCAACTATAGCAAGGCTTTTGACTGTGTAAACCATGAGAAACTCTGGGCCACATTAAGAAGCATGGGTATACCAGAACACCTGATCGTTCTCTTGCGCAATCTGTACATTGATCAAGAAGCAACAGTTCGAACAGAACAAGGAGAAACAGAATGGTTTAAAATAAGCAAAGGTGTAAGACAAGGCTGCATACTTTCCCCCTACCTATTTAATTTATATGCAGAACAAATCATCAGAGAAGCAGGATTGTATGAAGACAACAGAGGTGTGAAGATTGGTGGAAGACTCATCAACAACCTTCGCTATGCTGATGATACCACATTATTGGCTGAAAGTGAAGATGATCTGAAACATTTGCTTCTCACAATCAAAGAACATAGTCTTAAAATGGGCCTGCACCTTAATGTAAAGAAGACAAAGATCATGACAACTGGCATAATCAACAGGTTTATCGTTGAAGGAGAAGAAATTGAAATTGTGAACAACTTTAACCTACTTGGATCAATTATCAATAAAGAAGCAACAAGCAGTCAAGAAATCAAACGACACATTGCTCTTGGCAGAATGGCTATGAAAGACCTAGATAAAATTCTCAAGAGCAGAGATGTCTCTCTCCATACAAAGATTCGACTTGTTCAAGCCATGGTATTTTCAATAACATCATATGGATGTGAAAGCTGGACAGTGAAAAAGACAGACAGGAAGAAAATTGATGCCTTTGAATTATGGTGCTGGCGGCGAATACTGTGTATACCATGGACTGCCCGAAGAACAAACCAGTCGGTACTAGAGGAGATCAAAGCTAAGCTTTCTTTAGAAGCTCAGATGACAAGACTTCGACTTTTATACTTTGGACACATCATGCGAAAAGAGAGATCATTAGAGAAAGACATCATGCTTGGCAAGATAGAAGGTCAACGCAAAAGAGGAAGGCCAGCAATGAGATGGATTGATACAATAACAGCAGCTACGGGTACCAGTCTGTCATCAATGAGCCGCCTGACTGAAGACCGAACACAATTTAGGATAGCTATCCAGAGGGTCGCCATGAGTCGACTCCGACTCGATGGCACTTAACAACAACAACATTTCAGAAGTGTCCTGCAACAGACACATCTATCCCTGCACATCCATGGGGGAGCATTTCTGGAGGTGTTTGTGGATGTGGCTAGGGTTGTGCTTTTGATGTACTTCACAAAGCCATGGGATTGTGCATGGCATGTTTCCAAATGTACCAAACTACATCTGCTATAAATCACGAACAAGAATGGGACTTTGCTGTCCATGCTGACTGCAGTTTGCGATTGTGTCTAGAGGAGCTTGCATGGCAGAGATATTGGCCTGTCTGTTGTCTGTGTCTACAGAGAAGTCTGTGTAGCAATTCCTTCTGTGTCTCTGCTGTGTATCCCATCCCCCTCATTGTAGTCCCTGTTCCATATTCAAGCTCATTATCAAACCCACAGCTCAACCTCTGGAATTCATTGCTGTTAATGTAGCTGGGTCAAAGCTGTTAATGAAGCTGGGTTTAAAAGAGATTTGGACAAGTTGCTGTAGGAAAAGTCCATTAACCAAGAGGACCAGGGAAATTCACTGCTTACCCTTGGGATAATCAGCATGGAATCTGTCTACTTTTTGGGAACCTGCCAGGTACTTGTGACCTGGATTGGCCTCTGTTGGAAACAAGATAGTGGGCTTGATGGATCTTCGGTCTAACTCAGTATGGCATATCATATGTTCTTATCCCCCTCCTTTCCCTGTACTTGAATATTGTGCCCACCTCTCACCTTGCCCTTTTGTGCCCCCCTGTATGCCCAGTACCTCCAATGTTTTCTTGTAGCCCTGTGTGCCCCTGCTCTGTGTGTGTATGTGTGTGAGTATGGAGGTGAGGTGGTGTGTGAGTGGCCTATGTTGGTGTGTGTCTGTGGTGCTATGATAGCATTGCACTGAATGCTGGTGGGTCTGCGTGTTGGTGGTAGGGCACAGGAGCCATGGATGCTGTGACATCATGATTTGTGCTGGCCATGCACCATGAGTCCTGTAGGGAACAAAGGAGGGAAAACAGAGGGAACCCATACCAGACGGTATACCTGCCCAGGACCCAATACCTGGACCTCACAGATGAGCAGTGCATGACCAGGTTCAGATTTTATGCTGGAAACTGAATACCCTCCTACACTCTGCCACACAGAGGGGCCATCCCAGGCCCATGCATATTAAGGTCACCTCAGCTTTGGTATTCCTTGTCACAGGTAGCTTCCAGTCAGTGCTGGCAGCCACAGCAGGCCTGAGTCAGTCAGCTGTGTCACTGTGCATCTCCCAGTTGCTAGGAGCTTACCTAACCCACATAGCTGACTACATACCCTTCCCCTCCACTGTGCAGCAGAGGCATGCTGCAGTTCCATGATGTAGCACATTTTCCAGCACGATTGGTAATGATTGCACACATGTGGTCATTGGGCCACTATGAGGGAAAGAAGCCACCTACCATAAAGGAAGGTATTCCACTCCATGAACATGCAGGTTGTCAGTAATGCCCAGGGTGAGACTACAGACATGTTCTTTAGATTCCCAGGATCCTACTATGATTCTTATACCTCATTCTTATATGAGAGGTTCGAGAGCAGACAGATCTCAGAAGCTGGCTGCTAGGTAAGTGCATGGCATGCCACAGATGCTATATGTGCATGCATGGTGCCCAATCTGAGAACTAGCAGTGACAGGAAATAGGCCAAACACAAAGTGCTTCAAGTATGCAAGCAGCAGGGTGACATACAGTTGTTCCTGGGTAGCCCAATGGTTACAGTGGTGGGCTAGGGAGCTGGGTTTGAATCCCACTCTGCCCCCTTTGTGAGCTGGGCCAGGACACCTAATCCCTAAATGATCTAAGAAGACCATAGGCCCTCTGGGGAGAGATAATACGACTACTACTTATCATTTGTATAGCACTGCAAGGCACATATACATGTAAAAGACAGTCCCTGCTAAATAGAGCTTACAATCTAATCAAGATAGACAACACAACAAACCGTGACTTAGGGGAAATAGTAAAAACACACATAGATGATGAATAGGAGAATAAAGGGGTCAGGATCAAAAGAAGCCTTAGAGCTGAGTTTTTAGCCTGGATTTGAATATGGCCACAGATGGAGCTTGGCGTACTAATTCGGTTAGATTGTTTGAGGCATATGGAATAGCAAGGTGGAATGAACAAAGTCTGGAGTTGGCAGTGTCAGAGAAAGGTGCAGCTTAAAATGATTTGCCAGAAAAATGGAGTTTCTTAGGACAGATGTAGGGAGAGGAAAGGTAGTGAGGAGTCACAGTTGTAGGTCAGTAGAAGTTTAAAATGGATTCAGAAATGGATAGGGAGCCAATGAAGTAACTTAAGAGGGGTTATGTGAACATATCGAGGCTGGTGGAAGATTAGCCATGCAGCTGAGCCTTAAACAGATTGACGGGGAGAGAGATGATTCAAAGGGAGACCAGCGAGGAGCAGGTTGCAATAGTCTAGACAGGAGGTGACTAGAGAATGGATAAGGGTCTTAGTAGTGCATTTAGAAAGGAAGGGATAAATTTTGCTGATGTTATAGAGGTTTTAACTATTTTTGTAAGATGCATTGATGTATTGAGAAACAGAGAAAGAAGAGTCAAAGATAACCACAAGGTTGTGAGCTGAGGAAACAGGGAGGAGTATAGTGGTATCTACAGAAATAGAAAAATAAGGAAGGGGGAAGGTGGGTTTAGGGGAAAGATTTAGTTCTAGGGGAGTTCTTTAATATATTTGTCAGGTGGACTAAAATGTCAATCACAATTCTTTATGGCAACTAACTAGAAGCTTAAGGCAATACTACAATACATACTGATCTCACACTGCATTTGTAATCACAGAAAATAAGTCAGTAAAAAAGACAGTGTCCCAGCTAAGCCAGTCATTATGCAGAGACCCATTAGGTTCTGCTCCTCTAAGCAGCAGAGACTTCTAGAGGTAAGGGGCATTTAGAAAGGACATCTAAGTGCACTCTGGGATGTCTAAGCCAGAACATCAGAAAAAATCAAAACAAAACATGGAACGTCCAGGTGCAGACATGATTTCACAAATGTGGACAAGCCCAATATGGACATCTGCTGGGGCGTCTACATAGATGTCCCCAGAAAAGTATTTCAAAACCTGGCTGTCTAGGACTAGCCTAATGGTTATAGTAGTGGTCTGGAACAAGGGAAGCCAGGGTAGCATTCTCCAAGATGCTTCCTGTTCCACGTGCAGGACCCAAAAGGCAGGCAGAGCTCTGGAGTCTCAATGCGTGGATGAGACAATGGTGCAGAGATGAGGGTTTTGGATTTGTTAGGAACTGGGGAACATTCTGGGGAAAGGAGGGGCTCTTCCGAAGGGATGGGCCTCACCTTAACTGGGATGGAACCAGGCTGCTGGCATTAACCTTTAAAAAGGAGATAGAGAAGCTTTTAAACTAGAAAATAGGGGAAAGCCGACAGTCGCCCAAGAGCGCATGGTTCGGAAGACGGTATCCTTGAAGCTGTGAGGTTCCAAAAAAGAGTAAAGTAGCCCAAATGCCCTTGCGTATAGTGCTGACAGAGCGTAAAGATTCCAAATTACCCATGCCTACCAATAGCCAGATTAATATTAATAAAATACAGTCTCTGAAATGCTTGTATGCAAATGCTAGAAGTCTAAACAATAAGATGGGAGAGTTAGAATATATAGCACTAAATGAGAGGTTAGATATGATTGCAATCTCAGAGACATGGTGGAAGGAGGACAACCAGTGGGACACTGTGATACCTGGATACAAACTATATCGTAATGATAGAACTGATCAAATTGGAGGAGGGGTTGCGCTCTATGTTAGAGAGGGCATTGAGTCAGAAAGGATTAAAGTTTTGCAGAAAACAAAATTTGCTGTAGAATCTCTATGGATTGAACTTCCATGTATGAAGGGGAAGGTGATGGCAGTGGGGGTGTACTATCGACCGTCTGGCCAGAATGAACAAATGGATGATGAAATGCTTAAAGAGATCAAGGAAGCTAACAAAAGTTACAGCAGAGTAGTGATAATAGGCGATTTCAATTACCCTGGTATCGACTGGCTCAGTGTCACGGCAGGAGATGTGTGATGGCACAGCTGGGTTAAACGCTAGTGAAAGGAGGAGAAACCACTCTTTTTCCCCTGTATCCAAGAGCAGTGCAGGAAGGGAAAGGGTTAAACCTTCAACTTATGAAAAAAACTACATGCACAGAAAGCAAGAGAGAGAGCCACACCTCAGCTCCATGGCAACTAGGGGAGCTGACGTGAGAGGCAGGGGGGCGGAGCCAAAGCCCATAGGACAGCCCCAAACATTTAGGCAGGAAGAAACTGTTAGGAAAGGACACGCTGAAAAATGTTCTGAGAGGGATGGTGAAAGGAGTTCTGAGAGGAGCTGTGAAAGGAAGTCTGAGGGGACCTGTGAGAGGAACCGTGAAGGGAAGTGTGAGGAAGAGAGAAGAAGGAATAGTCCTATGGGCCCCCAAACAAGTGGCAGTCATGCACTGCCGAGGTCATCAGGCAGGAGCAGGAGAAGTCACCCAAGGGAATAGATTTGCAGATGCCACAGCCCGAAAGGCAGCCACCACAGGACAAGTTAGGACCCAAGATACTGTAATGCAAGCAGCCCTATTCCCTGTGCCCCTTAGTTCCTGGGCACCCCGATACACTACAAGAGAGTTAAACTATTATTGTGAAAAGGAGGAAGGAGTCTTGACAGAACAAGGTTGGATAGTGCTGCCACCCCCAGAAGGTAGTCCACCTCCAGGTCCTACAGTCATCCCTGAAGCATTAGGGCCAGCCTTTGTCCAAGCTTTTCATCAAGCCACACATTATGGAAAAACAGCCATGGAGAAAGCCCTGAGACACCATTTCTGTATTTCATTGCTAGGATCCCTGACCACCTCGGTGGCACAGCAATGTCTGATATGTGCCAAAAATAATGCCAAGCAAGGTCCTGTTCCACCCCCAAGAGTTCAGTCAGTAGGGGTGACCCCCATGAGTGATATACAGATAGACTTCGCTGAAATGCCCCGTGCAAATGGATATCACTATATGTTAGTGTTAGTCTGCACATTTTCAGGGTGGGTAGAAGCCTACCCCACCCGAACTGAGAAAGCCCGAGAAGTCACTAGGGTATTGCTCCATGAGATCATTCCCCGATTTGGAATACCATCAACTATAAGGTCAGATAATGGTCCATCATTTGTATCCCAAGTGACCCAACAGTTAGCTCAAGCTCTGCAAATAAAATGGAAGTTACACACTGCTTACAGACCCCAGAGCTCAGGGAAAGTAGAGCGTATGAATAGAACCCTGAAAACTCAGTTATCCAAGCTCTGCCAAGAAACACACCTGAAGTGGCTCCAAGTTCTACCCATAGCCCTTCTTAGGATACGTTCAGCTCCCACCAGATCCTTAGGAGTCTCCCCTTTTGAGATTTTGTATGGGCGACCTCCACCCATAGTGCAGGGAATAAAGGGAGACATGAGACAGATAGGATCTGAAATAACTAGACAAGAACTATTAGCTTTAGGTTCTGTTTTGCAGAAACTCCAAATGTGGGTGCAAGACCGACTACCCATCAACCTGACCGAGCCTCTGCATCCCTTCAAGCCAGGAACATCCGTGTGGGTGAAAGAGTGGAGAAAGACCCCGCTGGCGCCGCATTGGAAGGGACCCTACGTCGTCATCCTGTCAACCCCCACCGCAGTGAAAGTGGCAGAATTCGAACCCTGGATTCACCACAGTCGAGTGAAGCCGGCAGCTGCTCCTGATCCTGGCCAATGGACATCAGTAAATGATCCCGAGACTCCATTGCGACTCACCTTGAGGAGACAGCCAGCTTTATAGAGAATCTTCAGAATCCACTTACGTCACGCGAAAGTGACCATCACAGCAGAAACAGAAGAAAACTCAGCAAAGTTCATTATCCTCAACTTTCCAGTTAACCTTCAAAGACTGTAATCACAATGTTCTTCCACTATTGCCTTGTGGGAGTGGTGATCTTGGGAATCCTGGAAAAGACTTTTGCTCTACCCCCTTGTGCAGCCTGCATAACCACCACCCGAACAGGACAAAAGATTACTCAGACTTTGCTCTATCATTCCTACTATACCTGCACTGGTACAGTCAGCCGGTGTATTTATAATACCCCACCAAAAAATCTCCCTAAGACTCCTTAATGAAATCAAAATATCTTTTTGTCGGGCCGCAGAGAGGGAGGTTAAAACAAATTTTGAAACCACTCCAGACTACTGCGGACCATTTTAATCATCAAACAGTTCTTTAGTAAAACATGTGAAAAATTGTGAAAAAATTTATGAAAACTTATCTCAGTAACCGAAGAGAAGAAATTCCAAAAAACTTGAATGCTGAAGTCCACATTTGAGATGGCACGACGTGCACGTTTCGAGGTCAAAAAACCTCTGTATCAAGCGCTCTTTATGGACGTCGCTAAGAAAGGGGGAAGAATTATTTCTTAGCGACGTCCATAAAGAGCGCTTGATACAGAGGTTTTTTGACCTCGAAACGTGCACGTCGTGCCATCTCAAATGTGGACTACAGCATTCAAGTTTTTTGGAATTTCTTCTCTTCGGTTACTGAGATAAGTTTTCATAAACTTTTTCACAATTTTTCACATGTTTTACTAAAGAACTGTTTGATGATTAAAATGGTCCGCAGTAGTCTGGAGTGGTTTCAAAATTTGTTTTAATCTCCCTCTCTGCGGCCCGACAAAAAGATATTTTGATTTCATTAAGGAGTCTTAGGGAGATGTTTTGGTGGGGTATTTATTAATCTCTCCCATTGGGATTTATTTTTTTGTGGTGTATTTATAATGGCACCGAACTGAATATTTGCACAAAGGGGAAAAGTAAGACTTGTTATAACCCTCGACAAAACCCATCATATAATACATTTGAGATATGCTGGAATGATGAAGATGGAGCCATCCTGAATGCGACAAAACCCCTCACCAACCCCACAAAACCTATCATCTTGAACTTTGATGCTTGTGATGCAATCAACTGAAATGCTTACCACAGATGTGGGTCATGGGAGCGAGCATACTACCATGATGATAAATACATGTGTCCAGAAGGAGCCTACGGATGGGGACGGTGTACAGGAAAGAGTTCTGCAGCCACCATTTACACCACCGCATCTAGACATGATTACTTTTGCCCAAAATGGGAATGTGTATATTTTGCTACCTGGAAGAATGCACCGACGGGACGAGATGGAGATCATCGCAAAGGCAGCCTAACAAAAATCAGACTACCAGAACCCAAGAAATGCCAGAACGGTGCCTGTAATCCTCTACAACTCCTCATAGCCAACCCCAGCCACTGGAAGCAAGGATACAAGTTTGGGTTGCGTATTGCAGGAGGAGGTATAGATCCTGGAACTTATATCTGCAATTAAACACCAAAACCCATGTATCCTCACCCTATCGTATACATCACTCCTTCTACGAAGCCATGAAATCAGAGTTTGAAATTCCTCCTGCCTCCCAGAACTTATTTCTTGAATTAGCGGGAGCAGTTGCATCTAGTCTCCATGTTTCAGACTGTTTGTTTTGTGGAGGAACAACAATGGGAGACCAATGGCCTTGGGAAGCACAAGAACTGAACTATTCTATTCCGTATAATCAGACTAATATACACAATACCACAAGTGAATGGGTATTGGCCCACTCCATTGTGGGTAATTTATGTTTTTCTCGCTATGGACCAATGTTTAATATGGAAGTGGGGCAGCTGGTCTGTCTCAATCAGAGGTTCTACAACAGTACCACTAAGAAGACATCTTGGTGGTCAGGAGTCAACGCTACTGAACCTTCCAATCCTCTAGTTCAGTTCCCCAAACTTGCCAGTATCTGGACTAACTTAGCAGCATATAATTCTTGGCAAGCACCACCTGGACTGTACTGGATTTGCGGAACCCGAGCATATGCCAGACTTCCTCATCACTGGGGAGGAGCATGTGTATTGGGAACCATACGACCTTCCTTTTTCCTTCTGCCTACATCCCAGGGAGAACAGCTGGGATATCCTGTGTATAGAAGTCGACAGCTGAAGGAGGCCTTGAAAATAGGCCAATGGGACAAATGGGATGCGTCATCTGAAGAATGGCCCCCAGAAAGAATCATCTCCTACTATGGACCTGCTACTTGGGAGCAGGATGGGACTTGGGGATATCGTACTCCTGTTTATATGATTAATCAAATAATACGTTTGCAAGCTGTTGTTGAAATAATAACCATTGAAACTAGTAAAGCACTAACCCTTCTGGCAAAGCAAAGTACGCAAATGTGCACAGCCATTTATCAAAATCGTTTAGCTTTAGATTATTTGTTAGCAGCTGAAGGTGGGGTATGTGGGAAGTTGAATCTAAGTAATTGTTGTTTACAGATTGATAACAATGGGCATGTAGTTGAAGATTTAGCCACCCAGATGAGAGAGCAGACATTTGTGCCTGTCCAGACCTGGCACAGTTTAAAGATGGATGGGTGGTTTGGTTCATTGTTTTCCTGGATTGGTGGTCTGAAAGCCCTTATGTTTATTGTACTATTCATATTAGCCATGTGCTTATTGCTCCCTTGTCTCCTACCTCTTTGCTTACGCATGATAACATCATCAATTGATAACACTATAGAGCGGAAGGCAGCTGCGAAGGTATTAGCTATGTGGCAATATTACCCTATACCCCACGATGATGATGCCATTACACCAGTATAATGTGTTAATTGACTAATGAGTGATTTAATTCTCACCCTTCCTCACTTGCGTGTGAGAATAATCAAAGGGGGGAATGTGGTAGGCTAGGGCCTAGCATGGCCTGCTACTATGAAAGGCCTGTAAGTTAGGCCTGGATCCTAACTCCCATTATAGCTAGAAAAGAACCAAAAATCTGTGGAAAATGAGAAAACTGTTTTAAAATGCTTAATAAGAAGTTTTCATGAATCCATAAGTCTTCTATTATTCTCTTGTGTGTGAAAGAACAGAAATGTTTCAGTATATGCATTCCTGAAGCCAAGGTTAACCTTGCAGTAGAGAAGTAACGAAATTAAGAACTGTACCATTGTTCAAGCAATCCTAAAGGAGGGGCCGGTTGCTAGGCTTCGGAGGGATTCATAATTGGACAAATGAAGGGAATGTATAACCAATGAAAAGTTGCATGTATCGAGTTGGAACCAATAGAAAATTCTCATGTATCAAACTGAAAAAGAGGTATAAATGGTTATGTCTCTGTATAAACGTTTGCTCAGTTCCTTTTAAAGCTTTGACTGACTGGGCCTGTGCACATTAAACTGGCTTGGACCCTGTCAATTGACTCCTGGACTTATTCATTGATTGCACTTTGCTACAGCACTACTACTGATCATTTGTATAACGTTACAAGGTGTATGCAGCACTGTACAGAAACCTGTAAGGAAGTCCCTGCTTATCAGAGGTTACAATCTAGTCAAGACAGATAACACAACAGCTGGGGACAAGGATATGTCTAGGGGAATAGTAAGGAAACAAATAGAAGTAACTGTAAACATATAAGCTGTTGGAAGCTGGAATGGAACAAATTTGTTGTCGTAAAGCCTCTAAGCTGAACAGTTATGAATCATTCTTTAAATATATTTGCTGAATTGTAATGAGTAAAAAGGAAAGCTTTCTAAAGGTTCTGGAGAGGCATGTGGGTGAGACTGAGCTGCAGATCCTTCAGAGTGCTGGCACAAAATGGAGACTCTGAAGATTACCCATAATATTTTTACCAGCTTGCCCAATAGGAGAAAAGATTATATATTAGGATGTTGATGCAGTTTCTCCAAAAGGTCAACAGATGGCAGCATAACATAAAAGTGTAAATGGACTCCAAGTATACAGAATGGTAATATAATAAATTACTATTATGACATAATAAGTTTCACCTGGGCAAAGTTTAGCTGGTGAGATGAGAGAAAATTTTAATTGTCAGGATCTGTCCATCTACCTCCAAAATTTAATTGGACAGTTCCCTTGAATACGCACCTCTAAAGGTTGTCAATCAGTCAACTAATTTTCATCTCAAAATAACAAATTTATATTACGAAGCTGAACAAAGCAAAACCATGGTGCAAGAATCCATTAGTTATGCTTCTTGGGGAGTATGTTTACTAAGCCGCGGTAAAGTCACAGGCAGTAATGGCAGTGTTAAGGTGCCTGAAGTCATATAAGGCAGTGGGCTGGTAGGGGGAGTCCCAGCATTAGGGTGTCTTGGGCTATTTAACGTGAGCTAACAGGAAAATGTGCGGTAAGGTGACAAGCATGAACCTTAAGGCACAGTAAGGTGATAAATTTACTTAGAGTCGTTGATGTGTTGACGTGCTTTTTCTTCCAAGACGAATGTCAGGAAGCAGCACTTGTTAAATCTGAGACCTTGTTTTACAATTGAGTGATTTGATTGCAGTGAAAGTTTAAGAGCACTATTCCTCTACATATTTTTGGAATTGATAGTGAACGACTTTTTCTATAGTGTGCATAAAATCGTTCCTAAGACGACCGTGTTTTTGTATGAACATACAACTAAAGTGGAAAGCATGCACCTTAGGCACGAAAACGGCTGTAACCTAAACATTGGATAGAGCATCAAGGAATTCCAATGTAAAGGTGATGGAAGGAAGGATAGGTGGGAGTTGATGGACCTGCGATATCTGTGGGCACCTATGGGGCAGTCAATAAAGTGGACAAGCATGTGGGAGGCAGCTGTACTGATGCACAGGGTGGTGCCAATGTAAAGTGCTGCAATGTTAGTGTGGGGAAGATGTGTCCCCCAGCCGTGCCAGAAGTGGCAGGATGTTTGCAGCGACAGGAGGACAGAGTAGGAGTGGTGACATGCAGATCAGGCACAGGAGAGGCAAGTGTGAAGAGCCAAAATGCAGAAAAGAGTACCAATGTAGACCATGGTGTAGCAGCTTGCATAAGAAGACATGACTGTATGCTGCCAACAGAGGCGGATGGTTGGGCTGAAGGAAGGATAGCGGCAGAGGAGAGGGTGGTATGGGCTGGCAGCACCGATGTGCAGAGCCCTGACTTTTACAGGCATGAAAATGATCTGAGTAGCACAGTCACAAAAAGTACAAGTAGGAATCAAACCCCTCTCCCCTGCATATGGAAACATTGCACTAACCAGTAGGCTACACCTCTCTGCACAGCAATAGCTAGATACAAAGAGACTGTAGGTCACTGCCTAAAATGTCTGCTGTGTGTGCCAGCATAGTGTAGACCCACCAGTACCCATGATGCAGTGCACATGCAGAACCGCAGTCTACAGCTGATCACCAATTGAAGAATGCACTTATCCATCACCTTAGTTCAGTAAGATGCAGTGACAGTGTGTGATACAAGCACAGAGCAGCTACAAATCATGCTACTGAACAGTTTCTGCATTCACCCTGAGGGTGAGTATGGGCACCCAGCACCAGGTCCCCTGTACCTGAAATGCTGGAGATGGTCTCTGCTGCAGATCCCTATCACTGCCAGTGTGTGGCAGGTATTTATTTTATTTATTTATTTATTTAACAGTATTTCTAAACCGCCTTATCTTAATAATCAAGGTGGTATCACGGCAAACAATCAGGTCAGGTGAGTGTGTTATACATGCAGTGGGGGGAAATTGAGTGTGTGTCGTGTTGTGTGTTAGATTGGTATGAGCTATTTACAGAGTGGGCTATATACAGAGGTGCAAAAACAAATTCCATGCATACATTGGTTAGGCGGGATCATGCGCTGTTGTTCATTCTCTGAAGTTATGTGATGTGTCCATAGTGTTCTATGAACAGTATGGTTTTTAGCTGTTTTCTGAAGTCTTTTAGGTCTGTAGCGGCCCTCAAGTCGTCCGGGAGTTTGTTCCATATTGTTGGAGCGGCCATTGAGAGTGCTCTGTCTGTTGTGTCCTTGCGTGTGTGTTTGTATTCACTGGGGGTGCTGACTCTGTTGTGGGTTTGTTTTCTTCTGGGACGCGTACTGGTGTCTGATTGTATGAGTGTGTGTAGGCTGTTGGCTGATGTGTGGTGTTTGATCTTGAATATGTTTATGATAGTTTTGTATTTGATGCGTGCACCGATTGGAAGCCAGTGTAAGTCTTTTAAGGTGGGTGTGATGTGCTCCTGTCTTGCCGTTCCTGTTATGATTCGTGCAGCAGTGTTTTGTGCTAGTTGTAGAGGTTTGAGGGCTTGTTTCGGTAGGCCGAGGTATATCGGATTGCAGAAGTCCAGTAGTGGGGTTATCAGTGCTTGACAGACGGTACGGAAGTGTTCCGGGGCAAGGAGCGGCTTTAGTCTTCTGATGATTCGCATCTTGTAGTAGGCTTTTTGGGTTGTTTTGTCTATGTGTGGTTTGAGATTGAGTTTATTGTCCAGAGTAACTCCGAGGTATCTCACTTCTGATCTTATTGGTATAGTGGTGCTTTGTATCTTTAGATTTGGTGGGTGTTTGAAGCCTTGGTTCCGGGTGATGATTAGGGCTTCGGTCTTGTTGTAGTTTATTGCTAGGTTGTTGTTTTGACACCAACTCTCCATTTGGGTGAGGCAGTCTGTTATCTTAGAGAAGTCCGGGTTGTTGATTGATATCGGGGTGTAAATCATTATGTCGTCTGCATAAATTGTGTATTGAATGTTGTTCTTTTTCATGATATTGCAAATTGGTTGTATGTAGATGTTAAATAGGAGAGCTGAGAGTGCGGATCCTTGAGGTACTCCTTGTTGGACGTTTATGGGTCGGGAGGTGTTGTGTCCTGACTTGACCTGTAGCTGTCTTTCGGTTAGGTACGAGTGGAACCACTTCAATGTGATACCGTGTATACCAGTGTTCTTTAGTCTTTCTAGGAGGGTGTTGTGGTCCACTGTGTCGAAGGCTGAGGAGATGTCGATGAAGATCATTATGATTCCATTCATGGTGTTGTCGATTATTCTTAGGATGCTGTCGAAGAGGTAGATCAGTAGCGTTTCGACTCCATGGTTGGGACGAAATCCGTGTTGGTTGTCATCGAGTGTTTCCTGTTTGTCGATGTGCTCCTGAAGTTGTAGTTGGACCGTTTTTTCAATGATTTTTGCAAGGAAGGGTATGCTGGAGATTGGTCGATATGCTGCTGGATCCTTTTTGTCGAGATTTGTTTTCTTTATGATTGGTCTTACTGAAGCAAGCTTTAGTTGTTTTGGCATGAGTCCTTGAGTGAGTGAGTTGTGTATTATTTTATGTATGGTGGGGATGAAGCAGGATTTGGTGGCTTTGACCCATGACACTGGGCATGGGTCTGTAGGGGCAGTGCTTGTATTGATTGTAGAGATGATGTGGGATATCTGTTCAGTTGAGGGTGAGTAGAATGTGCCCCAGGTTTTGGGGTGTACGTCCGACCTGGTGGTCCCACTAGATGTTGTTCGCTCCGTGGAGTGAAATTTGTCTTTGATGTGATCTGCGAAATCCTGTGGGTCAACCTGTACTTCGCCTTCTGTTGTTTGTTCTTTTGTGAGGATCTTTACTATTTCAAAAAGCTCTCTGGGTTTGTTGATAGAAGTATTTATCATGTTTGTGTGGAATTCCCTCTTTGATTGGTTGATGAGTTCATTGTAGTGTTTTTGCTTTTTTAGATAGAGATGCTGGTCAGCGGTTGATTTGTTTTTTCTCTCCATCTCCGTTCAATCTTCCTGAGCTCTCTCTTTTCCTTTCGTATTTTTTCTGAGTACCATGGCTTGTTTTGTCTCCTGTTGTGGTGTTGTTTCTTGATCCCACCGTCAGATGGTTTGGCGGCGTTCGCTAGAATGCTGTTCCAGCTGGAGACTTGTTCTTCTAGGTCGTCTGTGGTAACGTTCAAGTGTTGTGTTGTGTCCTGTATGAATTCGTCCCTGTCGAAACGTTTGAATCGTCTTTGCGTGTGAGAGATGTTAGCTCTTTCGTTCGTCTGGTCCTCTTGATATCGTAGTTTGGTCTCAATTAAGTAGTGGTCGGACCATGGCACTGGGGTAATGGTAGGTGGAGAAATTAGTTCTCTTGATGTTAGGTAGTTGGATGCAAAGATGAGGTCTGGGGATGATCCATGTCTGTGTGTTGGTGCATTGATTATTTGTGTGAATTGGAGTGAGGTCATTGCTTGGAGGAAGGCCTCTGCGTCTTTGGCATTGGTGGACTTGAGGTTGAAGTCTCCGATCATTAGCGCTGGTTTGTTGTTTGTTGTTATGGCACAGGCTTCTTCGAGAGTGAGGGCTAGTTCATCGGGTGGAGCTCTGGGTGCTCTGTAGGTTAGGCAGATTGCGATGTTCTTGTTTTTGATGCTAATTGTGTTACATTGCTGTGTGTCTGTGAAGTTCTGTGTCTTGAATTTTAGCTTTGTTTTCGCTATTATCAGGACTCCTCCTCCACGCTTGTGGGTGCGTGGGCAGTTGTATGCTGAGTAGTTGTCCGGTACCAGTTGGTTGAGTAGTACGTTGTCGGTAGGGTTGAGCCATGTCTCTGTGATGCATATTATGTCGGGCTGTCGCTCTTCTATGTGGTCTACAATAGTGTGTATCTTGTTGCAGACGGATCTGGCATTTATGAGCTCAATCGTTGTTGTTTTCGTTGCTGAGGTTGGTGTTCCATGAGTTTCCTTTGTGCTTGCGTGGGAGTTTGATTTGTGTCTGTTCAGTCGCTTTGCCTGGTAAGCCCTGAGTGTCTCTTTGTGTGTGTGCTGTGGTTCTGAGTATGGTAATGCAGTTGGTAGATGCCATATTGTGTTTGCTTGTGGGTAGTGGAGGTGTGTGGTTGGTGGGAGGAGTTGTGTGACTAGTAGGTAGAGTGGTAGGAAGTATGTGGGGTGCATGTTTTCCCTTCTGATGTTCTGTTAGGGTGACGCCTGCTTTCTTGAGATTTTGTCTGTTGTCTGTTTGGGGAGAGTTGCACTTGGTGCGTGAGCTTGTTCCTTGGCGGGTGCGCCGGATCTGCGTAGGGTGCCTTGGTGCGGGAGCCTGTCCCGTGGGTGTAGAGCCGGGTCTGCGTAGGGTGCCTTGGTGCGGGAGCCTGTCCCGTGAAGGGAGCCTGTCCCGTGGGTGTAGAGCCGGGTCTGCGTAGGGTGCCTTGGTGCGGGAGCCTGTCCCGTGAAGGGAGCCTGTCCCGTGGGTGTAGAGCCGGGTCTGCGTAGGGTGCCTTGGTGCGGGAGCCTGTCCCGTGAAGGGAGCCTGTCCCGTGGGTGTAGAGCCGGGTCTGCGTAGGGTGCCTTGATGCGGGAGCCTGTCCCGTGTAGGGAGCCTGTCCCGTGGGTGTAGAGCCGGGTCTGCGTAGGGTGCCTTGGTGCGGGAGCCTGTCCCGTGAAGGGAGCCTGTCCCGTGGGTGTAGAGCCGGGTCTGCGTAGGGTGCCTTGGTGCGGGAGCCTGTCCCGTGGGTGTAGAGCCGGGTCTGCGTAGGGTGCCTTGGTGCGGGAGCCTGTCCCGTGAAGGGAGCCTGTCCCGTGGGTGTTGAGCCGGGTCTGCGTAGGGTGCCTTGGTGCGGGAGCCTGTCCCGTGGAGGTAGGGGTGTGATTGCAAAGGCGGGTGTGGTGTAAGTGGGAGTCCTGTAGGTGTGGAGTGTGTGAGGTTTTGTGCGAGTTTTACTTGCGGTTCTGAAGTCCTTCGTTTTGGTCTGCTCCTCGTTTGTTTCTGCGGTGATGTTGTCGGCGCTGCTGTGTCTGTTGTTTCTCCCTTCTGATCGCCTCCGTGCCGCGCCTAAGGGCCACGCCAAAGGGCCCTCTGGCGAGGCCCTCAGGCGCGGGCCCGCCAAGCGCGGGCGCGCCCTGCAGGGGCGCCGCTTTTAGCTCTCTCGGCCGGCGGCTCCCACTGCCCGATTGGGCAGGAGCTGGAAGCGGCTCCCACTGCCCGATTGGGCAGGAGCAGAGGAGGGGCGGTGTTTGGTCCCGGCAGCGGCGCTCCTAGTGCAGGGGCGCCGCTTTTAGCTCTCTCGGCCGGCGGCTCCCACTGCCCGATTGGGCAGGAGCTGGAAGCGGCTCCCACTGCCCGATTGGGCAGGAGCAGAGGAGGGGCGGTGTTTGGTCCCAGCAGCGGCGCTCCTAGTGCAGAGGCGCCGCTTTTAGCTCTCTCGGCCGGCGGCTCCCACTGCCCGATTGGGCAGGAGCTGGAAGCGGCTCCCACTGCCCGATTGGGCAGGAGCAGAGGAGGGGCGGTGTTTGGTCCCGGCAGTGTGATATGCAAGTGTGCAAGTGTGATATGCTACTCACATTGTGTCCTGCAGAATTACAGCATGCATCAGTCACATGTGTTCCTGTGCTCTGTTCCTGTTGGACAGGGACCCACTTATCTATCTATTTAACATTTATAAAAGTACTTCAAAACGTACAAAGTGCTGTACATACATGAAGAAAAGACAGTCCCTGCTCATCAGAGCTCACAATCTAGTCAAGAAGATCAAAAAATACAAATACAATCAAGTAAGACAAAGTATACAATAAACAAGAAGAGCAAAAACAAGAATCAAGAACAGAAAGCAATAGAGAAGAGATGGGTTTTCAATATGGACTTGAAAAGGTCCAGAGAGGGTGCATTGCACACAGACAGAGGTAGATTGTTCCAGGCAAAGGGTGCAGCCAGGTGAAAGGAGCAAAGTCTAGAATTAGTACGAGTGGAGGGCATACATAGACGAAGGCTGTTCGAAGAGCGAAGAAGGCGAGAGGGGATGTAAGGAGAGATAAGAGATGATAGGTAGTGAGGGGCTGAAGAGTGAATGCATTTATAGGTCAAGAGGAGGAGATTGAATTGGATCTGGAAGCGGATGGGAAGCCAATGAAGGGACTTGAGAAGAGGGGTGACATGGGAAAAGCGATGCTGATGGAAAATTAGTCGAGCAGCAGAATGTTGAATAGATTGAAGGGGAAAGAGGTGGTTTGCGGGAAGGCCAGCAAGGAGAATATTGCAGTAATCAAGACGGGAGGAGATCAAGGAGTGGACAATCATTTTAGTAGTGTCATCAGAAAGGAAAGGGCGAATTTTGTTAATGTTATAAAGGAAGAAATCTCAAAGCAATACAAAAATACCCAACCAGGTCAAAAACATGAACCATAAAAAGAGAACCTGGTCCGACAAGGTGGTTCTTTCATAAAGGAAGAAATGGCAAGTCTTAGCTATGAGTTGGATATGAGTGGAGAAAGAGAGAGAGGAGTCAAAGATAACACCCAGGTTACGGGCCGAAGAGACAGGAAGGATTAAAGAGATATCCACAGAGACTGAGAAAGGGGGTAGAGGAGAGGAGGCATTGGGGGGGTGGGGGGGGGGATAAGGAGTTCACTCTTAGCCATATTTAATTTCAAGTGGCGGTGAGACATCCAAGTAGCAATGTCTGAAAGGCAAACAGTGATCTTGTCATGGATTGCTGGAGAGATATCAGGTGAAGAGAGGTAGATTTGAGAGTCATCAGCATAGAGATGGTAATGAAAGCCATGGGAAGAGATAAGAGCACCAAGAGATTGGTTATAGAGAGAAGAGGAGCGGTCCCAGGACAGAACCCTGGGGAACACCAGCTGGGAGTGGGGTGGCAGAGGAGGAGGAGCCACCAGAACACACACTAAAAGAGCGATGGGAAAGAAGAGGAGAACCAAGACAGTACAGAGCCTCTAAAGCCGAGTGATGACAGGGTGATAAGAAGAAGGTTGTGGTCAACAGTGTCAAAAGCAGCAGAAAGATCAAGAAGGATGAGAACAGAATAAAGACCTTCGGATTTTGCTAGGAACAAGTCATTTGATACTTTAGTGAGAGCTGTTTCAGTGGAGTGCAAGGGACGGAAGCCGGACTGTAAAGGATCAAGAAGGGCATGAGACAAAAGGAAATTGAGACAGCGAAGGTGGACAGCACGCTCAAGTAGTTTAGAGATTTATTTATTTATTTATTTATTAACAATTCTTATATACCGCACTATTAGACATCAGCGCGGTTTACATTGAACAGAAAACATCCGACAGTTTACATATGTCTGGTCAGTTACATTTAACAGGAAGTATAACTTGGCGAAAATAGGGGAAACTAAATACAATGGAGGGTTAAAGGGAAGGAGAGATAAAGGGAAGGAGAGAGATGGGTCGATAGCTAGACGGACAGGTAGGATCGAGTGAGGGTTTCTTGAGGAGGGGTGTGACTATGGCATGCTTGAAGTCAGTAGGGAAGATAGCAGTGGAGAGGGATAGGTTGAGGATATGAGAAATGGAAGGGACAATAGAGGATGAGATGAGGCATAAGAGACGGGTGGGGATGGGGTCGGAGGAGCAGGTGGTGGGTTTGGAGGAAGAAAGAAGGAGTGCTGTTTCATCATCAGAGACCACAAGGAAGGAGGAGAGGGTAGCAGAAGTTAGTGGGGAGAGATGGGAGAATACCTAGAACAGTGCATGTCAATCCCCAGTATTACAATGCTGATGCCATGGCCTCCAACTATTGGGGAGGAGGCAAGCCGCATCTATACTTGCATGGTGTTGTTATGAGGGTCCTGCTGGCCCTACCAGTACCACTGGGAGTAGGCCTGGAACACCTCATGTCCCAACCACCTAAGTCTAACATTCACCCACAGCAAGCACAGACAGACTGCACCTGCTATTCACCACTGGGTTTTCCAGCCATTCACATATGACCTGTGGACAGTCCGCTGGTCAGTACACATTGCATGTGCACAGAGCGACCATGGACACCCAGCAGTTGGTTCAGTGATCGGGGGCCACCCAGAACAAGAAGTGCACCTATATCACTATAACCAGATAGTATATAGCACAATGTGGATGCATAGCCATGCAATGGTCACTGCTTGGTCAAAGTGAGAGTGCCCTCCCAGCATGACATGCTGTGGCCACCTGGATCATTGCAGGTGGCAGTCGGGTGCAATGACGTCCCAGCTATTGACCCTACCCCCGATGCAGACACATCTTAGCCAATCCGCCCTGTTTCAGCCCATACACACAATACTTTGCTCCTCATCATGCACATTTGCAGACTAAAGCTGGAAACAGCTTAGGCAGTGTGAGGCTCAGCGAGGTGTAGAAAGCCATAAAATAATGGATAGACATACACACACTCTCATATCGACGCACTGTGCAAAAATGGGGATGTTTGGGACCAGAGTGGCAGGCAGGAATGCCAATCTCAGCTCAAGCATTGTTAAGGTGTGCTTAATGTGCAGGAGCTAGTAGTGCACTCTGATGTTAACACACACTCAGTGTGCGGGTGCTGTCAGTCTAACTCTCCATCCAGCTGAGGATAGTGGAGCCTGTCTGTGTGGGTGCTTGTACCTTTGTTGGCCAAATCATTGGAGGTTGCACCTGCACTGTGGTCAAAAATTTAGCCACAGGGACATGCACTGCATTATCCATAGCTAGGACATGGCCCCGTGACCCTCTGCTCATATCATACACCAAGTATGTGCAGTGTGCTACAGTGCTGCCACATGGTTAGAACGGTCCCTGGAGATGACACGCTTCCTATCAGACAGACCTTGGCACATGTTCTACTGTGCATGGCGCGCTGTATCAGGACATGGCTTTGTTCTGCTGCAGGCGGGTGATGCTGCCCCCTCTGCCAACACCCCCAATTCCATGCTGACATGCCCATGTGCTGTCAGTGTTGGTGGTGCACAGTCCCAGGCCAGTCAACATGTGGGTTGGTGAGTGCCTAGTGTGCAGGGTCCAGAGGAGAGAGGGTGAAGGCATACATGGACAGCTACACATTTCCCACCCCCCCCACCCCACACAACCATTAGCCTCTCCAGGGAATCCATCACCGCCTGCCAATGTTAGGTCTCTTCAACCTGGGGAAGAGATGGCTGAGGGGTGTTATGTTAAAGGTCTATAAAATATTAACTGGAGTGGACTGGGTAAACGTAGATCGATTGTTTACACCATCAAAATGTAGTAGGACTAGGGGACATGCAGTGCGGCTACATTGTAACCCACTGAGGACTACTGGGAGAGAATGGTTTCTCAGCCAACGTATATTCAAACTCTGGGATTCATTTATGGAGGATGTCATAAAAACGGTTAGTGTAGCTGGGTTTCAGAAATGTTTAGATAGGTTCCTAGGGAACGGTCCATAAACCAGTATTAAAGAGGAGCCCAGAATATCCCCTGCTTGCCCCTACACGCACCGTGGATCCTCTGTGTCTTTTGGGGAAACTGCTAGGTACTTGTGACCTAGATTGGACACAGGATACTGTGCACAATGGACCTTGGTCTGACACAGTCTGGCATATTTTGAGGTCTTATCTTCTTATGTGTCACCTAGGCAACTGCCTGGATTGCCCTGTGCACCAGCGGCCCCCCACTGCATGTCCCACATGCACCCTCCTTTGCCCCATTTGTACCATCAACATAGTGCCCTTTCATACTTGGGCACTATGCTGGTGCTGCTAATGGAGCACTACTATCAGTCTCTTGGGCTCCCCTGTCTGCATCACATTGTAGATGTTAAAATAGGCTCGCTCTCATCAAAATACACCCTTTCCATGAGGTTTTGATTTACATTAGGCTTCCTGCCATTAAGATGCCTTTTGTTAAGGAAGCAAGCCTTGTTCACACCCAATCCCCACCCTTTGACTCCCCCTCTCCGCCCCATGGATGCCTACTCTTTGCCCACAGGGTGCTTTACGATGCCGGTACTGTTAGTATGTGCTAAAGCGGCGCTTTGGACATGCTAAGGGCACAAGTGCGCAGTTAGCGCACGCTAACAGCACACATGCTCCTTTACCGCGGTTTAGTAAACATACCCCTTGGTGTTCCTTGCAGCCAAAGATATGCACCACTTCTAATCAACTTTTCAAACATACCACACCACTTCACTTTCCAATTCCGATTAGCATCTGCTCCATAGCAATGGAATCTGGAGTTCTTGGATCTTGTTTTTCTCCAAAATCGATCCTGCCAAATAAAAACAAGCAAAGCGTTCTCTCTGTTTACATAAATTACTTATATCATAAACCTGGCTGCCTCACTACTCTTCTATTCCACAATATTCACATGGAGCTCACACAGCTGTGACTCTCTTCTTTGCTAACCATTCATATTTATGCAAACTGGCAAGTTTCAATAAGAATGAGTTTGATATTCTTAAGATTAAGTAGCTGGAAGCAGAGCCGAGACATTCAGAAAGTCCATATCTAGTGACCCAACAGCCATCTTCCCCTCTTTTCTGCCTGATGGAAGATGAACTTGTTGTCTCTACTATGTTAGCCACTTTTGCTCTTTCATCGGATAGAGAGTGGATTCTCAAGTTGTATTATAAAAAGCGTGCCAACTTATTTATGGGTAAAAGAATATCGATCTTTCCTGATGTAGCCAGAGAGACCCAAAAAAGACGCAAATCTTTTTTGTTGTTATGTCCTGGGGTGTCTCAGATGGGTGCTTCTTTTGTGCTTAGATTTCCTTGTAAATGTATCGTTGTTTTTCAATCACACAAATATGTTCTCTTTCAGCCTGAAGATTTGTCTTCCTTAATTAGCACTCATATTGTTACATCCTCTCCCTCTTGAGTGGTTCCCCATTATTAATTAGGCATGTTTGGTCCTCTGCCATCTCATATCTTGTTTAATGCTGCTTCCCCTCCTTATAGAGGACTATTGATACTCTTGGAATATTTACCTTTAATTATGTCTTGTGTTTTTTCTCTTTTTCAACAAGAATGTATCTTGTTTGTACAAGCATCTTGCTTGATATATTGTTAAAATGCATAAATATAAAATAAAATTAAGAGATTAAGTAGCTGGAAAAGGAAGTAGCTGGGTGGGTGGCGGAAGGGATGAAGGAGGCGGTACTGGTGACAGGGAGATGGGGGAGAGCAGGGACTGGGACTCAGGTGGAGACTTTAAAATTAAGTGGAATAAAAGAAGACAGAATCTAAGATTGGCTGGGTATTGGAAGAGTAAGTGTGGACTCAGATGCTGGGCCCAGGAGCTGGTACAAGTCACTGTGCAGCACCAACCCCAGCTTCATCTTTCTTTCTCTGAGTTAGCAATGGCAGCCAATGGATTAAAATGAAGGGGATTGAGGACAGGATAGCAAAAAAGAGTAGTGAAGTCTGAGTGGACAGAAAGAGAAAAAAATAATAAACAGAAGAAAGCTGAAGGGAAAAGATCAATAGCCAGGATGGAACGAAGTGAAGAAAACAAAAGAGGAGACAAGAAATGGCAGATGGAATACAGACCATAGAAAGAGAGCTAAGAGAAGACAGAGGAAAACAGAAACCTCAGATTGAGACCAGCATGATCAGAAAATAAAATGGTTAGATAATAAAGGTAGAAAAAATCATTTTATTTTCAATCTTTATATTTTATACAGTACAGGGAAATGCATCTTTTTCTATTTCTCTGGTGTTGCATTGTATGCAGAATCTGGCTTCTTGGGGTTGCAGTTTAATTTTTAGCTACATATTTTTATTTTTAGGTTATGGTCACTTATTCTGTACTTGGTGAGAGTCTGTGTGACCAAGGCTAATTGTTTTGTTAACATGGAGTTTGTAGTTAGGGATCTGTACTGTAGTTATCTGAATTGTTCCAGGGCCTGCTGCAGTTCATACAGTGCTGCTTTTTTTGGGTAGGCTCCTTATGTGAGTTTTGGAAACTGATGCTGGTATGATGTGGTAGATTTGCTCTATAGATCCTCAGTGACCTTTGTAGGGTACAAAATGTCTGGTATTGGAAAATGTTTATGTTGTTGTTAGTAAGATGACCAGAATCAATTTTTTTTTTTTTTTTTTTAGATATTGAGTTCTGTGGGTGAATGTCCTAGTTTTGCTCTGCACCCATTGTTGAGGGAGGGGGTTCTGTGGATGCAGAATATATGTTCAAAAAGAAAAAGCAAGAACCGTAATGCAGTTTATAACAAAATAAAATGAGTTATAATTTTATAATTTGGTGTTATAAATTGTACTGTGATTCTCGCTTTTTATTTTAGTTCCTTGGTGTGCGAACATCTTGCATTTCTTTTGTTTTTTGCAGAATATATACTTATATTAACACCATGCTGGTCCAGAGCGCAGTTTTGAGTTATGTTGGAGATGCCAAGCCCCTCTTGGGGTTTATGTTGGAGTGGGGTCACAAAGCCCCTCTTGTTTTTCTGAGGATGGAAAGTGCTGTGTAGGGGCCACTGAGATGCTCTTGTTTTTGTAAAGGTGGAAAATGCTATGTTGAGGTCGCCAAGTCACTCTTCTTGTTTTTGTGGAAGTGGGAACTGCTGCATTGATGCTGTTGAGCCCCTCTTGTTGCTTGGCACATTTAGCAGAATGTTTCCTAAGCTCTGTACTGGTAAAACATGTGGATCGCCTTACTGGCAAGGGGCTGTAGGCTAACTTCAGGGAGAAAGTTACATCCCCCTGAAGTTACCACATTTCAGCATGGCAAAATAGCTGCAGGAGCAACTAAGGTCACCCACTGAAATGGCATTAATTGCACCCATGCTACTTGCATGGATGCAGATGCCTGTGTGTGAGAGCTCTTTCTCTCACCTCACTCTGGAAGAAAGTATAATTTTAGGAAAGAAATCCTAAAAACCTAAGAGTAAAGGAAAAAGTATGGAACTCGTTCCCTGGTCCGGCTGGAAACTGGCCATATTATTTTTGCTTTTCTGTCACTCCAGCTTCACTTTCTACTACCAGTACGTTGTCCGCATGACTGTCAATAGGAAGTGAAGCTAGAGCAAGGGAAAGCTAGAATAACACATGCTTGATCAAGAAATGAAAACACATCCTGTTGTCTGCAAGGGGAAAGCATAGAATTGGCTACAGTTCGAGTCCTACCTTTGATGATTGCCTATCGTAGGACTCGAACTGTAGCCAATTGGATAATACACACTGAGGTTTCTGATTCGGGTGATCCAGTTTCACGGATGGGACATTTTGCTTGTGGTAAATGTGATTTTTGTGCCACAACGTTGGAGGGCGCTAGCTGGGATGATTCGATTACTGGCACTCAATATACTTCTAAGCATTTTTCGGACTGCCAGACTTCCTTTGTGGTTTACCTTTTAATTTGCCCGTGTTCCCAAAAATATGTTGGACGAACAATCCGCCCTGTGAGGAAGCGATTACTGGAACATCGGTCAAGGATAAATGCCCGACAGGATTTTGCCCTCTTAGTACCTCATTGTCAGCAAGCGGGTCATCACTTTGAAGATTTGCGGTGGCGGATTTTGGAAGAGATCCCACCGATGCTTCGGGGGGGAGATCGTCAGGCCAGATTACAACGTGCGGAACAATATTGGATTTATCGTTTGGGGTCTGTAGCACCTTCAGGAATGAATGTGGACATTGATTGGTGGAGCCTGCGCTTGTGATTTTAATGGGAGGAGTCAGAGTTTCGACCTATTGCTGGTGCTTTTGACGTCATCTTTTGGTATTACTTAAATTGAACTACGTTGCTGGGGGATTTATTTGCCTGAGGAAGAGCTGTATGAGCTGTGAAGCGGCTTGAAACACTGTCAGTGTCGCGAGAATCCTGCCGGGGATGTA
This sequence comes from Ichthyophis bannanicus, assembly GCA_033557465.1. Classification (NCBI taxonomy): domain Eukaryota; kingdom Metazoa; phylum Chordata; class Amphibia; order Gymnophiona; family Ichthyophiidae; genus Ichthyophis; species Ichthyophis bannanicus. The sequence continues at coordinate 1,532,299,240 of CM066031.1, forward strand.
TTCTGTGAGCTGGCCCCTTGAAGCATGGACTGTGAATAAAAGTTGCTCTACGGGGAGAATCAGCTAAGTGATTTGTTTCCCTGCTGCTGTTTGAGGTTGGGCATTCAATGACATTGTGGAGTATTTCGTCAGATTTTAGCCTACACTGAATCAGCCAAGGCATTTGTTTTCCTGTTGCTACGAATGGAGTAATAATTGACGGCAACGGGTGTTGTTCTGTCTAAACATGACCGAGGTTCCGGTCTTTTAAATTGATTAAAAAGGAGGGCTCACTTCGAGACATGAAATGTTTCTTGTCATGGTGAGCGATCCGACAAAAAAATATTTTTCTTTTGGGGTGTGGGTGTAGTTCTCTAGTAGGTAGATAGGGGAATCAAATATTTCTAGCATTTAGAACCCATAGCAAACCCGCCGTATCCTAACAGCACTACCAGGACTCACAAAGCACCATACTCTACCAATCAAAAGGCAACACTGCAAATATTAAACCAATACATTTCAGAGAACAAGAATACATGACCTACTAGGGAAAGAGAACAAGTGGCAATGTCAAATAGGAATTATATAAACAGAACACCTCAGCTCAGTTACACATGCAGAACATAGACCATCACCAAACAAGTAATCACAATTTAGAAACAGGAAGAGAATAATTAAACTGGGAATCCCAAAAGCCAAACTTGGAATGTACAACACTGTAGAAATAAAACTATACATTAATTTGCTCTTGTACAAAACAAAGCGCAGACGTTAATGATGCACATTTACCAGAGCTGACATATTCCAATTAATAAATTCAAAATAAAGAGATATTTTTCTACCTTTTGTGCATTTTTTTTCAGCTGCAATTGCTCCAGCCACTTTCTTCTGGTTTCTTCGTGTCTTCTGCTAACTCTCCATCGTCTGCTGTCCATTTGTCCTTTCTTCTCTCTTCTAGTTTTTTTCCATTCTCTCTCTACATCTGCTTTAACATACTAATCTTTCTCCTTTTGCTCTTTCCTCATTCCTATTTCATCCACTCAAATTTTACCCCTCCATCCTCAATCCCCACTTACTCTCCCAATACCCGGCCAATTGTAGATTTTTTATCCCTCCCACACAAAATATTTTTCCCTTCTCCATTTTACTCTTCCAGCCCCATCCCATTCTAATCCTCCCCCAACATCAGCTCCCTTCTAGTTCCAGCCTCACCCAGCAATCATTCCCTTCTAGTCCCTGCATCAGCCCATTTCCAGTCCTAGCCACCCATCAGCCCATTTCCAGTCCTAGCAACCCCCCAACCCAATACCAGTCCTAGCCCCCCCATCAACCCACTTCCAGTCCTAACCCCCTATCACCCCATTTTCAGTTTAAGCCCCCCTATAACCCATTACCAGTCCTAACCCCCCATCAGCCCACTTCCAGTCCTAACCCCATCAACCCATTTCCAGTCAGCCCCCCATAGCCCATTGCCAGTCCTAACCCCCCTACCCCATCAGCCCACAGCCTATTACCAGTCCTAACCCCATCAGCCCACCTCAAGTCCTAACCCCTCCCCATCAGCCCATTTCCTGTCCTAACCCTCCCATAGCCCATTATCAGTCCTAACCCCCCATAGCCCATTACCAGACAGCCCCCATCAGCCCACAGCCCATTACCAGTCTTAACCCCCCCCCATAGCCCATTACCAGTTCTAACCCCCCCCAACAGCCCACAGCCCATTACCAGTCCTAACCCCATTAGCCCACCTCAAGTCCTAACCCCTCCCCATCAGCCCATTTCCTGTCCTTGCCCCCCATAGCCCATTATCAGTCCTAACCCCCCCATAGCCCATTACCAGTCCAAACCCCCCATCAGCCCACAGCCCATTACCAGTCCTAACCCATCAGCCCACCTCCAGTCTTAAGCCCCCCAGCCCGTTTCCAGTCCTAGCGCCCCCATAGCCCATTACCAGACAGCCCCCATCAGCCCACAGCCCATTACCAGTCTTCACCCCCCATAGCCCATTACCAGTTCTAACCCCCCCCAACAGCCCACAGCCCATTACCAGTCCTAACCCCATCAGCCCACCTCCAGTCTTAACCCGCCCAGCCCATTTCCAGTCCTAGCCCCCCCATAGCCCATTACCAGTCCTAACCCCCCCCATCGGCTCAAGTAAAATTAAATTTAAAAAAAAAAACGCTGGCTGCTACCGCTACAGCGGCAGAATGGACTGTCCCGCGGGGCCCCCTTCGCCCTGCTGAATCCCTCCCTCCCTCCACGACGGCTGAGCCCCTCCGTGCCGGCTTTGAGAGTCGCGAAGGGAGAGTGTCTCCCTCGCGTTTCTGTTAAGCCCGCAGGGGCTGATGGGAAATTTCCCATCTGCCCCTGCAGGCTTAACAGAGACGCGAGGGAGACACTCTCCCTTCGCGACTCTCAAAGCCGGCACGGAGAGGCTCAGCCGTCACGGAGGGAGGGAGGGAGGTATTCAGCCGGGCAGAGGGGGCCCCGAGGGACAGTCCATTCTGCCGCTGTTGCGGCTGCGGTGGCAGCGGCAGCGGTAGCAGCCAGCGTTTTTTTTTTAATTTAATTTTGAAAAAAGCAGAATATTCTTTGTGCGGGGCCCCCTGAAACGCGGGGCCCTGTGCAAAAAACATTCTTGCTCAATGGACGGGCCAGCCCTGGGTTTGTCATTGAAACCTGCTTAATACATGTGGTTTAAAAGAGCAATATATTAATGTTGTCACTGTTTTCCTATATTGCGACTATTCTTTGCATCAATATTATACCAATTTTGCTTATAGTTTCTATATTTACATTGACTGTATGGTTATCATGTTTTTGATTCCTACATTCTGTACAAACTCTTTCTCCTGTATATTTTTTCAGTGAGTAAAATATTTTGAGCTGTCCATACAGTTTTTCTTTTGATCCATATCTAAAATTTAGCCTGCTCTTGGACTATTACAGCCTGTTTATATGATGCTAAGTATTTACTGCTTACTAATTAATTTTATTCTGGCTATGCATTTGTCCCTTCACGGCAATTTTCTTTCAACACTGGACTTGAAGGAGAAATACAAGCATCAAGTGAAGAGTTCACAAAAGAGTTTTGGGAAAAAGGGGGGTAGTGTGTAGCCAGCATTAATAATAAGGGAAGAACACCAATCTATAGGTTGCAGGAGGGTGCCAGAAACCCTAACACCAGCCCTGACTTCCCGTTTGAGGGGTTGAGTGGCATGCACAAGTTCAATGGCCCTGCACTTTCTCTCTTATGGGGCCATCAAGCTTGTGCTTGCCACTTGACCCCTCAGAAATGGGAAGTGTTCATCAGAGGGGGGCGGGATTGACAGAACCTTAGTGGTACGTGCGGGCTTGACGGTCCCACTCCTCTCTCATTTGCTGCTGCCGCTGCCGCGCATTCAGGGAAGCAGACGCGGCACGGCAGGCAGCAGAGAGAGGAGAAGAATATACCCGATTAGGGCAGGCAAGAGGAGAGGCTGGATTTGGTGAGAGGCAAAAACAAAAAGCACATTTGCACAGAGGAGAAAGGGGGGATGTTGGACACTGGGACATGGTGAGAACTGATCAGCATGGGAGTTAAAAACAAGAGGTACTTGGGAAAAGGACTGGGGAGGAGACAGAGATCCAAAGAGCAATGGTCGATAGGGGGAGGGGATAGAGGCCCAAAGGACAGATAAAGACACAGAGGGAAACTGGGAGGGAGGGGGTTAAGTGACAATGGAAATGCTGGACATGAAGGGAGGGGGGGGGGAATAAGAAGGCAGAAGATGCTGGACCAAGGGGGAGGGTGTAACAAGAAAAGGGGATAATGAACATAAGGGGATAGGGACAGAAAAAGGGAATGCTGGACAACAGGGGAAAAGGGAGATAGGGCAGATGTGGGTCATTGAGGGAGGAATATGAAGAGAAGAGGGTGATGCTGGACATTGGGGGATAGGGACACAAAAAGGGGATGCTGGACACTAGGAGAGTATGATGACAGGAAATGCTGACATGGGTGTGGGGAAGAAAGAATCTTGCCAGGTAAGCAGCTGATTCTAATTTCTAACTCACTACTGTGAGCCAGTGAGGGAAAGGAGTGGGAAAGTGGCTCGAGTTGCTGTCTAGTGGGGATTGGGGATGATGTGGCTACACTTGCGGCTGGCCACCAGGGATTTCGAGACTAGTGGCTTGAGGACCACTGGAGGGAAGGCCTGACAAGTTGAAGCCAGCAGTGTAAATTCTGCCCAAGCAGCAGAGCCTAAGCTGGAAGGGGTCCCACATGGCAGTGCGGGAAAGTTACTTCTATCTGTTGGCCACATTGCCTTTGTTCCAGATCTAGAGGCATTCCTCCCAGGGCAAAGTCTCATGATACCGTGAGACTTTGGCCCAGAGAAACAACTCCAGACCTGGAGTGGAGGCAGAGCAGCAAACGGATTAAAGTAAGTTTGCCGTGCGGGGCTGCCACAGTCAGAGTTGGGGGGGGGGGGGGAAGGTTGATGGCGGAGTCACATCATTGTCAAAGGGGAGTGTCACGTCGCCTGGAACAAAGGGAAATAGGGAGGCCCTCAGCAAAGTTTTTCTTTGGAGCCCCCAACTAGAACTTTTGCCACTGCTGGGAGCACGTGTCTCCATCCCCATACCCCCCATGCAGCATCTGGTCATTTACTTTTATTTGTGAATGTCTGTGTTCTGTATGTGCTGCCAAGTCTGGGTATTCTATAGCATGACATTTCTATTTAAGATTGTGCAGTAATCTAGCTTGTTCAGTTTTCTTGATGGCTTTACTGATGTTCTAGGGCCTACTGTAATATTTACGGTGCTGCCTTTTCCTATGAAGGGTCCTTGTGTGAATTTTGGAAATTAGTGCTGGCATCGTAGTTCTTCTCTTGGTCCTGAATGACTTTGTGTTAATTTACAGTAAGCCTGCTACTGAGAGGGTTTGTATTGCCACTATAGAGATTTTCTTTTTATATGGTGAGCTTTATGGGGAAGTGTGCTAGCTCTGCTCTGCACAGATTGTTGCGGAAGGGAACAATCTGTGCAGGAAGCTTTGGTGCAACAGGACTGTTTGCTTCTGCTCCTCTCTGACTCCCGATGCCGACTACTTGTTGGCACTGGAAGTCGGCGTCAGGAGATGGAGAGAGGCAGAAGCAAATAGCCTCACAGTGCCAAAGATTAAGGTAAGCACCGTGGGGATGGTTGCTGTCATTCCTGCTGCTGCAGATCCTGGAGAGGGGTGGCAGTGGCGGCAATGAGCATGGGGTGTGAGGGGTGGGGGGGGGGGCAGAGCACCAGGGGGCGCAAGAGATGAGGTTCGCTAAGGGCACCTCATCTCCTTGCGCCGGCCCTGCTCTTCCCCGATCCATCCCATGACAACAACAATATCACTTACAAGCTGTCAAAATATAAAGAAAATGGATATAAATTCTAAAAACTGACAAATTAAAATCACTAAATTGAAAATATTTTTTTTTCTACTCCTTTATCCCCATTGCTGGAATTGGGGGCAGGAGGCTGCCAAATAGGCAGGGATGGCTCTATAATTAGGTGGCCACCTTAAGTGGCAAAGTTTTGAGGGTGGCAAAAATTGCCCCCAAAACAGCCATTGCCACCACTTCACTCTGCAGTTGACCTGCTGCCACCGCTACTTCTTCTGGGTCTGTGGCGGCATCAATCATGCGGCGGCTTTGAAAAAAAGCAAGCAAAAGCGCGGGGTCTTCTTGACTCCAGCGCACTTGTAAGGCTCTAATAGTCCTGCCCCTTTCTGTTGCATACTTCACGTCAGAGGGGGGTGGGACTGGTAGAGACGTTCGAGTGCGTTTGGGAAAACCCCATGCTTTTGTTTGCTTTTTTTGTTAAAGTCACTGCTCGTTAAGAGAAGCAGCAATGGCAGCAGTTTGGTGGCAGGAAGGGAGGGAGGCCACACTGGGCATCGGTTGCGGGGGTGGGTGGGTGAGAAGATGGAGGAGAGATGGACATGGGGGGCAGGGAACAGATGATGGACATGGGGGACATGCTGGACAAAGAGTGGCGGGGGACAAATGGCAGATACTGGGGGTAGGGGGAAAATGCTGGATTGGGGGGGGCAGGGGGACAGATACTGGCCATGGAAGGAGAGGAGAGAGGGGGCAGATGTTGGCCACAGGTGAGTTAGAGGGAAGGTGGGGCAATGGGCAGAAGATTGATACAGGAAAGATAAAGAGCAGATGCTAGGCATGGGGGGGTAGGGGAAAAAGGGCAGATGCTGGACATGTTTGGGAGACATAGGGGAAAAGGGCAGACACTGGACATGATGGGCATAGGGAAGAAAGGGCAGATGCAGGACATGGGGAAATGGAGTTCAGGTGTTGGACATGGGAGCATGGAAGGTAGATACAGGGTGTGGGGTGGAGATGGGAAGAAAGGGCAGATGCTGGGCATGGGGGCAATGGGAGAGAAAGGGCAGATGCTGGATACTGGGGGGTGAAGGAAGAGAGGAGAGATGTTGGACATTTTGGGGGGGGGGAGAGAATGAGAAAGGAGAGCTGCAGGAAACAGGAGGAGGCAGCTGATGTATCAGAAGAATTTAAACAAATTTTGATAAACCAGGAAGATGTATTACAATTATTTGGTATACATCCGAGGGTGCTGAAAGAACTGAAATATGAGACTGCAGACCTACAGTACTGTACTTTTAATAATTTGTGAACTATCCTTAAAATCATCTCTAGTACCTAAGGACTGGAGAGTGGCCAAGTAAACACCATATTTTGAGAGGGTTCTAGGGCTGATCCAGAAAACTACAAATCGGTGAGCCTGACATCAGTACTGGACAAAATGGTAGAAACCATTATAAAGAATAAAATTACTGAACATATACTAGAGATAGTCATGGTTTAATGGGAGAAAGCCAACATGGATTTAGCTGAGGAAGATCTTGTCTTGTTAATCTGTTATATTTTTTTGAAGGTGTGAATAACACGTAGACAAAGATAAGCCGGTTGATATAGTGTATTTCGATTTTCAGAAAGCCTTTGACAAGGTCCCTCTTGAGAGGCTCTTGAAATTAAAAAGTCATGGGATAGGAGGCAGTGTACTATTGTGGATCAGGAACTGGTTAAAAGATAGAATGCAGAGAGAAGGGCTAAATGGCCAATTTTCTCAGTGGAGAAAGGTGAATAGTAAAATACTCCAGGGATCTGTGCTGGGTCCGCTGCATTTTAACATATTCATAAATGACCTTGAAATTTGAATTAGAGGATCAGATTTGCAGATGACACAAAATTATTCAAAGCTGTTAAAACACAAGGAGATTATGAAAAATTGCAAGAGGACCTTGATAAATTGGAAGACTGGACGTCCAAATGGCAGATGAAATTTAATGTGGACAAGTGCGAAGTTATGCACCTAGGAAAGAACAACCCAAACTAAGGCTACATGATGCAAGGTTCCACATTAGAAGCCACCACCCAGGAAAGAGATTTAGGCATCATCGTGGATAATACATTGAAACTCTCGCCCAGTGTGTAGTGGTGGCCAAGAAAGCAAATAGAATGCTAAGAATCATAAGGAAAGGAATGGAGAATAAACCAGGGATATTATAATGCCTCTGTATCATTCCATGAGTGGAGGAGTAGCCTAGTGGTTAGAGCAAAAGCCTAGCCCTCAAGAGATCTGGGTTTGATTCCCACTAGCACTCCTTGTGACCTTGGGCAAGTTGCTTTACCCTCCATTGCCTTGGAAGAAAAGGCTTGGTAATCTACTTCCAGTCATGCCTTACCAAGGGACTGCTGGGTTGCCAGAAGACAGCATTGACTTGATGGCCCTTAAAAAAAAAAAAAAGTTCCATGGTACAACCACACCTTGAATATTGCATGCATTTCTGGTTCTCCTTTCTTAAAAACACACTACTAAAACGCTTATCCACTCCCTACTCACCTCCCATCTTGACTACTGTAACCTACTCCTTGCTGGTCTCCCTTTGAGTCATCTCTCTCCCCTTCAATCTGTTCAACACTCCGCTGCACAGCTAATCTTCCGCCAGCCTCGTCATACCCATATTACTTCTCTTCTCAAGTCACTTCACTGGCTCCCTATCCGCCTCTGCATCCAATTCAAACTTCTCTTGCTGATCTATAAATGCATTCACTCTGCTGCTCCTCAGTACCTTTCTTCTCTCATCTCTCCTTACATCCCCTCCCGTGAACTCTGCTCCTCTAACCAACTGCTTCTATTTATGCCCTCCACTCCTACTGCTAACTCCAGACTTTGCTCCTTCCACCTTGCTGCACCTTACGCCTGGAATAAACTACCCGTGTCTGTACGCCAGGCACCTTCGCTAACCCTCTTCAAATCCAGGTTGAAGGCTCACCTCTTCGCTGCTGCCTTTGGATCTTGATTCACCTGAACTCTTTCTCCTTCCCTCTGTTTTTACTCCTGTTTACGCCTTCTGTGTGTGTCTTGATTAGATTGTAAGCTCTGATGAGTAGGGACGGTCTCTTACATGTTTTTTTGTACAGCGCTGCGTACGACTGGTAGCGCTATATAAATGCTCAGTAGTAGTAATAGTAGTTAAAAAGGATATAGCAGAATTAGAAAAGGTACAGAGAAGAGCCACCAAAATGGTAAAGAGGGTAGAAGGATACCTCAATGAGAAAAGGCTTAAAAAGTTAGGGCTCTTCAACTGGGAAAAGAGATAGCTGAGAGGAGATATGATAGAGGTCTATAAATTAATGAATGGAGTGGAACGGGTAAATGTAGATGGACCAGAGGACACACAATAAATTTACAAAGTAACCCATTTAAGACTAATAAGAAAAAAATATTTTTTCACTCAATGCATAATCAAACTCTCAAATTCGTTACCGAAGGATGTAGTAAAAGCTGTTAGTGTAGCTGGATTTAAAAAAGGTTTAGACGGGTTCCTGGAGGAAAGGTCCATAAACCATTATTAAAGAGGACCCGAGAAATGCACTGCTTATCCTGGGACAAGCATTATGGAACCTGTGTATATTTTTGGGAACCTGACAGGTTCTTGTGACCTGGATGGGCCACTGTTGGAAACAGGATATTCTGCTTCATGGATTTGGTCTGACCCAGTATGGCATGTCTTATGTTTATTTATTTATTTATTTACATTCTCTTATATACCGCGCTATTCTGCATCAGTGCGGTTTACATTGAACAAACTGAAATTACATTGAACAGGGCATTATAACTTGGAGATAACTATTTTACAGGGAACATGGGCTATGGAGGGTTAAGTGGCTTGCCCAAGACCACAAGGAGCACCTGTGGGATTAGAAACCCCAGTCCTTCCGGCCCAAGGTTGCTGTCCTCTAGTGGGATTTGAACCCCCGACCTTTATTTATTTATTTAACAGTTTTTATATACCGTCTTTCTGCGATTCAAGACGGTTTACATGAAACAAAACGCGACAGTATATTTCAACTGTTTACAAGGAACGAAAACAAAGGAACATAGGTAACAGTATTAAACTTTTTACAATGTTCAACTATTTACATAGGAATGTACAGTTGCAGCGAGGTTGTATGAGTTAGTTTTAGTGGGTAAGAGAGAGGAAGGGGAATAAAGGGCTGAGGACTGAGGACTATGGAGGTAGGGAAAAATGTTCGAGGAAGAGATAGGTTTTTAGCTTCTTCCGGAACTCAGAGTGGTCAGAGCAGTTTTGTAGATCATGAGGTAGGGTATTCCATAAGGAAGGGGCATAGAGGGAGAAGGTACGGTTACATGCAGCTTGATTGCTATATCTTTTGTTAGTTGGGTTGGTAAGGAGGTTTTTGGTAGTAGAGCGACGTGTTCTGTTGTTGTTGATAGATAGGAGTGAGGAGAGGCAAGGAGCTGACTCATTGGTGATGATTTTGTGTGTGAGGGTAAGTACTTTGAATTTAACTCTGGATTGAATGGGAAGCCAGTGGAAATCATGTAGGACAGGTGTGATGTGAGATTGTCTAGAGTGGTTAGATATGAGACGAGCAATTGTATTCTGGGCCATTTGGATAGGATGTATGCTGTTCTTGGGAAGACTATAGTAGATAAGGTTACAGTAGTCAAGAGAGGGGATTGTAAGGGCCTGGCAGACAGTGCAGAAGGAATCAGGGTTTAAGAGAGGTTGGAGGTTCCTAAGGGTATGTAGTTTTGCATATATTGTATTGCATGTTCTCTTTATCTGATCTGAGAAGGTGAGGTTCTGGTCGAAGATAATGCCAAGGCATTTCACTTGGTTTTTTTATATTAATTGAGAGGTCTCCAATAGTAAGGGTTAGAAGGGGGTTGTATGAAATATTGTAAAAAACCTGGAGAGCTACAGTTTTAGATTGGTTAATTAGGAGGTTATGTTGTGTGAGCCATGATTTTAGGCTTATGAGACATTCGCTTAGCCTAGTGAAATTAGGGTTTGTTAGGTTGAATGGGGTGAAACACAATGTCGTCCGCATATAATTGGTACTGAATTCCAAAGGTTTGGAAAATCTTGCAAACAGGTTGGAGGAAGATGTTGAAGAGTAGTGCGGATAAACTGGATCCTTAAGGGACGCCCTGTTTTAGGGTAAATGGAAGGGATGTGTCATTTCTACTGTGGACCTGTTGTGTTCTATTTTCTAGGTAGGAGTGGAACCAACTTAGGGTTGTGCCTCTCAAACCAATTTCATGGAGTCTGATTAGGAGTTGATGGTGAGGAAGGGAGTCGAAAGTGGCGGATAGGTCAAGAAATATAAGTAAACATCCTTGGTTGGGATTCAGGGTGTAAAGGTATAAAGAGTCTAGAAGGGAGGTAAGGAGGGTTTCAACACCATGGTTCTTTTTGAAACCATGCTGGAATAGATCAAGGGGGGAGTGATCATCAATGTAATTCTGGAGTTGAGTTTGGACTAGTTTCTCAGTTATCTTTGCCAGGAAGGGGATACTGGAGATGGGTCTGTAGGAGGTGGCGGAGGTGGGGTCAAGTTTTGTTCCTTTTAGGATTGGACGGATTGTGGCACACTTTAGAGGTGCTGGAACAAAACCGGTCAGGAGGGAGGATTGTACAATTTGAAGTATGTAGGGCTTATGGAGCTCTTTGTGGATTTAAGCCAGGTGACAGGGCAAGGGTCAAGGGCAGAGGTTGAGGCATTTAGGTCTTTGATAACGTTGGTTACATTTTCTAATGAGAGGGGATCAAATTCATTCCAGGTGTTTAAGGGGGTAGATTCATGCAGTTGAGAGCTATAGTCATCAATATGTTGGGGGTTGATGGTGGGGGTGGGGGTAGGGGGAATTTAGAGATAAAGTGGTTGGCTATAGTTTGGGCGGTTATTTTAGGTGGCTGGTCCTGATGTGAGGGTTCACTTGTTAAGGATTTGGCAATGGAAAATAGTTCTCTGGGTTTATTGAGAGAACGTTGGATGATATTTTCATTATATTCTCTCTTGTGGCTGAGGGCTTCCAAGCAGTATGCTCAGAGTTTATTTGTGTAGATCAAATGTGTGGTGGGGTCTCGAGAACTTCTCCATTTACGTTCGATTTGTCTAAGTTCTCTTTTGAGGATTTTTAGTTTAGTAGAGAACCATGGGGCTTTTCTGCGAAGCTTTTGAGGTAGTTGTTTAAGTGGAAGTAGAGAGGCTGTTAGGAGGATTTCATTCTATTCGGCGATGTGGGACTCTTGTTTCAGGTTTTTACTGCTGAGTAGGTCAAGAGGGGATATTATTTGCTCTAGGAAGTTGGCTGGATTGAATTGTTTAAATTTACGGGTGTGTTGGGGACGGGTGATTCGTTGTCCTATATGGGGGGAGTTGGGGATTGAGAAGAGTATAAGAGAGTGATCTAACCAGGGTATAGGTTGAATAGAGTGTATAACCTGTTCAGTAGACAGAGATTGCTGCGGTATGAATATTAGGTCAAGGATATTACCTTTGGAGTGTGTGGGTTATTCTAGTATCTGGGTGAAACAAAGGGAATTCATTGCTTGTAGAAATGTGGATGATTGTTTTGAAGTTGTAGAGTGTAAGTTTAGGTCCCCTAGGATTATGAGTGGGCGTGAGATAGGTTGGGGGGAGCAAGCTGTGTCAAGGATCGTGGAGAGATCTGTTGAGTCAGAATGGGGTGCTCTGTAAAGGAGGTGCAGAGAGAGTGTAGAATTGGATACTCTAATGGAATCCATGCCTGGGGTGGAGATAGATTTGATTGCAGAGAAGTGTAAATAGGATTTTGAAATAACAGTTACTCCTCCTCCTCTGCTGTTTATTCTATTGCATAAGTTGATTAAGAGTCAGGGCATAGTTGATTTATTAATACAGTGTCGGAGTCTTGGAACCAGGTTTCCGTGAGGCAAAGTATATCAAGGTCAAGGTCAGATATGAGGTCGGTGATTAGGGGAATCTTTTTCCTAGCCGAGCGGACATTGAGTAGTGCACATTTGAGGGGAGGGTGGAAGAGGTCAGGGGGGGAATTGGAGTTAAGGTTGGGATTTAAATTGATTAGTTTTAGTTTACATGTGCGTTGGTGTAGATTATTGTGAGTGTGAATGTGAAGGGGATATGGTGGGGTGTTTAAGTGTCTGAGAGAGTGAATTATTGGGATGGGGGCACTATGGTTTACCAGTAGTGCATATGAAAGGATGAGAGAGGTAAGGTATAGAATGAAAAGGCTAGACGACAGAGTAGATGGTCGAGATATGGTAGAAACCATTTTGGGATGAGCTTGCAGAGTGAGTAGTAAACTGTGTAAGTGGGGGAGAATGTATAGATAGAAGTAGAGCTGATACCGGCAGCTAGTTGAGGCAGATATTCAAGTAGTATTAAGTATCACAGATATTCACAGATAACTGTGATATCTATTCACAGATATCACTGATATTCGAGTAGTATTAAGTATCACAGATAACACAGATATTCAAGTAGTATTAAGTAGAGCAGTTATTCAAGTAGTATTAAGTATCACAGAAATAGTGTTTTGTCTGCTTGAGATATAACAGTGTTAAGTTATATAGTAGTAAAGTATCACAGATTTCAAATTAGATACATAGAGTACGTTTTATATAAAGGTATAGGTATAATTGGGTTGCTTACGTTCAGAGCAGGTATCAGGTTCACAGAGAGAGATAGTCAGAGTGGCTAGACCCCATGTAATCGGGTCAGTTGGTGAGCTCTCAGTTCTGGTTATGTTCTTATGTTCAGAGAGGTTATGTTCTTATGTTCAGAGAGGAAAGATAGTGGACTGAGGGAGGAGACAGAAGAGAGATAGGAAATCCTAGAGATGAAGGAGAAGGGGAGGAAGAGGTTCAATTCTGGACATGGTTTCTGGGGAGATGCTGGACATGGGAATGGAAAGAAAGAGAGGATATGTTGATACAGGGCAGGAATAGGGAGGGGGATGGTGGATATGGTAGGATAGGGTGAGAAAAATAGGCTGAAGTGCCGGATGGAGAGAGGAGAAAGGGAAGAGATACTGGACATGGGGGGAGGAAGAAAGAAAGAGGAGAGTTAAAGGTTGAGTTGGATAAGAGGCTGTGGAAGGAGAGAACTATGATAAGGGTTGAAAAGTGGTAGATGCAGTTATTGAGGGGGATTAAAGACTGGATGGTAAGAAGGAAGAGCAAAATCTGAATTGATAGAGAGATAGAGAGAAATAAATGAAAAAAAGCTGAAAGGAAAAGATAAATGCCAGAGATGTAAGGAAGTGAAGAAGACAGGGGAGGAGAGAAGTGACAGATGGGCCGGGGACTCTAAAAAGTGAGCTAAGAGAAGACAGGGTAAAGCAGAAACTAGAGACTAAGATCAACTTGATTAGAGAATGAAATGGGCAGTTGTCAAAAGTAGAAAAATTAATTTTAATTTAGTGATTGGAATATGTCAGTGTTTGGAATTTACATGTTCCATCTTTATATTTTGCATATTACAGGGGCATATGCATCTCTTTCAATTTCCCTGATGTTGTACTGCCTGCAGTGTAATAGCCAAGGGTTGACCGGGGTGGCCCATGCCCCTCCACTCTGGCATCAGGTCCACCCAATCAGTGGCAGCAGAACAGTCAAATGAGAGGATAACTGGAGGCAGAGTCAACATTCACACTCTGTGCCCATACAGGTTAATCCCAGGCCCAGGCCAGCCCCAGAGTCAGTTCAAGGTGTTGGCACCCTAGGCAAACCATAAGCCTTATGTTCCCCCTGGCTGTCAGAATCTATTATTTAGCTTTGACTGCCCTGTTCTTTGCCACCCCCCCACAAGCTGTCATCTTAGGTGACCACCTAGTTTGCCTAATGGTTGGGCTTGGCCTGCCTAGACCCCACCAAAAAAAAAAAATCAGCCTTGGCTGTGCCACGGATTGAGAATCTGGCTTTGGGTTTCAGTTTAATTTTTGCCTACATATGTCTCTTTTTAGTCTGTGGTAATTTATTCCTTACTTGGTGAGGATCCATCTATTTTCTGAGTATGTGACCAAAGCCAGGTATTCTGTTAGCATGGAGTTTTTGTGCAGGAATCGGTAGTAATCTGGCTTATTCGGTTTTCTAACTAGGCGTATGGATATTTCTAGGGCCCATTGCAATATTTACAGTGCTGCTCTTTTCTGGATAAGCCCCCTTGTGTTAGCTTTGGATGTTAATGCTACATAGGGGTCTGTTTACTAAGTGGCGCTAGCGGCTTTCATGTGATATCGGAGCCACGGCCACATTGAATAAAATAGGGCCGTGGCTCTGATTTCACACAGAAGCCGCTAGCACCTCTTAGTAAACAGACCCCATAGTATGGCATTTTTTTTTCTGTAGGCCATAGGTTATTTTTGCAAGGTTTTGAAGTGGAGTAGAAACACTTCTATTTGTACTATTTGCTAAACTTTATAGAGGCATTGAAAACTGCAAAAAAATGTTTGTCTTAATCTTCATTGACATAACAGCAGCCTTTGATTCAGTAAACCATAAGACCCTCATAGAGAGATTGGAATCAATAGGAATAAATGGAACTCCCTTAAAATGGTTCTCTTCTTATATATCTAACAGGATACAACAAGTATACTTTGATAAAAATCTATCTAATACCTTCCCACAGACACAAGGTATTCCACAGGGCTCAGCATTATCTGCCATACTATTTAACCTATACCTAAGACCCATCTGCACAATATTCCAAAAACACAAAATTGACTATCATCTATATGCGGATGACATAATGCATAATACACAACTGGATATATGTAACCCAGATTACAGCCACATAGAAACTTGCCTTAAAGAAGCACAATTATGGCTCCAGCAAAACAATATGTTTATCAATCATAAAAAAACAGAAGTAATGTTTATCTCTAAAAACCCGGCATTTAACCCCCCCCCCCAATCATACTAAATAATACAACCTACAACACTAAACAAGAACTAAAATACCTAGGTGTCACCCTAGATATGACACTTAACATGGAAACCCATCTAAGACTATTAAACAGAACTATCTTCTACAAAATAAGAACCCTACAGCCCTTATTCAATATCATTGAGCTATCAGATTTTAGATCAATAATACAAACAATCATAACTCCACATCTGGACTATTGTAATGGCATATTACAAGGACTTCCCAAAAAAACAACAAACATACTAAAGATGGCACAGAATGTCACAGCCCGAATCCTGATGAACGTACCTTTCTCAGATCACATCACACCCATTCTAAGAGAACTTCACTGGCTACCTATACATGCACGCATAAGATACAAAATAATAATTACAACATTCAAGTTAATACACAATATTGCCCCATCTTACCTTGCCTCACTCATTAAAACACAACCCCCTAATCGGAAAAGGCGTACACACAACCTAAATACACTACAAACCCCCTCTCTCCATTTGCAAGGTAAAAGTAAACACTAGTAATAGAGCATTCACATACATAGCTCCCACACAATGGAACAAACTCCTTGACACCTTAAGAGCTAACAAAGATCTCACATCATTCCGTAAAAACCTTAAAACACATTTATTTCAAGAATAGTACAACCAGACAGAAATAACATAGAACAAATTTGTACATGAAACAATCTGATGGAGCTTAACCCCTCCATTATCATATGAAACTCCAAATCCACAAAGAATTAATTAAACTGTAAACCTACTTGCATGTACTTTATCACAAATACTGTATATAGTTAAATTATAACATGTATTTTAACATGTTCTCTTCTATTATGTAAGTAGTTTGAGTTATTTAAGTTATTTGAAATTAATGTTACCCTCCAATGTTCAAAGTTATCTTCTTACTGTTATATGTAACTGCTAATTGCGCAGAGTTTAATTGTTAAATGTAAACCACTGCTGATCACTGGAAGGAGCAGTATAAAAATGTGTTCAAATAAATAAATAAATAAATATGCAGCACTGATGAGGATTTATATTGCTGTTAATTAAGATGACACCAGAATCAGAAATTTTGGTATGTTGAGTTCTGTGGAAAATGTCCTAGTTCTGCTCGGCACTCATTGTTGGGAGAGGGGTTTCTTTGGATGCAGAACATATGTTCAAAAAGAAAATGTGAGAGCCTCAGCACAGTTTAAAACGCAAAAATAAAATTATTTATAATTATTTTATTTTGATGTTATAAATTGCACCGTGGTTCTCGCTTTTTGATTTTACTCCTTCATATGTGATCACCTTGCATCTCCGTGTCTTTTGCAGAATATTTTATTTAAATTAAAAACCACGCCAGTCCAGTGTGTACTGTCAGGATTCAATATGTTTTATATTAGATTCCCAGGATAGATAATTAAACTACTACAATTTTTGCTGCATGAATAGCCACGTGGTTAGAGCACTAGCTTCGTAACCAAGAGAGTTTGATTCCCACTAGCACTCCTTGTGGCTTTGGGCAAGTCCACTGCCTTGGAAAAAAGTCCTGGCATCCTACTTCTGCTCACACTGCCCAAGAAAACCCAGGAACTGCTGGGTTGCCAGGAGTCAGCATTGACTTGAAGGCACCCATTGCATTGCAAAAGTTTTTTTTTTTTTAATTATATAGCCTGAAAACATATTGCTGTCTTTATTCTTGGGGCAACCACCGGACCAGTGTCCTGAATAAGGGGACCCCCTGTTCCCCAACTAGAGCTTTGAGAAGGTCCCTCCATTTTGCCTGCTGGGAGGGGGGAATGCCAGCTCATCTCTTTCCTCAAGCAGCAGATTGTCTTGAGCTGTCCTTGCAAACAGGTGGGCATCAGGTTCACAGCTCTAAAATCAGGGTTAATCCTCGAAAATCGAGGACATCTGGTAAGCTTGTGTCCATAGCCTGTAAGAGGAAGTGATGTCAGTGGCCTGCCTGGGCCACAGGAATGGAAGTGCTATTGATATATTTTTTTATTGGCCTAACTTTTCTAGACTAACTTTTGGGACTTACCACTTCCTTCATAAGATTTAAACAAAATGGCAACTACTTTATTTTACCTTAGAAAATTTTCTAATACTTACACTGGTCCAGCTAAAATGATAGCCATCAACATTAAATACTGGCATAATGTAGAAATAGAGTTGATTAAGCATCCTTCTCATGGCAGGATCACTATGGTATGTGTCCACCGCCTGTAAGACAAAATACACTGGGAAAAGTAAGTCAGATAAAAGAACAACCTTTGTTGTGCGACACAATTTTGTTAAATTTGTTCGTGATTCTAAAATGTTAACAGGATACCTTGAAGAGTCAGCTTGACAAAGATTGAAGGCACTCCATCAGTATGGCAAGCAATTTCTTTACTTTTACCCTCCGCTATAAGGTCTCTCTAGTTATGCTTTTCTATGCAACTCTCACCAGAAAGTCATCTTGAATCTTGTTGATTTTCATATCCCTCTATCCGTTTTAGCGGCTGGACACGCCCATGCTCCTCCCTTCCATGCCCACGTCCAGCCGCTAAAACGTCCAAACCGTATTCTGATGGAAACGTGTACATTCATCTTGGATGTCTACGTTAGACCTGCTAAAACGTGGAAAACAGTCTATGTCTGTTAAAGTAGCACTGTACTGTAACACAGAAGGACATCTATGTTTAAATAAAGCAGGTAGTATAGTTGGGATAAACAAAGGAAATGAAACAGTACCGGAAGGAAAGGTCCATACCATAGACATGGGGAAAAAGAACTACGTACCCTGGGATTAAGCAATGTAGCATGTTGCTATGTTTCGGGGATGCTACTCTATAATTGTGATCCTGATTGGCCACCTCTGTAAATAATAGTAGGCTACATGGACCTCTGATCTGAATCAATATGGAAATACCTATGCCCTTATGTTCAGTTAGGTGCAAGAGTATGCAGACTGAAGGAAAACAAACTGAACCATGTGGAAGCAATAGGGGTCCAATGGTAGCCAGAACAGAGGGACCAAAAGAAGGGAAGGAAACGTCACTGCATACACATAGTATACCGCTCTGTGCCTCACTGCATCCCAACAAGAGGTATGACAGTGACACTACCTGTGTGCCTGCTATAGCAGGGTGCACAGGATGCAGATGTACGGTGATGCACAAAGGAGGGACATGTATAAAGTGCATGAGAAATGACAGACAGTGTCAGGGAAACAGGACCAAAAGATGCATATGGCCACAGTGACGGAGGCAACCATATGTGTCTCCTCGGTGCCCATGAGTGTGCTATAATTGATGAGCACCACCTCAATGAGGAGGGCATGCTCCCCTTCGGTGAGGTTCCTCTTTTGTGTGCACAACTTTGGAGTTATTTACATATGAAAACACCTGTATTAAAGTCTGGGTTGCAGTCAGTAGTATGGCATTCCCAGAGGCATGTCCATGCTGAATTTGCACAGTTTGCAGCAGTTAGATGTGCAGCGACGTACATGTCTAACTGGCTAGAATACCGAACACGTTTGCACGTCTGAAAAAACGTGTGTGTTTGATTCCCGGGATACATATCCAGGGCCAGACATGTTTGCTATTCCCGTGTTCAATGAGTCTTGGTCATCGTGGTATGTATGTATGGAAACAGTTGCTATTGGGCTCTAGGCAAATGGATAGTTGTCCTAAATTGTGTCCGGTCTTCAGTCAGGCAGCTCATTGTTGACAGACTGGTACCCATAGCTGCTGTTATTGTATCGATCCATCTCATTGCTGGCCTTCTTCTTTTACATTGACCTTCTATCTTGCCAAGCATGATGTCTTTCTCTAGTGATCTCTCTCTTTGCATGATGTGTCCAAAGTATGAAAGTCGAAGTCTTGTCATCTGAACTTCTAAAGAAAGCTTAGGTTTGATCTCCTATAGTACTGACTGGTTTGTTCTTCGGGCAGTCCATGGTATATGCAGTATTTGCCGCCAGCACCATATTTCAAAGGCATCGATTTTCTTCCTGTCTATCTTTTTCACTGTCCAGCTTTCACATCCATATGATGTTATTGAAAATACCATGGCTTGAACAAATATAATCTTTGTATGGAGAGAGACATCTCTGCTCTTGAGAATCTTGTCTAGGTCTTCAAAACGTACTTGGCAGTATAAAAACACTTCAGTTATTCTTGCATTGGTCATCTCTAAAAATACTCCTTAAAATGCTAAGTATGGACCCTTATCAAGTTCACAAAAACCTTAACTAACTTTGCTATTCCCGAAAGGATGCATAATATTGCTGAGTTAGAAAAGCATGCTATTTTAATGACTATGGCCTTCTGGCTATGGCATCTGTTTCCCACATACCTGGGTACTGGCATTTCTCACAGCAGCTCCTTGCATGTGGTTACACCTGTCCCATATAATGTCCACTCTCTGTATTGGCTTATTTCGGTCTGTATACATCTGCTATCTGTGGAGCAACCCTGTCTGCCTCCCCACAGTTTGCTTTGTGGCAATGTTCCCTTGGTCAGGACTGTGTGGGCATGGGGGGGGGGGATTCCTGTGCCATCATACCAAGTAGCCAGCCTCCAGATGTATCACCATTCTCACAGCTTGCATAGATCCTGGACTGGGTAAGGATGTAGGCCTCATGACACAATCTGGGGAATGTTGGCACAACATCAGTCATGTCTCCCAGTGCCTGGTACAGCTGATACTGTATATGGCTGCCCTCTCATACTGGCACCTGGTGACACTGCGGTCATCTGTAAGGTCCAGGTACTGGCCAAGCATTCATGTCCTCTCTGAATACAGATCAGCACACCAGATCCACCTGTGCAACCCTCAAACCATACACACACATACATTCTCACTTGTAGGAGCAAATTGTAGAATACAGCAGAAATTTTTCTAAGTATTGTCCTTATTCCATGTCTCCGACAGGAATAATGGGCACATCTGCGAAGAAGTAAAAAAACATACAGGGGGATTTCTGGAATACATTATACACGTCTCCGTGGCAAACCACATCCCCGTTCCGCCCCTCTCGGCCACAGGCTGAGATCCCTATGCAAGCGCTGTGAACGTCCCTGTATGCCGTATACCGGAATATGCCCGTACACGTTTTTGTGAGATACATGTCTCCTGCACATGTGCAAATGACCTATTCGGGTTCTAGAATGACCCCCCCTATGCATCTTTATAAAATAGGCCTAAAATAGGTGCCTTCTTGCCATCCCAATCTAGGTGACCTGCTATAAAGTTACTCCCTTTATGGGGTGAATAACAAAATGACTACTTTTTAATGAAAAAGACATCTAATCATCTCCTTTTCAATCGACTGTAATTACAAGAAATTGCTTTATTATTATAGAAACATAGGGGCATATTTACTAAAGGTTAATGCATGTTAATGAATATTAAAAGTGTGTTAAATGCCGCAGAGGCCCATTTATTCATATGGGCGCAGTGGCACTTAATACACACTAGCGTTCATTAACGTATGTCATCCTTTGGGACCCTTTTGCTTTTGCACTTAATGCGCAGATGCATATCCTAACGCATAGCGCTATTGCCATGGGTACACCCCTTACCACCTACTGAGATGGCGTTAGGTAAACCCATGCTAATTGATAGCATATATATATCCATGTGGTACCTGCAATGTGCTCACCACGCCCATTCTCCACCCCTGACCTGCCCATTCAGGACCCTAGCGCGTGATTGAATGTCAGCAGGCATTAACTGTCATGCCCCCATGGTAACTGTTACGGCAGGCTCGAGAGTGCAGTTAAAGCACTAAATCGTGTGTTAACTGCATAGCTCATTTTAGTAAAAGTGCCCCTTAGTAAACATGCCCCTTAAGGCATGATGCAGATAAAGGTGATGAAATTCATCCAAGTGGTCTACCCATACCTTCTGCTCAACTTTACAGTCCCTTCCTCTCCCTCAAAATCCTCTGTACTTGTACCTTGCATCCTTGAATTCAGATACTGTCCTTGTCGCCACCACTTCCACTGGGAGGCAGCTCCATGAATCCACCACTCTTTTCCTAAAGAAATATTTCCTTAGATTACTCACCCTCATCTCATATGCTCTTGTTCTATAATCTTCTCTCTGTGGAAAAGGCTCATTCCTGTGCATTTAGACTTTGGAGATATTTAAATGTCTCTATCATATCTCTCCCTCTTTTCATCCTGGGTAGATTTATTTAACGTTTTCTTTATACCACTTTATCATTTAGTCAAAGTAGTTTGGATTATAACTTAAACTTGGTAATGTACCTTAAACAGAAACATTGATAACTTGAATGCTTCTGAGGCAATGGAGGGTTGAGTGCCTTGCCCAAGGCCACAAGGAATGCTAGTGGGAATTGAACCTTGGTTTCTTGGTGCCCAAACTAGTGCGCTAACCATTAGGCTACTTCTACACTTTTAAGTCTGTCCCCATACGATTTATGATGAAGACTGTTGGTCATATTAATTGCTTTTTGGATGAACTTCATCTGGTTTATATTCTTTTGAAGCTGAGGTCAATAGAATTGTACAAAGAGCTCCAGATGAAGTCTCATAAGAGAGATTTATACATAAACAATATGATCACCTTTTTCCTGCCAGTCATAACTCTTCCTATGCAGCCAAGCATCCCTCTGGGTATTGCTATCACCTTATCTACTTTTTGACCATCATAAGATCATCAGATCACCCCAAGATCTCATTCTTGTTTTGAACACAGAACTTCACCCCTTATGCTATACCACTCTCTCATATTTTTGCAACCCAAATGAATGACCTTAAAGTGTTAAGTATTACATTTTAGCTGCCCAATTCCTCATGCTTCATTAGATCCCTCATCGTGTTTTCCATACCTTCCAGGGTGTCTGCCATGTTTCAGATTTTTATATCATCTGCAAAATGATACATCTTCCCAAATAGCCTTTCTGCAGTATTGGTCATGAAAATATTGAATAAAACCAGACCAAGGTACTCCACTTTTTTCTAGGAGTGCACTTTGTTTAAAACTATGTTTTGTAGTCTCTCGCACAATCAGTTATTAAGCCAGCCAGTCAGTCACTTCAGGACTCTGGTGGGGCTACCCTGGGGAACCAAGATGGAGAAGAACAGTCTGCAGCCTCTGCTCTGTGAGGTTACAGGTTTGATCCCAGGCAAGTCTTGCATAATATTCCTACCTTTGGCTGAGGCCTGTAATTTTGAGTCAATGCTGATTTCTAGTGACCCTGTGGATAGTTGTGACTGTCCCCTGGGTTTTCTTGGCAAAGTGCAACCAGAAGTAGATTGCCAGTCCTTTTTTCCATGCATTAAGCATACAGCACCTAGTATTCCAATATAACCTCCCCTCCAAATACTAACCAAGCACAACCCTACTTAGCTTCTGAGATCAGACAAAATCAGGATCAGTTAGGATGGAGCTAGAGCCTTAGTACTTAGTTTTTCTAGATGTTCATGATGGAATTGGGCCGACAAGTTATTTGCTCAATATTGTCAGTGAGCTCCCAGCTACACTCTTCTGTTCTGTAGCCCTTCTGGTCTAGAAGATAACGAAGACAGCCATAGAGGCTTTCGGAGTCCAATATATCTTGAACAAGAAATTCTTTCTGATCCCCCACCCTTACTGGAAAATACTAACATGCTTCATCCCCATCAATCGGGTTTTCGTTCTGGTCATTCAACAGATACCATCCTTATAAGCCCGATTCTGTCCCAGATGTACAAGCCCTCTGTACACCCGGTCTGAACCGGACGTACAGAGGGCGTTGCGATTCTGATCCCGCGGGGCACATCTAGCCCAGCGGGATCCGAATTGCGATCAGTCCTGTACGTGCAGGCCGGGACTGGGATTCAGCCCAGCCTGCACGTACAGGCCCTGCCCGACTAATTCAGTCAGGGCAGTTCAATGGAGCTGCGGTGCCATGGCACCACGGTTCCATTGAAGAGCCGCGATCCCCGGCCGCCATCATCAGCATCTATTTCCCTGCAGCCTGACCCCCGATCTGGCCTCCTAAGGCCAGGGTCAGGCTGCGGGGTTTGTCCTCAGGCCCATCCCCCTGCTTCATCTGCACCCCGGGCCGCCGATCCCTGAAATCTAGGAAAGTTATTCCACCTGGGAGGTGGAATAACTTCCCCATACAGGTTGCCGGCCCCGGACGTACAGGGCCAACATTAGAATCGTGACCGCCCAACACCCGCCCTAACTCTGCCCCCGATCCATCCCTTCCCCGCCCCTGACTAAGTTCCCCGTACAACCGGTGGGAAAGTTAGCCGCTGCGGGATGGAGCACGAATAGCAGGGATGGATGTCCCGTTGGGTCGTCCATCCCTGCTCTTCATGGGTCGGAATGACCCTGTATGTCTTTTTTAGTGACGTCCATCTTTCATTTGACCTTGGAAACATTACTCTTGCTGTCTCCCTTGATCTGTCTGTAGCTTTTGATCTCATTAACCATGACTTTCTTATTGCTCGCTTGCATGAAATTGGTCTCTGTGGCACTGTTCTATCCTGGTTTCACTTTTTTCTTTCTCAGGCTCATTTCAGGTTCAGATAGGTGCTTCTTCATCTGCTTCCTTGCCTCTCACTTGCAGTGTCCCGTAGGGCTTGATTTTGCTCCTTCCCTGTTTAAAATCTTTTTGGCACCATTAGCTCTTTTAATTCAACAGTAGGGAATATATACGCAGATGACATTTTACTTCTTCTCCACATGAATCCTTTTTCACCTGATTTGTCCAACCTTAACCAATGTCTTTCCTGTGTAGCTTCCTGATTAAGGGCCACCATCTGAAGCTCAATCCCACCAAAACAACTGCCACATGGCTTTCCGATCCGCTGGATCCCCCAACCCTTTTGCCAACTCTCTGTGTTCTTCTGTTGCACTTACGCCATCTTTCTGTTATTTGGGTGTTATAAATTTGGGTGTTATAATAGACTGCTCTTTCCTTCCATATGCACATAAGTTCTCTTGTCCAACGTTCTTTTCTTTCCATTTGTCATATTAGGAACGTGAGGTCTGTTCTTTCCACCCCTGCTATAATCACGCTGGTTGTTTCTTTGGTTCTATCACGTATTGATTATTGTAACTCTGTCTTGGCCGGCCTACCACACTATGAGCTAAACGGTCTCCAACTTCTCCCAAACACTGCTGCTCAATTGATATTTCATGCTTCCCGTTATGACCATGTAACCCCTCTCCTTCAACATTTACACTGGCTTCCCATATCTCATCGCATATAGTTTAAGCTTCTTACTCAGGTTCACAAAACACTTTATACTGGTACCCCCTCTTACCTCTCCTCAGCAATTATATTACATTCCCCACATCACTGTCTTCATTCCCTACATATGAATCATCTTTACCTCCCTTCACCTTGCAAAGCGCACTTGGAAGCTATTTGTCACACGGCTTTCTATTTTCTGGACCCCTCCCTATGGAATAGCTTGTTGCCTTCACTCCGTTTAGAGACATCTTATCGTAAGTTCAAGATACAGCTCAAGACACATTTGTTCTGTTCAGCATTTAATTTACTACCAGAATCTCATTGATTTATCATACCTCTCCTGAGCCTTGAAAAATCTTTAGGTGTCCCTTTTGTTTCTCTCGCTCACCCCTCTCCTTGTGTGTTCATGTGTTCTTTCCTATTATACTTTGGCGTTCTTTTCTGCCTTTAATATTTTATTTTATGTTTTTAATATTGTAAACTACCCTGATGTCCCCATGAGGGGTGGTATATCAAATTTTAATAAATGAAAATGAAATGAAATACTGGCTGCAGAGATGGGGAGTCACCAGTCAGGAAATGGGTTCTGCGTGTATGGTTTTAAAAGAAACATGTTAAACACCAGGTGGATGCGGAGGCTTACTGGGTTCTGCACTCGATAAGCCATGGGGTTCATCTACTCCAGGATCATAAAGGGTCCTATGAATGTCTACTTGAGGTTTCCAGTAGGTCTTTCACTCCTCAGATTCTTGGTGGAGATCTAAACTTTATCTTCCACTGTAAACTATGGAATCTCTCAACATCTTTTATCAGCATATTTTTTCTGGGCTTATTTTGCATTTTCTAGTTCCTGTTCTACTTGCAAATGTTGATTGCTTAAAGCCTCTGACCATTCTGCAGCCTCTGAAATCCTGGAGTCTTGGACCTCTCTGGAATAGAAATAAGGATGAAAGCCATTGTTGGTAAAGAATGGTGAGGACCTGTTTGATTAATGCTTGAGTTATTGCATGAAAATTCTGCCATGGGAAGTAACTGGGTCCAGTTGTACTGATGATAGTTACAGAAACAATATAAATACAGTTCCAAGATCTGGTCATATGTTCTGTTTGCTTATTGGATCATAGATGGTAGGTTGAAGACAAGAGAATCTGAATGTCCAGAAGCTTTATCACTTCTCTCCAGAGCTGAGCAGCGAGCTGTGTACTGAGGTCAGAGACAATATGGGAAGGTAACTCATGAAGATGGACCTTCTCCTGGATCAACACGTCAACAGTTTTGCATGCAGATGGGAAGCCAGCAGCAGTAGTGAAATGGGCCATCTTGGAGAAAGAGTTCATGACTAGAATGGTGTGACTTTCCTTGCAACATGGGTAAATTTGTAATGAAGTCCATGGAAATCCATTCTCAAAGTTTAGAAGGTGTAGTTATTCGCATTAATAATCCTTGGGGGCTGTCCCAGGGATCTTTATTTCAGAAAAAGACTTCAGAGAATGGATCACATTCCTTAACATCTTGGCCCCGTCATTGCCACCAGAAATCTTGGCACACCAACTCTCTGGTCCAGTAAACACTAGGTGATCTGCTAGTAAGCTGTCATGGCAGCTGCAAAGCACATCCAGGTGTGTGTTGCTCTTGGGTATATTCAGCTTGTTTCCCTTCTACAGGAATCCTTGATGCTAGTTCTAACCTGTCTCCTCTCCTATTCTCATCATTCCCTGCTGTGGATCTTGCACAAATTTATCGTTGGGCCAACTTGCCTTTACATGTTCCAGGATGTCCATCCCATGGGTGCCAAGAATGAAGCTCTCTGGACAGAGGATCATAGTAGGAGTCTCTGGCTCTGGCAGCTCATCATCTTCTCTCTGGGAAAAGGCATTGGCCTTGTAATTCATTATTCTGGGTAAGAACAAAGTTGAAGCAGGAAAAGAAAAGCGACAGATGAACTTGTCTAGAGTTCATATTACATGAGGTCTTAAGAAATTCTAGATTCTTATGGTCCATGCAGACCTGAACTTGATGATATGCTCCCTCGAGGGGGTAGCACCATTTGAAAAAGGCAGTTTTAGTGACCAGCAACTCTTTGTTCTAGATGTGCTAATTTCTCTCAGCTGCAGTCAGTTTCTGGGAGTACAATGTGCATGGATGAAGGAAATTCTATGGTGTCTTCTGGGACAGTACCACACCAATTGCCCCTCTACATACAGGGGCAGTGGAAGCTTTTTCTTTGAGAGGGCTCAAGCATTGCCCCATGCTTTGCCCTAACTCTGCCCAAGCCCTGCTCTGCAGGCAAAGACCCTTTCTGTTCATAAACAGAATTTGCCACGATTGTGGCTTTTCTTCTGCCCATGGGGGATGGGATCCCCATAGACAGGCTGCTGCCTGTGGGCCACAATCATTGCAAAGACCCTTCCTATCCGGCCGTGATCCTTTCGGGCTGCAGGAGAGGTCTTTGCAATGATCTTGGCTGGCAGGTATTAGGCTGCCTGCAGTGATCCTATCCCTCGCAGGAAGAATAAGAGAAGTTGCGATTGCAGCAAAGACCCTTCCTGTCTGCCTGTGGGGATCTGGTCTCTCATGGGCAGACATGAATGGGCTTTTCTTCTGCCCGCAGGGGACGGGATCCCCACAGGCAACCTGCTGCCTGCCTTGCCGTGATTTTTGGTGGGGCCAGGGCCCATGTGACTCACCCCTTTCTGGTGTTAGGAGAGTTTGGACAGTATGGAGCTCTGTCAGGCTATAAACTAAATTTGGAGAAGTCAGAGGCCTTGTTAGCACATGCCACACTCCGTGCTTCATGTGGTGGTGATTTCCTGCTGCGTTGGGCCAAACTGTCCTTTCGTTACTTGGGGGTCAATTGTTTCCTCAAATTGATTGTTAGATCAATTGTTTACACCATCAAAATATAGAAAGACTAAGGGACATGCAATGAAGCTACAGTGTAACCTATTTAAGACTAAGAAGAGAAAATATTTTTTCACTCAACACGTAATCAAACTCTGGAATTCGTTACTAGAGGATGTAGTAAAAGCTGTTAGTGTAGCTGGATTTAAAAAAAGTTTGGAAAAATTCCTGGAGGAAAGATCCATAAACCATTATTAAAGGGGACCCAGGAAATCCACTGCTTTCCCCAATACAAGCATTGTGGAACCTGTGCCTTTTGGGGAAACTGCTATGTACTTGTGACCTAGATTGGCCACTGTTGGAAACAGGATACTGGGCTTGATGGATCTTGGTGTAACCCAATATGGCATATCTTATGTTACGATGCCTATGTCTGCATATATCAGCCTCTATGATAAATAGCTGTTCTAGATCAAGATGTATCAGGATAGGGGCAGCCGTGAACTCTGTCTTAAGGCTATCAAATTCTAGCTGTTGCTCTGGGCCCATTTGAACAGGATACCTTCTGACAGGATGTCTGTCAGTGGAGGAGTCATGCCGGAGAAGCCTTGAATAAATCATTGTAGAAGTTAGCAAACTTACAAACTGCTGATATCTTTTGGGACTGGCCACTCGGTCACTCACAAGATCCTCTGAGGATTCATCCAGATGCTGCTAGGGGAAATGATATATTCCCAGAATTCTATGTATTTTGTTGAATTCACATTTCTCTAGCTTAATGTACAATTTGTGCTCTGTAGACTCTCTAGAACTTGACATACTTAGGGGCATGTTTACTAAAAACCGCTAATTAGCGCGCCGCAAAATAGCGCACTAAAAGTGGTACTTAAGAGCGCTTAAACACCCCGCAAACGTGCGATGAAGCCCCGCACACGTGCACATCACAGTAACGGGTGCCGCACAAGTACGTGCCCGCAAATGTCCGATAGAGGCGTGGAAAGGCTAACGGAGGGCGGAGGAAGGCCCCGGAGGGGCGGAGAGAAGGGGTTAATGGGCGGGGAAGGGGAGGGGAGAGGCGCCCCGCACATTATCGGGGCTGAATTTCCAAAAAAAAATAGCGCGAGTGAATCACTCGCGTTAGAATGCATTTAAAGGGAAGAGAAACCATTTCCGTCAGCAATGTACAGCAAAACCGGGGAAACCTGCAAAACGTGAGCAGTGTGATACATGTGCACAGCACAAAAGTGCAATTATAAATAGAAAATGACCACCACAAAAATATGAAAAATAGTAATTCAGTTGGGGAACAGTTTATAGTGATGGGCAAAACTAGATAACACACCCAGGAAAGCTCCAAAAAAAAGAAATGATTTATGGAAAGGTGTACGGAGCGGAGACTCGTCCAAAAAACATTTCCCTTTTTCTGGAGCTGTCCTGGGAGTGTTATCTAGGGTTGCCCATTAATATCACTGTTGCCCAGCTTGGGTATATGTTTTCCCCCTTTGTTCCGTGGTCATTCCCGGGTTTTATTTGCACGTTTGTCACCACACAGGGTGAAGGAGCCCACAGTAAAAATGCATACAGCAGGGTTTGTGACTCCATCCTGCCAGGTTTACTACCTCCAGGGGCTGCACTGTCTCTGTGGCCATAGTGTGGTGCAGAGGACATAGCCATGACCTCTAGGACTAGAAGGCCAGAGGTTCAAATCGCAGCTGGGGCACTTGCCAGCCCAGTCCATATATTTTACCCACCACTAAACAAAGATAGAGCAGACACCCCTGTATTGCAGGGAACATAAGCATGGGGGAAACACCCATATGTTACCCAACACCGCACACACACCACAACAATGGGCATACCTACAGCCAAGTCCCCCAAATGCAGTCCCGTACTGCCACATTGCAATCAGGTCATCTGCTTTTTCTGAGAGAAGCTCATGCCAGCATGTTGGTGCACGAGTACATGTGGTGCAGGGGGCAGTGGCAGCTAGCCACAGAGGACAGAGGCCAAGCCATGTGCAGGCTGGCACAGTCCACTGCAACACACAGGCCCTGCCGGATCCACAGGCATGGACGTTCCAGGGAATCCAGCCAATCTGTGGCTACAAGGTGGTGCCTAGAGCAGAATCTCCCAAATGCAGTCCTGGTGGGCCACACCCCAGTCAGGGTCCATGCTGCCACTCATACAAATGCCTGTGCTGTATATCTATGCACCACCCCCATGGCATGTAGATGTAGCTCATGCATATTCATGAGGAACAGCAGGTAAACCCGATCAGTGTGATGCAAACCTGGACTGGAGTTGGGAATCTCTGCCGTAAAGCAGCAGCCAACAGGGGCAGACACACCCACACCCACACCCGCAGGCCCCATTGGCCAATGTCTCCTGGAGAGGCAGAACATTGGACCCTGCGTGCATCTCCCAATACTAGCACCTGCATACCCTAGCAATGTAACCCTACACCTGAGGTATACGGTACACAGCTCTGAGACGCTTGCTAGGAGTACTGGCAGATAGATATCCATACGTTACGCACATACTGCTAGTTGACCCCATCCGAACAATCTGTTTGGTGTTTGCGGTGCGTGCTCCAGCCCTTGCCTCTGACGGTGTTTACCACCCTGGGGAGTGACCCCCAGCAGTACTGCGTAGCATATCCATGCCTTGCCGTGCCCAGCACCGGTTTGGTGGGCAAGGCTAATTACCTCCTCAATAGTAGCACCATGATGGCATAAGTGTGGAATTGTGTGTCTGTCTATACAGTGGGTGTTGGCTGCATGCCCCTTCCACAGCCCACACTGCCAACACTGTTGCCAGTATTGGCCTGCCAATGTGCATAATGAGTAGCAAGGGACCATGGGTATATCTCAGACAGAGTGGACTGACCAGGATGCAGCTGCACAGGGCATAGGGCACTGGCAGGGGCATGGTAGTGCCCGGCCACCACCTACACAGACAGGGTGACCTCTGTATGTGCTGCTGGGGGATCACTCTCACCCTGAGTGTGCAGTGACGGCAGCATGGCTAGACACCCCCATAGTGCTATATTGTGATTCTCCCATGTGATATGTATGGGTGTCCTGTGGGGGCCTCTTCATGGACTTATCTGTCTGTGTGTGCTGCTACCCCAGTTGTGGGTGCATGCATGTCCATCAGGACCAGCCAGCAGACTGTTCACAGCTGATATGTGTTGTGATGGAGTGCCTTGCAGTGGCTGATGGCTTGCTGCAGGTGAATATCAGATAGTGGTGGGGTGCATCTTTGAATATCCAGGCCTAATGTCTGTCTGATTATTGTGTTATGGATGTGTGTGGAGCTGCTTGGACTGCCCTGTAGGGTGTCTGTTCTCTAGCAGGACTGGGGTTGATGGTCCACTCTGCTGCCATTGGGGTGGGGATCTGTTGAGGGGAAGCCCTGTTTTATCCACCTGGGGGTCCCCACTAACTGAGCCAGACAGAGAGCTCCAAAATGTTTATGCAGCACCTACCTATTCCACAGGTTATTGCTGCTTTGGAGCTCTGACATGGCCACATTCAGCCATGGCTGGTGTTGTGGACCTGGTCCTGGGCGTAACATCTCACACTCAGGGTGAGCACAGTAACCGCACAATGTGATGGTGTTTAGCTACTCTTTGCCGTTTGTCCACCCACTCAGGACACCCTACCAGGCTGAGGTGCTGTGTGGGTGCACACGGACACTTCCCCCTACCAGGCCGGGGAGCTTTAGGGGTGCATTTCCCATCCTGTGTTCAGTCGTGGACAGCTGATTTGCATGTGCAGTGCATCATGGGTACGGGTGGTTCACAATAGCAGACTGTCAGTGAGGTGACGTACAGGCTATCTGCAGCCAGCCAGGGGCTGCTTACAGCTATAGAGCTGTAGCCCAATGGTTATGTCACTGCCTGTGCAGCCAGATGTCATGGGTTCAAACCCACAGTGGGGTTATGTGATAGGGGTGTCCACAGATTTATTTTAATTTACTGTACATATGTTGCTGCCAGCAATACCACCCTCAGCGTACTGTACCCATAAGGTGCCTCTGAGGGTGCTTTATGGGGCGCCCTATAGGGCACGTTACGGTTGCCAGCCATATAGGGTGCACTATACATTATCCTGTGTCGCAACATACATGCTGCCCTATAGGGGACATTCTAGGGTGCCTTGGCGGACGGTGCACTGTAACATGTGCCTTATGGGCCGCCTTATATTAATATGCTGTGAGAGTGCGTTTGCTAGTAGTTATCACAAAATAAAATTAAAAAGCCTCCTACAGCACTCCACAACATATAACATACTGCCTCAGCTAGCCTTTTTCACTGGGCATTGTGAGGGATTGAACCCCTGGTCCCTGCACCATTGGTCAGTGTCTTAACCATTGTGCTGTGGCTGTGTCCCTTTGCTTTGGCATCAGCGCGCCGCCTTATGCCCATCAGCGCGCCACCTCCTGCTGCCCACAATTAGTGTGCCGCCTTGTGCCGCCCAAAATGAACAGTGCGCCGCCTTGTGCCGCCTAAAAAGAACAGTGCGCCGCCTTGTGCCGCCCAGATAGTACAGTGCGCCGCCTTATGCCGTACAAAACGAACAGTGTGCCGCCTTATGCCGTCCAAAAGTACTTTGCCTCCTGAACCACTTTTACACATTCAAGGTGTTGCCTTAGCTGGCCTTTTTGTTGCGCACAATGGGGGATTGAACCTGTGGCCCCTGCACCATTGGTTAGTGTGTTCACCATTGTGCTACAGCTCTGTTCTGATATGTGCTCAGCAGCGCCCCACATAGCCTTCCCACGCGCTAATGTGGGCCCCGCAAATTAGCGCGACGCGCACACGTACGGTCGGGTTTTTTTCTTCTTTCTGCTTGAACCGCCCACTCCTTATATGGCACACGCACACTACCGCGGCCCCGCACGTTAGGAATGTTTAGTAAACATGCCCCTTAGCCTTTGAAAAACTATTGTAACCTACATGACAACATTGTAAATTGTTTTTAAAGATCAAATTTGACTTCTCCAAAACTAAGATAATGTGCTACTTCTGCACTTCTTAATTAGAAATGTTTTGATTCTACAGGAAGAGTTTAGTACAGTATTAACAATTTGGCATGAGAGCTAGCTCCCCAAAAACAACTAAAATACATAATGCAGTTTAGTTAAGGTCACCTTTTCATAAGCTACACTTACAGTAAGTCTGACATGAGAAGCGATCCCATAACAAAATCACAGGTTGTATATAACCAGAATGAAATGTCCCTATGAAGGGACAAAAAAAACAAAATCCTAAACTCCTATAAGTATTAAGTGAAATTTTCCACAACATGCACAAGCACACACACACTTTACTTGAAAATATTTGCAGAGGAAGGATAACTGGAAGGTAAATCAAGAAAGTTATGATGCTGGTCACAATGTACATCTTACGTTTTGACAAAAGATTTTACAGAAAGCAAAATAAAACGTATCTGAACACATCATTATCAAATGAGTAGAACTGTTACTCTACCTAGACAAAAAGATGTGTCAGCAATGCAAAAAAATAAGCCATTTAAAATATCTTTGCAACAGACCATTTACTATCCTTTCAATCTTCATTTGCTTAAAACTTCAAACTAATTATAGGGGGAGGGGCAGACAAAATGAAAGTCAGCGTTATATGCTGTGCCTTCACTCAGGAATAATTTAATATAACCTTAGGAACACTGTGAAAACCTGAAAAACAGGACGTCCCATTCCAAAATGTTAAACAAAAACTAAAAGCCACTTCCTGTGTATGTAAAAAGATACAAACTTGTGTACTATTTCTCGAATGCTACAAACATTGCTCCGAATGTAGCAATAAAGTTAATGGTATTCAAGGGGGGAGAAAATGTACCGGTATTTTGCTATTTACCGCACATCTATGCAATTTGTTTCGATAACAAGAAAAAAAAAATTCAAAACTAGAACGAATTTAGACGTCTAGAACTGCACATCCTCGACACTACCAAGAAGGAACTTTATAAACTTTTTTTTTTTTTTTAGTTTGTGTTATAGCCACAATAAATCTCGAGACCAATAACCCCTAACTTACATTACCGCAGCACACCGGTCACCCTAAACTCTGGATACTTCCTTTGTAGGAAGCAAAACCGCTGCCTCTTCTTGGGCATGGTCCAAGAAACTTGCGGCTTCCAAGAGACCAGTCAAGTCGAGCGAGAGAGACGGTGCTGGGACCGCGTCCTGGACTGCTGCCACCAGCGGCGGGGAGCAAGGCAAGGTCAGGGTGTTTCCTTTGAAGATTCATCTTGTGCACACACAACAGCCGAGGACTGCAGCGCGGGAGCAAATACAACAGCACGCGAGACCTTCCTGCACACACCAAAAGCCCACCACGCGGCACACACACAAATCCCGAAGGGCTTCCAAATCTGCAACCGAAGCGCGAAAATATACAAGGACCACTCGGGGTCCTTGCCCAGAAACCCCGAACCATCCTCAGCCCATTCACCTTTTGTTCTTCGACAGAGGTCTCCTCTGAGGGCTTCACCTCTTGGTTCTCAACAGACATCTCTCCTAAATCTGGCGCCCTGAAAGACAAGCAATAAAAAACTGGGCCCTTGTCAGCTGTGGGCCCTACGCCACGGCGTAGTTGGCGTATAGGTAAATCCGGCCCTGGTGTCAGTATCCCACAAAGGTTCTCAATATCTAAAATTGAGGCAACAGATCCCGGAAAAATCAACATTACCAACAGACCCCAACATACCTGCCACCCCTTGCCTCAACCACTCTACAACAATAAATTCTCTTTTAACGTGGTACAAATGGCATTTATCTCCCCTTTTTCATAGGCCTTCTCCATTTACGTCCCCCCCCAACCAAACATACCCATGAACTCCAATGTTATTTTCTCCATGTGGGAGAGGGAGCAGCACATAAGTCCCTTAAATGTCTAAGAGGGCTCATAAGTATCCACAGGCCTCTCAAGTACTACTACCCATCTTCGGCACTGTATGACCAGCCCCAATCTCAGGGAGCCATTATGCCCATGGGCATAGCAGTCACAAATAAATTAAACCTACAGTCCTGGATTAAGAGGTGCTGCTTACACCCAAGCCAGCTCTTCTTAGTGAGTCAGTAGGTAGGTAGAGCCTCCAAAACCGCTCTGATTCGACTAGCATGGAAAACACCTTCTGATTCTGTTGTCATCAATTCAAAGGCGAGCCTCAATTTCTGAGCTGCCATCTGGCCACAGACCGCCGCAAACTCTTTTTGCTGCTGGCTTACAAGGATGGAATAGTCTTGTAAAAAGAGGAACCCATGGGGATAGGCCTCAGCATTGTGTCACACCCTTGCAGCCCGCAACATGGCATCCTTTTCTATGTAATTTAGGAAATGTGCTATCACTACCCTTAGTCAGGCTATGCCTTCCTTCTTTGGGCCTAGGCATTGCACCCACTCCAAGATAACTTTGCCTGCTTGCTACCCCAGAGGCAGATTAAGGGGAATCCAAGACTCAAGAACCCCCACAGTTTGCTGTCTGAAACCGATTCCTGCAATCCCATGATCTGGAGGTTCTTGCGGTGACCTCTGTTCTCTATATCGTCCAGTTTCTTGCCATATTGGTGGATGAGGTCCTCCATTTTATTTATTTTTATGGTCCAAGAATGTATGGTCTCCTCCGCTGTGGCCATGTGCTGCTCATCTTGGTCTAGTCGTTCAGTAAAATCTGTTAAGCCCTGTGCCACATGGCTAGGGCTGAGAGATCGTGGAACTGTATCTCCAAGGCTTGGACCACTGCCGCTGATACTTCTTCTGTTAGAGTGGAGGAGCAGTCCATGCGCGCGGGCTGGTGGAGCCGGCACTCACCATCTTGTTGTCCAGTGGCTGTGGTTTCTCCTTCCTGGACACTCTTGCAGCCATCCATTCTCCACACCTGTTGAGATCCCTCAAAGTGTGCCTCCTTTCCCCCTTTTCACCCGTCAACAAATCATGAGGGTCAGAGTAGATTAAACAAATTTAATTTCAGCTAGCAGGGGGGAGGCCCCAGGGCTGAAGAGAACATTGCTTCCTTGGCTCACCGTATCACGTGACTCTTGCCAACCCATATTTAATTGGAACGGTTAGGCCCATCATAAATGGTCATGGAACGCCAGCTCATTCCAGTTAAGGTCATTGGTTTACTGCCCATACTTTGTATAGCATACTTCGTTATTGTCTATTAGCCTTGGCAGAGGGTCATCATGAAATACTCAGCTATCCAAAAAGCATGGGAAAGGGCAGCCAGAAAGAATTCCAGGTTGTTCAGGATAGTACTGATCTGTTCCAACAAGGGAGTTGCCCATGTTAGGGCTTTCTTGGTGAGTAAGCTAATAATAAAGCTTACTTTCAGGGAGTCAGATGGTGAACTCAGAACCAGCTTGAACTAATGTATGAACCCCACCCAGTTCTTCCTGGGTCCTGTCAAACCTCTTTGGCAAGTTCTGGAGGTGGAGTAGCCCTTTGCCCATGCTCTGATCCAGAAAATAGGAAAGGGTCTATTCTATGCCGAAGATCTTGGGGTAGACCCTGCATGGTTGTAAGACCTCAGCAAAGTTCCTCAGAGTCTCTGTGGTTGATCTTATTCTGACTTAGCCTTGAGCATGGGCTGGTTTAAATGTTTAGGAGCTCTCCTCGACAGGAGTCTGGTGGAGAGGATAGGCTCAGGGCAGGGTGGACCAGTACAGATGTGGAACAGAAACCAGGCATGAGGCAGAGACCTAGCATGGAGCAGGAACCAAGCCTGGAACAGAAATCAAGATGTTATACAGGAACTAGGTGGAGAGAAGGAATCAAATGGAGCAGCAGAAATACTCCACTGAGACAATGAAGTGGAACTGGGCAGCAGTAGAAGAGAGGCCCACCAAAAACTGTTGATCCAGCAAGGTGTATCTAGGTGGACTTCTTTATATATGGTGTCTAATAGGAAACACCTCTTGCAGATCCAATGAGCTCCTATGGGGGCAGACTTTTCCTTCTGCTATTTTTAGGACTTCTCTGCAGGCTTAGGTTCAGGCTATGCAGCCTTTTTAGAGCTAGTCGCCAGTTTACAGTTTCATGAGGTCATGGGTTCAATCATGGGCAAGCCTGACAGGCCCAGACCTAGGGTGCTCAATTTGTTTATAACCACTACTACTATTATTTATTTATTTATTTAGACAGACTTGTATTCCACCTTATCCTACAATCAAAGTGAATCATTTATATAGTGCTACAAGGCATATGCAGGGCTGTACAGACACATATAATAAGATGGTTCCTTCTCATTAGAGCTTACAATCTAGAGCTTACAAGACAGACAATACAAGAGATGAGAACAAGAGTGCAATAGGGAAGAGTAAGGAGCTTACAAGGAGCTTACAATCTAGAGCTTACAAGACAGACAATACAAGAGATGAGAACAAGGGTGCAATAGGGAAGAGTAAGGAGACAGAAGGAGAACAAAAGATTAAGATCCAAAAGTAGCCTGAAAGAGGTGAGCCTTTAGCATGGATTTGAAAAGGGGAAAGATGAAACCTGACATAAAGATACAGGTAGTGTGGAGTTGGCAGTGAAAGAGAAGGGCATAGAGAGAAGAAAGTCAGAGAACGACTGGAGTGTAGGGAGAGAGGAAAGGTAGTGAGGAACAACAGAATGAATACATTTATAGGTCAGAAGGAGAAGTTTGTATTGAATAAGGAAATGGAAGGGAAGCCAATGAAGTGATTTAAGAAGAGGGGTTATATAAGCATAATGGGACTGGCAGAAGATTAGCTGTGCAGCAGAGTTTTGAACAGACTGAAGGGGAGAAAGATGACTCAGAGGGAGACCAGCAAGGAGGAGGTTGCAATAATCTGATTAGAGTGGATAAGTGTTTTAGTAGTGTGTTCAGAAAGGAAGGGGAGAATTTTGTTAATGTTGTAGAGAAAGAAACGACGGGTTTTTGCTATCTATTGGATATGTGTGGAGAAGGAGAGGGAGGAGTCAAAGAGAACCCCAAGGTTACGGGCTGAGGAAACAGGAAGCAGAAGAGTATTATCAACAAAGACAGAGAAAGGAGGAAGGGAGGAAGAGGGTTTAAGGGGAAAAATGAGAAGTTCAGTTTTGGCCATGTTTAATTTCAAATAATACGTAAGGCATCCAGGCAGCAAGGTCAGATAGGCAGGCAGATATGCGGACTTGGAGTGCAGGAGTAATATCAAGTGTAGATAGGTAGATTTGAGAGTCAGCAGCATAAAAATGATATTGAAAACCATGGGAGGAGATGCGAGCACCAAGGGACTGGGTATAGAGAGAGAAAAGGAGAGGGCCTAGAACAGACCCTTGGGACACACCAACTGAGAGAGGGATAGTAGTAGAGGAAGAACCACCAGAACAGACACTGAAATAGTGCTGGGAGAGATAAGAAGAGAACCAGGACAGTATCGAGCCAAGTGAGGACAATGTATTGAGGACATGTCACCTATATGTTGAAAGGTTGGTTCTAATCCTTACCTGGGTTCTATTTCAGTCATAATCAAACGGATAGTGCAATGGGTTGCCTGGGATGATTTCCAACTATACAGGACTTACCCACAGTGGTGGGAATTGCTCCTCTTGATGTGTAGGCCTAATAACTACTTTTGAGGAAAACAAATTATCTCTCCTTATGCTGCAGGATCTAGCCGTGATAATCAATCCAGTTTGAGAACAGTATTGGTGGTTCCAAGCGCGCCTCTTTACTTACAGGCCCATCAAAGTGAAGATAATATATCTGATATCAAATCATAGCAGTAACAAACTCTCAATAGTTTCCAAAGGACATCAGTCTCATAGTCTGATTTAGAGAAATTCATAATCACATTGTGATAGTCCATGTTTGCACGAGCTGATGTAAGTTCCCCTGTTATGCTTTCTATAGTTTTCCCCTCACAGATCAACCTCATCAGTTATCACAAGAGTATTCAGTTCACTCAGTGCTATATGTGAAGTGTCTAGTGATACTCTCAGAGGGAAGAATTCTAATGGTAATCTTCATCATCCTCCTAGCTGCTATAATGGGTTTGTATATATTATATACTACTCTTATGGGGTTTTATTTTATTTATTTAGTGTACATTTGTATACCGCTACTTCCAGCGATCAGCAGCGGTTTACTTTACATAACAGGATTGGCTGTACAGGACAGAAATCAACAAAATATACATTTTGATTATGAGGATAAACACACAACACAGCAGCTGGGTTTTCTCAAGACAAGATTATAATTGATTAGATATTTATCTTCTTATTGAGGGGTAGAGAGGATTTTATTGATTATGCTTCTTTGTTGTTACAGCATGTGCATATTAAAACACTGCTTGCTCAGGACCACTCTCTGATGAAGCTTTAAGCGAAACGCTTAGGCGCCGCTACTAGCATTGGGATGTGCTTGAAGTTCTACTTGTATGTTTACAAGATAAGTGTACTGAAGTTCTATTTGCACATTTAAAAGATAACTGTTTTATGAAAAATTTCAATTAATATACTGGAGGTTTTTGATCTATGATATGGGAGCCCTACCTGACTGTTATTTTATCCTTGTCTGGTATTTGAGGAACTTAGAGATACCCGAGATCCTTTTCCTCCTAGTAACATATTTAATTCCTCCATGAAATAGTGTGTATGCTTTACAATAAATTTTCTGAGTTACAGCTTCGCTATATTTCGATTGGGTAGTGTCTTTTTGGTTTGCTAAAACAGAAGGCCTTTTCTAGAAGCTACTGCAGGAGATAGGCGGTTTCACCAAACGGTGTTGACTTGACAATATTCTCCTGCTTTTTCTATATATTTTCTCTCTTTATAGCTGTCACTATACATTCATATATCAGGGATCTCCCAGGCTGACTAGCAAGGCTTTAAGGCATAAACAGGGTTCCATATTACATAAGTGCACCTGGCAATAAGGCTCTAGTGCTCCTAAGGGAAAGAGCCAAAGTATGAGAAAATCTATTGCTAAAGATGATGGAGGGGATAGTCAGTGCTGGCGGCTAGTTCTGCTAACTCGGCTGGCCTCTGATGCTGAAATTTGAACCTGCATATTCTCAGCCAGGGTCATATCCAGCACCAGCATTGAATTTCTGGGGTTGCCACATTACCGAATGGGTTGGAACACTCCTGGAATGCTCCTCCTCCTCCTCCTACTACTACTACTATAAATCATTTGCATAGCCAACAAGGCGCACACAGCGCTGTACATAAAGATGTAAGACACAGATCCTGCTCATCAGAGCTGACAATCTAATCAAGACAAAACACAGTGAAACTGGGCACTAGAGTATGGTAAGACACACATCAGTAGTGGACAAGAGAGTGAGAAGCATCAGGATCCACAAGTGGCTTCAAAGAGGTGGATTTTTAGCCTGGATTTGAATAGGGCTAGAGAAGGAGCCTGATGCATAGACTCAGGTAGTTTGTTCTAGGCTTATGGAGCAGCAAGATGGAATGAACGAAGTCTGGAGTTGGCAGTGGCAGAGAAGGGCACGGATAAAAGGGATCTGTCAGAGGAGCGGAGCTCCCAAGGAGGGGTGTAGAGTAAGATAAGAGAGGAAAGGTAGTGAGGAGCCGCAGAATGAAAGCACTTGTAGGTCAGTAGGAGATGTTTGAACTGGATGCGGAAAGTGATAGGGAGCCAGTTACGTGACTTGAGAAGAGGGATTACGTGAGCATAGCGACACTGGCGGAAGATAAGCAGTGCAGCTAAGTTTTGTACAGATTGAAGGGGAGAGAGATGATTCAGAGGGAGACCAGCGAGGAGCAGGTTACAATAGTCAAGGCGGGAGGTGACTAGTGAGTGGATAAGGGTCTTAGTAGTGTGATTAGAGGGGAAGGGACGGATTTTGTGATGTTACAAAGAAAGAAACAGCAGGTTTAACCATCTGTTGGATGTTCCCAGAGAAAGAGAGAGTAGAGTCAAAGATTTATTTAGACAGTTTTTGTATACCGCCTTATCCTTCAATCAAAGCAGTCACAACACAATTGGGGGATACATTTAACAAGCAGGGATATGAGACACATTCACTAATACTTACAGGGAACATGGGCTATGGAGGGTTAAGTGGCTTGCCCAAGACCACAAGGAGCATCTGTGGGACTAGAAACCCCAGTCCTTCCGGCCCAAGGTTGCTGTCCTCTAGTGGGATTTGAACCCCTGACCTTCCGGCCTGAAGTACCTTGCCCCAACCACTAGGCTACTCCTCCCTCAGATGACCCAAGGTTGCAAGCTGAGGAAACATGACCCAAGGTTGCAAGCTGAGGAAACAGGGAGGAGTGTAGTGTCATCCACAGAAATAGAGAAGGGAGGAAGGGGAGAGGAGGGTTTAGGGAGAAAGATAAGGAGCTCAGTTTTGGCCATGTTCAATTTCAGATGGCGGTGAGACATCCAGGCAGCAATGTCGGATAAGCAGGCAGAAATTCGGGACTGGATTCCTGGTGAGATTTCAGGCACAGAGAGATAGATCTGAGAGTCATCAGCATAAAGATGATACTGAAAACCATAGGAGGAAATAAGTGCACCAAGGGACTGAGTGTCGAGAGAGAAAAGTAGAGGTCCCAAGAGAGAGCCCTGAGGTACACCAACTGAAAGTGGGATGGCGGTAGAGGAGGAGCCACCAGAACCTACACTAAAAGTGCAGTAGGAGAAATAAGAAGAAAACCAGGACAGAACAGAGCCACTAAATCCAAGCGATGACAGGGTATCGAGGAGAAGGTGTGATTAACAGTGTCAAAGACAGCAGAAAGGTCAAGAAGGATGAAGATTGAGTAAAGGCCCTTGGATTTGGTGAGGAACCAGTCACTGGAGACTTTGGTAAGAGTTGTTTCTGTGGAATGTAGAGAACGAAAGCCATACTGCAGTGGATCCAGAAGGGCTTGAGAGGAAAGAAAGTCAACACAGCGATGGTGAACTACTCATTCAAGTAGTTTTGAAGCAAAGAGGAAGAGAGAGATAAGTCGATAGCTGGAAGGACAGGCAGGGTCTAGGGAGGGCTTTTTGAGGAGAGGTGTGACCAGAGCATGCTTGAAGGCCACAGGAACAATTGCAGTAGAAAGTGATAGATTAAGAATATGACACATAGAAGGGATGATGGTGGAACAGATAGAGCTTAGTAGATGGGTGGGAATTGGATCAGAGGAGCAGGTAGTCAATTTGGAGGAAGAGAGAAGATCTGAAATTTCCTCTTCAGTGATTTCAGAAAAGGAAGAGAGGATGACAGAAGGTGAGGGAAGGATTTGGGATTGAAAGGAGGGGGGAGGTGGATATGAACCTGTGGAGAATGCAAGGCTAATCTTTTGGACTTTGTTATGAAAATAGTCAGCCAAGGTCTGAAAGTGAAGGACCTTGAGGGGACCTTGAGCGGAGTTAAATGTAGCAAAGAGACGGCAAAAGTCAGAGGCAAGAGAGTTAGTCAGATGGACTACTACTACTACTACTACTATTAATCATTTATATAACACTACAAGCATATGCAGCGCTGTACACACCTATATAAAAGACAGTCCCTGCTCTATAGAGCTTACAAAATAATTAAGACAGACAATACAATAGCTGAGAACAAGGGGTACAAATAGGGAAAGATAAGGAGACATAAGGAAAAACCAGAGGTGAGTTTTTAGCATAGATTTGAAAGGGGGAGAGATGAAGCCTGTTGTACAGACTCAGGAAGTTTCTTCCAGGCATAAGGAGCAGCAAGGTGAAAGAACTGAAGTCTGGAACTGGTGGTGGAAGAAAAGGACATAGAGAAGCAAGCCAGTGGAAGAGCGGAGTACTCTTGCTTGGCGAGTGCTATGGCTGACACTCAAGCATCGGGGCATGTAAGAGTGGCACCTGGGAATATTCAGCAGCACTAACCATCTTATTAGGCGAGTGGGTGCCACAGAGCGGCATGTACACAGTATGCAGGTCTGCAAACCCCGTAAATGCCTCTGAAAATGCCTCCTGACATTTTTATAATGCTAATGAGCATTTAAAGGTGCATGTGCTCAAGATGACTAATGTTCCTTCCCTAGCTACTTTGCTTTACTTTCTTTCTTGTTTTTTTGTTGGTAGGGCTAAGATAGTATTTCAAGGCCTGCTGCTTTTTCTTAGTAAATAGTTACTTCATTCAGTTAGGGCCCCGTTCTGATCGGGGCACGTCCGGGCTGTCCGGACATGCCCCGATTTGCACCCAATTCTGCACCTGCAGGAGCTAGACGTTCCCATAGGAGTAGAATCAGAGCAAAAGGCCTGGACAGGATGGATGTGCCCCAATTCCATCCCATTGTACATATGGCTCGCACCCCATCCAACCCTCCCAATGTCCCTTCATGGAGCCTTGCTGCCGTGGTGTCCCGTTGCCATGGCACTGGAACGCCATGCAGAAGCCCTGATTCCTCGCACGGGATTAAAGGTCCTGTTCTCAGCCACCCAACCCCCGATAGGGTCTGCCAAGGCCAGGGTTGGGTTGTGGGGAACCTCCTGCTGCCGCTCACCTGGGTTAGGGGATCCTATGCTGCTGATCGCCTCTCAGGTTGATTTATTCCACCTCTGAGGTGGAATAAGTTACCTGGCCATTCTTGCCACACCGGACATACAGGGCCATGACTGGAATCGGCCCTGCACATCTGGGGTCATGGTCCCGCCTTGGCACTGCCCACGCTCCAC
Source organism: Ichthyophis bannanicus (assembly GCA_033557465.1). Classification (NCBI taxonomy): domain Eukaryota; kingdom Metazoa; phylum Chordata; class Amphibia; order Gymnophiona; family Ichthyophiidae; genus Ichthyophis; species Ichthyophis bannanicus. Next base: position 1,532,342,203 of record CM066031.1, read on the forward strand.
CTCCAGCCCTCCCCCTCCCGCATCCGTCCAGAGCTCCCCACACATCTCCTCTGTACGTGCAGGAAGCTTTGGAAATGGAATCGTGCCCCAACGAATAGCGGGGGATGTACATCCAAACCGGACATACACTATTTGCACATCAGAATGACCCCCTTAGCCAACAGTGGTCAGATATGGCGCAAACTGTTTTCAAGTCATCTTTGAATTTGGTGAGGACAGCCATTAGCATATGTCATTGTTTGGATTTTTCTATACAGCCAATGAATGTGATTACAATGGCCCCATCTATGCTCTTTGGCTGGTTGCTTTCCTTGTCCAGCTTGACAATGATTTAAGTGAACCTATAAGCATCACGGAAGGTCAAAATCCAATTATTTTGATGGCTAAGTCTTCAACAAGAGAGAAGTATGTGACAATTGTGGAGAGCAAAACACACTCTTCACATCATCATTCCCCTGTGGAGAATTCTGAGCATGATATGCTTGACCAGATGGGGGACAGAGGCTAGATGAATAAATGGTAGATGGCATATGGCTGTGTACAACGGCAGCATTGACATTCCTTCTGATACTCAGCAGAGGCAAATTGTGATTATTTATATTTGCATTAATGAACTGCATTCAACATGTAGTTGTTCAAGGCGATAGACTCATGTGGGTAATTTTTAAAAACAATTCCCCTAGGAACCCCTGTATGCGGGTAAAAATAAACATGGAGATCGACAATGCACATACTTTTTACCTAGGGAAAATAAAGGTGGGATAAAAGAGTCATGTCTGGGGTAGCAACAATGCATGTAGATTTACATTTTTAAAACTAGGTGTGTTGTTTCAAGGAGAAAGTATCCATAGAAAAAGCAGAGGAAAATTTATGGGGGTACTTTTTTCTTGGGGCAGTTTTCAAAGGGAAGGTATATGATTACTTTCCTTTTAAAAGTGCTCGAAAGTTCACAGGGAAAAGTACTGTATGCATAGACCTCTCACCTATCCACATAGTGACCTATAGTGACCTCACTTGGTTTGCAGCTTGTCGTGCTGTGAGGGCTTGTGTGCATCAGTGATGCTGAGAGCTAAACTTTCGGTAGTTTAACTACTGGCAGGGTCTCCCAAGATGGACAGGTCTCAGCTGAGGTGCCAGACCAAGACAAACCACCCATCTTGGCAGCAGCAGAATGGGATAGTGTTGACGGCGGAGGATCACATTTCTGTGACAACGGCAACAACACCAAACTTAAACTGCGTGGAAGAAAGGCCCGGCAATTTACTTCTCTATCTTGCCATGAAAACCCAATGGATAGTTACAACAAAACAAATTGTGCTGTAGTGCTGGAAGATGAGACCCCCAGGTCGGAAGGCACTCAACTAGCTACTGGGGAAGAGCTGAAGACTTTTCAGAGTAAAGCCAGCATTTATGATGTGGTTGGATCAAAGCCCTCGGGACGTCTGACTGCTGATGTAGCTGTGCATGAAATGAGACTCAGAAGCTGTAAAGATGTCTTACACATTGGAACATGGAATGTACGAAGCATGAACCAAGGGAGGTTGGAGGTGGTCAAGAATGAAATGGAACGTGTACAGCTTAATCTGTTGGGTGTCAGCGAACTGAAATGGACTGGCATCGGGCACTTTGCATCAGATGATCACATGGTCTACTATGCTGGAAATGAAAGACAAAGAAGAAATGGTTGCATTTATAATAAAGAAGAAACTTGCAAGAACTGTAATGAAATACAATGCAGTCAGCGAACACTTAATCTCTATTCGTCTACGAGGAATGCCTATCAACACAACTATAATTCAAGTATATGCCCCAACAACAGCTGCAGAAGAGAATGAAATAGACGAGTTCTATGAACAAGTACAAGCTGAAATTGACAGAACATGCAAACAGGATATCCTGATAGTCATGGGTGACTGGAACGCAAAAGTGGGCAACAAAGAAGAAGGCAAAGTAGTTAGAAAATATGGACTTGGCAACAGAAATGAAGCTGGAGAAAGACTGATAGAATTCTGCAAGACCAACGATCTATTCATCTCAAACATCTTCTTCCATCAACACAAGCGGCGACTGTACACATGGACTTCACCCAATGGATTGTATAAAAATCAAATTGACTACATCTGTGGAAGTCAACGATGGAAAAGTTCTATAACATCAACAAAGACAAAACCTGGAGCTGACTGTGGTACAGATCATCAACTACTAGTATGCAAACTCAAGCTAAAGTTGAAAAAGAGCAAACCACTCATGAATACAGCAAAATATGACCTTGAGAATATACCACTGGAATTTAAAGACTGCCTGCAAAATCGATTTGCTACTTTAGATACAAATGACAGAACTCCAGATGAGTTATGGAATGACATCAAGAAGGTTGTGTTGGAAGAAAGCAAGAAGTCTCTACAAAAGGTGAAAAAGAAAAAAACGGCCAAAATGGATGACGGAAGAAACTCTGAAAATTGCTCAGAAACGCAGAGAAGCTAAAGCAGGAGGAGAAAGAAAGACAATCACAGAACTCAACAGAGATTTCCAACGTGCAGCAAGACAGGACAAGGAAAAGTACTACAATGACGCATGCAAGGAAATAGAAGCAGAAACTGTTAGAGGAAGAACAAGATCGGCTTTCCTAAAGCTACGAGAGTTAAAGAAAAAGTTCCAGCCTCGAATTGGAATGTTACAAGATGCTCAAGGTTCTATGTTGAATGATGCTGAGAAGATCAAGAAAAGATGGAAGGAATATACAGAGTTTTTATATGATAAAGATCAAGTGGACCAACAACCATTTCAACCTGTACCTTATGATCGGGAACCATTGGTGATGAAAGAAGAAGTTGAAGCAGCATTGAAAGCCTTATTAAAGAACAAAGCACCAGGCATTGATAGCATTCCCATAGAAGTATTACAGCAATCTGATGCAGCTGTTACCGTACTTACAAGGCTCTGCCAAGAAATATGGAAGACAACATCATGGTCAACTGACTGGAAAAGATCTGTGTTTATACCAATACTAAAGAAAGGTGAGCCAATTGACTGTGGAAATTATCGCACAATCGCTCTGATCCCACATGCCAGCAAGATTCTACTGAAGATTATTCAAAAGAGACTACAACCATACCTGGAACAAGAACTACCTGAAGTGCAAGCAGGGTTCAGGAAAGGGCGAGGAACGAGAGACATCATTGCGGATGTGAGATGGATCCTTGAAAAGACTAAAGAATACGAAAAGGATATCTATCTGTGCTTTATCGACTATAGCAAAGCTTTTGACTGTGTAAACCATGAGAAACTCTGGGCCACATTAAGAAGCATGGGTATACCAGAACACCTGATCGTACTCTTGCACAATCTGTACATTGATCAAGAAGCAACAGTTCGAACGGAACAAGGAGAAACAGAATGGTTTAAAATAAGCAAAGGTGTAAGACAAGGCTGCATACTTTCCCCCTACCTGTTTAATTTATATGCAGAACAAATCATCAGAGAAGCGGGATTGTATGAAGACAACAGAGGTGTGAAGATTGGTGGAAGACTCATCAACAACCTTCGCTATGCTGCTGATACCACATTACTGGCTGAAAGTGAAGATGATCTGAAACATTTGCTTCTCACAATCAAAGAACATAGTCTCAAAATGGGCCTGCACCTTAATGTAAAGAAGACAAAGATCATGACAACTGGCATAATCAACAGGTTCATCGTTGAAGGAGAAGAAATTGAAATTGTGAACAACTTTAACCTACTTGGATCAACTATCAATAAAGAAGCAACAAGCAGTCAAGAAATCAGACGACGCATTGCTCTTGGCAGAATGGCTATGAAAGACCTAGATAAGATTCTCAAGAGCAGAGATGTCTCTCTCCATACAAAGATTCAACTTGTTCAAGCCATGGTATTTGCAATAACATCATATGAGCATTTTTGTTCCATGTAAACCGCGCTGATGCTGAATAGTGTGGTATATAAGAGAATGTAAATAAATAAATAAATAAATAAATATGGATGTGAAAGCTGGACAGTGAAAAAGATAGACAGGAAGAACATTTATGCTTTTGAATTATGGTGCTGACGGCGAATACTGTGTATACCATGGACTGCCCGAAGAACAAACCAGTCGGTACTAGAGGAGATCAAACCTAAGCTTTCTTTAGAAGCTCAGATGACAAGACTTCGACTTTCATACTTTGGACACATCATGCGAAGAGAGAGGTCATTAGAGAAAGACATCATGCTTGGCAAGATAGAAGGTCAACGCAAAAAAGAGGAAGGCCAGCAATGAGATGGATCGATTCAATAACAGCAGCTACGGGTACCAGTCTGTCAACAATGAGCCGCCTGACTGAAGACCGAACACAATTTAGGATAGCTATCCAGAGGGTCGCCATGAGTCGACTCCGACTCGACGGCACTTAACAACAACAGGTCATAAACATACAAAACACCATAATTACATTGAAAAAAAAATCATAAATGAGGTTAATTATTTTAGTCTACCCACTAAATGTTCAGGCCAACGGGTACCAAGGAAGTGGGCTAAAGATCCCTCTGGGATTTCAAAATGAAATATAAAGGTGCCTCTCAGTTGGCCTGCCTGAACCTCAGCTCCAGTTCTGCCTCTTTTTCCTGTGAAGGATCAGTGGCAATTTTTGAACAGGTCTTCTCAGCAGGTAAGCACCCACTTGCCCTGAAATATCGCTTTACAAAATTGCCCCCAATGCAAACATCATAAATGCACATATAATCATTGCCCTAATGTGCCTCTTTATAAATCCTGTAACCATAGGCAGTTTTACCTCAAAATAATAATCATCTTGCTTAGAAGGCAAACCCAACTGAATCACTTGCTCAGGGGCATCAAACTGCAACCCTGAAGGACCACAAACCAGTGAGATTTTCAGGATCCCCCCAGTGAATATGCATGAGATATTTGCATTAATGGAGGAAGTGCACACAGATATATCTCATGCATATTCATTAGGAATTTTCTGAAAAGTGACTGGTTTGTGGCCTTCAGCAGTGCAGTTTAACACCACCCCCCATACTAACTGTTGAATCCTTTGCTTCAAAAAAATATCTTTACACCAGATTAAAAAGTACCAAAATCATTTAAAAACATAAGATATGCCATACTATATTATTTTGGACTATTTATATAGAGAAGCCCTTGCCATTTTCAAAAAGTAGTAAGTTGGGCAATGCAAATCATTATATGAATTGCGATGGCGCATCCCTTTGAACTTTGCATTCATCTTTTTCACTATGAAATCTGCTCACTGGCCTCTGGCTAGAACAGACAGTGGGTACGGCACAGTTTGCACATCCAACACAATTACCCTGCACCACCACACACCAAAGAGCATTGGCAGTAAACTTGAGAGACTGAGACCATGTTTCACTTATCCTGACTTAGGAGTGAGGTTCATGACTGTCGCGGTGTGCGCTAAATTAACCCATTTGGAGAAATTGCCCCGGAGAGAAACCATTTACAGTTTTACAGATTCTAGAATAACAAAATATTAAAAACTCACTTCTTTCACAAACCACTGGCAGAAAGCAGGGCCAATCCATTCTCGCGCATGCATGCCGCAGTCTATCCACACAGCTCTTTTGTAAGGCCGCATCCTTTTGCCCAGCTGAAAATGTGAGTATTGGCAGTAAAAATGAGGGCATAAACGATAATACTAAAGCATGAATATACAGCTTTTCCTGCGCATTGTCCTATATGACTGCTACCTCTAATTCCGAAATATAGTATAAAACAGATGCATAAAATATGCATGCAAGATCTGAAAAATTGTCTATAAAACTCAATGATGTTTCTCCTTTTCTGTCACTGCAATCAGGTTTTCCAAGGAATTGTTGACAAGGATTTTGAGGACTCAGAGCTGGCAAGATTTCTTGGACTTCACAATGTAAAGTGGCTTTAGTCACAAACTAATATGGCAGGGAATCAACACTTGTTAATTCCTTCTGTATCCAAAAGAAATACAATAATTGTATCCCTGGCTTCCATTACACTTTGGTGTTTGAGGTTTCTATAGGTTGCTCCAACTTAGCCACCTTAAACTAACTGCCATCAGAAGCCCATAATAATATTCTTTCAAACTTTGCCTTTATTAAAGGTTCAATTACATATCAAACTGACACTATGTGCACAAGAGGTCAAAGATATTAGCACTTAATATAACCCTGCCTTACACAGAGAATATGTTATCAATTACTTGATGTTCAACGTGGCACAGAAAGGATGTCAATTTCAATCAAAGCAAAGAGATGCTATTGAAACGTATATGCAACTGTATATTTTATTTTTTTTCATGTTTCATTTCAATATCCTAAAATCCCTGGTACATTTTGTAAATTAAGAGTAAAATACCAAATATTGCAATGAACTTCCTTAAAACTTACAGTGGTGTGCAAAAGTCTGGAATCACTTGTGAGTTTTGCATTTTTCGTACTTTCTAATGTTTTTTTTTTTTAATTTTGCATTAGCCCAGCATATTCATCTTTCTACCACGTTAAAAAGGATACATTTGGCTATTAGAGTTGACTTTTTTTGCATTCCTTGCTTCCAATTTAAATACTTTACAGACACTGGGAGATAGCTACTGCGATTTTTGTGGATCCTGTGTCAAAACTGGATCAAGATTATCCATATGCACACGTTATTTCTGACCAATCAGGAGGCTGGTTTCACTAACCAATCACAAAGCAGATATCTAGCCAACAGTGCAGCTATAAAAATGCGCAGAATTTTTGAATTTCATACGCTTTCTGGATTGACCATGAAGATGACTCGGACCTTGAGGTTGGAGGAGCGTGTTCGTGTGTCCTTTATGAGCGAGAAAGGATTTTCAAGCCATCAGATAGCCAGGAAAGTTGGCTGCAGTCAGAGCGCTGTTGTTAAGATTGTACAGAAGAAGAAAGAAACGGGTTCAGTGGTGGACAAGCCTCGTTCAGGTCATCCACGTGCATCAACATCACGTCAGGACCGCGCACTAGAACACATTTCACTGACTAATCGCAAGTTGACCTCTCCTCAGCTACTTCGAGAGTGGTCAGGCAAGAGTGAGGTCAGTGTCAGCTCATCAACAGTTCATCGCCAGTGCCTGTAGTTTGGTCTCCGGGGCTGCAAAGCATGGAATAAGCCACTGATGACTGACATACAAAGGTGCAACCAGATCGATTGGGCGAAAAAGCACTCAACCCGGTTGACTGAAATGTGGGAAAAGGTGCTATTCAGCGATGAAAGCACCTTCTGCCTGTTTGGTAACCAGGCCCACACCTATGTGAGATTTTCTGGAGAGGAATTCAAGCCTGAGTGTCTCAACCTCACTGTGAAGCATCCTTTGAAGGTCATGGTCTGGGGCTGCATGGCTTCCGGTGGCGTTGGACGTCTTCACATCGTCGATGGAATGGTCAACGGGGCCAAGTACATCACCATACTGCAAAAGTGCATGGTGCCATCAGCACACCAGCTGTTTCCTGGCCAGTTCCTGTTCCAAGATGACAATGCACCCTGCCATCGCTCCAGACAGGTGATCAGCTGGAAGCAGCGGAACAACATCAAGTCAATGGACTGGCCTGCCTAGTCTCCAGATCTGAATCCAATCAAGAACCTGTGGCACAAGGTGGCCTTGGAAATATCCAAGAGGCATGCGACATCAAAGTGTGAGCTGATTGAGCCACTCATTGCAGCTTGGAATCGCGTTGTCACCAACTATCACCTTGTCAGACTGGTTCATTCAATGCCGACAAGGTGCAGTCAGGTGATCAAGAACCAAAGGGTGGCCCATCAAATACTGAGCCATCACTGACACATAAAAACAGCCTTTTTCAAGGCCACATACATTAATTTGAAGGAAACCTGGCATGCGTCCATATTTTAAAGCATGCAAAATGTAATGTGTGCCTTTGAGTCAGTCCTGACTTCTGGTGACCCAAAAGCTCCTGGGTTTTCTTGGCAGTGTTACTGGAGGTAGATTGCCAGGCCTTTCTTCTAAGGCAATGGAGGGTTACGTGACTTGCCTAAGGCCACAAGGAGTGCTAGTGGGAATTGTACCCTGGTTGCTTGGTTACCAAGCCAGTGCTCTAACCACTAGGCTACTCCTCCTCCTCCTTCAGCATACTTATAACAATATATCGTTGGCCAATGATGTACATTACGCGATTTTCACAGAAAATCTATCAACAGGAGAACTATGGGGAACAAACTCAGAAACTAAGGGCCAAACCAATACTAAAAGTTGGCCCTAATAGCCAAGTCTATCACTTATCATGAGATACACAGAAAAAGCCACTGGGAGGAAAAGGAAATTAAGATAAGGTCATGAAGTTGAAAAACATCAAATTTACAAGTGATTCCAGACTTTTGCACACCACTGTAACGCTAGAATGCACGCTTTAGTTGTCTGCCAGGAACATACTGGTCACAAACCTGACAGCTAATGCAGAGGCTTTGCAAATAGTGTGTGTGTGTTTGGCATCCTCATTTTATAAGCAGGTTGCCTATGTATGAAGGCAGCATAGGTGCCTGTTTTTGATTATTTTATACAGACATGAAAGGGCCTGTGAGTGGAGGAGTAGCATAATGGTTGGTGTGCTGGCTTGGCAACCAAGAGACCAGGGTTTGATTCCCACTAGTATTCCTTATGACCTTGGGCAAGTTAATTATTCATTCATTGCCTTGGAAGAAAGGCCTGGCAATTTCCTTTTGCTCACACTGCCAAGAAACCCAGAAGCTGTTGGGTCAACACTGACTAAAAGGCACACATTGCAAGAGCTTGCGTCTTTTCATAAAATACTAGGGGTAAACCAGTAGAAATAACAGTTAGACTGAGGCCATGGGCATGTATACTTGCTTGGGATCAGTCATAAAATACAACAATATTTTGGTTCTTATCCTTTTTCAACAGACTTTGGCACTCAGGTACGATTTTCCAGCTAATTCTTTTTCGTAGCTGAAAGACGGATGACTAATAATGGTCTCAAGATTAATTCTGAGAAAACTAATATATTGTGGATAGGTGCCCAGAATGAAGATGTTCCTTTGGAGGACCCAGTTTTTCATGGGACCTGTATTTCCCTTAGTAAAATCATTGAAGGTACTGGGAGTTATTCTTGATCTGGCCCTCACTATGGAATGGAGGAGTAGCCTAGTAGTTAGGGCAACATGCTACTACCCAGGAGATCTAGGTTCATTTCCCACTTATAACACCTTGGGCAAGTCACTTTACCCTCCATTGCCTTGGGATGTTGAATTTAAGCTTTTCACAAAGAATCTTGCGATCAGCTCATTGTAATAACTTGGCTTTTCCAAGCTCTTCAGAGAGGATTATTAGGTATAGAGGGCCTAAAGCCTAGAATGAGCTACCTATAGGTGGTATTCATAAAGTGGTCAAGTATCTGACCTTCAGGAGGGCTCGAAGGCAATATTATTTCAAAATCTTTAATTGTTTTCCTTTTGTTTAAATTACAGTTTGGTTTCAGCCAAAGACTCTGATTTGGTTGAATATTTTCTTTCTCTCTTCCCCCATTTATCGAACTACAACAGTTTATTGCTATGTTGATTTCCTTGTTGTTTATTGATGTTTACTTATCTGCATATCCTGTAATCTGTGTAAGGAATATTTGTTCTTTGCTGAACAATTGATACATTTCTATAAATAAATAATAAAAAAAAAATTTAATTGATTCTTAGTACATATTTGTTTGTTTTTATGTTATATAATGTGGCTTTTATATTGGGTTATTTATACAGTTATGTTGTAATCTGCCTTGAACTATTTCAGTAAAGTCGAATAGAAATGTTCAAAAATTAAATTAAATGAAAATGTGACTCTACCAATGCTCCACCCACACTCCATCCTAGATCATGCCTACACATGGGCCACAAAAAAATACATGCTTTCTTGTCACCTTGTGTATCTGAATTCAAGAAAGCATGGGACAAACAAAGAAGATCTCTAAAGAATGAAAGGACTGGGGATCTTAGTGGCTGGTATGGAAGGGCCAACTGGATGGGCCATATGGTCTTTATCTGCCGTCATGTTTCTATGTTTATACACATAACCCCTGGGGTAATTTTATAAAAGGTGTTTCTGCGTGAAAAATACTTTAAAAGATTACCTCCTATATACTGTATGTAGACGGTAATTTTCACATTGCTCACATTACTGCAGAATCTACAAGTACTTTCCACCTAGGGATTTTGCATTGATTTTCAGAAGTATAGGGGTACTTTCATCTTGAAAGCTACCTAAGGTGCCTGCAATTGCACCTGCTTTTTCTGTGGGCGCTTTTTTTGAGTAACACAACATGTATAGTTTTGGAAATGCATAAGCAGTCTCTACCCAAATCTTGCCCTGGGAAGGCCTCCACTCAACGTAGACAGAAGTTCAAACTTTGACCCATGCACAGGGTAGGTAATTAAAAAAAATATCTTAATAAATATTGGGAGGCATTTTCAGCAGCGGCAGTCAGTCAGTACTGCTCTAGCAGCTGGCCATCACCGCTTTAAACGGAACCTGGTGCAAATCTGGCAACTGACACTGAAGATCCAGTTTTGCCGGATTGCTGTTTTGCAATCTGGTTAGTAGTGATAGCCAACAACTAACTGGACTACATAAGTGCATAAATTTAGGACAGCCTTTCACCTTTCCCAGCTTTACATGCTTTCACTAACCAGTTAGCGGTTGGATATCGCTGCTAACCGGCTAGCTAATGATGCCACCTCCATAAAGCCCCATTGCTATATGGGTAGGTCTGGGGCATTTAGCTCACTTAGGGGGGGATATTCAGTGGTACTAGCCAGGTTAGTGCCACTGATCCCGGTCAGTGGGATTTATGTGGTTTGTAGGTCTGCAAACCGCAGAAATCCATTTGAACATTCATCTATTATAAATTTTGTTAATGAAGCTGGTAGCCTATTTCATATTGTTTCATATTTTGTCCATATGCATTCTAATAAACCAGTTACTCTGTACCTTGAATACAAACAGAGGTCTTCCTTCATAGGATTTTCCAATAGAAAACAGGGATATGAGATCTGAATGAGTTTCATTCATATAAAACATCCAGCTTTCGATCTAAAATGAATAGACAGACAAAAGTGATGTTATCATTTGTTTTCAATGAAACTGCAAGTGAAAGACCTTCACCTTTTCTTTCTCTTAGGGGTATCAGAGCACTAACACATGAATATGATCTATGGGAGTTCTAGTATCTAACACTGAACAAGGGGCTATGGTTGCACAATATAAATAGATGCGTTAAGGTACAGTACTTGACTACCTGTAAAACACGGCTCTTGCCCAGCTATATGCCCTTTCCCTTTGAAAGCTAAAGAAATGGGGGAACCCTGAAGTATCATGTGACAGCCAGCTCTTTCTATTACCTTTCTCACTGAGGCCACCAGTCTCTGTGCTCAAATCTGAAATGCATAAGACACCATTTCCCAGTGGCTACAAGGGGCCTTTAGTAAAAGTTTGAAAAGCATTACATTTATTTTCAAGGCAATAGGAATAAATGTAGAAATGATAGGAATACTGCAGTGAATTAACTATAAACAAGTAGGAGGTCATATTCAAAGGAATGGATGCGGCATAAATCCCACTCACCGGGAAATTCAGTGACACTCACTTGGTTAGGGCGAAGGACTATCCCCTCCTAACCCGCTTAAATGCCCCATTGCTAACTGGTTAGCAACAGGGCGGAGCGGAGCAGAGGCGGCAGCATTAACTAGCTGGTCAGCAATAATACTCAGCTGCTAACTGGTTAGCTAAAATGCCTCAAGTTCTTGGGTATTGGAAGTTCTTTCTGGAAGGACAAAACGACTCTTCCATAAGGCCTATGTTTGTAAGAAAGGTGAATCAAGATCCTAGATAAACAATTCAGATCATACCATGACAAGAGTTTAAAGGAAATGAGGGGGTGAACTGGATATTAAGATGGAAGCTCGTTGAACTGTTCAGTCATCATAAATCAGTGAGGCACAAAGGTGTGAATCTCACAAAGTTATTTATAAACATGAGAGTGGATGAGGGGTTAGGTATATGGATACACAGATCAGATGAGGGAAGAAGCAAGCAGAAGGGCATGTCAACACATACTCAGTCTGGGTAATAAAATCCCAGTGTCGCAAGCCTAAATGCTAGAGGCAAATTTAGATACAAATCCCATCATTAGAAGGTCATTTTAAAAGGTTTAGTCATGATTTGGATGTCTGAAGGCGTTCAGGTGGATGTTGAAATCATAGAGACATCTTCGTAACCATTCCACAAATGATGTTCGCAGATGTCTCTGGTGCAGGGACAGCCAAATAGGTAGGGGGGGGGGGGGTGGCAGAGGCATGTCTAGAAAAGAGTAATGGACTTATACATTCCCGTTCAATCTCAGAAATGGCAGTGACATCTGCAGGCATGCCCTTGTTTATACCTGCTCCTGGCATGAATAGGCATCAGGAAAGTGTTTATTTTCACCTTAAAACATCCAGAGAAGATGGAAAATTAAGTGCCTAGCCTTAGCTTGATTTATTTATTTAGCTATGTTTATGTATCGCTAACCTGAGAGTCTAAGCAGTTTACATGATAACAACAATGCCTAGAATGGCTTTACATGGAACAATGAGCATTAGAGTATAAATTAACAGTGAACATTATACAGAACAGTAAACACAACTGCATTGGGATTTGAACCCTGGCCACTCTGCTCTTAAATCACTACTCAGGGGTGGTTCTATCATTAGGCAGGGTGAGGCGGCTGCCTCAAGTAGCAGATTTTTTTGGGGGTGGCAAAAAAATGCCCCCAAATCACACCACCTAAAAAAACAAATGGGAGATTATGAATTCAGCAGCATCTCCTACATGCTGTTGCTTTTCCTGTTCTAGTGGCAGCAGCAGGCCCCGAAGTTCAGACTGAAAGAAAAAAGGCTCAGACTGGTGCTTCATTCTGCTCCTGTGTGCCACCTAGCCGGTCCTGCCCCCTCTGACATCATGTCACGGGGGTGGGACTGGAGAACCCATGCATAGGAGCACAATGATGCACAAACCTGCAGTTTTTATTTTTCATTTTGAACTTTGGGACCTGCTGCTGCCGCTGACACAAGAGAAGTGGCAGCAGATGACGGTAGGGGCTGGGGCTGAAAGGGAAATGGCAGACAGGTGTGAAGGGCAGATTTGGACACAAGTTGGGGGGCCGAAGGCAGATGGACATAACTGGGGAAGCAGAGGCCATAAGTTGGACACAATGGGGGGGTGGGGGGGGACAGACAGCAGCTGTTGGACACCAATGAGAGGGGTGGAAGAAAGATACTGGACACAAGTTGGGGGCTTGGGGGGTGGATGTTGACCACAAGTAGGGGGATGGAGTGCAGATGCTGGACACTTGGAGAGTGGAGGGCTGATGCTAGACATGGACTGAGGGGCATAGGGGGATGAAAAGAAGATGATACAGGGAGAGGGAGTGGGGGATAGATGCTGGACAGGGAGTAGGGGATGGAGGGCAGATGTTGGACATAGGGTAGGAATCATGGGGAGTTGTGGGTACATGCTGGACATGGAGTGGGAATATAGTGGGATGAAGGGCAGATGCTGTACATGAACTGGGGCATAGTGGATGGAAGGCAGAGGATGGATACAGGGTAGGATTGGAGGGCAGATGCTGGACACAAAGTGGAGGGGGACAGAGGGCAGATGCTGGATATGGAGTGAGAGAGGAGATTCTGGATATGGAATGGGGAAGACAGGAGATGCTGGACATGGAGTGGGGGGAGATGGGGGGATGCTGGACATAATAGGGGGATAGGATGAGAAAATGAGAGGAAGCGCTGATGGTGTGAGAAAGAGGGAGAGACACAGAATAGGGTAGGAGAAAAGGGGAGAAATGATGGACATGGGGTGGGGGGGTGAAAGAGAGAAAGAGAAGAGTTAGTTAAAGACTGGAGAATGAGTGGCAGGGGAAAGACAGAGAGATGGGGAGTAACAGGACCGAGTCAAAGGTTGAAAAATAGTAGACACAGTAAAAAGAGGGAGATTGAGGATTGGATGGTAAGAAGGGACAGAGAAAAATAAATGGAAGAAAGATGAAAGGAAAACATCAGTGTTGGAGCTGGCAGGAAATGAAGAAGACAAGAGGGGAGAGAAGTGACAGATGAACCAGAAACCCTAGAAGGTGAGTTAAGAGAAGAAGATCAAGGAAAACAAACCAAAGACTGGGATCAACAGGATTACAGCATACAATGGCCAGACAGACAGCAAAGGTAGAAAAATTAATTTTATTTTAAATTTAGTGATTGAAATATGTCTGTCTTTGAATGTTATAGGCCCAATATTCAACCTATGGCAATCATCATTTTTAGGTACAAAACTTTTTTAATGTCAGAACACAAGACACTTATATAAGATTGTCAGAATATAGTGGTCAAACATTCACAGTGCTACTTTAACTAAAACATACATGAACATCTTATTTTTCCAAAACCTTTTTGAGTACTTTGGTGCTACTCTCTCCCTCCACCCCCAATACCCACAAGCAGACCATTAAACCACTGAACCATTACACCAGGGACTCGCTTACACCGTATACCTTTTCCTAACTCCCAAACCTAACCTCCATACCCTTCCTCCCCACCTCATCCTCACCTTCCCACCTCCCCAGGGCCCATGGGAAGCACCACCTTCCACACACTCATATGCTCACAGGTTTCCGTGGTCGGCAATCATGCAGTGGGTTAGCACCCGACTCCGTGCTCAGGATTTATGGGATTGGAGGTGTGGGCCCCACGTCTCAAGAAAGGTCATCCACCACTAGGCATGCCTACAAGTTCTCTCCCTGTCCAACACAAGTAGGTCACGTAAACAGATGCGCCACTGTCCATAAGAAGAAACCCCCCCTCCCCCGGAAGAAGCCAATTGGGTAGGATAACCTTCCAGACCATTACCAGAACCAGATGCAACCAAGTGCAAGGTATTTATCTCAAAAAGTGTCCATGCTCTCCCCCCTCCATATGTCTAAGACAAGGGTAATTGGTGGGAGCTTGAGCACCTCCCCATACATTTCTCCAGGTGCTGCTGCACTTTGCTCCAATAGGCCCCCACTTGTCAACAATGCCAAAACATATGCTCTAAGGTCACAGCATCCACTCCACAGTAGGGGCATTGGTCTGTGGATGCAATGCTTGCTCTCCATGATCGCCTCGGTGTAAAGTAGAGGCAGCGAAGAAGTTTATATTGCAGATACCGAAGCTCCATCAAATCACTTAATGACAGCACTTAAGGCTTCCATTACTTCTACCACTTCCACCTATATTCCTAGATCCTGTATCCAAGCCCGAGCCAAACCCTCATTAAGAACTTGTGTTCCCACCTCCACCAAGACCTTATGCAGGTGAGTGATTCAAACCCAGCAATCCCTGCCCAGAAGAAGTTCCTCCAGCCTGGAGCACACACTGCCAGTCAATAATTCCTGAGGCAGACTATGAACATAGCCCCGGACCTGCATGTATGGGTAAACATCAATTCCTCGTAACCCATACTGCTCACGTAATGATGAGAATGTCAAAGGGGCATCTGAATCTGAGACTACATATTCTAGGTTCACAATCCTTGCACGCTCCCATCACACAAAACAGGCTCCATCGAGTCCCGGAAGGAAGCTAACATTGCCTCATAGCGGGAGAAACAGGGAACTTGAGGCGGTCCAGCCCAGTGGACTACAGAAATGGCGCCACACATGGCAGACTGGGGCAAACAGGACACTCCCGCTTATTGGCTTTACCTCGCAGAGGGACTCTGCATGTAGAACATACCACAGATGTAATGGCATAGATAATATTTGTTCCCACAACACAGGCGTGTAGTTGGTCATGTCCCATAGTGAATTGTGAACATGTCTTAGCATACAAACCAAATTATATCTGCCAATATCTAGGAAACCTATTCCCCCCTGATCCCAGGAATGCTGTATGACCGAAAGCCACACAAGAGGTCATTACCCCCCCCCCCCCCCCCCCACCGAGAAGGATGTTGGTGTACTTCTCAGAAAGGAGGATTTCCCGTTGTTTAAGTACCAGTGGCAACGTCTACAGCATGTACAACCATTTTGGGAAAAGGACCATCTTAAATAGTGTAATCCTCCCCCCCCCCAGTGTTGGTGGAAGATCATGCTACTGCTGCACCCACCGCTCTAAGTCTGCCAGAAGTCCAGATCCAAAAGACAGGTGGGAAGCTGAATTCCCAGGTATTTAAACTTCCCCTCCATCCACCTAAGTGGGAAGGCGTCTTGCCATTGACGGGGGACAGTCAGATCTAGTGGAAAAGCCTCAGATTTGTCAAGGTTTAGCTTTGGACAGTTTACAGTACTCCTCAAAGAAGCGCAACAAGACCAGAAGCCCCTATATGAGATCCTCCAGATGGACCAGGATATCATCTGCAAAGGCTGAAACTCAGAAATCCTCCGTCTCCACCAGTAGCCCACGAAGGTCCGCCGCCAACCGAATGTGGCATAAAAGAAGTTCTAAAGTCAATACAAATAACAGGGAGGACAGGGGACTCCCTTGCCTCATGCCCTGACGTACAGGGAAATCTGTTGTCAGGCCACCATTCACCATGATCGCTCCCCACGGGTCTGACTATAATAGTCGGACGCCATCCTCATAAGGGCCCTGGAAGCCCATTGCCTCCAGGACCTGGTACATGAAATGCCAACTCAGCCAGTCAAAGGCCTTCTCTGCATCAAAACTAATCAATATGGAAGAGCGTGCCTCCCCTAGACTAACATACATTGAGGCCAGAACATGGCATATGCTGAATGCAGTACTTTGGCCTTTGACAAACCTCGCCTGGTTCACATGTATCAACTCCAGTAAGTATAGTGCTAGTCTATCTGCCATAATTTTCACCAGCTATATTGCAAAGTTTTAAAAAAAGTATATGGCCTGGGAATATATTGCTTTCTTTATTCTTGGTTATAACAAAAACACACAGGGAATTGCAACCAACAACTATATTCAATAAATTCCCTCTAAACTCCCCCTAATACACTATCCCAGTATTAGAATTTAATTTTTGTCGGATTGTTTACCTTGAGTGAAAAAATTCCCTCCTGTGGTAAACCCTCCTATTTTTTCATTTTAATGAGTAACCTCACGTCACCAAAACCAGTGAACAAATAGGATTTCACATCCTGTGAGTCCCAAACAAATCAATTTTTTTAAAAAATCGCCACTTAGCTTGTCCCGGCGAGTCATCGACATCCAAGAAAAACTTCATAGGAAAATACACTGCTGCTATCGTTCTCTTATGGTATCTCGCAGCTTCCATTTTTCCTTCAAAATATCTTGACACTATCAATTGTAATTTCACAGACGGTCCATGGCCATTTCATAAGCTGAAGCTCACTGATAAGCTACATAGCGCCATGTTTCAGGTCTTGCCTACTCCCAACCCTTCATCAGGCTGAATTCGAAGCTGATGAAGGCAATCATCTAATCTATGTTATGAGGGGACTCCCTGGTTCCTAACTGGAGCTCTGAGGAGGCCCCTCCATTTTGACTGCCAGAGGATTGTGGGGGGGGGGGGGGGACGCCAGCTCATCTCTCACCTCAGGCAGCAGATTGTCATGAACCGTCCCTATCACTACTCTAACCATTATGCTATTAGATGTCTTGGTTCTGAAAGGCTATCCTGGGGACGTCTATATAGATGTCTGATAGACGTCTATATCAGGCATGTCCTTGTCCACGTTTCCAAAATCATGCCTGAAGTTGCACGTGCCTGCTATTTTCAGACGCTCTGGCTTGGATGTCCCAGATTGCACTTGGACGTCCCATTATGAAATGTGCCTCTTTGCCACTGTCTAGAAGAAAGAGAAACGTGCGAGGGTAGCACTTTTATGTAAAATATAATATTAAAGCAACTGAGATACAGGGAATATGGGGAAAGTGAAAACACGGAGTTATTTTAGAGATGAGGATAATCTAACAGCAGTGTAATCTACAGGCCTTCAGCAAGAGTAGACAGTGATGGATTTAGGATTTTGTCACCCCTAGGCACTGTATGTGCCACTAACTCTCCTTCTTAGGAAGTTGAACATACTGTAATCAGGGCTAAATCAATTGGTAGTTCTTGGAAACTAAGCCCTTGTATCACAAGTTCTCGCAGATAGTGTCGACCAGTATAAAAGTGGGAGAAGGGCCTGATACCTCAAAGAAATTTCCTAGTCCTCCATGGATTGCTGGAGCAATGAACTTCTACTTTCCTCAGCAGGACACATAATGATACTGTCTACTGGTCAAGGGGGGAGGTGCAGTGGCCATATCCTTGCTATCTCTAGGTGTTTTCTGAGAATGTAACTTTTTGTACAATAAAGTAAATTGAAATAAAAAGACAAATTATGACAGCAGATAAGGACCCTAAAGTTCATCTAGTCTGCCCTGATTGTTTCCCTTTGCAGTACCATAGACGTACCAGCTAATCTCTAGATTTCCTTCATTTATTCAAACTACTACTACTACTACTACTTAATCATTTATATAGCACTACTATGGTCTGACCCAGTATGGCATATCTTATGTTCTTATGTTCTTACACAGTGCTGTATGAACATAGATATAGATAGTCCCTGCTCGTCAGAGCTTACAATCTAATCAAGACAGACAAGACAAAAGATGAAAATAAGGATAGAATAGGGAAAGGTAAGGAGACACAAGGAAACAAGGGATCAGGAGCCAAAAGCAGCCTCAAAGAGGTAAGCCTTTAGCATAGATTTGAAAAGAAGCAGAGATGAAACCTGACACACAAACTCAGGTAGCTTGTTCCAGGTGTAAGGAGCAGCAAGGTGAAAGGACTGAAGTCTGGAGCTGGCAGTGGAAGAAAAGGGCAAAGAGAGAAGCAGGCCAGTAGAAAAGTGGAGTTCACGAGAAGGGGTGTAGGGAGAGAGAGGAGAGAGGGAAGGTAGTAAGGAACAGAAGAATTAATGCATTTAAAGGTTAGAAGGAGAAGTTTGCATTGGATATGGAAATGGAAGGGAAGCCAATGAAATGACTTGAGAAGAGGGGCTATATGAGTATATCGAGACTGGTAAAAGCAGCAGTGTCAAAATAGTGTCAAAAGCAGCAGAAAGGTCAAGAAGATGAGGGTAAAGAAGAGGCCCTTAGATTTGCCCAGGAACAAGTCGCTGGGGACTTTGGCAAGTCCTGTTTCAGTAGAATGTAAGGGATTAAAGCTACTGTAGATTGAAATGGATCCAAAAGGGCTTGAGAGGAAAAGAATTCAAGACAATGGTGGAGGACTGCAACCTCAAGGAGTTTGAAAATGAAGGGAAGAAGGGAGATGGGATGATAATTAGAAGGACAGCTAGGATAAAGAGAAGGTTTCTTGAGGAGAGGTGACCACAGCATGCTTGAAGGCTGCAGGAACAGCAGCAGTGGAGAGCGAGAGGTTGAGAATATGTGAGATGGAAGGGATGACAGAGGAGGAAATGGAGTTAAGGAGATGGATGGAGATAGGATCAGAAGAGCAAGTAGTAAGTTTGGAGGAGGAAAGAAGATGAGAGGTTTCCTCTTCAGAGACCTTAGAAAAGGATGAAAGGGTAACAGAGATTGAGGGGAAAAGTTGGTATTGAGGTGGGGGAAGAGGGGATGAAGTTTTTCTAGTGGGGAATTGGAGAAAACTACTGATCCTCTGTACTTGTTTCCTGTGTTCTTGCATTCTGTTATTATTCTTATCTCTAACACCCTCCTGGGAGACCATTCCATATATTCACAACCTATTACATGAAAAAATATTTTCTAATGTTACCTCTACGACTAAAAGAAATACTGGGGGTAATTTTATAAAGGATTTTTCATGCATATATACCAGAATACATTTGTAAAATATATTTTATAAAATAACTCCGCACATATAAGTTTGTACTGTGACAAAAACATGTGCACTTGAATGTGACTTCGGTATAGGTGTGCTTGGGGATGAGCCTGGGTGGAACATAAGAACATAACATTTGTCATACTGGATCAGACCAATGGTCCATCAAGCCCATTGTCCTGCCCCAGTAGTGGCCAATCCAGGTCACAAGTACCTAACAAGATCCCAAAAGGTAACATAGGCAGATTCCATACTCTCATCCCAAGAATATGTAGTGGATTTCCCCCAGTCAACTTTAATAATGGTTTATCGACTTTTTCTCCAAGAACTTGTCCAAACCTCTTTTAAACCCAACTATACTGGCAGCTTTTACTACATCTTATGGCAACAAATTCCAGAGTTTAATTATGTTTTGAGTAAATATTTTCTCCGATTAGTCTTAAATGTACTACTTTTAGCTTCATTGCATGCCCTCTAGTCTTTGTACTTTTTGAAGGAGTAAACAACTGACTCACATTTACTCGTTCTACTCCATTCATTAGTTTATAGACCTCGATCATATCATCCCTCGGTCATCTCTTCTCCAAGCTGAAAAGTCCTGACTTTTTAAATCTTTCCTCACAGAGTATCCTTCCATTCCCTTTATCATTTTGGTTGCTCTTATCTGTACCTTTTCCAATTCTGCTATATCTTTTTTTTAGATGTGGCAACCAAAATTGTATACAATACTCAAGGTGTAGTCACACCATGGAGGGAGACAGAGGCATTATGATATCCTTTGTTTTATTCTCCATTCCTTTCCTTATAATTCTTTGCATTCTATTAGCTTTCTTGGCTGCTGCTGCATGCTAAGCAGAGGATTTCAATGCGCTTTCCCAATTATGCAAAGATTCTTTCTCAAGATCCTCTTGGAATTTTCACAATCCTCTTGTGATTTAACAACTTTGAATAATTTTGTATCATCTTCAAATTTTATCACCTCACTCAGTTTATTTACATTCTCTTATATACCATGCTATTCTGCATCAGTGTGGTTTACATTGAACAAACTGCAATTACATTGAACAGGGCATTACTTGGAGATAGCTATTTTACAGGGAACATGGGCTTTGCAGGGTTAAGTGGCTTGCCCAAGACCACAAGGAGCATCTGTGGGACTAGAAACCCCAGTCCTTCTGGCCCAAGGTTGCTGTCCTCCAGTGGGATTGTGAACCCCTGACCTTCTGGCCTGAAGTACCTTGCCCCAACCACTAGGCCACTCCTCCATTCCATGTCATATATAAATATGTTAAAAAGCAGTGGATCCAGCACTGATCCCTGGGTATTCCACTATTTATTTTTCTCCATTACGAAAATTGGCTATTTAGCCCTACTCTTTTTTCTACCTACAATAGGACACTGCCTCCTATTCTATAACCTTTTAATTTCCTCAAGGGTCTGTCATGAGAGACCTTGTCAAAGGCTTTCTGATAATCCAGATATACTATATCCACTGGCTCATCTTTATCTATCTGTTTGTTCACACCTTCAAAACAATGTAGCAGATTGGTGAAGCAAGACTTCCCTTGGCTAAATGCATGTTTTTATTGTGCCATTAAACCATGATTATCTGTGTTCAGTAATGTTTTTTTTATAATGGTTTCTACCATTTTGGCTGGGTCTTTCTAATCTTCAGGTACTATAGGCGATTTTAATGATAATTTGTAAACTATTAATAGGTCTTAAATATCATTTTGGAGTTCTTTCAGCACCCTGGAATGTACAAGGTGCTATCAAAAAGTTCTTGAATTGATCCCATAACAAATGCTACACTAACCTGAGATTTTAGTGGTCACCATCTCGCTCAAAGTAGTCCCCTTGGGAGATGATGCAACAGTCCCAGCGGTCTTGCCATTGTTGAAATGCCTTCTGAAAGTCCTCTTTCTTCAGACTTTTCAGCACAGTCCTAGTATCTTCCTGAATCTTCACAATGGTGTCAAATCTGTGCCCGTTGAGCTTCATTTTTATTCCAGGGAAGAGGGAAATGTCACATATGGCCGAGTCAGGAGAATAGGGAAGGTAAGGGATAGCAACCATGCTGTTTCAGATAAAAAAAAAGTAATTAGTCCTTACCTGCTAATTAGTGTTCCTGAAGGAACTCCAGTCCAGTCCCTTTACTCTCGGGTTGCGTAACCTTTCCAGCAGCTTGGAGGCTGAGCCCATCATCGTTTTGATGATGGTGTGGTATAAATACCACTGGCACCGCCCATAGGCACCAGTAATCTGATGAAAAAGCAGTCCTGATAGGCACCGCAACTAAGATGTGTACAACCAACAATTTCCAAAAAACAGGAGAACCAAACAAACGTACTCATTTTTTTTTTTTAAACAAAAAAGAACAGTGGTAAGGAAAGGGGGGGGGGGCAGGAGAGGGCTTACCCGGGGCCGACCTAGCCTTTACTCGTTCCTCCCCGTACCTCCCTAGTCCGTATCCCTGCCGTTGGCGGCTCCTCTAACCGGAGATTTCCACCTCCGCTCACCGACTTCGGTCCTTATTCTGAACACTGGGAACCGAACCTGGGTGGGATCAGGGACTGGACTGGAGTTCCTTCAGGAACACTAATTAGCAGGTAAGGACTAATTACTTTTTCCTTAGCAGAACTCCAGTCCAGTCCCTTTACTCTCGGGATGTAACAGAGCAGTTCAAACCTGGGTGGGGTTCGCCACTCCGGACCGAAGTACCGCACTCGCAAACCTGGTGTCTGCTCTTCTCTGGACATCCAGTCGGTAGTGCTTAGCGAAGGTATGCATAGAGGACCAGGTGGCCGCTTTACAGATGTCTAGCGGTGGGACCAAGCTATGCTCTGCCCAGGAGGTCGACTGCGCTCGAGTTGAATGCGCGCGAAGACCTGCTGGTACCTGCCTCCCCTTGAGGATGTAGGCCGAGGCAATGGCCTCCCTGATCCATCTAGAAATGGAAGCTTTGGCCGCTGCATTCCCCTTGTGCGGCTCTCCAAATTGAACGAAAAGCCGTTCGGATTTGCGGAAGGATGCTGTGCGTGAGAGATAGCGTCTCAGCACTCTACGTAAATCTAGTAGACGCAGTTTGGAACTCTCCCCTTCCTGTGCTTCTCCTGTAAAGGACGGGAGCGAGACTGTTTGGTTCATATGGAAGGGAGAGGAGACCTTGGGTAGGAAGGAAGGCACCGTCCGCAAGACCACTTTGTCCTTATAAAAGGAAAGGAAGGGAGGTCGAGAAGAGAGAGCTTGGAGTTCCGAGACCCTCCTAGCCGAACAAATAGCTACCAAAAATACCGTCTTCAGGGTCAAGTCCTTTAGGGAGGAATTCTTTGCTGGCTCAAAGGGCTCCCTGGTTAGGGAATCCAAAACAAGGTTTAAGTCCCAAGGGGGAATCACTGATCTTTGTTGAGGGCGTAAACGCTTGATCGCCCTCAGGAATCTGCCCACATCAGCGTAGTCTCCTAGAGACTTGCCCCTAACCTTTCCTCTATAACAAGAAATGGCCGCTAGTTGAACCCGCAGCGAGCTGTGAGCCAAGCCTTTTTCGAAGCCTGCTTGTAGGAAATCTAACACCTCCGGCACTGAGGCTTCTAAGGGTTTCTTATGGAGATCTGCGCACCATGCTTTGAATATGCGCCAGACCCTGATATAGGAAAGGCAGGTCGAGCGTTTCCGAGCGTTCAGCTGGGTCGAGATTACTGAAGTCGAATAACCTCGCTTCACGAGCCGCGCCCTCTCAAGGGCCAAGCCGTAAGCAAGAATCGATGCACGTGGGGCATGAGTACTGGGCCCTGGCGTAGCAAATCCTTTCTGTTGGGGAGCCTCCAAGGGCGGTGAGCCGTTAGCCTCACCAGGTCTGCATACCATGGGCGACGAGGCCAATCCGGAGCTATGAGGATTACCAGACCTGGGTGTTCCTCTATTCGTCTTAGAACTCTGCCTATGAGTGCCCAGGGCGGGAACACATACAGTAGACCTTCCGCAGGCCACTTCTGGACCAGGGCATCTAAGCCTTCTGACATCCTCTCCTTTCTTCGGCTGAAGAACCGGCTTGCTTTGGATGATTCGTAGCGCGCCATGAGGTCCATGATCGGTGTTCCCCAACGTGCTACCACTTGGTCGAATACCTCCTGCGCTAGCTCCCATTCCCCGTGGTCTATCTTGTGTCTGCTGAGGTAATCGGCCGTCACATTTTCTGCTCCCGCCACCTGTTGAGCTGACAGATTCAATAGGTGTGCTTCGGCCCACTGTAAGAGGCTGCCTGCTTCCCTCTCTAGCAGGGGACTGCTCGTCCCCCCTTGACGGTTGATGTAGGCCACCGTGGTGACATTGTCCGTGTTGACGCGGACTGCCTTTTGCCGAACCAAGGATTCGAGAGCTCGGAGTGCCCGTGCCACTGCCCTCAGCTCTAGCCTGTTGATGGACCACCGAGCTTCCGTCGGGGTCCAGCTTCCCTGTGCGAACTGGCCCTCGCAATGAGCTCCCCAGCCTGCGAGACTTGCATCCGTCGTCAGCTGTATCCATTGGGGTGACTCAAGGGGCATCCCGCATCCTAGGTTCCTTGGACACTCCCACCAGAGGAGAGTCCTCCTGATCTGAAGAGGGCAGGGTAGCTGCATGGATAAGGGATGATGCTGGGGGGACCAACGTCGTAACAAAGCGCGTTGAAGGGGTCGCATATGTGCCTTGGCCCACGGTACAACCTCTATCGCCGCCGCCATGGTGCCCAACAGCTGAAGGTAATGCCAGGCGGTGGGGATCCGTCTTGAAATGAAGCGAGAGACCAGGCTTTTCAGATCTCGTAACCTCTGTTCCGACAGGAAGACTCTTCCACTCCTTGTGTCGAACCTTGCTCCGAGGTAATCTATCTCCTGTGAGGGAATTAATCTGCTCTTTGCCCGGTTGATGACCCAACCCAACTCCTCCAGGAATTCTACCACTCGGGCCGTAGCAGTGCGACTTTCCGACTCCGATTTTGCTCGAATCAGCCAATCGTCCAGGTATGGATGTACTAGAATCCCCTCTTTGCGAAGGGCCGCTGCTACCACTACCATTACCTTGGTAAAAGTCCTGGGGGCTGTTGCTAGGCCAAAGGGAAGAGCCTGGAACTGGAAATGACCCCTCGGCACTGCAAATCTCAGGAACTGCTGATGAGATTTTCGTACCGGGATGTGTAAGTATGCTTCTGTCAAGTCTAGAGATGTGAGAAACTCCCCCTGTCTTACCGCTGCAATGACCGACCTCAGAGTTTCCATTCGAAAATGAGGAACCGAGAGGCAGCGATTGACTTGCTTTAAGTCCAGGATAGGACGGAAGGACCCTTCTTTCTTTGGTACCACAAAATAGATCGAGTATCGACCGGAACCGTATTGGTCTCTCGGGACAGGAGTCACCGCTCCCAACTCGATCAACCTTGAAAGGGTGTCTTCTATTGCTGCTCTCTTTTCCGGAGAGCCGCAAGGAGACTGCATAAAGGCTGGAGGAACTCGTTTTGTGAACTCGAGGGCATAACCCTCTCTGATTACCTCCAGTACCCAACGGTCCGACGTGACTCGGACCCAGGCAGGAAGGAACTGCCTCAACCGACCCCCCACCAGCAGGCCTTTCCCCTGGGCCCCCGCAGCTTCATTGTGGCTTCCTAGGACCTGAGGAAGAGGAGGAGGCTCCAAAACCTCTTCCAGCTCCACGAAACCCTCGGAAACCTTGCCCTCTAGGCGGGGGGCGACCCCTAGGAAAAAAATTCTGTCTGGTTGACCGGAACCTACGAAACTCCCTCGGCTGGTTGCGAGCTGGGACCGACGAGCGGTTCTGCTTAGGTCTATCTTCCGGGAGTCTGCCTCCCTTAGACTCGCCAAGGTCTTTAACCAACTTTTCTAGGTCTTCCCCAAACAGCAGCTTCCCCTTGAAGGGGAGGCGACTCAGGCGAGCCTTCGAGGAGGGGTCTGCCGCCCAATTGCGCAGCCACAGATATCTCCTGGCTGCTACTACCGAGGCCATATTCTTTGCTAGACTTTTAATAAGGTCGTATTGACTATCTGCTAGAAAGGCGGAACCCGACTCCAAGCGTGCAGCGCTCGACTGCGCGTCGGTAGAAGCGCCATCCGCTAGCTGGAGTTGCTGGGCCCACCTCAGGCAGGCTCTTGCGACCCAAGCCCCTGACACTGAGGCCTGCAGCGCGAGGGCACTCACATCAAAGGCTTGCTTCAGCAGGGAGTCCAGCTTTCTATCCTGACTATCTTTAAGCGCTGCGCTGCCCTCGACCGGAATGGTCGTCTTCTTAGTCACCGCTGAGACCGCTGCGTCTACCCTTGGGGACTTCAGCAGATCCTTGTCAGTTTCCGGTAAAGGGTACAAACGGGACATGGCCTGCACCCCTCTTAAACTGGATTCAGGTTGATTCCACTCTTCCTGAATCATCTGGCGTACAACCCTGTGGAAGGGAAAGACTTTCTGAGTCTTTCGGACGGCTTGAATCAAAGGATCCTCTAACGTTTCTTCCTCTGCAGGGATGTCTGATGCCATATTGAGCACCTTCAGGGATTCATTAATCAAGGCTGGGAGCTCCTCCCTACGGAATACTCTAACTATTCGGGAATGCTCTTCCTCTGGGATCTCCCCTTCTTCAAGCTCTTCTTCTTCTTCTTCTCCCACTTCTCTGTCTGATCCCTCCTCCTCTGGAGGAGCCAGGGATGGAGACGTGAGAGGTTCCTCACTCATTAGCCTAGAACGTTTGGGAGGGGCTCCGGGGTCATGGGAGCTTGTCTTCCCTGGACCGGGCCGGCTACCTTCTTTCAGTAGCGTGGGTTCTATGAGCCCCTGCTGACGCATAGAATAAGCTTTGTGCAAGAGAAGAACAAATTCTGGGGAAAAATGCTCCCAGCTTTCCTCCGCGCCCCCGGAAGGAGGGAGGGACTGGGAGGGGCCTGGTAAGGCAGGGGTAGAGGGCGGGGGAGAGGAGGAAGATTCCCCCACCCTTTCCGTGAGACCTTGAGACCTCTGAGAAGGATGATCCATGGACACCTGGATTTCATGTTCCACCGAGACTGCTTCCGCAGCACAACCCCGGCAGACCCCAGCTTCCGAATCAGCTACTCTGCGGGTTCCGCAGGACGGGCACCTTGGTTTTCCCGTCATTCTACCTCCTGTATCAATATTATTGTTAAAATTGAAAAACCCCCTGGAGAAAGTGCACTCAAGAAACCACAAGGCTGGCAATCAAATAAATCAAAGAAATTAGATGAAATAAATGAAATTAAATGAAATTAAATGAAACCTCCCAACCATGATCCAGCAAGAAGGGGAGGGGGGAGGGCCTGACTCCCAAGACTGGATCAGGACGCTGACCCCGATCACAGATAACTTATCACAAGGTTAAATTAAACAAAATAAACAAATTAAGCAAATTTAAAATATAACTAATTAAAATACAGGCCTCAGAACCGAATGCAATACTTGCGGTTTAGGAGACCTGATGCTGTGCACGCCGCTGCTTATGCTGGCGGATGCTAGACTCCACGTGTTGGGCCGTAGCCACGTGGAGTCAGGACCTGCGGTCGGCGAATCCTTTCAATCCGCCGGCGCTGGAATCCCCCCTCTGTTGGGCAATTGCCTCGACGTTCGGACGCTGCCTCTAGCGCTCAGCCGGGCAGCCGCTGCAAGCGAGAGGCGGCGAGAGGCAGAAGGCAGGAACGTTGCTTACTCCCGCGCTGAGCTGCTCACCGGGGGTACAGCGGGCCGTTGCCTCCAGCGCTCAGCCCACCTGGGGGGCTTCGGCGCGAGACCAATACGGAGGAGGAGGATGAAAATTCCGCGACTGCGAGAGGAGAGGCTCCGAGGCGTCCCGCTGCAGAGTAAGCGCTCTCCTTCCAATGGCCCCCGGGAGGCCAAGGAGGGGGGGGGGGAGGAAGGGGTGTAGGAGAAGCTCCCACAGCTAAGGAAATTAAATAAAATTAAAGAAATTAAGGAAAATTAAAGAAAATTAAAGAAACCAAAAAGGAACTAAGAACCAGTAAGCTCCCGGCTTACGGTAACCCTCCAGCTGCTGGAGGCTGAGAATACTGGTGCCTATGGGCGGTGCCAGTGGTATTTATACCACACCATCATCAAAACGATGATGGGCTCAGCCTCCAAGCTGCTGGAAAGGTTACGCAACCCGAGAGTAAAGGGACTGGACTGGAGTTCTGCTAAGGAACTGCTGTACTTGATGGACATGTGTGCTGGGGCATTGTCATGGTGGATCATACGGTTCCCAGTGGCCCACAACTCAGGACGTTTGTGCCTCCTACAGTCCCGCAGATGCTGCAGTACACCAATGTAGTAGTCTGCACTGACTGTCCTTGAGGAATGAATTCCTGCAGAATAATTCCTTTGGGGTCAACCAAAAACAAACATCAACTTCACATTGCTCCTCACTTGCTTTGCTTTCTTGGGGCATGGTGATGATAGACTTTTCCATTGTGAGGACTGTTTGGTTTCTGGGTCATACCCATAAACCCAGCTTTCATTCCCAGAAATGACACGTTTCAAAAAGTCATTATCAGCATTCACAGTGTCCTTGAGCTCTTGGCACTCATGTTGCTCATGTTTCGTATCATTTTTGGTGGCAAGAAATTCATGAAACACATGATAAACAAAGAAGCGCAGTGCGTTCCCATATCCACTCAGCACAGTACCACTTAGCACACTGACTCACAAGACTGCTGGGTAATGCCACATGGTAGCACACTGCTATACTTGTTCCGTTCCCGTGCAGGGCATGAGTTCAGGAACTTTTTGATAGCACCTCATATACCTTCCAGTCCAGGTGATTTGCTACTTCCACTCATGCCAGTTCCTGAACCAGTTGCTACATGAAGCAGTAATTTATTTCATCTAGAAACTTTATCTCCCTAACATGTCCTGATGTGACATTCACCGTCGATAGCTGGGTGATTGAAATCCTTCATCATTACTGTGTTGCCAATTTTGTTAGCTTCCCTAATTTTTTGTTACTATTTTATAATTTGTGTGTTCATTCTGGACAAATGGACGGTAGTACACCCCTACTGCTATACCCATCCCCTTTTCGCATGGAATTTCTATCCATAATGATTCTACAGTGCATTTCATTTTCTGCAAAGCTTTTATCCTATTTGATTTGATGCTGTCTAACATAGTGCCACTCCTCCACCAATTTGATCTATCCTATCATTATGATATAATTTGTACCCTGGTATCACAGTGTCCCATTGGTCATCCTCCTTTTACCAGGTTTCTGAGATACTAATTATAACTACCTTTTCATTCAATGCTATATATTCTAACTCTCACATCTTTTTTAGATCTCAGGGATTGAGGAACAGGCATTTCAAAGTTTGTTTCTTGTTTATATTGACAATCTGCTTATCAGCTGACAGGATTAATTTAGAATCTTTCAACTCTGCCTTCTGCTTACTTAAAAGCACCTGGACTACTTTTACCTTTATTGCAGTTTTTCTATTGGGATACCCTAACCTCCCTGTATTCCAAACCATGTACGCCTTGGTGACTAGTTTAAAATCTGCTCTCTCTCCTTTTCAAAGGATAGTGTCAGGAGCCTGGTTCCATCCTGGTTAAGATGGAGCCTCCTTCTGGAAAAGGCCCCCTCTTCCCTAGAATGATGCCAGATTCCTGACATATCTAAAGCCCTTTTCTCTGCACCATCATTTCATCAAGACATTAAGACTCCAGAGCTCTTTCTATCTCTTGGGTCTTGCACATGGAAAAAGAAGCATTTCTGCAAATGCTACCCTGGAAGCAGAGTTGCAGTTTACATGTGTTCTTTACAAAATGCACACATTTGCACTTATTGTATGTGCATACATTTACTCTTGCTCTCAAACAGATATGTGTACATGGGTTCATCATGTGTGGAGGAGTAGCCTAGGGCTTACAGCAGCAGTATGGTGACCAAAAGGCCAGGGTTTAATTCCCACTGGTATGCATTTGGCAAGTTGCTTTACCCCCCCCCCCCCCATTGCCTCAGAAAAAAGGCCTGGTAATCTACTTTCTGTCACACCTTGCCAAACAAACCCAGGGGCTGCTGAGTCACTAGAAGGCAGTATTGATGCAACAGCACATATTGCATTTTTGGATTCATCATAGCCGCAATTTCTTCAGCATTTATGCAAGTATTTTATAAGGACACATGGGTACTTATGTGTTTTTATAACACAGGTACAAACTAAGGTCCTACTTGACCTTCCCCAGTCGACCTGATATAAAATTACTCTTATTTTGTACATACCTCTTCCAATGAATGGTACACTTCGTAATTATATCCAGATGCTGATCTCCGATTCCTAAACGACCTTGCACCAATTTGCTTCTCAATCAAGTTCTGAAGATTTGATATGAGGACTCTGGATGAACGATCAAAACATAAAACAAATAAAATGGCCATTAATAGCATGAATAAACAATTGCAGAGAAAGGGACTTAGATAAGGAACAGTAAACTAGTGACAAACAATATGATTAACTTGAAAATTATATTCTCTGATTATATTTCTATATTGTGCTATAATCAATTTGGTGACATGGCAAATATAATTTTATATAGTCTATTGCCATTGATCCTTCCCTGAAAAATCTAATATACCCATCTGTGTTTCCCTCTTGAGTAAAGGGCAATAGCGTGCATGGAAAGATAATGAATCCGTGTAACTTGGCTATCTTGCTGTGATGTCCACCTTATGGGCTGCTGCTTTGGTTCTACCAACCCCTATGTAACCCCTAGGCACAGGATACGAGGTGTAGATTTGGAATGGTTTTAGCTTTGCTTGGTTTCTACTGTGATGTCTGTAGAGGTTCTGCTTTGGGTTGCTTTTTATTTTATTTGTCTCTAGTGTGGAATCATCCCTTGATTCTTGAATTTGTCTACATGTGACTAATGAGAGCTAGCCAAAGGCTTTACCCACTCCTCTGCCTGATTATGGAAGGGATGTTGAAGGTGCTATCTTGCTTCCCAAACCTAAAGAGGAGTCTGCTGTGCTGCACTGGACTTTGCCTAATGGAGAAGGCATAGTGGGAGGAAGGAAGAGAGGATCCCAGTGAGGAGGGAGAGAGACTTTGGAGTCTGCTGATAACTTCAGCAGCATAATAAGGGAATCTTCTATGCACTGCAGAACAGCCAAGTAGTCAGACTGGGATCATAGACACAAATAGCTAAGGTGATACAATCCATGTTAGCAAGGACTGTATTTGCTGAACAGAAGACTGTAACCAGGTACTGTTTGAGCTGGACACTGCATACAGTAAAGAGAACCTGAGCTCCCAATTCAGTGTCAAGAGCTTCTTTAAATCTATGCGCCAAGGGCCTTGAAGGGATTTCCTTTCCCCATGTGGAGAATCTGCTTCCTGTTGATCAGGCCGAGTTAAAGGGTGGGAGACAGCCCAGGAGAAATATTGCTCTGACTGGGTCCCTGGGCACGACTTGATCTGTGACAGGTGGAACAGGTCTCCAGAATCCCCTTACCTCTCTGCGTCACCAGAGCAGATATCCTAGCATATCTGCCATGGCCTTGCATTTTGGGCATAGATCAGATGGGGCCTGCTGGGATCTATATGTTCAGACCTGTGATATATGTGCTTTATGCAATAGTTTATACTGTACTTCCCTTAGCACCGATGCCATGACCAACTAAGGAATCATGATAAAACATTTGGCTATCTCTGCCCTTCCAAAGGCCACTTGCTAAGAAGTTGTGAAAGATCTTATAGTCTCCCCCTTTCCCAATCAATAAACGCTTTATTGCTCATCCCAATCACCATTCCCTCAAATTGGCCAAAAGATACTTCAAGGTTTTGCCCCACCTTTTGGCACGGATAACACCAGATGGCCCTCAGTGGGGCAATATTATGCTGTAATCTTGCTGGCAGCCTCCCTGCAGGGTTATAGATAACATACCTGACTTTCAAGGGGACACAACTCTCTGCCCCACTAATGTGGGCATGTAATCCTGAGTGTCATAAATCAGTCTTTTAAAAGTCTATAAAAATATTTTAGGTTGTATTTCTTAAAATCAGGAAGTCTAAACTTCCTTGAGGCCCACTTCCCAATAATTTTGCCAAGGCTATTCTTGCCTGCAGTACAGAGCAACAACTACTAGTATGCAAACTGAAGCTAAAGCTGAAAAAGAGCAAGCCACTCATGAATGTAGCAAAATATGACCTTGAGAATATACCACTGGACTTTAAACACTGCCTGCAAAATTGATTTGTTGCTTTGGATACAAACGACAGAGCACCATAAGAGTTATGGGATGACATCAAGGAAGATGTGCTTGTAGAAAGTGAGAAGTTTCTACAAAATGTGAAATAGGAAAAAAGGCCAAAATTGATGACTGAAGAAACTCTTAAAATTGCCCAGAAACACAGAGAAGCTAAAGCCAGAGGAGAAATAGAGAGAATCACTGAACTCAAAGATTTCCAGCGTGCAGTAAGTTGAGACAAGGATCCATGTTGAATGATGCTGAGAAGATCAAGAAAAGGTGGAAAGAATATACAGAGTCATTATACCATAAAGATCAAGTGGACCAACAGCTCTTTTAACCAGGGCTGGCACGTCCATTGAGCGAGAATGTTTTTTGCACAGGGCCCCGCATTCTGCTTTAAAAGTAAATTAAAAAAAAAAAAAAAAAGCTGGCTGCTGCCGCTGCCGCCGTGGCAGCGGCAGAATCGAGTGTCCTGTGGGGCCCCCCGGTCCTCCCTCCCTGCATCAGTCCCTTTGGCGTGGCTTTCAGAGCCGTGAAGGGAGAGTTTCCCTTTCATGACTCTGTTAAGCCCGCCAGGGCTGATGGGAAACAGGAAATGCCCATTTCCCATTAATGCCCACGGGCTTAACAGAGCCGCGAAGGAGAAACTCTCCCTTTGTGGCTCTGAAGGCTGTACCGAGGGACTGATGCAGGGAGGGAGAGCTCTGTCGGGCGGGGGGGGGGGGGGGTGCGGGACACACGATTCTGCTGCTGCTATAGCGGCAGCGGCAGCAGCCAGCTTTTATTTTTTAATTTTAAACTTTCCCTGGGCTGATGGGAGGGAGGGGGGGGTTAAGAATGGTAATGGGCTGTGGGCTGATGGGGGGGGTTAGGACTGGTAATGGCCTATGGGGGGAGCTAAGACTGAAAATGGGGTGATGGGGAGTTAGGACTGGAAGTGGGCTGATGGGGGGGTTAGGACTAGTAATGGGCTATGGGGGTAGGACTGATAATGGGCTATGGGGGGGGGCTAGGACTCGAAATGGGCTGATGGGGGTTAGGACTTGAGGTGGGCTGATGGGGTTAGGACTGGTAATGGGCTATGGGGGGAGCTAAAACTGAAAATGGGGTGATGGGTTAGGACTGGAAGTGGGCTGATGGGGGTTAGGACTGGTAATGGGCTGTGGGCTGACGGGGGGTGGTTAGGACTGGTAATGGGCTATGGGGGGGCTAAGACTGGAAATGGGCTGATGGGGTTAGGACTGGAAGTGGGCTGATGGGGTGTTAGGACTGGTAATGGGCTATGGGGGGCTAGGACTGGTAATGGGTTGGGGGGTTGCTAGGACTGGAAATGGGCTGAGTGGAAGAGGAGGCTTGAACTGCAGATAGCTGATGTGGACAGGAGCTTGGAATAGAAATGGGCTGAGTGGAAGGGGGGGCTTGAACTGCAAATAGCTGATGCGGAGGGGGGCTTGGAATGGAAATGAGCTGTGAGGGGAGGAAGCTAGGACTGGAAATGGGCTGAGTGGGGTGGGAGCTAGGACAGGAAATGGGCTGATGGAGGGGCTAGGATAGGACTGGAAATGGGCTATTGAGGGGAAGTAAGATTGGAAATGGGCTGTGGTGGGGGTTTGGATTCAAATGGACTCATGGAGGGGCTAGAACTGGAAGTAGGCTCATGGGGGCATGGATTGGAAATGGGTTGAGTGGAGGGGAGCTAGGATTTGACATGGGCTGATGGTGGGGCTAGGAAAGGGCTAGAAATGGGCTGATGGGGAGATAGGATAGGAAATGAGCTGATGGAGGGACTCGGATAGGACTGGAAATGGGCTGATGTGGGGACTAGAAGGGAGTGGATGCTGGGTGGGGCTGGAACTAGAAGGGAGCTGATGTTGGGGGAGGATTAGAATGGGATGGGGCTGGGAGGGTGAAATGGAGAGGGGAAAAATATTTTGTGTGGGAGGGAAGAAAAATCTACAATTGGCTGGGTATTGGGAAAGTAAGTGGGGATTGAGGATGGAGGGGTAAACTTTGAGTGGATGAAATAGGAATGAGGAAAGAGCAAAAGGAGACAGATTAGTATGTTAAAGCAGATGTAGAGAGAGAATGGAAAAAAACTAGAAGGGAGAAGAAAGGACAAATGGACAGCAGACGATGGAGAGTTAGCAAAAGACACGAAGAAACCAGAAGAAAGTAGCTGGAGCAATTGCAACTGAAAAAAAAATGCACAAAAGGTAGAAAGATCTCTTCATTTTGAATTTATTAACTGGAATATGTCAGCTCTGGGAAATGTGCATCATTAACGTCTGCACTTTGTTTAGTACAAGAGGAAATTAATTTATAGTTTTATTTCTACAGTGTTGTTGTACATTCCAAGTTTGGCTTTTGGGGTTCCCAGTTTAATTATTGTCTTCCTGTTTCTAAATTGTGATTCCTTGTTTGGTGATGGTCTATGTTCTGCATGTGTAACTGAGCTGAGGTATTCTGTTTATGTAATTCCTATTTGACATTGCCACTTGTTCTCTTTCGCCAGTAGGTCATGTTATTCTCTGAAATGTATTGGTTTAATATTTGCAGTGTTGTCTTTTGATAGGTAGAATATGATGCTTTGTGAGTCCTGGTAGTGCTGTTACGATATGGCGGGTTTGCTATGGGTTCTAAATGGGCAGTGTTTGTAGTAGTTCCTAATGTGCCTGGCGGTTGGCACTGGATTATAGTAATATAGAAATCTTTTAGTCTTTCTTTATCCATACACTCATTAAAAGGCATGTTTACTAAAAGTTAGTGTATGGTAACATTATGCAAATCTTTATGCAAATTAGGTCCCTTATGCAAAAGAGGCCCTGCACTGAGTCTCCGCACATGGCCCTGCACCCCCCTTGGGCCGCCGCTGCTTTTAACCTGTCCTTATGATTAGGAACCATTGATGATAAAAGAAGTTGAAGCAGTATTGAAAGTATTATCAAAGAACAAAGCACCGGGTATTGATGGCATTCCCATTGAAGTATTACAGCAATCGGATGCAGCTGTTGCCATACTTAGAAGGCTCTGCCAGGAAATTTGGAAGACAACATCATGGCCAATTGACTGGAAAAGATCTATGTTTATACCAATACTGAAGAAAGATGATCTGAGTGTGGAAATTGCACAATCACTGTGATCCCACATGCCAGTAAGCTTCTATTCAACATCATCCAGCAGAGACTACAACCATACTTGGAACAAGAACTGCCTGAAGTGCAAGCAGGGTTCAGGAAAGGGTGAGAAATGAGTGACATCATCGCAGATGTGAGATTGTTCCTTGAAAAGACAAAAAAATACCAAAAGGATATCTATATGTGTTTTATTGACTACAGCAAGGCTTTTGACTGTATAAATCATGAGAAACTCTGGGCCATATTAACAAGTTCTCTTGCACAACCTTTACATTGATCAAGAAGCAACAGTTCAAACGGATCAAGGAGAAACAGAATGGTTTAAAACTAGCAAAGGTGTACGACAAGGCTTCTTACTTTCCCCCTACCTTTTTAATTTATTTGCAGAACAAATCATTAGAGAAGCAGGATTGTATGAAGACAACTGAAGTGCGAAGATTGGTGGAAGACTCATCAACAACCTTTGCTATGCTGATGACACCACAATACTGGCTGAAAATGAAGATGATCTGAAACATTTGCTTCTCAAGATCAAGGAAGAGTGTTAAAATGGGTCTGCACCTTAAGGTAAAGAAGACAAAGATCCTGACAACTGGCAAAATCAATGTTCATCATTGATGGAGGACAAATTGAAATAGTAGACAACTTTAACCTGCTTGATCAATAATGAATAAAGAAACGGCAAGCTGTCAAGAAATCCGATGATGCATTGTCTTGGCAGAATGGCAATGAAGAACCTAAACAAGATTCTCAAGAGCAGAGATGTCTCTTTCCATAAAAATATTTGACTTGTCCAAGCCATTGTATTTTCAATAACATCCTATGGATGCGAACGTTTGACAGTGAAAAAGATAGACAGGAGGAAAACTGATGCCTTTGAATTATGGTGCTGGCAAAGAATACTGTGTATACCATAGATTGCCCGAAGAACTAACCAGTTAGTACTAGAGGAGATCAAACCTAAGCTTTCTTTAGAAGCTCAGATGACAAGACTCCGACTTTCATAATTTGGACACATCATGCAAAGAGAAAGATCATTAGAGAAAGACATCATGCTTGGTAAGGTTGAAAGTCATTGCAAAAG
This sequence comes from Ichthyophis bannanicus, assembly GCA_033557465.1. Taxonomy (NCBI): domain Eukaryota; kingdom Metazoa; phylum Chordata; class Amphibia; order Gymnophiona; family Ichthyophiidae; genus Ichthyophis; species Ichthyophis bannanicus. The sequence goes on from CM066031.1 coordinate 1,532,378,512, forward strand.
AGGAAGGCCAGCAATGGGATGGATTGATTCAATAACAGCAGCCAGCACCGTACCTAGCCCTGTGCAAGCGGTGCAGCCACACAGGGCACAAAAGATTAGGGGCGCATTCGGGTTGCTGGCATCGGCTTCAGCCCACGCTGCCTGCCATTGCCCTGCCACAGTCGCCACTTTTTGTGTTTTCTCATTGTTGTCGGCACCATCAACAGTGAAGCAGATCTGACCTCAAATTTAAAAAAACCCACATGGGTCTTTCTGACTCCACTCTTGCACACAGGTTTGGTCCCTCCCTCCTCTGACATAGGTTGCGTCAGAGGAGGGAGGGACCAGACCAGCCATTCAAGCATGGAGTTTGCAGTGACCCATGTTTGAATGACTGGTCTGGTCCCTCCCTCCTCTGAAGTGAACGTATGTCAGAGGAGGAAGAGATCAGATCTGCATGCAAGTGCGGAGTTGAAAGACCCGTGGTTTTTTTTTTAAATTTGAAGTCAGGTCTGCTCCGCTGCTGCCGGCCCTGCTGCCGTTGAGAAAACACAAAAAGTGGCAGTGGCAGGGCAGGGGCAAGCAACTGGCTGGACATGGAGGTGTGGGTATGATGAGGAGATGAGGGGGGGTGCCAGATGTGCAAGTCACACAGGGCGCATTTTTGGTTTGGTGCAGCCCTGATAGCAGATATGGATGCCACTCTATCAACAATGAGCCACCTGAATGAAGACTGAATACAGTTTAAGATAGCTATCCAAAGGGTCACGATGAGAAGACACTGACTCGACTGCACTTAACAACATTCTTACCCGCTTCCCTCCCTCCTACCAAAACTGCCCTGTTAAAAAAGGATCTGGCAGCAGTTCATAAGTTAACAATCTTATAGGTTACATTTCTAAAATGAATAACCACTTGGGGGGTTATTATGAGACACGAAAAGCGGGGATGGACGTCCCAACGGGATGTCCATCACTGCTATTCGTGCTGGCGGCAGCCCCCGACTAACTTCCCCACTGGTTGTGCAGGGAAGTTAGTCAAGGGCAGGGAAGAGGCGGCCTGGGGCGGAGAGTGGGCAGACAGTGGGCAGTCGCTGTCCCTGGATGTACAGGGCCAATTCTAATGTTGGCCCTGTACGTCCTGGGTCGGCAAAATGGCCGGGTAAGTTATTTCACCTCTGAGGTGGAATAACCTCCCTGGACATTTTTTTTGTTCACTCCGAGGCACGGAAAGGGCTGGGGGGGGGGGGGGGGTCAGGGTTTATTCTGTGCAGCTCGACCCTGGCCTTAGGAGGCCAGATCGGGGGTCAGTCTGTGGGATATAAATCTTTTTCTGTGGCGGCCAGCATCGCAGCATTTAAATGGAACTGCGTTGCAATGGCAACATGACACCATGGCGCCACAGCTCCATTTAAAAGGCTGACTGAGCTATCTGGGCAGTGCCTATACATGCAGGCCGGGACTGAATCGCAGTCCCGGGCTGTATGTACTGGCCTGATCGCAATTCTGATCCCATGGGGCTAGACGTGCCCCGCGGGATCAGAATCATGATCCCCTTTGTATGTCTGGCTCAGACCGGACGTACAAAGGGGAAAGCCGTGCAGGGGGGAGAAGCGCCGTTGAGAGGGAGCTGCCGTGCTTTTCAACCGCACGGTTCAGCGCAGCGAGACCTGGAGGAGGCTGGTTGGTGATCGGGCAGGCGGGAGGAGGACGTGCCTTGGCCCGGAGGACCCTGCTGTGCCCTATAAGCCCTCCAGTTTTGGTGAGAGTATTGGGAGAAGCGCCGCTGAGAGGGAGCTGTCGTGCTTTTCAACCGCACGGTTCAGCGCAGCGAGACCTGGAGGAGGCTGGTTGGTGATCGGGCAGGCGGGAGGAGGACGTGCCTTGGCCCGGAGGACCCTGCTGTGCCCTATAAAGCCCTCCGGTTTTGGTGAGAGTATTGGGAGAAGCGCCGCTGAGAGGGAGCTGCCGTGCTTTTCAACCGCACGGTTCAGCGCAGCGAGACCTGGAGGAGGCTGGTTGGTGATCGGGCAGGCGGGAGGAGGACGTGCCTTGGCCCGGAGGACCCTGCTGTGCCCTATAAAGCCCTCCGGTGTTAAACACGGCCGCGTGTCGCGGCCCGCGTAGCGTGGCCTAAAGGAGCGTGGCTCAAGGGGCAGGACACGCCCCTTTGGCGACCCTTCGGCGCACGTGAGGTGTCGTGTGGTGTGTCCATTTTGGAGCCGATTTCAGCATTATGGGCAAAAGGAAGGCGAAGGTGGATGACAAATCGGGGGCTGGTGCCACAGGAGGAAAAGCGGCGGGCCCTATGGACAAACACGTGACTGTCTTGCTGCCTGGTAATCGATCTCCGGAGGAGGCCTCATTGAGCCCTGTTCTCCGGTCTCCTCCTCCCTTTCCTCTTCCTGCTCTTTCATCCACTATTTCTGGTAGTCCCCCTGAGCGGTTTCCCCCTGTTCCATGTCCTGTTTTTCCACCTGTAATAGAACCCGGGAATTTAGTATCCCCTACGGGGGAGGTAACTTTGCATGATATATGGTCTGCTATTCAAAAGATAGATGTACGTTTGACTTCAACTGTATCCTCTTTGTGTAAATTTTCCCAAGATGTTGTGGATAAATTACAATCTATGGATAACCAATTAGGTTCAGTTGTAAAGCTTGCTGATAGCACTAATTCTCAATTTCAATCCAGTCGTAATTCTGATGTGGCATTTATACGTGATTCCTCAGCTATTTCCTTTCGGCTTGAGGTTCTAGAGAATCGTGCTAGAGCATGTAATTTACGCTTTCTTAATTTTCCTATGACACACCTAATGTCTTCTGATATATTATTGGGTAAATACTTTTTGGAGATTTTGCATTTAGATGGGGATTTTCATATTGCTCAGACGGTCCATATGTATTATTTGCCTTTGGGTTCTTCTTCCACTCCTCGGGCTGCTGGGGCTGCGGCCTCTTGTCTCTTCAGTGGATCAGAACTTAACAGCCTTCTTGGAAGACTCAATGGATAATATCTCAAAACGTAACACTTTGGTAGTTCAGTTTATTTCTGAATCTGCCAAATTGCGGGTCATGAGAGCATACTTTAAGTATCGGGGTACTTTATTTTGTGGTCAGGCCATTCAAGTCTTCCCAGATGTCTGCCGTCATACGCAGTCACGGTGCAGGCAGTTTCTGTTGTTGAAATCACAGGTGTTGGCATTAGGGGCAACCTTTTTCCTTAAATTTCCTTGCCGTTGTGTGATTACCTTAGGGGGGCGAACCTATGTGTATAATGATGTCACTGCTTTAAAATCTTTCTTGGATTCCAAAGCGGGGGGAGGTGTAAGTGTTGAGGGGGAATGATTTTGTTGTTTAGGCTCCCTTTTGTGGGGTGTATAACCCCTTTTTTCTTGTATTTTTGATTGATTCTATTTCTACTATTTTGGCAATTCTCCCCTTGATGTGTTTCATTTTATATGGGGGAATAAAGTTTCTTGATTGTATTTGTTATTTCCTGTTTAATAATGCTCTTACTGTATTTTCTTATTGTATTTGAAAATCCTTAAATAAAAAGTTTAAATACCAAAAAAAAAAAAAAAAAAAAAAGGAAAGCCGTGCAGGACAGAATCAGGCCCTTGGGGAATAAAGTAATTTTTATTAAACTTATCTTCTTGCTAAGAGACAAAGGAAAGACACTCTATCCCTGCAATGTCTTTTGCAAGTGATTCAAAAGTGGCCCCACATGACAGACTGGGAAGGCAAGATGGCGGATTGCAGAGACGAGTCATGGTGAGCGCCACGGTGTCTTTGGAGTGACTCTTCCCTTTTCCTCGGGCAATACCGAAGAGGAAGGGCAAGAACCCAGCCCATCCATCAGGGCCAGTATCGGGAAGCAACAGTCAGCTTACCCTAGAGTATGCTGGAATTCACTCGTGTAAAGATGGTCCTGTAGTTTCAGATAGCTCCAGCGGTTTCTGTTTGGAGTGGAGCACCAATGGGGTTTCTTTGAGACCTGAGGAATGAGCGCTGCCCCGCAATCTGAAGCAGCCTTGCTGGAGAGCAAGGTACTCTGCTTGCAGGCATACAGACACTCATGGAATCTGGAGTTTTGATGGGTCCACCTCTGGCTAGATCCTCTCCTGGGGAAGCCAGCAAGGAGTTTTTGTAGAAATACCATTCTGGGAGGCGTGTGGGGCTGCCTGCACTCCAATAACTTTGAATGTACTTGAGGACTCTATTAGGACCCTGGATGCTTCCCTGAATTTAAATATGAATAAAGATGATACTAAAATTGATTCCTTGATAGAGTTTGTGGGGTTCTATAAGGAAGCTATTGCCCAACCACAGTAATCGAATTGAGCAGTTGGAACAATAAGTTGAAGGAATGGGAGATAGTTAAGGGATGCTTGGATTAAAGAAAGTTCAGTGTTACGGGAGAAGTTGGAGTATTTGGAGAACCAGACTCGAAGGAACAACTTGAGGTTTCTAAACATTCCACGCTCATCCCTGACTAACCCAGTGGAGATGGTGAAAAAATATTTGGTGTAAAAATTAGGGATGGCATCTGATAATTTGCCATCTATCACTCGTGCATATCATCTGTCTTCAGCAAGTGGTGTGGGTGCTAAAAGTGGCCCCAAGGAGCAACAAGATCATTTGAACCTGATAGGGTTCTTGGAAATTTCTTTGGAAGTGGTTACTGCTCATTCTACTATGGTGGTCACTTTTCCTTTGAACATGACAGGAACTCTCTTTTGCGTCTTCAGGCATTTAAGTGAGCAGTTTTTTTGATTATTCTATTTGTATTTTTCCTGATATTTCAAAGGCCACCGAATCTAAGCCCTAAGATTTCGTGGCTATTTGACTGAGGGTTCTTGCTTTAGATGTCTCTTGGGCTTTAAAATTTCATTGTTTATGTTATATAAGTATTGATGCCAAAAATTATTATTATTATTATTGGAATTTCATGTGAAGGAAAGACTAGGGGATATGTATACTAAAGGGTGTAAAGGTAGCAGGGGCTATTGAGCATTAATGGCAGCAATAAGGGGCTTTTTATGCGAAAAAGGCTATGGGTGGATAGGAGGCGTTCTTGCGGTAAGGATGCAATGACCTGCTTAACGTGTGCTAACAAGACACTGGGCATTAATGTGGCAAGTGTGTACCTTAATGCCTGAAAATGGCTGTCACTGTAACGCTGGCGAAGGGAGCCCCAGCGAAAGGCAATATAATGGTGATGGATGGAAGGACAGGTGGGAGCTGATGGACCTGAGAGATCTGTGGGCACTTAGTGTGGCAGCCAGTAAGTGGGGTGAGCATGTGAGAGGCAGTTATAACGACGCACTAGGATGTGTTGGAATGTCAGTGAGTGGCATAGGATGGGTAAGATATGTCCCCCAGCAGAGTCAGAACAGCCGTGATGTGTGCATTAAAAGGATGACGGAGCAGGAGAGGTGACATGCAGATCAGGCACAGGAGAGGTTTGTGTGAAATTGGAAATGGTGAAAAGAATACCGAGTGGGTCACTGTGTAGCACCGAATTGGGGGGGGGGGGGGGGCTTGGACTGAAAATTGTGGGAGGGGGGACGCTAGAACTGGAAATGGGCTGAGTGGAGGGGGCTTGGATATGAAAAAGCTGATGGGGAGGGCTTGGAATGAAAAAAATGGGGGGAGGGAGCTAGGACTGGAAATGGACTGAGTGGAGGGGGGCTTGAACTGGAAATGGGCTGAGTGGAGGGGCTTGGACTGAAAATTGTGTGTGGGGGGAGCTAGGACTGGAAATGGGCTGAGTGGAGGGGGGTTAGGACTGGAAATGGGCTGAGTGGAAGGGGGCTTGAACTGGAAATGAGCTGATGGGGAGGGGGCTTGGACTGGAAATGGGCTGAGTGGAGGGGCTTGGTCTGGAAATTGGGGGGGGGGGAAGCTAGAACTGGAAATGGGCTGAGTGGGGGAGGAGCTAGGACTGGAAATAGCTCAACTTAAAGTAGACAAAGCGATGGGACCGGATGGGATACACCCTAGAATACTGAGGGAACTTGGGGACGTTCTAGCAACTCCACTGACTGACCTTTTCAATGCCTCGTTGGAGTCGGGAGTGGTGCCAAAGGACTGGAGAGAGGCTCATGTGGTGCCTTTACACAAAAGCGGAAGTAAGGATGTGGCTGAAAACTACAGGCCGGTTAGTTTAACTTCAGTGGTGAGTAAATTAATGGAAACGCTGTTGAAAGAGAAAATAGTGAGGTTTCTGGAGTCCAGCGGATTACAGGATCCGAGGCAGCATGGATTCACCAGAGGCAGGTCTTGTCAGACAAATCTGATTGATTTCTTTGACTGGGTGACCAGGGAGTTGGACCGAGGGAGAGCTCTAGATGTGGTGTATTTAGATTTCAGTAAAGCCTTTGACACTGTTCCTCACAGGCGACTTATAAACAAACTGAGCACCCTAGGGATGGACCCTAAAGTTACTGCTTGGGTTGGAAATTGGTTGGGTGGGAGGCAACAAAGAGTACAAGTAAATGGAGCTCACTCTGAGGAGAAGGATGTTACCAGTGGCGTGCCCCAGGGATCTGTCCTTGGTCCGATTCTTTTTAACATCTTTGTTAGTGATATAGCGGAAGGGCTGTCGGGTAAGGTTTGCCTCTTTGCGGATGATACCAAAATCTGCAATAAAGTAGACACCCAGGAAGGTGTAGATAACATGAGGAGGGATCTGGCTAAGCTTGAAGAATGGTCTAGAATTTGGCAACTGGGATTTAATGTTAAAAAATGTAAGGTCATGCATTTGGGCTGCAGCAATCCAAGGGAGCAATACAGTATAGGAGGTGAAGTACTTTTGTCCACTAAAGAAGAGCGGGACCTAGGCGTAGTTGTGTCCGATGATCTTAAAGTAGCTAAACAGGTAGAAAAGGCGACGGCAAAAGCTAGAAGGATGCTTGGGTGCATACGGAGAGGAATGGCTAGCAGAAAAAAGGAGGTGATAATGCCTCTGTATAAGTCTTTGGTGCGACCTCATTTGGAGTATGGTGTGCAATTCTGGAGACCGCACCTTCAAAAGGATGTGAACAGGATGGAGTCGGTGCAGAGGGTTGCTACTAAGATGATTAGTGGTCTTCATTATAAAGCATATGAGGACAGACTTAAGGATCTTAATATGTACACCTTAGAGAAAAGGCGGGATAGAGGTGATATGATTGAGATGTTTAAATACCTCCGTGGCATAAATGTTCAGGGAGAGAGCCTCTTTCAATTGAAAGCAAGTTCTGCAACGAGGGGACATGGGATGAGGGTGAAGGGAGATAGATTCAGGAGTGATATGCGGAATATTTCTTTACGGAAAGAGTAGTGGATCCGTGGAATAGTCTCCCAGTGGAGGTGGTAGAGATGAGGACAGTAACTGAATTCAAAAAAGCATGGGACCAACACAGAGGATCTCTAAAGGTAAAAAGTGGACTGTTGTAGTTGTTATGGAAGGACAGACTAGATGGGCCTTGTGGTCTTTTTCTGTCATCATGTTTCTATGTTTCTATGTTTCTATGTAAATAGGCTGATGAAGGGGATAGGATAGGACTGGAAATGGGTTGATGGGAGGTTAGGATTGGAAATGGGCTGATGGAAGGGGCTTGTATTGGAAATGCACTGATGGAGGGACTAGGATAGGACTGGAAATGGGCTGATGGGGAGCTAGGACTGGAAATGGGCAGATGGGGGTACTAGATGGGAGCAGATGCTGGGTGGAGCTGGAACTAGAAGGGAGCTGATGTTGGGGAGGACTAGAATGGGATGGGGCTGGGAGAGTGAAATGGAGAGGGGAAAAATATTTTGTGTGGGAGGGAGGAAAAATCTATGATTGGCCGGGTATTGGGAGAGTAAGTAGGGATTGAGGATGGAGGGGTAAAATTGAGTGGATGAAAAATGAATAAAGAAAGAGATGGAGGAAAGAGCACAAGGAGAAAGATCAGTATGTTAAAGCAGTTGTAGAGAGAGAATGGAAAAAAACCTAAAAGGACGGACAAATGGACAGCAGACAATGGAGAGTTAGCAGAAGACACCAGAAGAAAGTGACTGGAGCAATTGCAACTGAAAAATAAAATGCACAAACAAAAGGTAGAAAAATACTTTATTTTGAATTTATTAACTGGAAATTGTCACCCATTCGAACTCTACCACTACCAACAGAGCCTTCTCCTTCTATGCACCCATCATCTGGAACTCCCTCACCCCTGAAATATGAGCACTCAGAGACCTAGCTGAATTCCATCATAAAATAAACCCCTCCTCTTCCTGAGGCACTTTGAACTTGATGCTTAACTGTCCAGCCACCCCATCATGACTGTGATCACATTCAACCTCTATGCCACGCTTTGTAAATAGTTACCTACACCTTGTAGGATAAAGTTTTCCCACAGGGACATGCAATAACATGACCCATAGGTGGGACTTGAACCTGTGACACTCTGCTCATTTACACACTGGCCTTTTGCGTTGAGCCAAAGTGTTATTAAATAGGGCCTGCAATACATGGGTGTAGCTGTAGTCATTGTGAATGTGGGCATGAGTAGAGATCTGCCAATGCTTGCTGAGCTCTCCGCATGTCCTGTTCTCCTATTGTATAATATGCCTTCTTCAGCATCATTTTTCATCACCACATGCACATATCCACTCACTATGTGCAGGTGGGGGTTGTCCTGCTGCATGGGCCAGGTGATCCACACGGTTACCTGGACTTGTGCCATGCGCCACTGGTCAGTGTGGGCAGCCTGCCAGCCGCTCCATCCCTCCCTGCCATCATGGCACATCCACCAGTTCAGTGCTGCAGTCAGCCCACTGATGTTGCATCTGTGCAGCTGTACACAGCTAGCAGTGCCGGGCCCCCTCCACCGGGGGATGTGGGCATGCACCCTCTTATGTCTGACCTCAGTAGGGAGGGATGAGCAGGTGCTCCGTTGCCCCTGCAGCTGAAATGCTCGCCAGCAGACTGACCTTGCCAACCATTGTAATGCCCAGGACACATAGGGACAGGACAGAGCTTTTGTCTGCTGCAGGTGGGAGCCTCTGCACCTACCACCACCACCCCCACACCATGCTGACATAGCAGCATGATGGCAGTGGGGGTGGGCGCAGTGGCAGACCTTTCACTATGCGGGGTAGGTGGCTGCCTAGGGCAGCAAGTCCGTATGGCAATGGCAGTGGCACACATGCCTGGGCATGCCACCCCACTATCCAACTGCTGTCACCGGCACCACATCCCTGGCTGCCGTAGATTCCATCCCGGGGGGAGACAGACGACCACAGCAGTAACATTTGCATGGGCGGCTGCTTTTTGCAGCCCCCTTTGGTGCTACAGCCGAGTCCGCTGGCATCCTCTTCCTCCGGAGCTGGCTTCAGCAGCAGCGGTAGGGGGAGGGGGGCACCAGGGTCTCTGCCTAGGGCGCCAGGGACCCTTGGGCAGTCCCTGGTTATGGATCATCTTTTCTGCAACAGCAGCATGCTTGTGTGCCACGACTATCACTGTGGGGTAATGACAGGCATCACAGATATGCCACCTGGCCATCTGTCTAGGTAGCCTTGCACACCAACTATCCCCACTGCCTGACCCATGTGCCACCTCCCTTGCCCCATTTGTGCCCTCAACATAGTGCCCTTTCCTACTTGGCCATTCTGCTGTTGCTGTTAATTGAGCACTACTATCACTGTCTTGTTCCCCTGTGTGTGGATCACGTTGCAGACATTGGAATAGGCTCTCTCCCCTTATAATAGATCCTTTCTGTGAGGTTTTACTTGGCGTTAGTTGTTCTCTGAGATGAGGGCTCTAATGCATGATTGCACAACCAGATGTTAAGTGTGCACCCGCTGTCAACGACCACTCTCCACCTCCTTTTCCCTTAACACTGCAGGACCCTGTAATGCTTGTTATTCCAATGTTATCGACCCTTATTGCAGGGTTAAGGGTACAAGGGTGCTGATAACAGATGTTAACGGGACACTTGCTCCCTTAACGCCCTTTAGTAAACATACCCCTACGTCTCCTTCTAAGGTATCATAATTTGTATGTTCTGGCTGTTATGGGGCATCCTTCCATTTCTGATTTATATATTTTATTTTATTATAATTATTTCCTTTCTTGCCTCCTTTATTCATTTATCATTTATTAACATTTATTGTGGTCAAAATGGCAATGGATAAGTGTCGTCATATTTTTATTATTTCTTAGTTGTTCTATGCCTTTCTTGTCCTTGTTTGATCACAAGATATATTACCTCTGTGTGTTTTCTTTTAAATCTTCAATAAATTGCAAATTATAAAAAAAAAAGTGGCCCTACATTACCCTTATACAGCTTTAACAGACTAGACAGCAAGTTTACCCCCAAATGCCGAAAAAAGCCTACTGCCCTAAGCAAAGGAAAAGATTCCCCCTAAGCCACTTCCACATTTTCCTGTGTAGGAAGGGCTTCCGATTTACTAAAATTCAATCTCAATCCAGCAAAAGAACCAAAAATGGCAAATTTGTCCATCAAATTCTGTAGGAAAACAACATTCACTAAAATATCATCAGTGTAGCTCTGGGTTCTCTTGTCGCCTTCTTGCATCAGCAAACAGATCCTGGCCAAGAGTTAACCCTGTCACTGCCGACAGAAGTTAGCATGGAAACCGGACATCTGCATCAGAGGGATGTGAAAGTGGCAACTAGTAAAGGAATGAAACCACAGCACAATGCCAGAGCCCTAAGGTGAGCACTGCATCATGGTTTTGTAGTCATTGCCACAGCTGCAGGCCTCAGAGAGGGGCAGCAGCGGTCACAATGGGGGTGGCAGGATGGAGAGCCTGCCTAAGGCACCTCCAATCTTTGCACCGGCTCTGGGCCGTTGGCTCCACAGCCACTCTACCAGAGCATGGTACTTCTGGTCCCTGGTTTTTGGGCCAAGCATTTAGAGAGAAGGAGGAGGATTGGAGCCATCCCTGGCCTTTCCATAAGGTCTACTGAAGAGTGGTATCGGAGGCCACTTAAGCTGGGTATACTGGAAGGGGTCTTTTCAGTGGATTCTGGAGGGCAAAGTCAGGACGGTGCTTCAGAGGAAAGAGCAGCAACAGGGAGCTACTGCATTTGGAAGATTCTGGATTGGAAACTGCCCAGGTATTGCGGAGGAACAGTGTCTGCAACTCATTTAGTTTTCAGAGGACTTAATGTTGCTTCCTATAGGGAGAGGAGAATTTCAAAGTTGCTTTTACTACAGAAAAAGTCAAGGAACTGGACTATGGTAGGAATACTGAGACTGTAAGTGTGCAGAACACAGATTTTGGACAGTTGATTTATCAACTTTGGAGGAATTGTCACCTTCATATATCTTGTGACTGTGTAATGTATTTGAGTGAAGTACAACAAGGAGCAAACCACACCTGCAGTGTACTAGACAAATAAAAGAGCCATTGCGTAAAGTGGCGGTCAAAACAAACTTTATTGATTGCCACTCTACGCACCGGCTTTTTTTTTTATATATTTGACTGAATCCAGTAAATTTTTATTTTGGGTCAGAACAAATCTGTTGAGCCTGGACTGAACTCTGTTGGTTCTGAAAGAGGAGGAGGAGTAAGTGCTGTAAGTGCAATAGGCCTTTCAGGTTTTCCTGGTCTAGCCCCAAGAACTCTTTGCAAACCCCAGGAGTCAAAGTTTGCAGGGTTTGTCTGACGCTTGAAATCTTTGTCCCCAGATTATCCTGCAGTGCTACACATACAGCCTGATAGGGGTTACACTAACATATCGATGCACTACAGCCACTTGTGGAGATAATCTACTTATAATAGTTTCTCTTTTCGCATATTGATTCTTCAATGTTAATTATACAGTGTATATGTCTATATAGATTCACATTTTTTAGCAGGTGATTTAATCTTCCTGCTTTGGCCATGGTCGTTAAATCGTGTCCCCACTAAGGTGGGGTGCAGGGCATTAACCTCTTCATAATGTAGAGATATTTAGTTTCAAGCCGAGTATGTTCCCTTCTTGATTGAGATTGACAATTTAGCTTTTGATCTTAGCTGAAAACAGTCTGAGAAGCAATCTTTAGTTCATGTTGAGGACTTATCACATCTATCCAGAGATCCTTCTGTTTTGGCAGGGGTCAGGGCTAGTGCTGTCATTATGCAAACTAGGCGGTTGCCTAGAATGCTGGTGCTCCGGGGGAACCCATTGCTGTCACTGCCGCCTCTCTCTGGGGTCTGCAGCGGTCGTGGTAATGGTTCAGAAACTGCAACACAGTGTTTACATCAACTTGTTGGTGCTATCTTGCGGTCTCTTCCCTCTACTATCTGTTTCTTCCATTCCCCTCTGATGCAGACTTCCAATTTGCATAAACCAGAAGTCTGCTTTGGAGGGGCGGAAAAGACAGAGCAGAAACTGTGAACTAGCGCCAATGAGTTGAGGTAAGCGCTGCATCACAGTTTCTGAACTATTGTCACCGCTACAGGCCCTGGAGAGGGGAGGGACTGGCGGCAATTGGGGTGGGGGGAGGGGGCAACAGGATGATGGGGCCCATCTAGGGTGCCTCCAGTCCTTGCACTGGCCCTGGCAAGGCTCATTACATGACCATGTTCTCAGCAACGCCCCAATACAGGCTGTCAATGCCAGTCAAAATACCAAGTAGGGATCATCTTCAGCCCATGGCTTAGACACCCTCTGTTTAGTGAAAAAGGCCAAGAAAGGGAGCTGTGAACAAACAGCATGATAGCCATACCAAGACACCTGGCTTACATGCATGCCCGGATTCCGACCGCTGTTCCTCAGCAAGAAAAGCATGAATCTTATTGCAGAGCCGGTTCCATATGATTAAAGGTATAGTTTGCACCAGAAAGTGGAGAGTTGTAAAACAAACCAGTGCATCTTTTTCCATAATTAATGGGCTGTGCTTTCTCAATTGCAGCATGTGTGTGGTAAAGTATGATAACAAAACCAACACGTGTTAGTTATACTTGAAAGCGAAACAGACTGTGGAATTAGAGGAGGAAATGATTACCTTCTATCAGACAACAGCTGTAATTTGCAGTGCATGTTAGAGACACTAGTTTGCAACCTGCATTTCATTAGTCTGTTTACATCTTAAATTCTTCATAAAATGGCTGTTTTGTTGTAACAACATGGTATTTTTGAGACAAACATAAAAGCACTTTTCACTAGAGCATACTTGAAACCGATTTACAATCCTTCATTACGAAAGAACTGGTTCTGACCAGCAAACTCAGCAGGATTAGACTGACTGTGAAAGAGAAGCTTACTTGTACTGGAGGCTTGCGTGCTGGAGGTAGGCTAGCAGAACTTGGGAGCTGTTCCTTGTTATATGCAAATCCACAATTGTACCCTCTGTGATGTAGGAGATGCTGCTGGGCTGCCACAGATCCACCTATAGTGCAGGAACCAACCTGTAATTCATATTCATTCAATGTAGATGGGGATAACGTTTACACCATAACATCAGCAATCTATGTTTGTATCTATATAATTTGTAGCTAGATCTGCTATAAAAATGTGTGTGGGTTGCATACACTTGGATCTGGGGTGGGATTATGATCATGATTGTGGACTGCAATCAGTTTGGTCACTAAATTAAGCCACCTTTTCGCCTCTATTTTTTACTGTTCTTTCTTGGCCCTTCTCACTCCTTTGTTTTTCTCTCCCTCCTTTGTCTTTCTTCACTTCTGTCTTTCTTTTGCATTGTTTTTCACTTTGCCAAATATTTCTCAGTGCCAGCCACCTCTCTCCTGTGCTGCATGAGCTTAATCCCTTGTCTACCATGCCACTTACCTCTCTCTATTTATCTTGGGATTCTCTCTTCTCATACTAGGAGATTATGGTGCTGCTATTAAGAATCTCGCACATAAATCAGATGCCTTGTTAGAAATGGATCACTATGCTTCAAAGGTGCATCCAAACTCAACAATACACATGGTCTTTACTTAATATTCTTATGTGGACTTCACATTATAGACCAACTGCAACTACTGATTTCTTTAGGTCTCAGACTTCTTCTTCGCATCCCAGCAGGCAAGCCTAGCTGTAGTGCAGTATTTTCTTCTTTCTAAACAAAATCTGTAGTGCAGTGTTCTCAATACAGAACCAAAAAATGAAGTGCTCAATGAATCCAGCGCGAAGAAACAATAACTTGTCCAGGTACTTAGCTTTCAAAAAATTCACGCTCAATCTTCAAAGCACTCATTATCACAATCCCGACGTTCATGCAGGGCACCACTGAGACGTTTCACCGTTTCCGGTTTCCTCAGGGGATCACAATACTAATGCTGCTCAAATGTTCTGTAACAAAAAATGCATCATAAAAAATGTGTCAAGTCTCCACCACTCTTCATACCATGTGAAAAATACTTAAAAATTATTTAAAACATTTTAAAACACGATTAAACAGCCTCAAATCTACTTTATGAATCATGATGCTGCCCGCGTTGGAACTCTTAAAACAAGAGCTTTGCAGTTGCCGCCACCCGGCTTCTCCCAAAAAAACGCCGCGCATGCGGACAGCACATTATCTGAAAGCTTATATACTAAACTGGTCATCCAGACCTGCCCAAACTTAAAGGCACAGCAAACTTCAAAAAAGGAGACATTCATTAGCGTTCGCTGGGGTGCCGACGGCAATCAGCTTCAACTTCTTGGAAATCCCAAAAACAGCATGATCAAAAAACTATATACAGGACCCCCATTTTATTTCTTGATTTAAGCCAAAAGGGGACACCGTATTGAGGTGAAAAATCCATCTCTGCTCATTCCGTAGTAGGGTTTCTTCCATAGTTCTTCCACCTACACCTCTACACACTTGTTCCAGCACAATACATTGCAACTGTGAAAAAGCATGTCCATATTCCAAACAGTGCGAGACCAATGGTGCTTCAAGTTTCTCACATTTCAGACGACTCTTATGCTCATTCAGTCGGACCCTTAAAGAGCGTGATGTTTTACCTATATACCATAGATCACAAGGACAACGAATCCCGTACACAACAGACTTAGAGGAACAGTCTGTAATTGCACGTAACTTATAGGTAAAATTTTTATATGAAAAATCAAAAGATTCCAACATGAGAGGACACATCCCACAGTGTCCACATGGTTTATGACTACCATTAAGCTCCGGAACATCTAAAGAGTGTAAAGTCGCTGGACTCAGTTTATCCTTCAGCGTCCGTCCACGCTTCCACACACATCTAATATGCTTCTTCTGAAGGCCTGGTACCAGTAGTTGCAGTTGGTCTATAATGTGAAGTCCACATAAGAATATTAAGTAAAGACCATGTGTATTGTTGAGTTTGGATGCACCTTTGAAGCATAGTGATTTATACATCCAGTAAGAGACCTGTCAGACATTTGTTGTTAGAAATGGAAGCAGCTCTTTTAGATCAGTGGTAGATTCCCTAGTATAGCATTTCTCAGCATTTTGCAATCTACTTTCAAGTCTGCTCAATCCTCTTAGCACCCTGAACCAACTTTTGTACAATTCTCATTCCCACCTCCCCATCAACAGGAGAGCGGCATTTTTTACTCATGTGTTCTTCACTTTGCTGGCTTCAATCTGACATCTGAAGATAAGGGATTTATGAGAATACAGGGGCTCATACATTCGGACCTCGGACTGAAGATGGCTGAGGAGTCACACACAAATAAGAAACATTGTTCTTCTGCCAATGGGAGGGAAGGAGGAATGGTAAGATGACCAAGTTTCTGGAGGGGCACTCTGAGACACTTGTTCCCTGTAGTGCTCGTAGTGAGCAAGCAGTTTGGTTTGGTGATGGGAGGAAGAGAGTCTGGTGGACTTTCCCATAGAATACTGTATCATCCACATTTAATAGCACATTCAAGTTTTATATAGAAACATAGAAAATGACAGCAGAAAAAGATACAACCTATCTAGTCTGTCTATCCATATCAGCTATTAAGCTCTACAATCCCTTTCTCTCCCTTAGAAAGCCTCAGTGCTTGTCCTATACTTTCTTGAATTCAGATACAGTCTTTGTCTCTGCCATCTCTGCTGGGAGGCTTTTCCACCCATCTACCACTCAGAGCTGGCCCGACTGCAGGGCACTCACAGCTAAAGAGTCTGACAGTCGGGGGAGGGGAGGGGGGAGAGGGGGCAGAAGTCTTAAGGTTTGCCTAGGGTGCCAACACCTTAAATAAACTTTGGATCTGGACCTGCTACCATCCTTTCCGTAAAGAAATATATCCTTATATTACTCCTGAGTCTATCCCCTTTCATCTTCATCCTATGCCCCCTCATTCCAGAGCTTCCTTTCATAAAAGAGGCCTGTCTCCAGTGCATTTATGCAATTTATATGTCTTTATCATATCTCCCCTCTCATCGTTCTTCCAATGTATACATATTGGGATCTTAAAGTCTGACCCCATATGCTTTATGATAAAAAAACACTGATCATTTTAGTAACTGCCTTCTTCACCAACTTCATTCTGTTTATATCTTTTGGAAGATGTGGTCTCCAGAATTGCACAGAGAACTCCAAACGAAGTTTCATCGGCACTATCACCTCCTTTTTCCTGCTGGTGGTAGTCTGAAAGCTGGCAGGACAAAATATCACTCTCAATCAGGGAGATACCAGAATTCAGGGAACACAAGAATAAGTCCAGATGACAACAGAACAGGTGGTGGAGTGAAAAAGACCCATAGGGCCCAATATTCAGTGGAGATAGTTATGTGCTTCTACAGCGCATAGCCGTTGCTGCTTAATCTAACCCCGGATATTCAATGCCAGGGCCATATCTGACCACTGAAATTGAATATCCGGGTTTACCGCACAACATGGAAGCTAACCAGGCAGCGCTATTGAGCCACTGCTCTATTAACTCCCATGGGTAAAGATAGGCATGGCAAAAGCTGGCCTATCTTTACCCATGGGTTGCTAACTGGACAGCGGTTCAATATCGTCACTGCCCGCTTAGCAATGGGCTGTACCCAGGAACGCCCACAACATGCCCTGATACTACACAGTTAGCACTGGGGCGTATGGCGGTGTTACTCAGGGATATTCTGCGACACTAACTATGTTGGTGCCGCTGAATATCCATCTTAGCAGCATTTACACAGTTTACAGGTCTGTAAACCATGTAAATGCCTTTGAATATCTGGCCCATAATCTTTAAAACCAGGATGAGCTACCCACCAAACATCTTTCATCCCTAACAGCTCAAGCATGCCCAGCAAAGTCTGAGGTTCCCCCAACCCCCTCCCAGGGACCCAGAATGATCCATGCTGTTGCTCATATAGTCTCTGCCCATTATTAAAAGCTGTGATGAGGAGAGCTCTGCTGAGCCCATGGAAATAGAGGGAAATTGTAAATATACCTTTAAGGAGAGAGACAGGCAGGGAATTCACAGCTTTCAGACTGCATGTAAAGGAAGAAAACATGCAGTCACTGAAGTCAGGCCACACCCAAGCTCTGCTAATCTAAGTGCAGGTTTGGGGAGTAATGAAAAACACCTGAGTAGGAAGCAGTGTACGCCAGTTAAGAAACAGCCTTATAAACCCAGGGGAGGAAAAGGAAAAGAGCCAGCACCGGGGAGCAGAAAGGAGATCACCGGGGAGGAGAACGGTGAAGATTTTGGTGAGGAGCTGAGCAGTGAAAGTAGCAGCCATAAACAAAGCCAGGCTTGCAGGAGGAGTGCTGTTAGTCCTGAAGTCAGCTGAGGTGTGGCTAGGAGAATTGCTGACGAGGGTCAGGCTACAGTTCAAACAGTTCGTGGTCCAGCTCAAAGAGTTCAAGCTGCCAAAAGGTGGGTGGACAAACTCACAGCTAGAAGTGACCAGAACCCAGCTGGGTGGAAAGAACCAGGGCTTAACAAGTTAGAAGAACTGAGGCAGTTGATCCAGAGAAGGAATCCTCACATTCCAGGTACAAACATTCCTTATTGTGGAGAGCACCTGTGGAGAGAAGTCCAGGAGCTTTTACAAAGCATTAAGCCAGAAACAGTTCATGAAAGCTCAGAGTCAGACGTACATGCTGAAGAGCAGGAAGAGATGCAGGTAGACTGTCCTGAGCAGGATTCTATAACTGAGGAATTAGCAATGGACTGTTCATTGTGCCAGAAGGCAGATTGAAAGCTTTCTGATAAAAAGTATTTAACCAAGAAAGCACTGAAGAAACAGGGTGAGTTAACCTATCTGTGTTAATGCTAGGAACCACTTCTAATGAAAAGAATACATGCATAACTTGTATTTGAATTACTAAAGAAGCAGAAGATAAAAATGGACACTTTGCTTTGCTTGAAGGAAGAAGCTATGTTTTGTTTGCTGATCGTTTGATGAAAACAGCTACACATGTTAAAAGGCTTATGAAGCAGTTTCAGTTCTAGTTTGTGTATAATTTCCTGATATTATTGCTTGGAGAAGAATCCTAACGTTTGTGTTGAGCCTTATTGCTTTGGGGAAGATAAATAAATTTCTTTTTTGCCTTTAAAAACCATTGGTTTCACACTACTGTCTTTAGATAAGGAGAAACAACTACAAGTCCCAGAAGTCCAAGCTGTGGACAAGAATAGTATAATCCTTTATTTAAGGACTAACATTGGCAGCCCTGCGCCTTTAGGCCTTTGGCCCGGGCTAGGATGACGACAAGTGGCGTAGTTCTTGGATTTCACGCATGCACCAGGATTTGCCAAGCATCTCAGGATTTGCACTAAAGACAACACTGACTGCATAAGCTGTGCAGAGGATTAGAAGGAGAATCACAGCTAAGGCCAAAACCTGAGTCACGGAGGACAAGCAGAGACCTTCACTTGTGAGAAGTCGGAATCTACACCTGTTATCAGGTAACCCGTAGATAAGTGGGTTTTAAAAAGGATACCACTACAGTGCTGCAGACGTCTAAACTGTGGAAGCCAGGAGGATAGCTGAGCTGTTGTTTTCGTACCACACTTGGTGGTGTTTCTCTGTTTTTTCTTTCTTACAGAGCAGCCGTGGCCATGGAGTGCAAGGACGTGCTACAATGGATGGCCGGCCAGTTTGAGAAGCAGAGGGAGATGTCCTACCAAGCCCAGGAGCAGGCCACAGCGGTGATGCAGGCACAACAAAAGCCACTATTGGACATGATGGAAGCCTGGCTGGCAACCTAGAAGAAGACAGCAGAACCAACACTGACACCTCCAGGTTCTATAGGAGCTTTACATACCTGTGGGCTAGGACCACAGTCTAATGGGACATTCACTTTTGGACAATTGTCTGAAAATGATGATATTGATGATTTCCTTGAGGCATTTGATAGAGTAGCGCACATAATAGGGTGGCCTAAGGAACAATTGGCTGTACGCCTGGCCACATCACTCACTGGTGAGGTGTTGGCGGCGTACAGGGCCATGCCTGCGGCACTTGCCAATGATTATGATGGGCTAAAGAAAGCCATAAGGGATCGCCTAGGTTTAACACCGATGGTGTATCATCACTTGTTAAGGAGTACCAAATTGAAACCTGGTGAGACGCCAAAAGCTCTATGCCAGAGAGTCAAGAGCTTGGTAGTAAAGTGGCTAACACCAGAGGCTAAAACGGTAGAGTCTATCATAGATAGTATTGCGTTAAAACAATTTATGGCCGCAGTCCCAAAGGACATACAAGCCTTCCTGATTTTGCAGAACTGCCGGAACACAAATGAAGCAACCTTATTGACCGAATGTTTTATGGAAGCAGAATTGGCAGGTCAGGGAAAAGGGAGCGCTTCCAAGACGGCAGGTTCTGAATTATCAGAAAGGAGGGTAAGGTTGACAGAGGATAATATGAAAGTGTGTATGCCTATGTTTAAAAACCACTGCATAAGAAGGAAATGTTTTAGGTATGGTAGTGAGGGACACTTGCAAAAGGAGTGTAAAGCGAGAACCGCCCTGATAACTGCCAATACAAAGGAGATCAGGGAAGGTTTCCTTTTATCGGTGGAAGTGCAGGGCATTGCTACCGATGCCTTATTAGACTCAGGAGCAGATCAGAGTATGATGTCCAGGAAACTCTGGCAGGAAATTGAATCCCGCTGTAACGTAGTCCAGAACCAATCTGAGGGAAAGGTAAAAATTAGGTGCATCCACGGGGCATCGTCCTTTTATCCCATATACAAAGTCTTAGTGAAAGGCTTAGGGATTAAGAAGGAAATTCCCATAGCAATTGTGCCAAGGTTACCCCATGACCTGGTATTGGGGAGGGATTGGCCCCAATTCAAGAAGGGACTAGAAAAGGGTCTACATCCGAGGGTAGGTATGGTATCTACCAGAGCACAGTCCGAGGCCCTAGAGAGGAAAGATGAACTCCCAGATGAGGCCTTGGGAGATCTATCCTCCCAGGAAGACTTAAGGGCTTCCCCTATAGACAAGAGTAGGAAGGGACAGAGCGGGTCTCAACAGAAGGCAGAGGCCAGAATAATCCCAGTTCCTGGTCCGCTGTTTGGAAAACTTCAGAAGCAGAGACAGAGGGAGCGACCTCAAAAAGATGATTCTGAAAATAAGCCAAAATTTGTGTTAAAGTACTGCAGAACAACCCCAAACGTGCGGAGCCGGAGGAGAGCTTCATCTCAGGCAGCTGACTACGACTTGTGTAGTGCGGTGGACCTAGTTATTCCAGGACAGGGAAAGGCCTTGGTGGACATGGGCCTCCAAATGGAGATGCCAATGGGATGCTATGGCCGCATCGCACCCCGCTCTGGTCTAGCTTTGAAGTATTTTCTAGATGTAGGTGCAGGTGTCATTGACCTGGACTATAGAGGAGCGCTCAAAGTGTTACTCTTCAATTTCGGGAAAGAAGACTTCAAGGTAAACGTGGGTGACCGAAGAGCTCAACTTATCTGTGAGAGGGTGGGTTTTCCTCCGCTTGAAGAAGTTCCCATGATGTCCTCTACAACCTGAGGAACTGGGGGGTTTGGATCTACCGGGCGTGCAGACGTAAAAGGATTGGCCGCTACCTTCGAAGAGAAGGTAGAGGAAGATTTGGGTCCGCAATTATCAGATTGCAAAACAAACCCCGAGCCTAGAGTGGGCGAAGAACTTTCTTGGTTACAAAGGCAAGAGTTAGCCCGAGTGTTGCAAAGGTTCACAGATGTCCTAACACCAGTTCCCAGGGAAACTAAGCTAGTAGCCCACGAGATAATAACCCCACCCGGTGAGGTAGTGAGGCAAAGACCTTACAGGCTCCCTGAAGCCAAGAAAGAGGAGGTGGTGAACCAAGTAAAAGAGATGCTTGAAATGGGGATCATTGAAGAATCTAAGGGGTATGTTTACTAAACCGTCTTAACGTGCGCTCTCCCACGTTATCGCACGATAAGGCGCCTTATCGCGCGATAAGGCGCCTTAGCACGCGTTAACGCACGCTAAGGCGCAAACGACCGCTGAAGGCGGAGAAAGGCTCCCGGAGGGCGGAGGAAGGCTCCCCAGGGGCGGAGAGAGAGGGTCAATGGGCGGAGAGTGGGAGGGGAGAGGCTCTCTGCACACTAACACTGTGAAATCCGAGGCTGAAAACTAACGCCAGTGAAGCTCTGGCGTTAGAGCTAATTTAAAGGGAAAAGAAACCATTTACATCAGCAATGTACAGCAAAACCAGGGAAACCTACAAAAAGTGATAAGTGTGATACATGTGTTTGTGCACGGAACAAAAGGGCAAAGAAACAGTGAAAATGACCAGAAGAAAATGTAAAAAAACCATAACCATGCTGGGCAATAGTGATATCAATGGGAAACATCAAAAAACACCCCCAAGAAATCTCCAAAAAAAGATATGAATTTTGGAAGGGTCTATGCTCTGTCCCCATACAAGGTGAATGAGCCCACAGTGAAATTGCGCTGATCAGGGTTTTCCTCTCCATTGGACAGGTTTCCTATGGTGTGCACATGTTCCACAACAGCAGGACGGGCATGTTGGAATGGGCAACTGGACAGATGCTGGAAAAGGGGACACAGAGGGCTGCAGGTGGCACATGCTGTGGTGAAGCTGGGGCACAGTGCAGACTAGGGTAATGCCTAGCTGACCCATAGGAATGCTGAAACAATAGAGCAGCCAGACAGCAACTGCTGAGGGCCCAACATGGGCAAGAGTGTGCTTCCCACGGTGTCACAGGGAATAGTACCCAGCAGGTACCCCCAATGGCACAGAACATTGGCAGGCGGTGCTGGGGGAAAGCGTGGACAGCTATGCAGCACCCCTACCCCAGAACCCGCACCATAGGCAGCCGCCTACCCGCACACTGGATGGCCTGAGACTGCGCAGCACCAGCACCACCAGCAGAAGGGCATGTCAGCATGGTGGCAGAGGGGTACTGGTGGTGGAGGGGGCAGTGGCAGCTGCCCAGAGCAGACCATGGCCTAGCCCTATTTAGGTGGGTGCCGTGCACTGCAACAGACAGGCTCTGTCTGACAAACAGTCATGGTATCTCCAGGGAATGCACTATCTCTGTTGCAACACGGTCCCAGCTGTGGTTCCTGCCAACCCAGTCCCCATATTTTACCCACTACTAAAACGTGCTAATACAGACAGAACCTTTATTGCTGTCATCAGCCTCTGCTCCCTGATTGGGGTTACACAGCCCAGCAGAAATCCATCTGTCCTGCTTATTGAACTCCAGCCTAATTGGGGCTGTCTGAGAGGGGGAGGAGTCAGCTCCATTTCAAAAGCAGCTGCCTTCAGGCAAGTAAAGAGCTAACTGTCATCAGCTTCTGCTCCCTGATTGGGGTTACACAGCCCAGCAGAAATCCATCTGTCCTGCTTATTGAACTCCAGCCTAATTGGGGCTGTCTGAGAGGGGGAGGAGTCAGCTCCATTTCAAAAGCAGCTGCCTTCAGGCAAGTAAAGAGCTAACTGTCATCAGCCTCTGCTCCCTGATTGGGGTTACACAGCCCAGCAGAAATCCATCTGTCCTGCTTGTTGAACTCCAGCCTAGTTGGGGCTGTCTGAGAGGGGGAGGAGTCAGCTCCATTTGAAAAGCAGCTGCCCTCAGGCAAGAGCTAACTGTCATCAGCCTCTGCTCCCTGATTGGGGTTACACAGCCCAGCAGAAATCCATCTGTCCTGCTTGTTGAACTCCAGCCTAGTTGGGGCTGTCTGAGAGGGGGAGGAGTCAGCTCCATTTGAAAAACAGCTGCCTTCAGGCAAGAGCTAACTGTCATCAGCCTCTGCTCCCTGATTGGGGTTACACAGCCCAGCAGAAATCCATCTGTCCTGCTTATTGAACTCCAGCCTAATTGGGGCTGTCTGAGAGGGGGAGGAGTCAGCTCCATTTCAAAAGCAGCTGCCTTCAGGCAAGTAAAGAGCTAACTGTCATCAGCTTCTGCTCCCTGATTGGGGTTACACAGCCCAGCAGAAATCCATCTGTCCTGCTTATTGAACTCCAGCCTAATTGGGGCTGTCTGAGAGGGGGAGGAGTCAGCTCCATTTGAAAAGCAGCTGCCTTCAGGCAAGTAAAGAGCTAACTGTCATCAGCTTCTGCTCCCTGATTGGGGTTACACAGCCCAGCAGAAATCCATCTGTCCTGCTTGTTGAACTCCAGCCTAGTTGGGGCTGTCTGAGAGGGGGAGGAGTCAGCTCCATTTGAAACAACTACAGTTATCCTGCTATCACTGAATGACCTCTCATTCACCATATAAGCTGTAGTTATACTGCTATCACTGAAACACTGGTATTATCACTAGCATCATTATCAAGTATTATCACTAGTATTAATCACTGATGTTAATGTTATAGCTTCTTTGTCACTCTATAATCTGCAACTATCCAGCTATCACTGAAATACTGGTATTAATGTTATATCTTCTCATTCATCAAGTAAGCTGCAGTTACCCTGCTATCATTGAATTACTTGTATTAATGTTATAATCTCTTATTCACCCTGTAAGCTACTATTATACTGCTATCACTGGGACACTGGTATTAATATTATAGTTTCTCATTCTCCCTGTAAGCTACAGTTATCCTGCTATCTCTAAATAGCTTCTCATTCACAATATCATCTGCAGTTATACTGCTATCATTGTGACACTAGTATTAATGTTATAGTTACTCATTCTTCACGTAAGCCTCAATTATCCTACTATCACTGAAACACTAGTATTATCAGTAGTATCTCTACCACAGGTAATTATCACTGATATAATCACTAGCACTATTCTATTTATTGAACCTATTACTAGTTAAAACATAAAAAGTAAATCTAAATACAAACCAAAAATGCATAAACAATTCCTTTCTCCCATCAATGCTATACTTATAAGTATCACAATCCTTACACTGATTAACCTAATAAAATCCATAGATAATAAGAATAATAGACCAATTCCCATAATACAAAGAATATCAAAACATGATAACTTAATACACCCATTCATAATAGGAACCAACCTTAGATCTAGACAATCTAGACTTTTATATATAACAACAACAAAAATAGGCAACACACCACACTCACCTCAGACACAGAAATACACAATTCTCACCTGCCAACTCATTAATGCAAGATCTATGAAAAACAAACTACCAATTTTTGTAGACATTATCAATGATGATAAACCTGATATCCTTTGTATAACAGAGACCTGGCTCAAAGATACTGACTCAGTATTCTTAAACCAATTAAAGACACCTGAATATGAGATCTTCCATACTCACAGAACACTAAAAAAAGGAGGAGGAGTACTTATAATAATAAAGAAAAACCTCAATGCAAAATTAATATCATCTAATAATATAGATAATGTTGACATACTCACCATAAAAATTAAAAACACAACTATATCATTAATATATCGACCGCCAGAATACAACATAGATAAAATTTACAATTTAATTGAATTACTAGCATCATCCACAGATACAAATCCTGTAATACTTATGGGAGACTTTAATCTTCCTTCAATACCCAACAATCACTCTAATCAATTCTTAGAAATGATAAATAATTTGGACTTTCACCAAATAATAACTGAACAAACACACAATAAAGGAAAAACTCTTGACATGGTCTTCCTACCAAACTCTCTACACAACCTATATAACTCTGAATCCCTCTCAAACATTCCAGTCCCCTGGTCTGACCACTATCTTCTAAAATTCAATATAACCATCACCTACAACAATCAAACTAAAAGACCACAACGTCCTCAAGCTAATAGATTCAGAAAATTCAATGAAGAAGAATTTCTAGATCAAATAATACCACAACTAACACAAACACCCACAAATCTTGAAGAATCTATCAAAAACTGGAACAATATAATCTCTAAAGCAGCTGAAAGTAATCCAAAACAATCACACCAAAATATAAACAACAATAAAATTGAAAAAAGACATGCTCCATGGTTTAATATATCTATCAAAACATTAAAAAGACAACTAAGAAAAGAGGAAAGGAAATGGAGACAATCAAAATCATTAATAAATCATGAGAACTACACTAATACACTACAAATTTATAAACAAACAATAAACAACTCCAAACAAAATTATTATTCTAATATAATCTCAAGAGCCACTAATCGCCCAAGAGAACTATTCTGTATAGTACAAAAACTAACAAACAAAACACTAAATTCTGATGAAATATCAATTGATATCTCCCCACAAGAATTAGCTCAATACTATATCAATAAAACAAAGCTACAAATAACACCTCTACATATTACTCAACCACAAATTCAAACACAAACAAAGCAAGCTACATTTGATAACTGGACCAACTTCAACTTAATATCAAAATCTACTCTCAAAACTACAATAACTAACATTAATACAACAACCTCATACCTTGATCCATGCCCAGTTGATTGGATAAAGAAGACTTTCTCAATACTCTCTTCTTTCATTCTACCCTTAGTGAACCTATCCTTACAAAAAGGCTACTTACCACCATCTCTCAAACACGTTCAAATACGACCTATACTTAAAAATAACACATTAGATAAATTATCCCCAAAATCATACAGACCCATATCAAGTATTCCTTTTATGGCCAAACTTATTGAAAAAATTGTACAAATTCAACTACAAGACTTTATTGACACATTAAACCTCCTTGATGAACATCAATATGGCTTTAGACCCTTCCATGGAGTAGAAACCTTGCTAACGATCCTTTATGACACAATATTAAGAGGTATTGATAATCCTAAACAAGCCTTTATTCTTGTTTTCCTTGACATATCAGCTGCATTTGACAGTGTTAATCACTTAACAATGTTAAACAGACTTCAACAAATTGGAATTACATCTACTGTTTATAATTGGTTCAAATCATATCTATCAAACAGAACTCAAACAGTAAGAATCCACACCCAAATTTCTAACACCTTCAAACAAACTCAAGGTCTCCCGCAGGGTTCTGCATTATCTGCGCTATTATTTAATATTTACTTACAACCAGTTTGTAACATCTTTAAACGTCACAATGTTTATTATCATATCTACGCTGATGATATAATGTTCTACCTCCC
Organism: Ichthyophis bannanicus; assembly: GCA_033557465.1. Lineage (NCBI taxonomy): Eukaryota > Metazoa > Chordata > Amphibia > Gymnophiona > Ichthyophiidae > Ichthyophis > Ichthyophis bannanicus. The sequence continues at coordinate 1,532,404,922 of CM066031.1, forward strand.
ATTTGAAATCCCACACCCACCTCTTCAAAAAATAACAGAATGTTTCAATGAACTAACTGAATGGCTCAAAGAACAAAATCTACTTATCAACTTTACTAAAACTGATATATTATTCATCACTAAAAATCAAACATACATACCCCCAAACACGATCACACTAGATGCTCATGAAATAAATACAAAAAAAGAAATAAAATATTTAGGTGTGATACTTGACAATAATCTAAATATGGATTCACATATAAAATATCTAACTAAAAAAATACATTACAAACTCAAAACACTAAAACAATTAAGACCATTGATTCATCTACAAGACTTTATTAATATAATTCATGCTATCATCACCCCACATTTTGATTATGCAAACACAATACTTAATGGCATTTCAAAACAAAATATTAAAAAGATACAAATAATTCAGAACATAGCTGCCAGGATGATTATGAATATAAGCCCACTTGAACATGTTACACCAATTTTGGCTGAACTTCATTGGCTACCTATTTACTCCCGAATCAAATATAAAATTCTTGTCACTACATTTAAACTTATAAATAATCTTGCACCATCGGCACTCAATACACTGATTAATATAGACATCGATAAACGATCCCAAAGAAGCAGAAACTTAAATACCTTAACAATACCAAAAGATTTCACAAAAGCCAGAAAACAAACAAATAAGAGAGCTTTCTCACACTCTGCTCCAATTCTTTGGAACAATCTACCTGACAACATTCGCCTGCTATCTGATATAAAGGAATTTAGAAAAAAATTAAAAACTCACTTATTCATATTACACTACAATACACCCTCAGAACAGAATACTCAAATAGATACAGGCTAACATTTATACATTATTATTACATACTCTATTTTCAAAATAAATATCACTAATACACTATTAACCATACCACACTCTCATTCACATGATGATTATAGATTTAAACTAACAATGTATATATGTTCTAATATGTTATACCTTTAATGTTACAACATTCCTTGTAAATTATAATTATCTGTTCTATGTAAACTGACTTGGTATATTACATACCAATTAACCTACTGTTCCATGTAAACCGCACTTGATACTAGGGAAAGAGCGGTATATAAATAACTGTTAAATACATAAATAAATAAATAAATAAATAAATAAATTGCAGATAACAGAAACATGCCCAATAAACCTACATTTTACCCTACAGAACACAGAAACCATAAACATGCACATTACCTAGAGCAGAGTCTCCCAAATGCAGTCCTAGAGGGCCAAACACCATTCAGGTTCCATGCTGCCTCTAATAAACACGGCTGTGCTGCATGTCTATGCACCGCCCCCATGGTATGCAGATGTATCTCATGCATATTCATTAGGGACAGCATGAAAACCCGAACAGTGTTTGGCCCACCAGGACTGGAGTTGGGAACCTCTGCCCTAGAGCAGCGGCCAACAGGGGCAGACACACCCTCACCCACAGGCTCCATTATCCAAAGCCTCCTGGAGAGGCAGTATGTTGGGCCCTGCGTGCATCTCCCAATACTAGCACTTGCATACCTTAGCAATGCCACCCTAAACTTGGGAATATTGTACACACCTATCAAACGGTTGCTATGATTACTGGCAGATAGCAATTCCTAAGTTAAGCACAATTTGCTGATTGAGCTGCATCATAGCAACCTTTCTGCTGTCTGTGGAGTGTGCTTCAGGTCTGATGTCTGACAGTGTTTACCACCCTGGGGAGTGACCCCAACAGTATTGCGTACCATAGCCATGCCTGCACTGTGCCCTGGACTGGTGTGGTGGCCAGGGCTGCCAAGAGCCTCTATATTTGCACAATGCTGGCATAGGTGTGGGAGCGTGTGTTTGTCTATCCAGTGTGTGGTGTCTGCCAACACCTTCCTCAGCCCACACTGTTGCCAGTGTAAGCCTGCCAATGTGCATAATGAGGAGCAAGGTACCATGGGTATAGCCCGGACAGGGTGGCCTGGCCAGGATGCATCTGCACAGGGCATAGGGCAATGGCTCGGACATTGTAGTGCCTGAAAACCACCTGCACAGACAGGGTGGCCACAGCATGTCCTGCTGGGAGGTCACTCTCACCCTGACTGAGCAGTGACCATGGCATGGCTAGGTTCCCCCATAGTGCTATATAGTGTTTCTCTCATGTGATGTTTATGGTTCCCTTTTGGGGCACAATCACTGAGTTATCTGCTTGGTGTGTATGCTGACATCTCAGTTCTGGGTACATGCATCTCCTCCAAAAACATGCACTATGGAATAGCTAGCAGACTGTCTGCAGCTAGTATGTGTCTGGATGGAGCATCTTGCAGGGTGCAGCAGCTGGAGGCTTGCTGCTGGAGAATGTCAGATAGTGGTGGGGGGCAGCTGAGCACTTCCAGGCCTTCTGTCTGCCTTGCCTTATGGATGTGTACAGGTCTACGTTGCCTGCCCTGTATGGTGTCTTTTCCCCTGCAGGACTGGGGTTGATGGTTCTCTCTACTGCCACCATTGTGGGGAGGTAGAGTGTGGCTCTGTTGGTGGGAGATCCTGTTTCCCACCCTGAGCCACAGAGAGTGGGTTGGGTAGTGGTACGTAATCCACCTATGGGTCCAAATAACCCCCCCTTCACCTACATCATGTGACCATGGTACCAACACAGGATATGCACTATTTTGGGTGCATCATAGCCCATAAGTGCTAGACATGACTGAGAAATACAGATGTGTCTGCAGGAACTACCTATCACACACAATAGCACTGATGGGGACGTGCAGCATAGCCTATTTCAGCCATGAAAGGTGCTGTGGACCTGGAGCTGGGTGCCCCACCTCACTCTCAGGGTGAGCACAGTACCCGCACAATGTGACGGTGTGTAGCTACTCTGTGCCAGTAACATACACGGTCAGTACCCCCTACCAGGCCGAGGTGCTGTGGGGGTGCATGCCCCATCTTGTGATCATCTGTAGACTGCTGATTTGCATGTGCAGTGCATCATGGGTACGGGTGGGTTAACCCTATCATGGTAACCACAGCAGACTGTTTGTGTGGTGACATGCAGTCCTTCTGTAGCCAGCCAGGGGCTTGTTAATAGCTGTAGCCCACTGGTTACTTCACTGCCTGTGGAGCCAGAGGTCATGGGTTCAAACCCACAGTGGGGTTATTTGATAGGGCCATCCAGAGCATTGCCAATTTTTAATGTACATTAGTGCTGCCAGCAAAAACACCCTCAGAGTACTGTAACCATAAGGTGCCTCAGAAGGCGCTTTATAGGGTGCCCTATAAAGCGCCTTCTGAGGCACCTTATGGTTACAGTCCATATAAGGTGCCTTATAAGTTGTCCTATGGAGCGCCTTATAGGGTGCCCTATAGGGGACATCATAGGGTGCCGTGGCAGACAGTGAACTTTATAATGTGCCCTATGGAGTGCCTTATAGGGTGCCTTATGTGGCACCTTAGGTTATGGCACGTGAGGGTGTGTTTGCTGGCAGCAATAATTAAAATACAAATAAAATGCCTCAAGAAACAATACTTACATGTCAAAGCTGATGCCTCAGCAAGCCTTATGCATTAGGCACACTGGGGGATCAAACTCATGACCCCTGTATCATCAGTCAGTGTATTAACCATTGTACTACACCTCTGTTTCTGTGTTTGTATGTCCGGGCGCCTACTTAAGATTACCGCGTGTTAACGTGCTTAGCGGTGCTTAGCCCGTTAATGTGCGCAGCAGCGCACGTTATCGCGCGATAATCCCGTTTTGCTACTTTAAGACTGAAACGCCCACTCCTTTTATGGCAGCCTGCACACTATCGCCAGGCGCACATTAAGACGGTTTAGTAAACATACCCTTAAAAGCCCCTGGAACAGCCCCATTGTGCTGGTGCCAAAGCCTGACGGGACACTAAGGTTCTGCATAGACTTTCGGCAAGTCAACGCCATCTCGAGGTTCGATGCCTATCCGATGCCACGTATAGAAGAACTATTGGATCGGTTGGGGCAAGCCAAATTCCTTACTACACTGGACATGACCAAGGGTTATTGGCAAATTCCCTTAACCCGGGAGTCACGTCCTAAGACAGCATTCAGTACACCCGTAGGACTCTACGAATTTTGAAGAATTCCTTTCGGTCTGCATGGCGCAGCTGCAACCTGTCAGAGGTTGGTGGACCTCGTGTTACATCCACACCAAGAATATGCCGTCGCTTATATGGATGATATAATCATACACAGTTCCAGGTGGGATCAGCATTTGCCTCAGGTGGAAGCTGTCTTACGGGCAATGAGGCACGCGGGCATAACCTTGAACCTAGCGGTGTATGTTTGCCGGGCAGGAGGTAAAATATCTAGGCCATATGGTGGGGCGAGGTATAGTTAAACCTCTATTAAATAAGATAGAGAGTGTAAAAGCTTTCCCTAGGCCGATAACCAAAAAGCAATTGCGCAGTTTTCTAGGCCTAATAGGATATTATCGGCACTTCATTCCGCATTTTGCAGAAGAGAGTGCATTACTGACCGACATGTTGAAAAAGAATGGTCCAAATCAATTGAAGTGGACCATTGCTGCAGACAAGGCTTTCACTTTGTTAAAAGAAAAGCTCTGTAGTGCACCTGTGTTACGAGGCGTAGATTTTGGACAACCGTTCATCGTACAGACGGATGTTTCTGAGACTGGTTTGGGTGCGGTGTTATCGCAGAAACATGAGGGCACAGAGCATCCGATTATGTTTCTTAGTCGGAAATTATCCCCAGCAGAAAGGAAATATTCTACCATAGAAAGAGAGTGTTTAGCAATCAAATGGGCGGTGGAGGCTCTCAAGTTCTATCTTACAGGATGCAGATTCCTGTTGGTTACCGACCATGTGCCCCTGAAATGGCTAAACCAGATGAAAAATCACAACACCCGTTTAACCCGCTGGTACATGGCATTACAGGCCTTTGACTTTCGTATTGAACATAGAGCAGGGAAACTGCACCAAAATGCAGACGCCCTATCTAGAATTACGAGCTGTGCGGGTAATATAGTGCCAGCCCGTAATATCTTAAGGGGGGGATGTGTGATGAGGAGAGCTCTGCTGAGCCCATGGAAATAGAGGGAAATTGTAAATATACCTTTAAGGAGAGAGACAGGCAGGGAATTCACAGCTTTCAGACTGCAGGTAAAGAAAGAAAACCTGCAGTCACTGAAGTCAGGCCACACCCAAGCTCTGCTAACCTAAGTGCAGGTTTGGGGAGTAATGAAAAACACCTGAGTAGGAAGCAGTGTATGCCAGTTAAGAAACAGCCTTATAAACCCAGGGGAGGAAAAGGAAAAGAGCCAGCACCGGGTAGCAGAAAGGAGATCACCGGGGAGGAGAACGGTGAAGATTTCAGTGAGGAGCTGAGCAGTGAAAGTAGCAGCCATAAACAAAGCCAGGCTTGCAGGAGGAGTGCTGTTAGTCCTGAAGTCAGCCGAGGTGTGGCTAGGAGAATTGCTGACGAGGGTCAGGCTACAGTTTGTGACGCGGTAGCATTGCCAGAAGCCATGGAAACCGATAGTGACCCGGTGGAAGGTTCGGGTACTGCAGGTAAATGCAGGATTTTCCCTTCTCAGTACAACATGCACATGGCTAATCAGCTAGCACAGCTCACCTCGGGGGAGGGGAGAAGCAGAGTTGCTGATTGGGCACGCCCTAGCAGGAGGCGGGTTCCCCAGAGCAGTGGCAGCTTGTTAAACAGAGAGAAGGAAGACAGAAGACTGAAAGGGAAAGGGAAAGAGAAGGAATGGAGGAAGGAAGCTGAACGCTGGAGAGAGAAAGCAGAACACTGGACAAAGCCAGCAGAAGTGTGCTTTAGAGACGGAGCAAAGCAAGGACAAAGGAAGCAACCTGGAAGGCAGGAACTAGCCTTGGATACCAGAACCTTTGACTTTGAAGGAGAAACGCTCCCCAGCTGCAATACTAGGAGAACGCTTTCAAAGCCAAGAAGCAGGTACCAGGGAGACTCAGTGCCTGGAAGAGCCTTCTGGGAACAAGAGAGGGGCGAGGCACTGAGAGACCCAGGCATAAAGCCTATGCTTTTGGAGCAGAGAGCTGATCCATGGAAAGAAAGGCAGACTGCTAAAGAACTTTCAGACATTCCTCAATATAAGGTACAGCGTGTCTTTAATTCTGATAACAGCTTTTATGAGAAGCCAGACTGTGTGAATGTTAATTTTAAAACCCAGGGCAAGCCCAGGTTGTATGAAGACAGTTGGCTGCAACCTGAAACTCATTTATCTAAACCCAGCTTTTCTCACCAAACTGCTGACAGAGTTAGCAAGCAGGCTAGCTACAAGGACACAGCTGATTTTTATGGTAGAGATATATGCCAGGAGGATTTAGGAGGCCCTAAGTTTGAAGTGCTGTTTAGAAACACTCCACATGCAAATGAACTGAATAACCCAACACTGGCTTACAGAGACAAGTGGGGGAGGGGTATCTCCAGTTCATTGAATGAGCGTTGTAACAGAGACGACATTGTTTGCCTGAAACAAAACCTACAAACAATTACTCACCTCAGGAAGGAGCTAATTCTCAGCCCAGCCCATATAGAAAGCAGGCTGAAGCCCTCCTAAAAGAGTTCCAAGAATTCTTAAACAAACGAACCATTCCTGAGCAGAAAGTAGTGCAGTCAGTGCAGAGCCCAGAAGCAGATGTGCCATTGGTTCTTCCCTTGCCAATGATTGAGTTAAATCAACCAATGGACTGCTCAACCTGTCTGATTCACAAGGAATAGCAAAGCAAAGCTTGAATGGTCCTTTTTCTGTGATAACCTGAAATGTTTGCTATTTAAGTGCCCGGCTGAAGAGCTTACCTGAAGTTAAGAATAAGCTGAAGCATTGTTTGGTTATAGCACATGGACATTATTGTTTTCCTTGTTTTTGATTGCCAAGTAGAGTTCACATGAGGGAATGTGAACTCCAACATTAATGGACACTTTTGAGCACAGCCTTCAAAGAGCCTTATTTTCATTGTTCCTGTGTTTTGGCTGAAATACATTACCTTTATGCTTGTCCTATCCTTTTGAAGCGGGAGAAATAAATCCTTATAAAAAGAAATATTCTTTTGCCTGCCTTATCATTCGACCTACACAACTACAACCTTAATCTCAAGGCCCACCCCTCCTCAAACCCTCAAGGTTAGGGAGTGGGTGGTGGCAAGTTCAAACAGTTTGTGGTCCAGCTCAAAGAGTTCAAGCTGCCAAAAGGTGGGTGGACAAACTCACAGCTAGAAGTGACCAGAACCCAGCTGGGTGGAAAGAACCAGGGCTTAACAAGTTAGAAGAACTGAGGCAGTTGATCCAGAGAAGGAATCCTCACATTCCAGGTACAAACATTCCTTATTGTGGAGAGCATCTGTAGAGAGAAGTCCAGGAGCTTTTACAAAGCATTAAGCCAGAAACAGTTCATGAAAGCTCAGAGTCAGATGTACATGCTGAAGAGCAAGAAGAGATGCTGGTAGACTGTCCTGAGCAGGATTCTATAACTGAGGAATTAGCAATGGACTGTTCATTGTGCCAGAAAGCAGATTGAAAGCTTTCTGATAAAAAGTCTTTAACCAAGAAAGCACTGAAGAAACAGGGTGAGTTAACCTACCTGTGTTAATGCTAGGAACCACTTCTAATGAAAAGAATACATGCATAACTTGTATTTGAATTACTAAAGAAGCAGAAGATAAAAATGGACACTTTGCTTTGCTTGAAGGAAGAAGCTATGTTTTGTTTGCTGAACGTTTGATGAAAACAGCTACACATGTTAAAAGGCTTATGAAGCAGTTTCAGTTCTAGTTTGTGTATAATTTCCTGATGTTATTGCTTGGAGAAGAATCCTAACGTTTGTGTTGAGCCTTAGTGCTTTGGGAAAGATAAATAAATTTCTTGTTTGCCTTTAAAATCCATCGGTTTCACACTACTGTCTTTAGATAAGGAGAAACAACTACAAGTCCGAGAAGTCCAAGCTGTGGACAAGAATAGTATAATTCTTTATTTAAGGACTAACATTGGCAGCCCTGCGCCTTTAGGCCTTTGGCCCGGGCTAGGGTGACGACAAAGCAAACCTGCCCACTGGGCAACCGTGTTATGTCAGAGCATATAAAAGTCATCAGAGTTAATGTTAGATACATTCACTAGCACAAATGCATGCAATTCCAATTTAAAGTGTAGAATGATATACCTTCCCTCAGGATCTACCACTGATCCAAGTACCTCCAAAAGCAGGGACTTATAAATAAAAACACATACTCCCCTGCTCCTTGAATCGTATGGGACTGAGAAGATTTGGCTCACCCAATCCCAACACAACTCATCATGCCCAGCTCTCAACAAGTGCATCTCCTTGTGCCTTTTCTTTTTTCAGGTATTGAAGCAGTCCTTTGTGCTTGATAGGGCTGGTTAAACCTCTGAGGTTTAAAGAGATAATCTGTAAAGAGGAGCCTGCCATCCTGTCAACTAGTAAAGCATTTTAAAATAGCCCATGTGAATGACATTATCAAATATAGCAACAAAGATTCTATAAAATAATATATTGTTTACAGTGGAATGTTTCATCCATTTAATAGACAGCATCCCAGTATTGTGTGTGTACCTGCTAACTTTCTGAACATTTAACACACCCTCACCAACTTTAGCCATCTACTACCCCTCTCTGGACATCCCACATGCCCATCCCAACGCCTTCCTAGCTCTTGTCCGAGAGCTAACTTCCCAGGCTCTACACTATAACAGGGGAGCAGCAGCCCAGCACTAATCTGCTTTGCATGAAAGATCTACAGATGGGAATCTAATTGGGACCTGTATCCCCTATGCCAACAATCAAACCCAACCTCTTGAATTCTACTGCTCAACATTCTCCCATTTCCCACCTTTATTTATTTATTTGTAATAGTTATGCCACCTATTGGTAAACCTTCTAAGCAGTTACAATAAAAATTCAAGACACAGATCAAACAAATCAAGAAATAAAGTCCAGTTCACAAATTAAATGTTTTCGGAAAAAAATAAGTTTAAAGACTATTATGAAATGTGATGTAACAGGTTAGGTCATGCATGACCTGGGGTAACCAGTTTCATAGTAGAGTTCTCCTAACTCCTAACATGTTTTATCCAAGTTCTCTGACCTTGTTCTCTGTAAAACCAAACAGTTTGTTGTTCTGGTCTGTTGTTATATTGTGAACCGCGCTGATGCTGAATAGAGCGGTATATAAGAGCCTGTAATAAATAAATAAATAAATAAATAAAAAAAACATATTTGAGGATTCGTTCCTTACACACCTCAGCCACAGGGGGGAAACAGCGATCCCTGAGACAGAGAACGTAAAACATGTCTAGTGAAATATGGTGACAGTACTAAGTCCTATGTAAAGAACTGCTCATACAAAAATTATAAATATATGTTGGACTTATTCATTCAAAACCACTATAAATCAGCTGCTTCTAACATGTAAGTCCTTTTTCCTTTTTTAAGTGATCAAATAGTGTCTTAAAAGTCCAGTGTGACTCTAAAAATAATAGCAAATGCCACAGGAATAACATCAATCGCCAACTATGACAGTCGTGTTTCACATCAGTATGACTAAATTCTGCATTAGGATTGTATCAGTTCCTGATAATATCAAGTCACTTAACTGATCAATGTGATATGTTGCAGTAGTAAGTCAAAATCTCCCAGCCATTTCTTTTTCATCAGACAGGAATCCACATCATACCGATGAGTGTGCATGAAGTCTTAGTACCACTCTGTACCAGAAACCAGTGGAATGAAATAACTTACTTCATTTTTCCAGTCATTACCCTGTGAAGTTGAAGATGGGCCTCCCTATGAGTCAATTTTTGAGGCTTCGCCAGTTTTGTGACACTAAAGATAAATACAAATTACAAGCAGCGAAATATGTTTGCTGATATTTGGATCATGGTTATCCTGTTAATGTGGTAAATAGAGCTTACAAGAGAGATTTTAATGTGCATAGAGAACATCTACTCCTTCCCTCAGATAGATCTGGAAATGAGAATACTCCATTGGTTTGTGTTCTTCCATTTTCTGAGAAGGCTCCTATTGTAGCCTCCCTTATTGGATTAGTGGGATTTGAACCCCTGACCTTCCAGCCTGAAGTACCTTGCCCCAACCACTAGGCCACTCCTCCACTCCAATAAGGGAAGGCTCCTATTGTAGCCTCCCTTATTGGAGTGGAGGAGTGGCCTAGTGGTTGGGGGCAAGGTACTTCAGGCCAGAAGGTCAGGGGTTCAAATCCCACTAGAAGACAGCAACCTTGGGCCAGAAGGACTGGGGTTTCTAGTCCCACAGGTGCTCCTTGTGGTCTTGGGCAAGCCACTCAACCTTCCATAGCCCATGTTCTCTGCAAAAAAATAGCTATCTCCAAGTTATAATGCCCTGTTCAATGTAAACCACACTGATGCAGAATAGCACAGTATAATAAGAGAATATAAATATATTGGAATATTTTACAATCTCATGAGTGCTTTATTGAGAAACCTCTAGTAGCATACCATCAAGGAAAAAGTATAGCGAATTATATTAGTAAGTCTGTTACATGGGAGATAATACAAGATCCTGTTGAAGGGCCTAAAAACTACACCTGTGGTCAATGTGATTTTTATTTAGACAGTTTTTGTATGCCACCTTATCCTTCAATCAAAGTGGTCACAACACAATTGGGGGATACATTTAACACATGGGGAATATGAGACACATACACTAATACTTACAGGGAACATGGGCTATGGAGGGTTAAGTGGCTTGCCCAAGACCACAAGGAGCATCTGTGGGACTAGAAACCCCAGTCCTTCCAACCCAAGGTTGCTGTCCTCTAGTGGGATTTGAACCCCCCAACCTTCCAGGCTGAAGTACCTTGCCCCAACCACTAGGCTAGTAGGCTACTCCTCCCTCCTCAGAATTTTTGGCAGCATTCAAGGAAACAAATGCGATCTTCTATCTGGTAAACAGTCTGTACAATTAAAGTGGAGAACATCCTGTTAAACATCTTCTATGGTATATGCCATAAGCTGTCCTTATGACAAAATTTATATTGGATGTACGAAAAGGTCTATGATTCATTGGTTATGGGAACATCAATCTAGACTGAATACTCAGAATATAGCAGCTCCCATGGTTGAACATTGGTACATGATCAACCAGGTTAAATAAGCAAAAGTATGATTTAAAGCCAAGCAAAGTACTGAAGAGATGGGAACCGAGAGAAAAAACTCATATCATAGAGAACAATTTTGGATCATCACACTAGATACAGAATATACCAAGAGTTTAAACCAACAAATAAACTAAAATACCCTGATTTGAGTTGTTGAGGGTTTTTTTTTTTTTAAATCAATGAGCTTGCTATCTCTTTGACTAATAGGATTTTTAGTGAGTGGAGTTTTGACTGTCTTAAATAAAAAGAAAATGCCGCGGCATGCTCATGGGTATGATGTGGATTTCTTGTCTGATGAAAGAGAAATAGCTGGGAGATTTTGACTTACTGATGCAACATATCACATTGACCAAATAAGTGACTTGATATTATCAGGAACTGACACAGTCCTGATGCAGAATTTAGTCATACTGATGCGAAACATGACTGTCGTAGTTGGCAATTGATGTTATTCCTGTGGCATTTAATATTATTTGTAGAGTCACACTGGACTTTTAAATCACTATTTGATCACTTAAAAAAGAAAAAAAGGACTTACATGCTAGAAGCAGCTGAGTTATAGTGGCTTTGAACGAATAAGGGGTATGTTTACTAAAACCCCCGTTAGGTGCGCGCCGCGGTAGTATGCAGGATGCCATATAAGGAGTGGGCGGTCCGGTCAGAAATAGCAAAACGGGATTAGCGTGTGCGCTCTTGTGTGCGGCACGCTCTTGTGCGCCGTGCACATTAGCGCATGAGTAACGCGCACGGGAAGCATAAGCAGGCGCGCTGATGTGCAAACAGAGGAACAGGGCTGCAGTACAATGGTGAAGACACTAACAGATGGTGCAGGGGTCATGGTTTCAATCCCCCACTGTGCCCAATGAATAAGGCTGGCTGAGGCACTACCATTTATGTGTAATATTGCATTATGAGCCTTTTTAATTTTATTTTAATTACTGCTGCTAGCAAACGCACTCTCAAAGCACTGTAACATAAGGTGCTGCATAAGGCACCCCATAAGGTACCCCAGAGGGCACATTTTAAAGTGCACTGTCCGCCACGGCAACCTACAATGTTGCTGAAAGGGTGGCGTATAGGGCGCCATATAGGGTGCCCTATGAGGCACAGCAAGGTCATAGCACTGTTTTTGATGGCAGCACTGTGCATTTCAACGCATGGAAATCATAAGTAGGTGCGCTGAAATGCAAGGAGGAACAGCAGTGTAGCACAATGGTTAAGGCACTGACTGATGATACAGGGGTCATGAGTTCGATCCCCAGTGTGCCCAATACGTAAGGCTGGCTGAGGCATCAGCTGTGACATGTAAGTATTGTTTCCTGAGGCATTTTAATTATTGCTGCCAGCAAACACACCCTCACGTGCCGTAACCTAAGGTGCTGCATAAGGCACCCTATAAGGCACTCCATAGGGCACATTATAAAGTGCACTGTCCGCCACGGCACCCTACAATGTCCCCTATAGGGCACCCTATAAGGCGCTCCATAGGACACTTTATAAGGCACCTTATACGGACTGACACCCTATCAGTCTCTCCATAGCATACTGTATAGTGCACCTTATATGGACGGTAATCATAAGGTGCCCTATAGGGCACCCTATAAAGTGCCCTCTGAGGCACCTTATGGGTACAGTACACCGAGGGTGTTTTTGCTGGCAGCACTAATGTACGTTAAAAATAGATAATGCTTTGGACAGCCCTATCAAATAACCCCACTGTGGGTTTGAACCCATGACCTCTGGCTCTACTGGTAGTGAAGTAACCAGTGGGCTACAGCTCTATAGCTGCTAGCAAGCCCCTGGCTGGCTGCAGAAGGACTGCAAGTCACCACACAAACAGTCTGCTGTGATCACCAGAATAGGGTTAACCCACCCATACCCATGATGCACTGCACATGCAAATCAGCAGTCTACAGATGATCACAAGATGGGGTATGCACCCCCACAGCACCTCGGCCTGGTAGGGGGAACTGACCGTGTGTGGTACTGGCACAGAGTAGCTACACACCGTCACATTGTGCAGGTACGGCACTCACCCTGAGGGTGAGGTGGGGCGCTCAGCACCAGGTCCACAGCAGAGATAGGCCATGCTGCAGGTCCCAAGCAGTGCTAATGTGTGAGATAGGTAGTTTCTGCAGACACACATTGGATATATCTGTATGTCTCAGTCAGGGGTAGCCCCTATGAACCCCTAGGAGGATTATGTACCACCACCCTCCTCCTCCTCCAGGGCTGAGGGTGGTAAACAGGGTCTCCCACCAACAGATCCACATTCTACCTCCCTGCAATGGTGGCAGTAGAGGGGACCATCAACCCCAGTCCTGCTGGGGAACAGACACCCTACAGGGCAGTCAATGCAACTCTGTACACATCCATAACGCAATAGCAGACAGACATTAGGCCTGGATATGCTAAGCTGCACCCCACCCCTATCTGATATTCTCCTGCAGCAAGCCTTCAGCCACTGCACCCTGCAAGGTGCTCCATCAAGACACATACCAACTGCAGACAGTCTGCTAGCTAGTCCATAGTGCATGTTCCTGGTGGAAATGCGTGCACCCAGAACTGGGATGTCAGCATACACACCAAGCAGATAAGTCAGTGACTGGGCCCCAAAAGGAAACCCATAAATATCACATGAGAGAAATACTATATAGCACTATGGGTGTGCCTAGCCATGCTGTGGTCACTGCACAGTCAGGGTGAGAGTGATCTCCCAGCAGGACATGTTGTGGTCACCCTGTCTGTGCAGGTGGTGGCCGGGCACTACAATGTCCCAGCCAGTGCCCTATGCCCTGTGCAGATGCATCCTGGCCAGGCCACCCTGTCTGGGCTATACCCATGGTACCTTGCTCCTCATTATGCACATTGGCAGGCCAATACTGGCAAAGGTGCTGGCAGTGTGGGCTGTGGAGGGTGTTTGCAGCCACCACACACTGGATAGACAGACACACTCCCACACCTATGCCAGCATTGTGCTACTCTAGAGGAGTTTAGCAGCCCTGGCCACCACACCAGTCCTGGGCACAGTGCAGGCATGGATATGGTACGCAATACTGTTGGGGGTCACTCCCCAGGGTGGTAAACACTGTCAGAGACCAGACCTGAAGCACACTCCACAGACAGCAGAAAGGTTGCTATGATGGAGCTCAATCAGCAAATTGTGCTTAACGTAGGAATTGGTATCTGCCAGTAATCATAGCAAACGTTTGATAGCTGTGTACCATATTCCCAGGTGTAGGGTGGCATTGCTAAGGTATGCAAGGGCTAGTATTGGGAGATGCACGCAGGGCCCAATGTCCTGCCTCTCCAGGAGGCATTGGCTAATGGAGCCTGTGGGTGTGGGTGTGGGTGTGTCTGCCCCTGTTGGCTGCTGCTTTACGGCAGAGGTTCCCAACTCCAGTCCTGGTGTGCCAAAACTGTTCGGGTTTTCATGCTGTCCTGCATGAATATGCATGAGATACATCTGCATACCATGGGGGTGGTGCATAGATATGCAGCACAGGCATCTTTATTAGAGGCAGCATGGAACCTGAATGGTGTTTGGCCCTCCAGGACTGCATTTGCGAGACTCAACTCTAGGTAATGCGCCTGTTTATGGTGTCTTTGCTCTGTAGGGTAAAATGTAGGTGTTTTGGGCATGTTTACGTCATCTGCAATAAAGGTTCTGTCTGTATTAGCACGTTGTAGTAGTGGGTAAAATATGGGGACTGGGTTAGCAGGCACCATAGCTGGGACTTGAACCTGTGACCTTCTGCCTCCAAACACACTGGTGGTGTGCATTGCATCACCGTGTTGCCACAGAGACAATGCATTCCCTGGTGATACCATGACTGTCCGGCAGGGCCTGTCTGTTGCAGTGCATGGCACCCACCTACACAGGGCTAGGCCATGGTCTGCTCTGGGCAGCTGCCACTGCCCCCTCCACCAACAATACCCCTCCGCCACCATGCTGACATGGCCTTATATTGGAGACAGCATAAAACCTGAATGATTTGTGGGCCTCCAGGACTGAATTTGGGGGACTCTGCTCCAGGTAATGCACATGTTTCTGGTGTCTGTGCTCGGTGGGGTAAAATATAGGCATTTGAACCATGCGTATGTTCTCTGCAATAAAGGTTTGTCCTTACTATCACAGTTTAGTAGCGGGTAAAATATGGGGACTGGATTGGCAGTAGCCCCAGCTGGGACTTGAATTTGTGACATTCTGCTCCTGAACACACTGGCTGTGCTCACCGCACCACACTGTGCTCACAGAGACAGTGCAGTCCCTGGAGATACCATGGTTGTTTGTCAGACACAGCCTGTCTGTTGCAGTGCATGGCACCCACCTACATAGGGCTAGGCCATGGTTGGCTCTGGGCAGCTGCCACTGCCCCCCTCCACCACCAGTACCCCTCTGCCATCATTTATTTTATTTTATTTTTATTTAACTATTTCTTTTATACCGCCCCTTCCAGAGATCAAGGGCGGTTTACATATAACAAGTCAACAGTCATGTACACAGTTTGTATACATTTTACATAGAACATAGAACATGCTGGTGGTGCTGGTGGTGTGCTGGTGGTGTGCAGTCTCAAGCCATCCAGTGTGCAGGTAGGCGGCTGCCTATGGTGCGTGTTCTGGGGTAGGGGTGCCTGCATAGGCATCGACGCTTCCCCCCAACACTGCCTGCCAATGTTCTGTGCCCTTGGGGGTACCTGCTGGGTACTATCCCCTGTGACACTGTGATAAACACTCTCGTGCCCATGTTGGGCCCTCATCAGTTGCTGTCTGGCTGCTGTTCAGTTTCAGCATTCCTAAGTGCCACCTAGGCATCTGCCTAGTCCGCACTGTGCCCCAGCTGCACCACAGCATGTGCCGCCTGCAGCCCTCTGTATCCCCTTTCTCAGCATCTGTCCAGTTGCCCATTCCGACATGCCCACCCTGCTGTTGTGGAACATGTGCATGCCATAGGAAACCTGTCGAATGGAGAGGGAAACCCTGATCAGTGCTATTTCACTGTGGGATCATTCACCTTGTATGGGGATGGAGCGTAGACCCTTCCAAAATTCATATTTATTTTTGGGGGCTTTCTTGGGAGTGTTTTTTGATGTTTCCCATTACTATCACTATTGCCCAGCTTGATTATTATTTTTTTAAATTTTGTTGGGGTCCTTTTCAATGTTTATTTGTACTTTTGTACCATGCACATGTATCGCACTTATCACTGTTTTGTAGGTTTCCCTGGTTTTGCTGTACATTGCTGACATAAATGGTTTCTCTTCCCTTTAAATCGGCTCTAATGCGAGGTTTTCACTCACGGTATTTTTTGCCTCGGATTTCAGCCTCGTTAATGTGCGGGGAGCCTCTCCCCTCCCACTCTCCACCCATTGACCCCTTCTCTCCGCCCCTGGGGAGCCTTCCTCCGCCCTCCAGGAGCCTTTCCCCGCTTTCATCGCATATTAGCACGCCGCGCACATGAGCGTGCACAATAGTGCGCCGTGCACATGAGCGTGCACATTAGTGCCCTGTAACCGCGCACATTAGCGCAGTTTAGTAAACATACCCCTAAGTCTGACATATATTTGTAATTTTTGACTGAGCAGTTCTTTATACAGGTTTTAGTGTTGGCACTGATTCTGGGAAATAGTCCTGTATGGATCCAATTTAAGTTTATTTAGTGAAATATGGTGACAAGAGTAAGGATAATTCAGTAGAGAAAAGAGAATGTAAATTGTTGTGGACTAGAGTCATACATTTGAATTGGACTTTGAAAGCCACTGTAACTGATGGAGTGTCATAAGGGCTGGGGAGGTATGATCATGACTACAAAATCCTATAATTTTTCTGGCGGCTGACTTTTCGGCTAGCTCCAAAGGTTTAAGTACATACTAAGGTAATCCCAACAACAACTCATTAGAATCAAAGTGCTACAGAACTAATGTTTATACCACTATCTGACAGTTTGAAACATCCTGAAAGCACTTCAAAGAAATGAACCATGTGCAAGTTGAAGTTTGGTTAGGCAAAATTATCCATTAACCCATTACCCTCCAACACTTTGAAAAATAATGAGAGACATTTAGGGGTATGTTTACTAAACTGCGGTAATGTTACAGACTGCATGTTAGGTAACGTTAACGCACGGTATGTAACGTTGACGTGCGTTAATGTTACCTAACGATCATTAACGTTCCCGGCCGCGGTAAATACCGCAGAGGGTGGAGAGAAGGGGGTCAATGGGCAGGGAGTGGGTGGGGAGAGGCTCCCTGCACACTAACGCGCTAAACTGAAGGGCTGGATCCTACCATGAATGAAAACCTGCCGTTAGATGCACATTTGCAGGACAGAGAAACCATTTCAGTGTCAGCAATGTACAGCATAGGCAGGGAGCCCAAGAGACGTGATAGTAGTGCTCCATTTTCAGCAACAGCATTAGTGCCCAAGTATGAAAGGCCACTATGGCGATGGTGCAAATGGGGCATAGGGGGCTGCAGGCGGGACATGTAGCGGGGGCAACTGGGGCACAGGGTGGACTAAGCGGGCACCTAGGTGACACATAGGAACACAGAAACTGGAAATCAGCATGACAGCAGCTGACAAAGGCCAAACACAATCCACCTACATCTACCTGGTCCACCCGAGCTAACGGTTGCTAGGGCACTGACCTAACATCCCCCCAGCCAGCCCTCCCCCAGGCGGAAGGGACATACTATTGGTAGGTGGTGATGGGGAGGATATGAGGATGCTCATGTATGCCCCCTGCCCCAGACCACTCTCCCTAGACGATCACCTACCCACACAGTGGATGGCCTGGGACTGCGCACTACAAGCACTGACAGCATATGGTCATGTCAGCATGGCAGAGGGGGGTGCCCCTGCTGGAGGGGGCAGTGGCACCTGCCTGCAGTGGACCTAGGCCATGCCCTGTACCAGTATGTGGTGTGCAGTGCAACATAAAAGGTCTGGCTTAGGAAAAGTACAGGTAGCCCCAGGGACTACCATGCATCTGTGGCAACAGTGTGGTGCAGTACACCCAGCCAATGTGTCCATGAGCAGAGGGTCACTGGTTCATGTTCCTGCAGAATATGTCCCTATATTTTACCCTACAATGCAGATACAACAGCAACATGTGCAAAGCCCAAAGCAGCGGCGAACAGGGGTACAAACACCCACTCACACAGGCTCCACAATCCAAAGATGCATGGAGAGTCAGGCTGTTGGCCCCAGCATTGAGCTTGTGATGAGGAAGCTGCCCAGAGCCTAGAGAATACTGATAAAGGAAGGGAATTTACCCTAATCAAGGGACCTGTTTTGGCAGGTCACAGGAGTAAAACGGCATATTTACCTAAAAGACAGGTTATTCCAGGCTGCAGTGGTCTGCAGAGAGCCTCTAGTGGAGATGAGGTGCAGGAGTATAAGCCCAGATGGAGAAACCCTTACGTCACTCCTAATTACTTAGCTGCCAGGAGAGACTTTGACCACCAACACCTGAGGACTGCAAGGGAGGGGTTGGAAACTGGGAACTTTAAAACTAGAACAGAATATGCAGAGAGGAAGCTTAAGCCTGGAAGACGAGGAGAGCGAGGAGGCAATCCTGAGAGGAGGCTTGAAGGCAAGCGTGAGAGCAAAGAGAGAGGAGCTCTGAGAGATTCATGTTCTTGGAGAGATTCCTGGGAGAAGCCAGCTTCAAGGGATTGGGGAAATCCAAAGGCTTGGAGAACTGCAGCTAGGAACCCTAAGAAGAGGTATGGAGCAGATACCCTGAGGTCCAGGAATTTAGACTGGAGGACAGGTCATAACAGCTCCAATGCATACTGGCCAGAATATTTGAGAGGACAGCCTAATGCCAGCTTTAAACCAGGTATGAGCTATGAACGTTTGTCTAACCTAAAGCAAGGCAAAGTGTTTAGACACAGTTCCTGTCCTAGTGAAGGTCAGTTAGTAAAGCCCTCTGATCCAGCTCCTGATATAGAACCTATGCAAATAGAAGAACAAGCTATAATTACAGAGGAGGACGATAATCTCATGGACTGTTCTTTATGCAAGGTTGCTAGCACAGAGAAATCCTGAAAGTGGGATCAAACATAAAAAGGAAACGTTCTAGTAACTGGCACTAGAAGTTTGTGTAAATACTTGTGCAGAGAAGGAGAAGAGCTGTTGATTGAAGCTTGTTAGCCAGCTGGTATCAGAGCAGCACACAGCTCAGGCTATGCACACGTTGGATACAAAAGTGCTTTGAATTTGAAAAGGAAAGCTGTTTTTGTGAAGAAGCTTTTAGTTTTGGTTTCCTTTACTCCAGCCCTGCTGAGCAGGTTTGTCAGCAGTGACTGAGAAAGACTTTCTGTTGTTAATGGACCTTACAAGCTACTTGCTTTACCTTTCAGTTGTATTGTTATTCTGAATATAAAATCCCGGAGAATACATCCTAAGGTGTTATCAAGTGAATCTGTGTGCATTTGTATTTACCTCATAAATAAATATTCTGTCACTGCCTTACACTCGAGCCAACTACATTGTCTTTATTTACCTCAAAGGCAAGCACCGCATGACTGGACTACCAGTAGCATAATCCTTTGCAAGATTGCCAATCTGGAACATTGTTTAATTGGGGAACTCTATCTAACAAGCACGCCCCTCCATACACATGTAAGGGGCTATGGGCGTGACAAACAGGGGCTGGGGCACCCGTCCCTTACCTACAAAAAAGGTGATGTGAGCCCTTTGGGGTATGTAGTATATACCACTTTGACCTATAAAGGCACTGCTACACAAACCTCATGCAAGTCTGGAAACTCCTCTGCCCTGATAACAGGTGCCCATGTCAGCCAGCCCCTAACACAGGGTACACACTAACTTGGGTAGTCTCTGGTCCCAGAGGGCCACATGTGACTGCAGGATACAGATGGATACCGAATTATCTTCACCTGCACTGCAAGGAACACCTGTCACACACTGGTAGTGATGGGGATGTACAGCAGGGCCTATCTCTAGCACCACATGTACTGCAGACCTAGTGCTGGGCACCCATCCTATCCCTCAGGGGGAACACAGAACCTGCACAATGGCATGGTCTGTAGCTACTCTGTGCCAGTATCACGCACTGTCAGTTCGTCTTTCCAAGATGAGGTACCGGAGAGGTGCAGACCCCATTTGCTGATCAGCTGTAGACAGCTATTCAGCATGTGCATTGCATCATGGGTACTAGTGGGGTTACCCTATCCTGGCATTCGGAGCAGACAGTTTGTGCGGTGACCTGTAGTCCTTCTGTACCCAGCCATTGCTGTGACATACACCACAGAGGTATAGCCTACTGGTTAATACAATGCCATTCTCAGCAGTGTTCATGGGTTCAATTCCTCATTGTTCTCTCCTCTCCTGCCTGTCCTACTCAAATAGTGTGCATGGCTGTAACAGTCATATTTTTGCAGATTTGTGCTGGCAGCCCACAATACCCTTGCCGCAATTGCCAACATTCCCTCGGTCCATCTATCTGCATCTGTCAGCTGTGTAGAGGGCAGTCTGCCGGTGCAGGCTGTCACCCCATGTTCTGCACTGCTACCCTTTCCTGCATTGCGTCTCTTTATGCTTGCCTCGCCTGTGCCTGATCTGCATGGCACCACCACTCCTCTGTCCACCCATCATTGTAACTATCCTGCCACCTCCGCCTCCACTGGAGGACACGTATTCCCATCGTCTGCCACCAACTGTCTTTCCAGTACTTTACACTGCCAACACCCTATGCTCTGGTACAGTTGCCCCCACCATGTTTGTCATCAGTACTGGCAGCCACATAGGATGCCCGCAGATTTGGCAGGTCCAGCGGCTCCCAGCTCTCCCTCCTTCACTCACCTGTTCATTGCCTTTCCTGGGTGCTCTATCTAGTCTTAGGGCTACATCTGTCTCTGTTCCTCACAGGTCATGCATGTCATCCTGAGACACCTTGCAGCCCTTAGGGAACACTAACCTAGGGCACCGTAACCTTGTTAGGCCACCTTAACCTATGGTTCCATAGCCCAGGGTGCCTTCTACGGTGCCTTGTCCAGGGGTGCCTAATAAGGTGCTTAGCCTAAGGAGCCCTATAGGGCGCCTTATGAGGCACCTTATAAGGCACCTTACAGGGCACCTTATAATGCACCTTACAAGGCGCCTTGTAAGGCGCCTTGTAACGCACGTTAGTCTAAGGTGCCTTGTAACGTTCGTTAGCTGATACGGCTTGCTGTAACGATGCACTGCCCACGCCTTTATATGGGCATCTGTACCTTTACCGCAGAACCTAACGCGAGTGACATTACCGCAGTTTAGTAAACATACCCCTTAAAGTTGACAAATTGGCACTAACGAGAAGTTTTTTGAAGATCAAAATATTGTCAGCATAAACTGAAAGTGCAGTCACATGTTTTTTTAATACAAGCTCTCTGCCTGAAAGCTCTTAAAGGGGTTTTGGTCTTCATTTTTAAAAGCTAATTCTTTTTCTATACTGCAAAGGGGGACATTTTTGTGTGTTGAGCAAAGCTCTGTCATTTAGAGTTCATTGTTTTTTGTTCCAGCTACCCATTCACAGCTAGCTCTTTGACTTCATCAAGTGTTAGGTTCCTCCCTACCCACTTCAACTCCCTCCCACCCCATGTGAGCAATCTTCCTTTATAGGGCAACTCCCCTATATGCCACACACAGGGACATAGAACAGCACTGTTAGAACACACTTAAAATAGATTAACTGTTTTTTCTTGTAAAGGACAGCTGAGGAACAGGTAGGGACTTTCGTAGGTCTCTCTCTTTTTCTTCAACAGGTACCAAAGCTTCACCAACTGAACAATGACTTAGAAAAATCATATTGACAACTGGCAAAAACACATGAACGGAGGTCTTCCATACAGCTTAGCAAGAACATTGCTTAGTATGATTTAGTTTTAGGCCTGAAAATCTCCCAGAAGTCTCAGTCTCTCTCTGAACTTCCCCTAATGACCTGATGGAAGACGTAATGCTTAGCAATAGATCGGAGAAAGCACATGCCTTCAATGTGTGGATTGTTGCTGTACACAAGAAGCAAGTCACTAAAGTTAAGAGAAACAGCAGCAGAGAGAGTGGGCAGCTGTGCTGCATGCCGTATTGCAACTTAAACTTATCTTCATAATTCTGTTTATCCACAGCAAAGAGGTAGGGTTGTTGTAACCCCAGAAAGGCTCCTTCCGACCCAAACCTCCAGAGCATGTCAAACCGGATAACGCTAACTGGTTAAACAGTCAGCCACCTCTCCTAACTTTAACTGCTTAAGCTATCTGGTTACCCGACTGAATATCGCCACTAATCAGATAGTGGCCGTCACCCACCTTTTGCTCCACCCGCCAACCACCCCAGTTTTAATTGGGCATTTGTCTAGTGGTCTGTGGGAATATTCCATGGCACTAACTGCTTAGTATTGCTAGATGTCATGGTGACTGCGTTTTAGCTGGTTAGCAGATCTGCTTACTGACTAAAACACTTTGAAAATGCCCCCCATTTTTTTTATTTACCCCTAAATCGGAATGAAATCTGGAACATGTGCAGGATGGGTCTAAATCTCAATATAAACCCTACAGATCCAGGTCTGTAAACATACCCAGCATTCACTCCAATAGCAGGTGTACAGTAAGAGAAACTAAAACACTAGCAGAATCGCTCATCATGGTTACATGTGCAAAACACAGACAGACCCTCACCAAATACAGGATAAAGAACCACCAATTGGAAAGAGAAAAATGCACTGAACTGGAAACCCTAGAAAGCCAGAATGAGAGACTGATAGCACAGGACAGTGGATTACGGACGAGATGGTCCACAGTGAATTTAGAAAAAACTGGGAAAACAGAGTTTGTTAGGAAGAACTGCAGAGTTGTGATGGGAGAAAATCTCTATACTGCAAATGCACAATAAGGTGGTATGTCTCATCCACTGGAAACTTTGCAAACATTGCAACATCGCTATACCAAAAAAGCATTAGCATCATGACCCTGTGGAAAATGAAAAAGTTATGATCACCTGGGACATTCCCATTCCAACTGATGAAAAGTTGGATGCAAGAAGACTGGACACTGTAGTGAAGGAAAATAACACGAGAACAGCATTGATTGTAAAGGATCTCCAGGAACAAGCAGGAATGTAGTCTTCATATATGGGTATCGTTGGTAGCGACAGAGCCTGCGCAGGAACGCTCCCCAGCGTCCAATAGGAACGCTTTTTGGAGCATCCCTCAGCACATGCACGCTGCCTTCCCGCCTTTCCAACTGTCCCTCTTCAGTTCTTCGTTTTCCACGGAGCCGACAGGATCCATACCCTGTCACCGCAGAAAATTCTGTCTTTAAAATTGTTTTCTTGTGGTCGCATTTGCCTGCCGCACAATGCTTACCGGTACCGCCGGTTCTTTTCTTTTCTTTCCAAAAAAAAAACCCCCTGTATACTTTAAGCTGTTTCTCTTCAGAAACTTTTCTTTTTTGGTGCTAGGCGCCGTTTTGGGCACTAGGCCCCATATTCCTAAAACATGGAAAAACCAACTAGTGGTTTTAAAAAATGTACTAAGTGTGGCGGTACTATTTCTGTCGCTGACACCCATGATTGGTGTCTTAAATGTTTAGGGCCTGAACATTCTCTATCTGAATGTCTCTCCTGTATGGGGATGACTAAAAGATGAAGACAGATCCGGGCTGCAAAGCTCGGTACTCTCTTTTCTTCGGATGCCAGATCCATTGCATCGACATCTTCAAGGGCCTCCTCTTCCTCCCATGGATCTCAGGTAACTAAACATAAAAGCCGGTCCTCAAAGGGTAGCTCTCCTGCTAAGCATCGAGAGGCCATTGGCATTGCCCTTGAGGGAACCACACCGGCAAAGCAGCCCCGGCGGGAAGCTTCGGCTTCCAAAGCATCAATGGGGCTCCAGGATGTTCTCGAGGCCCCGACCTCGCAAAAACTACCTGTGCCATGCTCAGGGGTTCTGGGCATTTTCACCGGTACTGATACCCAGGCATTGGCAGCGTCGATAGACCAGAGGTTCCTCGCTATCGAACGCAGCATCGCAGCTCTTCTCTCAGCTGCAGTACCATTGGTCCAACGGGCACCGGTACCGACATCGACACTGATGCCGGTACTACACCAGTACAGACACTGGTACTGGTACCGACAATACCGGTACCTACGGTACCGGCCCCGGTGGGAATTCTTCACACGCCATCGTTGGCTGGAATCGACAGATCGGTACCGGATCAACTCTGTACCAACTTCGATCGATACCGGGACCGTGCTTTGCATGAGCATCGTGGTCAGGAATACTTCGAATCCTCCGATTCTGAAGACTCTGACAATTCTACTGGTACTAGAGGGTTTCTCCCAGTGGATCCTTCTTCTCCCCAATGCAGAATGTCACCTCCAGAGGACATGCATGTCTTTTCAGGATTTTATTCATGATATGGCCAAGGGCCTTTCAATCACGGTGGCTCCTGAAGAGGAACCCAGAGCAAAGGAATTGGAAATTCTCCAATATCTTAAAGCTCCAAAGGAGGCAGCCACTCTGCCCATCCATGAAATTCTGCATAACTTGATGCTCAGAATGTGGGAGATACCTCTGACTACATCTCCTCACTCTAGGAGACTTGATACTATGTATCAAGTTCCGCCATGTCCTGGATTTCAAAAGACTCAGCTGCCACACCATTGGTGGTGGAGTCAGCCATGCGTAGGATGAAAAGTGCAAAGAGGCATGCATCCAATCCTCCAGGTCGTGAATGCAGGACTCTGGATGCTTTTGGGCACCAAACTTTTCAGGCTTCCATGCTTTCAGCTAGGATCAGTTCATATATACTGTATATGGGAGTGTTCCTCAAGGAAGTTACAGGAGATTTGGAGCTTATGAGCCCATTTCTCCCAGATGACAAGAGACAAGACTTTCTTGCTCTAGTTAAACATGCTCAAGATGTCTCCAAGTTTGTAAATCGACTGCTTTGAATGCATCAGCAGAACCTCTGCTATTGCCATTGGTGCACGACGGATTGCCTGGCTTCAGGCATCAGACTTGGAGACTTGGGTACAGGACATGTTAGGCAACATTCCTTGACCGGAAGAGAATCTCTTCGGCAAGAACTGTCAGGAAAAGGCTAATGAGTTAGATGCTGACAATACTACTCTTGATAGATTGTCGAAATCTACAGCCACTCCAACAAAAAGAAGTCTTATAAAAAACCCTCTTTCAGCAAAAAGAAATTTCCCCCAGAATCTGCATGCATGCTGTACTGGAGACATATAAAAGTATTCCTATTAAATCTGTGTGAAATATTTAGATAGAAGAGATGCACATTCAAATTCCTAAAACTAAACTAGAAATAAAATGGTTTTTTTTAAAATCATTTTTGTCTCGACATTTTGGACCTTGACAAAACATGCCATTCCTACAACCTACAAGGAATATACTCAGCCAAACAGATTCTGTCACATCAATCGCCTTCATCTCCCCTCTCCCTCCCGCGCTCACTTGCAATCAACCCGTCCCCTCTGCCTTTTTCTTTATCGGTCCCGCACTCTGGAATTCCCTACCCACCTCCCTCAGACTTGAACAACAGTACAGCACTTTCAAGAAAAACCTGAAAACTCATCTGTTCTCCTCTGCCTTCGACCTCCCTTCCCCTTTTGTGAGATTCTGCCTTTCCCTATCCCTCTCTCATTCTTTTTCTCCTCTGTCTCGTGTATTTGATTGTACTGCTTGCTATCCTGTCATTTATTGTAATTTCCTTTCTTTCTTCCGGCCATTGGCCCTCTTTGTATATTTTATTATTGTACACTGCTATGATTTCCATTGAATAGTGGTATATCAAATGAATAAACATAAACCATTTTTAGTCCGCAAGATAGAACAAATCAGTGCAAAGTTACAAAAACAGGCATCTAAAAATAAGCTAGAAACTCTTACGAGTCCCAGCGTTCATACATGTCAGAAGTATGTACAGACACTGGCATAAATAGGCAGCATTTAAATTACAAACAGTAGTCAAAAATCAAGAAACAGTCAAGCACTGCATACTAATATACATATAATTATAAACAATATTATGAAAAGCCACTTCAGCTGCATGCATAAACTCATAAAAAAAGATGCTTACATCAAGGAGAAGAGCTCAATATTGTGGCTCTAGGAAAATGTCACTACAGGACTGTTTTTTTGAAGGTGTGCATAAACAGGTAGACAAAGGTGAGTCGGTTGATATAGTGTATCTGGATTTTCAGAAAGCTTTTGACAAGGTCCCCCATCAGAGACTTTTGGCAAAGCTAAAAAGTCATGGGATAGGAGGCAGTGTACTATTGTGGATCGGGAACTGGTTAAAAGATAGAAAGCAGAGAGTAGGGCTAAATGGCCAATATTCCCAATGGAAAAAGGTGAATAGTGGAGTACCCCAGGGATCTGTACTGGGTCCGCTGCTTTTTGACATATTCATAAATGACCTGGAAAAGGGAATAACGAGTGAGGTTATCAAATTTGCAGATGACACAAAACTGTTTAAAGCTGTTAAAACCCAAGAGGAAAGTGGAAAACTGCAGGAGGACCTGGATAAATTGGAAGACTGGGCATCCAAATGGCAAATGAAATTTAATGTGGACAAGTGCAAAGTCATGCACCTAGGAAAGAACAACCCACACTATAGTTACTCGATGCAAGGCTCCACATTAGAAGCCACCACCCAGGAAAAAGATTTAGGAGTCATCGTGGATAACATGTTAAAACCCTCCGCCCAGTGTGCAGCGGCGGCCAAGAAAGCAAACAGAATGCTAGGTATCATAAGGAAAGGGATGGAGAATAAAACAAAGGATATTATAATGCCTCTGTATCGCTCCATGGTACGACCGCACCTTGAATATTGTGTGCAATTCTGGTCACCGTATCTTAAAAAGGACATAGCGTTATTAGAAAAAGTACAGAGAAGAGCCACCAAATTGGTGAAGGGGATGGAAGGCTACTCCTATGAAGAGAGGCTAAAAAGGTTAGGGCTCTTTAGCCTGGAAAAGAGACGGCTGAGGGGAGATATGATAGAGGTCTATAAATTAATGAATGGAGTGGAACAGATAAACGTGGATCAATTGTTTACGCTATCAGAATATAGAAAGACTAGGGGACATGTAATGAAGCTACAGGGTAAACTATTTAAGACAAATAAGAGAAAATATTTTTTCACTCAACGTGTAATCAAACTCTGGAATCTGTTACCGGAGGATGTGGTAAGGGCTGTTAGTATAGCTGGGTTTAAAAAAGGTTTGGACAAGTTCCTGGAGGAAAGGTCCATAAACCACTATTAAAAAGGGACCCAGGATATCAATGCTTGACCCAGTACAAGCATTGTGGAACTTGTGTCTTTTGGGGAAACTGCTAGGTACGTATGACCTAGATTGGCCACTGTTGGAAACAGGATACTGGGCTTGATGGACCTCGGTCTGACCCAGTATGGCATGTCTTATGTTCTTATGTTCTTATGATATTTCAATTGCTTGATTTGCAGCTGAAGCCCCAAGATCAGGGCCAGCATTGACTGCAGCGGTAATTTAAGGACAAAAGGAAAGATCACATTAAAATAGCCAGACTATGGGGTATGTTTACTAAACTGCGGTAACGTAGCAGTGGCTACGTTAACGCGAGTTAGGTAACGTTAATGCGCACTATGTAACGTTAACGCACGTTAACATAACCTAACGTGCGATAGCATTCCCGGCCGTGGTAAACACCGCAGAGGGTGGATAGAGGGCAGAGAGAATGGGGTTAATGGGCGGGGAGTGGGTGGGGAGAGGCTCCCATGACACCAACGTGGGGAACTGAAGGGCTGGAAACTACCACGAGTGAAAACCTGGCGTTAGATGCACATTTGCAGGAGAGAAAAACCATTTAAGTGTCAGCAATGTACAGCCTAAGCAGGGAGCCCGAGAAAGGTGATAGTAGTGCTCCATCTGCAGCAACAGTATAGTGGCCAAGTATGAAAGGCCACTATGGTGATGGTGCAAACGGGGCATAGGAGGGCTGCAGGCGGGACATACAGTGGGGGCAGCTGGGGTACAGGGTGAACTAGGCCGTCGCCCAGGTGGCACATAGGAACATAGAAACTGGAAATCAGCAGGACAGCAGCTGACCAGGGCCAAACATGCCCAGTAGTCCATGCTGCACACTGTCCCATCCAGGGGACATTACCCAGCAAGTACCCCAAAACTCACACAGGTACCACTATGCCTGTAATAGGGCAAGCAGTGCACATCTGGGGACCACACTAACAAGGGTCCATAGACCACACCCAGGATGGGTCCCAAACAGTTCGTAGACCCAGCTAACTGAACACACTTTACGGCAGCCCCTAGTAAGGTATTGCAGGGTGTGCCCATATGTTGTCAGAAACATATATACACCCAGTAGGCCAAACTGGGTACACAGTACCTGAGGTGCATACCCTAGCCTGTCCACAGTCGGCAGTAACAACACACTCCGCCTACATCTACCCGGTCCACCCTAGCCAATAGTTGCTAGAGCACCAGCCTGACATCCCCCCAGCCATCACTCCCCCATGTGGAAGGGACATGACATTGGTAGGCAGTGATGGGGGGGATGTGTGGATGTCCATGTTTGCCTTGTCACCCCAGCCTCCGCACCCTAGGCACCTGCCTACCTGCACAGTGGATGGCCTGGGACCACGCATGACCAGCACCGACAGTATATGGTCACGTCGGCATGGCAGGGTGTGTGTGTTTGTGCTGGCGGGAGTAGTGCCACCTGCCTGCAGTGGACATAGGCCATGCCCTGTACTAGTACGTGGTGTGCAGTGCAACAGAAAAGGTCTGCCTGAGGAAAGTAAGGGTAGCCCCAGGGACCACTACCCCTCTGTGGCAATAGTGTGGTGCAGTACACACAGCCAGTGTGTCCAAAAGCAGAGGGTCACAGGTTCAAGTCCCAGCTGTGGATCCTACAGAGCATCTCCCCACTTTTTGCCCTACAATGCAGATAACAACATCAACATGTGCAAACCCCAAAGCCGCGTCAAACAGGGGTCAAAACACCCACTCACACAGGCTCCACTATCCAAAGCTGCATGGAGAGTCAGGCTGTTGGCCCCAGCATGGAGCTGCAGTTATCAGCAGAGTGCTACTACTACCCCTTGCATAGTTTAGCAATGTCGGCACTGTGATCAGGACCAGTGTGGCGAGCAGGATTGCCAACCACCCCTATCATTGCACAATGCTGCAATAGGGGTGTGTGTGTGTATGTCTATCAATTGTTTTGTGGCTGCCTACACCGCTCTGGGCCCACAATGTCCCACTGTTACCAGCATTAGCCTGCAAATGTGCATAATGAGGAGCAAGGTATTGTGGGTATGGCCCGGACAGGAAGGATTGGCAGGATGCATCTGCACAGGGTGTAGGGCAATGGCTGGGATACTTTAGTGCCCAACCACCACCTGCATGGACAGGGTGGCCACAGCATGGCATGCTGTGAGGTCACTCTCACCCTGACCGAGCAGTGACCATGGTGTGTCTATGTGCCCACATAGTGCTCAACACTATTTGTTTTCAGTTATACCTGTGTGTTCCCAGATCTGGGGTCCAATTACTGAAAGACCTGCTTGGTGTCTGTCCTGTACATCCCATTTCTGATTGTACAGGGTTCTCCTGTGAGGATGCACTATGGACTGGCAAGTGGACTGTCTGCAGTTAGGCTGTGTATGTTTGGAACACCTTATAGGGTGCTGCAGGTGCAGTCTGACTGTGCCATCTGCTGGTGAATGGCAGACTGGTGTGGGGCAGTTGAGGTTTCCCTGGCTTATTTACTCTGTAAATAGTTACCCCAGTTACCTCCAAGTTATCTTGTCCTTGTTCAATGTAAACTCAACTGTCATGTGACATTGCAGTATGTTTTGTTCAATTGTAAACCGCACTGATTTTAATAGCGCGGTATATAAGAAAAGTAAATAAAATAAATAAATAATAAAATCCCAAGCATTACTGCTGGTCTGCCACAGTCATAGGTATGGCTCTGGTCCACCAACCCTGGAGGGCTGTCCTCTGCCAGCAGGACTGTGGTTGCTTGTCCTACAGCCAGGGCTCAGGCACCTGTCCCTCCACTTCCTCACCTACAAAATGGGTGATTGTGGATCCTTTGGGGTATATAGTACATACCACTTTGACCCGTAGAGACAATGCTACATCCACCTCATGTGAGTCTAGACATCCTTCTGCCCTAGTAACAGGTGCCCATGGCAGCCAGACCCTAACACTGGGTAAGCACAGGGCCATATGTGACTGTAGAACACAGGCAGACACAGAAGTACTTTCATTTGCACTGCTAGGAACACCTGGCACACACTGGCAGTGCTGGGATGTGCAGTAGGGCCTATCTCTAGCACCACATGTACTGCGGACCTAGTGCTGGGCGCCCATCCTAACCCTCAGGGTGAACACAGAACCTGCACAATGGCATGGTCTGTAGCTACTCTGTGCCAGTATCATGCACTGTCAGTCTGTCTTACCACGCTGCAATACCGGAGAGGTGCAGACCCCATCTGGTGATCAGCTGTAGACCACTGTTCTGCATGTGCATTGCATCATGGGTGCTGGTGGGGTTACCCTATCCTGGCACACAGAGCAGTCAGTTTGTGCGGTGACCTGCAGTCCTTCTGTACCCAGACATTGCTGTGCAACAAGCCATAGAAGTATATCCTACTGGTTAGTACGATGACGTTCTAAACAGTAGTTATGGGTTTGATTCCTCATTGTTCCTTCTTTTCATGCCTGTCCAACTCAGATATTTTGCATGCCTGTAACAGTCATATCTTTGCAGATCCATGCTGACAGCACATATTACCCTCACCACTGTTGCCAACAATCCTTCGGTCCATCTTTCTGCGTCTGTCAGCTGTGTAGATTTCTGTCTTCCTGTACAGGCTGCCACCCCATGTCCTGCACTGGAACCCTTTCCTACATTGCGCCTCTTCATGCTTTCCTCGCCTGTTCCTGATCTGCATGGCAGCACCACTCCTCTGACCACCCATCATTGTAACTATCCTGCCACCTCTGTCTCCACTGGGGGACACGTATTCCCATCGTCTGCCACCAACTGTCTTTCCAGTATTTTACATTGCCAACACCCTGTGCTGTGGTACAGTTGCCCCCATCATGTTTGTCAACAGTACTGGCAGCTACATGGGATGCCCACAGATATGGCAGGTCCAGTAGCTCCCAGCTCGCCCTCCTTCACTCATCTGTTCATTGCCTTTCCTGAGTGCTCTATCTAGTGTTAGGGCTACATCTGTCTCTGTGCCTCACAGGTCATGCATGTCATCCAGAAGCACCTTGCAGCCCTTAGGGCACACTAACCTAGGGCACCGTAACCTTGTTAGGCCACCTTAACCTATGATTCCATAGCCCAGGGTGCCTTCTATGGTGCCTTGTCCAGGGGTGCCTAATATGGCACTTAGCCTAAGGAGCCCTATAAGGCACCTTAGAAGGCGCCTTATGAGGCACCGTACAAGGCACCTTCTAGGGCACCTAACAAGGCACCTTATAAGGCACCGTACAAGGTACCTTCTAGGGCACCTAACAAGGCACCTTGTAAGGCGCCTTGTAATGTGCGTTAGCTGATATGGCTTGCTGTAACGATGCACCACCCATGCCTTTATATGGGCATCTGTACCTTTACCGCGGAACCTAACGCGGTTGACATTACCGCAGTTTAGTAAACATACCCCTTAGTGCTGTAAAAGTTGCTAGTACAGAGACTGCTTGGATGTTACTGTGTGAGCAACAGTACCAACTAGTGTCCTTCTAGATTATAACAATGAAGACTAGTGAAAAGCCTAACATTTTCCAGAAGAAGAGAGATTCTTGCTGCCAGTCACTTCACACTAAAAGGAGACTCCTTTGGGAGTGAAAATTCAAGATTACATATATAAACAACTCCGAAAGACAGAACTCTGTTGACACCCAGCCACTGCACCAGAAGAGAGCAAAACATCTGCCCTTTGAGCAGGTGTCTTGCTCATAGCCACTCATAATATCTAGAATGAGTAGCAGCATAGGAGGAGAGAGCAGAGGGTTGATGTCTTGTACATACCCTGCCAGCACTCCACTTTCTCACAAGGAGAGTAGCTCATGCCTGTGAGAGAAATTCTAAGAACTGTACCATCAACTAAGCTTTCCAAATCATCAGAGCCAAGATCCCCACAGAGCAATTTTGGGGGATCTTCTTCTCAGGGCCAGTGCTATCTTTTTTGCTGCTCTGTGTGAATGATTACTGTGCTGCCCCCTACTGTCAATCTTGTCCCTACTCTTACTGATTCCAATGGAGCCCTTCACAAGCCTCTCTTTTGTCCTGACTTATTGAAAATTCTGAGAGGGTAGTTGGAGTAGCAAAAATGACAGAGACAGGTGGCACCTTTTACTCTAACCAGTTTATTGAAGTATGAACATTTGAGGATAAGCATCCACATCAAAGCAGACTCTTGTCTTTAAAATCTCATGCCTCAATAAACTGCTTAGTCTATCAGGCTTATGTATGGGTCCTTCTCTAAGGGTTCTTGTCTTGATTAGATTGTAAGCTTTCTAGAGAAGGGACTTTCTCTTACATAGAAACATAGAAATATGATGACAGAAAAAGACCACATGGCCTATCTAGTCTGTCCTTCCATAACAACTACAACAGTCCCCTTTTAACAACTACAACAGTCCCCTTTGCTCTGCAATGTAAATGTACAGTGCTGCATATGCCTTGTAGCGCTATACGAAAGATAAGTAGTAGTAAGAGAGACTATTTAGAATCTGCAAAACAGATTTTTTTTCTGGCGTAAGATTATTCTGCTTTTCTGAGGGTGCTATGTGCAGCCTTGTTCCTTCTGCACTGGGTTTGAACATGATATTTTCCACCTTTCAAGACTCTGTCATACGCATTTGTTGTATGCCCTTTTTTAGCACTTTGGTTTATTACAAGTTGATTTGGTTACGTATGAATGCTTTCTGAAATGCTCTAAAGGATTCGGTTATGTGGAAGAGTAGGAACTTGTAGGGGGAGGGAAGCAGGGCCTGGGGATATGAATGGGAGAGTGAATGGAGACAGAGAGAGGCCTTTGGGTGGTGAGGGGAGGGGGAGAAAAATGGACTGTGCATGTTTATATCTCAAAATGTTCATTATGACAAAGTGAAAAAATTAAAGATGATTGTGCTTCGGATGGCGATTCAGCATTTGTTGAATTCCTAATCTGGGGTAAAGGGAGTCTGGACAAAAGTCAGAGGGGACCTATTCATGAAAGTTTGCCCAGGGCCCCATATGTGGTTAAAGCGGCCCTGATTTCCTACAGCCATAGAGCCTGAGCAAGATGTGAATGCTGGTGGATCCAGGATTGCGGAGCACATACCCACACTGTTACACACATATTCATCATGCATACACTGCTGCTACATACACATAAGAGTAGCTTAGTGGTTAGAGCAGTGGCTAGGTAACCATGAGACCAGGCTTCGATTCCCACTAGTACTCTTGTGGCCTTGGGCAAGTCACTTAACCCTCCATTGCCTTGGAAGAAAGGCCTGGCAATCTACTTCCAGTCACAAAAGCAATGTGTGCCTTTGAATCAATGCTGACTCCTGACGACCCAGCAGCTCCTGGGTTCTCTTGGCAGTGTGACCAGAGGTAGATTGCCAGGCCTTTCTTCCAAGGCAATGGAAGGTTGAGTAACTTGTCCCAGGCTACAAGGAGTGCTAGTGGGAATTGAAGCCTAGTCTTCTGGTTACCAAGCCAGCTACGCCTACATTCCTGATCATGCTGCCAAGAAAACCCAGGAGCTGTTGAGTTGCCAGGCATCAGCACTGATTCAAAGGCGCACATTGCCTTTACATACACATATAATGTAAGACTGCTGTAGCGTACCCTCACAGCTGCTGAAACTAGTGCACTTATCAAGTTACTGAAGAGACAAAGAGAATTCTGCACACTAACATCTAGATAAGTTAGGTGATAGCAGCAGTGAAGAAAGAGTTCAACTGTGTATCCTTTTTGGCTGCAGCTTTCAGCAGTCAGTGCCCATTCAAGAGTGAGGGTCCAGATGAAGATCCTGTCTCCCTTTCTGCACACAGTGACAGTGTCTGCACTTTCCCACTAACTGCACCATGCTCACATCCAGTAGATGCTTGGCCATTCACCTCACTTCTCCTGCGCAAATGAAAGCAGCTGCAGGACTTGGGAGTGAATTTCTATTAAACACGCACATACCTACCATGTCCATTCTGCCTTCTACAACCTCCTGGCTATGAATGTGTTACAAGTGGATCCTAGCCTGTGTTTGTTGCTCTGTTGTGCTGAAAAGAACATTGTAGCTGTGGCCACACACAGGAGGTAAGGAAAAGTTGGCAACAATGTTTAGGACTTGGGAATGGTGAATCTTTGAAAATTTGGGTCCAGGGACTTTAGCTCAGGCTGTATGGCTGGAGGAAGCAGAAGCCAAACAAAAACTAACAGTAGCAGCAAATGCACTGGCAGCTTTGCACTCCAGATTGAATTTACCTAGGGGCTCCCTGTTATGCAGGCCCCGGGACAGCTGCCCCTTTTGTCCATAAATAAAAGTGGCCACGATATCAGCTATAATGTTCACAGATTTGTCCTGTTGATCCCTCTAGTCTTGTATTAAAAAAGGACTGTACGTTTCAGCAAGATTGAGCCGCTTTAAAAGCAAGAAGCACATTGCTGAAAATAAAGAAAAAAGACAAACCTGAAGCCATTCTGATGAAGAATACTATGTACTTGGATGCTCGCTGTCAGAATTTGCCTCTTTATGGACCATATTCAACAGCAAAAAAATAAAGGAAAATGTTGACTCGACAGCCAAACATGATGCAATGTGATCATACCCAGCGGGTATCAGAGTTTTCTAAAAAAAACCCTCAATAGCTCTATTTCTTGTTTCTTTTTGAAGTTCAGTGAAACATGAATGAAGGAAGGAATGCAACACAAACGTGTACAGTTTTCATGGAAGACTGAAGAAGCCTGCAGCAATGTTTATATTTTAGCAAACATCAACAGAATTAATTTTAGTCTGTGATTAACACAATGAACATACAGTATATAGATTGTGGCATTTCTTTTAGAAGTAATACTTGGACCCCATTTAAAGTACCTCTCATTATGCTGGCACAATCATAGGTTTGTGCAATGCATCTCTTTATGTCATTGTTGCAGTGAGCTAAAGTATTCTTTTATGCAGCTCAACAAGAAGGCTACGTCCAGAGACGTGCATGGTCAAAAATAAGGGGGACTGGGGAGAGCCTGTGCTCGGTGGCCACTCTCTCTCACTTGTGCTGCTGCGGCATTACGTGTTCCAGCAGCAGCACAAGTCAATCTCTGCCTGCCTTCTCTGGGTGCAGGTGGGCGATGCCATGGTGGGCTACTGTGCCCCACTCCTTGGTTCAAATTCCCTCCTGCTCGTGGTGACGGTGTAAGACAGGAGGAGGAGAAGGACTCTGAGGTAGCGTGTGCGGCTGCATGCTGCTGCCGATTGGTTCACCCACTGGCGCGATGTGCTACTGTGTGTCATGTCTCACTGCCAGTTGGGAATAGGGAAAAATGGCATCGGTGGCGATGTGAACCATGGCCACATGGCAGTTTCATCCATCCCTGGCTAGCCAGGTCAGGAGGAGGCTGCAGTGGTAGCTGCCACGGTAAGGAGGTTTTGAATGGACAAATGGAAGGTGGTCAATGTTTCTGGGGTGGCACTGGTTCTACTTTCTCCTGGCGCTCAGGCTAGGATACGCAATAGCGAGCTACTACCAGTGGTTTTATACTGGGCAGCTCCACTGCCACAGCGGCGCTTCAGAGATACGTAAACTGACCAGTTAGGTATCTGCTCATTGGAAACACCTGAAGTACATTTTGGAGGTCATTCTATATAGGAATTACTTGGAGAACAGCTTTTTACAAACATAGGCAGGCTCTTCACACGCACAAAAGTACACAGTACCTACCAATAGCATACACTTTTGTATGAGGTGGAGGTAATTTTAAAAAGGCATTTTCATGTGTCTATACCTGTATACATACAAAATGCCACTTATAAAGTCACCCTAGGTGCACAAACACGACGACAACAACAATCCCTCCCCGTCATAACTTATGGGAGTGGTAACTGTCTGACAACATGCTGTCAGTCTTCTGTTTGCAGCCCGATATCATTTAGCACATCATTTCTATCTATTTCAACCTTGGGCCAGAAGGACTGGGGTTTCTAGTCCCACAGGTGCTCCTTGTGGTCTTGGGCAAGCCACTTAACCCTCCATAGCCCATGTTCCCTGTAAAGTAGTTATCTCCAAGTTATAATGCCCTGTTCAATGTAATTTCAGTTTGTTCAATGTAAACCACCTTGATATTATGAAAGGCAGTATATAAGAAATGTTAAATACAATTTAAAAAACCCTATGTGCCAGGCTCAAGATTTAGGGATTCCACACCACTAGCGAGATTTGTTTGAGGATAGTTTCCTTCGCACCATCCTTTTCCCCATGTTTACTACTACTATGCATTTGTATAGTGCTACAAGGCATATGCAGGGCTGTACATATAGATGTGAGACACAGTCCTGCTCCTCAGAGCTTACAATCTAATCAAGATGAAAAAACATTGCAAAACTGGGGACTAGAGTATGGTAAGAGACACATAAATAGTGGGCAAGAAAATGAGGAGCATCAGGATCCAAAAGCAGCCTCAAAGAAGTATTTTTAGCCTGGATTTGAATAGGGCTAGAGAAGGATCCTGATGTGAACAGGATGGAGTTGGTGCTGCAGAGGGTTGCTACCAAAATGATTAATGGGCTTCATTATAAAGCATATGAGGACAGACTTAAGGATCTTAATATGTACACCTTAGAGGAAAGGCGGGATAGAGGTGATATGATTGAGATGTTTAAATACCTCCGTGGCATAAATGTTCAGGGAGAGAGCCTCTTTCAATTGAAAGCAAGTTCTGCTACGAGGGGACATGGGATGAGGGTGAAGGGAGATAGATTCAGGAGTGATATGCGGAAATATTTCTTTACGGAAAGAGTAGTGGATCCGTGGAATAGTCTCCCAGTGGAGGTGGTAGAGATGAGGACAGTAACTGAATTCAAGAAAGCATGGGACCAACACAGAGGATCTCTAAAGGCAAAAAGTGGACTGTTGTAGTTGTTATGGAAGGACAGACTAGATAGGCCATGTGGTCTTTTTCTGTCGTCATATTTCTATGTTTCTATGTTTCTATGTACTGACTCGGGTAGTTTGTTCTGGGCATATGGAGCAGAAAGGTGGCATGAATGAAGCCTGGGGTTGTCGGTGGCAGATAAAAGGGATCTGCCAGAGAAGCGGAGTTCCAGAGGAAGAGTATAGAGTGATACAGGAGAGGAAAGTTAGCGAGGAGCCACAGAATGAATGCCCTTGTAGGTAAGTAGGAGAAGTTTGAATTGGATGCAGAAATGGATAGGGAACCAGTGAAGTCACTTGAGAATTAGAGTTACATGAGCATAGTGACATTGGCAGAAGATAAGCCGCACAGCTGTGTTTTGAACAGATTGAAGGGGAGAGAGATGATTTAGAGGGAGACCAGTGAGGAGCAGATTACAATAGTTGAGATGGGAGGTGACTAGTGAGTCGATGAGGGTCTTAGTAGTGTCTGTAGAAAGGAAGGGATGAATTTTGCCAATGTTATAAAGAAGCAGCAGGTTTTAGCTATCTGTTGGATGTGTGCAGAGAGAGAGAGTAGAGTCAAAAATGACCCCAAGGTTGTGAGCTGAAGAAACAGGGAGGAGTGTAGTGTTATCCACAGAAATAGAGAAGAGAGGAAGGGGGAAGGAGGGTTTAGGGGGAAAAATAAGGAGCTCAGTTTGGCCACATTCAGTTTCAGAAGGCAGTGAGACATCCAGGCAGCAATATCAGAAAAGCAGGCAGGTCTGGATTCCTGGAGAGATTTCAGGCAAAGAAAAGTAGATTTATCTTTATCTTTATCTTTATTCGTAACATTTGATTAACCGCCCAGGCCGAAGCGTCAGGGCGGTGTACAGTATAATCATAGGCTACCGAAAACAAAGTCAGAAAGGAACGCCAAAGTAGATAGGATAGAAGGGGATAGAATAAAGGCAGAATAAGCAAAGAGCCCAGTAGGGCAGCGGCATAGAGAGGGGGGGGGGGGGCAGAAAGGAAGGAAACGGGGAAGGGCCTGTCAGGGGAGTAATCATGGAGGGAGAGCACGACCAGGGGACAGAACACCGTTAGCTGGAGGAGGAAGGTTGAAGGCTTGACAGAAAAGGTGTGTCTTAAGAAGGGTCTTGAAGCGGGGGTAGGAGAGTTCTAAGCGCAGGGACAACGGGAGTGAATTCCAAAGGGCGGGGCTCAGGAAAAAGAAAGCAGAGTGACGGGTTAATTCTAGGTGAGCCTGGGAAGGGGAGGGGAGGAAAAGGCGGTTACCGAAAGCAGAGCGAAGAAGACGGGGAGAGGGCTGGAGATGGATAGCATCTGATAAGTATCGAGGAGTGCTAGAGTGGAGGGCCTTGTGTGTTAGAATGAGGACTTTAAAGATAAAACGAAATTTAATTGGAAGCCAGTGCAGGGCAAGAAGACAGGGGGACACATGTGAGCGTGATGGGGAACCGGTGATTAGGCGAGCAGCGGCATTCTGAACGACCTGAAGGCGGCGGAGTTGGGAGGCGGGGAGACCTGCATATATGATGTTACAATAATCTAACCGGGTTATTACTAGGGACAGAACAAGGGTGACAACAGAAGAAGAGGGGAGTGAGGATTGAACAGCCCGGATCCTACGAAGGTGAAAGAATGAGGTACGGACAACAGCTGAGATATGATGGTGAAAGGAGAGGGACGAGTCCAAGGTGACCCCTAAGTACCGCAGGGTTGACACCAGAGGGATGGGGCAGGAGGACATAACCGGTGACAGGCTAGGAGAAGGGAGTCCGAAGGAGAACCAGATTGCATAGGATTGAGAGTTGTCCACAAAGATGGTACTGAAAACCATAGGAGGAAATAAGTGCACCAAGGGACTGAGTGTAGAGAGAGAAAAGAAGAGGTCCCAAGGCAAAGCCCTGAGGTACACCAACTGAAAGTGAGATGGCAGTAGAGGAGGATCCACCAGAACATATACTAAAAGTGTGATGGGAGAAATAAGAAAAAAAAAAAAAAAAACCAGAACAGAACAGAGTCTCAAAATCCACGCGATGACAGGGTATCGAGGAGAAGGTAGTGATCAACAGTGAAAGACAACAGAAAGGTTAAGAAGGACGAGGATTGAGTAAAGCCCTTGGATTTGCTGAGGAACAAGTTTCTGGAGACTTTGGCAAGAGCCGTTTCTGTGGTATCTAAAGGACAAAAGCCAGATTGCAGTGGATCCAGAAGGGCTTGAGAAGAAAGAAAGTCAAGACAGCGGCAATGAACCACTTATTCAAGTTGAAGCAAAGGGGAGGAGAGACATAGGCCAATACCTGGAAGGACAGGTAGGATTTAGTGAAGGCTTTTTCAGGAGAAATGTAACCAGAGTATGTCTGAAGGCCACACGAACAGTTGCGGTGGAAAGCGATAGATTAAGGATATGATAGATGGAAGGGATGATGGTGGAAGAGAAAAATTAGTAGATGGGTGGGAATGGGATCAGAGAAGCAGCTAGTCAGTTTGAAGGAGGAGAGAAGATTTGCAGTTTCCTCCTCAGTGATTTCAGAAAAGGAAAAAAGGGTGACAGAAGGTGAGGGAAAGATGAGATGGAGGTGATCCTGCAGAGAATTCAAGGCTAATCTTCTGGACTTTGTCATGGAAATAGTCAGCCAAGGTCTGGGCAGAAAGTGAAGGAGGGATTGGAGGAAGAGGGACCTTGAGGAGAGAGTTGAGCATAGCGAAGAAAAGAGACGGCGAGGTCAGAGGCAAGAGAATTAGTCAGATGGACATAGTACTGACTGGAAAGAGGTTAGCATGAATTTGAAATGTAGATAGTCAGCAAGGGGACATGATTTAAGCCAAAGGAGCTCAGCTGAATGGGCACAAGAACGTAGTTAGCGGGTTGTCGAGGACAACCAGATTTGAGGTGCAGTGCGCCTCACAGGGTGTGGAATGGGAGGACCAAGTCCATCCAGAGCAGAGGAGAGTATAGTGTTATATGAGGATACTGCCTCATCAATGGACTCAGATGATATAGTGGAGGAAAGAGGTAATAAGACAGCAGTGGAGAGAGCTGAAGGGCCAATAGTGTGAAGATTCCTAAACATGTTGGTGAAGATCGAACGAGATCAAAATGGGGGGTGATAAAAGGTGAAGTTTAGTAGGTTATGGTGAGATAAGGACAGAACTGAGGTGGAGAGGTTTGCGGTTGAGCAGTTGAAGAAGACAAGGTCAAGGCAGTGGCCTTGCTTATGAGTAGGAGTGTTAGAGCACAGCTGGAGGTCAAATGAGGAGGTTAGAGAAAGGAGCTTTAAGGCATAAGGTTCAAAAGGGTCATCAACGTGAATGTTAAAATCCCCAAAAATAATTGAAGAAGAAGATGCATCCAGAAAGGAGGAGAGCCAGGAGTCAAAGTCGGTGAGAAAGATAGAGGTGGGCTTGTTGGGGGATCAATAAATGACAGCTACCTGGAGAACTAATGGAGAAAATAGGCATATGGCATGGACTTCAAAGGAAGCAAAGGAATTAGATGGAGGCAGAAGGAGGGGCTGATATTGGCAGGAATGAGAGAATAGGAGCCAAACACTGCTACCACGACCAATGGGCCGAGGCGAATGGGAAAATAGGTAGCCTCCATGACAGAGGGCAGCGATTGAAGCAGAATCTTCAGGAAGAAGCCAAGTTTCAGTAAGAGCTAGGAGATGCAGAGTATTAGAGATAAAGAGGTCATGAATGAAGGCAAGCTTATTGGAGACGGAATGTGCATTCCACAAGGAGCATGAAAAATGGAGAGAAGAGGGAGAAAGGAGAGGGATATAAACAAGATTAGAAAGGTTACACATTGATCTGCCCTGAAAGTGTGAAAAAGTCTAAGGGGGCCAGGGTTGGGGTTGACATCTCCAGATGAGAAAAGGAGGAGTAGGAGAGAACGGGGGAGAGAGGAGGAGGCATGACAGAAGAGAGGGTGAGGTTCCCTCAGTGACAGTGGAGATGGCTGAATGAGAGGCAGAAAATGGTGAAGCTTGAGGTCAGATGAATGTCTATTATATTGTAACAAAAATTGGGGTCATTTTATATCAGAGCACCTAGATTTGGAGATGGAGTAAGTGTTATTTTTAAGCCTATT
Source organism: Ichthyophis bannanicus (assembly GCA_033557465.1). Classification (NCBI taxonomy): domain Eukaryota; kingdom Metazoa; phylum Chordata; class Amphibia; order Gymnophiona; family Ichthyophiidae; genus Ichthyophis; species Ichthyophis bannanicus. Next base: position 1,532,446,374 of record CM066031.1, read on the forward strand.
TTATAAAGATACATGGGGGGGGGGCATGTTTACTAAGGCGCGTTAGCTTTTAATGCAGCAGATAGCCCATGCTATTGGGCTGCATTGACAGCTAATGCAGGGGAAATGCAGATACCACAACAATTTTCAGCTCTATCTGTACTCCCTGCATTAAATGCAGGGAGAGGCAGGACTGGGGCAGGGAGAAGTCATGGCAACAGGTGGAAGCCAGCATATGCAGTGCCAGCCTAAGGGTTTTTGCTGCTTTAGGCAGAAATCCCCACTGTGCTGCCCCACCCCCCACTGCTCCCCCCACTACCACTGCCTGAATGTCTCTTCTGTGGGGGAACGGGGTGGCAGCAGCACAACTCTTTGGTATGAAAGCAGCTGCTTTGTGCCTCCGCTTTGGTGCACTGGTAGGTCATGTGCTTTGGCACCTGTGTGCACACTCATGGCCTGCCACTCGTGCTCCTCTCCAACAGGAAGTTGCATCACAGAGGGCAGGAGCAGCAGGTCCTGGTCCCTTAGTGCATTGACTGCCATGGGCACCAAAGCAGGGGCACAAAGCCGCCACTTTAAAAAGTCATGGGCTGCCGTCCACTGGAGTCTGCCGCCCTAGGCAACTGCCTCGTTCACCTAGTGAACAAGCTGACCCTGAGCACATGAGCAATTGCCGTGCACTAGCTGCCAAAAATCCTGATAGCATTGCTGCAGAGACTAACACCTCAAGAGGTGGCACTAAACGCAGCCAAGCTATTAGCATTGCTGGGTTGCTACCACTGCCGATTACAGTGATAGTGATAGTAATGTCGGAAACCCCCCCATGCCCCCTCTCCAGTCCCCCCTAATTCAATCCTGGGCTTGGCGCCATGGATCCTGGGCAGCCACAAAGTCCCCTGATCCCTACCCATCAGCACTCCCCTCCTGGACAGCAGCTTACAGAGAATTGTGCTGTGAAAATCTCTGTGGAAACCCCTGAAGAAACTAGGAAGAGTGAAACGCAAGAGAGGCGCTGGAAAGAGGCGTTGGAAATTAAAGATAAGCATTTTTCAAGCACATTATAAGTTTTAACCTGTTTCATGTGCATTAGTGTTTGGGAAGGTCATTGAAGCAAACAGGCACTGTACATAGACATGAATGAAGTCTAAAATGAGTGCCGATAAGTCTGAGACCTCCCTCACTATGGTATGAATAACCATGGGATAGAAAAGGCTGGGAAGCAAATACTACTGAAATTTCTAAGAATATATGAGCCGTTAAGAAGGCCTATTTTATGAAGACACATAGGCACTTAGGAATCTTTATAAAATACTAGCACAAATCCTGTAGAAATCATGGCCAGACTTCACCCATGTGTACCTACACCTGCTTGGGAGTAAGAATAAATGTACGCAGGTGAAGTATGCATGTAAGATTACCTATGTGTGCACTTCACAACTCCATCCATGCTCCATCCCAGAACACACCTACAAACAGACAAGACCACACACATTTGTATGCTTGTACCCCACAGATTAATTTTATAGAAGCCCCTTTATGCATGTAAAGCTAGGTTTAAGCAAGGGAAAAGTTAATACAGTAACTCCCATAGTGACACTTGCAAATGTCCCACACAACATAGAAGGCATTGTACAATGGCTGACAGAGTATTGACAGCAATGTGACATGATAACCATTCTCTTTTCTGAGGGAAAAATGAAAATGGACAAATCCTCTGTAGGTAAGTGATCATTATTTTGTTGGCAAACTTGGTGACTTAAAGCTTGGGATAAAGGGGCACTTGTAGGTTTATTTGGAATCTGTTTTTGAGTTCATTAAAAAAGCAAAAACTAGTTTTTGGCTTGCTTTATCCATTTTAAATTAACTTATGTTAGATTTAAATAGGCTCTTATGGTCTTAAAAAAAGCAGAGAACGCAAACAATTAGCAGCTTGTTATGGCGTTTTAAATTCATTTTTGATAGATTTAGGTGTGCTCTAAGCAGGAAAATAGCTTGCTTTAGAAGTCTAAAACCAGGGGTGGCCCAAGGGGGTGTGGGGACAAAGAAACAGATACCAGGACTGGCAGATAATTCAGGTTTGGAAAAAACCCTTTTATTTACCCCAAACCTGAGTTATCTGCCAGTCCTGGTATCTGTTTCTTTGTTCCTACATATTCTACAGATACTTCGTTGCTTCTTTTTGTTCTACCAAGGGGGTGTGGGGCCATGTGTGGAGACTCAGTGTGGGGCCTAATTTGAATAATTGGCATCATTTGCATAAGTATTTGCATAATGTTAATGTGCACTAACTTTTAGTAAACATGCCTCTTAATGAGTGTCTGGATAAAGAAAGACTAACAGATGACTACATTATTATACTCCAGTGCCAACCGCCAGGCACATTATGAAGTACTACAAACACTGCCCATTTAGAACCTATAGCCACAAGAAAATATCCTATATACAGAGTCAGTAATATCACATTCAAACAAAGACCCTGCGTATCAACATAAATAGACCCCTCAAAGGAATAGATAATTTTTTTGTCGGAAATGCCAGCACAGTGTGTAGGAATCACGCCAAACACCGCTGGGGCTTTTCCTTTTTAATAAAGTGAAACTTTCTTAAAAGACAACAGCTTTACTTAGCTGGTGAATAACTCGTTTACAGGCTGCTCTCCAAACACTCCGCTATACGCCAATTCCGACGTATCACATTTCGGGTGCAACTAATGACGGCACCCTGCTTCAGGTTAGGCAATGCGCGGGAAATCATCAGCCATAAAGTGAGCAGTCCAAGAGAGAACTATTTAAAAGTCCTTTCTTCAATCACGTAAGCAGTAGCTACCAATCAGCAGCCCCCAATCAGAGGCAACAGCAGCTCACGAGCCAATCTGTAAATGGATTGAGGGAGGAGCCATTGGTAAGGGAACCCCCTGCCATTCAGAAAGGCTAAAGCTTTAATGGTGCTTTAAATCACTCAATCGTATGCCAGTCTAATTGTATATTAAGACCCAACGGGTGAACCGTGTTGCGTGAAAAAATCCATCTCTGTTCAGAACGTTGTAGAATTTGAACCCGGTCACCTCCCCGTGGGTTCAGAGGCACATGATCCAAGATGCGCCAGTTCAAAGAATCAAAGACTTTTAAATAGTTCTCTCTTGGACTGCTCACTTTATGGCTGATGATTTCCCGCGCATTGCCTAACCTGAAGCAGGGTGCCGTCATTAGTTGCACCCGAAACGTGACACATCGGAATTGGCATATAGCGGAGTGTTTGGAGAGCAGCCTGTAAACGAGTTATTCACCAGCTAAGTAAAGCTGTTGTCTTTTAAGAAAGTTTCACTTTATTAAAAAGGAAAAGCCACAGCGGTGTTTGGCATGATTCCTACACACCGTGCTGGCATTTCCGACAAAAAGCATTTAGAACCTATAGCAAACCCACTGTATCATAACAGCACTACCAGGACTCACAAAGCACCAAACCCTACCTATCAAAAAGGCAACACTGCAAATATTAAACCAGTACATCTCAGAGAATATCAATGCATCTCAATGGGGGAAAGAGAACAAGTGGGACTGTAAAAAGAAACTACATAAACAGAATACCTCAGCTCGGTTACACATGCAGAACAGAGACCATCACCAATCAAAGAACAAGGGATCACAATTTAGAAACAGAAAGACAATAATTAAACTGGGAATCCCAAAAGCCAAACTTGGAATGTACAACAACACTGGAGAAATAAAACTATAAATTAATTTCCTCTTGTACTAAACAAGCACATTTCACAGAGCTGACGTATTCCAGTTAATAAATTAAAAATAAAAAAAGTATTTCTACCTTTTGTTGTTTGGGCATTTTATTTTTCAGCTGCAATTACTCCAGTCACTTTCTTCTGGTTTCTTTGTGTCTTCGGCTAACTCTCCATTGTCTGCTGTCCATTTGTTCTCTCTTCTAGCTTTTTTCTATTCTATCTCTACATCTGCTTTAACACACTCTTTCCTCCATTTCTTTCTTTATTTCTTTTTCATCCTCTCAAATTTTGCCCTTCCATCCTCATTCCCCACTTACTCTCCCAATACCCAGCCAATCGTAGATTTTTCTTCCCTCCTACACAAAATACCTTTTCCCCTCTCCATCCTCACTCCCCCATGCTATGATCACTATTGCCAAGTGACCCCAACACCCTTATCTCTTGCACCAGATCTGGTGTTCCATTAAGAACTAGGTCCAAAATGGCTTTCCCTCTAGTCAGTTCATGAACCAGCTTCTCCAAGAAGCAGCCATTTATTTCATCTAGAAACTTTATCTCCCTAGCATGTCCTGCCATGGCACTGACCCAGTCAATACCGGGGTAATTGAAATCACCCGTTATTATTACTGTGCTATAACTTTTGTTAGCTTCCCTGATTTCTTTGAGCATTTCATCATCCATTTGTTCATTCTGGCCAGGCGGTCGATAGTACACCCCCATTGCCATCACCTTATTACAGTTGGACTTGGACCTGACCCTCTTAAAGTGTCTTTTTGGCCAAATAGTAGAGCGAGTGATTGAAGGGAAGCACCTATAATCATGGGTAAGAAAAGCCTCCTAAGTGGGGGAAAAAATGTATCTTACTTAAACAGAAAGGAGCTGAACCCCTATCTTATTGAACTTGGAGGACCTTTCTGAATGAGGAGACAAAGATGGAGCATGGGTTAATGGGGACTTTGGAGAAGAGATGCAAGATGTATTTAGCAATATGGAGGACTTATCTAGACTCCCTGACTCCAACAGCTAGGAGACTAATGTTGAATGCGTTTTGACTGGATATGTGAAAGGTTGGATTGCTGGACCTCGTGGGGGGGGGGGGGGAGTAAGGGGATTGATATGTGTCTGATGACATGTGGGACTATGGGTATAAGAAACCCTACCCACAGCCCAAATACATTATGTCTGATTTGAGGGGGTTGGTGGTAGATGGTGGGGGAGTTGGGGAGGGATCATAAAATAAAGTTAAAAATGGAACTGTGGATGGAAACCTAATGTTGTAATTTCTCAGTCTTGGCTAATGTTGTTATAAGGCCCTGTAATCATGAATAAAAAGATTTAAACATAAAAAGAGTTCCAGGAGTGATCCTGAAAACTGCAGGCCCAGTGAGCCTGATATCAGTGGCAGGCAAAATGGTAGAAATTATAAAGAAAATTACTGAATATATAGATATCATGGTTTAATGGGACAAAGTCAACATGGACATAGCCAAGGAAACTCTTTTCTTGCTAATCTTTCTATTTTTTTGAAGGTGTGAATAAACAGGTAAATAAAGTAGAGCAAGTTGATATAGTGCATCTGGATTTTCAGAAAGCCTTTGACAAGGTCCCTCATGAGAGACTCTTGGGGAAATTAAAAAGTCATGGGATAGGAGACAGTGTACTATTGTGGACTGGGAACCAACTAAAAGTTGACAACAGAGAGTACGGCTAAATGGCCAATTTTCTCAGTGGAGAAAGGTAAATAGTGGAGTATCATGTGGATCTGCTTTGGTCCTACTGCTTTCTAATATATTCATAAATGATCTGGAAATGGGAATAATGAGGAGCTTGGGAGATTGGATGTCCAAATGGCAGATGAAATTTAGGAAGTCTTTTACTAATGGGCACTAGCTAGCAGTGTGTGTTCTGGTGCACAACGGAGCGTAAACCCGGAAGTGGTCGACCAAGGTCTGCTAGAACACAACAGAACATTGAGCTGGTGAGTGAGCTGATCTGCAGTCAAGATGATGATCCTCACAGTCACAAAAGTCCATGGGAAATAGAATGAGAAACTGGTATACCACATTCGTCAGTCCAACGTATTTTAAAGCAAGATTTACAACTTAAAACGTACAAGCGTGTGATCGGGCAAAAGCTCAATGAAAATGTCAAACTGAAACGCTTGCAACGCAGTCGGCAGCTACTTGAACGGTTTCCTAATGACAGAAGTGTACGAAGCATCTGGTTTACAGATGAAAAGATATTCACCATTGCTACTCCAGTTAATTCTCAAAATGATCATGTTTATTCCGTTGAAACAAAGAAAAGTCAAGTTCCAGAAAGGCGACTTATATGAGAAAGTGACCATTTCAGCCACGGTATCATGGTATCAGTTGGTGTGTCTCGAATGGAGAGAACTAGTGTTGTGTTCGTTGAACCAGGCGCCAAATTAAACAGTGGATATTATTGTGAACGTGTTCTAGGACAAGGTTTACTACCCGTAATTCAAGCTACATGTGGTCGCCATAACTGGACATTTCAGCAGGACGGAGCCCCATCTCACACAGCCAGAAATATGATCAACTTTCTTTGTCAGGAGAATGTAAATTTCATCGAGCCAGACATGTGGCCATCGAACAGTCCTGATTTAAATCCAGTAGATTATGCCATATGGGATGCTTTGCAAGAAAAAGTCTACCTTTGGCGAAAATTTACCACAGTTGAGCAGCTCAAGTTGGCAATAACCAAGGAATGGAGAAATCTGGGGCAGCGCTTTATTGACAGAAGCATAAATGAATGGCGTCGACGCTTAGAAAAAGTGGTTGAGAAGCAAAGAGGACACATTGAACATAATTTCTGATTAGCTAAATACTTGGCAAAAAATACATGAAAAAAATATAGTTAATTAAATTGTATTTTTAAATAACTTATATGCTACGAGATGTTCTCACTTTTTTTGGGCCACCCTGTATATTGTTCTCCAAAGAAGTGGCTGCACAAATAAAGGCAAAAAACACAACTTTCACAGAATTCAGAAGATTGCAAACAGAAGAACATAGGATAAAGCTAAAAGAGAAAAATGATAGCAAAAGCAAAGGTGGAAGAAATGATGGCTAAAGTGAAGTGTGGAGATAAAACTTTTTTCAGGTATATTCGGGAGAAGAAGATCAGAGGTGGAACTGTAAGACTCAAAAATGCCAAGGACAGATTTGTGGAAAGTGACATTGAAAAAGTGAAAAATGCTGACCAAATACTTTTGTTTATTTCCCTCTATAGATGGCATTCTCCTTTTATGGATGGGAGTGTGGGAAGAATGTCAGCCATTTTTCATCTGGTTAAATCAGTCTGATAGAAACTTGGAATTATGCTATTATGCAAATGTGTCATATAGCCTTTCCATACATGAGAATTCCATTATTTGATGGATGTTGAAAGTTTCTCTGTTTATAGAAAACCAACTGACAGGACTACAATTCTCAAACTATCATCCTAGAAGACTTAGAAATAATTTTCTGGCATGACAGTTCCTTAAGCTTCATAGATTATGTTCGGTGGTGCCAATAGAAATCACAGGTTCGTATTTATTTATTTAGACAGATTTGTATACCACCTTATCCTACAATCAAAGTGGTCACATCACAATTGGGGTTACATTTAACATGAGGGTACTTGACAACATTATACAATGAACTCAAGTGTCTAGTTGGGATAAGTGGGTATCGGGTTGGTGGGGGTAGTTGCATGATGACATATTGCATTAAAGCACAAAGTTAATCAGAGAGGGATGTCAGTCTAGTATACAAGTGAGCCCTGTGGGCCAAGAGAGATTGCTGATACCATCACTAAAACAATTGCACAATTGTTTTGTTTGTACTTTACCTTTTTTTCCCCAAAAGCATATTTTTTGAAAGAAAGCATGTTGTGACACTGGGAAATCCTGAGGCTATATGGAATCTTTCAACTAAATCATGTGTTTGTATTTAAAAGAAAGTTCAACATTAGAGATTATTTAGTGCACTCTTGGCTGGATATCAAATCTTTTGCCGATGGTATAGAAATTAAAAAGAAGGGACATGATGTATGCTAGAACTGTTCACAGTGTCCACTGTCTTTTAGATGGCAATTCTAAAGTAATTCTTGCAGGTAAAACAGTGCATTACCTGCAGAATTTGATTTTTTTAGAGATTTCCCACCCAAGAAGGGTAATTTTATGAGTGTCTAGGTTAATGCACCTTTTAGCATGTGGATTTTGTGGCTATTTTATTAAGTCGAGTATGCATGCACTTGACTTTATAAAACAGGGTGCAAGGTACATGCATTAATTTAGGCTGGTGTAGATACCCATGCCAAAAACAAGCACAAATGGAAGTGGACACAAGCTTGGATTGGACTTTGCTGTGCCCTGCGTCCACCTCTCTGCTCGTTTTTGCCAACTTGCGTAGATGCCCATGCCTACATTTTTCATGAATGTATATAAATTATAGTATTTTATAATTTATGTGCATAACTTTGTGCTGTATCCAAATTCTACCCCTGTGCATGCCCATAGTGAAAGTACATACGATTGACCTGACGCATGTACTTTCAGAATAGTGACTTCTCAAATATATGTGCAAATCCCCATTTACATGCAACAATAGTATGACTTCACGTACGTGCATAAATCAAGGCGTGACATAAAATTACTCCCTACACGTGGGTAAAAATACATGCATACTGCCATTTCATGGGTGATTTTACCTGCTCTAGAAAAAAGGGAGTTGGTTTTATAACTATGTGCATACCTTTCAGTTTTAATAGTATGCATAATATGTTAGCTCAAACAAGTATCTGCACAAGTTAGTAAATGTCTGCAGGTTCTTTCCTTGGAATAATTGTGAAAGTGGAAGTACCTGCGTACTATTTAATAACAATACTATTGTTGACTTGTAGGATAGTTTTAAAATCCATTTCTACACAGAAAACAGGGGTTTATGCATGAAAATGGCTAGTTATAATGCTGAAACATACTAGAAGGTAGAACTCCGCAGACCAGACAATTAGCACCACAGAGAGCGGAGGCAGACCAGCGCCTATGTGTGCTGATTGTTATAAAACTGCCCTGACCGTACGAGGGTAAAAGTAGGTGCCTATGTGCCTATATAAAATAAAACAGCCAGAGCTAGTTCCAATAGTGCACAAATTCCTACGAAGATGTAAATATGCGCATGCACCTCACAACTCTACCCCTCCACCACCCTCCTATCATAGACTCTCATGTGCCATCTTGTTGGCATACGTATCAGACGGACAATTACATGTCTTTTTCTCTGTGTAAAACATGCTTTATGTGCAGAAAATCCACACATAAAGCATGGAGTGGAGTGGAGGAGTGGCCTAGTGGTTGGGGCAAGGTACCTCAGGCCAGAAGGTCAGGGGTTCAAATCCCACTAGAGGACAGCAACCTTGGACCAGAAGGACTGGGGTTTCTAGTCCCACAGGTGCTCCTTGTGGTCTTGGGCAAGCCACTTAACCCTCCATTGCCCATGTTCCCTGTAAAATAGTTATCCCCAAGTTATAATGCCCTGTTCAATGTAAACCACACTGATGCAGAATAGTGCAGTATATAAGAGAATGTAAATAAATAAAAATGCTTTATCAAATTTCTTCCATATGGTACTTCCCTTTTAAGAACTGGTGCAATATGTTTATTAGCTGCACAGGTTAAGAGGGTTGTTACACAATTGCCAACTAGAACAGCAGTTCTAGTTGCTGACTAAAATAAGTTTAAGATTTTTTTTTATTTTGTATAACCCACCTTCTTCTTGTACTGGGGCATACTGCCAAGTAGAGGGTAAGGAAAGGGAGTTTAACTTCAGTGGTGCAGTCCTTAGTGTGACACATACGCTATTGGCAGGCTGGGGATGCAATGTTCCAAGAGGTTTTTTTGTCTTTCAGTGTTTACTCTTGGAATTAAAGTTCAGGTTTCTTTGAATAGGGACCAGCATATGCTGGAAGGTCCATGGCACTCAGACACCTCTCATACCTCTTCCCTTCAATTGAATCCAGTCCAGAGTTTGTGTTCTGAACCAAGGATTTACTTTAAAAAACTTTAAGATCACTATACATGTTTATAACAGGAAAAAAGCAGCAAGAAGAATGATATTACTGGAAGTTTAATCCTTCTTTATCCTCCACTTGTTAAAATCAGGTTACTTATATCTTCTTTCGCTCTACAATAGTACAATATAGCACTCTGAATTCTATCTAGCTGATGCAGGAAATTAAATTCAAATCTCTCCACTATTTCACCTTAAATACATGGAGCCCAATCCCATAATGTGCACATCCAGCATGCAGACACATCTAAAAACCAAAAATGGGCCACCTTTGAACCTAATTCCGCATCCATGGTTCTGGACGTGCCCGCGGGTCTGGAATTGGGGAGATAGACATGTTTGGCAGGCATGTGTAAGCGCTATTCAGCCAGGCCTGTGCCATGGAGATGGGGAAACGTTTTGTACATCCCCACATTCACTGTATTCTGAAACATTACACATTTTGGATCCTGCCCATCCCCGTGATATATCCGTGGACACCATGGGAAAAACGTGTATCTCCTAAGTTGCTCATCACAGATAGTAGTTTGCTGATGCATACTGGACATAAATACCAATGAGAAATGGCAGTTGCTGCAACCTAGACCATAAACCAGTCCACCTCATGCCCTGAAAAGTGCTAGGTAAGCCCAGTGCAATCCAATATGGCATATGAATGTGAACATGTAGGTCAGGACATACTTTGCATCAAATGGTACGTGGCATTAGGAACCGGCCCCAGTGATTCCTGCCTTGGTCATCTCTACAAACACACCTTAACCTGCTAGGGATGGACTCTCACCAAATCCACAAAACTTCCGATCTAACCTTACAGGTCCTCAAAGGATGCATAATGTTGCTGAGCAACAAATGTATGCCCTTTTCATGCCTCTGGCCTATAAGTGCACTCATTCTGCTGCTCTGCAATATTATTCCCCTCTTATCTTTCTCTACACCCCTCCCCGTGAACTCCGCTCTTCTGTCAGATTGCTTCTATCTGTGCCCTTTCCTTTGACTACCAAATCTGGACATTGCTCCCTTAACCTTGCTGCTCCAAATGCCTGGAACAAACTGTCTGAATCTGTACATCATGCTTCGTCTCTGGCCCCTCTCAAATCCAGGCAGAATGCTCATCCCATCAGTGCCACTGTTGGATCAGATCCGCTTAAGCTCCTTTGTGTTTTCTGCCCATTCCTCCTGGATGTATCCTGTTCACAGCTGCTGTGTTATCTGTCTGGACTAGATGGTCCCTGCACAGCAGAGTTTACAATCTATTATGTGTGTCTATGCAGCGCTGTGCATGTTTTGTAGCGCTATACAAATGATTAGTAGGTGTAGTAGGGCCTTATGGCTATGGCATCTGAGGCCCACCTCTCTGGGTACTGGCATTTCTCACAGCAGCTACATCTGTCCCATCATGGCATATGTTGGTCTGTAAGCATCCGCTTTGGGGCAACCCTGTCTGCCTTCTCACAGCCAGCTTTGTAGAACTGCTCCCCTGGTCAGGGCTGTGTATGCATGGGAGAGGAGATCCCTGAGCCATCACACCAAGTAGCCAGACTCTAGATATATCACCATTCTTGCAGCTCTCATTGATTCTGGCCTGGGTAGGGATGTAGGCCACATGGAACAATCTGGGGAATGTTGGCACTACATCAGTCATGTCTTCCAGTGCCAGGCACAGAAGATTTATGGCTGCCAACATTATCTGGATCATATTAGAGTACTCTATGTAAACGAATCCAGAAGGAATCAACATAGGTTCCCTATGGCTAAATGTCAAGACATATCCCCGTCAATAATAGAGACCCTCAGAAGAAGGGCATTCAGTAGTGCAAACAGCACTAATAAATGCTCAACAGCAACACCATTGGTCCCACAAAATGTGCATTAAGGGCATTCATTAGTGCAGTTGCCCCTGCCCCCACACTTGAAGCAGGTCAGATAGCCCTTGGCATGGGAACCCTCAGTGGCTTGGGTGTTCCTTGCCAGCCCCACTGGAAGAAACAAAGCTATTCATAGCCCTGGGAGTCTCTGCTTTAGGCTGAGCTGCAAAAAAAACCCTTCTGCTATTTTAAAAGCACTTTCCAAGGTTAATTTTGAGAACCGGCGCACCCATCATCTCATGGGAGAGGTCAAGCCCTCTATGAACTGCTCCAGCAGAACAATGTTGGCCACCTCCACTCCAGTCTTCTCCTCTGATTGCAGCCAGTTTTAGGTGATCTCTTTCAATTGATAAAAGAAATGCTGGGCGTTTTCTTTCAGTCCCAGACCCCCCCTCTCTGAACTGTTGTCGGTAGGTCTCCAGTGTACACCTGGCTCGCTTCAAGATAGCTGTCTTGACTGCTGTATAGGCGGCCCTTCTGTCAGGGTTAGCCTCCTGGAAGGTGGCAACTGCTTCCAGTCAGCAAGTTTCCCAGATATGTAGTCCACATCATCTCCAGCCATCCAGCCAGTTGAGCTGTCTGCTTAAAATTTACTAGGAAGTGGTCCGTGTCCTTGTCCTCCATCATTTTAGGCAGGGGTGGTGCCGGGGGCTGGAGCTGCAGTCCATGAAGTGCCTGGGAGACTTGCTCTAGCGAACCCTGCTGCATTTCCACTGATTTCTGTAGTACTTGTTATTGCTGTGCCCCTTGTGCCTGCAAAAGGTCCTGCAACAGCTGCTGCTGTTGTTGCTGTAGCTTTGCTGTTGCTGCTCCTGGCCTTCCACTAGGGTGCGCTATAGCTGCTGCTGCTATTGTTGTTGCTGTTGTTGCTGCACTTCCACTAGGGTCTGGAGTAATCTCTCCATTTTGATTTATTTTTCTTTCCATCCCACCCAGGGTAGGGGAAAGAAAACACAATTCCTGCCTGTCCAGCTTCTAACTAAACTGAAGGCCTGCCTGTCCGGTTTCTTCCCTAACTGCGGCAGGGCTAACCCCTTTAGCCATATACCAAGAAAGGAAGAAAAAAAACTTCCTCTTCTTCTTCTGCCTTGTACTGTGGAGAGGTTAAAGCCTGGGAGGTGTGTGGGTTTCTCTTCTGTCACAGAGTTAAGAAGAACATCCCACCTAGGGTTACCAACTTCTTCACCGAGAAAAACCCGACACCTGTGGCTCGCCATGCTCCACCCATTCTCCGCCCCTAGTCCCATCCCTGCCCCGCCCCCAGCCCCACCCCCAAAAATTACCGAGGATACGTGTAGGCTAACTTCCTTGGTCAGATAATAATTAAACTGGGAACCCCAAAATCCAAACATGAAATGTACAACACTGGAGAAATAAAACTATAAAGTAATTTCCTCTTGCACTAAACAAAAACGCAAAGATGTTATCAATACACACTTCCCAGACCAAACATATTCCAGCTAATAAATTCAAAATAAAAAGTATTTTTCTACCTTCTGTTTGGGCGTTTTATTTTTCAGTTGCAATTGCTCCAGTCACTTTCTTCTGGTTTCTTCGTGTCTTCTGCGAGCTATCCATTTGTCCTTTCTTCTCTTTTAGATGTTTTCCATTCTCTCTCTATTTCTGCTTTAACATACTGATTGTTTCCCTTTTGCTCTTTCCCCCAATTCTTTCCTTATTCCTTTATCATCCATTTAAATTTCACCCTTCCATTCTCAAGCCCCTCACTCTCCCAATACCCAGCCCATCATAGACTTTTCTTCCACACAAAATATTTTTCCCCTCTCCACTCATTCCCCATCTATTCTAGTCCTCCCCCAAAATCAGTTCCCTTATAGTTCTAGACCCACCCAGCATCCACTCCCTTCTAATCCCATTCTCCTATGCCCCACATCAGCCCATTTCCAGTCCTATTCCAGCTCTTCATCAGCCCATTTCCAGTGCTAGCCCTCACATCACAGACCATTACCAGTCCTAGCCCCCCCCAAATCACAGCCCATTTCCAGTCCAAGTCCCCCATCACAGCCTATTTCCAGTCCTAGGCCCCCCCCCATCACATCCCATTTGCAGTCGGAGTCCCCCCGCACCATCACAGCCCATTTGCAGTCCTACCCCCCCATCACAGTCCATTTGCAGTCCTAGCCCCCCTAATCACAGCCTCTTTCCAGTCCAAGTTCCCCCTCCCTCCACCATAGCCCATTTCCAGTCCAAGTTCCCCCCCCCATAGCCCTTTTCCAGTCCAGGTCCCCCTCCCCATCACAACCCATTTCCAGTCCATGTCCCCCCCCCATAGCACTTTTCAAGTCCAGGTCCCCCTCCCCATCAAAACCCATTTCCAGTCCATGTCCCCCCCCCCCCCACATAGCCCTTTTACAGTCCAGGTCTCCCTCCCCATCACAGCCCATTTCTTTCCAGTCCAATGCCCCCCCATAGCCCTTTTCCAGTCCAGGTCCCCCTCCCTTCACAACCCATTTCCAGTCCAAGTCCCCCTAATCACAGCCTATTTCCAGTCCAAGTTCCCCCTCCCTCCGCCATAGCCCATTTCCAGTCCAGTTTCCCCCCCCCATAGCCCTCTTCCAGTCCAATTCCCCCCCCCATAGCCCTTTTCCAGTCCAGGTCCCCCTCCCCATCACAACCCATTTCCAGTCCATGTCCCCCCCCCTAGTCCTTTTCCAGTCAAGGTCCCCCTCCCCATCAAAACCCATTTCCAGTCCATGCCCCCCCCCCCATAGCCCTTTTACAGTCCAGGTCCCCTCCCATCACAGCCCATTTCTTTCCAGTCCAAGTCCCCCCCCCCATAGCCCTTTTCCGGTCCAGGTCCCCCCCCCCAATCACAACCCATTTCCAGTCAAATTCCCCCCTCCTAGCCCTTTTCCAGTCCAGGCCCCCTCCCCCCATCACAGCCCAGGCAGTCCTTGACCTCCCCCCCAAAACCGCGGCTGTCTGAGGCTTTAGAGGGAGCCGGGGAAGCCCGCGCGAGGCCCCGGCTCCCTCTGAACAGCCACCAGCGTGAAGAGCCTTTTCCTTCACGCTGGCGGCTGTTCCTGTGAAGCCGCGAATGCTGGGAAAGGTTAAAGGGCATTGCCTTTAACCTATCCCACCAATCGCGGCTTCACAGGAACAGCCGCCAGCGTGAAGGTAAAGGCTCTTCACGCTGGCGGCTGTTCAGAGGGAGCCGGGGCCTCGCGCGGGCTTCCCCAGCTCCCTCTGAAGCCCTCCGGGTTGGGAGAAAAGCCGGGTTTTTTGCTCTGGCCACTCCCGATCTTGCGGCCAGAGCAAAAAAACCGGCTTTTCAAGGGCCGGTTTTGCCTCTGCGCCGGCAGCCGGCCTGGCCATGGAAAAACCGGCCAGGCTGGCTGAAAACCGGCCAGTTGGCAACCCTAATCCCACCACTGCCACCAGATGTGGTAGATGTTGCCAGTGTAAGGCACGACACATGACTGTACAGCCAAGACAGGTTTCAAGAAGAAATATTTTATCTGGGCAACCAGCATCCAGAAAACCACCCTAGGCTTCTTCCCCAGCTGTAACAAGTCCTTACTCACTCTCTGCAGGGCTACTCTACTGAACAACTGATTAGTGCTCCTGCACAGACCGCACAAAATAAACAAAACTTCTTCCAAAGGTTTCTTCACTTCAGGCAGCACAGTCCAGAAAAATATCTCTCCAACCAAGCAGAGCTCCAGCAGCAAGGCTGAGCAGACAGTAATAAAGTCCAAATGCTTCCTACCTCCACAGCAGGCTCTCTTTTACAAGTAGTCTTCAAGTATACTTCAGACACCCCCCCTCCCCCAGGCTTTTCTCTCCTTCGAGGTCTCCTGCTTCCTGTTTAAACCCTGAGATCTGGCCACACCCTTCCCAGGCATTTTACAGCCTATTTTCTTAAAGGAGCAAAGTTTTATAGGTGAAACGCCTTCCTGGTTCTAAGCGGGGTGGGGGAGAATCCCTGCAGGGGATGGTGTGTTTGCCATACACTCCATCACAGTCCGATAGACTGGCTCCTTTAGCACAAACAGGACATAGGTGCATAGCCTGAATAAATACCATTCTTAATATTTCTGTAAGGGTGTTTAGAAATGTTTCTTTACCTTATAACATTCCCTCTCCTCTGCTCCCTGTACCTGCAGTCACACCAGTTCAAAACATACTTATCACAAATATTCTTCTATATGGGATGAATTGCAGAGAAAAGCAGAATATTTTCTAAGTCCTAGCCTTACACCACGTTTCAGCAGGAATGATGTGGACAGTTCTGGGAAACACTTAGGGGTATGTTTACTAAATCGCGTTATTGCAGTTCGCGTTAGGATCCGCGTTAATAAGACAAACCCCCAAATAAGGAGATGGGCGGGACAGCGGAACACCTACCGCGCGTTACTAAAGAAACGAGCGTTACATGGCGCGTTAGCGGCGTCACTGCGCGTTAAGCATAAGAAGCCACTCCGACATACATGATCAATACAGAGCTGTAGCACAATGGTTACTGCAGTGACTGCTGATATGGCCAGCATGGGTTCGAATCCCCAGGGTGCCAGTTGCAGAAGGCTGGCTGATGTAGCATCCTGTACATGACACAGTGAGGGAGGGGGCATATATTTGTTTTAGTTTAGGAGGGGTGCAAACAAACACACCCACACATCAGATAGTGAGTGAGGGGGCATGTCAATGTCCCCTTTCCTTTTGGGGTGCAAGTAAACACCCACACATTATATAGTGAGTGTGGGGGCATGTATATGGCCTGTATGTGTTGTAGGGTTGCTAGCATACATACCTGACCCATACAGAGCTGTAGCACAATGGTTACTGCAGTGACAGCTAATACGGGCAGCATGGGTTCGAGTCCCCAGTGTGCCGTGAGAAGGCATGTTTTCCTTTACGTCGAGTACTCCATACAGAAACAGACCCTCGCAGTGTGCGTAACAATGTACGTTGGGACGCGTGTACAATCGTGCGTGGGTATGTGTGTTTTTACCTGTGTGGGTACCTTATATGACAGACTCGGTAGGGTGTCCTGCACCTATGCACAATGCTAACAGATGTACGTGGGATGGCCTATGGGTTATCAAAGCCTGTGAGCAGGCGCTGGATTCCCCCAGGGTTGGATTGCGCCAGTCACACCCATGATGCACTGCACATGCAAATCAGCTGTCCACAGATAAACACAAGATGGGGAATGCACACCCACAGCACCTTGGCCTGGTAGGGGGGAAGCGCCCAGGTGCACCCCCACAGCACCTCGGCCTGGTAGGGGGTACTGACCGTGTGTTGTACCGGCACAGGGTAGCCACACACCGTCACAGCGTGCGGGTACTGTGCTCACCCTGAGGGTGCAGTGAGGCGCCAAGCACCAGGTCCACAGCAACGTCCATGCCTGAAAGAGGCCATGGTGCAGGTCCACAGCAGTGTTATAGTGTGAGACAGGTAGTTTCTGCAGAAACACCTTGGACATCTCTGTCTGTATCAGTCAGGTGTAGCCCCCATGGACCCAAGCACCACCACCCCCTCCCCCAGGGCAGCAAACAGGGTCTCCTATCAAAAGATACAACATCTACCTCCCTGCAAGGTGGACGTAGAGGGGAACATCAACCCCAGTCCTGCTGAGGGACACACACCCCACAGAGCAGTCAATGCAGCTCTGTACACATCCAGAACAAAATAGCAGACAGACATTAGGCCTAGATAGGGCATGCTGCACCCCACCACTATCTGATATTCCCCTGGTGCAAGCCATCAGCCACTGCACCCTGCAAGCCACTCCATCACAACACATACCAACTGCAAATAGTCTGCTAGTGCCCAGTGGAGATGCCTGCACCCAGAACTGGGATGTCAGTATACACAGTTAAATCAGTGACAGGGCCCCAAAAGGCAACCCATATATATCACATGAGAGAAATACTAGATAGCACTATGGGGGTGCGTAGCCATGCTGTGGTCACTGCACAGTCAGGGTGAGAGTGATCTCTCAGCAGCACATACGGAGGTCACCCTGTCTGTGTAGGTGGTAGCCGGCCACTACAATGTGCCTGTCACTGCCCTATGCCCTGTGCAGATGCGCCCTGGCCAGGCCACCCTGTCCGGCCTATACCCATGGTACCTTGCTCCTCATTATGCACATTGGCAGCCCAATACTGGCAACATTGCTGGCAGTGTGGCCTGTGGAAGGTGTTTGCAGCCACCACACACTGGATAGACAGACAACCACCCCCACACCGATGTCAGCATTGTGCTACTATAGAGGTGGTCAGCAGCCATACACACCACACCAGTCATGGGCATAGTACAAGCATGGATATGGTACACAAGACTGTTGGGGGGTCACTCCCCAGGGTGGTGAACACTGTCAGAGACCAGACCTGCAGCACACACCGCAGACATCAGAATGATTGTTATGGTGGAGCTCAATGAGCAAAATGTGCTTAACAGAGGAATTGATATCTGCCAGTTCTCATAGCAAACGTTTGATAGCTGTGTACCATATACCCAGGTGTAGGGTGGCATTGCTAAGGTATGCAACTGCTAGTATTGGGAGATACAGGCAGGACCCAATTTCTTGCCTCTCCAGGTGGCATTGGCCAATGGGGCCTGTGGGTGGGTGTGTGGCCCTGTTGGCTGCTGCTTTACGGCAGAGTTCCCCAACTCCAGTCCTGGTGTTCCAAACACTGTTCGGGTTTTCATGCTGTCCCTCATAAATATGCATGAGCTACATCTGCATACCATGGGGGTGGTGCATAGCTATGCAGCACAGGCATCTTTATTGGAGGCAGCATGAAACCGGAATGTTGTGGGGCCCTCCAAGACTACATTTGCGGAACTCTGCTTTAAGGTAATGTGCCTGTTTCTGGTGTGGTAAAATATAGGCCATGCGTATGTTCTCTGCAATAAAGGTGTGTCTTTACTATCAATGTTTAGTGGTGGGTAAAGCTATGGGGACTGGGTTGGCAGGAGCCCCAGCTGGGATTTGAACCTGTGACCCTCTGGTCATACAGGCACTGGCTGTGTCTGTTGCACCACACCTTAGCTACAGAGACAGTGCAGTCTCTGGAGTTAGTTAAACCGGCCTGACGAGTCAGAAACCCTGCTCTGCAACAGGTTTACTGTGACCTCATTTACCTTGTATGCAGACAACGGTGCACATAAACCTCAGAGAATACCTCACAAAAGGGGCACACACCCATAACCAAGCTGGGCAACAATGATATCATTGGGAAACATTACACAACACTCCCAGGACAATCCATTACAATGAAATGATATTTAAAAGGGTCTGTGAAGCGTAGACCCTTCCACACATCATTTCTTTTTTATTTGGTGCTTTCCAGGCAGTGTTGTTCCTTGTTGCCCATTGCTATCACTGTTGCCCAGCTGTATTATGCTTTTTAAAATGTTTCCTGTGGTCATTTTTAACGTTTTATGTGCTATTTTGTTCAGTGCACATGTATCACACTGCTCACGTTTTGTGTGTTTCCCCGGTTTTTCTGTACATTGCTGACGGAAATGGTTTCTCTTCCCTTTAAATGCCTTTAATGGCAGGTTTTCATTCGCGTTGGAATTGAGCTCAGAATTACAGCGCGTTAGTGAGGGGGAGCCTCTCCACGCCCCCTCTCCGCCCATTGACCCCTTCTCTCCGCCCACTCTCCACCTTCTGCGCTGTTTTAACGCGCCGCGGGGCTTTACGATCGTTAAGCGCGGTTACCGCGCGTAGTATGACGTTAACGGTCGTTGGTGCGTGTTTACGCGCGTTACACTGCACTTACGGTCGTTAACGTCATACTACGCGCGTTATTCACGTTTAGTAAACATACCCCTTAATGCGTACATTGGCCTTTCCTGAATATGCGTTCTATGTCTCCATGGCTGACTACACCCCCATTCTGCCCTCTCTCCTCATGTTCTGAGATCCCTGTGCTAGTGCCGTGGGCGTGCATGTCATCAGTGTTTCAGAATATGGTATGGAACATTTTTGGCACATAAACATCCCTGCCAACCGTACAAACCCCTTTTTCGTGTTCTGGAATGACCCCCTTAGTGTAGTTTTTGTCCTTGAGTGGGAACCCCTTCTCCTACATTATTACTTTTTACCAATATATCTGGAGCTGGTGGTTATACAGGCACAGGCTCCCGAAACTGTCCTGGATTCACTCCTTGCTCTGGTGTCACTGTTCACTGAAGAGCTCCTGGATTCCTCCTTTCTTTAGAGCTGGTAGCCTCTGTAGATGCAGGTTCCTGTAACTTCTCTGCAGGTAAGCCTGGCTCACATGTTCCTTGATCCTTGAAATGTCTCTTCTTCCGTGTATCTTTGTGAGTGGATGACTTCTAAGTCATTTACATGGGCAGGACTCCACTCTTGTTGAGCTGACAGGTTTTGTGCAGTGCAGTCAGTCCTTTTTTCCCTTTCTTTCTACTCCTTTTTCCCTGTGCCTGTAGCTCCTCCTAAAAAAGGATGAGGAACTAGTTTGGCCACCCTCAGCTGCCCCCCTCCCCACCAAGGTGCTATGTGCCAAAGACAGAATTCTGCTTTTGTAAATGGTTTATATGTGACTGGAAGTTTCCCCTCCCAGTGATGTCTCCTCACAGAATGATATAAGTGGGCAGCCAGAAGCCTCCCCTGTTCTGAAAAATGCTAATTCTCCTCCAGCTTAAATTGCAGTACTCTAGTAGGGACACTGGATGGACCTGGTTGCTTAAAGAAATGACGTCCAAGCAATCTGTACAGATGCTTCTTCAGCATCTGAGGTTTGTTGGTGTGGGACCAGCAGATGCTGGAAGGCCTTGGGTTTTCAGAGATCACCTATATTTCTCATTTCACTCATAAAAATATCATCTGGGCTTTTGTTCCAAAACACAGAAATTTATTTGAGGCCCAAAAATTTAAAAAACCACAGTAGGAAATATGGAATAGTGTGTGTGCCATTGAGTCAATGCTGACTCCTGGTGGCCTAGCCTCTGGGTTTTACAGAAACACAAAATGTGGGCCATCCACAGTTCAAGGCTTCAGTGAAAAGTCACCACCAAAGCAAAAACACATTATTCAGAAAACATCCATTTCACGCTCTTTGAACATTCGCTGTCTGGAAATATTGCGCCTTCCACTGCTTTCTCTAATCCCAGGACATTGAAAAACTCCTTGTCACTCTGTTCAAAAGCAGAAAATCCACAAAATATCTTTGGACCAGGACCAGGCAATTTTTCCTTTGTCTGGGGGATCTGCGCCTTCCTGTAGACTGCTCCATAGAGTCTCTTCCTGACTTGTCTCAACACTGGAAAGTCTCTGCTTGGAAGGGAAGGCCCCCCTAAAAGCACAGTCCTCCTGTTGCCTACCACAGGTTGATGATGCTCTGACTAATGGAATCTTCCCTCTTATATTCTAGCCCCCACCTTTGGAGAAAAAGGGGGCAGCATCTCTCTGACATCACCTCTAGTAAGCCCTACCAAATCTGGAAAGTTCCTAATTTTTATAGAAAAAACAAATACATTTGCAGAACTCTACAGGTATTTACATTCAGATGAGGTTTGTTTATTTCTAAAAGATGCATTAAAAACCATTTGTGTGTATCAGAAAAATGCCTAAAAAATGGTTTCCATAAGGGACTACTTACTAGAGAGCAATAAGGAATTGCAATTACTGTTTGGTAATTACCTAAATTACCACATAGGAACTACAAAGCCTCAGCGTCAACCATTGTGGATGTTCCCAACATATTCCCATACAGTTAATGAAAAACAATTTCCTTGTTGCGCTTTAACTACATTGCAAATAATGCAATTCAGTTAGCTACATCTATATAGGTTACATTAACTACACTGTGGGGCCCTTCTACTAAAGGAGTGCCCTTACCAGGCTATTAGTGGTAAAACAAATGCATTCTAAGTGCACCCTTCGTGTGCTAATTGTCAGGGGTGTGCCTCGCAAATTCCCAGTAGTTAGTGCATGAACCCTAACTTGTGGAGTCATGAGGATGCACCTAACGCTGCCCATGGAGTGCCATTGAGCGCATGGCAGTTTCCCTTGCATGAGTGACCTCCATTCCACCCCTAACCTGCTCACTCTTTGCCCTAGTGCCTAATGGTCAATTACTGTGCTCTTTAGCAGCTGGTAGCTGGTATTCTCCACTGCCAGTTCCCACACGCTAAAAAGTACATTAACGAGTAGTGGACTCTAGTAAAAAGGTCCCTGTGTTATCTGCTGCATTAAAATGCAGTAACTAACTCCACATTAATTGCAAGGCGCAGTCCCTAGCGTTTTTTGCCCAGCTTCCACCCATTCTCAGCTCTGTCCTGCATTAACTGTTACTGTGGAATTAGCATAGCTTAACTGCAAAGGCGCCATGTTAATTGTTAGCATGCACTAACTGCTGTGGTAACAGCTAATGCATTCCACATTTTCTGTGATGAGATCCATCCTTACTTTACCCTTTTTTCAGTCAAGTATAGCTGTTGCAGGGCTGTACCGAGGGAAGATCGCACCCTGTGCGACTTGCACATTGGGTGTGCCCCCCCCCCCCCATGGCAGGAGAGAAGAGGTGCGCCCGATGTGCAAGTCGCCGGCATGCTAAGGAGATCTGTCCCTCCCTGCTCTTGCAGGGAGGGAAAGATCTGCTTAGCATGCCGGTGAGAAGGTTTAAGGAGCACATTTTAGTTGTCCTGCCATTGCCTGCCGCTGCTGAGAGAAGAAAAAGTGGCGGCGGCAGGCAATGGAAGACAGCTAAAATGCGCCCCTTAAACCTTTGTGCCCTGTGTGGCCACACCGCTCGCACAGGGCTAGGTACGGGCCTAAGCTGTTGTAGTCACTTGTGGCTGAGTATCTCAGGCTTGATGCATGGCAATACAGAAATAAACTAACCTCATCCAGTATTGTCCTACTAATGCAGAAGGATAAGTACCGGAAAAAAATAAATTTAATTATGTTTTTTTAAGACAGATAATAATATTTCATTTTTCCCCAAATTAGAGGATCTTTTGCTATAGGGCACTATGGTGTTGCATCTAATACTCGAACCATAGCACATTAGGTGCAACATCATGGTGTTAACTGTTGGGGGCATGGAAAGCATGTTCCAACAGTTAATGTGATGCACCCTGAAAATAGCACGGGTGCACTTAACTCCATCTACGGTGGTGGTGGGAAGTGCACCCACACTGCTCCCTTTGCAGTTAGCCCTGCCACTTTTTGCTTCCAACCCACCCACATGTAACCTTAATATGCTATGGACAGTTAGCACCGAGATCTGGCTGCGCTGTTAACGCGAGCCTTTAGCGCACATCAGAATCTGCACTAACAGCTAATACTCTTTAGTATAAGATCCCTTAGATTAAACAGATATGTTTATAGCTCAAGATGAGAAAGTGCTGAATACTCTTAGAAATTTAGGGAGGGCATTTTCAGTGGTGGAGGCCACCACACTTAGATGCTATTTTACTAAAGGTTAACACACGTTAAATTCATCAACGCGTATTAAGTGCCATTGCATCCATAGAAATAAAAGGGCTATGGCCAGTGAACACCCATTAATTTCATTATCGTGTGTTAAGACCTTTGGTAAAAGAGCCCCTTAAAGTGGCTGGCTGTCGCCATTTTAATTATAGTCTGGACATTCAATGCTGGGGCCATATCCAGCCACCGGCATTGAATATCCGGAATGGCCCGACTGCCCGTTTGCAATCCAGTCAACGGTGATATTCAGCGCTGGCCAGCTTGCAGTGCTGTGTAGCCTAGTAGCACTATATAAATGATAAGTAACAGGGCTAATTGCATAACCAGCCATTCACTGTCCTAATTTTAGCTGGTTTTAGTTAACCAGTCAGTGTCTGAGTATTGCTGCTGACTGTCTAACCCCTGGTACCACCATGGCTCTACTCCCGAATACTCCGAGACTAATGGTTACTGTCTGCTAACTGCGTTAATCCTTTCGAAGATGCCCATTTATTTAAATAAATAAGCTAAAATTTTAAAATATTCTAAAATAAACTTCTGCAGAAAATATTAACAAAGTTAGTTAAAAACACTTTCTTTAAAACATGTTCAATACGTTATTGCACTAACGGCCATGGGAAATTAACTACTGTTACTCTTATTTGCACAGAATTTTCAACACTCTGCAAACTACAAGATCAACTTATGAGATAAGTCATCAATGCTCTTTAATATTTACATCCAGCCCATATGTAACATCATCAAAAGTCATAAGCTCCATTATCACATTTACTCTGACGACATCATGGTGTATGCCCCAGTCAACCTACTAGCACTCAACATCACAACTATAACCAGATGCCTTGAAGATATGAACACCTGGTTCGCAGCCAATAATATGACGGTCAACTATGATAAAACAGAGGCAATGTTCATCACTAGGAACACTACCTTCACTCCACCATAAACCATCAGCATTTTAGATAAGCTTATAGTAGTTAAAGATGAGGTTAAATATCTGGGCATCACAATGGACAGAGCACTAAACCTGAAATCCCACATCACAAAAACCGCAAACAAGGCCTATCAACGCTTAAGGATCATCAGAAAACTCAAGCCATTACTCCGCCAGGATCACTTCCACACAGTATGCTAAGCACTCATTACACCTCTGCTTGACTATGGAAACTTGTTATATCAAGGCCTCCCTCAACAAACCCTACACCCACTCCAAATGGTGCAAAACACTGCGGCACGCATCATTACAGACACTCCAAGATCTGAACATATCACCCCAGTCTTACAGCAACTACACTGGCTACCCATGATGGCCAGAGCAAAATTCAAATTAATCCTAATCATCTTTAAAATCATCCACCAGCTCTCAGCAGAGGCACTCCAATACATCATAACGAAGGATACCTGCAACAGACCAAGAAGAACCAATAAAGACAACATGATCGGCACACCTGCAGGATTCCACAAGACTAAACAAACATCTTCAAAAAGAGCTCCCTCCTTACTAGCGCCCACACTTTGGAACTCCCTCCCAACAAGCCTGAGAGCATTAGATGACCTAATAGACTTCCGAAAGGACCTCAAAACTTCTCTCTTTATTGAAACTTATCAGCAGACAGAAAACAGTCCCCACCCAAAAGGTAATGCATCTACTGCTGATAATTCGATACTCACTCATCCCAAATAGGCATACAAGGTAATGACATAACACCAACTCAATACCCACTCACCCCAAACAAACATAATATAACGTTGTTAATTACCTCGTACTGTCTAAATGTTACCCTTATGATAAATGTAACCCTCCAATTGTACCGTCTAGATGTTGTTAAGTTCCCCTATGTTAAATGTAACCCCCCAATTGTGATGTGACCACTTTGATTGTAGGATAAGGTGGTAGACAAATCTGTTTAAATAAAATAAATAAATAAATAAGTTTACCCTTAGAATAACTGGCCAACAAGTGTAAAATTATTACTAGACAAGAAGCTGGTCCTTCCCTAAACCTTTTTTTCTTCCAAAAACTATTATAAGGAAAATCTTTGTCCATAAAAACAATTAAGTGTATAAGGAAATCTAAACATAGCTTTAAATAAATGCTTTAACTTCTCTTTGCAGATCTTTTTAATTTTTTTCAGTTTCTCCAGAGCTTTCCCTTATAGGATTCTTGGGTAAGTATAGATCTTTGTCTTTCTAAGAAACTCCTTTAGTTTAGGTCCTACTTCAATTTGAGCTCAAATAACTTAGGAATGTTTGCAGGTGTACCAAGTTCAAAGAAAAGCACTACATATCTTCATCCCTTTTCTGTCTTGCATTGGAACTCAGGTCTTCCTTCTCTGGTCAGGGTACAGGCAGAATCAATGTCCTCAAGTCCAGCTTCTTCCAAGGTCCAGCACAGGTCAATATCCTACTACTTAGCTTAAAAAAATTAGTTCTTCTAGAACCTAGGGACATGTTTACTAAATTGTGCTACCTAAGTGGGGTTAGCATGCAGTATCTGTGCCATGCTAAAAGGTAGTGCAGGACCTTATGTTGCCCAGGTAGCTCACATTTGGGCAGCAACGAGGTGGACGTGGCCATTCCTGCTGAGCCCAGATATTTAGCAGCAGAAACTGGATATGTTCCACCGCTGAATATTCGATTTTGGTTAAAGCAGTGGCAGCTAGGGCCTTTAATTAACCTACCCAATAATACTGACTACAGTATGATGGCAGAGTAGGGAGCTGAAGGAGAACATGAAGGAACTTTGCAGATTAGAGAGAAAATGGAGACAATCAAAGGATAGTTCAGTATGTAGAGAGTATGTAGAGATGCTGAAAGAATACCATTTAATGGGGGACAGAAAAAAGAAAAGTTATATTGAGCATCATCAGTTCAATCATCTTTAAATCAGGTCAAGAGAACTTTTCGATACTTTAAAGTTTCTAACCAAAGAGCCTAAAAATGTTTAAAAAAGCAGTATGCTAAACCCAGATATACTATGTTTATTATGAGCATAAAGTTCAAAATGGGAACTTAGATGTGTCAGAAATCATCGTTCCTTGTGCCACTGTACAAAAATGGAGTGAGTTTAACATTAATTACAGAACTTTTGGAGAGAAGAGTGTTAGAATTAAATACAGCCACCTCTCCCTTAGACCCTTGTCTTACAAGTTGGCTCAAGGAAGTGTGGTCTAACAGGCCGATGCAGAAAACCGGCACTGAATTCGTGCTCTATCAATTCTGTACGCCTCTTTGCAGTACACCTATAGCGAGCGACTTCAGAGCTGACATGCAGAAAGGGGTACATATGCAAATTAGCCACGTGTTAAACTGTGGTGCAAATGGCAGTGTTAAACTGGGAGAGCAAGCCAAACATATGCGCACAGAAATTAGCGCAAGTTTGGCATATTCTCCCAGAGAAACAGGGACACCGCATAGCTAATCTGCATATGCGCCTCGACAATATTTGGATGGCATCAAGGGCTTTCCCCAATGCCTGGATCATCTGAGGGGAAGTGTCAAACTTTCCCTCAGATGATGCAAGCATTGGGGAAAGTCCCCGATGCCATCAAAATACTGTCAAGGGGCCAGTGCCCTGACAGAAAGGAAATTCCTGGTGGCCTAGTGGCCCAATTCCCCTAACTGCCCAACTAAAAATAACCCTGGTGGCCCAGTGGCCCAGAACCCCCCACCCCCCTCCCGGTACCTTCACAAAGGAACAGGAGCGCTTCCCATGCTCCATACCTTTTTTGTGTTCTACTGCTACTGCTGCAGGTCTGAGCCAGAGGTGAAGGTGGGCACTGGTGGGGGGAGGGATATGCTGGGCATGGGGGTGGAGGAGTAGAGACACAGAAGAGAAATGCTGGATCTAGGAGGTTGACAGAGAAACAGAAGGGGGAATGCTGAACATGTAGGGGAGAGGCAAATAGAGTGATAGGGGATACGTTAGATACAGAAGATGTATAAGCACAAAGGGAATATGCTGGACATAGAATGAAGATAGGGTCATAGAGGTGGGTGCTGGACATGGGGAAGGAAGTGTAGGGAGACAGAGGAGAGATGCTGGATCCAGGGGGAGTAGAAAGACAGAGGGGAGATGCTGGATGTAGAAGAGGGTTAGAGACATAAGCAGTATATGGTGGAAAGAGGGAGACAGGTGAGATGCTAGACATAGGAGATGGAATAGGAAAGGAGCGTTGTTTAAAAATACTACTTCGGAAGCCCAGATCAGCTGTATTCCATGCTTTCACAAAGGTGGAAGGAAGGCCAAATGACTGCCAGCATGGTTCAAAGATGAGGTCAGAGAATCTGTTTAGCCAAATAAGAATCTCTCAGGAAATGGGAAAAGGAGCAAAATGATGAAATCAGGAAACAACATAAGCACTTGCAAGTTACAGTAGATGCAAGGCATTGATAAGGCAGGCAAAGAGAGAATTTGAAAAGAAGCTTGCCGTGGAAGCAAAAACATATAATAAAACCTTATTCAAGTACATTTGCAGCAAAAAACTTGTCAGTTAGATCATTAGTTGCTAGAGGGGTAGAAGAGGCACTAAAGGAGAACAAGGCCATAGCAGAGAGACTGAATGAATTCTTTGCTTCTGTTTTTACTGAAGAAGATGAAAGGAAGTAATCCATGCCTGAAATGGTAGTTACATGAAACAAATCTTGATAAACCGGGAAGATGTAATATAGCTATTTGATAAAGAGTAGCAAATCACCTGGACTGGATGGTATACATGTGAGGATGCTGAAAGAACTGAAATATGAGACTGCAGACCTACTATTACTAATCTGTGACTTATCATTAAAAACATCTGTAGTACCTGAAGATTGGAGAGTGGCCAACATAACACCAATTTTTAAAAAGGGTTCTAGGAGTGATTCAGGAACCTACAGACCAGAGAGCCTGATGTTAGTACTGGGCAAAATAGTAGAAACCATTATAAAGAACAAAATTACTGAACATTTAGTCATGATGTAGTGTGACAAAGCCAACATGGATTTAGCCAAGGAAAGTCTTTTCTTACTAATCTGTTATATTTTTGAAAATGTGAATAAACAGGTAGATAAAGGTGATATAGTATATCTGGATTTTCAAAAAATCTTTGACAAGATATCCCATGAGAGACTATTGAGGAAATTAAAAGTATACTATTGTGGACTGGGAGCTGGCTAAAAGATAGAAAACAGAGAGTAGGGCTAAATGGCCAATTTTCTCAAAAGAGAAAGGTGAATAGTGGAATGCCCCAGGGATCTATACTGGGCCCATTGATTTTTAACATATTATTCCCTTTTTCAGGTCATTTATGAATAAGTGAGGTTAACAAATTTGCAGATGACAAAAATTATTCAAAGTTGATAAAAAAACAAGGGGGGTCATTCTGAACCACAAACAGCGGGGATGGACTTCCCAACGGGACATCAATCCCGCTATTTGTGCCGGCTTCAGCTACCGACTAACTTCCCTGCCCATTGTGTGGGGAAGTTAGTCGGGGACAGGGAATGGGAGGCCTGGGGGAGGAGAGTGGGCGGGCAGTGGGCGGTCGCCGACCTTGGACATACAGGGCCGATTCTAATGTCGGCCCTGTACGTCTAGGGCCGGCGAAATGGCCGGGGAAGTCTCTGAGGTGGAATAACTCCCCTGGACATTTTTTTTAAAATTTGGGGCGCGGAAGGGGCTGGGGGGGCCAGGGGACATTCCCCACAGCCCGACCCTGGCCTTCGGAGGCCGGATCAGGAGTCAGGCTGCAGGGAATTTGCTGTTTTGGTAGGCAGTTGGCATCGTGGCTTTTAAATGGAGCCGCGGTGCCATGGCAACATGATGTCATGGCTCCATTTAAATGCCCTGACTGAGTTAGCTGGGTGAAGTCCTGCACGTGCAGGTCAGACAGAATCGCTGTTCTGCCCTGCATGTGCAGGATTGTTTGCGATTCTGATCCCGAGGGGCTAGATGTGCCCCACGGGATCAGAATCGCGATCCCCTCTGTGCGTCCGGTTCAGATGAGATGCACAGAGGGGATCTATGTCTGGGACAGATTCGGTCCCAAGAGGATCTTGAGAAATTGGGAGACTGGGCATCCAAATGGCAGATCAAATTTAATATGGACAAGTGCAAATTTATGCACTTAGAGCTCGACTCCATAACATGCACATCCGGCCCGCAGACACGTCTAAAACACAAATGGGCCCTGTTTGAACCTAATTCCGCATACGCGGGTCTAGGGTCCAGAATCAGGGAGGTAGGTGTGCTCGGTGAGGCATAGGCACAGCGTTATTCAGCCAGATGTGCATGCAACTGGCATGCAGCCCGCACACGGTTGCAGGTACAGACAATGCGATATAATGGAGAAACACGTCTCCTGTCTATATTATTGGACAAAGGTAAACATTTTGGACATCCTCACACCCACCATATTCTAAAAAGTTACATGTTTTGGATCCTTCTGTCTCCGCGATGTACCTGTGGGCGCCATGCCCCTTGCGAAAAATGCACATCTCCTGAGCTGCCCTTCACACTGACAGTAGTGTGTTGATGCAAACGAGATAAATACCAATATAATGCAGTCTAGACCACATACCAGTCCTCTACAGGCCCTGAAAAGTGCTAAGTAATCCCAGTGCACCCTAATGTGGTATAAGGGAATGTAAATATGAACATGTATGTCAGGACATACCTTGCATCAAATGGTACTTGGCAGTAGGAATCGGCTCCACTGATTTCCACCTTGGTCATCTCTACAAACACACTTTAACTGCTAAGGATGGACCCATACCTAGTGCACCAAACCTGAAACTAACATTGCAGTTCCCCAAAGGATGCATAATATTGCTGAGCAACAAATGTATGCCCGTTTTGTGCCTATGGCCTATAAGTGCACTCATTCTATTGCTCCGCACTACCGTTCCCTTCTTATCTCTCCCTATACCCCTCCTCAGGATCTCCGCTCTTCTGGCAGATCACTTCTATCTGTGCCCTTCTCTTCTACTGCCAAATCCAGACTTTGCTCCTTTCACCTTGCTGCTCCCTATGCCTAGAACAAATTACCAGAGTCTGTACATTAGGCTTCTTCTCTGGCTCTTCACAAATCCACGCTGTGCGCTTACCTTTTAATTGCCGCTTTTCAATCTGATCTGCCTAAGCTCCCTTGTGTTTCCTTACCATTCACCCTAAATGTATCCTGTCCACAATTGCTGTGTTGTCTGTTGTGACTAGATTGTAAGCTCTGCTGAGCAGGTACCATCCTTTACATGTCTCTGTGCAGCGCTGTGTACGCCTTGTAGCGCTATACAAATTAGTTGCAGTAGTAGTAGTAGTATGGCCTTCTGGCTATGGCATCTGATTCCCACATATCTGGGAGATGGCATTCCTCACAGCTGCTACCCCTGTCCCATCGTGGTGTATGTCGGTCTGTATACATCTGCTATCTTTTAGGCAACCCTGTCTGCCTTCCCACAGTGTGCTTTGTAGCACTGCTCCCTTGGTCAGACCTGTGGGGGCATGGGAGGAAGACCCCTGTGCCATCATACCCAGGTAGCCAGTCTCCAGATATATCACCACTCTCGCAGCTTGCATAGAATCTGGACCGGAGAAGGATGTAGGCCTCATGGCACAATCCGGGGGATGTTGACACAACATGAGTCATATCTCCCTGTGCCAGTGGTTGCCCTATTACACTGGCACCTGGTGACACTGTAGTCATCCATATGGTCCATGTACTGGCCAGCCATTCATGGCCTCCAGATCCTCCAGTGCTACCCCCAAACCACATACTCTTACTTGCAGTCACAAAAGACATCATTCTGCCAAACCAAACATATGGCTAACAGTTGCTAGGCCATAATGGCATGACATCCCCAGGACTACACATATGATTTCGCTTTCTCACTACAAAAGGATTGGTTTCCAGACTCACATACTATTCTTACATCAACAGTCCCAGTTTTCAGAACAAATGATTTGTTAGGGTCCCCTGGATTAGCTCTTTTAGCACAAACAGCACATTTCAGTATAGCCTGAATAAACACTATTGCTCTTCTTAACATTTCTGTAAGGGTGTTTATTAATGTTTCTTTACCTTACAACATTCCCTCACCTCTGCTTCCCGTTCTTTGTAACTTCATCTTGTATTTTTCTAGACTGCAGTCACACCAGTTCAGCACATACTTGTCACAACTATTCTTCTATACGGGATGAATTGCAGAGCACAGCAGAATTTTTTCTAAATTCTAGCCTTATACCATGTTTCAGCAGGAACAACATGAATATTTCCGGGAAACGCTTGAAACGTACACAGGCCTTTCCTGAATATGCTTTATATGTCTCTGTGGCTGACCATGCACCCGTTCTGCCCTTTCTGGGCATATTCTGAGATCCCAGTGCTAGCACCGTATACGTATATGATAGCAGTGTTTCAGAATATGGTCGGGGATGTTTTCAGCACATAAATGTCTCCGCCGCACATACAGACCCCTTATTCATATTCTGGAATGACCCTCTCAGGGAAGAACAACCCAAACTAAATGATAAAGTGGTATAAAAAACCCAATAAATAAACAAATGAACAACAGTTACGTACATGATGCAAGGTTCCACATTAGGCATCACCACCCAGGAAAAGAATCTGGGCATCATCATGAATAATATGTTGAAGCCATCTGCCCAGTGTCTAGTGGCAACTAAGAAAGCAAATAGAATGCTAGGAATCATAAGAAAAGGAATAGAGAATAAAACCAAGGATATTATAATGCCTCTGTAAGATGTGAGGGGGCAGCTGCTGTGATGAGCTGGGGAGGGGTTGAAAGATAGGGTATGTGCTCCATTAATCTACGAATGTGGGCTACTTGGTCTGTTGTGGACAGGGCATGCAAATGAGGTATTGCAACTACTGGCAAAATGTTGGTCTGGCACAGAAATATGCAGTCTGACCACCATTTCTCTTGCATAGGGGGTCCATATAGTGATGCACACATGTATCTTGGAGGCCATGACGGTGCCATGGACTCTGTTTCTTGGGGGCACAGAGCCTCACTCTCTGACCATAGAAGGGCATGTCTGTGGCCCACTGGCTCATAGCAGAGGCTTACATTTAAACCACTGAAGGGGAGTCAATTTGGTTGCAGCTCCTGGGTCGATGTTCCCCCCTTCTGGACTGTTGCTGAGTTCAACCCACTTAGGGAACATATGCAGGCTTCCTATGGGTTGGGGCCTTCAGTTCCCTGAAGGCAGGCATACTCGAGCTGGGGAATGATTGGGGTGCCTCTCTCCATGGTGGTTGGTGGGGTGTACTGTGGTGTGCTTCCAGAGCAGTTAGAAGTATGGAAGGCTTCTATGAATAGCCTCCTACTCTCTGGTAGTTGTGTGCCCATGGAGGGGGTTGACCTGTTGGACGCCAGTTTTTTGGGTGGTGGGTGTCCTATAAGGCCTGACCTGGACCCATTCTGCAGGAGGGGTGGATGGCAGAGGACTTATGCCATATGCATCCCATATCTATGTAGTCACTATATTGGACCAGCAGATCTGCACACCAGACCACTGTACCCCCCTCATCCACATGTGAGGGATCTAACCCCACCCTAACTAGGATTCATTTTCAGGTGTATGAGGGGCATGACGGGGAAGGATCCTAACCTTTTGTCTGTGTTTCTTATCAATATGTTATCCCCTAGTAGGTAGTAAGCTTCAGGAAGATGGGACTGTCTATTGTATGTGTCTGTAAAGCACTGTGTACATTTGGTAGTTCTACACAAATTCTAATAAAAATAAGTGACAGAAAGATACAATTCAAAGGTACAAAAATAGAAATTTAATTGCTTTAATTATAGCAACACATTAGCTGTTGAGAGATAAGATCATCTTAACCCAGAAAATCTGTTGAGTTGCTCTTTCCGATCTTTGCCACTGAAAGCTCTGTTTGATATCAGCCACATTTAAGTTATTCTACTGACTCATCTAATGGATGTTGTCAATTACAGGAATAGCAAACATCAAGGAACTTACAGAAAGCATATGGCCAAACTCCCTTTGCTGAAGTGATTTGCTGCTGACTTACATTTGAAAGAAATGATAGAAGGATATATGTAGTTTGTTTCAACACTGCTGTTCGTTCTTTGGTGCTGGAAATACCTTTTCATGCTTCGAGCATAAGAATTATCCAAAAATACTGAGGAAGGAACATACGTGGCTTTGAAAGCTTATGTCCACTATGTCATCTTTATCTTTATTATGGCACTTCATATACCACCCTTCATGACACCAGGGTGGTTTACAATTCAAAAAATAACAAAGAACGGCAGGGCCAAGAAATGGAAAAGAATTACAATGGTTGACAGGACAGCAGTACAATCACACAGAGGTAGAAAAAGAAGGACAGATGAGAAAAGCGGAGCCAGTGGAGAGAATTAGGAATAGGAGGAGGGAAGGTCATAGGCAGACTGGAAAAGATGCGTTTTGAGAAGGGATTCAAATTTTTGAAATGAGGGTTCTAAACGGATGACAGTAGGCAGGGAGTTCCAGAGGGATGGACCCAGGTAGAAAGAAGCAGAGCTGAGGGTAGAGACTAAATGTGCTTGTGGAACGGAGGGAAGATGAAGGTGATTAAGGTGAATGGAATGCA
Organism: Ichthyophis bannanicus; assembly: GCA_033557465.1. Classification (NCBI taxonomy): domain Eukaryota; kingdom Metazoa; phylum Chordata; class Amphibia; order Gymnophiona; family Ichthyophiidae; genus Ichthyophis; species Ichthyophis bannanicus. The sequence goes on from CM066031.1 coordinate 1,532,480,057, forward strand.
GACTGCAGGAGGGGGTGTGGAAACAGAGAGTCAGTGAAATATTGTGGAGTTTCTGTGTGAACAGTTTTATGTATCAAGGTATCTTGTAACGGATGCAGAATTTGACTGGAAGACAATGTAAATGAAGAAGCAGTGGGGTGATATGGTCATAACATGATGCATGATAGATTATCCTTGCGGCGGTGGACCCGATAGAGCTGATAGAGGGGAAGGCCTGCAAAGATGACATTACAATAATCGATATGTGAAACAACTAGGGTCAGAAGGAGAGCGGTGAGTGTGGGGGCAGTCAGAAATGGACGAATGGACTGTATCTGACGGAGTTGAAAAAAACATTGGCAAATAAGGATAGATAGACGTTCGTGAAAAGACAAAGCAGAATCAAGCGTCATGCCAAGGTAACGAATGGATGAGGCCAGGGGGATCAGGATGCCAGAGACAGAGGGGGCCAGGGACGGACATGAACCACCAAGAGAGAACCGTATAGCAGATGTTTTAGAGGGACTGAGGTGAAGGAAGTTAGAGGCATTCAGAAACATGGGTTAAATAGGCATTCAGAGGGTGCAAATCAGGGGCGTGGGGTCCATGTTGTGAACTATGAGAATGTCATCAGCAAAATAGTATGCTGAAAGCCTGAACTGCTGTATCAGCAGGGCCAGGGGGGCCAAGAAAACATTAAAGAGGAGAGGGGCAAGCACTGAGCCCTGAGGAACACCACAGTATAGTGGGGTAGGATCAGATGAAGTGGTGCCAGATACAAGAAAGACCCGAGAGAGAGGAATGAGTGGAAGCAATGAAAGATCAGACAGTGGATACCTGCTTCCCACAGATGAGACAGAAGGGTATAGTGGTCGACCAGGTCAAAATTGGAGGAAAGATCAAGTGAGATAGCGAGGCTAGCATTACCACGGTTGTGAGAGATATGAAGTTTATTGAGGAACAAGAGCAGGATTGTTTCTGTGCTGTGACCAAGTCTGAAACCAGATTGATGGGGGTATAGAAAGTGAGCAGAGTCAAGGTGACAGGAGAATTGGGAGAACACAAATAGATATGAATGGCAAGTTGGACACTGGACAATAATGTGCTGGTATGGTAGGGTCGAGAGAAGGTTTCTTAAGTAGCAGACAAACCAGTGCATGTTTCCAGATGGAGGGAAAATTTCCAGAGGCAAGGCTTGTGTTTATGATAGTGAGCATGGCCGGAAGAAGTGGGAGAGAGGACTCTGATAACTAGGCAGAGGGAATGCGATCAGAAGGGCAGATAGTTTTGTGTGAAGTGCAGAAGATCTTGGACAGTTTGGTAGAAGTGATTGGCTGAAAAGTGGACCAGCAATGAGACAGAGTGGATGGGAGAGGTGGGGGAGGGATTCCAGCTTTCTGCCGGACCAATATGGCAAAATGTCATTGCATTCTATTTACTTATTCAGTTGAATTTACTGCATGAACAGCATTCCTAACAGGGGCTATACATTTCAAGCAAAGATACCTAAGCTCCACGAACTGAACAATGGCTGGGAAAAATTGTATCGCTAAAGCTGTTGCCCCCATTACAGCTTCTGCCTCTGTCCAGACAGAAGTCCCAATGACAGTTGCAGGACGGTTCCATGTGCAGGATGCCTGCATGCTGAAGCTCTCAGGAAACAAGTGGAGGAATTCAGAGAGGAGGTGATGAGGCTGAGGAGCATTCAAGACAGTGAGAAGTACATTGATGAGATGCTTATTGCAACATCCAAGCTCTCCAGCAGAGAAGGAGATGGGTGCCTACAGAATGACGAAGGTTGGACACAAGTCACCAGGGCCTGCAGAATCACCAATCCAACTTCTCCAGCCCTTGAAATGAAGAACAATTATGCAACCCTGGAAGTGGAGGAAGTGAAAGCAACCCTGGAAAGGGAAAAAACAGAGCTCAAGTGCCCCAAAGTTGCAGAATCAGTGACCACAAAGAAACGAAGGGTAGTGGTGGTTGGTGACTCTCTTCTGAGGGGTACTGAGGCATCCATCTGCCGACCAGACTTGATGTCCAGAGAGGTATGCTGTCTGCCAGGTGCCAAAATCCGAGATGTAATGGAGAGTTTGCCGAGACTCATCAAGCCCACTGACTATTACCCAATGTTGCTAATCCATTTCGGCACAAATGATACTGCCAGGTATCCCTCTGAGCATATCAAAAGTGACGTCATGGCTCTGGGACAGAGGTTGAAGCAGATAGAGGCACAGGTGATGTTCTCTTCAATCCTCCCTGTTGAGGGTAAAGGCCAAGGCAGAGAAGCTCGCATCCTGGAGATGAATGCATGGCTGCATGGATGGTGTCATCAAGAGCATTTTGGTTTCCTGGACCATGGGATGCTGTTCCAAGGGTTGCAGAGCAGAGATGGCGTTCATCTATCCAAGAAAGGTCGAAGTGTCTTCAGTTGCAGACTGGCTAATTTACTGCAGAGGGCTTTAAACTAGATTTGTTGGGGATGGGTGAAGAAAGCCCCCAGGTAACTGAAAGCCCCCGGGTAAGTGAAACATTAAATACCTTCATGGAAATGGGTAAAAAGGGCAACATATGGAAAGCAGTGTGTATAAATGCCCATAACATGGGAAATAAGATCCCAGATGTTGAAGCTTTAATGAGAAAGGCTGACTTGGATTTAGTGGCAGTTAGAAACATGGTTCACAGAAAACCATGACTGGGATGTAACTATACAAGGCTATACTTTATTCAGAAAGGACAGGGTAGGAAGAAGGGGAGGGGAAGTGGCACTATATGTAAAAAATAATATTAAAGCTTTGGAACTACAGAGCTTAAAAGGGAGCGAGGAGGCACTGTGGGTTAAACTAGAAAGAGGAAAAGTTAAATCTGTTTGCATTGGCGTGATATACAGACCTCCCTCACAGGAGGAAGAGGTGGACGGAGAGTTAATTGAAGAGATATGAAGCATTGCTATGAAAGGGGAAGTGATACTGATAGGGAATTTCAATATGCCTGATGTTGAAAGGCACATTCCGGCTGCAGCATCATCTAGAAGTAAAGAGATCCTGGATTCTTTACAGGGAGAACTATTCATTCAATTGATAACAGAACCCACACGTGAAAGGGCCATACTGGACTTGGTGCGTACCAATGGTGAAAGCGTTTCTGATGTTATAGTGGGAGATCATTTTGCATCCAGTGATCATCAGATGGCATGGTACAGTATTAGGACTAGAGCTGTTAGAATCCATTCAAAAGCAAGGGTCTTAGACTTTAGTAAAACTAACTTTGCCAAGATGGGCCAATACCTCAGGGAGTCATTAGCGGGATGGGAACAGCTGGGGGATATAGAAAAACAGTGGGCAAAACTGAAAGGGGATATTTTAAGGGCAACCAACCTTTTTGTTAAAATGGTAAATAAAGGTAAAAGGAAAAGAAGACCACTATGGTTTTTGAAAGAAGTAGCTGAAAAGATGAAGAAAAAGAGGGAGGTCTTCATGAAATATAAGAGATCACAGAGAGAGGAAGGCAGGCATCTATATTTGGAAAAACTTTAGAAGCTAGCAAAGTAGTCAGGAAAGCAAAGATTCAAAAAGAGGAGGAAATGGCCAATGCAATAAAATGGGGGGGGGGGGGGGGGAAAAAACATTTTTCAGATATGTTAGTGAGAAAAGGAAGGGAAAAAATGGTATTGTCAGATGCAAGGATGAAGGGGAGGAATATGTAGAAGCTGATAAGGATAAAGCGGAATTGCTTAACAAATATTTCTGTTCAGTGTTCACAGATGAAGAACCAGGAGCAGGACATCAGAAAACACCCAGAAACAGGAACAGAAGCGAGGGGCATCTTGAACAATTTTCAGAAGACTGTGTTCGTGAGAAACTAGCTAAACCTAAAGTAAACAAAGTGATGGGACCGGATGGGATACACCCTAGAATACTAAGGGAACTTGAAGATGTTCCAGCAGCTCCACTGACTGACCTTTTCAATGCCTCGTTGGAGTCGGGAGTGGTGCCAAAGGACTGGAGAGAGGCTCATGTGGTCCCTTTACAGAAAAGCGGAAGTAAGGATGTGGTTGAAAACTATATGCCGGCTAGTTTAAATTTGGTGGTGAGTAAATTATTGGAAATGCTGCTGAAAGAGAATATAGTGAGGCTTCTGGAGTCCAGCGGATTACAGGATCTGAGGCAGCATGGATTTACCAGAGGCAGATCTTGTCAGACAAATCTCATTGATTTCTTTGGCTGGGTTACCAGGGAGTTGGAACAAGGGAGAGCCCTAGATGTGGTGTATTTAGATTTCAGTAAAGCCTTTGACACCGTTTCTCACAGGCAACTTATAAACAAACTGAGCACCCTAGGGATGGACCCTAAAGTTATTGCTTGGGTTGGAAATTGGTTGAGTGGGAGGCGACAAAGGGTACAGGTAAATGGATCTCACTCTGAGGAGAAGGAGTTTACCAGTGGTGTGCCACAGGAATCTGTCCTTTGTCCAGTTCTTTTTAACATCTTTGTTAGTGATATAGCGGAAGGGCTGTTGGGTAAGTTTTGCCTCTTTGCGGATGATACCAAAATCTGCAATAGAGTAGTCACCCAGGAAGGTGTAGATAACATGAGGAGGGATCTAGCTAAACTTGAACAATGGGCTAGAATTTGGCAGCTGAAATTTAATGTTAAAGAATGCAAGGTCATGCATTTGGCCTGTAGCAATCCAAGGGAGCAATATAGTATAGGGGGTGAAGAACCTTTGCCCACTAAAGAAGAGCGGGACCTAGGCGTGATTATGTCTGATGATCTTAAAGTAGCTAAACAGGTAGAAAAGGCAACAGCAAAAGCTAGAAGGATGCTTGGGTGCATAGGGAAAGGAATGGCCAGCTGAAGAAAGGAGGTGATAGTGCCCCTGTATAAGTCTTTGTTGTGACCTCACTTGGAGTATTATGTGCAATTCTGGAGACCGCACTTTCAAAGGGTATAAACAGGCTGGAGTCGGTACAGAGGGTGGCTACTAAAATGGTTAGTGGTCTTCATTATAAAGCATATGAGGACAGACTTAAGGATCTTAATATGTACACCTCAGAGGAAAGGCGGGATAGAGGTGATATGATTGAGACATTTAAATATCTCTGTGGCATAAATGTACAGGAGGAGAGCCTCTTTCAATTGAAAGCAAGCTCTGCTACGAGGGGACATGGGATGAGAGTGAAAGGGGATAAATTCAGGAGTGATATGCAGAAATATTTCTTTATAGAAAGAGTGGTGGATCCATGGAAGAGTCTCCCAGTGGAGGAGGTAGAGATGAGGACAGTATCTGAATTCAAAGAAGCATGGGACAAACACAGAAGATTTCTAAAGAAAAAAAGGGGACTGCAGTGATTGATATGGAAGGACAGACTAGATAGGCCATGTGGTCTTTTTCTGTCCTCATGTTTCTATGTTTCTATATAGGATAAGCAGGAATGCTAAGGGGTACATTTACTAGCGTGTGCTGTTGTATGTGAGTGAAGGAGTAGCTCAATGGTTAAGAGCATTGGCTTGGTAACCTAAACACCAGCATTTGATTCCCACTAGTACACTTTGTGGCCCTGGGCAAGTCACCTAATCCTCAATTTCCTTGGAAGAAAGGCCAGGCAATCTACTTTTGGTCGTGCTGCTGGGTCACCAGGAGTCAGTACTGACTCAAAGACACACTTTGCATTATGTAGTTAGCATGTGTAATACAGCATGCTGTTAGTGCATCAGTGGGGTAACTGCTGGTATGCTGTATGACAGCATGGGCTAATTCATGTGCTAACTGCATAGCATATTATGGGATGCAAAATGGATAGGATATGGGTAGCAAATGTGTGTGGATTGTGCATTGCAGTTAGCACATGGTTACTTATGGGTCGATGCAGAAAGATTAATGCCCCTTTGTGTGCAGATAACACAACTTATATGCACAAGTTCTGCCACACCAAATGCAGTAAAGAAATTGATGCGTGCGTAAACAGCAAATGAAAGGTGCGCACACAGCAGTACCAGGTGTATTTAAATAATATGCAAATGAGCTGCATATATTAAAATGGAATGCTAATAAGGTCTGCGCCTAATGCAGAGAAATACGTAGAGGATTACATAACAATATCTCTACACCTGGTCGGAGGTGACGTAAACATCTTGCACGTGTATGTAAAGACTGTTTCAGGGTATGTACCAGTGAACAGTTACCTTTGACATGAAAATTTTCTGTGTGTATCTTTCAGCATATTAACAAAAGTTCATTGTTCATGAAGAAATGTTTTTGCTTCTTATCCTTGTGTGTTTTTTGGACTTATTTATATTATTTAACTTTTATTTTAGGTTTCATAAAAAAATGTTTTTGGGCGAAATAGTGTTAATTATTATGGGGTGAGTGCCAAAAGAACCTCCATGTCCTCGTACTTATTACATGAGGGTTTGACATTTACGTGCATGCATACATGATCACTTGTAGGGCATCTGTTGTTTGCGCATGCGTTAGCTCCTCTCCTTTCAACTTTACACTGAAGTTTTGGGTACAGCTCATTTGCATGCACAGTCTTTGCTGCATACTGGTGCTGAAGTCTCGCACTATCGGTGCTCTACGAAAACGCGTACACAGCTAATAGTGCACGACTTCAGCACCGGCTTTCTGCATCGGCTGTTAGTGCACACTAGTTGTTGCAGTGGCATTTAGTGTAGATGTACTTATGGCTCCTAAATAAGTGGCAGTAAGTGCATCTGTGCTGTCAGTACACTTACTGTAGGGGAACCTGCTGGGGATGCCGCTAGCAATGCATAGGCTTTGCATTTACCCCGTGGCCATTTTTGCATCTCATGTGTGGGAAGTGCAAAACGTTAACATACTGTACTTTAGTAAAAGAGCCCCTAAGATGAACAAATAACATAAAACTGTGAATGAAAAAAGGCAAAGTACCATTATGAAAATAACATCTAACTAGCACCTCAGCCACAAAAAGTAGAAACCAAAAATATTTAAAGTGGAATTTTAGAAAGGACGTCTAAGTCAAATTGGGGATGTCCATTACGGAACATGCAGAAAAATGCCAGAGGCATCTTCGTCTCCATCTGATTTTAGGAACATAGACATCCCTGACGTGGACATCCACCGAGAGTCCACATAGACATCCCCTTTTAGAAAAGTGTGGGATGGGGACATCCATCTCATGCAAGCCAGCATAAGGGGGCATCCAGCAGGGTAGCAAAGCATTCCCTGTCAGTGTTCGTTGACATATTGTAAAATAACGGTGCTTCTCCATACCCTTGATAGAACAAGCGCTTTTCAAATGCCTGTTCGTACCTGGAGCAGGTAGAACTTTGAGTGCGACTCAGAACATCAGGACGTCTCTGAGATCAGGCAGGGACATCCAAACTCTTGGGAGCACCCCAGCCCCGTCTCTGCCATGCACCATTCGGACTTGGACATCCTGGTGCTGGGAACATCCACAGTCACAGCTTCTAAAATGGCTCTGGAGACATCTCTGTGCGTTGGACGTCTCTATGCCCATTTTCAAACATCCAAAGCCCGCATAGGTCTTCGAAAACCACCCGCATAAATTCAGAAATCCTAAACATCATAAACATGCCAAATGAGAGACAAATATGAATGAAAGAAAAAAAAATAGAGACATTCAAACCAATACCATAAGCAACATAACAATAACATTACAAACCAAAAACCAATAAAAATAATTTGCGTTGCAATTTCACTAACCTTCCTAAATAAACCAAAGAAGCAATAATCAAGGGAAGGCCTGAAAAGCAAGGTAGCGTTAACTAGTTTCCTGAGTGCTGAATAATGACAGCCTGATATTCAAAGGCTGCTACCCTGCTGTTATCTGCTGTTTATTGTTGTTTCTCACCTCCAGGACCCTCTGGTACCAGTATTTCCATCCAGACTGCCTGTTAAGCGTGATCCCACCTCCCGGAAGTGACATGACCGCGTTCCCGTGGTCGCAACCTTTCCAGGTACCCTTCCACTACATTTAAGCAAGAAGTCAGCGGCGTCCAGAATGCTGCCTTCTACTGTTTGTACCTGCTGCCCTGCTTATTATCTGCTCTTTATTGTTGTTTCTCACCTCCAGGACCCTCCGGTGCCAGTATTTCCATCCAGACTGCCTGTTAAGCTTGATCCCGTCTCCCGGAAGTGACACGACTGTCTTCCCACGGTTGCGACCTTTCCAGGTACCCTGCCAGTACATTTAAGCAAGACATCAGCAGTGTCTTGCGCCGCAGTGGCATGCACCCAAGAAGGAGGACATGCTCCTTGGGTGAGCTGCTTGGGGCGAGATCTAGGCGAGTCAGAGCAGGAAATATAAGCTGCGGCATAATAGCTCTCGTACATCTCGGGATTTCTCGGGGGCTTATGCCATATTTGACATCACCCTCCCAGCTGGCACCTTGTGTCCCAGGTAAGCTATGGTTCCTTCTGTATTCTCAGTTAATCCCCTTGTTGTTCTCTTTGTGTGCTGTTGTTCTCGGTGGCATGGCGGCTATCCCTGTGCATTGGGGGGCCCTGCTACTCTGCTACATTCCTACCAGGCTCTGCTGCGTGCACTCCTGCTAACTTTGTGCCCTGTAATTGCTACAGGGCTCCTCCTCTTCATCGCTCCCCTTCTGTGTCCACCCTGTTCCTCAGTCTGGCATTACTGAATTGTCGGTCCTTCTGAGCAAAATCACTATTAGTTTATGATTTTTTGCAGGAGCGCTCCCTAGACATGTGTTTCCTCACGGAAACCTGGCTTAAAGAGGGCAACAGCCCCCTTTTAAATAGATGTCTACCTTCGGGGTACTCGGCCTACTCAACACCCAGGCTGGGCAGATGTGAGGGGGGAGTGGCGCTCCTCTATCGTTCCTGGTTCACCATCACTGAAGTCATGGCTGCTTCAGTCCATTATCCTGAATCTCTCTTTCTGCGGCTCCAATCGTCCCCACCTCTTTACTTCCTTCTGCTTTACCTTCCCCCTTTCCTCTCCATTGACTTATGGGATATGGCAATGCAGACTATTTCTGAAACTGCCCTAACCTATTCTAATCGTATTATTCTAGGTGACTTCAATGCCCATTTCGATTCTCCTCTCAGGCCCAAAGATCACGCCTTCCTCAATTTATTGAATGACTTGTCTCTCACACCTGTGCAACCCATAGTGCAGGCATACGTTGGACCTGGTCATTACCCCTCCTGTTTCTGGTCTTACTCTATCCTCCTTTTCAGCCCTTGCAGTCCCTTGGTCAGACCACCATTGCATCTTCTTTTCTACATCCTTTTCAGTCACAGCTGCTGATGCTGATTCTGCTAACCCCCAGCCATCCCGCCGCTTACGCTGTCATATCATTCCAGCAACATTGCTTGCGTTTCCATCTGCACAAACCTTGTTTCCTTCAGATTTTGCCTCTCAGTCACCTTGTGCTCAGGTTTGCACCTGGAACTCTGTGCTTACTGACTCTTTGGATATCCTGGCCCGACTCCACCCCTCCCCTGCCTCAGCAAAGCTTGTTCGTTCCCCTTGGTATCACCCAGGCCTGTTTTTACTGTGCTCACAGCTTTGTTGTGTTGAGCGTCTGTGGCTCAAGCACCCCTCCCCAGAAGCCCATCCACGTTTTCAACAGGTTTATTCCTTATACCGTTCATCTGTCTATTCCACCAAATGATCTTATTATACATCTCTCATTTCCACAGCCTCCATCTCTTCCAGACAGCTTTATTCCATCCTCCATACTCTATCTGCACCTACTACTTGTCCCTTCCATTTGACTACTTCACCAGATCCTACAGTCCTTGCTGTTTTTTTCCAAGATAAGGTACTTGACTTGCGTTCCACTTTTCCCAATCCACCCCCTCCTTTGTCCCTGCCCCCCCACTGTCCCCAACTCCTCTCCCCCCATCATCTATTCCCCTTTTTGACACTTCTGGTTTGGCCTCACCTCTCTCGAATCAGGCTTTGGGCCATACTTGGTCTTCTTTTCAACTGATTTCGGCAACAGAGCTACTTAAAACTCTCTGGTTCCAGGAAGACAACGTGTCCGCTAGATCCCATTCCCTCCAGCTGGTTATCTGAACCATCTCTTGCCTTATTGCCCCTTGTCCAAACTATTTTTGATTCCAGCTTATCGGCTGGGATCTTTCCCACCCCCTGGAAGTCAGCCATTATTTGGCCACTACTTAATCAATCCTCACTCGACCCTTCTGTTCTGGTACACTGGCGCCCAGTCTCAAACCTCCCCTTCCTGGCAAAAGTGCTGGAAAAGCTTGTATTCTCTCAACTAGCATCCCATGTTGAGGCCACTAACATTCTCCATCTGTGTCAGTCTGGCTTCCGTGCAGGCCACATCACAGAGTCCATACTTCTTGCCCTGTTGAATGAATTACATGTTGCACACGATCAAGGGGTTATCACTTTGGTTGTGTCACTAGATCTCTCCTCCGCCTTCGACTTAGTAGATCACTGTACATTGCTCTCTTGCCTTCATGACTCTGGGATTCAGGGTACTGTGCTGCAGTGGTTTCGCTCCTTTCTCACTTCCTGTAGCTTTTCTGTTCTCTCAAATGACGTGTCCTCCCCATAATTCCCTTTAATATGTGAAGTACTCCAGGGCTCTGTACTCTCCCCATTACTCTTTAACATTTTTCTTGCACCTCTGCCTCTCCTCATTCAGCAGTATCCGGTGTCCACATATCTCTATGCTGACGATATAGTTCTTCTTTACCACACATCCCCAGTTGCTATTGATCTTTCACCCCTTAATGACTGTCTTACCCACACTGCAACCTGGATCTCTAGCAATTTTCTCCACCTCAACTCATCCAAATCTATGGTCATGTGGGTTTCCCTAAGCACCCTGTGTCCGAACATTGCCCCACAGATAAGTTCTACTGCTATTCCATTGGTCTCCTCATTCCATTATTTGGGTGTTACGTTGGATTCTTCACTCTCCTTTCAAGAGCACGTGTCCATCCTCATCCGCAGGTCCTTTTGTGCACTTCGTCAGATTCGAGCGGTCCGACCTTTGTTACCGCCCTCTTCGCTTACTACCCTGCTGCTGGCATTGGGGATCAGTAGACTGGACTACTGTAATGTGGCCCTGGCTAACCTACCCCTCTATCAACTCCAGCGTTTACAATTACTACAAAATACAGCAGCTCATCCATTACCCATGCTAGGTGCTCTGATCATATTAATCCTCTGCTAATACGTCTTCATTGGCTCCCCCTCTGCTACAGGATTCAATATAAGTTTCGATTTTGACACTTAAAGTTCTCTATACCTCGATTCCTCAGTATTTAGCCAACCTCATAACCCTGCACAACCCCTACCGTCAACTTCGTTCTCTTCATGCAAATCGGCTTGTTTTCCCATCCCCAACTCAGGCTCATCTAGAGCTAACGCGTCATGCTGTATTTTTATTTCTCAATCCTTCACTCTGGAATGCCTTACCATCTTCGCTCTGCCTTGAAGCTTCCTACATGAAATTCAAAACACTTCTCAAAACACACTTATTTCAACAGGCCTATAATATCCCTGACACCGACCCTCATTAGTCTCCCTCTCCCTCGCTCCCTCCTATCTCTGTTGGCTGTCACTGTATCTCCTACCACTCTCCTATCACATAAATGGTGTTCTTTTCCTTTTCTTCTGCAGCATTGATGTTTTATTGTAAACCACCCTAATGCCTTGGCCTGGGCGGTATATCAAGTGTAAAATAAAGATAAAGATAAAAATTTATCTAGTTAGCAGTACTTGCTAACTGGATGACTACCGGTGAGAGGGATATTCAATGGCAATATCCAGAGAATATTTCCTCTGACCACTGTGGCACTGTTCAGATAGTGCCACGGGCCATACCACTACTAGTTAGCAGTGATTTTCAGCCCACTAACCGAATAACAAACCACATAAAATGAGGCCATAAAAAAGGCAGGCTTAACTTTATGTGGTCTGGCTGTCCGAATAGTGGTTGAGTATCACAGGTATCCGTATATCTACTAGTGAACACTGCTGAAACTGGATAGTCAGCAGCAGCTGCTCTCTAGATACTGTGGCTGAATAGTAGGTTTTATTTTACCCATAGCAGCCAGCGTTTTAAAAAAATGCTGACCACCATAGGCTAAATATCAGCTTGATAGTGGCTGTACAGGTTTCTAGTGGCAGTTGGCTCCAAGTAGGAGGTGTCATGCCTTGAAATGCCTGCTTTCTGTTTTAAGGGTAGGCTGTTCTAAGAGATCAATGTAGCAGACATTTTTGGACTATAAGGAATTAAATCTTTAAAAAAAAAACCACATTCCTTATCATTTTTTTATCAGCAGCTTATTTTGACAAGCTAGAAAGATAATGTTTATTTTTTTATATTATAGCTTTCTGAATGGATAGAAAAAAATTAAACCAGCGGCATGTGAGTAAAGAGTTTCACTGCAGTATGTGCTTGCTCCAATTCATTTTATTGTTCAGAATTCTTCAGCTTGTCAGATATCAATCAATCATGACTACCTCTTGGCATGTGGTAAATGCATCGGCTGCATCTAAGCAAGGGCAGCCTTTTGGGTAAATACATTTGCACAGCAGGAAAGGTTTTTAATCGACTGTTTACGGAATTGTAAATGAATACAGCTTTAAAAAACAGAATTTACTTAAGAGAGAACACACACTGCTTGATTGCTTATAAACACTTCTCATTCATATAGCATTATAGAAGTTTAAAATTACTGTACTGTATCTTTCAGAATGCACCTGAATGTTTTCTATATCAATAAAGAATCTGTCTATCCAGCAAGCAAGGGCAATACCAGGGAAGCAGGACAGTTCACACTCCAATGCACAGAAATGTCTGTTTTCTTGTCCGTGTCTTGATTAGGTTGTAAGTACCAAGGCGCAGGGTCTGCCTCATATGGGTTTCTGCACAGAGCTATGTACATCTGGTACTACTATGCTGATGATTAATAATAATAACTAAAGGTCAACATTTCTTTATGTATTTATTTTCTTTAATGTAATTTGGAAACACACTAATCCAAACTTAGCTCCTAGCGACTTACAGTATAACATACACCATTTACTTTTGTGGGTACATAAAAACATAAGAAATGCCATACTGGGTCAGACCAAGGTCCATCACACCCAGTATCCTGTTTCCAACAGTGGCCAATCCAGGTCACAAGTACCGCACAGGTTCCCAGAAGGTACACAGGTTCCACAATGCTTGTCCAGGGGTAAGCAGGGGATTTCCCGAGTCCTGTATAATAATGCTTTATGGACCTTTCCTCCAGGAACTTGTCCAAACCTTGTTTAAACACAGCAATACTAACAGCTTTCACTACATGCTCTGGTAATGAATTCCAGAGTCTGATTCTCAGTGAGTGAAAAAATAGTTTCTCTTAGTCCTAAATGGGCTACATTGTAGCTTCATTGAGTGTCCCCCCTAGTCTTTCTACTTTTTGAAGGAGTAAACATCCAATCAACGCTGCAGACCTACTATTAGTAATCTGTGAACAATCATTAAAATCATCTGCAGTACCTAAACATTGGGCATCACATTGGCCATTCTCCAATTTTTAAAAAGGGTTCCAGGGGTGATCCGGGCAACTACAGACCGGTGAGCCTGATATCAGTACCAGGCAAAATGGTAGACACTATTATAAAGAATAAAATTACTGAACATGTAGATAGCTGTCGTTTAATGGGAGAAAGCCAACATGGATTTAGCCAAGGAAGATCTTGGGGTATGTTTACTAAACCGTCTTATTGTTACCAGTGCTAGTTGCAGTGTTAATGTGAAGAATGCCATATAAGGTAGTGGGCGGTCCGGAGGGAAGATTGCAAGGAATCGGTATTGCGCGATGGTGGGTGCCATGGCACGTTAACACGCGTTAAACCTAAGTTCATGCCAGAGCAGTGTTAGGCGCTATAAAGATGTAGCCCACTGGTTACTGAAATGACTATGGAGGCAGAGGTCATGGGTTCGATCTCACAGTGGTGTTATGTAAGAGGCTGTGTGAGGCATTTCCTTTTAATTTAAATCAGTGCTGCCAGCAAAAACACCCTCACAGTGGCGTAACCTATGGTGCCGCATAAGGCGCCCTATAAGGCACTCCATAGGGCACATTATAAAGTGCCCTGTCCGCCAAGGCACCTTATAATGTGCCCTATAGGGCGCTTTATAGGGCGCCTTATGAGGCACCTTAGGCTACGGCCCTATGAGGGTGCTTCTGCTGGCAGCACTGATTTAAATTAAAAGGAAAAGCCTCAGACAGCCTTATTAAATAACACCACTGTGGCATCCAACCCATGACCTCTGCCTTTGCAGTCATTGAAGTAACCAATGGGCTACATCTCTATAGTGTCTAACCCACCACTGGCTGGCTACAGAAAGACTGCAGGTCACCACACAAACTGTCTGCTGTGGTTACCAGGATAGGGTAAACCCACCCGTACCCATGATGCACTGCACATGCAGATCAGCAGCCTATATCTGATCACAAGATGGGGTATGCGCCTCTATAGCACCCGCACAATGTCACGGGCTGTAGGTACTCTGTGCCAGTAACACACATGGTCAGTTCCCCCTACCAGGCCGGGGTGCTATAGAGGCGCATACCCCATCTTGTGATCAGATGTAGGCTGCTGATCTGCATGTGCAGTGCATCATGGGTACGGGTGGGTTTACCCTATCCTGGTAACCACAGCAGACAACTTGTGTGGTGACCTGCAGTCTTTCTGTAGCCAGCCAGTGGTGGTGAGGTGGGGCGCCCAGCACCAGGTCCGCAGCACATGGCATGGCTGAGATAGGCCGTGCTGCAGGTCTCCATCAGTGCCAGTGTGTGAAAGGTAGTCCTTGCAGACACACCTAGGATACACCTGTGTCTGTCTGTATTTCCCAGTGATATCTAGCCCTTGTAGACTACGATGCACCCAGAATAGTGCATATCCTGTGTGGTTGCCATGGTCACATGTTATAAGTGAAGGGTGGTGTTTGGACCCAAAAGCACATTATGTAGCACCACCCAACCCGCTCTCTGTGGATCAGGGTCTCTCACCAACAGATCCACATTCTAAATCTCTGCAATGGTGCCAGTAGAGGGACCATCAACCCCAGTCCTGCTGGGGAATATGCACCATACAAGGCAGTCAATGCAGATCTGTACGCATCACATAGGGCACTGGCGGACAGGCAGTAGGCCTGGAGAAGCTCAGCTGCCCCCCACCACTATCTGACATTCACCAGCAGAGGACACAGTCAGTCTCCACCCACTGCACCCTGCAAGGTGTTCCAGCCATACATACACATGCTAACTGCAGACAGTCTGCTAGCTAGTACATAGAGCATGTTCCTGGAGGAACTGTGTGCACCCAAAAGTGGGATGTGAACACACACACACACCACACCGGTATGTCAGTGATTGGGCCCCCAAGTAAAGAGAACTAATAGATAACACTTGAGAGAAATACTGTATAGCGCTATGGAGGAACCTAGCCATGCCATGGTCACCGCTCCATCAGGGTGAGAGTGACCCCCCCCAGCATGATATGCTGTGGCCACCCTGTCCGTACAGGTGTTGGTCGGGCACTACAATGTCCCAGCCATTGCCCTATGCCCTGTGCAGATGCAGCCTGCCCAGGCCGCCCTGTCCGGGCCATACCCACAGTACCTTGCTCCTCATTATGCATACTGGCAGGCTAACACTGGAAACAGTGCAAGCATTGTGGGCTCATTAAGGTGTAGGCAGCCACAAAACACTGGAGAGACATACACACCACTCCCATACCTATTTCAGCATTTTGCAAATATAGAGGTGGTTGGCAGCCCTGGCCACCACACCAGTCCTGGGCACAGTGCAGGCATTGCTATGGTACTCAATACTGTTAGAGTCACTCTTCAGGGTGGTAAACACTGTCAGAAACAAAAACTGAAACACACTCCACAGATATCAGAAAGGTTGCTATGATGAATCTCTGTCAACAAATTGTGTTTAACTTAGGATTTGTTATCTGACATTAATCATAGCAACCTTTTGATATATGTGGAACGTGTTTCCAAGTTTAAGATGGCATTGCTAAGGTATGCAGGTGCTAGTATTGGTAGATGCTGCTCCGCGCAGGGCACAACAGCCTGACTCTCCATGAGCTGTTGGATAGTGGAGCCTGTGGGTGTGGGTGTTTGTGCCCCTGTTGGCCGCTGCTCTAGGGCAGAGGTTCCCAACTCTGGTTCTGGTGGGCCAAACATGGTTCAGGTTTTCATGCTGTCCCTAATGAATATGCATGGATACATTTGCATACAATGGGGGCGATGCATACAATTGCATCAGAGGCATATTTATTAGGGACAGCATGAAACCTGAATGTTGTTTGGCCCTCCAGGACTGCAGTTGGGAAACTCTGCTCTAGGGATTGCACATATTTATGGTGTATGTGCTCTGTAGGGTAAAACATGGGTGTTTATTTTATCTGTAATAAAGGTTCCTTCTTTACTACCATGGTTTAGTACTGGGTGAAATATGGGAATGTGGTCTGCAGGGGCCACAGCTGGGACTTGAACCTGTGACCTTCTGCCCCTAAACACACTGGCTGTGTGTACTGCACCAAACTGTTGCCACAGAGGCAGGTCATTCCCTGGGGATACCATTACTGTTCGTCAGACAGACCTTGTCTGTTGCAGTGCATGGCACCCACCTAAACAGGGCTTGGCCTTGGTCTGCTGTGGGCAGATGCCACTGCCCCCTCCACCACCAACACCCCTTCGCCACCATGCTGTCATGCCCTTGTGTCGGTGGTGCTGGTGGTGCGCAGTCCCAGGCCATCCAGTGTGCTGGTAGGCGGCTGCCTATGGTGCGTGATATGGGGTAGGGGTGCTGACATGGCCATCAGCACTTCCCCCTGGCACCGCCTGCCAATGTTCTGTGCCCTTGGGGGTACCTGCTGAGTACTGTCCCCTGGGACACTGTGGGATGCACACTCGTGGCCATGTTTGACCCTGGTCAGTTGCTGTCTTGCTGCTTTTCAGTTTCTGCATTCCTATGTGCCAGGTAGGCATCTGCCTAGTCCACATTGTGCCCCAGCTGGCCCACTGCATGTGCCACCTGCAGCCCTCTGTACCCCATTTACACCATCACCATATTGCCCTTTCCTACGTGGCCACTCTGCTATTGCTGCACATGTGAAAGCCACATAAGCAAGCTGCCCAATATACACCACGGCAAACCCTCAACACTATCAATGTTGGAACATTCACTTTGTAGGAGGAATCAGAAATTGATCCTTCCAAACATGACATCTTCCTTTTTATTCTTTATGGGTAGTGTTGATTACTGTTTATCATTGTTTTTTCTATTGGCCAGCTCGGTGTTTTGTATTTCTATTTTGGTTGTGGTCATTATCTCTCTGGTTTTTGCATGTTTTGTTATTGGACATGTATCACTACTATCACTTATCTGGGTCTCCCTGTCTTTGCTGTACATTGCTGACTGAAATGGTTTCTCTCTCCTGCAAATTTGCCTCTAATGCAAGGTTTTCACTGGCGTTAATTTTCAGACCCTGATTTCACAGCGTTAGTGTGCCTGGGGCCTCTCCCCGCCCACTCTCCACCCATTGACCCCTTATCTCCGCCATCTGGGGAGCCTTACCCCACCCTCTGTGCACCTTAACGCCGCCAGAGATGTTATTGCGCGATACGTGATGTTATCTCATGGTAATGTGCCATTATTGTGCGATAACGTCACTTATCGTGCAAAAATGTCGCTGCTGTGACGTTAGCGCTGTTTAGTAAACATACCCCCCTTGTCTTACTAATTTGTTATATTTATTGGAAGTGTGAATAAATAGGTAGATAAAGGTGAGCCAGCTGATATAATGTATCTGGATTTTCAGAAAGCTTTTGACAAGATCCCTCATGAGACACTCTTATGCAAAAGTCCATTTTTCCTGGAGGAAAAGTCCATAAACCATTATTAAAGAGAACCAAGGAAATCCACTGCTTACCCTGGGATAAACATTGTGGAATCTGTGTACCTTTTTGGGAACCTGATAGGTACTTGTGACCTGGATTGGCCACTGTTGGAAGCAGGACTCTGGGCTTGATGGACCTTGGTCTGAGCCAATATGGCATTTCTTGTGTTCTTATGTTCTTTCAGCACCCTCGGATATAATCTGGTCCAGATGATTTGCTATTCTTTAGTTTATCAGTTGTAATATATCTTCCTGGTTTATCTAAATTTGTTTCAATTCTTCTGACACATCACCTTTAAATACCATTTAAGGCATGGGAACTTCCCTACAGCTTATTTATTTATTTTATTTAAATGGATTTCTATACCGCCTTATCCTTTAATCAAGGCGGTCTACACAGAAAACAATCGAACAAATACTGGTTTGTGTGTGCATGCAGTGAGACTGTGAATGCGTGTATGTGTCAGGTGAAGTTGATTCTTAGTGGGCTATTTACATCGTGCGATATTATAGAATACTATGCACATAAGAGTCCAGGGAAGTGGGTTATGCTGTAGTACTGTCTGGCGGGCGGCTTATGTGATGTCACCGTAGTGTTCGATGAATAAGGTCATCTAGAGCAGTTTCCGAAAGTCCTTGATGTCTGTTGTTGATCATAGGTCCTCTGGGAGAGAGTTCCAAATTGCTGGGGCGGCCAGTGATAGTGCTCGTTTTGCAATGTCTTTGCGTACCTTGTTGAATTATTTTGGTGGGTTGATGCGGGTGGAGGTGCCTCTCCTCCTCGGTCGTGTGCTGTTCTCGGATTGTATGAGTGGTTGTAGGCTGAGAGCTGATGTCTGTTGTTTGATTTTGAATATGTTTATTACTGTCTTATATCTGATGCGGGAGCTGATTGGTAGCCAGTGGAGATCTTTTAGAATGGGTGTGATGTGATCTTGCCTTGCTGTGCTGGATATTATGCGTGCTGCTGTGTTTTGCGCCAATTGTAGTGCTCTGAGTGTCTGATTTGTTAGGCCATAAGAGCATAAGATAAGAACATAAGATATGCCATACTGGGTCAGACCAAGGTCCATCAAGCCCAGTATCCTGTTTCCAACAGTGGCCAATCTAGGTCATACGTACCTAGCAGTATCCCCAAGAGACACAGGTTCCACAATGCTTGTATTGGGTCAAGCATTGATATCCTGGGTCCCTTTTGAATAATGGTTTATGGACCTTTCCTCCAGGAACTTGTCCAAACCTTTTTTAAACCCAGCTACACTAACAGCCCTTACTACATCCTCCGGTAACAAATTCCAGAGTTTGATTACACGTTGAGTGAAAAAATATTTTCTCTTATTTGTCTTAAATAGTTTACCTTGTAGCTTCATTACATGTCCCTTAGTCTTTCTATATTCTGATAGCGTAAACAATCGATTTACGTTTACCCGTTCCACTCCATTCATTAATTTATAGACCTCTATAATATCTCCCCTCAGCCGTCTCTTTTCCAGGTTGAAGAGCCATAACTATTGTAACCTCTCTTCATAGGAGTAGCCTTCCATCCCCTTTACCATTTTGGTGGTTCTTCTCTGTACCTTTTCTAATAACGCTTTATCCTTTTTAAGATACGGCGACCAGAAATGCACACAATATTCAAGGTGCAGTCGTATCATGGAACGATACAGAGGCATTATAATATCCTTTGTTTTATTTTCCATTCCTTTCCTTATGATACCTAGCATTCTATTTGCTTTCTTGGCCGCCGCTGCACACTGGGTGGAGGGTTTTAACATGTTATCCACGATGACTCCTAAATCTTTTTCCTTGGTGGTGGTTCCCAATGTGGAACCTTACATTGTGTAACCATAGTGTGGGCTGTTCTTTCCTAGGGCATAACTTTGCACTTGTCCACATTAAATTTCATCTGCCATTTGGATGCCCAGTCTTCCAATTTATCCAGATCTCCTTCAGTTTTCCACAATCCTCTTGGGTTTTAACAACTTTAAACAGTTTTGTGTCGTCTGCAAATTTGATAACCTCACTAGTTATTCCCTTTTCCAAGTCATTTATGAATATGTCTAAAAGTAACGGACCCAGTACAGATTGCTGGGGTACTCCACTATTCACCTTTTTCCATTGGGAAAATTGGCCTTTTAGCCCTACCCTCTGCTTTCTATCTTTTAACCAGTTCCCGATCCACAATAGTACACTGCCTCCTATCCCATGACTTTTTAGTTTTGCCAAAAGTCTCTGATGAGGGACCTTGTCAAAGGCTTTCTGAAAGTCCAGATACACTATATCAACCAACTCACCTTTGTTTACCTGTTTATTCATACCTTCAAAAAAACATATCAGATTAGTAAGACAAGATCTTCCTTGTCTAAAGCCATGTTGGCTGTCTCCCATTAGGCCATGACTATCTACATGCTGTGTAATTTTGTTCTTTCTGATGGTTTCTACCATTTTCCCCGGTACTGACGTCAGGCTCACCGGTCTGTAGTTTCCCGGATCACCCCTGGAATCCTTTTTAAAAATTGGCGTTACATTGGCGATCCTCCAATCTTCAGGTATTACAGATGATTTTAATGAAAGTTCACAGATTACTAATAGCAGGTCTGCAATCTCATATTTCAGTTCTTTCAACACTCTTGGATATATACCATCCGGTCCAGGTGATTTGCTACTATTCAGTTTATCAAATAGTTGTAATACATCTTCCCGGTGTAGCGATATTTCTCTCAATTCCTCTGCAGTATCACCTTTAAATACCACTTCAGTCTTGGGTAACATCCCTACAACTTCCTCAGTAAAGACCGAAGCAAAGAATTCATTCAGTCTCTCCGCTATAGCCTTGTCTCCTCTTACTGCCCCTTTTACCCCTCTATCATCTAACGGTCCAATTGACTCTCTCACAGGCCTTTTGCTACAAATGTACTTGAAAAAGTCTTTATTTCGTGTTTTTGCTTCCGTAGCAAGTTCCTTCTCAAATTCTCGCTTTGCCTTGATGCCTGCCTTATCAGTGCTTTGCATTTAACTTGCCAGTGCTTGTGCTGTTTCCAGTTTTTGTCATTTGGCTCGTTTTTCCATTTCCTGAAAGATGCTTTTTTGGCAGCAACAGCCTCTCTGACCTCACCTCAAGGCCGAGATAGATTGGGTTGCAGAAGTCTAGGATTGGGGTTATTAGTACCTGACAGACGGTTCGGAAGTGCTCCTGAGAGAAGAGGGGCTTGAGGCGTCGGATTAGCCTCATTTTGTGGTATGCATTTTTGATGGTTCTTCTGATGTGTGATTGTAGGTTCAGTTCTTTGTCGAGGGTCACTCCGAGGTATTTCACTTCTGGTTTTATGGGTATTGTTGTGTTGTTTACCTTGATGTTGAGTGGAGGGATGAAGTCAGTGTTTCGGGTGATGATTAGTGCCTCGGTCTTGCTGTAGTTTATGGTCAAGTTGTTGTCTTGAAACCAGCTCTATATACACATCGTGATTGGCTATTGCTTGATCGACAACCTACTACTGAAGCTGGCTCTTCATTAGGTATTGTGGGAGTTTTACCATACATGACGTCCAGCACTGAGGTTATTATTATTCTCAAAAAACACTGGTCAGTTTTAGAATTGCATCCTTGTTTCCATAGACCTTTTATGGCAGCATTCTCTCGGGGAGCTAACTTGGGTGATTATGTGGCTCAAACTTCGGTACCATTGGATAGACCTCTTAAACCACCTAAGCAAACTAGTGGACATAAAATCTGTGGCAATTGTATCTACTGTGCTTCCTCCATAACGAGGACTGATTGGATTCATCCTTTGACAGGTTACATTATATCACGGCGGTGGAAAACGGATTGTAATACTTCCTTTGTGGTTTACATAATTCAATGTTCCTGGCCTATGGTTTATGTGGGCAGAACAATTCATATGATTAAAACCTGAATTGGAGAACATGCTTCACGTCTTCGACAAAAATCAGAAACGGCCCCAATAGTAGAACACTGTATTGCATTTAAACATGAATTTTCAGATCTACGTTGGTCGGTCATAGACCATATCCCGTTGGATCCTCGAGGAGGGGATCGGACCCAAAAACTTCAGCGAAGTGAACAACATTGGATATTCCGTTTACAAACGGTACACCCAGCCGGTCTCAATAAAGAAATTGATTGGTCTAGTATTATCTGACATCTCCCTATAGGAAACGGGATTTCCCTGATTCAGTGGAAAACTCCGTTATTCCTATTGGAGGATTGTTTTGAGTGACGGCAAACTTTGGCCACTCCACACCAACATGACCCTTTGAATGAATCAGCTGTTCCTCAGCGTTGTGGTCGGTTGAATAATGTTACATGATGATAGCACTTGAAACAGGGTGATAACCCGAAACGTGCACGTCGTGCCTGGTTCTTCAGGATTGGGGATCTTGGAAGCAGCTAAGTAGCTGGGACTTTATTTTATGGTGTTTATTAATGATTTACACAATTTTGATTAAAAGGATGAAACCGAGTGGAGGACATGATTTTCAATGCTTGTCCCTTTCCAGCGACATACGACATTTATAAGTTAAGTTTCACAAAGGGGATATAGTGATTTAGTACTTTTGGAATATATGAGGTGATCGCTATATATGGGACTTTATTTAACAATTTGAAACCAGTTGGTCATGTGCGTGAGACAGTCTGTTATTTTGGTGTAGTCTGGGTTGTCGAGGGTGACTGGTGTGTATATCATGATATTGTCGGCATAGATTGTGTATCGTATTTTGTGTTCCATCATGATGTTGCATATTGGTTGAATGTAGAGATTAAATAATAGTGCCGATAGGGAAGATCCTTGTGGTATGCCTTGCATGACCTTTATGGGTTGGGATGTGTTGGCGCCAACCTTGTCCTGTATCTGCTTGTCCGTTAGGTAAGAGTGGAACCATCTCAGGGTGGATCCGTGTAGTCCGATGTTCTGTAGTCTTGCTAGAAGTGTTCTGTGGTCCACTGTGTCGAACGCTGATGAAATGTCAACGAAGATCATAAGTATTCCATTTTTGCAGTTGTCTATAAGGTGGAGTATGTTGTTGAAGAGGTGGAACAGGAGTGTTTTGACTCCGTGGTTGGGGCGGGACCCTTGTTGGTTGATGTCCAGTGGAGCGTGGTTGTCAATATGGTCTTGTAGCTGATACTGTACTGCCTTTTCAATAATTTTTGCCAGTAGTGGTATGCTTGAGATAGGTCTGTAAGTGGCTGGGTTGTTCTTGTCGAGTGTTGATTTCTTCAGGATTGGTCTTATTGTAGCAAGCTTCAGCTGGTTTGGCATGATTCCTTGGGTTAGTGAACTGTGCACCATGTTGTGTATGATGTGGATGAAGTTTGTCTTTGTTGCCTTAATCCATGTCACTGGGCATGGGTCTGTTGGTGCCGTGCTTGTATTCAGTGCTGTGATGATGTGAGAGAGCTGCTCTGTGGATGGGGTGCTGAATTTGTCCCAGGTTTTCGAGGAGGAGGTTGGTTTGGTGGTTATGCTTGTTGTTGGTCGTGACAAGGTATGAAATTTTTCTTGGATGTGGTCTGCAAATGCTTGCGGGTCAATTTGCACTTCGCTTTCTGTCTTCTGTTCCTTGGTGAGGGTTTCACAATCTCGAAGAGCTCTCTCGGTTTGTTGTTGGATTTGAGTATAATGTTTGTGTGGTATTCTTTTTTTGCTTGGTTGATGAGTTCGTTGTAGTCTCTTAGCTTTGATAGGTATAGGTCCTGGGTGTCGGGTGACTTGGTATGTCTCCAACGCCGTTCTAGCTTCCTAAGTTCCCTTTTCATTTCGTATGACTTTTGAGTACCAGGATTTGTGATGTGATTTAGTGCTTCGAGTTTTCTTGTGTCTGTATTTTGTGGCTTTGGCGGCGGAATTGATGATCCTGTTCCATTTTCTGATTTGCTCGTCTAGATCATCTGTTTCAGAGTTCAGGTGGGGTAGAGTGTCCTGTAGAAATTGGTCCCCGTTGAATCTCTTGAATCTTCTTTGTGTGGGTGGGTTGTCCCGGTTCTCATCGTGCTTTCCCCCTAGTGGCACGATATTTATTCTAATTATGTGATGGTCTGATGTGTGTGACAGAGGGTGTTGATATGTTACCTCTGTTAAGTAGGTAGTTTGGTGCGAATATGAGGTCTAGTGATGATCCGTGTCTGTGTGTCGGGGTATTAACCAGTTGAGTGTATTGTAAGGATCCCATTGCGAGAAGGAAAGCTTCTGCATCCTTGGTGGTGGTAGATTTGAGATTGAAGTCTCCTAATAGTAGCAGTGGTTTGTGATTTGTGTTGACTGCACAGACTGCTTCTAGTGTGGAGGCAAGTTTGTTTGATGGTGCATGAGGCGCTCTGTAGATGAGGCATAGGGCCATCCGTTTGTTCTCCACAGTGATGGTGTTGCATTGGTCTGTGTTAGCGGCATTTCGTGACTTGAACTTTAAGCTGTTCTTTGCGATGATCAAAACCCCTCCTCCTCTCCAGTGTGCACACGGGCAGTTGAATGCCGAATAGGTGGAGGGCACTAGTTGATTAAGTAGTACGTTGTCAGTGGGGAGAGCCATGTTTTGGTGATGTAGAGTATATCAGGTTGCTGCTCTTCTATGTGGTCTGCTATTGTGTTAATTTTGTTTCGTATGGATCTGGCGTTGAGGAGTTCTATTGAGATTGCAGCTGGGGTTTTTGGTGCTCTATGTGTATCCTTTGGGTTTGCTTGGGTGTCGGTCCTGTGGTTTGTTTGCTTTTTGTGCTTGGGTGTTCTTTGTGTGTTCCAGATTGTGTACTGGGGGTGAGTGTAGATCTGTGCTGCTGGTGTAAGCCATGGATTGTTTGTGGGTAGGTAGTGGTTGGGTGTGTGAAGTGGAAGGAGTAGTGTGAGGAGGAGGCTGATGGGCAGAATCAGGATTGCGCCCATGTTGTTTTCGTCAGCTGTCTTGGGGGGGGGGGGTGGCTGCACTTACTTTGATCTGCTCTTGGTGCTTTTGGTGCGTTGTTCGTGCAGTTCCTGTAGGTCACTCTTGCAGGGTGCTGTGGTGGGTTATCGTTGGCCTTTCTGTATTCGCCTCTGTGCCCCGCTTAAGGGTCACGCCAAAGGGCCCTCTGGCACGGGCGCACCCACACGGGGGCTTCTTTTGAATCCTCTCCCATTGCCCCAGTTGGGCAGGCGTTTCTGAGTGGGACGGTTTCCCGCTCAGGCGCTTCTACCCCGATCAGGGGAGCTTGTGTGGCCAGCAGGGTGGAGGGCGGCAGCAGCAAAAGCCCGCATGGGGGCTTCTTTTGAATCCTCTCCTACTGCCCTGATTGGGCAGGAGCTTCTGAGTGGGACAGTTTCCCGCTCAGGCGCTTCTACCACGATCGGGGGAGTTTGTGCGGCCGGCGGGGTGGAGGGCGGCAGCGGCAAAAGCCCGCACGGGGGCTTCTTTTGAATCCTCTCCCACTGTCCCAATTGGGAAGGAGCTTCTGAGAAGTAATTAGTCCTTACCTGCTAATTAGTGTTCCTGAAGGAACGACAGTCAAGTCCCTTTACTTCTATTTTTTTTCCTTAATCCTTATTTCCTTTGAGTTCCCTTTTTAGTGTACTGCTCCTTTAAGTTTATTCTCCTTCCCTTTCTGACGAAAGGAACCTTCCTTCTTTGGTACGACAAAATTAATTGAGTATCGACCGGAGCTGCATTGGTCTACCGGCACAGGTACCACCGCTCCGAGCTCTATGAGTCTTGAGAGCGTGTCTTCTATCGCTGCCCTCTTTCCTGGAGAACCACAGGGAGACTGAATAAAGGCAGGAAGTATTTGCTTCACAAATTCGAGAGCGTATCCCTCTCGGATGACTTCCAGGACCCATTGATCGGACGTGACCCGGGACCAGGCGGGAAGAAACTGCCTTAAACGACCCCCCACCGGCAGTCCGCCCTTCTGGTCCCCCGCCAACTCATTGCGGTTTTCTTGGACCTGCAGCGGAGGAAGAGGCCCCAAAGCCTCTACCTGCCCCTCGAAATCCTCTGAAGCTTTGACCCCTTGAAGGGAAATGACCCCTTGGAAAGGGGTTCGACCTGGCAGGACGAAACCTCCGGGGATCCCTTGGTTGGTTCCGCACCGGAGCCAGAGAGCGTCCCTGTTTCGGTCTGTCTTCCGGAAGCCTGCCTCCCTTAGATTCACCAAGATCCTTTACCAACTTGTCTAGGTCTTCTCCGAACAGCAGCTTCCCCTTAAACGGAAGATGACTCAGGCGCGACTTTGAAGAGGCATTCGCTGCCCAATTACGTAGCCACAAATAACGCCTAGCTGCTACCACAGAGGCCATGTTCTTAGCTAGGCTCCGGATGAGATCATACTGGCTATCCGCCAGGAAGGCTGTGCCAGATTCCAACCTAGCCGTAATAGCCTGCGCGTCCTCTGAGATAGTCTCCGCTAGCTGAAGTTGTTGGGACCATCTCAAGCAGGCCCGAGCCACCCAAGCTCCTGCCACCGAGGCCTGTAAGGCGAGAGCACTAACATCAAAGGCTTGCTTCAGCAGCGTATACAATTTTCTATCCTGAGAATCCCTCAGAGCCGCACTACCCTTAACCAGGATAGTCGTCTTCTTTGTCACTGCTGATACCGCCGCATCCACCCTGGGCGACTTCAGCAGTTCTTTGTCCGGTTCCGGCAATGGGTAGAGACGAGCCATAGAACGGACTCCCCTCAAGCTTGACTCAGGTTGATCCCATTCCTCCTGGATCATCTGACGTACCACTCTGTGGACAGGAAAAACCTTCTGAGACCTTCTAACGGCTTGGATTAAAGGGTCCTCCAACGCTTCCTCATCTGCTGGAGCGTCCTAGGCCACGTTGAGCACCTTCAGGGACTCATTAATCAAGGCTGGAAGCTCCTCTCTGCGAAACACTCGCACTATGCGGGATTGGTCCTCCTCTGGGATCTCTCCCTCCTCGAGCTCTTCCTCATCTTCATCTAATTCTTTGTCTGAGACCTCCTCTTCCTGGGAGAGGGACGTGAGAGGCTCTTCGCTTATCAGCCTTGCGCGCTTGAGTGGTACCCCGGAGTTCTGGGTGCTTGCCCTCAATGGCCTGGTCCCCCCGCCTTCCTTCGCCTTGCTCGACTCTCCTGCCCTGAGCCCCTGCTTGCGCAGACAATAGGCCTTGTGCAGCAAGAGGACGAAATCAGGAGAGAAGAGATCGCAGGGACCCTCTTCCCCACCGGAAGTAGAGGGGAGGGACAGAGGAGGAACGTGCAAGACCGAGGCAGAAGGAGGAGGGGAATGGGACCCCCCCTTCCTTCCCCAGAGGGTCTCCAGACCCTTGAGAAGCCTGAGCCATGGACCCCTGGATTTCCTGTTCCACAGAAGCAGCCTCTGCAGCACAACCCCTGCAGATGCCTGTTTCCTAGTCTGTAACCCTCCGAGTGCCGCAGGACGGGCACTGAGGCTTGCCAGTCATGTCCTTTGAGGCAATACTAGAATTCCTGTGTAGCTAACCGATTTAATAATTCCCCGATTGCATAAATTCAACTCGGGAGTTCAAAGACCCTTCCCCTCCCCCAATCAGTAAATTACAGCGCAGCAATAATTTAAAGAAATAAAACTTAAATTAATCAAGTTTAAAATTAATCAAAAGGTTAAATTAATCAGACCCAGTGAATTAATTCTTTTAATTTCTCCCCAGTACTTGCTGTTTGCTGCTCCCGTTTCGCGCGTTACTCCAGTCCGGGGGGCCAGCCGCACTCCGCTGGCTCGCACGTGGTAGGCCGCAGCCACGTGGAGCCCTAACCGGCGGTCGGCATCTTTGCACGCACCGCCAGTTTGCTTTGGAGGCTGCCGACTGAATCAGCGCTGGATGTAGACTCCGGAGAGGCCCCGATGCTCCGACGCACCGGGAGCTGCAGCACAAGGCCGCGGGGAAGATCGCAGCACCGCCTCCAGCGCTCAGCCACCCGGGTCTTCGGCGCGAGGCAGGGCAAGCCTACGGGGAAGGTCCCGGGAAGTCGGCAGGCCAAGGACGCGTGAGGAGGTTTCCCCGGTTCTCTCCGCTGCTGCCGGCAAGCCTCCTCCTCCGGGCTGGGAGCTCCGATACTGTGCAGAAGGTAGGAGTAAGGGGGAGGGTGGGGAGGGGGAAGGAGAATAAACTTAAAGGAGAAGTACACTAAAAAGGGAACTCAAAGGAAATAAGGATCAAGGAAAAAAAATAGAAGTAAAGGGACTGGACTGGAGTGACGATAATTAAGCAGGACAGTTTCCGCTCAGGCGCTTCTACCCCAATCGAGGAAGCTTGTGCGGCCGGCGGGGTGGAGGGCAGCAGCAAAGAATTCATTTAGTCTCTCCGCAATGGTTTTGTCCTCTTTTAGTGATCCTTTTACCCAGGATCATCTAATAGTCCAACTGACTCTCTCACGGGTTTTTTGCTATGAATGTACTTGAAAATGTTTTTATTGTGCATTTTTGCTTTCACAGCATGTTTTTTTTTCAATTTCTCTCTTTGTCTCCCTTATCAATGCTTTGCATATAATTTGCAAGTGCTAAAGTTATTTCCCGCTTTTGTCATTTGGTTCCATTCTCCACTTCCAAAAATGATGTATTTTTGTCTACAACAGCCTCTCTGACCTCAACTTTAAACCATGTGGCAGTTTTTTGGCCCTTTTTCCACCTTTCTTAAAGCATGGGATATATGTGATCTGGGCTTCCAAGATAGTATTTTTAACCAACACCCATACTTGATGTAAGCCTTTAACCTTTGCAGCTGCTCCTTTTAGTTTTCTCTTAACTATTTTCTTCATTTTATCATAGTCTCCCATTTGAAAGTTAAAAGTTAGTACTGTGGATTTCCTTGCCGTCCTTCCTCCATTTATGAAATCAAATATGATAATGGTACGATCAGTTTGCCAAGTGGCCCAAACACCCTTATCTCTTGTACCAGATCCTGTGTTCCACTAAGAACTAGGCCCAAAATAGCTTCTCCTCTTGTTGGTTCATGAACCAGTTGCTCCAAGAAGCAGTCATTTATTTCATCTAGAAACTTTATCTCACTAGCATGTCCTGCTGTGACCTTGATCCAGTCGATACTGGGATAATTGAAATTACCCATTACAGTGGAACCTCGGTTTTTGTGATTAATCCGTTCAAAAATGTCTGACTAAAACCGAATGTATGAAAACTGAAGCAATATTTCCCATAAGAAATAATGTAAATCCAATTAATCTGTTCCAGACACCCAAAAATATTAACAAAAAATACATTTTATAGAGAATAACTATATTTTTACATACAGAAAACAATAAGAAATAAATATAAATGACTAATGAAATGGATAAATGAACATTTAACATCACTTTTACCTTTATTGAAGACTCTTGTTGGCATATGGAAGACAGTCAATCAGCAAGAGAATCAAAATAAAGAAAATCCCACTTCTGGCTACAAGATGGTGCTCCATTTTCAACTGTACGAAAACTGGGACAAAATCTCGACGGAAAAAGTCAACGAAAACTGAATCGTACGAAAACTAGGGCATACGAAAACCGAGGTTTGACTGTATTACTTTGTTGTAACTTTTGTTAACTTCCCTGATTTCTTTTGGCATTTCATCATCCATCTGTTCATTCAGGCCAGGCAGATGGTAGTACACCCCCACTGCCAATACCTTCCGCTTTTTGTGTGGAATTTCTATTCATAGAGATTCTACAGTGTGTTTTGTTTCCTGCAAAACTTTTATCCTGTGTGACTCAATGTGCCCTCTCTAATATAGAGCGCAACACCTCCACCAATTTGATCACCAATGGGTGTTGCTGCACTTAGCGCACATTAACATTTGTGAATGTGCATTAACTTTTAATAGACATGCCTCTCAATGAGTGTCTCAATACCATTTGCATGGGCAGTGTGGATAAAGTGTGCATCTTGTTTAACATCTACATACAGCCAATGTGTGAAATTATCAAAAAACACAAAATACAATACAAACTATATGTTGATGACATCATGGTATACACTTCTGTAGAAATACACAAACCTGACCTCTCAACCATAACGGCATGTGTAGAAGACACGATCAATTGGCTCAATAACAACAACCTATCCATAAATTACAAAAAGACAGAGGCACTCTTTATCACCAGGGACACATCATTTACCCCACTACAATCACAATACTGCAAAAGAAAATAGCAGTCAAAAAGGAAATTAAATACCTGAGAGTCATCATAGACCAAAATTCACTATGCAACCCCACATTGCAAAAACCACTACAAATGCCTACTATAAGATGAAGATAATAAGAAGACTTAAACCAATTCTAGACCCTGATCACTTTCGCACCATCTGTCAGGCAATCATCACCCCAATGCTCGACTACTGCAATTCACTCTACCAGGGGCTCCCAAAGCAAACCATCTTACCACTTCAACTAATGCAGAACACTGCAGCTCGCCTAATCACAGGAACAGACAGATATGGACATATCACACCAATACTTAATCAATTACACTGGCTCCCAATACATTCCCGTATCCGATACATATCAATACTAGTCATATTCAAGATCATTCACCAACTATCAGCATATATCCTACAAGACACTATAACAAAAGATACAAGTACCCGACCCAGGAGAAATAACAACACGAATATCATTATCCCACCCGTTGGATACCAAAAGACCATACAAACCACTTCTGAAAGAGCAATATCATTCTATGCTGCATCACTATTGAACTCCCTCCCAGATGACATGCGTGCAAATTCAGACATTAAGGACTTTAGAAAGAAACTATAAACACTTCTCTACACAAATCACTTTGGACATATTACCTAACCACCTGAACAATGACATAATCCAAGTCACCTAGTACAACCTATAGCTATGAACTGGTAAACATTAAACATGATGCAATAAATGATATATAGTTATGTCTTACTCCCATAACGCTGTACATAGTTTTTACACTACCTTTACCCTGCATAATCTTCAATTGTTCTTTGTACAATATTAGTTACTGTTCTATGTATAATGTTCAAGTTGTAATGTAAACCGCTCTGAGTGAAGGACAAAGCGGTATAAAAAATGTTTAAATAAATAAATAAAGAGACTACCAGATTTCTTCATTACTATACTCCAGTGTCAACTGCCAGGCACATTAGAAAGTACTATACACCCTGCTCATTTAGAATCCATAGCAAACCCGCCATATCATAACAGCAATACCAGGACTCACAAAGCACCAAACCCTATCTGTCAAAAGGCAACACTGCAAATATTAAATGAATACATCTCAGAGAATACTTTTTCTACTGGGGAAAGAGAATAAGTCACATAGAAACTACATGAACAGAATACTGCAGCTTGATTACATATGCAAAACATAGTCCATCACCAAACATAGAACAAATGATCACAATTTAAAAATATGAAGACAATAATTAAACTGGGAACTTCAATCCCATCTCAACTTGGAATATACAACAATGGAGAAATAAACCTTTAAATTAATTTCCTTTTGTACTAATCAAAATGCAAAACGTTAGCAATGCACATTGCCCAGAGCTGACATATTCCAGTTAATAAATTCAAAATAAAGTACGTTTTTTTCTACCTTTTGTTGTTTGGGCATTTTATTTTTCAGTTGCAATTGCCCCAGTTGCTTTCTACTGCTTTCTTTGTGTCTTCTGCTAACTCTCCATTGTCTGCTGTCCATTTGACCTTTTTTCTCTCTTCTAGTTTTTTTCATTCTTTCTACATCTGCCTCTAACATACTGATCTTTCCCTTTGTGCTCTTTCCTCCATTTCTTTCTTTATTTCTTTTTCAACCACTCAAATTTCACCCCTCTATCCTCAATCCCCACTTACTCTCTCAATACTCAGCCAATCATAGATTTTTCTTCTCTCCCACACAAAATATCTGTTCCCCTCTCTATCCTCACTCCCCCAGCTTCTTTTTTTCTCTTGCCAGTCCTAGCCCCCACCCTTCTGATCCTCCCCCAGCATCAGCTCCCTTCCAGTCCCATTCGCTCATCGCCCGCATCAGCCCATTTAGCCCCTGTTTAGCTTCCGCTGATAGGTTCTTTTTTATCACAGCTGCGGGAGAGAAGTCAAATGCTGCTCTTTACTCCTGAGGCTGTTCAGAGGTGAGTCGAGGCTTCGGTCCTCCCCCGTTCCCTCTGCAGCCAATCAGGTGTGGGCCTCCTCTCACGAGGTGCTGGGCCATGTGCAGGCAACATTTCCGCACAATGGATGTGATGGCCCTGCCCTAACCTGTGTTTTTAAGGTAATCTTTTAACAATTTATTGGGTGATTCATATAGCCCTTGGTTTGACAGAGGGAGCCTTTCAAATTTCTCCTTTGATCTGTCACTTGGCTTTAATACCTATTTAAAACAATTTCACTGGTCTCTTGCCTCCTAACTGGAAGGCCTCTTTGTAATGGTCTCTAGATACAATTTATTTATTTCTACTCAAAGCATATTTACCCTGTTCTACTTTCTTTGCTAAGCTACACTCTGATTTGATTTAAATGAAAAACGCTCTGGTGGTACTAAGCCCTGTCTGACTTTAAATTTAAATGAAAGCTCTCTTGTGGTACTAAGCCCTGACTGACAACAAAAAACTGAATTTTAAAATATACAGATTTATCAGCTTTTCCCCAAGATTTAGAGAATTTCCCAGTAGGTAAATACTTACAAATGCAGATTTCATTCCAGCAGCAGCATTCCCTTTTGGTAGTCCTTCAAGACTCAATGTGTCTTGTCACCAGTTTTAATCCCATCTCATATCTGATCATGTTCCATTACATTTTCAGAGATTATTTTGCCCTCAGACAGACAGAGAGAAAATCTTGACCCCTTTGGGTCAATATTTAAAAAGCACCAGATGTTTAGTACAGTTCCAAGGGAGAGGAGTAGCCTAGTGGTTAGGTCACAGTACCTCCTAGCTGGAGGGCTGGGGGTTCAAGCCCCACCTGGGGACAGCAATCTCAGGCCAGAGGGACCAGAGTTTCTAGTCCTATAGACACTTCTTGTGGCCTTGGGCAAGCCACTTGACCCCCTGTTACCTCAGGTACACATAGATTGTGAGCCCTTTGGGGACAAGGGAACATATCCAATGCCTGTTCATAGTAGCTACATAATGTAAACTGCTTTGATTGAAGGATAAGGCAGTATAGAAAACTGGTTAAAAAAATAAAAATCTTACTGCAATTTAAATAAAAAAAAATCCATTAGCATTATGCTTAAAGCAAAATATGATTTTTTTTCAACTATACAGTTTATGTAGTGAGGGTTGGAGCATTCTGACAGTGGGTCCACAAATACATATAAATGATTTATAGACATCAATACATGGTCCCTATATGTGTGAAATGGGATTTTAGAAGAGACATCTAGGCAGAACCTGGGATGTCCAGAGCACAACGTTCAAAATTCTGGGGGAGCGGCAGCAGTAAAGGGAGGCATGTGCAGTATAAGTGTCTTCTGAAATTGCTGTCTCCACCCTGAAACTGGTTCTGGCAATGGGTCTGTGCAGATAGCAAGGTTGAGTGTAGGCCATGTCACAAATGTGGAGATCCCCAAATTGCACAGTTGTAGAACTGGATACTTGGATGTGCCAGCCAAGTTATTTCAGAAGGGAGACAACTGTGTTATGAAACTAGCCCATCTTGGCTGGTCATATCAAATAATCAGACCTGCAGCGGCAGGCCAGTAATGTTTGGAGTATGTATTTACATGCAGATATCTTTGACCAGGAATTTATGATTTTGGTGCCCATAGGCAAGACCAGAGAGCAAATCCCAGGAAAGAGTGATTGGTGAGAAGGGGGGGGGGGGGGGGGGGGTGTTCAAAGGTTCCAAAAGTGAGCCGGAAGAGGAGCAGAGAGAGGCCTCCATGCCACAGCGGCACAGCTTTGAAGCAGCTCATGCACCTGGGATTAAAGAAAGCTGGAGCAGACCTCCTTGCCCAATTCCAATTTCCTGCAGCCAAGCCAACATAACGGAATGAGAAAGGATGTCTGAAGCTGATGACAAATCACAACAGACCCTCCATCATTCAGTTTGAACACAATTGAATCTTGAAGAGAACCTAACAGAGTCTGTGTCCCATAGCCCTTTCTAGATTCCACATGGTAGGGATCTGATGAGCATCTGCATAGTCCTGTCTGATCTAGAACCTAGAAATACGGCAATAATTCCCTAAGACTAAAGGGTCCAGTGAAAGTTTCTTTAACCATAGATTAACAATTGCTTTGTAGAAGATACTTTTTTATTGGACTCAATTAATACATTGATGACTATTAGCTTTTGGGCAATCTCTTCATCAGGTCCATGAAAAATCAGCACCATTACACTGGGTTTAAATAGTACAGAGAGCCAAGTGATTGCACAGACAGCAAGTTAGAACCATGCTGGATCCTGATGGGAGTGAAACTGATATAGCTCAGAGATGGGCACTGCCCTCTGGAGAGAGAAATATAACCTTAGACTTTTGAATTGCCCAAAGAATTTGCTAGTCTCTTCTTGGGATATGTTTAGAAGATATCTGTTGGAGATTTTAAATTATTCTCCTGAGGTATGACCCCTGTTGAGAGATTAAATTAAATTCCAAAAGGAGGGATAGCAACTGGAACAACTGACTGTGGACATTGGGGGGGGGGGGGGTATATTCAAAGGCATTTATGCAATTTGCAGACCTGCAAACTGTGTAAATGCAATTTATTGGGATATTCAGCAGTGCTAATGTGGTTTGTGCTGCTGTATATCCCCAGTTGGTGTCATTGAATGCCCCAAAGCTAAGTGGCTAAGGTTGGGCCATTCCAGGGATGGCACCAGAGTTAAATGGTCAGCAGTGATGGAGGTAAGGGCATGCATGGGAGGAGGTTGGAGGGGGATGCTGAATGGGGGGAGGGCTTGGAAAAGAGATGTTGGACTGGGAGGCAGGATGGTTGGTGTTGGAAGAGGGCTGCTTCTGGACCAGGAGGTGGGTGATGGAAGGAGGATGCTGGACTGGGAATGGAGTGTTGGTGTTATAATCGCAATGCTGGATTGGGTGTGTGTGCAGGAAGGAAGACAGTGAACTGGGGGGGGGGGTATTGGGAAGGGGTGCATCATTCCTCCTGCTGGCCACAGAGATGCTTAGCTAAGCACTGCTGTTAGGACATGGGGGAGGAAGATGGCTAAAAATTGAAGCATTGGGAATTTCAGGGGGAGTTGGCAGAAAAGATGGGGCAGGAAGGGACAATAAAAATGAGACCTGCATGAGACAGGGAGAGATATGGTGAATAGGAACAGGAAGAAAGAGAACTTCATGGTGGAACAGAAAGGAAGACCTACATGCAGTGGGGGAGGGGGCCATGTTGATTGAGAATACCAGACAGTTGTAGGACAGGTAAAGAAGATCTACATGGAGTGGTGAAAGAAGGAAAAGTGAGACTGTCCATGGGATGGAATGGTAGGATGGAGTGAGGGGATAGGAAAAGGAAGAGGGAACTCAGAATGGGGATTATGAAGTGGGAGAGAGGACTGAGGATGACAGAAGAGAGGGACTAGAGCAAGGGGAGGGGGGCGAGTTATAGGGAAATAGCTTGAGCTGGTGATGAGATGAAAGGTAGAAGAAAGTAGATAAGGGCTGGCAATGGGGTGAGTACAGAAGGTAGAAAAGGGAGGCTAGGTAATGGATAAAAATTCAGGGGGATATGGGAGACTAGGGAAGGAGTGAATAGGGAATGGAAGAACTGGGGAGGAGATGAGAAAGGGCTAAATTAAAGTCAGAGAGATGTAAGACAAGAAATGAAGCAAATAAGAGAGAGAAGCAAAAGAAAATAGAAAGAGAACCCAAAAATAGAGAACAAGGAGTGCGTGTTTTCTGTGCTACACATGATCAGGTCTGATGGGATACTGTTGGAAAACACTGTTTTAGTAAGCAAATATTAAACTATAATGTCTAGGAGCATATTAATGATGAAAATGAGATATAAATGAAAGAGTAGTGAGTTCCAGGTGATGCAACACCCTCTCACACTGAGATTGGGACCCCGAGGGTTTGTGCCCAGGAAGGAAAGTTTAGGACAGCTGTTGTAGTTTGTGATCTGACAAGACAAAGAGCAGGGCATTCAAAGCTAAATAATAGATTCTGACAGCTGGGGGGAAGGGGGAGGGTGCGGACATAAGACTGAAGGTTTGCGTAGGGTCCCAACACATTGAACCAACTCTGGAGCCGGCCCTGGCCTATAAAATCACAAGTAGCGTGGAATGGATAAACACAACTGACTGCTTACATTTTCAAAAAGTACAAAGGCAATAGGAGAACATATTTTTTTTCACTCAAGGCATAATTACACTTCATAATTTATTGCTGGAGGATGTAAAAGCAGTTAATGTAGTGGGGTTAAAAAAGGCTTGGGTAAGTTCCTGAAGAAAAAGTCAACAAACTATTATTAAGATAGACCTGGGGATACATAGCATGGAATCTGTCTACTTTTTTGAGATTATGTCAAGGACCTGTGATCTAAAGTGCTTTTGGCCACTGACAAACTATCCACTATTACAAAACTTCAAAAACTGTTTCATTGTACTAGTCCAGAGTTTCGGGAAACCATGTAAAATTACTATGCCTGGATTTGATCCTCACCAGATATCCAGCCAAAGCAGGCCATCCAGGGAAAGAAATTTAATCAGTAGATTTATTTATTTATTTATTTATTACAGTTTCTTATATACCGCGCTATTCGGCATCAGCGCGGTTTACATCATAACATAACTACCATAACGACAAGGTGTCTGGTTTTACATTGAACAGGGAAAAAAAACTTGGATAACAGGGTTAACTATATACATAAGCTATTTAGACTGCAGGATAGGTAAAATCAGATCATGAGTAAAGGGGCATCTCTAGAGGGGTGATTTCTTGAGAGGGATATCTAGTCTCAAAGGTTGTCTGGGAAGTATTGGATAAAGAGGTAGGTTTTGAGTGCCTTCCTGAACTGATATAGATTGGTTATGGCCCTAATGTCAGGGGGTAGAGCATTCCAGCATCTGGGGATATAGAAACTGCACGCTCTGTTTGTGGTTGTCTTGTTGCACTTTGTAGATGCCTTTGGTGTGATTAGCAGGTTGACAGCTGTTGCTCTTCTAGATCTGTTGGGGGGTACAATGTGGATAAGATGCGTGAGTGAGGGGGAGGAAATGCCTTTGATTGCCTTGAATGTTAACAGAAGGGTTTTGAAGGTGATCCTCCCATGAATAGGTAGCCAGTGCAGCTGTTTGAGAATGGGAGTTACGTGGTCGCTTCTGGAGGCTCCGTAGATGACCCTTGCTGCAGCATTCATGGCCAACTGTAAGGGGGCTAGTGTGGATTGGGGAAGCCCTTGTAAGATGGCATTTGCGAAGTCGAAATGTGGCAGGATGAGAGCTTGATATATGGTTCGGAAATCCTCTGGGTCCAACAGGGAGCGTAGGTGCTTGAGTGAACGGATTTTAAAATAGACGGCTTTGACTATATTGCTTATGTGGCTTTTCATGTCCAGCCGTTGATCGACAGTTACTCCCAGGTATTTTATTGCCTCTTTAGTCTGCAGGAGTTGGTAACGAGGCTGACACAAGGCTCTGACCCATGACCCTCGCACCTGGCCAACCCTGATTACCATCATCTTAGTGACCCCCCCCCGGCTCCGGCCCTCCGGTGGAACTACTACGCCGCCTGTACCTGTAGGATTCAGTCGACAGTGTTCCTTGTTGGAGAACAAAGTGAACCTTATTCCTGAGTCAGAATGGGATATTTCTATTCTCACTGGAGTCATTGCTCGATTGAAACAGACTATGCAGAAGTTCAAGACTTTCCTGAACCAAACTGGTGTCTCTGTCTCTGCTGCAGCCAATACTGTGGGAACTACAGCCTGCCTGTCAGATCCATTTTAATAACTATATCAGAACCGGAACTGTATCTGAACGAGCAAGTGACTGTGCACATAATAAAGATCAACCTGTGCCAGGAGTAAAGTCTGTGACTTAGAGGTGCTCTTCTACCTGAGTACTTACTTCCAGAAGCATTTGCAAGATGCCTCTTTCATCCCACTGACCAGGACATTCAGTGGAACATACCTGGTTTGTGCCACTGAATACCCCTTTCTAGGCCATCTAAATGCCCTGACGCTAACTGGCTAGCGTCGGGGCATTCCAGGGGTGCTGCGAGGGTGGCAACATTAGTTAACTGGTCAGTGGCAACATTGAGCCGCTAACTGACTAAATAAAATGCCTAAAGTTAGGAGAGAAGAAAGTGTGTCTTAACTTTAAGCGGTTTAGCTATTTGGCCAGTGGTTGAATATTGTTGCTGACTGTAGAGCTAAAACACTATCCAGCCAAACTGGAGATTCAGTTTTGCTTCCGGATATGGCCCTAGCACTGAATATCTGGGCATAACTTAAAGTGGCGACGGCCACTAAATTTTAAAATAAAAGAACCTCTATGCGTTAATATTTATGTGTGCATCCAAAGAAACATTCAGGAAAACTGTTCAGCGAAAAGAATACTAATGGCAAGAGTCCCTATAGTAAGGAAATTCAGAAAGATTCATCTTACCTTAAACTGCTGACACATATCTTTCAGCGCACCCACTTCTTTGTCATTCCTTGGAGTAAGTCTTATCACTTTATCGCTGGTAAAATGAAAACAAACAGTAAATGACTTTTCAGATGGAACCCTGGAAATCATGGGCTCACCATGATGGTGTGATGAGTTTTACTTTTCAAATAAAATACTATGTCCTAAACAAATACACTCCAAAAGACCAATAAAACCAGGAAACGAGAGAACTATGAACTTTGCATAGTTTTAGAGTTTTTATTTTTTTATTTTTTTTTTATTTTATATTTATGCAATTTTTACAAATAAGTCAAGAAAGCCAACAACACACTCTCTTGAAAGGAAACAGGTTGGCAAACAGAAAATACAGAAAAAAAAGAAAAAGATGTACATTAGTAACAATACAACATAACAATGTCCAACCACTCTAGTCCACAAAAGAAGGGACATTTCATGGAAATATAATATATATATACCAAATATGCAAAGAAACAAGCAGCACAGCAGTTCAAACAATACATATCTGAGCACCCTTATGGAGGAAGAGTAGAGGATTCTACACACCTAGCACTAATAAAGGCTAGCAGTTGGGAAGGCTCAAAAAATACATACGAAACATCTTGGTATTTAACCAAACACTTACAAGGATGTTTTAGAAAAAAGAGCCCTCCCAACTGCAAAACCCCAGACCGTAACAAAAGGAAATCTCTACGGCGTTTTTGTTTCTCTTGATAAATCAGGATAAATACGGACCGCAAAGCCACGGAAGGGAATTTTCCTTTTACGAAAGAAGAGCTTCAATAGCCACTCTCTGTCTGATAACAGAGCAAAAGTAACAAGGAGAGTAGAAGACTCCAAAGATTCCCGAGAGTTCTCTAACAAATTGGTAACATTTAGCACATCCCCTTGCAACAAACCCCCCTCCAAAGCGCTACTAGAAGTAGCACGCTTCGCTTCAGGTAAGTAATACAATTTAACTAAGGGAGGCATTAACTCCGGGGAAACCCCCAAAACTTCCAAGAGGTATTCTTTAAACATCTCTTTAGCCCCAATAGAAGGGGATCTAGGAAAATTTACAATTCTCAAATTATTAACACGAGACACATTTTCCAACTGTTCTAATCTCATGAATACCGACAAAGAGTTCTTTTTAACAATATCAGAATGATCTTCCAAGCTAGAAAGTCTACTTCGTATCTCTTCTTCTCCAAGAGAAATATCCAAAACGTTTTTCTCCAAAACAGTCACAGCTTCCACAGTAGATTTTACCTTAGTGGTTAAAGAAGAGACATGAGGGAATAAAGCTTCTCCCAGTGAGGCAATAGCGGTCCATATAGATTCCAATGTGAAGTTCACTGGACGTTGCAGAGAAAACACAGCATCCATATTCAAAGCTGAATCCTCCACTTCCAAGTGTGTCTGTAGAACGTCCTGCGAGGCAGAAGAAACAGCCTGCATCGCGCACACTTCTCCCTCAGGCGCCAAGGTAGATGTACTATCTGGGAGCTTACTCTTAGCTCCACTCTTCAGCTCCACCAACACATCTTTTTCTGGCCCACCCGAGGCACCAACAACCTCCGACATAGCAGAGGAAGGGATCTCCAGAAAGCCCTCAGGCAATGCATGGGTGCGGAAGACCTTTGACGCCAGGCTCAACAATGGGGAGAGAGATGACGCCGAAGCAGTTGCCGAGCTATCACGCTCCGACAAAACCGCTAATCGGCAATCTCCACCGTCAACGTCTGAACCCCGAGTAGCACGCAAAAGGTAAGAATCTAAAGGACCAGAAGAAATAGGCATCGAGGCAGCAGAGGATTGGGGGGGGGGCACCGGCCCGGATTTGCCTTTTCGCTTCCTTCCCATCAGAAAACCGTGCTCACACGGAACGCAGGGCTGCCGCCATCTTGAAACGCCCCTTGGAGAGTTTTTATTTTTTATAAAGTTCAGTAATAGTGGGGTCTACTAATATCAGGTGGGGAATGTTTTGCCTACCCAACTTATGCTTGTATGTTTTGTATTGTGCTGACATCCTGTGATCTGTGCTGCTTCTGGAAACTCAGGTATCTGCAAGGGTCATGTAATCTTTAATCTCGTATACTGAATACTGCATGTGACCTTTTAGTCCCATTGGAGCCTCCCTACTCTCACTCCCTAGCCAGGAATGTAACTTTTAACCCTACTGGCATCTCTGTGTATCTCTAGTCAATGTGGGTAAGAATTGTCCCCCCCTTTCCCCTGCATCACAGATCTCCATTTTAGACTCAGAAGCCCTAGACTAACTCATCACATTTGTATTGACCCTAAATCACCGTAGCACTCTTAATTTCAACTATCTACAGTAAATTCCTTGCTCACTTAATTATAATAGAAACATAGAAACACGACAGCAGAAAAAGACCATATGGCTTATCCAGTCTACCCTCCCATACCAATTACTTTATTCCCTTTTTTTCCCTTTAGAGGTCCTCTGTGTTTGTCCCAATCTTTCTTGAATTCAGATACTGTCCTGGTCTCTACTATCTCCACTGGGAGACTATTCCATGCATCTATCACTCTTTCTGTAAAGCCATATTACCGCATATTACTCCTGAGTTTATCCCCTTCCACCTGGGACCAGTTCGAGATCCTCAGTACTGGACCAGAGCACCAAGGAGGCTTCATTAAGCCCCAAGGAGAGAATGGTTCCCCCGTGTCCCAGAAGTGAATTCGGCGGAGGCATTGCTGTGGCCGTGCAGAGCGTCAAAGCCTGTTCTGGGAACCGCAGGCCATCGAGACATCCAATGCAGACCTCCTTGCTGGTAGAATTAAGTGTGGCACGAGTGAAGGGCCCTTCTGGAATTGGCATGGGTGAGATGGAGAAGCCTGTTTGTTTGTCGATGCAGATGCTGTGGGAAGCCCTGAAAGGCCTGGAGTCCTCACTCACTGCTTTGGTGATTACTTTGAAAATTGAGGTGCAAACAGTTACCTCAAAGTTTCCTGCCCAGTCTCAACATTTAATCGAGGTGGAAGAGAGAGTTGAGG
Source organism: Ichthyophis bannanicus (assembly GCA_033557465.1). Lineage (NCBI taxonomy): Eukaryota > Metazoa > Chordata > Amphibia > Gymnophiona > Ichthyophiidae > Ichthyophis > Ichthyophis bannanicus. The sequence goes on from CM066031.1 coordinate 1,532,521,517, forward strand.
AGTTGGAAAAGCAAAGTGCAGGGCAGAAAGAACTGTTATTGGCATAAATTAAGGAAAAGGAAATCCTGGTCCGGAGGATTGACTTTCTTGAAAATCAATCTAGGAAGAGCAATCTTTCTTAATTTCCCTAAGTGCCCACTGATTGTGCCTGTGAACATGATATGGAAATTTTTGAAGTAAGTGTTCCATCAGATAATCCCCCCCCCTCCCCAGTTAAAACATTTTATATCTCAGTTCCAGGGGTTGCAAGGAAAGCCTCTTCCTCGGGAGATTGGGAACATAGCCAGTTAAACTTGACCTCCTTTCTGAAGACCTTTCTGGAGGTAGTCACTGAATGTAATACCTTGGTGGTTACTTTGTGTTTGAGATAGACAGAGATTCTGTATTAAAATTACATTTTTGTAATATGCAAGCTAGTTTTTTGAGGTCGGTTGTGCATGTATTTCCCAACTTTTCTCGGTCTACCCAGACCTGAAGGAGAGTCTTCCTGGCCTTACGGTTGAGGATGGTAGCCTATGGGGCTGGAGTTGCCTTAACATTTCCCTGTAAATGTGTGGTTTCTTTTGAGGGTAAAGTTTTTGTGTTCTTTGACCCTGGTCAGCTGAATGAATTTATTTGCATTAGAGATGGTAGTCCGGTTATAGAAGGGGTAACACAGTAAGCGCATTCAGTTGCTTCTGCTGAGATTAACCACCTCCGGTATATAGGAAACCTATGATTAGTGTTATTTCTTTTTGTAATTTTCTTATACTCTTCTCTCCTTATGGTGGTCTATTATGTAAGATTGCATTGTTTAGTGCTGTATATTTCCTTTGACTTTGTGTGATTTTCTATTATGTATCTGGGTGATATGTATTTTTTGAAATGTGGATAAAAAAAAAGAGAAACAAAGTATTCATATTGAGATCTTTAACTCTATCCCCATATGCCTTATGATGAAGCCCACTGCCCATTTTGGTAGCCACCCTTTGCACCGACTCCATCCTGTTTATATCCTTTTGATGCAGTGGTCTCCAGAATTGCACACAATACTCCAAATGAGGTCTCACCAAAGACTAATACAGAAGCACTATCACCTCCTTCTTCCTGATGGCCATTCCTCTCCTTCTGCACCCAAGCATCCTTTTGGCTTTTGCCGTTGCCACTTCTACCTGTTTAGCTACCTTAAGATCAGCAGAAACAATCATGCCTAGGTCTTGCTCTTCTTTTGTTGACTCTTGAAAAATAAGAAAGTGAGTCCTCTCATATGGATGTTGATTGGGTTTAACTTGGGTTTGGCAACTCATCCAGCATGTATTTTGAGGACAGTACAAAACAATTGAAACTGCTGTTAGAACCTTCTGATTTTCGGACAGTTATGCAGGCTACACTGATGCCTACTTTGGACTATTGCAATACCATTTTGGTTGGTGTTGTCTATCAGGGCGTTGCAGTTGGTCCAAAACATTTTTGCCAATGTTATAGCTGGATTTGGCTGATTTGAACATATTTTGCCTAGCCTTCTGATATTACACCGGTTACCTATATTATAATTTATTGATTTTAAGCTGTTGTTTAAGACTTTGCAGTATCTAGCAGCTTCTTAAATTCAATCAGTTATATATTTATCAAGCAGTGCGCATATGAAGCTCATCACAGTAACTAACATTCTTTGTGCTAGCTTTTTTGAAGGCTTTTCATGGAACTCTTCTTTGATCATACATCTTTTTTTGAGGCAGTACCATGATTATGGAATAGTCTTTCCTTGGAACAGGCAGATCTTTGCGTCTTTCGGAAGAAAACGCAATTTTGTTCTCACAAATATTTGGTACAGGATTATAAGGTTAGAACTGTGAAAATTATATCTTATGGTATATGTAACACACTCAGAGATGGAATTTATGAGTGGAATAAAAGTGTTTTAAATAGATACAAATAAATAGTGTGATAAAGGGATTTCTTCTGGCTTAGTTCTCTTGTCTATTAGCAACATGCATTCTCTCCAAACTTATATGAATAGTTCAGAAGGGAAGCTTTTCCATAGACTTCATAACTACTTTCCACACTTAACATACAGCCACTTTCACAACTTTATCCACAGTGCTTTCTTTAAACCATAACAACATAACACTGAATAGATCCTCTCTGGTCCTAACTGCAGTCTGTAGCTTTAAGCAGAAACTCCCAGTTTGTGGCTTTCTACAGCAAGTCTACAACTTGTGGCTTTAAACAGCTCAGTTCCTAAGAAATTCTTCAGATAGGCAATAATATTCCTACTATAGAATTTTCACCTTTAGCTTATGTTAGCCTATGTGCCTTTTGCATAGTTCTAATAACATAGCTTAATGCAAAAGGCATTCACAAATACCTTATGAAGTCTTCCTTAATGCAATTGTTCTGATACTGAGCAATGCAAAATACACCCAGCAACAAACAGTGGAGCTTTTTAAATTACTGCTCCAAGTCTGCTTGTCTCCAAACATTATAAGCATTAAAATCTTAGTGCAGCCCAGAATCACAATGTTAAGTCTAATTAAGAGGTTCTTTCATATGAACCCCTGGTCTGCAATATGCCCAGCCCTCTCTAGACCAGGGTACATTTGGCTTCTAGGCTGAACATTTCACACAGTCCACACATTATTTCTCGGACTTTGCCTGAAATACTGGCAGTTCCTTATCCATAAACCAAGAACAGCATTTCAGTTCCTATCGTAATTATAAATTCTGACAACTAAGCCGCCAACGTTCTTACCTAAAGGTTTATTTTTTTTCTTTTTCAACACGTGCTTCTGGCATGGCTGGCAGGAGGTCCCCTAGCCTAAGCTCCTCCTCCTCCTGTCTCCTTCTGCAAACTGTCTGGCTTTTTAAAATCAGCAGCAGTCAGCTCAGCCCTCTATGTGTGCTCCACCCTGGTTACCATGCTATTATATTTCCCAGACTGTTTGTCTTTATGAGCTCACTTTCTCGCCGAGCTTTGCTACATGCCTAGAGCTCTTTCTAGCGTTTCACCCATGTAAAATCTCTGTGAACTCACTTTCCTCCAGAGCTCTGCTGCATGCGCTGCAGCCCCCTCTACCATTTAATCAATGTAAACCCCACAATAGATCTTGAGTAATATTAAAATGTTACAACCTTATCAAATGTTCTGTTGAAGTACCATTCAACTGTGTGCTGCGTCTGTTGTGAAGAACAAAGATTTACTGTGTACTTAGACCCTGGACCAAATTTATGGAATGGATAAAAGTCTTACCATAAACTGTGAGTACTATAAGTCCTGTGCTTCTTACGTTCCATCTGAGATTTAAAAACCATTATCGAGATGCTACTATGTAGGGGACTTATCACTGCAGAGGCCTCAACCTGATGTTCCCGTCCCGACCACCCACCTACTGCCTGCCGGATCACTATCTGCTGCTGGAATGGTGCTTTGCACGTTCAGCTGCACACGTGTCGGTACAATCGTGGTTAATGGAGAATTTGTCCCGCTAGCTAAATGAAGCTTTAAATCTTAGCCAAGTACTCATTAGCATACTGCCTTTGTAAATTCTGCAATATGCAAATATTTCCATGACATTTTATAAATGAGGGTATAAGGTAGTCATAACTTGTAATGCACTATTTATCATTCACTTAGCGCTTTGACTACCGGATTTTATCATGCATCTGTATAGAAGAACGGACCAAAATTTCTAAAGGGCAATGTGACTGATCAATTACAGGAAGAGTTTAGTTGAAGCTATTGCTGCTTAAGGAGGTGACACCAGTTATGGAATGAAGTGTTCAGGTGCTTTTTTCACACCAGGCTACTTATTGTTGAATCTTATTAAATCTTTGTGTTGATTAAATATTCAAAATAGATTATTTTTGTCTGAGTTACCTTTCTCTCTTTTATCAGGATTTAGATTAGGCTATAATTATGTTTTGAGTATCAACTGTGCTAAAATACAGACCATTTTAGGGGATTAACAAAACTTTTTTTCAGCACTGTGTGTGTGTAGTGGCTTGTAAAGTTCTCACACCCGTGTACATTTTTCATCTCTCTGTCTACAAAATGCAATTACAAATGCATTAAAACATGGGTTTGTTTCACTGATCTACACAAGATACTCTATACTTTCAAAGAGAGAGAACAGTTATAGAAATATTCAAAAAGTAATTAAGAATAAGAAATCTACCTAACAATCTACGTGAAATAAAAGACCTAACCATATTCAGAAAAAACCTCAAAACGCTACTATTTTCTGAATCCTACCAGTCCATAATGGATAAACAAAACTCATTCAAATAGAAAATCTACAATACATATACATTGGACATACCCCCTCACATACAGAGTCGACCTTGTTTAAAGATTAACATTCAATATATCAGTCTTTGCAGGGATTTACCAGACCTGTAAATAGTTGGCCATTCTCCATCATCCTGAAGGCCTTAGTATGTCATAATAAATTTAATTATGTTGTTCATTGTATTTTTAAATTTAAATTTATATTGTTCCTTGTTCCTTTTAAACTGCCTAGTGCAGTATGTGCTATGTTTTCTGTAAACCGCCTTGATTATGCGATAAAGCAGTATATAAAGCCATTAAATAAATAAATAAATAAATACATGAATAAGAAGTTTTGATTGCATAAGTTCACATCTTTTGTCACAGCAAACTCAAATTAACTCAATTTCCAAAAGCTGCCTTAACAAGGTCCATAAGTTAAATATAGCTTGCTTGTGTCTAATCACAGTAGCTGAGCTGATTTGAATCCTCCTGGATGAAGAATCAAGCTGCTTCTGTTGTATGACATGAATCTGAAGCAAAGGTCTAAATGTGCCAAAAATGGAGCTGCCAAAAGAACTCTATGATAAGATTATTCAGAGGTACAGACTAGGGGAAGGCTATAAGAAAATTTCAGTGTGTATTTGAATATCCCTTGGGGCATTATCAGGTCCATCATTGTAAAGTGGAAACTATTTGGTGCCACCAGGGCCGGATTTACCTTGAGTGAGGCCCTACGCCAACAAAAATTGTGGGCCCCCAGAAAAGATAAAAACGAGCACGCCGGATCAGCTGCGCGCTGTTGGCCCTGACGTCATAATTAAACTGGGAATCCCAAAAGCCAAACTTGGAATGTACAACACTGTAGAAATAAAACTATACATTAATTTGCTCTTGTACTAAACAAAGCGCAGACGTTAATGATGCACATTTACCAGAGCTGACACATTCCAATTAATAAATTCAAAATAAAGAGATATTTTTCTACCTTTTGTGCATTTTTTTTCAACTGCAATTGCTCCAGCCACTTTCTTCTGGTTTCTTCGTGTCTTCTGCTAACTCTCCATCGTCTGCTGTCCATTTGTCCTATCTTCTCTCTTCTAGTTTTTTTCCAGTCTCTCTCTACATCTGCTTTAACATACTAATCTTTCTCCTTTTGCTCTTTCCTCCTCATTCCTATTTCATCCACTCAAATTTTACCCCTCCATCCTCACTTACTCTCCCAATACCCGGCCAATTGTAGATTTTTTTATCCCTCCCACACAAAATATTTTTCCCTTCTCCATTTTACTCTTCCAGCCCCATCCCATTCTAATCCTCCCCCAACATCAGCTCCCTTCTAGTTCCAGCCTCACCCAGCATCCATTCCCTTCTAGTCCCTGCATCAGCCCATTTCCAGTCCTAGCCACCCATCAGCCCATTTCCAGTCCTAGCAACCCCCACACCCAATACCAGTCCCAGCCCCACCAACAACCCACTTCCAGTCCTAACCCCCCATCACCCCCCCATTTTCAGTTTTAGCCCCCTCTATAACCCATTACCAGTCCTAACCCCCCATCAGCCCACTTCCAGTCCTAACCCCATCAACCCATTTCCAGTCAGCCCCCCATAGCCCATTGCCAGTTCTAACCCCCCCATCAGCCCACAGCCCATTACCAGTCCTAACCCCATCAGCCCACCTCAAGTCCTAACCCCTCCCCATCAGCCCATTTCCTGTCCTAGCCCCCCCATAGCCCATTATCAGTCCTAACCCCCCATAGCCCATTACCAGTCCTAACCCCCCATCAGCCCACAGCCCATTACCAGTCCTAACCCCATCAGCCCACCTCCAGTCTTAGCCCCCCATCAGCCCATTTCCAGTCCTAGCTAGCCCCCCATAGCCCATTACCAGTCCAAACCCCCTCCCAACAGCCCACAGCCCATTACCAGTCCTAACCCCATCAGCCCACCTCCCGTCTTAACCCCCCTCGCCCAGTTCCCGTCCTCGCCCCCCCATAGCCTATTACCAGACAGCCCCCATCAGCCCACAGCCCATTACCAGTCTTAACCCCCCCATAGCCCATTACCAGTTCTAACCCCCCCAGCCCACAGCCCACAGCCCATTACCAGTCCTAACCCCATCAGCCCACCTCCAGTCTTAACCCCCCAGCCCATTGCCAGTCCTACCCCCCATCGGCTCAAGTAAAATTGAAGTTAAAAAAGAACGCTGGCTGCTTCCGTCCCGCGGGGCCCCCTCTGCCCGGCTGAGCCCCTCTGTGCCGGCTTTGAGAGGCGCGAAGGGAGAGTGTCTCCCTCGCGTCTCTGTTAAGCCTGCAGGGGCAGATGGGAAATTTCCCATCAGCCTCTGCGGACTTAACAGAGAAGCGAGGGAGACACTCTCCCTTCGCGCCTCTCAAAGCCGGCACGGAGGGGCTCAGCCGGGCAGAGGGGGCCCCGCGGGACGGCAGCAGCCAGAGGTTTTTTTTAAACTATTCAAAAGCCAGCATGGAGGGATTCAGCTGGACAGAGGGAGCCCTGCGGGACAGTTCATGCTGCTGCGGTAGCAGCCAGCGTTTTTTTTTAAACTATTCAATTTTTGTGGGCCCTTGCCAGCTGTGGGCCCTACGCCACGGCGTAACTGGCGTATAGGTAAATCCGGCCCTGGGTGCCACCAAGCCATTGCCTCAGGAGGTCCCTTCAAAATTGGTAGCCATAAATTAAAGAAACTGCTCAGAAAGGTCACTGTAAGACCTAAGATTAAAAAACTACAGATGACTCTGGCTGATACTGAGGAAAATGTTGACTGTTCAACAATGTTATGATTATTGCACAAACATGGCCTATATGGGAAGGTGAAAAGAAGGAAGCCACTGCTGAAGAAAAACCAGATGATATGCCACATAGTGTGTGTAAGGAAACAACTAGGAGAGACACTGGCAAAAGGTTTTGTGGTCTATTGAGACCAACGTGGAAATCTGGAGCCCAATGCTAAGTAATGCATGTGGTATGAAACAAACATAGCACATTACCTTGCTAAGACCATCCCTACATAAAGCATGGTGGTAGCAACATTATATTGTAGGGATGCTTTACCACAGCGGAGGCTTGTTAAGATTGAAGGAAAGATGTACAGTGCAAAATACAAGAAGATCTGGGTGAAAATGTGTTCCAGTCTGCCATAGACTTGGGACTGGGGAGAAGATTCACCTTCTGGAAGGACAATGATCCTTAGCATAAAGCAAATGCAACAATGATGCATCTCAACAAAAAGAAATTGATTGTCCTTGGGTGACCAGACTTGAATAAAATAGAAAATCTGTGGCAGGACTTGAAGACTGCAGTCCACAGATGATCCCCAGCCAACCTGAAAGAGTTTGAGCTATTCTGTCAGGATGAACAGGCAAAGTTGGTAGACACATCCTAAATGACTCTTGGCCGTCACTGTTTCAAAGTGGAGCTTCCAACAAATATTGAGTCAAGGGACTTATGCAATGATGACCTTTTTGGTTCTTTAATTTCTTTTTAAATATTTATGTAATTGCTCTTTTATATTGAAAGCGTAAAGCATATCGTATAGAACAGTGAAACAAACACCTATTGTAATCCATCTTGAATTGTATATTTTAGGCAGAATATGAAAAATGTATAAGAGTGTGAAGACTTTTACAAGACACTGTTAGGCCAGTATTGAAAAGCACGTCCGCCTTTGATACCAACACTGAACGCATGTGCTTTAAAAAAAAATTCAGCGCAATTGAATGTATAATTTTGGACATATACCTAGGGGCATTCTGGAGGAGGTGCCAGTTACATGTTTAATATATACATATAAGCAGCAATATTTATCCTCTAAATGTATATTGTAAGTGGCATATTAGAAGAGACATTTAGGAAGAATCTGGGAAGTCTAGAGCAGAACATTCAAAAATCTAGGGGAGTGGCAGCAGTGAAGGGAGGAACATGTAAGTGCCTTCTGAAATTGCTCCACTTCCACACCGAATAATGAATATCCTAGTAACAAGTTCTGGAGACAGGCTCCACGCAAATAACAAAGCCGGCTACATGCACAGGTGTAGGCCATTTCACAAATGTGGATGGCTCTGAATTGAATGCTGGCAGAACCAGGTCCTTGGGCATCCTGAGGTGGTTCAGAAGGGGGGTGACTAAGTTCTAGGACTAGCATGTCTTGGCCTGCTATTTCATATACTCAGACATGTGGTGGCGGACCTATTTGATATTTGGAGTATGTATTTACATGCAGGTTTCTTCAGCCAGGAAATATTAACTATGGTGATGACAGCACATTTTGTTCTTCCCCCTGGAAGCATTGCATCCATGAAACAAGCACTTTTTTGTACTTTATTCATGGTCAGAAGCAAATATAGGCAGGGCCGTACCATGCCATAATTGTGCCTTGTGCTATTTTCACTTCTGGCGCACCCCCCCCCCCACTGGTTTCCTGCCTTCCCCCTGCTCCCCCCCCCCACGTTGCCCTGTTTCCACCGCCACTTTTTTTGTTTTCTCGGAGGTGGCCGCAGCAGCAGTGAGGCAGACCCATGTTTGTTGGCAGGTTATTTATTTATTTAATGCTTTTATATACCACGCTTTTTAAAATCAGTGCAGTTTACAGATAACATTTTGTGCAGAGCAGGAAAAGCCTGCTTCGCACTTACATTGAACAGGAAATACAACTTGGGTTAATAACCATGGGGAGGTAAATACAGGCTATATACAGTGTGGGCAGGAAGTCGCTGCGCGGCTATGGTACATTGGTTTTCCTTGCAAGCTGGGTTGGGTCCCTCCTTCCCTTCACTGATGTAGGTCGTGTCAGAAGAGGGAGGGACCAGGCCAGTCATGCAAACATTGAGTTGCAAAGACCCGTATTTGAATGGCTGGCCTGGTCCCTATCTCCTCTGATGCGACCTACATCAGAGAAGGGAAGGAGGGACCCAACCTGCCTACAAACGTGGGTCTTACTCACTGCTGCTGCCGCTGCCGCTACCTCTGAGAAAACAAAAAAGTGGTGGTGCCGGCAGGGCAACATGATGGGGCAGGTCGGGGCTGGCAGCCTGACATGCACCCCTAATCATTTTGCACCCTGTACGGCTGCACCGCTTGCAAAGGGCTAGGTATGGTGCTGAGTGTAGGCATGGATGCCTGAACAACCAGGGCCAAACAGTCTTGTGCCTTTCTGAAATCGCTCCACAACGTGCATCTCCCCTGCTCCGCCCGGGGCACACCTCCACTACACGCCTGTGCTATATGAACATTCTCGAGCTGGGGATGTCTATATACCTGGCTTTTTAAAATGGCTCCAGGGACATCTCCATGACTTGTCTGTCTAAATACCTGTTTTCAGATGTCCAAATCATGAATAGGGCTTTTAAAATGACCCCCTATATGTAAATAGTTTACCCCTGTTATCCAAGATTTTGTGCCCTGTTATCTGTAAACTCATACATGTTAACTGTACTGAGCATTTTTATTCCATGTAAACCGCGCTGATGATGAATAGTGCGGTATATAAGAGACAGTAAATAAATAAATAAATAAGTCTACCAGATTTTTTGCAGGTAAATCTGGGAACTTATCTGAAGTGTGTGTTTAGGGGTGGGGGGGGGGGGGGGAGGAGCGATACCTTGGTTCAAGGTTTGAGCAACAAGGTATGTAGGATGGAAGAGGAGTCATTACCCTCCATCACTCCATCCTGTGACAGCAACAGTATCTCTTCCAAGCAGAAAAACTGACAAAGAAATAAAAACAGTGATGCTGCATTTCCTCTGCACTGTGCAACATACAGACAACAGATGTGAATTCTAAAAGCTGACATGCAAATCAGTAAATTGAAATTAAATGTTTTTCTGCCTTCTCCGCCCCTACTGCTGGAATCGGGGACAGGAGGCTGCCAAACAAGTGGGGGCACAGCTTTAAAATTGGGGACAATCCCCAAAAATCAGGGACATCTGGTAGCCTTACCTATCTAGCTGGATCTATTTTGGATGTTCTACTTATATATTCAGTGGTGTTGCCAACAGATAGCGCCACTGACTATAAATTAGGTGTTTCAAATTACTGTATGTACTGGCTGCCCCACTATGTGTGTGCTAACTGGGACTGAGGGCGATCCTGAGGCCGATACAGAACAATATGTTTGCAGGTATCTGTGCTAATATGTCACTCTTCTCTCTACCAATGATTTTCCCCATTTACACACACATAATTGGTCCCTGGTGTGGACATAAAACTCCTCCACTAACCTCTTGGCACACAACAGCAAACGAAGCAGTTAAAAAACATCACAGGAGTCCACTGGTAATTTGAGTAAAAATACTCATTTAATGAGTTCTCTCAAAGCAAACAAAAATATATACAAGGACAGTAAAATTAATTAGGCATATGGTCCACATAAGCAGAGTTAAGTGATTGCGCAATGTCTTAAACCTGCTCACAGTCCTTGGTTACTCCCTTGCTCGCTAGGGCATCTCTCCCACACAGTGTCCTATGTAGTACTAGAAAAAACACAGCTAGGAGCAGTGCTCTCGCACCACCATCCAGGATACACAAAGAAGCGAGAGACGAAATGAATAGGGATGATCAGCAATCGTTTATTCTTAATGGACCATTAAGAATAAACGATTGCTGATCATCCCTATTCATTTCGTCTCTCACCCCTATGTAGTACTAGTACTGAACCCTCCTCAGAGTATCGGTTTCATCCAGGAGCCTGTGTAGTGCATCTCTCCTTCTTCCTTTTAACTCTTTCTTCCTTCTTGCAACCAGTCTCACTGAGAATCTGGAATAGACCTTGTTCACCTCTCTTTTCAATCAGTACTGTTACTCACTGGGGCCCAGGTTGTGCTCCTTTTTCCTTCTTCTCTCTCACTATTTCAAGGCAGTCACCTCTCACACACAGTCTTCAGTCCCTCTTCCTTTCTTTGGGACTTAAGGCTTGACTACTGGATCCCTCCAAGCTTAAAGTCAGCAGGATGCACCCAGGACTGGATTCTACCTCTTTCCACCTCTCAGGTCCTCTACTTGGACTTTTACACTTCTTCACACCATTCTTCAAGTCCTCTCCTATCTTCCTGTTGGGCCTGGACCTTGTAGACTCTTTGTGACCCCTGGTTTCTGTTCCTTTCCCTAGATCCTTGGGGCTGGAACCTGGAATTTCTCCTTTGATCCATTCTCCTTTCAGTTTCAAAGTACAGGGTACTCTTTAGGGTAAACTAAGAGCTTGAGCTCCTCTCTCCTCTCCTTGAACTTCCAGCACTCCTCCCCCCCTTGAGGAAGGCCAGGCTTCCACATCCTACACCTTTCAGACTCCTGAACTCTCTTCCTCCTCCTGTGGTCTCCTATGAAAGAGAATCTCTCCTTACCACTTCGTCATCTTGTGGAGGAAGGCACACTCACAGCTTTGATTCCACTGCTTAGACCCCCCTCTTCATTAAAGTTGATAGGTACTACTCTGGAGTAGGGACTCAGAATATTCCTCATGTTATTCAAAGGAATGTTTTAGTATCCTGCTACTATTACAGATGTTAACTCTTCTCCTGTGGTTTGAGCTCCATTTTTAAGACCTGATTTACTGTTTTCCCAACTACATAAATTATTCCTTAGAATCCTGTGGGGAGAGGAGGGGGAGGGGTATATGTGTCCTCCAGCCAAGATCACACAAAAAGAACAAAAGGGGACAGAGGAAGCACAGCAAGGTATCAAGGTAGATGCAGTGAGTCCCAGCCCTGCTGTCCTTGATACAGACAAAATGGAATTTATTGAACAAGGTACCTGTTGAGACAAGGAACTATTGGCTAAGTTTAGACTTTGAGTATTATTTTGTTTATCTTTTTGCTCTTGGGGTCTAAAGTTAAAATGCCATGGATGTGATGGACAATTGGTCTGACACAGTATGGATAATATTATGTTCTTATGTAGAGAAGAGATTTTTTCCCTTACCCAGCATCAGCTGGAAGAGCAGTTTCTGTGCTGCTGAAGACCTTAGTTAAAGGCTCAAGATATAAAGGGAAAATAAAGAAAGCAAACTGAAATACTATTAACCTGGGTGATGTTTAATACCTGGCTTGGAAGGGCTTTGTTGACTGCATTAAAGGAAGCAACCAGGAAGCATACTGGCAAGGCTTCAATTTTGAGAGCCTATGCTGTGTCAGAATGAGAATATTTAAAGTGACAGTAACCCTGCTAGGAAATTTACAGCTTGTAAACTAGATTGGATACAATTATGATTGGAGTTTTGCTGAGAGGTTTGTTCCCAGACCCTTGGGATTTGCAGATCCAGTACCAGTGAAATGAATCCATCATGCCAACTACAGGAGAGCCCAACAAAGAAACATCATCATTTTAACTTCCAGAAGTGCACACAATGGCTTACCACAACAATACATAAATATAGATCAGGATCTCTCTTTCATGTGACTTTGCAGCTGAGGGAAGGGCCACAAAATCCCATCACAGAATTCCTTAATCCCCGTGGAATTGCTGTGGGAGACTAAAAGGTAATGAGGCCGATTCAAAAAGGTGCATAGCCAGGCCATGGGGATGCCTAAAACTTGGATGGGTCAAGTTCTACCCAGTTCTGCCACCGTGGGAGCTATACGTACCAGCAATTGCGGAACTGGGCATTTAGATGGCCTGGCATGCACTCAATTCCCTGGAGGGAGACATCCTGGAGGCTGCCTTTCCAGACCACACAATGCTCCGGCTGGTGTGTCGGTGCAGTGCTGTCCCATCGCCATGGCACCAACATAGTTTTCACAAAATTCAGAAGATCACAAAAAGAGCAACAAAGAAAATATTACAGAATAAAGCTAAAACTACTGCAACTACTGCTTATCATTTGTATAATACTACAAGGCATATGCAGCGCTGTACTGAGACATATGAGAGACAGTCCCTGCTCATAAGAACTTACAGTCTAGTCAAGACAGACAACAGTCAAGACAGACAACACAACAACATGGGACTAGGATATATCTAAGGAAATGATAGGGAAACACATAGGAGATGAACAGGAGACTAAGGGCATCAGGATCCAAAAGCAGTCTCAAAAAATGAGTTTTCAGCCTGGATTTGAACAGGGCCACAGATGGAGCCTGGTGTACTGACTCAGGTAGTTTTTTCCAAGCATAAGGAGCAGCAAGGTAGAAAGATCAAAGTCTGGAGTTGGCAGTGGAAGAGAAGGGAACAGATAGAAGGGACCTGCCAGAAAAGCGGAGTTCCCGAAGACAGGTATAGGGAGAGATAAGACAGGAAAGCTAGTAAGGAGCAGTATAGGTCAGTAGTAGAAGTTTGAATTGGATGTGGTAATGGATATGGATCCAACGAAGTGACTTGAGAAGAGGGGTGACATGAGCATAGGGACACTGGCAGAGGATTAGCTGTGCAGCTGAGTTTTGAACAGATTGAAGAGGGGAGAGATGATTCAGAGGAAGACCAGTGAAGAGGAGGATGCAATAGTCTAGACAGGAGGTGACTAGAGAATGGATAAGGGCTTAGTAGTATGTTTAGAAAGGAAGAGAATTTTGCCAGTTACAGAGAAAGAAGCAACAGGTTTTAGCAACTGTTAGATATGTGAGGAGAAGACCCCAAGGTTGACCCCAAGGTTGTGAGATGAGGAAACAAGAAAAGAGACAAAGAAAAAAGTAAGGATAACAAAAGAAAAGGCAGAAGGAAAGATGGCTAGAGATGTGAAAAGACAAAACTTTATTTCAGGACAGATTTATGGAAAATGACATGGAAAAAGGGAAAATGCTAAATACTGTATTCACAAAAGAAAATCCTACAGAAGGACCACATATGATTGACAAATATACAAATGGGAATGGAGTAGACACCACACTGTTCACGGAAGATGATGTTTTTGAATGGCTTGCAAATCTGAATGTGGACAAGGCCATGGAACTAGATGGGATATATCTCAGGATACCGAAAGAGCTCAAACAGGTTTTGGCAAGACCTTTAAAGGATGTGTTTAATAGATCCTCATAGAAAGGGGAGGTTCTGCAGGATTGGCAAAATGCTGATGTAATACCTCTTCACAAAAGTGGTAATAGGAAAGAGATGACAAACTATAGGCCGGTAAGCCTTACCTCGGTGGCAGGTAAAGTAATGGGTTGCATGATCTGAGGCAAAATGGTTTTACTAAATGACGATCATGCCAAATGAATTTGATTGAGTTCTTTGACTGGGTGACCAGAGAACTAGATCAGGGGCATGCGATGGATGTGATCTACCTGGATTTCAGTAAAGCCTTTGATACTGTTCCTCATAGGAGGCTTATCAATAAACTGAGCAGCATGGAGATGGGTCCCAAAGTGATGAACTGGATCAGAAATTCATTGACTGACAGATGACAGAAGGTGGTAGTAAATGGAATTCACTAAGAAGAAAGGAAGCTGAGTAGTGGAGTGTCTCAGGGATCAGTCCTGGGACCAGTACTGTTCAATATTTTTGTGATAGATATTGCTGAAGGATTGAAGGGAAATGTTTGCCTTTTTGCAGATGACATGAAGATTTGCAACAGAATGGACTTCTCTGAGGGAGTGGACAACATGAGAAAAGATCTTCAAAAACTAGAAGAATGGTCTAAAGCTTGGCAAGTAAGACTTAGGTTTTTTTTAGAAGCCCTATTCATACTTTGTATGTCTTAAAAATGGGCATAGAGCTGTCCAAAGCATGGAGATGTCCCTGAGCCATTTTAGAAGTTGGTTCTGTGGATGTCCCCAGCTTGAGGATGTCTAAATCTGAACGAGAAGACCCCAAGGTATAGGCATGTCCGGGGCATTACCAAGAACCTGGATATCTTCTCCTGATTGCAGAAACACCCCGTGTGTCCTCTATTGTGTCCAATGTTCCCTCTAATTTTCTGTAGGCTGTGTGCGCATAAAATATCAGCTGTGCAGCTTTTGAAGGAAGGTTACATTTTTGTGCGCCACATAACGACACTCAGAGTTATATACTTTAAAATTTGACTACACATCAGAATACAGTATGTACACCACATTGATTGCACTAGAAAATATTGTAGAACTTGTGAAAATCGTAAATACACAACAACTTTAAAATTTTAAGACATCTGTGTTGTTTTCTATCAGAATCAGAACCGTAATTTTTGTGCGCTCTGTTGTAAAGTATGTGCGCTCGCTTGGCAAGGGGTGTGCGCGCGCACACGCGCACAGCTTAGAGGGAACAGTGATTGTGTCCATGTTTATGTCTGCTCCAGGCATGAATAAGCAGTTAATCTGTTCGTTTTGCCTGTCAAGTATCCAGATGGTGTGGAGAAGGAGGTAAGCTCCTAACCCATACGTTTCCTGTGATAATGAACTCTGCAAGGCAATGGGGGGGGGGGGGGCTCATATTTCCAGTTTTCTACACCTCTGGACATCCCCATATGCAGCCTTGCATATGCTAGACATCTCCACCCCACTATTCTGTAGCCAGGACATCTATGTGGACGAAGCTGCAGAAGTCCACATCGGTAACATTTATGCTTCTAAAATCAGGCTGAAACATAGCAATCCCCAACATTTTTCTGCATGTTTCATTCTGGATGTCCCAGATTGATGTCCTTTCTAAAATCCCACTTTAAATGTGAAGAAGTACAGAGTCATGCACTTGGAATGCAGAAATCTAAAGGAACTGTGTGCAATAAGTGGGTGTGCACAAACCAGGAGGGAGACCTTGTAGTGATTATGTCTGAGGATCTCAAGATGGTGAAGCAATCAGCAAAAGTAATATTTAGCTCATGCAATACCAGGAGAAGATCAAGGAAAATTGCATTCAGGCACACTGTGCATTTCTTTGTCCCCGAAGAGCTCATAATCTAAGCTTGTACCTGAGGCAATGGAGGGTTAAGTGACTTGTCCAAGGCCACAAGGAGTGCCAGTGGGATTTGAACCTTGGTCTTAAAAGGGTATTAATGAACAAACAAACCTTTTTCAAAGAAGGGGAAGTTGTAAAACTAGAGGGCCTAAAATGAAGCTGCAAGGGTACGTAAACTTAAAAGCATCGTCAGGAAATACTTTTTCACTGAAAGGGTGGTGGATGCCTTGAATGCCCTCCCGATGGAGGAGTTGGGGGAAATATAGTGGTGAAATTAAAAATGGCATGGGACTGACACAGTGGATTCCTATATAGTAAAAGGATGGAATCAAAACAAACTTAAATATCTTTTATACTTCAACAAAGAGAGGAGGTGATCTGCACGTAGAGGCAGATACAATCCTAAACAAGGACATAGAGGGGGCTAACCTGCACGGATCCGCAGGTATAACCACTCTAGCCACTTTACTGGGCAGACTAGATGGACAATACTGGTCTTTATCTGCCGTCATATACTATGTTACATGTGTCCATTTACACATGCTTTCAAACAGGAGCAAATGTCCGCACCTGAATTTAAGGTATAATCTCTGCTTCATAAGCTAGTACTTTAAAAAGATACGTAGGCATCTATAAAAGTGACACAAGTAGGTATTAGTGGCATCTCCTTGGGACAGTTTTCTGCAGGCAATTCAGATCATCTTCCTGGATGAGGATTGAAAGGGAAAACTAGTGGAACTTAAGGAAGAATACTTGACTCTATAACTGACAATCATTCTTCCTACCTCCTATTTGCATTATCTCTGCAATTTATTTAATGCCAGCCAGTCCTAACATTCAGGAGACACGAGCTTAGCTTTTCTATGAAGTTACGCTAACACATTAAGAACATAAGACATGCCATACTGAGTTAGACTAAGGATCCATCATAGAAACATAGAAACATGCCCAGTATCCTCTCTGACAGTGGCCAATCGAGGTCACAAATACCTTACAGGATCCCAAAGAGCAAATCCATTCCTTATTGCACACACTGAGAGATAAACCAGCGGCATTCCCAAGTCTACGTGGCTAATAATTCCACAGGTCTGCAAAAATTTTTTTTTCGAGAGCTGTTTTGTTTATTCCATGTAATCTTTATGTTTTTTGGTGTGCTGAATCCGAAAATGACCTCCGTTTTGTCATAGGACATCACGTTTCCTGACAATCTAGGTAACTATGTTAAATAAGGCAATACCTCAAAATAAATGGAAATAGACTTATAAAATTAAAGTTTTATTACAATATTTTCATGAAAATCCTTTTTTGAACTGAAATGAGCTCACCTACACACACTAAACTCGATTCTTCTTCCTTGTGAGGCTCCTCTTGGTGCATTTACGCTTGTGAGTAGCATCTGGAATGTCTCTCTGAAGCATCCAACAGTAGTCTGCCATCATTGTAATGCTCCATTTTCCCTGGTATCTCCTTTCCATCTCTTTAATGTCTTGGTGGAATCGTTCACCTTGTTCCTCACTCACAACTCCCAAATTTTCAGGAAAGTAGTCAAGGTGGGACTGGAGGAAATGCACTTTCAAACTCATCAGGCAACTTAAAGCTTGAAATGCTTTCAGCATTTGTCCGACGATCTTTTTGTAGTGAGGATCTTTGTTATTGCCTAAAAAGTTCTGTACGACTTCTTTAAATGCAATCCACCCTTCTTTTTGAGGATCTGTCATGGTATTGACAAACTCTTGATCAACTATAAGCCTTCTAATGTCTGGTCCGACGACCACACCTTCCTTCAATATTGCCTCCGACAGGCCTGGAAACTTGGTGACCAAGTATTTGAAGCAGTCTCCACCATCTCTTGGAAGTGAATTTACGAATTGCTTCATCAATCCCAATTTTATGTGGAGAGGTGGTAGAAGAACTTTATGGGAAGGTACCAAAGTTTCTTGGAGGACATTTTTTTCACCGACTGTTAGCACCCTCGGCTGCCAACTCTTCTTGGTCCAGTGATTTTGTCAGTCTCGACTGTCCCATAGACACAGAAAACAAGGATATTTGGTATCTCCAGGAACAGGCAGGAATGAGTCTTCACATATGGGTACGTCGGTACCGACGGAGCCTGCATGGGAATGCTCCCCAGCATCCAATCAGAAAGCTTTTGGGAGCATCCCTCGCGCCTGCGCGGTGACTTCCCACCTTTCCCACTGCCTCTCTTCAGTTTTTGTTTTTCCGCGGAGCCAACAGGACGTCCTCCTGTCACTGCAGAAACTTTTTTCTTTAAAATCCTTATTTTTCTTATTTTCTTGTGGTCGCGGCTGTTTTTCCCGCCGATACCGGTACCGCCGGTGCTTTATTATTTTCTTTTTCAAACTTAGAGAAATATTTCTCCTCAGTTTTTTGTTTAACTTTTTTGGGCCTACTAGGCCTTTTCCAACATGGAGCCTTCTTCTCCTAAGAAGTACCTTCACTGTGAAAAATTAGTTTTCTTTTTAGACTCCAATGCTTGGTGTCTAACCTGTTTGGGTCCTGACCCTTTTTCCCCTGATACCTCAGGCTATTTTATTGGGAGAAGACCTTCCCTTTTTCGAGTTTCCCTCGATGCCGTTTTTCCTCCTGAGGTGAGGACACCGGTTTATTCTTCTCTCCAGGATCAGGTAACCCACAAACAGTCTGTTAAGACTAGCCAATTCTTGAAGGGTAAGTCTCATGTCCAGCATGATGACGGCTCCGGCTTTACCCTCAAGACCTCATTGGCAATAAAACCTCGGGGGGAGTCTTCGGGCTCCAAAGCATTTACGGGGTTTCAGGTTGTTCCTGGGGCTCACCCCTCACAGAACATACCTGAGCCGTGCCAGGGGGTGGCATCCACTTCGAGCGGTACCGATAACCCGGCATCGGCATCGGTGTCGAGTGCTGCACTCTTCACCAGGGATCGTCATCGAGCATCCTCGCTACCTTCGGGTCCGAGCGATACGACTCAAATTGACTTTCCTATATCCCAGCCATGCTCGGGGTTGGTACCGCCTTCGAGCGGTACCGATACCCCAGCAGCGGCATCAGTGTCGAGTGTTCCACTCTTCACCTGGGATCGTCATCTGGTATCCTCGGTACCTTCGGGGCCAATCGATATGTCCCAGATTGACTGTCCTGTATCTTCGCCATGCTCGGGGTTGGTATCGCCTTCGAGCGGTACCGATACCCCGACATCGGCGCCGGGATCGAGAGTTCCTCCCTTCACCGGGCATCGTTTTCGGACGTCCTCGCTACCTTCGGTACCGATCGATGAGACTCCGATTAACCTTCCTGTATCGGCATCCCCGATACCACAAATAACGTCGGTACTTTCTAGACATGTATCGATGGACTCGCTCGCTTCGATGCCGAGTCTGGAATCAATATCCAGTCTAGATGATTTGATACCGACGCGCTTCGGAACCGATCCATATCGTTTCCGGCTTTGCAGTACCGAGGATATTCATCAAGGCTCTTGGCTTACCTCAGTACCGCTTCAGCAGCCCCCGAATACTGCTTCGATGACATTATTGTCCCCGATACCGATACCGGTGTCGGGGTCGATTCCTGCAGTTCCATCGGTGCCATCGATCCTTTCTATGCCTAGTTTGGAATCGATACCAGGCACTCACGATGCAGTACTAACTGCTTCAAATCAGAACTGTCAGGATCACTGTCCATCGAGCAGGATTCTTTTTCTGCACCAGTCCAGTATCTCTTCTGGTGCTCAAGCTGCTCCTTCAACCTCAGCTTGCCCAGGATTAGTTCCTATTGGAAATCCTTCTTTTCAGGAGTTTCTCCTTGACATGGCAACCTTTCTTGCCATTCCTATTCCTGGTTTTTCTCTTGACCAAGATCCTGTAGAAAAGGAAAATATAATGCTTCCTTTACATCATTCTTTACAGGATCTTCTTCTGAGGATATGGGAATCACCTTTGAGGGTTCCCTTGCCTTCTACAGCCATGGACATTCTGTATCAGGTACCTCCCTCTCCAGGGTTTCAGAAAAAACAACTTCCACATCATTCCATGGTAGTGGAATCAGCATTGAGAAAGGTAAGAAGTAAGAAGAAGCATTCTTCTTATCCGCCAGGTCGTGCATCTAAAGCACTTGATGCCTTTGGACGTCAAATCTTCCAAACGTCTATGCTGGCTTCAAGAATTATTTCATATATTTTCTATATGAGTCTGACACTTCAGGAGGTCACAGAGAAATTATCTCTCTTGTCTCCTTTTCTGTCAGATCCTAAGACCTCTGACTATTCCTTGCTTCTTAATCATAGCAGGAATATCTCTTGGTTCCTTTCTCGTGCTTCTCTAGACTCTTTTGAGTCTGTCAGCAGATCCTCTGCTATTGCCATTGGAGCACGTCGTACAGCCTGGCTGCAAGCTTCTGACTTGAGCAGATGGGCACAACATACACTGGGTAATTCTCCTTGTACTGGAGAAAATCTCTTCAATAAAGAGGCTTTACGTCAGGTTGCTCATTGCTCCACTGACTTTCCTAGTTCTGGAAACTGTCCTAAGCCTTCTTTTTCCCCAGGACATAGGAAATGTCCTACCAAACCTTCTTTTCCTAAGAAAAAAAAGTTTCACCCTTCTTCTGCCCATCCTCTTGATGTACCCAAGCAAGGGACATCTCATCCTAGTCTGAAGTCTCCAGACTCTAACCGGGCTAATCATAGCCAGCAACCATAGGTTCCTGTATGTTGCAATTCTACAGTTAACTTCTTACCAGAAGTTATTCTTCAAACTCTACACTGGTTTTTCTTTTCAGTATGCTAAGCTGTTAGGATATTTTTGTCCATGGGTTACAGAATTCTCCCTTTCTTTTTATCATAAAGGGAGATTATAATTATCCCATGATAGTTTCTGTCCCCACATGGACATTTTTTTCCTTCAGCTGACTTACCATATGGTACGTCACCTACCAACCCCCACTCTTCCAGGGTTTCCCCTGCTCGAGTTGGTACCATACTGAAACACTTCTCTTCTTTCCAGTGTAGATTTTCTACTATCCTTCAATGCATGCTCTGAACAACTCATCAGACAGGGACGGAAATATCCCCGCTCCCTCTGTCTGTTTTTCTCCCTGTTTTTATACAGGGGAATCCCCTTTTTTCTTTGTTCAGTTGCTGCACATACAGAAGTTCCAGTGCTTACTTTAAAGTTTCTTGCAAGCAGGGCCGGATTTACCTTGAGTGAGGCCCTACACCAACAAAAATTGTGGGCCCCCAGCAGGGGCGGCCCAAGGGGGGTGCGGACCTCATTTGCATAAGGGGCCTCATTTGCATAAATATTTGCATAATGTTACCATATACTAACTTTTAGTAAACGTGCCTCTTAATGAGTGTATGGATAAAGAAAGACTAAAAGATTTCTACATTACTATAATCCAGTGCCAACTGCCAGACACATTAGGAACTACTACAAACACTGCCCATAGTAAACCCGCCGTATCCTAACAGCACTACCAGGACTCACAAAGCACCATAATCTACCAATCAAAAGGCAACACTGCAAATATTAAACCAATACATTTCAGAGAACAACAATACATGACCTACTGGGGAAAGAGAACAAGTGGCAATGTCAAATAGGAATTATATAAACAGAACACCTCAGCTCAGTTACACATGCAGAACATAGACCATCACCAAACAAGTAATCACAATTTAGAAATAGGAAGACAATAATTAAACTGGGAATCCCAAAAGCCAAACTTGGAATGTACAACACTGTAGAAATAAAACAATACATTAATTTGCTCTTGTACTAAACAAAGCACAGATGTTAATGATGCACATTTACCAGAGCTGACATATTCCAATTAATAAATTCAAAATAAAGAGATATTTTTCTACCTTTTGTGCATTTTTTTCAGCTGCAATTGCTCCAGCCACTTTCTTCTGGTTTCTTCGTGTCTTCTGCTAACTCTCCATCGTCTGCTGTCCATTTGTCCTTTCTTCTCTCTTCTAGATTTTTTTCCATTCTCTCTCTACATCTGCTTTAACATACTAATCTTTCTCCTTTTGCTCTTTCCTCATTCCTATTTCATCCACTCAAATATTACCCCTCCATCCTCAATCCCCACTTACTCTCCCAATACCCGGCCAATTGTAGATTTTTTATCCCTCCCACACAAAATATTTTTCCCTTCTCCATTTTACTCTTCCAGCCCCATCCCATTCTAATCCTCCCCCAACATCAGCTCCCTTCTAGTTCCAGCCTCACCCAGCATCCATTCCCTTCTAGTCCCTGCATCAGCCCATTTCCAGCCCTAGCCATCCATCAGCCCATTTCCAGTCCTAGCCCCCCCATCACCCCACTTACAGTCCTTAACCCATCACCCCATTTTCAGTCCTTAACCCCCCATCACCCCATTTTCAGTTTAAGCCCCCCTATAACCCATTACCTGTACTAACCCCCCATCAGCCCACTTCCAGTCCTAACCCCATCAACCCATTTCCAGTCAGCCCCCCATAGCCCATTGCCAGTCCTACCCCCCCCCATCAGCCCACAGCCCATTACCAGTCCTAACCCCATCATCCCACCTCCAGTTTTAACCCCCCAGCCCATTTCCAGTCCTAGCCCCCTATAGCCCATTACCAGACAACCCCCATCAGCCCACAGCCCATTACCAGTCTTAACCCCCCCAAAGCCCATTACCAGTTCTAATCCCCCCCCAACAGCCCATTACCAGTCCTAACCCCATCAGCCCACCTCCAGTCTTAACCCCCCAGCCCATTTCCAGTCCTAGCCCCCCCCATAGCCCATTACCAGACAGCCCCCATCAGCCCACAGCCCATTACCAGTCTTAACCCCCCCCAAAGCCCATTGCCAGTTCTAAGCCCCCCCCAACAGCCCACAGTCCATTACCAGTCCTAACCCCATCAGCCCACCTCTAGCCTTAACCCCCCCCAGCCCAGCCCATTTCCAGCCCCAGCCCCCCAATAGCCCATTACCAGCCCTACCCCCCCAGTCCATTTCCAGCCCCAGCCCCCCCAATAGCCCATTACCAGTCCTACCCCCCCATAGCCCATTACCAGTCCTACCCCCCCATAGCCCATTACCAGTCCTACCCCCCCCATAGCCCATTACCAGTCCTACCCCCCCCACATAGCCCATTACCAGTCCTACCCCCCCCCCCAGCCCATTACCAGTCCTACCCCCCCCACATAGCCCATTACCAGTCCTACCCCCCCCCATCCCCCATTACCATTCCTCACCCCCCCGGCCTAAAGTAAAATTTAATTAAAAAAAAAAACCTGGTGGCTGCCGCGGGGGCCCCGTCTACATGCTGGTCGGGTCCGGTCGGGTCTCTCTCCCTCCCTCGCTGCAGGCTGCAGGCTGCGAGAGACGCATCTTCGCGTCTCTCGCAGCCTGCAGCGAGGGAGGGAGGAGAGAGACCCGACCGGACCCGACCCGACCCGACCAGCGTGTAGACGGGGCCCCCGCGGCAGCAGAGGGGGCCCCGCGGCGGCAGCCACCAGGTTTTTTTTTTAAATTAAATTTTACTTTAGGCCGGGGGGGATAGGACTCCTACCCCCCCCCCCCCGGCCAAATGTAAAATTTAAAAAAAAAAAAAACCGGGTGGCTGCCGCCGCGGGGCCCCCTCTGCTGCCGCGGGGGCCCCGTCTACAAGCTGGTCGGGTCGGGTCCGGTCCGGTCGGGTCGGGTCGGGTCTCTCTCCCTCCCTCGCTGCAGGCTGCGAGAGACGCGAAGGGAGAGCGTCTCCTCGCGTCTGTGTTAAGCCCGCAGGGGCTGATGGGAAATCCCATCAGCCCCTGCGGGCTTAACACAGACGCGAGGAGACGCTCTATCTTCGCGTCTCTCGCAGCCGGGAGGGAGACGAGACCCGACCCGACCCGACCCGACCAGACCATACCATCTTGTAGACGGGGCCCCCGCGGCAGCAGAGGGGGCCCCGCGGCGGCAGCCACCAGGTTTTTTTTTTAATCGAATTGAAAAAAAAAAAACCTGGTTCTATTTTTGGTGGGCCCCTGCCGGTTGTGGGCCCTACGCCATGGCGTACATGGCGTATACGTAAATCCGGCCCTGCTTGCAAGTTACTTTCATTATCTTGCATAATACTACTCATTGCAGGTTATCTTCTTCTAGCCATATCCTTACCTAGGATGTGGCAGCACTTCTGACTGCTGTCAGTTCTCTCATAATTTTCCTGCACAATGCTCTCTGCAATCTTCAGAGAAGCTTTCTACTATGGGCCCTTGCTGTAGAGCATTCATCTTTGTCTCTGAGGGTTTTTTCCATATAATAGAAAAAGCTTATATAGTCATTCCATGGCTATGTAGGTTCTTTCTACCCTCTTGTCTCCTATTGTGATACAGAAGACAAGCTTTTCTACCTCCTCCACCCCCCCTCCACCCCCCCTCCATTACCCATCCTGCATCAATACAACTTAAATCCTATCACCACCATACAAACATCAAACAAATTACCCCAGCAGCACACCCATAGCAAAGGAAATAAGCCACAAAAACACACTAAAACCAAAACAAAGAACACTAGTAAACCACAAGTACAACTCACACAAACAACACACCCAGAACATCACACATGTAACATTATCCTTATCAATGCTAGGTCTATAAGGAATAAAACACATATCATCCACAACATTCTAACTGACGATCAACCAGATATCCTATGCATAACAGAAACATGGCTCACTGCCTCAGACCCTGCAACAATGAACCAAATACAAAAGCCCGGATACCAACTATACAACTGCCCACGCATCAACAGAAGGGGAGGCGGAGTCCTTATAGCAGCCAAAACCAGCCTTCAACTCACAACCACATCCACGGTCACAAATCCCGATCTCGACCTGCTTAAAGTCGAAAGCATGGCATTATCCATCTGCCTAATCTATAGACCTCCCTCACCGCAGCATGAAGCACTAGCTACAGCACTAGAAACCATCACATCCACCCAAAGCAAGAAATTCCAAATCATCCTTGGAGATTTGAACCTAGCATCAATTCCCCCGTCCCACACAGACACCTTCTATGAAGCCATGGACCAACTGGGTTTCCAACAAATAGTAAACGACCCCACACACGATAGAGGAAACACCCTAGACATGATTTTCATACCCAGAAATTCACAACAAAACTATGAACCACCTACAATAAACATAGCCCAAGTACCATGGTCAGACCACCACCAAATCAACTGCAAACTTAAACTTCAATGCCTACCCAAAAACACAAAAGAGATGAGAATGACCAACCCCATCAGGAAATTCGGTAAACTCAACGAAGAACACCTCATAAACACCATTGCATCCCACATAAACCTAGAATCCACAGACCTCGACGAACTAACTAACAGATGGAACGCACACATCCAAAACACTTCTAACCCAACATTGAAACACTCAACAAACCTACGTAAGATCAACTCGGAACCCTGGTACACAGGAACTCTAATAAAAGCGAAAAGGGAGCTCCGTAAGATAGAGAGAAAATGGAGACAAACCAAATCCTCCGATCTCAAAACAATACATGGCCCATCTTGCAAAATACAAAGACGACGTGAACAATGCAAAAAAATCACATCACACCAACATTCTAAACAAAGCGATCAATCGCCCACGAGAGTTATTCGAACTAGTCAAATCACTAACCAAAACCGACCAGATTGCCAACCTCAACAACTCCATCAAAGCCCAAACACTGGCAAACCATTACGCGAACAAACTGACGGCCCCTGATCCCCCCCCCCCCAGCCCCACCAACACCACAAATCAAAAGTGAGAACAACATAACGCAAAACCAGTTATGGAAACACTTCCACAAAATCGGACCCAAGCAAATCACAACCATTGTCACAAGTCTAAAAAGCACCACCTCCCCACTAGACCCCTGCCCTGCAACCTGGATCAAGACAGTGAAACAAGACATAGCACCTCACATCGCACACATAGTTAACCTATCCCTACAACAAGGACTCATGCCCTCAGAACTAAAGAAATCAGTCATTAGACCGATACTAAAAAACAATACACTCAACAGAGAAGACCCAGCCTCATACCATCCCATATCAAGTATCTCCTTCCTGGCAAAGATCATAGAAAAAACAGTCCTTCTACAACTCCAAGACCATCTGACAGACAGTGCTCCTCTAGATGACCAGCAATATGGCTTCAGGCAACATCATGGAGTTGAAACCCTGTTACTAGTTCTACTTAACAACCTCCTAAAGGGCCTTGAAAACAAAAAGAAAATGTACATTCTTGTATTCATTGACATCTCAGCTGCCTTTGATACAGTTAATCATGGAACACTCATAAATAGGATAAAATCAATAGGAATAACAGGAACCCCTCTAAAGTGGTTCTCCTCTTACATCTCCAATCGAACACAACAGGTTCAATTCAACGGAGAAAAAGCAGAATCTTTCTCCCAAACACAGGGAATCCCCCAGGGCTCTGCTCTCTCAGCGCTTCTATTTAACATATATATGCAGCCACTATGCAAAATATTCACACGGCACAAAATTAATTACCACATCTATGCCGATGATATCATGCTATACTCGCAACTAGACACTAAAAACCCAGACTACAGCCCACTAGAGACATGCATTGGAGAGATGCAAGACTGGTTACTACAAAGCAGTATGTCAATTAATCACAAAAAACCCGAAGTAATGTATCTCTCCAAAGAACCGAACTTTGACCCACCCTCATCAATAACACTATGTAACAACACTTACCAAACGGAAAAAGAAATAAAGTATCTAGGAGTCACATTTGACTGTGACCTAAACATGGAGAAACACCTCCGAAAGACCAACAGAGCAGTTTTCCACAAGCTTAGAGTTCTCCAACCCATCCGGAGTATTATTGATCCCCAAGATTTCAGAACCGTGGCTCAAGCACTCATCATGCCACATTTTGACTACTGCAACGCCATCCTACAAGGTCTACCTAAAAAAACCCTAAACATATTACAAATGGCACAAAATGTAGCTGCCAGGGTCATAATGAAGAAAAAACTAAATGACCACATCACACCAGTACTAATTCAATTACACTGGCTACCCATATCAGCTCGCTCAAAATACAAAATACTAACAACTACTTTCAAACTCATCCACAACTTAGCACCTTCTTTCCTCAACAACCTAGTCAGAATGCAACCTCCTACCCGAAGCAGAAGATCCCACAACTCCAGCATCCTCCACACTCCAACAGACATAAGATCTACCAAAACTAGCACCAGCCAAAGGGCTTTTTCATATGTGGCACCAACACTTTGGAACCAACTTCCACCAGAACTACGAGCTAGCAATGACCTTCTAGACTTCAGAAAGAGACTCAAGACGCACATTTTCAAAACTCATTTCAACCTGAACTAAACCCACAGATGGGGCAGCCCCCTGTCCACCTTGACCAAGAAACTTATCCTGTATATATGTATTTATGTATATATGTAAATGATCTCCCCCATAGCTAAGAAGTGTTAACTCTGTGTGACGTGCTTTTCTGACAATCTGTATGTAAACAAAATTTGTACCTGCCTTGATTTGGCAGCTTCGCAATAGTAATCTTACCCGCTTCTGATCGCTGGAAGGAGCGGGATACAAATGCTTGCTAAATAAATTAAATAAATTTTCTGCGTGAATGTCCATGGGGTTCCCAATCTGGCAGGAATTTACCCCTTTTTTCCTTGCAGCTTGGTATTTTTTCTACTCCACTTGGACAACGCATACTCTTTTACTATACATGATACCTCTGAGTCCCTTAACTGGGTCATCCAGGTATCTTAGTCCATGCGTTTCCTTGTCCTTTGGACATGTCAGAGTCCTCCAGTACTCCTGACATGCTCTTACCAGACTGCTATTATCCTCTGTTTTTCACGCAACCATACTGGTTATCCACTGAAATGTATTCCTGCACCACGGAAATAGACTCTCTATATATCTTCAGGTAGTTTTTACCCCCTTATTATTAGATGAATCTTTTCCCCTCACATTCCCCATGTGAATGCTTTTGTGGGGCTCCGTTGCAGGCATATATCCTCAGACTTATAACCATACATATTTTTATAATCTGTGTGGGCATAAGCTATGCCCATCTATATCTATATCTATATATATCTTTACTTTTATATATATATATATATATATATATCACATATTGGACATATCCACACATATATATATAGATATGTATGTATCTTCATGTTTATAGATATTTATATATATATATATATCTACGTACCTATTGGGAGATGTCCATAGGATGCTAAGTATTACCTTCTACCTCCCTAACTGTCTGTGCTATAAAGCTTTACCTTCTTAAGGGTCCAGACAGTCAACTTGCCTTTTTTCATATGGCTCAATAACTGGGAGCGGTTATACACACAATTGCTGCTGTGACGTTAACAGCTTCTATTTTTGTTATAGATCTCCCTATCTATGAAGTATCAAACTTCTATGTCTTCCTAGCTCGGAAAGACAGTGTACATCTTCAGTATTTATGAGTACACTTCTGTTTTCCTTGGGAATAGGGGTTTTTCCATACCCTCTCTTCCTTTCCGGACTGGGCTAATTCTCCAGATCGGTCAGTCTTCTTCTTTTAGACCTCAATGATAATAACTCTGTACCTAAAAGAGTTCTCAGCTTTTTCCCATAAAGCTTTCCATTGAAGACCTGTCGTTCTTCTCCTGCCCCAGTTGACACCTGGGTCACCTGCCCATTCCATATTTGGAACTTCATCCTCACTGCTGTGAAGTTACCTTGAAGATTCCGCTACTGCATCTACAGTACACTCCATCACAGTTCTACTTCCTACAATCCAGTAGGAAAGTCCTATGTTGTACTGGTTCATTAAATATTTTAATGATACTTGACATACATTCTAAAGACTCATCTCTCCTGTAGTCTTTAGATTTGCTGTTCCTTGCAGCTCTTCTCTATTCAACTCCTACCCCCCATCCCTCAGGGGATGCAGGGGATCCAGGTTTGGAAAATGCCGTCCTGTCCAGGGATACGCATTTTAGGGATTCTCCCCTGGCACCCACAGCTAGGGAGTCCCCATATGTGAAGACTCATTCCTGCTTGTTCCTGGAGATAGCACAGTTACTTACCTGTAACAGGTGATCTCTGGGAACAGCAGGAATTAGTCTTCACAACCCACCCACCTCCCCTAGGAGTTGTATCTATCTATTTCCTTTCCTCTGTCTCTCCTTTCTGTCTCAGCTATGAAACTCAACTGAAGAGAGGCAGTGGGAAAGGCGGGAAGTCACCGCGCAGGCACGAGGGATGCTCCCAAAAGCTTTCTGATTGGATGCTGGGGAGCATTCCCGTGCAGGCTCCGTTGGTACCGACGTACCCATATGTGAAGACTAATTCCTGCTGTTCCCAGAGATCACCTGTTACAGGTAAGTAACTGTGCTATACTGTGGCGCTGCACCCTATCTAGGCGGTTGCCTATAAATGAGCACTGCGTGCCAGCTGTTCTTGTTAAACTGACTTATTACCAGAGCAAATGCTGCTGGGAATTTTTAGTTGTGGTTAATAAGCAGTCCAAGTAGTTTTAGGCAATTCACAGGAAATTTATTAATTTTCTTTTGTATCATCAGACTTTAGCAAAGTAAATCTTCTTTAGAACATGAACAAGGTATAACAGAAACAATAATAAACTCAAGTAGCTTCCTTCAGCATACAGAACTAATGCGTCAAACAGTGTTAAGCAAAACACATTTGTAATCCTTTCCTTTTGCTTTCAGCATTCAAAAACCTCAGAGCATTTATCACAGTTCTGAATTTTCTCTTTGGCTAGCAATTCAGCTTTTCCTCTTATGAAACATAAGCTGTTGAGCAATCCATTAGAGACTCTGTATCCTGCTCCAATCCAGTTAACTCTATCTCCATGTCTTCAGTTTTACCCTGAAACAGCTCTGGATCTTTATTTGCACAATCAGGTTTCAATCATTGCATTAACTTAAACATTTCATCCCAGGGATTCCCTTTTCTCCCTTCAGGCTTCCTATATGAGCTGCACGGCTTTGTATTTCTGGGCAAGACACTCACAGGTTTCTGCTGTCTTCCCTGGCTTCTGGGAACAGTTTTTCTCTCAAGCTTTCTAGAAGGATAAATCTCTCCTTCTGAATTCTCAGCAGCCTCACTGCTATCTGAGCTGTATTCTACAATTCTCCCAGAGTTTGGGTTCCTACCTTCACAAGGGCTTGCAAACTCTGTACAGCTGTCTCTGGTAGAAGAGCTGCTGTTAGAATCCCTTCTGTGCCGAAGCTCAGACTTTCTCTGCCATTCTCTAGAGCCTCTGGTCAGACTTCTCAGTCTTTCTCTCCTAGACTGTCCAATCTGCCGGGACTCTCTTGGCTTTGGCTTCTTGCCTCTCTGCCGTGACTCCCGTGTCTGCCTTGTCCAAGACTCCCGTCTTGACTCTGCTCCTTCCTCTGCTTCTCTCCGTGCTTCTCTCTCCCTCTGCCTTTGATCCTGAGAGCTTAAATGTTTTAGTGTGAGACCCGTTTCCTTGCCCCATCCCCCCAGGTGTTTCTCATTTGCCCTCTGTGTTGCCATGGAGGTAGGGTGTGGTCTGTACTCAGCACTCTCAATCATTTGGCTTTGCTCTCTAGGTGCTGATTTAAATGAATGCCTGCCTGAGCCATGCTTTAGCTCAGAAGAAAAAGTTTTAAAACCAGCCCTTTTTCTATGCTTGTCAGAAGCCTCATCACCACAATACCCAGCTTGTTGCCCGAGCAGCATGCAAAAGACCTTCAAGCCCCCACACACTTGCCAATCATGGTCTTCATATTTAAGTTTACGAAGAACCAATTCCAAGTTCTCGTAGGTTTCCTTCAAGTGCACGGAATGACCTACAGGTATGGAAGCGTAAAAACCGTTGTGGAGTAAAACTGCTTTAAGACTTCTTTTTGAAGAATCTATAAAAAGACGCCATTGCTCTGAATCATATTGGATTTTAAATTGACCCATCAGATCTTCAACATCGATGCAATAAACCAACTTGTCTTCCTGGGCGAAGTAAGGAACAAACTCCTTTTCACGATGTCTGAACCATGAAGATGACACGCCTGGCAACAATAAATTCCTGCTTTTCAGCCTTGATCCGAGTAACTCAGTGGCATCTTTGGGAAGATTCAAGTCTCTTACCAAATCATTCATCTCCTCCTGAGAAAACAATTTTGGTCTTGTATCATCTTCAAAGTCAGAACTTGATTCGTCATCTGGTTCAGGTATGACTTCACCTTCATTGGAGCTAGGTATCTCTTCCAAGGTAGCAGGGGGCTTGGGTACTGGTATATGTGTGCCATGGGGGATGGGACGAATTGCCGAGTGAAGATTGGGGTATGAAATGGAATGCTTCCATTTGGAAATAAACCCTTTCACATCGCATGAACAAAAGTAACAGTCATCACTATGGTTCTTTTGCTCTCGCCATACCATAGGAATCCCATAGCGGAAAGATTTTTTCTTACCCTTGAACCAGTTTCGGAGGTCCTCAACACACCATTTGCACACTTTATGAGGTGCCCAGACTTTATCTTGATCTCCAATTTTTAGTCCAAAGTATGCAAAGTATACTTTTTTCACAAAGTCTGTAATATTCTGCTGTTGCTTCAACACTGTATATTCACCACAGATGAAACAGAAACTGTCTGGCGAATTAATACACTTTCGCGGAGCCATAATATAACAGTTGAAGAATGACGAGCTAACACGAATTGCGATGAAAAAGTGTGAACAGCCTAGAACCAAGAACCTGATGATGATTCGTGCACAAGTGTGGCATGCAGGAGAGAGCAGCTCTGTGTCTGTACACGAGACGTCACAGTGCTGGCCACGCCCCCCTGCACTGACCGGAGCTGCTGCTATCTGCCCTGTGTCTCCCTCCCACTGGATTCTTCAGGAAAGATTAACCCCTTCTACCATTAGAAGCACGGACTTAAAACTTGCTTAGCTTATCTATGTATTGCTGACCATCAGATTTACAGTGCTATATTTTTTTTTTACATAACTCGGACAACCCCTTTAAGGTTTTTTTGGCATTTTATATCTTAAATGCACTTATGTGAATTAATTAATATTAATTTGAATTAATTAATAGTAATTTGAAAAACTTTGATAAATTTGAAGACAATTTTGCATGTTGTGGCAAATCATGATGTCTAGGAGTTTTTTCAATATTTTATTTGTTTTCAGCACACCAAAATACATGGAAATTAGATGAAAATAATCAAACAGCTTTTTAGTCGCAGACCTGTGTAATGATTTTAGACTTTGCTTCCATGAACTTATCTAAACCCTTTTTAAACCCAGCTAAGTTAGTTGTTTTGACCATATCCACTGGCAACAAATTCCATAGTATTATCTGAAAGGGTAAATACCCATTCATTGTCTACCTGCTTAATCTCACCCGTGATTTCATAAAGCTCTATCATTATCTCCTCTCCGTCTTATCTTCCTAACCTGCTTAGTCTGTCTTCCTAAGGGAACCGTTCCATCCCCTTTGCCATTGGCCACAGTTCAGCACTATAATTAACTTACAGCATCAGTACTGGCTGTTTTCCTTAACACATTTTTGTCCTTTTTATATTGACCATTATTTTTGCACAAAATTATTTATGGACCTATGTTCAGCCCATGGCGGTCAGTGATTTCTTTAACTGCTGGCTGCCGCAAACAAAATATACCCGATATTCAGTGACAGTATCTGGATAGCAGCTGCCAAAAGTACCTGCATAACTTAGTCTGTGCAGATTGGCTATTTGGATAGAGGCTGCATATTGCCCTATCTGGATAATAACCAGCATTCACCAAAAATATAGTAACATAGTTTAAACTAGAGGGCATAACAGGAAACTGCAAGGGGGTAAACTGAAAGGCAACACCAGGAAATACTTTTGCACTGAAAGGGTGGTGGATGCTTGGAATGCCCTCCCGATGGAAGTGGTGGGGGCAAATACAGTGACAGAGTTCAAAATAGGATGAGACATACACAGTGGATCCTTTCATAGCAACAGGATAAAATCAACATAAACTTAGCTATCTCTTATATCTCAACAAACAGGGGTGACCTGCATGGAGCGGTGGGTACATCCCTGGACAGGGGCATGGGGATGGAGTAGCAGGTGCACCCACTTTTGTCGCCTTGCTGGTTAGACTAGATGGACCATGCTGGTCTTTATCTGCCGTCATATACTATGTTACTATGGGGCTTGTTTACAAAGCCGCGGTAGCGGCTTCCGCCCGATATCGGAGCCACAGCCCCATTGAATTCAATGTGGCCGCAGCTCTGATATCGGGCGGAAGCCTCTACCGCGGCTTTGTAAACAAGCCTCTATATGTTACTATGTTTATGGTAAACACTGGCCACTATTCAGATAGGAGCAATATCCAGCCTCTATCCAAACAGCCAATCTGTACAGACTAAATTGTGTGGATACTTATCTGAATAGAGGAAATATTTAACAGCACTGTTTGGATAGTGATGATGAATATTGGCCTCACTGGCATTGATCCGGTTAGCAGGTCTTGTTGACTGGAGAAATGTTTTTGAATATTGACACCTTATTAATATGTAAAGTGATCCTTATTCCCTTACTAGTGCCTTTGATTTCTTATAGGGTAGCCTATGGAAGATACAGAGAAGGACAGTGACTTGAACCACTATTGTCTGGTGCTCTCTTCTGGGAGTGGCCAGTAGTGGTGAAGTCCAAACGAATTGGTGAATACATCCTTGAGAGAATCAAGTTCAATTTCTTGGATGTGGCAGAAGGGAGAAAAAAGAGTGGGAGGAATTTCCTGTGTCTTTCCCAGAAGTTGATGATTTAGGGGAGGCTGCAGCCTGCAGGCCGGTTCCTAGTTACCATCAATTAAAGGGGCAAAGGAGCTTAAAACAGAATTTATCCTAAACTCTTCTGTCTCTTCTTAAACTGGTTCTTATTCCATCTTCTTAGTGTAGATGACTTGTTGTCTTTGATAAGGGCTACCACCCGCCTTTCAGAACTATGCTCTTCTAATCTAATTATGTCTTTGGGGAAAAACTTTAGGTAATCAGTTACTGGAAATCATCAACTTATCTGTGTCAGAAGCAGCATTTCCTGGTGGGTTGTAAGCAAGTCCTAATTAAGCTTTTGTTAAAAAGCCTTCTTTAGATCCCAGTTTGGCAGAGAGCTACTGACCCACAGCTAATAGCACCCTGTGGTATTCCATAGTCTAAATGAATAGGCGCAGAGATCTTATGATTCCATAAGAAAGCCTATGTTTTCCCTGTAAGAAAATTCTGAAATCCCACCAACCCACCAATTCCACTAATATGCAGCCTTGATAGATCTAATGATCACCTATGTTGAAAGTAGCTTTCAGATCTAAAAGAATCAATAAAGATGAATTTCCTCAGACAAATGTTGGCAGTCAATGAAACCAGAAGTGTCTCGTGTTAGAATTATGATGAAAACCAGATTAAAGCAGGTCCAGCCAATCATGTTCTATTAAAAGAAAGTCTCTAATTGAATGAGAACAGCACTCTTGATTAGTTTAGAAAAAAATGAAAGATTTTGTTCCATATAGCTTTAATATTTAGATGTGCCCTCTGTTGAGGATTATTTGGTCTCATCATGATTTAAGCAAATACTGTTAAGCAAATGATCTGCACTCTTTTCCTCCTTACCTGGTGATTCCTCTCACCTGTGTCAGCAGGTAAATGCTTTTATAATAGAAGTTTCGGAGTGAGTGAAAGACAATAAATAACCTTTGACTCCATCAGAGGCCTAGAAATTGATGGTGGGTGAGGGTAGGGTGGGAGTCTGATGTGGCTTTAGTACATTTCCAACTTTTGTTATGATCTCTTTATTGCAATCTTTAGACAATACACAATGGTACAATGAAAAGCACAGCAAAAACAAATTACAATTATAACATGGGAGGACACCCTCAAGGTCAACCAGGATCACCCTTCATTCTATTAGAGAGCAACTATGAAAGGAAGCCATCAAACTGACCGCATGCCTTCTTCACCCTCCTCAAAGCACCTCATTTCAGCTGCCACCAACTCAGATTTATAGTAATGATTGACAGTGTTTCCACCACCGTACCACATTATTCAATTTATAATTCTTCCAATTGCATAAAATCTGTTGAATTGCTACTGAAATCAAAATATCTAGGAATAGGGCCTGATAGAGACAGAGGCCCAATCCCTTCCAGTCCCTATTTCAGGAGTGGGACTGTTATGTGATGGCAGGATTTTCCTAATTACCTGCCATGTTTCCTACCAGAAAATGACAGTTCTCGCTGCATTTGGATATCATGCAGTAAGATATCCTCCACACTACTGCAGTGCCAACACTGATTTGAGCGAGATATAACTGATCTTATATGTTTGGGGTGGGGGTGGATCCATTGCACTCCATGAGCTAGAAAAGAGAGGGATTGGAGAAGACTGGAAGACAATAAGGAGCAGTTTACCTGCTGCCAAAAAGTCTCCCAATAGGCATTCTCCTCTGCCTTTCCAAGGTCCTCTTCTCAGACTGTCTGCAACCCCTGCTGAGCAAGAAAGATCTGATCTCATAATACTTTCTAGCAAGCAGAGGCATTCCAACTCATTTTGGATGAAGTCACTTTGGAGCATAAGTCATTTTTAAGATGTTTTGGTACAGTATTTATTGCTTTGGGGGCAGAGACCTACTTTACTGCTGACTAAAAACGCTCTTCAAGGCTGGCTTAACCACTAGACAAATCAGGCAGCTGTCTAGTGCAACAACTGGGGGACCACAAAGAGCAGGGCATTCAAAGCTAGATTTTTAAGGTGTGCCTAGGACATCAACAGCTTGAACCAACTCTGAGGCTGGCCGTGGGTCTGTGGGAATTGTCTGCTCTCATTCCTGTCTGAGTCTGCTACAGTGGAACATGGCGAGCTCCACGTTCCACTCATATCTTCAAGCTGCAACTGGGTTCTGCTATAAAGAGTGCTGTTGTGTGTATTCAAGCACCTACTTTGCTGCTAAGGACATTATTGGAACAGTCTGCTCTCATTGTATTGTGCACACCATTCTTGCCTGGGTCTAATACAGTGGAATGCAGTGAGCTCCTAGTTCCACTGATGTCATCATGCTGTTATAAAGAGCATTGGTTTGCCAGTGCACATGTACAGGTGAAGGGGCACAGAAAAGGAGCATGCTCCTCTATGCACTCTCCATGCAATGAGAGGAAACTGAGGGAATTCTGCATTATCTTCTTCTGGTATGTCGAACGGGTGCGGTGAGTTTTACTTCTTTGGGCTTTTTAAGGCAGAGGGTGGTATTGGTCTCTAGGGTGTAGGTTGTGGATTGAGTATGGCTTCTGGTTTTGCTCATTCTGGGGCTGAGGGTTTTATCCCAGTATTACTAGGTAGACGGGATGAGGGGATTGGGACAATGTTCACTGGGTTAGAGAGGTTGGTTGGGAGAATTTACTTGCTGTCCCAGTAGTACAGACTGTGGCGATGATTCTGACGTATGGACGGTATGTGAAGTGTGGTCGATGAGTGTGGCGGCCTTATCAGGTGCGTCAGCCTTTAGAATAGGTGGGTAGTGTGGATGATGAGATTCAATGTTTACAAGTGGAATTGATTAATGCCCGTTCTATATGGAACAAAATAGAGTGGTTATTTGAGGAATGTGAGGGAATAGAATTTGGACTTGTTTGTGATTACAGAAACGTGGCTTCAGAATGCGGGTCTCAGTTGTGCCCTTCTGAATATAAGTGGTTGGGTAGATAGGGTGAGTAAGAGAGGTGGGGGCGGGGGGGGGGGGGTTGTTGCAGAGGGAGTCTTTGGGTTTGGAGCAGGTCTTTATTAGGGCCTGTGCGGGAACTGAATATTTGTTGATGCAGTTGAACATAGGGGATGGGTTGGGGATCCTGGTAATCTATAGAGCCCCAGACACTGGAGTTTGGAGAATAGATTTAGACAAAACCACAGGACAGAAACAGAGGACAGCAAGGAGAGGAATGGTAAACCTCAGATGATATTTTTGCTCCTGGCTGGATCTTTATGCCTGCCCGAAGCTGGCATGAAGATCCAGTGTCAAAAAACAGTGTAAAAACATGCGCTAGGTTTCAGCGCAGCTTTTTTACATTTGGCGCAATTAATTATGCAGCGATTTGCATGCCAAGTGTGCTGCAATTTAGCGCGGTTGTTTTCTTGGAGTTTTTCTGGTGCCAGCTTCCTTTCTGCATCGGAGAGCAAGCCTATCATGGGAAAACCATCAGAAAAATGCCATGCTAAGCTCTTCTGCATCGGCCCCTATGTACTTTAATAAAATAGCCTACCAAAAGCTCCTGCACAGAATTACACCTGCTCTGAAGCAGGAGTAAATATTTTGGTGTATGTGTGAATCTTATAAAATACACACATGTCCTGTCCCATTCCACCCATTTTCCATCCTCAGAAGCTCCTAAGTATACAGTATATTGCATAAGATAGTCACTCTGGTGCTGATATACAGAAACCTTATCCAGGTGGCCAGTGGGAGCCTGTTCCGATAAGAGTGATGACCGAGATATTCAGCAAGACTTTCCGGATAGTGTCAGGGCAGTCTGAGGAGATATTCAGTGGCACTATCTGGTTAGTCCAGGAGCGGTCCGGGGGCAAAGTTAGGATGATATTGGCACTGATCCAGACAACTTAGGCTGCATGAAAAGCTGGCCTAAGTGCTATCTGGATATGTGCCTGCTGAAAATCACTCTAACTAGGTAAGTGCTGTCATGTATCCAAATAGCTCCGCAGAACCTGTAGATTCAGTGACACCTCCTATTCAGATATTGCCGCTGAATATCCTGCCGATATTTAAATGTTGTGGCTAACCGCTGTGGCATTTAAAAAGTGGCTGTTTTGAAAACCATCCTGATGATTTCTGAAGACCTATTTTTATGCATATATGTGCCAGATAATTTTATAAGTGATCACATAAAACGCTGTGCTATATGCTTATAACATTACCTCCATAGGCACCTACCTTTACTTATGATAGTATCTTCATCTTTTCCTAAGGTCAGCTGTTCACTGGATAGAGTAAATTATGTCTTTGATAACTGATAACTAAGAGCCAAGAAATGTTCTCTTATTTCACAATGAGAGAAGAAACAAAGTGATGTACCCTTTCATTTGTTTAAAAAAAAACCCTCAAAAATTTACTTTGATTTGGCAAAATAACAGATATCAAAAAGAAGGCATATAAAGGTTTCAGCGTGCTCTAACTTCTGACTTAATTTACACATAAATCTTGCTTGTACTGTTGCTTTAACAATATTATCTGCCTGAACCTGGCACTCCTTTTTTCTCCCTTAATAAGAAGTAAGTATAGAAAGATAAACCCAAAGAACAATAGGAACGTGCTGAGCTTTGCAAAGCAAAAGAAAAGCAAAGCTGTACAAGCCCCAATGAAAGTCAGTGGATCACTGCGTTCCTTTCTGTGTATGTTAACAATAGCACCCATTGTAAGCTCGTTGAAAAAAAGGAAGAGATTGGAAGCTCTGGTTCAAACCTTGTGAAACTCATTTTAATTTACATTAAAGTTTACCAGAATAGGTGGATAGATTATTTCTATATCCACCAACCATTAAAATGTACTGCACTGTGATCCGTTAGTGTTTCTGGCATACTGTACAGTATGTGAGTTTTTGCTTGTGAAAAGACCATTAGAGCTCAAATAAAACACTCTGTTACAGAACCTCAGCTATATACTGTACTAGAATTTAGAAAACAATTGTGAGGTTTTACATAATCAGATTTTGATGCTAGGTTGGATATGTAGTTAGTGACAGAGTCCTGGTTGACTGGACAATATGGATTTAGTTCTGGTGAATGAGCTATGTTCCCCGGGTTTTGTTAAGTTGCATGTTGCGCGGGTGGACAAACAGGAGAGTGATATGTCGAAGGTATATTGGGAGAACGCTGTGCTGCACAGGGTATGCGCGCAAAAAGTTGAGGGAGCAGAGTGGTTTACTGAGGAGTTGTAAGATTGAAACTTCTAGAAAAGCAGAGCATGCATGTCGATATGACTGTATGGTGGAGAAACCGAGTTGTAAGCTTCTGGTAAAGGGGTATGTGTTAGCAATTAAGATGGCCAAGAAAGCATTTTGTGCTAAGGAAATAGCGAGGTTGTTCAGTTCAAGAAGAGGAGAACATCTGAATCTGAGCAGCCCTGATATGTGGAAGAGGTCAGAGTCGGGTGGAAAGCGGAACCATTGGGAGCAAACACTGGCTGGACTGCTTCTAACATCATCTCCATAGCAAAGCTATCCTCATAACTCTCTATTAGGGAGCTCGTTGGTAAAGGGGAAAGTCTGACATCCAGGCTAAGTGACACATCCTCAGGGCGGGTGGGCTTCTCCAAACTACCAGCAAGGGAAGTTTATTCTGACTGGGATACCCTCAGTTTCACCGCAAATTATTAACAGAAGGCTGACTTGGCAGGGAAGCACTTGGGTTATTCACCCAAACCTTCCCTTTCCTTTTCCCCTTCTTCACAGCTGAAAAATCGCTAAGGAAACAACTCTTGAAAACATGGTTGAGGAGGAACCTGTTCACACATCTTCACCAGCCGCCATTACATTATTAGTTTTGACTTTTAAAGGCAGGAGGAGTGGTCTAATGGTTAGGACAAGGTACTTCAGGCCGGAGGGCCGGGGGTTCAAGTCCCACCTGGGACAGCAATCTCAGTCCAGAGGGACTGGGATTTCTAGTCCTATAAGCACTCCTTGTGGTCTTGGGCAAGCCACTTAACCCTCCATTGCCCATGTTCCCTGTAAGTATTAATGTATGTGTGTCATATCCCCTCGTGTTAAATGTATCCCCCAATTGACCGCTTTGACCCGGTGAAAAGCAGGATATAAATACAGCTAAAATAAATTAAATGGGCTGGTCTCAACAGGGGCGGCCCAAGGGGGGGGGGGGTGCGAGGCCATGTGCGGAGACTCGGTGCTGGGCCTCATTTGAATAAGGGGCATGATTTGCATAAATATTTGCATAATGTTACCATACACTAACTTTTAGTAAACATGCCTCTTAATGAGTGTATGGATAAAGAAAGACTAAAAGATTTCTACATTACTATAATCCAGTGCCAACCGCCAGGCACATTAGGAACTAATACAAACACTGGCCATTTAGAACCCGCCGTATCCTAACAGCACTACCAGGACTCACAAAGCACCATACTCTACCTATCAAAAGGCAACACTGCAAATATTAAACCAATACATTTCAGAGAATAAGAATACATGACCTACTGGGGAAAGAGAACAAGTGGCAATGTCAAATAGGAATTACATAAACAGAATACCTCAGCTCAGTTACACATGAAGAACATAGACCATCACCAAACAAGGAATCACAATTTAGAAACAGGAAGACAATAATTAAACTGGGAACCCCAAAAGCCAAACTTGGAATGTACAACAATACTATAGAAATAAAACTATAAATTAATTTCCTCTTGTACTAAACAAAGTGCAGACGTTAATGATACACATTTCCCAGAGCTGACATATTCCAGTTAATAAATTGAAAATAAAGAGATATTTTTCTACCTTTTGTGCATTTCTTTTCAGTTGCAATTGCTCCAGCTACTTTCTTCTGGTTTCTTCATGTTTTCTGCTAACTCTCCATCGTCTGCTGTCCATTTGTCCTTTCTTCTCTCTTCTAGTTTTTTTCCATTCTCTCTCTACATCTGCTTTAACATACTAATCTTTCTCCTTTTGCTTTTTCCTCATTCCTATTTCATCCACTCAAATTTTACCCCTCCATCCTCAATCCCCACTTACTCTCCCAATACCCGGCCAATTGTAGATTTTTCTTCCCTCCCACACAAAATATTTTTCCCCTCTTCATTTCACTCTCCCAACCCCATCCCATTCTAATCCTCCCCCAACATCAGCTCCCTTCTAGTTCCAGCCCAACCCAGCATCCGCTCCCTTCTAGTCCCCACATCAGCCCATTTCCAGTCCTATCTGAGTCCCTCCATCAGCTCATTTCCAATCCCAGCTCTCTATCAGCCCATTTCTAGTCATTTCCTAGCCCAACTATCAGCTTATGTCAAATCCTAGCTCCCCTCCACTCAGCCCATTTCCAATCCAAGCCCCCCATGAGCCTACTTCCAGTTCTAGCCCCTCCATGAGTCCATTTGAATCCAAGCCCCCACCACAGCCCATTTCCAATCTTAGCACTCTCGAACAGCCCATTTCCAGTCCTATCCTAGCCCCTCCATTAGCCCATTTCCAGTCCTAGCTCTCTCTCCTCACAGCCCATTTCCATTCCAAGCCCCCCTCCCCATCAGCAATTTGCAGTTCAAGCCCCCCCTTTCACTCAGCCCATTTCCATTCCAAGCCCCCATCCCCATCAGCTATTTGCAGTTCAAGCCCCCTTCCACTTAGCCCATTTCCAGTCCTAGCAACTCCCCAGCCCATTACCAGTCCTAGCCCCCCCATAGCCCATTACCAGTCCTAAGCCCCCCATCAGCCCACTTCCAGTCCTAACCCCCCCATCAGTCCATTTCCAGTCTTAGCCACCCCCATAGCCCATTACCAGTCCTAATCCCTCCCATCAGCCCGCCTCCAGTCCTAATCCCCTATCAGCCCATTTCCAGTCATAGCCCCCCCATAGCCCATTACCAGTCCTCACCTCCCCATCAGCCCAAAGCCCATTACCAGTCCTAACCCCCCTCCCCCCCATCAGCCCAAGTATATAACATTTTTTTTTTAAACTGGCTGCTGCCGCCGTGGCAGCGGCAGAATCAAGTGCCCCTCGCCTGCCCGGCAGAGCCCTCCCTGAACGTCCCCTCGGCGCCGACTTTCAGAGCCACGAAGGGAGAGTTTCTTTCTCGTGGCTCCGTTAAGCCCACCGGGGCTGATGGGAAACAGGCATTTCCTGTTTCCCTTCAGTCCTGGCAGGCTTAACAGAGCCGTGAGAAGGAAAGTCTCCCGGCTCTGAAAGCTGGTGCCGAGGGGACGTTCGCGGAGGGCTCTGCCGGGCAGGCGCGGGACTATTTATTTATATATTTATTTATTTAGACATACTTGTATACCACCTTATCCATGGCAGCGGCAGCAGCAGCAGCCATTTTTTTTTTAAAATTTACCTGGGCATTTAAGTAAGAATGTTGTTTGTGCGGGGCCCCTGAAATGCGGGGCCCTGTGCAAACAACATTCTTGCTCAATAGATGGGCCGGCCCTGGGTCTCAAAATAAGACTACAGACTAGGGAGGGTACTTCATTCAACTGATTAAGGATTATTAGTTGTTCCAAGGTTAACACTGCAGTCCAGGGTTATGATAGAGAGCTTTTTCAATGGTGGCGCCAGATTGCTAGAAGGCACTTCCAAGAAAGATTTGGGTTGCCCAGATTTTTTAAGGTCTAGGAAAGTTGTGAAAACTTGTTTGTGTAGGTAGGCATTTGGAAAGTTGGAGGGTAAGTCAGCTTGGTTGTAGTTTAAGCAGGGTGGCAGGGTGGTGCTGGGATTGTTGGAAGTAGGAGGGGGATTAGGGTTTTAGTGTGTCTGTTTACAGATATTATTGGTAATGTTTTACTGATGTTTTATGATGCTTTTGTTAATCACTTTGGTTCTGGGTGATAGAGGAAATATATGTCAAATCAAATCAATCAATAAATAAAATAAATATGAGAAAAGAAATGTACGAAAAATGTTGAATAGGAAATGTCCAGTCTGTTTCCTCAGCTTCCTTACCAAGTTCTCAGTATACTCTTATTGCACAAACTTCAATGCATCCTAATTTGCTAGGTACATTACTGTATTAAGAACACACATAAAATATTTGTCTTTGGATAGACATACAGTTGTAGTTAACATTATTGGAACACTTGCAGTTCAACCCCTTAATGTCCAATATCTCCTAAAAAAGTGGCCAGTGAAATGGCTTTGGATTATATATGCACATATATTTGACACATACAAGAGGGGTTGATACGTTTCTGGCTTTGTAACGAAACAGAACGCACATTTCAATTCTGGTAGTCTGAATGATCTTTCTGCAGTTTCATTTTATAAAACGATCATTCGGACCACTGGTACTGAAGTGTGCCTGTAACTTTCTGTTTTGTTACAAGGCCAGAAACATCAGCCCCCCTCATAAAAGAATCAAATAAAACAAGACTAATTAAAAAAGGAAATAGTATAAAAACTGGGACATTGCCAGGACATGATTATTCTTAACACCTGAACCAAGACTAATAACCTTAAATAACCTTAATAACTAAATTTTTGCCCAATTAGAACTTTTGGTCATTGTTGGAGAGCATTACAGCCTCCTTGAAAATGAACTTGCATTAGTTAATATGAGCTGAAAATAATATGGGTTGTACCTGAATGGAGTATAATGGTAAATGTTTACTCCGTTGTGACCTTCCTGAGCAGAGAGCAGAACAACGGGATATGTCTCTAGCGGTATTGAAAATGAAGATGATTGTAGGAAAAGTTAAGTATATCTCAGGATTCACATTTTTGTGTTATCTCTTGGATTACTTTTTTAGGCTATGTAGCTGATAGTTAAAAGAAAAAAAAAGGAGAACTTGCTACAAGAAAGGAGATCCTTTCCAGGTAAGTGATCCAACAAAAATTTAGTATCATTTAAGGTTATTAGTCTTGGTTCAGGTGTTAAGAATATGACCGTTGGTAAGGGTTTTTACTTTAGTTTTAGGATATTATTGTAGTGACCTTTCAAGTCTTTTTGTGGATAAATTTAGGACATGATTATTGGCACCCTTATAACAATTCAGTTTGAACAGAAGAACCACATTCCCACTGCAGTAACATTAGTCGCACCTGTGATCAATTGTCAATACTCACATGACTTGAATCAACCAATGAATGATGGCTCTAATTTTAAAATGGCCATATTCACTCCCTGTTCCATTTTCACAATGATGAAGAGCAGAGAGCTGCCTGAGACCATCAGAAAAGCCATTGTCATCAACATCAAACTTGAAAGGAGTACAAGGCCACCTCCAAAGATTTGGGATTTTTGTGTCTACAGTTTGCAATGTTGTTAAGAAGTTTTCTGCTCATGGAACTGTCAAGAACCTCCCAAAATATAGTGGGAAGAGGAAAATTAATCCAAGAGGTATTTGAAGGTTAGTGCGACCTGTTGGAAAAACACCATGTACAACATCCAAAGAACTAAAGGCTGACTTGGAGCAATCTGGAGTGATGATTTCAACCGCACTATTCACCATGCACTAAACAAAGAAGGACTTCATGGGCGAAGGCCAAGGAGGACCCCACTGCTCAAAGACAGACATAAGAAGGCGTGCCTGATCTTTGCGGAAACCCACCTTGAGAAACCACAATCCTTCTGGGAAAATGTTCTGTGGACAGATGAAACCAAACTTGAGATCTTTGGTAATGCAGACCAGCAATACATTTACAGGTGAAGAAATGAAACTTATAAAGAAAAAAACCCACCCTTCCTACAATTAAATATGGTGGAGGCTCGATAATGTTGTGGGTCTGTTTTGCTACCTCAGGAACTGAAGGCCTGGAATGTATTAAAGGAATCATGAAGTCAGAG
This sequence comes from Ichthyophis bannanicus, assembly GCA_033557465.1. Classification (NCBI taxonomy): domain Eukaryota; kingdom Metazoa; phylum Chordata; class Amphibia; order Gymnophiona; family Ichthyophiidae; genus Ichthyophis; species Ichthyophis bannanicus. The sequence continues at coordinate 1,532,566,159 of CM066031.1, forward strand.
GACTACCAAGATATTTTGGAGTGAAATGTGCTACCTAGTGTAAGAACGCTAGGTCTGGGTCGAAGGTTATGGGATCTCCAGCAGGACAATGACCCAAAACATACATCCAAAAGTACAACAGAATGGTTAAAAAGTAAAAAATGGACTGTTTTAAATTGACCAACAATGAGTCTTGTTCTCAATCCAATCGAGAACCTTTGGAAAGAGCTGAAATCTGCCATTTGTAAAAGGAATCCTGGAAATATTCATGAGATGAAACAAATTGCAGTTGAAGAGTGAGAGAAACTACCAGCAGACAGATGTATGAAACTTATAGATGGATCCAAGAAACGTTTGGAGGCTGTCATCACTGCCAAGGGTTGTGCAACCAAATATTAGTGAAGGGTGCAATTAATCCTGTCGGGTCATATTTTGTTTTGGTTTTTTTTATCAGGAATTACTACATCTAAGATGCACAGACATCTTTTTTTTTTGTTGTATACCTTTGAACATACTATTAAACTATCATTATGACATACAGTGGGAATATTTCCAATTATTGCTCAAGATATTGTGCACAACATACCTTAAATGCAAGGGTGCCAATAATATTGACCACAACTATAAATGAATGGCTGTCTTATTGTGGAACTTGTCTGTCAGCACTTTCAGCAAGATCTTGGCAATCGCTGAAAGCGAAAACAGCTTACTTAAATTACGTGCGAATTGACAAGAGAAATAAAAGTAGGTTCTTTGAGCTTTAAATTACAATAGGCTACAAATCCTTATTTTGGTCAGCTGTGTACATAAAATTACAACTGCACTGAGAAGCTGCAATGGAGTCATCTAATATTGTGTCTGACACCATAGCAGTATACATGCCTGGAGGAAAGAAGATCGTGGCGATCTGTAGACCATGAACTCATCTTTTTGTGACACCCAAAGATTCACAACTCCTTGGTGGTTTAAAGATAGATGGCATATGAGGACCCCCTAGGTTCTGCTTCCCATAGTAGCAGAGACATATATTAATCCTATGAATGTATTGTGCTGTGACCTATAAATGTTCTGGCAATTTTCACAAACAGTGGAGATTACTCTCTCTCGCTATTATCATTCTGGTTCAAACACTATAAAGGGCCCACCCAAAAGCAGATCTCTCTTTCTAGTCTAGCCATCGTACCATCAAGATGTCTCCAGCTGGTTAAGCAGAACCCAGAGGGGAGCAGCGGGGTTGGAGGGTGATACAGGCTACTTAGGCCTTGTAACCAAATAGCCACTGTGTCCTGCGGAATCCCACCAGCACATCCCCTGCTCAGAAGGAGCGGAGTTAGGCCCACCAGTGGAGAATAGAAGTAAAGCAATGGAACATCTGAGAGCCGCTGGGGCAAATGAAGAAGGAGAGGAATGAGAGAAGCATCCCTATAGTGAAGTAACATCCATGTGTAACAAGACAGTGCAGAGGAGTGTCTCACCCATCAGAGATAACCATAGAGCAAGGAGAAAGGAGGGTGGTTTCTGCTGGTATACACAGTATTTCTATCTCTACCAATATCTATTTTTTGTTACTGTTATCAGTGATGCATAAATAACTTTTAGGTACAATTTCTGGCCTGGATTCTGTTACTGAGAGAAAGGGGAGTGTGTGGAGTAAAGGTGCCATAGGCATCTCAGTATTTACTGGTCCCATACCAGGAGCCCTAATCCCCAAAAGTTGAGATTGACACACAAGCGCGCACACACACACACCTATATTTTAAACTGTTTATTGAAGCAAATGGGTGAAGAAGATCACATATTAGATCTACAAATATAAAAATCACTTCTATGTGAATGCGAACTGCTGATATTTTATATATTCAGTTAAATATAAAATGGCATTTGTCCTCCTTGATTCCCACTATATTGTCACAAGTTCCGCTTTTTCATAAAATACACTCACAAAATATTTAACAAGAATCACAGTTCTGTCCAGAAGATTCAATAATACATCCACTAGATGACTGGAACCCTTTTTCTCCATAAACTCCATAAATATATCATAGACAGAAAGTACATTATGTAAATGAAACAAAGATCTCCAATACTGGAGTTTTATGATATTTATTCAGGCAGTGCTAAAGGCCATGAATCCAAATGTTGAGCAAACTGAGGTAGGGAGATGCATGTATAAATATGAGGTTTACAGTGAGGTGACCTATAGTGTTCGTTTTGGCCTGTGCATGGACCTTGGATTGCTTTCTAACTATCTGACGCCATTCCAGTTGTCTTAAAGTTGAAGAGCTGGTGTGACAGACCATGGAATCCTGGGCAATTCAAACTACAAGATGGCTCAAGAGTCACAAGTTGTTAAATAGTAGTTGAAGAAATCCGTATAGATTAGTGGCAACTGTAATACCTGGAATTCTCCATCAGCCTCCCATGGCAGGATTATTTCCAAATATTAGAGCTTTGCAGAACTAAGGCATTAAACAACCTGCAATAGTGATCAAATTCTTCTCTTTCAAATGACTGTGGAGATACTTAATGCAACTAGCAGGCTACTAATTTCTTTTAGCTGATCTGAGAGAGTAGCTAGGCAAAGAAGTTTCCTGATGAAAATGTTTAAATAGGTATCTGAGCTACTTCAGGGACTATTTTCCATGGAGGATACTATTTCTGAAGTTTCCAAAGAAAGAACCCTGCCCAAGTGCTCAGCAATTCAATTGAGCTTCTTGGGCTGGTAGAGGCAGGGAGTGTGTGTGCTGTACGTGCCTAAGGTGAGATAATTTTGAGAAACCTTTGATGAACTGTAACTTATGTGGCTGTAGGTGAGTGCGTGAGACATGAGAGAACTTGAAAATGTATTTTACGGTATGTTTGATTTAAATATCAGAGAAACTTGTGAGAAGAGTTTGACTGAAAGTTTGGTTGAGGGCCTAAACTGAGCATTGCTGTAGATAGACCTGAGGGTCTGTTTACTAAAGCACAATAGACACAGAGGATCACTACACAGCAAGAGGATGGAATCAAAGCAAACTTAAATAACTTCATAAATAGAGGGGGGGGGGGGGGAACCTGCCTAGAGCAGCAGGTACAACCTTAAGCAAAGGCAAAGAGAGGAGTTAACTTGCACAGAGCAGCAGATGTAGCTGTATAACTCTAGCCACCTTATTATGTTAGGCTTTTACAGCTAATACAGCTTAAAAGTGCAGATAGCACAACATTAGCTGCAAAAGCCATATTTTGGGGGCATGCACAGTATGTCCGCAGCAGATAACGCACTGGAAATGCAGAGAGCATGGTTGGTCAGCAGCCCGGATGCAGCTAATGTCACTCATGGAGGTGGCGTGAGTTGCACCTGTGCTGTCTGCAGATCTCAAGGTTACTGCATGCTGTTGAGGCAAGCGAGAACCACATATTGCTGACCTGCCCACTCTCGGCCTTAATTCCACCCACTCATGCTTTCTGCAGATAATGCAGAAAACAGCTGCATTATTTGCATGTGCTACCTGTATCTGTTAATACTTTCAGATGGTATGCGCTATCTGACACGTTAACAGTGTAAACTGGGGCATCCACGGGGACATTACCCTACTTTATGTTGATGTTATGAGTGTGACAGGGCTAAATGGCCAATTTTCCCAATGGAGAAAGGTGAATAGTGGTGTACCAGGGATCTGTGCTGGGTCCACTGCTTTTTGACATATTAATAATGACCTGGAAAGTGGAATAACGAGTGAGGTTATCAAATTTGCAGATGACACAAAACTATTTAAAGTTGTTAAAACCCAAGAGGATTGTGGAAAATTGCAAGAGGATCTTGATAAATTGGAAGACTGGGCATCAAAATGGCAGATGAAATTTAATGTGGACAAGTGCAAAGTTATGCACCTAGGGAAGAACAACCCAAACTATGGTTACACGATGCAAGGTTCCACATTAGGGACCACCACCCAGGAAAAAGATTTAGGCGTCATGTTAACATGTTAAAACCCTCGGCGCAGTGTGCAGCGGCAGCCAAGAGAGCAAATAGAAAGCTAGGTATCATGAGGAAAGGAATGGAAAATAAAACAAAAGATATTATAATGCCTCTATATAGTTCCATGGTGAGACCGCACCTTGAATATTGTGTGCAATTCTGCTCGCCGTATCTTAAAAAGGATATAGCGTTATTAGAAAAGGTTCAGAGAAGAGCCACCAAAATGGTAAAGGGGATGGAAGGATACTCCTATGAAGAAAGGCTAAAAAGGTTAGGGCTCTTTAACCTGAAAAAGAGACGGCTGGGGGGAGATATGATAGATGTCTATAAATTAATGAACGGAGTGGAACGGGTAAACGTAGATCGATTGTTTACGTTATCAGATTATAGAAAGACTAGGGGACATGCAATGAAGCTACAGGGTAAATTATTTAAGACTAATAAAAGAAAATATTTTTTCACTCAAAGTGTAATCAAACTCTGGAATTTGTTACCGGAGGATGTAGTAAAGGCTGTTAGTGTAGCTGGGTTTAAAAAGGTTTTGGACAAGTTCCTGGAGGAAAGGTCCATAAACCATTATTAAGAAGGGACCTAGGATATCAATGCTTGACCCAGTACAAGCATTGTGGAACCTGTGTCTTTTGGGGAAACTGCTAGGTACGTATGACCTAGATTGGCCACTGTTGGAAACAGGATGCTGGGCTTGATGGACCTTGGTCTGACCCAGTATGGCATATATTATGTTCTTATGAACAAATCTTAAAATGTTTCTATTATTCAACAATAGTACAATATGGACCCTTTCCACAACAGGTAAGTATTAAGTAACCTCTTAAAACTTGAAGTTTCTTTACTCTGTAGTAAAAAGAAAGTTATAACACATTCCTTAATCTGTACCCTTGCAGTCTAATGGGTGTTACCATGCAGGTAAGGAAACCTTTTCTTTAAAGGAAATTCAACTAGTGTACTAGCGTGTTTTAAAAAAAATAGTCACTGTGATGATCAGTCACTTATCTCAATCTTGCTGCTTTCTTGGCTGTTGGGCACCCTAGGATCCTCTCTGCTCCAGCGATGTCTAGCTATAGTCAGGATACCTGCTACTGTCCTTTTTTTCCCCCGCTTATTTCTCTTACATGTGAGGCTTGCTATTCCCCCCAAAAATAAAAGATAATCAAATACCCTGTCTTTTCCACCCACAGAACTCTCTGTGCCAAGACCAAGTTTTTCTTTCTGTGTGCCTGAGTCAATCCAGGAAAACTATACCAATTGCCAAACAGCTTTAGTTCTTTTAAATAAGGCAAATATTTTCTATAAAGATTTCCTTACTATCTGCTTCTTCACTCACTTTTTATCTTTCAACCAGTTCCTAATCCACAATAGTACATTGCTTCCTATCCCATGTTTTTTTTCTTAAATTTCCCCAAGAGGCTTTCATGAGGGACTTTGTCAAAAAGTTTCTGAAAATTGAGATACACTGTATCAATTGACTAACCTTTATCTACTATATCTGTTTATAATGCCTCTGTATAAGTCTCTGATGCGACCTCATTTGGAGTATTGTGTGCAATTCTGGAGACCACACCTTCAGAAGGATATAGGCAGGTTGGAGTTGGTGCAGAGGGTGGCTACTAAAATGGTTAGTGGTCTTTGTAATAAAGCATATGAGGAGTGACTTAAAGATCTTAATATGTATATTTTAGAGGAAAGGCAGGATAGGGGTGATATGATAGAGATATTTAAATATCTCCATGGCATAAATAACACAGGAGGGTCTTTTTCAATTGAAGGCAAGCTCTGCTATGAGGGGGCATAGGATGAGAGTGAAAGGGGATAGACTCAGGAGTAATATGCGGAAATATTTCTTTATGGAAAGAGTGGTAGATGCATGGAATAGTCTCCCAGTGGAGGTTGTAGAGATGAGGACAGTATCTGAATTCATGAAAGCATGGAACAAACACAGAGGATCTCTAAAGATAAAAAGGGGATTATTATAGTTGATATGGAAGGGCAGACTAGATAGACCATGTGGTCTTTTTCTGCCGTCATATTTCTATTCACACCTTCAAAAAAATATAAGACAAGACTTTCCTTGGCTAAATCCATGTTGGCTTTCTGCCGTTAAACCGTGACTATCTACATGTTCAGTAATATAGTTTTTCTAATGATTTCTGCCATTTTGCCTGGAACTGATGTCCAGGGCCGGCCCGTCCATTGAGCGAGAATGTTTTTTGCACAGGGTCCCGCGTTTCAGGGGGCCCCGCGCAAAAAACATTCTGATCCTAAAGTAAACCCCACCTAGAAATCTACATGTCATCTATTAAGTCATCCCCACTTCACCAGCCATGCTTCCTATACCTCCCATCAATTTACACAATCCTGACTTCCCTACTCCCCATAACCCTTTGGACCCTTGGACACCTCCTATTTTAACCACCCAGCCCTTACCTACCCTCACCTCCTCACCCCCCCTTCCCCCCACCCTCCCCATTTCTCCTGTGCTTGTATTGACATTTGTCCTGTTCTATCTTTCCACCTTTATCTCTCGCTCCTTTCCTATCAATTTTTGGCGTTCCTTTCTCCCTTTATTTTCTAGCAGTCCATTACATTGTACACCGCCTTAACGCTTTGGTACAGGGCGGTTTATCAAATATTTTGAATAAAGATAATAAAGATAAAGATAAAATTTAAAAAAAAAAAAAAGCTGTCTTCTCCCGCTGCCGGGGCCGCCGCGGCAGAATCGAGTGTGCCGCGGGGCCCCCCCTGCCCAGCAGAGCCTGCCCTCCCCTGTATCCGCTCTCTCGTTGTAGCTGCAGTCACACGCGCCGGCTTTCAGAGCGCGAGGGGAGAGTTTCTCCCTTGCTGTTCTGTTAAGCCCGCGGAGGCTGATGGGAAGTTCCCATCAGCCCCCGCGGGCTTAACAGAGCCGCGAAAGGGAAACTAGTCCCTTCGCGCTCTGAAAGCCAGCGCGTGAGACTGCAGCTGCGAAGAGAGAGCGGATGCAGGGGAGGGCAGGCTCTGCTGGGCAGGGGGGGTCCCGCGGCACACTCGATTCTGCCGCGGCGGCCCCGGCAGCGGGAGAAGACAGCTTGTAAAAAAAATAAAATTTCCTTAGGCTGGGCTGGGCTGGGGGGAGTAGGAGTGGTGATGGGCTGGGGGGGGGTTAGGAGTGGTGATGGGGGGGGGTTAGGAGTGGTGATGGGCTGGGGGGGGTTAGGAGTGGTGATGGGCTATGGGGGGGCTATGGGGGCTAGGAGTGGTGATGGGCTGGGGGGGTTAGGAGTGGTGATGGGCTATGGGGGGCTGGGGGGGTAGGTGATGGGCTGGGGGGTTAGGAGTGGTGATGGGCTATGGGGGGCTGGGGGGAGTTAGGAGTGGTGATGGGCTATGGGGGGGCTGGGGGGTTAGGAGTGGTGATGGGCTGGGGGGGTTAGGAGTGGTGATGGGCGGGGGGGTTAGGAGTGGTGATTGGCTGGGGTGGTTAGGAGTGGTGATGGTCTATGTGGGGGCTATGGGGGTTAGGAATGGTGATGGGCTGGGGGGGTTAGGAGTGGTGATGGGCTGGGGGGTTAGGAGTGGTGATGGGCTATGGGGGGCTGGGAGGGGGTTAGGAGTGGTGATGGGCTATGGGGGAGCTAAGTCTGTATATGGGCTGATGGGATTAGGACTGGAAGTGGGTTGATGGGGGGTTAGGACTGGTAATGGGCTATGGGGGGGCTTAAACTAAAAATTGGGTGATGGGGATTAGGACTAGAAATGGGCTGGTGGGATTAGGACTGGAAGTGGGTTGATGGGGGGTTAGGACTGGTAATGGGGTATGGGGGGGCTTAAACTGAAAATTGGGTGATGGGGATTAGGACTGGAAATGGGCTGATGGGGGGGGGGTTAACACTGGAGGTGGGCTGATGGGGTTAGGACTGGTAATGGGCTGTGGGCTGATGGGGGGGTAGGACGGATAATGGGCGTTGGGGGGGCTAGGACAGGAAATGGGCTGATGGGGAGGGGTTGGGACTTGAGGTGGGCTGATGGGGTTAGGACTGGTCAGGGGCTGTGGGCTGATGGGGGGGGTTAGAACTGGTAATGGGCTATGGGGGGGTTAAGACTGGTAATGGGCTGTTGGCTGATGGGGGCTGTCTGGTAATGGGCTATGGGGGGGTTAGGACTGATAATGGGCTATGGGGGGGCTAGGACAGGAAATGGGCTGATGGGGAGGGGTTAGGACTTGAGGTGGGCTGATGGGGTTAGGACTGGTAATGGGCTGTGGGGGGGGGGGCTAGGACAGGAAATTGGCTGATGGGGAGGGGTTAGGACTTGAGGTGGGCTGATGGGGTTAGGACTGGTAATGGGCTGTGGGATGATGGGGGGTTTAGGACTGGCAATGGGCTATGGGGGGGGGGCTTAAACTAAAAATTGGGTGATGGGGATTAGGACTAGAAATGGGCTGGTGGGATTAGGACTGGAAGTGGGTTGATGGGGGGTTAGGACTGGTAATGGGGTATGGGGGGGCTTAAACTGAAAATTGGGTGATGGGGATTAGGACTGGAAATGGGCTGATGGGGGGGGGGTTTAACACTGGATGTGGGCTGATGGTGATAGGAATGGAACTGGTCTGAGCGCTTATCCCGGGTTAGTACGGGTAATGGGCTATGGGGGGGCTAGGACGGGAAATGGGCTGATGGGGAGGGGTTAGGACTTGAGGTGGGCTGATGGGGTTAGGACTGGTAATGGGCTGTGGGCTGTTGGGGGGGTTATGAAATGCTAATGGGCTATGGGGGGGTTAAGACTGGTAATGGGCTGTTGGCTGATGGGGGCTGTCTGGTAATGGGCTATGGGGGGGTTAGGACTGATAATGGGCTATGGGGGGGCTAGGACAGGAAATGGGCTGATGGGGAGGGGTTAGGACTTGAGGTGGGCTGATGGGGTTAGGACTGGTAATGGGCTGTGGGGGGGGGGCGAGGACAGGAAATGGGCTGATGGGGAGGGGTTAGGACTTGAGGTGGGCTGATGGGGTTAGGACTGGTAATGGGCTGTGGGATGATGGGGGGTTTAGGACTGGCAATGGGCTATGGGGGGGGGGGCTTAAACTAAAAATTGGGTGATGGGGATTAGGACTAGAAATGGGCTGGTGGGATTAGGACTGGAAGTGGGTTGATGGGGGGTTAGGACTGGTAATGGGGTATGGGGGGGCTTAAACTGAAAATTGGGTGATGGGGATTAGGACTGGAAATGGGCTGATGGGGGGGGGGTTAACACTGTAGGTGGGCTGATGGGGTTAGGACTGGTAATGGGCTGTGGGCTGATGCGGGTTTAGGACTGGTAATGGGCTATGGGGGGGCTAGGACAGGAAATGGGCTGATGGGGAGGGGTTAGGACTTGAGGTGGGCTGATGGGGTTAGGACTGGTAATGGGCTGTGGGCTGTTGGGGGGGGTTAGAACTGGTAATTGGCTATGGGGGGGTTAAGACTGGAAATGGGCTGTTGGCTGATGGGGACTGTCTGTTAATGGGCTATGGGGGGGTTAGGACTGATAATGGGCTATGGGGGGGCTAGGACAGGAAATGGGCTGATGGGGAGGGGTTAGGACTTGAGGTGGGCTGATGGGGTTAAGACTGGTAATGGGCTGTGGGGGGGGGGCTAGGACAGGAAATGGGCTGATGGGGAGGGGTTAGGACTTGAGGTGGGCTGATGGGGTTAGGACTGGTAATGGGCTGTGGGATGATGGGGGGTTTAGGACTGGCAATGGGCTATGGGGGGATGACTGGAAATGGGTTGATGGGGTTAGGACTGGAAGTGGGCTGAAGGGGGGTTAGGACTGGAAGTGGGTTGATGGGGGGGCTAGGACTGGTATTGGGTTGGGGGGTTGCTAGGACTGGAAATGGGCTGATGGGGGGCTAGGACTGGAAATGGGCTGATGCAGGGACTAGAAGGGAATGGATGCTGGGTGAGGCTGGAACTAGAAGGGAGCTGATGTTGGGGGAGGATTAGAATGGGATGGGGCTGGGAGAGTAAAATGGAGAGGGGAAAAATATTTTGTGTGGGAGGGATAAAAAATCTACAATTGGCCGGGTATTGGGAGAGTAAGTGGGGATTGAGGATGGAGGGGTAAAATTTGAGTGGATGAAATAGGAATGAGGAAAGAGCAAAAGGAGAAAGATTAGTATGTTAAAGCAGATGTAGAGAGAAAGAATGGAAAAAAAATTAGAAGAGAGAAGAAAGGACAAATGGACAGCGGATGATGGAGAGTTAGCAGAAAACATGAAGAAACCAGAAGAAAGTGGCTGGAGCAATTGCAACTGAAAAAAAATGCACAAAAGGTAGAAAGATATCTCTTTATTTTGAATTTATTAACTGGAATATGTCAGCTCTGGGAAATGTGCATCATTAACGTCTGCGCTTTGTTTAGTACAAGAGGAAATTAATTTATAGTTTTATTTGTACAGTGTTGTTGTACATTCCAAGTTTGGCTTTTGGGGTTCCCAGTTTAATTATTGCCTTCCTGTTTCTAAATTGTGATTCCTTGTTTGGTGATGGTCTATGTTCTGCATGTGTAACTGAGCTGAGGTATTCTATTTATGTAATTCCTATTTGACATTGCCACTTGTTCTCTTTCCCCAGTAGGTCATGTATTGTTGTTCTCTGAAATGTATTGGTTTAATATTTGCAGTGTTGCCTTTTGATAGGTAGGGTATGGTGCTTTGTGAGTCCTGGTAGTGCTCTTAGGATACGGCGGGTTTGCTATGGGTTCTAAATGTAAACCAAAAAAACATGATTCCCCTATAATCTATCACCAACCCAAACATCTACAAATGTTACCCTAGACTCTAAGACCAATAACTAACCCCACAAAGAAGTGTCAAGTTTTTTGTCGGATCGTTCACCGTGAGACGAAACTTTTCACCTCCTGAAGTGAACCCTCCTTTTTAATCATAATTAAAAGCGGCTGTTTACCAGCCTAGCCGACCAAATCAGCACATTGTTGTTGTCAGCAAAAAATCTTTATGTTAAAACTTCAAAAAGAGTCTATTGGATCCCAAAGGTCCTCGGGCTAACAAAAACCCAAACGCACAGCTTCAAAAAGTCCCCCTTCACACACAAAGATATTTTAGAGGACTTAGCTGTTTAGAGAACTTAGCTGTTATGGAACGGGTCCCAGTCACTCCGTCGTTAATAGTCTCCAAAATTCACTCCTCTTGCCTTGAAGAATTAAGGACTCATACAATAACTGACAAGTGAACTACACCGCTCCAGCACTCCACTCAACGCAACGCTTGAACCTCGTTGAGTGGAGTGCTGGAGCGGTGTAGTTCACTTGTCAGTTATTGTATGAGTCCTTAATTCTTCAAGGCAAGAGGAGTGAATTTTGGAGACTATTAACGACGGAGTGACTGGGACCCGTTCCATAACAGCTAAGTTCTCTAAACAGCTAAGTCCTCTAAAATATCTTTGTGTGTGAAGGGGGACTTTTTGAAGCTGTGCGTTTGGGTTTTGTTAGCCCGAGGACCTTTGGGATCCAATAGACTCTTTTTGAAGTTTTAACATAAAGATTTTTTGCTGACAACAGCAATGTGCTGATTTGGTCGGCTAGGCTGGTAAACAGCCGCTTTTAATTATGATTAAAAAGGAGGGTTCACTTCAGGAGGTGAAAAGTTTCGTCTCACGGTGAACGATCCGACAAAAAACTTGACACTTCTTTGTGGGGTTAGTTATTGGTCTTAGAGTCTAGGGTAACATTTGTAGATGTTTGGGTTGGTGATAGGGGAATCATGTTTTTTTGGTTTACATTGGGTTGATTTCCAGGGGTGTATTGGGTAGGATGGGTTCTAAATGGGCAGTGTTTGTAGTAGTTCCTAATGTGCCTGGCGGTTGGCACTGGATCATAGTAATGTAGAAATCTTTTAGTCTGTCTTTATCCATACACTCATTAAGAGACATGTTTACTAAAAGTTAGTGTATGTTAGCATTATGCAAATATTTATGCAAAAAAGGCCACTTATGCAAATGAGGCCCCGCACCGAGTCTCCGCACATGGCCCCGCACCCCCCTTGGGCCGCCCCTGCTGATGTCATGATCACTGGTCTGTAGTTTCCCAGATCACCCCTGGGACCCTTTTTAAAAATTGATATTACATTGGCCACTCTCCAGTCTTTGGGTACTGAGGATGATTTTAATAATAGATCACGGATTACTAATAGTAGTTCTACAATCTCAAATTTCAGTTCTTTCAGTACCCTGGGATGTATGCCATCTGTTCGAGGTAATTTGCTGCTCTTTCGTTTACACATCTTCCCAATTTATTGAGATTTGTTTCCATTCCAATTAAATATCATTTCTGGCATGGGTAAGTTTCCTACATCTTCTTCAATAAAGACTAAAGCAAAAAATTCATTCTGTTTCTCTGCTATGGGCTTGTCCTCTCTCAGTGCACCTTTTACCCCATCTAATGGTCAAACTGACTCCCTCACAGGTATTTTGCTATGAATATATTTGAAAAAACTTTTAGTATGCACTTTTGCTTCCATGGCAAGCTTCTTTTCATATTTTCTCTATGCCTGCCTTATCAATGCCTTGCATTTCATTTGACAGTATTTAAGTTGTTTCCTGTTTTCGTCATTCCTCTAAATCATACGTGTTCTAATTTCACTCCCACCACTATATCTGACTTATCTCGGTTGATGCAAGACATCCAAACAACTACATGTATATTGGACCCAATTCCTTCTTCCTGGATACAGGTGCAATCCTTGGGAGTTCTGTCTGTTTTGCTTGTACTTCTTAATAGTAGTTTAAGATTAGGGGTTTGTACCCTCTATATGGATCTCAACATAGTACGGAAACAATTTTAGCAGCTGTGTTAAATAATGTTCATAAGGCCTGGGATCAGGGAAAGGCGCCACTTGCAGTTTCCTTGGACTTATTGGCAGCATTCAATCTTGTTTATCATAATTTGCTTATGGCTCGGCTTTTTGACAGGATTTTGTGACCATCCACTTGCTTGGTTTCACTCTTTCCTACAAGGTCGAACATATCAGGTTCAGGTCTCAGATACTATTTCTTTCGCATACGACCTTACATGTGGAGTACCCCAGGGTTCTATATTGTCCCCTCTTTTGTTTAGTATTTTCTTAAGTTCGTTAGCTACATTAATTCAGAGTTTAGGGATTACTGCTTGTATGTATGCAGATGATATTTTATTATTATATCCAATGGATTTAGCAACACCAGATGTCAGAAATTAATTCTTGTTTGGCATGTATTGCTGCTTTGCTACGCAATAATTCCCTTGTACTCAATCCAAGTAAATCAGTGGCAATATGGTTTTTGGATTCCATAGAAGGCACTGGTCCTGCCCCTCTTATAGAAAGCATCCCACTAACACTAAAAATGATGCTTAAATATTTAGGAGTGACGCTTGATTCCAATTTGTCTTTTTCATCGCAAATATCTGATGTTATAAAATCATCATTTTGTGAACTCCGTTGTTTTAGAGCTATTCAGCCTTTTTTAGATCAGGCTGTGCAGGCAAAAGTGATAATCCATACTGTGGTATCCATTTTGGACTACTGCAATATTATTTATGTAGACATACCTCGTTTCCAACTTTGGCACCTACAAACAATATAGAACATGACGGTACGCACCTTGGCTTGTGCATATTGTTATGACCACATTTGCTTTTAAATTATACATTGGCCGCACTGCTCGAGTAGTGCGACGTCGTTTACAAGAGCATGCTTCAAGAGTATGGAATTTGCTGTTATCTGCACCCATAGTACAACATTGTGTGGATTTTCAACACAAATTTACTGATTTCAAATGGCGAGTTTTGGATCATGTCCCCGTTAGCCCTAGAGGGGGTGATAGAGAGAAGAAACTTCAATTGTTGGAACAAACCTGGATTTTTCGTTTATCAACGGTGGAACCGAATGGGTTAAACCTTGAACAGGATTGGGCTAGCCTCATGTGATGTGTCATCAATTGATTGGCTTTTGAGTTTAAATACCTTTACAACATATATAAAGTGGTCATGACGTTAGACTGAATCATCAATGGCGTTTTTGAGAGCGTGCTGTAGCTCCATAAAAAATTGAATTGCTTGTTGATTTGCAGTACTTTTAAGTGTTGAAACAGGATCGGATTGAAATGACCGGTTCCTAAACGCAGTGCTGTGTTCGTTGGTTTAACTGCAATAACGACAAATTTCTTCGACTGGAAAGCTGCCAGTTTTTTCCTGCCGTTTTAATTGTGATAACGGCGGATTTCTTCAACTGAAAAGCAACCAGCTTTTTTCCATGTCTACATCAATGTGATGAGTTTTTCACTTATTTTGTTATTGTGATATAGCACTGTTAAGTGTGCATATTTCACGGTTATTTATTGGTGAATTTTAACCATAGTTTGAATAAAAGGGAAGTTACGCTTCAAGAGAGGATTTCCTCCCATGGCAAAAACTTCCAACAAAAAAATTACTTTATGATTTGGTTACTATTATAAGTTCACTCTTGATGTTTGGATGTTATTTAAATTATCATTGGCTCCCGACTGCTGAACGGCTTCATTTTAAGGTATTACTTTTTACTTTTAAGGCAGTTCATGACTTAGCTCTGGATTATCTATCCTCTTTAGTACCCTTTATGTCCCAGCTAGAGTTTTATGTTTGCTACATGGTTTTCGTCTAACTATACTACAGAAAACAGCTGTGCAAGAGCTAAGTAGTAAACCCAAATAATAAAAGCTCTTAAATTACAACATTCCACATTACAAACTCATTCACCATTGACTCATAAGCAATGTGACCTCAGGAAAGCTCGATATCTCACACAAAGCGAAAATCTCACTTAAAGAGCAGCTGACGCTTACATCATTGGTCACCAAAGCCCATCACAAATTCATCCACAATACTCATACATACCAAAACTTTATACCAACCCAATCAAATAACACCAAGGGAAAATTCCTAATTACAACATACACTTATTCACAACCACACTACCACACCACACATACAAATAGCGTCAAGTGTACTTTAAATTAATTTTCCAATTCTCTACAACAGGATCCGTCGAGACTACATAAAACCCCTAAAAAAGAAGGGGAAAACACATGGTAAATATATAGAAGAATCACTAACCCAAACGGGTCCGCAATTACTTATCTTTAAGTTGAAACTCTCCAGCAGTCACAAACGGATCCGTTAGTGAAATGCAATCTTCAAAAGCTATTAAGCTATAAATTCAGCGAAGAAGGAAATAGCATTGAACTCCCATCACATAAAATCTGAACCACAACCCTACAGAAGCTACTGTTTCGCCAACCGAGAGGCATCATCAGGGGTTACACAGTAATCAAAAGTTACTTCATAGCCATTCTAACTGCAAACCTTCCACCGGCTATGAAGTAACTTTTGATTACTGTGTAACCCCTGATGACGCCTCTCGGTTGGCGAAACAGTAGCTTCTGTAGGGTTGTGGTTCAGATTTTATGTGATGGAAGTTCAATGCTATTTCCTTCTTCACTGAATTTATAGCTTAATAGCTTTTGAAGATTGCATTTCACTAACGGACCCGTTTGTGACTGCTGGAGAGTTTCAACTTAAAGATAAGTAATTGCGGACCCGTTTGGGTTAGTGATTCTTCTATATATTTACCATGTGTTTTCCCCTTCTTTTTTAGGGGTTTTATGTAGTCTCAATGGATCCTGTTGTAGAGAATTGGAAAATTAATTTAAAGTACACTTGACGCTATTTGTATGTGTGGTGTGGTAGTGTGGTTGTGAATAAGTGTATGTTGTAATTAGGAATTTTCCCTTGGTGTTATTTGATTGGGTTGGTATAAAGTTTTGGTATGTATGAGTATTGTGGATGAATTTGTGATGGGCTTTTGGTGACCAATGATGTAAGCGTCAGCTGCTCTTTAAGTGAGATTTTCGCTTTGTGTGAGATATCGAGCTTTCCTGAGGTCACATTGCTTATGAGTCAATGGTGAATGAGTTTGTAATGTGGAATGTTGTAATTTAAGAGCTTTTATTATTTGGGTTTTCGTCTAACTATACCATCCCCAGCTATTATTAAATATGAGTCCACCAGGCGTTCGGCTTTCTTTGCTGTAGCTCCTACTCTGTGGAATTGTCTCTCTACTGAGCTACATACTACATTGGACTTGAAAACTTTCAGGTCAGTTTTAAAGACTTACCTGTTTAGTATTGCATTTGGGACGGATACAGATTGAGATTGAGAGGGTTGTGATCACGGATTGAATACAATTTGTATATGTTTATTAATACCTCAGCACTCTTTTAATATCTTATCTTCATTGTAGTGAGTTTACTTTGCTGTGTCTTTCCTGTTTACTTTGGTGTTCTTTTTCATTATATCGTCTCATGTATATTATTATTATTATTGTAAACTGCATCATTTATAGTTATGCAGTATATCAAATAAACAGTAACATAACATAACATACCATAACATTTGGCTCTTTTTTTCCATTTTCTAAAAGATTCTCTCTTAGCTATAATAGCCTCTCTGACCTCACCTTTAAGCCATGCTGGCTGTCATTTGGCCTTCCTTCTACCTTTTTTTAAGCCTGGAATACATCTGGTCTGGGCTTCCAAGATAGTATTTTTAAATAACACCCAGGCCTGATGTAAACTCTTAACCTTTGCAGTTGCTCCATTTAGTTTTTTCTTAAACATTTTCCTCATTTTATCATAGTCTCCCATTTGAAAGTTAAGTTAGTACCGTGGATTTCCTTGCTATCCTTCCTCCATTTATTAAATCAAAAGTGATCATGTTATGATCGCTATTGACAAGCGGCCCCAAAACATTACCTCTTACACTAGATCTTATGTTCCACTGAGGACTAGATCTTAAATAGCATCCCTATGTGTTGGTTCCTGAACCAGCGGGTCCATGAAGCAGTCATTTACTTTATCTAGAAACGTTATCTCCCTAGCATGTCCTATGTGACATTAACCCAGTCAATGCCGGTGTAATTGTAAACTTTGCTAACTTCCCTAATTTCTGCTAGCATTTCATCATCTGTCTGTTCATTCTGTCCATTCCCTTCCACTTTTTACATGGAATTTCTATCCATAGAGATTCTACAGTATCTTTTGTTTCCTGCAAAACCTTTATTCTGTTTGACTCAATGCCCTCTTTAACATATAGAGCCACCCCTCAACCACATAATCTACCCTGTCATTGCAATTTAGTTTGCAGCCTGGTATCATAGTGCCCTATTGGTTATCCTCCTTCCACCAGGTCTCTGAAATGCCAATTATATCTAACCTTTCACTCATTGCTGTATATTATAACTCTCCCATCTTATTTTTTAGACCTTTAGAATTTGCATATAGGCATTTGAAAGTTTGTTTTTTGCTAATATTAACAGTCTGGCTATTTGATGACAGGGTTAATTTGGAATCTTTCAACTCTGATGTCACCTGGGTTACTTTTATCTTTATTGGAGTCTCTCTATTGGATTGCCCTGACTTCTCTGTTTTGCTAGTACCTTTCAAGGATACATCATCCCAAACCATGAGCTCTTGAGCAACTGTTGGCTTTCCCACATAGGATACCCCTATGAGGAAAGGCTTAAAAGGTCAGCTCTTTTCAGCTTGGAGAAGAAACAGCAGAGGGGAGATATAACAAAGGTATATAAAATAACGAGTGGAGTGGAATGAATAAATGTAGATCAGCTATTTAATCCTTCAAAAGGTACAAAGGTTAGAGGACATGCAACAAAGCTACAAAGTAGTATATTTAAGACTAATCAGAGAAAATATTTATTCACTCAAAGTGTAATTAAGATCAGGAATTCATTGCCAGAGGATGTAGTAGATGCTGTTAATGTAGCTGAGTTTAAAAAAGATTTGGACAAGTTCCTCCATATTGTTGTAGCAAAGTGCAATCAATGAATAAATCCAGGAGTCAATTGACAGGGTCCAAGCCAGTTTATTGTGCACAGGCCCAGTCAGTCAAAGCTTCAAAAGGAACTGAGCAAAGGTTTTTACAGAGACATAACCATTTATACCTCTTTTCAGTTTGATACATGAGAACTTTCTATTGGTTCTAACTCGATACATACAAACTTCTCATTGGTTCTACGCTCCCTGCACCTGTCCAATTAGAAATCCCTCCGGGGCCTAGCAACCAGCCCCCTCCCTTAGGATTGCTCTAACAATGGTGCAGTTCTTGATTTTGTTACTTCTCTACTGCAAGGTTATCCCTAACTCCAGGAATGCATGTATTGAAACATTTCTTTTCTTTCACACACAAGAGAATAATGAAAGACTTATGAATTCATAAAAACTTCTTATTAAGCACTTTAAAACAGTTTTCTCATTTCTCACAGATTTTTGGTTCTTTTCTAGTTATAATGGGAGTTAGGATCCAGGCCTAACTTACAGGCCTTTCATAATAGCAGGCCATGCTAGGCCATAGCCTACCACATTCCCCCCTTTGATTATTCTCACCCGCAAGTGAGATAGGGTGAGAATTAAATCACTCATTAGTCAATTAACACACTATACAGGTGTAATAGCATCATCGTGTGGTATAGGGTAATATTGCCACATAGCTAATATCTTTGTAGCTGCCTTCCTTTCTACATTGCTATCAATGGCTGCTGACTTTATTCAACTGTGATGAATCCAGGGTTCGAGTTTTGCAACTTTAACTGCTGTTGGGGTTAACAAGATGACAACATAAGGTCCCTTCCAATGCGGTGTCAACGGTGTCTTTCTCCACTCTTTGATCCACACTGAGACTCCAGGCTTGAGAGGATGCAGGGGTTCTGTTAGATGGATGAGCATCTGGTCTTGTACCCACGTATGAAGACTCTACAAAACAGAACTTAAAACCAATAGTTCTTGTCTAGTAATTTCAGATCTAATCTGTTCCATATCTCCCTTTATTTCCTATACAATAGGCGGGGGTCACCCATACAGAATCTCAAAAGGGGAAACTCCTAAAGACTTAGCAGGGGCTAAGTATATCCTAAGAAGGGCTATAGGAAGAACCTGGGGCCACTTCAGGTGAACTTCTTGGCAAAGTTTGGACAACTGAGATTTCAGGGTTCTATTCATACATTCTACTTTTCCTAAATTCTGAAATCTGTAGGCAGTATGCATCTGATAATATCAATATCTCGGGGCCATACTTAATGGACTTGCTTCCTGAGGTTATCCACCCTCATTCTTTGTACAGGGCCCCATGTGCATGCAAGGTTGTAAGGGCATACTTGGAATCTGGGTACACATTTAGACAGAGCCACTTTTCCTATTGTCAGTGCTCTAGTAAGAGCTATCAGTTCAGCTTTCTGTGCTGAAGTTCCTGGGGCCAGTGCTGAGGACTCAACTATCAGATCAAGGGTCACTACTGCATATCTGGCACAACAATGTCCATTAATGATGACAAGACTGCTTCCATCTACAAAGAAAGTCCGTCCAGGGTTCTCCAAAGGAACATCAGTCGAATCAGGGTGACTTGAGAATATAGTGTCCATAGTTTCTAAACAGTCATGATCAGGGGGGTCAAGACCAACTGGTAACAACGTAGCAGGATTCAGAGCTTGACTGACCTTCAGTTGTATCTGGGGGTTTTCACACAGCATACTCTGATACCTCAACATTCGTGAATTAGCTAGAAGTTTCCTTTGTGTTTCATAATGGTTAGAACAGAGTGTGGTACAGTAACTTGAAGATTGCTCACTAGGAGGGCTGTAGCTGCAACAGCTCTCAAACAAGGGGCCAGCCTTTTGCAATTACATCCGATTGTTTTGACAAATAGGATACTGGTCGTTGCCAAGATACAATGAGATTGAGTCAACACTCCTAGAACATTTCCTTGTGACTCATGAACATAGAGATTGAAAGGTTTTCTGGACATCTGGTAGACCCAGAGCTGGTGATAACATCAGAGCGGTTTTCAAAGATCAAAAGGCTGCATCCTGTTCAAGTCCCTATTCCAATGGAGACTTTTCCATTCCTTTGGTAGCTTGATACAATGGTTTTGCTAGCAGCGCAAAATTGGGGATCCATATACGACAGTACTCTATGGCACCCAAGAAACCTCTCACTTGCCTCCTGGTGGTTGGAGTAGGAATGCTGCATACAGCTTCTTTGCGTTCTGGTCCAAGGCGTCTAATTCTGCTGGACAACTGGAATCCTAGGTATTTAACTTGTTTGACATAATTATGCCTTGGCTCTTGAGACTTTGTATCCAGCCTCATTAAAAAGGTGCAAGAGTTCACTGGTGGCTTATAGACATTCACTTTCTGAGTTGGTGGCTATAAGCAAGTTGTCCACATACTGGAGAAGAACCCTTTCTCCTGGGTTCACATAGTAGCTTGAAAGATCTTGATTTAAAATAGCACTGAAGAGAGTAGGTGAATTCTTGAATCCTTGAAGTAATCTAGTCCAGGTGAGTTGGCCCCGCCTTCCTGTTGTGTGGTCTTGCCATTCAAAAACAAACAAAAGTTGACTGGTGGGGGCTAGGCGTACACAGAAAAAGGCATCTTTCAGGTCCAGGACGGTGAAATGAGTAGCCTCAGCGGGGATCAGTCCCAAGAGAATATAAGGATTTGGTACCACTGGGTGTATAGTTTCAGCTGCATCATTCACTCGCCTCAGATCTTGTACTGGGCGGTAATCCCCTGTCCCAGGTTTCTTAACTGGGAGAAGGGGGGGGGTGTTCCAGGGTGACTGGCATTCCTTGAGAAGTCCATACTTCAGCAGTTTCATCAAATGGCAGTGGATTCCTTCAATGGCTGGTCGAGGGAGAGGATACTGCTTCATATGCACTGGTTCCACTCCTGGCTTGAGGGTGACAATGACAGGGGCTATGTTCTTCGCTAGGCCAGGTGGATTATCTTCTGCCCATACTTCAGGTGGGGCTATAAGGTTGATGGGTATACAGGAACTAGCTGGCTTGATTGGAGATGCACTATAGAACCGCTACTCTTCTTCTCGGGGAACAGTCAGCACCATCAATCCAGCAAACTTTGGGTTCACAGTCATTTGCATTTCTCCCCTTTCAGCAAACGATATTTGTGCCTGGAGCTTAGCAAGCATGTCTCGGCCCAGAAGTGGAATAGGGCTTTCAGGCATGTACAAGAACTGGTGCGTTATTTTCTGTCCCCCTAGTTCACACATGCGGTTCTGCAGGAGAGGCTTTGTGACCTTAGCCCCAGTAGCTCTAACAATGGTGATGCATCGAGAAAACAAAGGGGCTACTGGCTTTAGTATTCTGCTCCTGTATCCCCCATAAAGTCCATATATTGGTCCCCTATTTTCAGACTGACCATAGGCTCCTGGGGACCCAGGGAAACTTGGAGTCCGGTCTGGCCTAGTCTTCATCCATGCTGTAGCCCTCTTCGGCTGCCACTCACTCTATAGCTGCTTCCCTCTCTTGCTGGAACACTGTGCTTGGTTTATTTTTTCTAAAATCAAGTACTCCCTCCTCCCCTCCTGGAGGTGGAGTCAAGATATGGGCATTCACTTCTCTAATGTCCTTCTTCTCTGCAATGGGCGCACTGATTCGCACTCAGTGGGGCCGATCATTTTCACGACCCCTTTCACTTCCTCTGCTTCTTCGATTAGGAAAACCCCCTCCACATCATTCAACTAAAGTATCAGCAAGAAGATCTGTTTTCTTCCTTATCTTACATTCACTTTCTCTGTCACATTTATTTCCACAATTCACAAATATCTCTCTGGGACTGACTTACAAAAACGCAAATTCTCCTGGGCTGCTGGATCACATGGGGTATATAGTGAGGGCTGCCTGCGCTATTTGGATCCCACTTGGGGCCATCAAGGCTGATGGGTCTGCATAATACTGTTCATTAGTTCAATCAAATCCTATGGTTTCTCAGTGTAGGAGGCATAATGCAGCTTTCAGTTCAGTAAATCAGTGGCAGAAACAAAGCTGGTCAGCTGGCTAGTGCAAAGCTGGCCCTGGACCTAGTGCAATGGGATAACGTGACCCTACCCTTTTACTGGTAGTTGTACTTCTGAAGGTATACGGCAATCGGGACTGTCTGGGTTCCACTTCATGTTCTTGGGCGCTGGCTGTGAGTGACCCTGAACTAGCAAATGAATCCCTGCTTGTAGTGTCATTGGTGGACTGTGGCCTGCTCTGAGTACTTTAAACTGTGCCGGGGTTTTTGGTCAAGAGGGGGTGTACGTCCTTCTGCTGCGGAGGTGGCTGGTGACATTTGCAGGGAGGTATCCCCCCCCCACCGCCCCAGGCTCTTCCCGGGGTGGTGGCAGAGCTGAGGGAACTGGCCTATAAAGATAATAAACGGGCAGGGTTTTTTTTTTTCTTTTCTTTTCTCAAACATTTAACCAGGAATCCTATGTAGGGGAACTGATCAGGGAACATTCTCTGTACAATCTAATAAACACGGGAAACTACGGGGCCATGAAGTAACTAACACTGGCCACCCCCTTCCACAGAGCATTTCTAATAGGGACGGAGACATTTTAAGTCTGTAGTCTTCAGCAAAGTCCTTGCTAACATTCCTAGTCATACATTTCAACAAAATCTGCATGGACTCTGACCCCCCCCCCCCCACACCAGTCAGGCTGCATTTTCCTGTGGACTAAGCATAATGGATGTGTGCTCATTCTAAATAAGTACAATTTAGATAAAGTCCTTAAAATATAAAACTATTATTTTGCAACAAGTTATAACAACAATCCCAACAGAAAGAACTATAGCTCCTAACATGACGGCCACATATCTGTTACGTATGACTGGAATAAAATTACTTGGCATGAAAACTAACTGCCAGCCGTAATCAGCATGTCTCTGCAAAAGAAATTACTTTAAATCTTACAGTTTTAGGAAGCAGATATTCAAAAGACATTCCGAATACTTTTTCCATAAAGTGGGTGGATATCTAGAATACATATACACTTTTTTCTTCCTATCTTATTTTTATTAACAATAAGTATGTCTTCTATGAGGTGCTTGCCGCAGTATATCAGGAACTAGAATTCAAACACGATGAACTCCTTATTCACTCAGGATTTAAATCACTTTCAAGTCGCGATCTGGTACTACTGGCTCGGAATGGTTCTTAACCTCTACTTCGTAGGACAAAGGGAAAACAAAAGCAGTTTCCTGAATTTTTCTTTCATTTCCTATTTAAACCATTACAGTACTTACTGAAGGTTTGAACATAAATAACACAAAACAAAGCTAAGCCCACAAATGCATTATACCGATAGCCCTACAAAAATTCTTCTCACTTGGTCCATACAAGTACAGGAACTCGAAAGGGGTTAATAAGAACTTAACCCTTTCCAGGCTAAGCCCAAAACTATCGGGATCCACAATCCTGACTAAACATTCTTATCAAATGATATATAATACATGACCATAGCAGAAGGAACATCACTATTAAAACATATTGAATAAAACAGGTGCAATTTTCCTGAAATAAGCACAAATTAACCCAGCTGCAAAGTGTTGAAAACAAGCCCTCACAGGGTTAACAGCTACTATACATTCCTTTCTTCAGACACGCCCCGTCTCTCTCGCTTGCCAGCCTCAGCTGTACTGAAGGAAAACTGAAATGAGTGAAACAGCTTCTTGATTTTACAGTGACTCTGGCATAGGTGTTTGCGTCTTCTTTCTTCTTTTCTTACTATTATTTCTTAATCGGTAAACTGTCACAAATTACCCAACAGAATAATCTTACATCATACCAGAAGGGAAACTCGCGGTTTCAACAGATAACAAAAATCAGAGACAAACAACAAACAGTAAGAACAGACGAACACCAAACGCGTCCTCCTTTTCGCGACCTGGGCACAGTCGCCTGGCCAGGAACTGCGCTACTCAGAAGTCCGCTCTTGCTCGGCCTGTATTTCAAGACCTCTCACTCACACAAGCAATCATATTTTAACAAGAAATCATTTTTCAAGTGCCCAGGTTTTTCTGACTAACTGACTATTTCAAACAAGAAGGGTTGATGGCTTCGGCTTCCGCTTTCACTTACGCGGAGCTTACTAGGACCGCCCTTATGGGAGGTGATCAGACTCCCTTGTCTCGCACACACTCATGCAAGATTTTTCCCAGTTAGTCTATACCAAATATGCCAAATCAGTCTTGCGCATACTCATGCAAGACTTTTTCCCCAGGCTGCACTGACTTTTAAACAAGAAAATATCTACTCACAGGATCCAGTTCCTGATACCAAACCAGTTCGTGGGTTGGACCCTGGACTCCCCCGGGTCGGAGGTGTTGGCCAGCTGGACCCGATGGCCCGCCGAGGCAGGCAGAAACCTCTCCGATACAAAGGGATCGGCGGTGCCTGAGAAGTTCCCTTGCGGTCGGACAGACATGGTTCCAACCGGACCAAACCTCGAGGCGAATTTCATAGATTATTCACTTGAATACCATTTACTACTCACACTTCCCGGCCAACGCACCAAGAATATGTTGTAGCAAAGTGCAATCAATGAATAAATCCAGGAGTCAATTGACAGGGTCCAAGCCAGTTTATTATGCACAGGCCCAGTCAGTCAAAGCTTCAAAAGGAACTGAGCAAAGGTTTTTACAGAGACATAACCATTTATACCTCTTTTCAGTTTGATACATGAGAACTTTCTATTGGTTCTAACTCAATACATACAAACTTCTCATTGGTTCTACGCTCCCTGCACCTGTCCAATTAGAAATCCCTCCGGGGCCTAGCAACCAGCCCCCTCCCTTAGGATTGCTCTAACAATGATGCAGTTCTTGATTTTGTTACTTCTCTACTGCAAGGTTATCCCTAGTCCAGGAATGCATGTATTGAAACATTTCTTTTTATTCACACACAAGAGAATAATGAAAGACTTATGAATTCATAAAAACTTCTTATTAAGCACTTTAAAACAGTTTTCTCATTTCTCACAGAGTGTTGGTTCTTTTCTAGCTATAATGGGAGTTAGGATCCAGGCCTAACTTATATGCCTTTCATAATAGCAGGCCATGCTAGGCCATAGCCTACCACAATATGACTACAAAAAGGGCTAAAGGTAAGACAGAGACTTTTTCCTGCACCACAGGTTAAATTAGACTATAAATTAGAGCAGGGGTGGCTGAAGGGTAATGTGGGGCCACGTGTGGAGACTCACAGTGGGGCCTCATTTGCATAAATATTTGCATATCTGCTGGTCCTCATTTGCTTAAATTTATTTTTATTCTCTTATATACCGTGCTATTCTGCATCAGTGTGGTTTACAATGAACAAACTGAAATTACATTGAACAGGGCATTATAACTTGGAGATAACTATTTTACAGGGAACATGGGCTATGGAGGGTTAAGTGGCTTGCCCAAGACCACTAGGAGCACCTGTGGGACTAGAAACCCCAGTCCTTCCGGCCCAAGGTTGCTGTCCTCTAGTGGGATTTGAACCCCCGACCTTCCAGCCTGAAGTACCTTGCCCCAACCACTAGGCCACTCCTCCACTCCACAATTTAATTTATTTTATGTTAAAATTTATAATCTGCACATCTAAAATTTTAGGCAGCTTTCAAAGGACCCTTAACAAGTCTCTTTTTTGTCCCAGCAATGGCTTAAGGCCAAGTTTACTAAACATTAATGTGCATTAAATGCTATTGCACCCATAGAAATTAATGGGTGCTGCTTCACTTAGTGCATGTTAACACTCCTATTAGTGCATGTCAGCACTCCTATTTAACATCTACATCCAACCAATATGCAACATCATGAAAGAGAACAACATTCAATACACAATCTATGCGGACGACATCATGATATACACCCCGATATCAATCGACAACCCGGACTACTCTAAGATAACAGACTGCCTTACACAAATAGAATGCTTGGTATCATAAGGAAAGGGATGGAGAATAAAACAAAGGATATTATAATGCCTCTGTATCGCTCCATGGTACGACCGCACCTTGAATATTGTGTGCAATTCTGGTCACCGTATCTTAAAAAGGACATAGAGTTATTAGAAAAAGTACAGAGAAGAGCCACCAAATTGGTGAAGGGGATGGAAGGCTACTCCTATGAAGAGAGGCTAAAAAGGTTAGGGCTCTTTAACCTAGAAAAGAGGCGGCTGAGGGGAGATATGATAGAGGTGTATAAATTAATGAATGGAGTGGAACGGATAAACGTGGATAAATTGTTTACGCTATCAGAATATAGAAGGACTAGGGGGCATGTAATGAAGCTACAGGGTAAACTATTTAAGACAAATAGGAGAAAATATTTCTTCTCTCAACGTGTAATCAAACTCTGGAATCTGTTACCGGAGGATGTAGTAAGGGCTGTTAGTATAGCTGGGTTTAAAAAAGGTTTGGACAAGTTCCTGGAGGAAAGGTCCATAAACCACTATTAAAAAGGGACCCAGGATATCAATGCTTGGCCTAGTACAAGCACTGCAGAACCTGTGTCTTTTGGGGAAACTGCTAGGTACGTATGACCTAGATTGGCCACTGTTGGAAACAGGATACTGGGCTTGATGGACCTCGGTCTGACCCAGTATGGCATTTCTTATGTTCTTATGTTCTTAAATGACCAATTGGTGTCAAGACAACAACCTCGCAATAAACTACAACAAGACTGAAGCTTTAATCATCACTCGGAACCAAAGCTTCATACACCCACCAAATATAAAGATACAAAACACTACTATACCAATAAGGTCAGAAGTGAGATACCTCGGGGTTACGCTGGACAATAAACTCAATCTCAAGCCACACATAGGCAAAACAATACAAAAAGCCTACTACAAGATGCGAATCATCAGGAGACTGAAACCACTCCTCGCCCCAGAACACTTCCGTACCGTATGTCAAGCTCTGATAACACCACTACTGGACTTCTGCAATCCGATATACCTTGGTCTACCGAAACAAGCCATCAAACCACTCCAACTGGCACAAAACACCGCAGCACGAATCATATCCGGAACTGCAAGACAGGAGCACATCACACCCACCTTAAAGGACTTACACTGGCTTCCAATCAGTGCACGCATCAGATACAAAACTATCATAAACCTATACAAGATAAAACAGCACACATCAGCCAACAGCCTGCACACCCTCATACAACCAGACACCAGTACACGTCCTAGAAGAAAACAAACTCACAACCGAGTCAGCACCCCAAGTGAATACAAACACACACGCAAGGACACAACAGACCGAGCACTCTCCATGGCTGCTCCAACAATATGGAACAAACTACCGGACGATTTGAGGGCAACTACAGACCTCAAGGACTTTAGAAAACAGCTGAAAACCATGCTGTTCATAGAACACTATGGACACATCACATAGCCTAAATAGCTGTATAGCAGCACACGTCTCCGCCTAACACTGTATGTATATAAGATGTTTTTAGCACCACTGTATATAGCCCACATTGTACATAACTCAAACCAATCTAGCACACAATACAACACGCACCCAACTAAATTTTCACCCTCACTGCATGTATAACACACTCACACTACCAGATTGTTTGCTGTGATACCACCTTGATTATTATGATAAGGCGGTTTAGAAATACTGTTAAATAAATAAATAAATACATTTGTGAATGTGTATTCAATTTTTAGTAAGCATATCTTTAAATACCATTTGAATGTAAAGTGAAGATAAAGAAAGACTACCATATTTCTACATTACTATCCTCTAGTGTCAACTGCCAGGTACATTAGGAAGTACTACAAAACCCTGCTCATTGAGAACCCATAGCAAACCCGCCATATCATAACAGCACTCACAGGATTCGCATGCACCAAATCCTACTTATCAAAAGGTAGCACTGCAAAATATTAAACCAAATACATCTCTTACTGGGAAAAAGAGAACATATGGGTCTGTGGGTATGTGGAGGGAGAGGGAGAATGTGATGTTGAGGGATCCTACCAGGGAGGAGTCTTGATTGAAGTTCTGTGCTATCAGGGAGATGGGACATGAGTTCAGGGGAGTCAGGGCTATGATTGAGTGAATAGAAACTGGAGTGTCATGGGTATGATCAATGGGGTGGGTCATGTCATCTGCAGTGTTGGGGTTATGATTGGGGCTAGGACAATTGAGTGCATCTGGATATGTGTCTGGAATCGGGATATTTAAAAATTTTTAGTGCAGGGCACCACAGTAGGTATGTCAGTAGATGCGTCTGTGCTAAAGCACAAACCAGAGGCATACATTGAACAGAGATAATAAACTTGGAAGCTTAAATAACAGAGAACCCTTAGTGTTAAAATCAGGTGCTATACAGGAGCTCCAGAATAACAGAGGAAGTAGGAGTAAGGGTTGGAACACACAGTTTGAGAGACAGGAAGTGTCCCATTTTCGCTTTTAGAGACTCCATGGTCCCAGTGGCTGCAACTTAGCACAGTCGCGGGTACGAGTGGAATTGCTCCCGCGGCAGGGAAGAGGTGAGTTGGTGAGGCAGGCTTCAGGTCTCACTGGCTCACCTCTTAAGATAGTGAGACCACGGGGATCCTTGGGGAGCAGGGCCATGTGCAGGTGACATGCCTTCTCCTGCATAGGACCGGCCCTGATTTAGAGCAGGGGTTCTCAACCCAGTCATCGGGGCACACCTAGCAAGTCAGATTTTCAGGATAATTACGAAGAATATGCACAAGAGAGATTTGCATATGATGGATGCAGTGCATACACATCGCAGGATATTGGATATTTACATTTTTTTAGTGCAGGGTGCCATAGTAAGTATATTAGTTAATGCGTCCGTGCTAACTACCGAAACATTTAACACAGGCCCTTGCGCTAAGTGCCTGCCCTGTGCGGTAAGTAATGGGTAGATGCTAGGCACATCCCTGAAATTTACCGCACAAGTTTTGCATATACCATGTGCTAATTTTTGCTTCTAACGTATGATAAGTGGAAAAAATACTGCATTTTAGTGAACAGACCCTATGCAACAATGTCACCCTCACTGTGAACCCAATAAACAACTTTACACAAAGCTTTCCTTGACTGATAGACAGATAATATTTAGCAAGATTGATTCTGAACTATTCTGGTACCACAATAAATAAAAAGACTTATTAACTTATGTAATATAATCCTATAGGACAAATGTAATAATGGTCTGTAACTAATACAGTAGCTTGGGGAAATGCAGTCATTTTAATTAAATTGACCTTGCTTCCAAGAGACAGAGTTTTATTGTTCTTTTATTTGGTTTCTCATACAGAAGTGCTAAAACTGAAGGTTCCCACTGAACCACATTTTCCACTGCAGTCTATTAAAAATTCAGCTGTAAAGTTTTTATCTTTCTTTACCACTGCTATGATCATGTAACCCCACTCTTCAACATTTTGTACATGAAGAAATCTTCAATGGGATCCACAGACAATCAATCCACTGTCAAGAAATCATAATCAAATTGAATGCCACACATCATTATACTAAAACCAAACCACAGTAATAAAAAAATGTATTGATACCAATTCAAGCTTTAATTATTGACGTATGTTTTTAATATAATTTTTTTTGATTGCCTTTAAAATCACACTTATCTTTGCTCCTACAAATACATGGAGGTACCACTTGCTACATCTGACACGGGACTGTATTTGGTCGATTGCCGCTTCAGAGAGGTAACTGATTGGCTGCTGTTGGAAACAAGAGACTGGGCTTGATGGCTCTTTGGTCTGACTTAGTATGGAATTTCTAATGTTCTTATCAGACCCACAGGGGTATAAAGAGATTTGAAGCACAAAATAAAAGATTCAAATTCATTCAGCTGAAAAAGGGGGGATTCAACTGACACTATCAATGGTGCTTAAAAAGCAGAACAGGGAAACATTGCAGCTCCAAGGTTTTGTGCTTTGAAGATTTTTAAACCCCCATGGATGGGTTCCTCCATCACCATAATCTGGTTCCACATTGATTAAGGAGTGTCAACAATAGGAAAAGAAAATGATGTGGAGCTATCAGGATGAGATAGACAGGGAGGGTGTAGAGGTTGGAGGAGATATATGATGGATAGGCAGGAGAGAAGTCCCAGAGGACTAGACTGCAGCTGTACGTAATACTGGTAATAAGCACAGAACAGTTATAAGAGAATATTAGCCTAGGAGTAAGTGGGTTGTGGGGTGGGTGGGAGGGATAAAGAAGATAGAAGAGGAGCAAGGAACAGCCAGCAGAAGATGGCATTGTTGGGTCCTTTTTCCTCTCTGTGTACATGTGCTGACCTCCCTGTTGGTCCTCTGCTCTGCTGAGAACAGCTTCACTGAGAGCCTCTGCTCTGCACTCTGGTTTGCTCAGACTGTGTGTTACCAATGCTTGTGTTTTTCAGCTTGTTTGTATGTATATTTATGTATTGTTGATTAGTGTGTTTCTTAGCTGCTTTTTGGAATTCTGTTCAGTTTTTCTGCCATCTTCTGCTGGCTGTTCCTTGCTCCTCTTCTATCTTCTTTATTCATTTATTTATTTAACATTTCTTATATACCGCCTTTCATGATATCAAGGCAGTTTACACTGAACAAACTGAAATTACATTGAACAGGGCATTATAACTTGGAGATAACTATTTTACAGGGAACATGGGCAATAGAGGGTTAAGTTAAAATCCTCCCACCTACCCCACAAACCACTCATCCACCCCTAGGCTAATATTCTTTTATAATTGTCCTGTGTTTATTACCTGTATTATGCACAGCTGCATTCTAGTCCTCTGGGACTTCTCTCCTGCTTATCCATCAAAATACCTTCAACTTCTACTCCCCCCTGTCTATGTCATTCCAATGGCTTCACATCACTTTCTTTTCCTATTGTTGAGACTGTTATCTTCTCCTCTCATTCCTACAATCTCAATTCCCCACTCCTTACCATCCTCACTTCTCCTGCTGTCTTGTCTTCTTCCCTGTTGTATGCTCTTCAGTTTCACCATTTCTTCCTCTCATTCAGCCATCTTCCCTCTCTCTGAAAGAATCTCACTCTTGTTACTGTTGTGCCCCCTCCTCTCTCCCCCACACTCTCCTGCTCCTTCTCTCATCAAGGAATATCAATCCCAACCCTGGCTCATGTAAACTTTTTCACACTCCCAAGGCAGACCCATATGCAACCCCTCAAATCCTATTCCTTTCCCTCTTCTTTTCCTGTCCTTTCTCACTTTTCATGCACCTTGTGGAATGCACACTCTATCTCTAATAAACTTGCCTTCATTCACAAGCTTTTTATCTCCAATACTCCGCATCTTCTTGCTCTAACTGAGACCTCGCTTCTCCCTGAAGACTCTACTTCAGCTGCTTCCCTATGTCATGAGGGCTACCAGTTTTCTCATATGCCTCGCTCTTTTGGGCATGGCAGTGGTGTAGATTTTTTAGTCTCTCATTCCTGACAATTTCAACCCGTTCTTCTGCCTCAGTCTCACTCCTTTCCTTTATTTAAAATCCACTCCATCTGCCTCTTTACTCTACTACCTCTCTGGATAGGTGTCATTTATCGACCCTAGGATGTCCACCTCTACCTTTCTCAATGACTTTGACTCATGGATTTTTTTCTTTCTGGATGCATCTTTCCCCTCACTTATTCTTGGGGATTTTAACATTTATGTTGATAACCCCTCCTTTAAAACTCCTTTCCCTTACCACCTCATTCAATCTCCAGCCATGCTCTACTGCCCCTACTCTCCAGTTAGGCCACTGCCTTAACCCTGTCTTCTTTTCTAATTGCCTGCCCTCAAATTTCTGTACCTCCATTCTTCCCTTATCTGACCTTCACCTGCTAAGTTTCACTCTTCATCCCTCCCCACCTCACTCTTGTACAGTCTTCTCCAACATCTTTAGGAATCTTTGTACTATCAACCTATCAGCACTCTCCACTGTTGTCTCACCACTTCTTTCCTCCACTATGTCATCTAAGTCTGTTGATGAGGCCTTCCTAAAACACTGTACTCTCCTCTGCTCTGGATGGTCTTGCTCCTCACACTTCACATTGTATGAGGTGTATTATATCTCTGCCCTGGTTGTCCTCTAAAACCTGCTGCCTACGTTCCTGTGCCCACTCAGCTGAGCTCTTTTGGCTCAAATCCCTAAGAACATAAGATATGCCATACTGGGTCAGACCATCAAGCCCAGTATCCTGTTTCCAACAGGGGCCAATCTAGGTCATACGTACCTAGCAGTTTCCCAAAAGACACAGGTTCCACAATGCTTGTACTGGGTCAAGCATTGATATCCTGGGTCCCTTCTTAACAATGGTTTATGGACATTTCCTCCAGGAACTTGTCCAAACCTTTTTTAAACCCAGCTACACTAACAGCTTTTACTACATCCTCCGGTAACAAATTCCAGAGTTTGATTACACATTGAGAGAAAAAATATTTTCTTTTATTAGTCTTAAATAATTTACCCTGTAGCTTCATTGCATGTCCCTAGTCTTTCTATATTCTGATAATGTAAACAATTGATCTACGTTTACCCGTTCCACTCCATTCATTAATTTATAGACTTCTATCATATCTCCCCTCAGCCGTCTCTTTTCCAGGTTAAAGAGCCCTAACCTTTTTAGCCTTTTTTTCATAGGAGTATCCTTCCATCCCCTTTACCATTTTGGTGGCTCTTCTCTGAACCTTTTCTAATATCGCTATATCCTATTTAAGATGCGGCGACGAGAATTGCACACAATATTCAAGGTGCGGTCTCAGCCTGGAACGATATCGAGGCATTATAATATCTTTTGTTTTATTTTCCATTCCTTTCCTTATGATACCTAGCATTCTCACTCTTGTAGACTTCCTACATTTCAAATTCATGCTAGCCTCTTTCCAGTCTGCCATAGCACTCGCCAAGCAAGATTATTATGTCCATCTGACTAACTCTTTTGCCTCTGACCCTTATCGTCTCTTTACAACCTCTCTCCTCAAAGTACCTCCATCTCCAACCCCTCCTTCCCTTTCGGTCCAGAATTTGGCTGACTACTTCCATACCAAAATCCACAAGATTATTCTTGAGTTCCCCCCAAGGTCATCTCCATCCCCTCTTCATTCCCAATTTTTCCCTCAACTTTTGTTATCCTTTCCTCCTTTTCTAAGATCACTGAGGAAGAAACCACACATCTCTCCTTCTCTATACTTACTACCTGATCCTCTGATTCCATCCCCACCCATCCATTAAACACCATATCCTCCACTGTTGTCCCTTCCATCTGTCATATCCTCAGCCTATCACTTTCTACTATGACAGTTCCTGCAGCCTTCAAGCATGCTGTGGTTACACCTCTCCTCAAGAGGTAGGAGATTCTGAACTATCCACTTGTGTGAATAACATCATTCCTGTTGTTTTAATATTAATCACAAGTCTATATATTGTTATCCAATCTTTGTTCACATGTAAGCAATGTAATAGTTTATTTGTAGTATCAGTGAAAAACTTTTCATTTGGAAAGAAGAACTGGACACTGTCTGTATAAATATAGCACTAGACAACCAGGTCACAAAATATCTGACAAATGGGCACCACATGAAGACTAAATAACATGACTGATAGTGCCATACCTTGAGGGACTTTGACTAATATTGGCCTTGCTACAGAACCAACATCACCCATGCGAACTTGTTGGGTATGATCTTTCCAAAAAGATGAAAACCATTGTAGAACAGTTTCTGCTAAATCAAAAAATTCCAAGTTCTTCAACCAAATTTTATAATTTACAGTGTCAGAGGCTGCAGATATACCCAATAATAGTCTGCACAATTGCACACACTACTCGAAATGATCTTACAAAAGACTTATAAAGAGGCACTATTACCTCCTTTTTTCTTAATGAAATAACAAGAAAAGTCTTCAACTGTATAAAGTAGCCTCTACTCCTCTGTATTTATTTTTCATGACTATAAATTTTACAGTCTTAAACTTCCTTGGCCTTTTCATTGCTAACTTAATTTTATTCTAGTAATATCACTTTTAGAGTGAAGGCGTAGCCTAGTGGTTCAAGCAGCAACTTAGTACCCAAAAGATTAGGATTCAAATACAACTAGAGCTCCTT
This sequence comes from Ichthyophis bannanicus, assembly GCA_033557465.1. Classification (NCBI taxonomy): domain Eukaryota; kingdom Metazoa; phylum Chordata; class Amphibia; order Gymnophiona; family Ichthyophiidae; genus Ichthyophis; species Ichthyophis bannanicus. The sequence goes on from CM066031.1 coordinate 1,532,600,101, forward strand.
AGACAAGTCACTTTACCCTTTACTGCCTCAGAAGAAAAGGCCTGGCAATTTACTTCTGGTCATACCTTGCCAAGAAAACCCAGGAGCTTCTAGGCCACCAGGAGTCAGCACTGACTTGACAGCACTAAAAAAAAACATTTCTAGAACTCTCTGTGGTTTGATTATATTCCAGGAGTTTTAATTGATAAGAATCAGCTGATTCACTTGAAAGGGATGACAGGGTCTTCCTCCAGTCCCTCTCCAATTTTTTCCGATCTTCTTTAAGCTTTCTCAAAACTGGAGTGTAGCATTCATCCTGTACGCTGTTTATATTACTGAATAACTTGGCAGGCACTTCTTTGTCAAGGGCCTCTTTTAGGGAGCAATTCCATTGGTTCATAGCCTCTTCATTGTACTGCCTAACTGTGGGAGTCAGACGTCTGTTAACATCTGGCTTTAATGTGCCCTCACCCTGTCCTAGACTGAGACCTGGACTCGCTCTCACTAGTCTAGTTCTCAAGTCCAGTGATAATGATTACTTTAACTGTTCCTTCCCCCTAAATTGGTCTAAAATATGACCTGTCTTTTGTGTGGGATAGAAGACCGCGTAAAAGTTAATGCTAACGTAGCATCACTATGTCCCTTTGGAAGAGGAACTACATCATTTTGCAAATTAAAATCTCTAACACCACAAGTATAATCTAACTGGAAGAGTAGCCATAAATTCAAGGAAGGCAGAGGAATCAGAAGCCAAAAGGCTAGAGGACGATATATAACACAACATAACCCTTTCAAACCAGAAAGAAGTAAATCAAAAGGTTCTATCATATGCAATGGCATCACAGAAAACTTTATAAATACACTTCTATAAATACCACACTCCTAAAAATACATACTTCTATAAATAACAAACTCCAGCATCCCTTCTTTTCGTCTCATGTATGTATTGTGGCAGTCAACACTGCTTCGTAAGAACAGCATTAATATCTAACAACTATAATAAAGTAACGGAAAGCATATCTAAGTTGTTATCAATAATTAAGTCATAAATAAAGTCTTATTCTTACTGATTTTGCATTAAATTATAAAATCTTAAAATCCAAGGGCCTGATATTCAACACGATTAATGCTGATAGCAGACCTATTAACTGCATTAATTGCGCTGACCAGGATATTCTGCAGCACTAATGCAGTTATTTCCGTTGAATATCTGTGGGTGCTGCTGCTAGGTGTCCTGATGCTAGTCAGCTAGCATTGGGGTGTTGCAGGGGCAGAGCGGGAATGGTACCCAGGGATAATTGGGCAGCAGTGATAGTCAGCTGTTGCCCGGTTATCCCTTGGTGATGAAAGTTAAGCACCTTATAGGCTGTCCTAACATTTACTACCAAAACTAACTGGGCAGTGACTGGGTATTACCATTGCCCAGTTAGCTTCTTTGCTACCGGGCTGACCCAGATAGCTCGCATCCTGGAGATCACAGAGAGAGGAAGACATGCATCTATATTTGGAAAATCTTAGAGAGACTGGCAAAGTAGTCAAGAAAGTAAAGATTTAAAAAGAAGACGAAATAGCCAATGCAATAAGATGGGGGGATAAGACATTTTTCAGATATGTTAGTGAGAGGAGGAAGGGAAAAAGTGGTATTGTCAGATTCAAGGGTGAAGGGGAGGAATATGTAGAAGCTGATGAGGAGAAAGCGGAATTGCTTAGCAAATATTTCTGTTCTGTGGTTCACAGATGAAGGACTAGGAGCAGGACCTCAGAAAAGAGCCATAAACAGGAACAGAAGCGAGGGGCATCTCGAACGATTTTCAGACAACTGTGTTTGTGAGGAACTAGCTAAACTTAAAGTAGACAAACCGATGGGACCAGATGGGATACACCCGAGAATACTGAGGGAACTTGGGAATGTTCTAGCAGCTCCAATGACTGACTTTTTCAATATCTCTTTGGAGTCGGGAGTGATGCCAGAGGGCTGGAGAAAGGCACATGTGATCCCTTTACACAACAGCGGAGTAAGGATGTGATTGAAAACTACAGGCTGGTTAGTTTAACCTCAGTGATGAGTAAATTATTTGAAACACTGCTGAGGGAAAAAATAGTGAGGTTTCTGGAGTCCAGCGGATTACAGGATCTGAGGCAGCATGGATTTGCCAGAGGCAGGTCTTGTCAGACAAATCTGATTGATTTCTTTTACTGGGTGACCAGGGAATTGGACCAAGAGAGAGCCCTAGATGTGGTGTATTTAGATTTCAGTAAAGCCTTTGACACCATTCCGCACAGGCGACTTTAAACAGACAGAGCATTTTATGGATTGATCCTACAGTTACTACTTGGGTAAGAAATTGGCTGAGTGGGAGGTCACAAAGGGTACAGGTAAATGGAGCGCACTCTGATGAGGAGGTTACCAGTGGAGTGCCACAGGGATCTGTCCTTGGTCCAATTCTTTTTAACATCTTTTGCCTCTTTGCGGATGATACCAAAATCTGCAATAGAGTAGACACCCAAGAAGGTGTAGATAACATGAGGAGGGATCTAGCTAAGCTTGAAGAATGGTCTAGAATTTGGCAGCTGAGATTTAATGTTAAAAATGCAGGGTCATGCATTTCGGCTGCAGCAATCAAAGGGAGTGAATTACTTCTCTCCACAAAAGAAGAGCAGGACCTAGGTGTGATTGTGTCTGATGACCTTAAAGTAGCTAAACAGGTAGAAAAGGCGACAGAAAAAGCTAGAAGGATGCTTGGGCGCATATGGAGAGGAATGGCCAGCAGAAGAAAGGAGGAGATAGTGTCTCTGTATAAGTCCTTAGTGCAACCTCATTGGAGTATTTTGTGCAATTCTGAAGACCGCACCTTCAAAAGGATATAAATAGGTTGGAGACGGTGCAGAAGGTGGTTACTAAAATGGTTAGTGGTCTTCGTTAAAAAGCATATGAGGACAGACTTAAGGATCTATAGTCTGGGGTTCTTTGTGCTTGCACAAAGAATCTTTAAGACAGACAAGCAAAAATGGCAAGTGTTTGCCTGTGAGGACCCCATCTCCTGTGGGCAGAAAAAGAAAGAATGAAGCACTGCGATTACTTACACAAATGGGAAAAAAGTTAGAGGCAGGGAGACAGTGTTGCAGAGAAGGCAGAAGAAACTTACAGGTGTAGTAGGCTTGTGGAGAGAAGAATGGTGGGGGGAAGTAGAGGGTAGGGGTGAGAGTGCAATGGGGGGCAAATGGGAGGGAGCCTGGGAAGGAAAATAGAAAGTGGGGGAGGAGGGGACAGCAGGAGAGGGATTGGAGGGGGCGGGGCTGAAAGTGAAAGGGTTAGAGGTTGAAGAGATGAATGCATGGGGAGTATATCCCCTCTATTTTACAAAGAATGATGAGACGCTTGCTTTTCATGAAAGACATAGAATTTAAATGATCTAAGGTCAATAGAAGCCCAACATTAGCAATGTTTATTTAGTAAGAGTCCCCTCTGTTTCTCTCTTCTTCAGCACCTTGTTTTGTGAATGGTATTCTTGCTCACAGTGAGATTCAAATTCTCCACAGAGCTCACATTTCTTTATTTTTCTTCTTTCTCTCTTTTTTCCCCATTCTCTTTCCCCTCTCCTTCCTTCCTCCCCCCTTTTGCCTTTTCTTCTCCCACTTCCCTCCTTTTTCCTTCCCCTCCCTCCCTCCCTTCTTTTCTCCTCTCCCCTTCCCCTTCCCCTCCCTCTCCCCCATTTCCCTTCCCTCCCCTTCCAATTTTTTTCTTTCTTCCTCCCCACTTTTTCCTCCTCCTCTTCTCCTTCCCCCCTTGTCCTTTCTCCCTTTCTTGTTTGGGATCATTTATATAATTTTTTAGGTCCTGATATTCGAAAGGCATTTACATGATTTAAAAACATGACCTCCTTTATGTCTATTTCCATTTTAAGATGGGAAATAAATGTATTATTTTTTTTTGACTCAAGCAAACCATGTTTAAAACATTCCTCCTTTAAATCTGTGCATTCTGGGCCATCTCCATATGTAATTTGCTTGTACCACTTTGAAGTTTGATGATAATGGCTTTTCTGATGGTCTCAGACAGCTCTCTTGTCTTCACCATTGTGAAAATGGAACAGGGAGTGAATTTAGCCATTTTAAATATTACAGCCATCATTCATTGGTTAATTCAAGTCATGTGAATACTGACAATTGAACACAGGTGCGTCTAATTTTACTGCAATGGGAATGTGGTTCTTCTGTTTAAATTGATGCGAATTGTTTATAAGGGTGCCAATAATCATATACTGGCAATGACCCAGTTTTTATACTATTTCCTATTTCCTTTTTTAATTGGTGTTGTTTTATTTGATTCTTTTATGTGTCAAATATGTGTGCATATATAGTCCAAAGTCATTTCACTGGCTATTTTGTTTTAGGAGATACTGGACATTAAGGGGTTGAACTGCAAGGGTGCCAATAATGTTGACCAGAACTCTGCTATTCCTTTTTATCTGTCAGCATTGGTTCTTCCTTATTGTCCAGGGCAGTGATTGAGATTTTGTCAGGCTAACCTTCTTGCTGTACTTTCATCATCTCAGTTTTGACTTGAAGAGGCTCGTAAGATAGCTTTTAGTTTTGTGGCACTGATGCTATGGAATTCATTACCTCTTGATTTACATTCTGCTCCAATTTGAATTTCTTGAAAGTTCTCTCTGAAGTGTTGGCTTTTTGATAAAGCATTCACCAATACTTAGAAATCTTTTCACACCAAATCATCATTTGGGCGCACCTCATTCTCTCCCTGATTCCTTTTGTGTCTTTGAGGTATTGTATTAAGTTTTGGTATTTTACTGTTGTGCTGTTCAACCCTTACCTATTGTGTTTGTGTCGTGTATATATACTCTGTGTTCCAGGTTCCTTGATGGCTACCAAGTTGAATGATAGTATATCAAATTTTGACTGATACAATAAATAAATAAATGAATGAATATGGTGCTTCCAACAACAACCCGGCTAACAGGTGGCGGGACAGCATCGCCACCTCAACTGGTCCTTGTTCTCCTGATGGAGAGGAAGCATCTGAATGAACAATTGGGAACAGGGAGACTAGAAGATTAGCAGGCACCTCTGCAGTAAGCAAATGAGTGCCCTGGTGCAAGGAACCAGCTACATGGCTGATGCTATGGACCCAAGGAACCGGAAGTAGTTGCAGACCCCATGGAACTGATCAAGCACAACATATCCTAAGATGGCTCTGAAGCCTGAGGAACCTTTCTGTTGTGTGGAAAAAGCTTGATCCAAGAGATAGTGGAACCAAGTTCCCAGGTACTCCAAGTTATGGGGCATTAGCAGGCTGCTCTCGAGATAGTTGATCTTAACCTCAACCTTTCCAGACAGTAAATCACCAGGTTTGTGTCGACTCTGGACTTCTCCAGTAAGTTTGACCTGTCAGCTAGACATCCAGGAATGGGTGAACCTAGATTCCCTACTTGCACAGAAACATAGCTATACTCACCATTACCTTGGAAAAGGCATGGGGAGCCTTAGCTAGGCCAAAGCGCAGGGCCAGGACCTGGAAGTGGTGGCCCAGCACACAGAAGAAGAGAAACCGCTCAAGCTGCTGCCACATGGAAATGTGACAATATGCCTTGGCAAAGTCTAGGGAGGTGAGGAACTCCCCCTGCCTGACCAATGCAATGACAGACCCAATGGTCCTCATACAGGAAGAGAGGCTCAGAGTTTGATAACAGACACTTTTAGGTCCAGGATATGCCAGAAGGAAACTTCTTTCCTGGGCATCACTATGTGGATGAAATAACATTCCTAGCCCTGCAGTGAAAGCCACAGAAAAAATAACAGTTGCAAGAAGCGTTGCAGAGTTTCCTTGAATGCCACCCACATGTGGAGAGCCGTAGGGAGACTCTAGAAGGGCGTCCCATTATAGGCACTGCCATAATTCAAATATTTTTCCTCATAAACCCCAGACTGACTAGAATCAGTGAGCTTAGGGTGAGAAAGCAGGCTTCTTGCAGGAGGAGCAAATATATTTCCAACCTTGACTAAGAACTCTAAGGATCTGCTGGTCTTATGTGGTATGACTTCCCTCAGAGAGAAACTGCTGGAGCTACACCCAACTGGCTGAATTTGGGAGAGATCACTGGGCTTACTGAGACCCCAGGACCACCAGGCCCATCCAGACTCTTAGATGTTTGAGGCCACCTCCAGGATCCATGCATGGCACTACAAGAGATACTCCTGGCTACTCCAGGCCTATCTTATTTATTTATTTAGCCATATTTATATACCGCTTTCACTGGGTCAAAGCGGTTACAAAAAACAAGGGGGGGATACAATGAACAGATACAAGGGGGGAGGGGGATACTATCACCCGGTAGGGGGGTATAGCATATTTACAATGTTATAATTTTTACCACGGTATGGAGGCATAGCATTTACATTCTTTGACATTACTGTCCTTCTCTTCAGTCATATTTGCAGTTCAGTAATATTTACATTTCAGGCTCTCTCTGTTATCTCAGCCTGTTTTGTGTAGTTTTGTTCTGTGTTGTCCCAAGATGCTCCCTGAAGAGGAGAGTTTTTATCTGCTTTCTAAATGCAGGGAGATCCTTGTTGTTGCGGATTAGGTTTGGGAGGGAGTTCCAGAGTGAAGGTGCATAAAGGTCGAATACACGGTTACAGGTTTGAAGATTAAATTTTGTTCTGTCATGAGAAACAACGAGAGTATTGCTCGAGGCCTGCCGCGTAGGCCTTCCAGAGTTCATCCGGGATGGCAGGGTTTGCAGGTGAGATGATGGCTGTTGGTGGATTGCTTTATGTATGAGCACCCCCCGCCCTGTGACCTATAAATTGGCATCCCTCACTCATTATTATTAATGTTGGCTGCACCCTACCCTCCTTTTTCCCCCAAAACACTTTGTGAACTATTTTCAAGCGATATTTGTATTTCTCCAAATCCAGTGTAGTAAGAAAATTGCAGTGAAAGAGCAAATGTATAGCCAAAATAAAAATACTTAGCAGTAAATACTTAGCATCATACAAACATAAACATAAACATTCTCCAGTGCAAGGCACAATGTGAACTAATATAAAACACTGCAAAAGTCACTGAAGATCTACAAGGCTAAATCTACCATGCCATACCATACCAGCATATACTTCCAAAACCCATACAATAAGGAGCCTACCCAGAAAAGAGCAGCACTATAAATGCTGCAATGGGCCCCAAAACATCCATATACCTATTTGAAAAGCTGTACAAGTCAAATTACTACAGTACAGATCCCTATGTACAAACTCACTGTTAACAGAACAGCTGGCCTTGGTCCCACACTCAGAACACAGACCCTCACCAAGTACAGAATAAGTGGCCACAACCTAAAGTAAAAATAAAAATATGTAGACAAAAATTAAACTGAAACCCCAAGACGTCAGACTTTGCATGCAGTGCCACACCAGATAAGAGATGCAGTTCCCCATATTGTGTGAAATATAAAGATAGTGCAAAGTCCAATCACTAAATTGAAAATAAAATTATTTTTTCTACCTTTGTTGTCTGACGATTTTTGATCATGCTGGTCCCTATCTGAGGTTTCTGTTTTCCTCTCTTCTCTTAGCTCTCTTTCTATGGTCTATAGTCCATCTGCCATTTCTTGTCTCTCCTTTCAGTTTCTTCATTTTCTTCCATCAGCCTTTTTCCAGTCCCAGTTATCCTCCCCAGTATCAGCCTCCTTTACAGCCTCCCCTCCCAGTACCTTCCAGTGTCAATCCCCTTGCCATGGGAGTCTATTCCCTTCCAATCCTCCTCCTTCCCTACCATCCAGTCCCTTCTAGTCCAAATACCATCCCAGGTATCAGTGAACGTCCAGTACAAGTGCCCCCTCCAGTGTCAGTTCCCTTCCAGTCACCCTCTCCTCTGCCCATCAGCCTTCCAGTGCTATTCCCAGTTGTCAGCTCCCTTCCAGTCCCATCCCCAGGTATCAGCTCCCTTCCAGCCTCCACCTTCCCTGCAGCCCCCTCCTTACCCTCTTTTCCACTCCCTTCCAACCCCCCAAGTCAGCTCCCTTCTAGCCCACACCTTCCCCCATCAGCTGTCTTCCAACCCCTTTCCTATTACCCAGCCACCTTCCAGCCCCATCCCCAAGTGTCAGCTCCCTTCCAGCCCCCCATGTCTATTCCCTTCTGGCCCCATCTTGTCAGCTCCCTTCCAGCCTCCACCCCTTCAGCTCCCTTCTGGCCCCTTTCCCTCCCTTTCCTCCTGTATCAGCTGCCCTCCCTCCCCTCCCCTCCCCTCACTGATTCATCCTTCAGAAAAGAAAGCAGCTGTGGGAATATTTCTCTGTTCCCAAGGTTCTGCTATCTTTTAAACTGCTAGACCGCGGAGTTTCTATAGGCAATAATAAGCATTTCCTGTTTCTTACAAGAAACAGGAAATGCTTATTACTGCTGGAAATGCCACGGTAAAGCAGTTTAAAAGATAGCAAAGCCGCGGGAACAGAGAAATGTTCCCGCAGATGCTTTCTTTTCTGAAGCGGTGGGTGACAGGCAGCTAGCGATGGTGCCCCTACCACCGGTACCCTCCTGCCACACTTACCTGACTTACTGGGTAGCGCCGGCCCTGTCTCTGTGGATCCCAAAGACTTCACCATTTTCCCAGATTTACCCTGAAGGGCACCACAGCTTGGATGAGCCAGAGCGATCAATGGCCTACTACCACCACCACCATAGACTTGAAGAGATTCAAATAAAGTCTTAGGAGCACCAGCCATCTAGGCAGTCCATTGCCATCTCATAGTCTCTGATCAGTCTGGCAGCAGCTAGCTCCATCATAAGATGGCTTGTCTCCAGGTTCGCACACAGCGTTACTTGAGAACTTAAGGTAGTGACTGCAAAGGCATTCTTAAGAAGGGACTCAACCCTCCAAACTTGAGACTCCTTAGGTGCAGTGCCTCCCTCCGCAGAGATGGCTGTGTGCTTTGTCACACCCAAGATGAGGCTTTCCACTCCAGGGAATAGAGTTGATTGTGAATGTTTCTTTAGTTCAGGGAGTTATGGCTAGCCCCTTTAAACATACTTTATTCAGCCTCTGTTGAAGTGACTGGGAGAGAAGAAGTAAGTCTTGGCTAATTATTGACCAACTTCTGATCTTGCAATTTTAGGGGTGATTATTGAAAAGGTATTCTTAGAACAATTTGTGGATGTTTTGGACTTGGAAGGGTTATTAGACTCATGTCAGTAGGGTTTTAGTAAGGGATATGGGCTGAAAAGGTCTTGCTGATGGTCACAGATGATTCATTGCACTGTATCAATCGGAGGTGGGGGTGGGGGGCAATGCTGCTTTTACTATATCTTTGATATGGTGAACCAGGAGCTGCTTTTGCAGCAGCTGCACCCTCTGGGAATTATAGGAGTTGTGTGACAATGGTTTGCTTCCTTCCTGGCTGGTCGTTCACAGTGGGTGGTTTTGGACACACTTGCCAGTCAAACCCTTGGGAATTCCACAAGGGTCCATTTTGTCCCCAGCCTTGTTTACTGTTTAAGTGAGAGAGTTGGAGAAATTGATTAGATAGGCAGGGTTCATTTTCCATCTGCATACTGATGGGGGCCAATTCTGTGCTACAAATAGCGGGGATGGACCTCCCAACGGGACATCCATCCTCGCTATCCGTGCCTTCTCTGCCCATGTCTAACTTCCCCACCGGTTGTACGGGGATGTTGGGGGTAGGGAAGGGGAAGGGGAGGCTCGGAGGTGGAGTCTGGGCAGGTCGTGGGCAGTCACCGGCCCTGGACCTACACGGACGATTTTAATGTCAGCCCTGTACATCCAGGGCCGGCGATTTGTATGTGGAAGTTATTCTACCTCCAAGGTGAAATAACTTCCCTGGACGTCCAGGATCGGCAGCCAGAGACGTGGATGGGGCAGGGGGGCCCAAAGACATTCCCCGCAGCCTGACCCTGGCATTAGGAGGCCAGATCGGGGGGTTGGGCTGCAGGGAATGCAGCCTTGGAGTCAGCGTGTAAAACCCTACCTGCCCTCCTTCCCTATCCCCAGTCTTTTCACTTAAAATATTTTACACTTATGCTGTAATTCACTCTACAGCATCAACCATTGGTCATTTTGCACTGACTTAATGAAGGGAGCAAAACCTTCAAATGCTAATCTGCAAATGTATTGTGTTAGTCTAACAATAAAGGTATGTCTCCAGCTTGTTTGAGTATTATTTCTGCATATCTAAAAGAGCACGTTTTTAGCAAATGTGGATGTTCATTCTGGCTGTATTAGCATATGCTATGGTGTACTATCTTCCTTAACTTTTTTAAATATTTACTTGTACACTGTGTAATGCCCACTGATTATATGGGAGATTATTGTATGTTGCCTTTTCTCGCTGTAATTCCAGAAGACAACTCTTGTGACCAGAAATAATGAAGAGAAGGAGGGAAATTATGGCACTTCCCAAAATTGATAGGAAATGCTATCATAGTCATGGCTCATTCTACAGCACCCTAATATAGCTTGTCTGCGAAACAAACAATTTAGAACTGTGTGGACCAAGACATAAAGAATCCTTCATTTTAAAGAGGCAATATGCAAATTTCCTGAGGGAGATAGCATATTGCTTAAGATGTGTTCACAGAGGGGTTGATATTGAAAACAATTTATCTACTGGACTTCAGAAAGTGTCTGGATAAATTTAGTGTTAAAATGGATAAATTGGAGGAAGTTACGTCACCCTAAGGAATGGTGGTGTGAGGTTGGAGCGCTCTATATCTCCCATAGTAAAACGGAACAAAACTACAGTTACCCTCCCGAACTTTACTGGCACAGAGGGCTCCATGTGGGGAGAAATAGCACACATATGATGAGCAAAAAGAAAGTTGATATAAAGGACTTTGCTTATTCAAAAGCGGCGACATTGCATAGAGAGCCCAAGATTGCGCCGGGAGAAGCGGTGCGGAGCCCTGTATTGGGGGTGAGCATGGAGCGAGAGAGTGAGATCGGGATGGCAGAGAATGCTGGATTGAGAGATGAAGAACTGCGAACTCTGTTAATGGAGCTGAAAACTGAGATTCAAAGCTTGAGAGGGGACTTGGGAACGATGGCTGTGGATCTTCGAGCAGAGATACACGAGGTTGGCTGCCGCACTGAATCAGTAGAGGAGCAGGTGGTTGAGCTTGAATCTAAAGTTGTAGAACACAGTGGACAAATTGCAGAGCTAGCAGCAGTTCACCAGGCTCTGGCAGACAAGGTTGAGGACATGGAGAACAGGAATCGGAGGTGCAACTTTAGGATACGTGGGGTCTCCAAGGAGGTGGCTTCCCAAGACTGTGGAGAAGTGGTTCGGCTTATCCTGCAACAATTGTGGGCTGAGAGAGAGTGCACCAAAATGACACTGGATAGAGTTCATAGAGCCCTGGGACCGCAAAGAGAGACCCAAGGGAGAGATAGTTTGGTGTGTTTTCACCATTATACCATCAAAGAGTAGGTGCTGTTAAGGGCACAGAAAAGGGGCAATTTGTGTTGGAAGAATCATCAAGTGAAAATTTATGAGGATCTGGCCCCGGCCACTTTACGGCGCAGGAGAGAGCTTCATGATATTACTAGGAAGTTGCGTGAAAAATGGATCTGATACCAGTGGCAGTTCTCATTTGCCATAGCTATCTCCAAAGAGGGGCATACAATTCGCAGCCGCACGAGGGCGGAAGTCATAGAGGCTCTGAAGGAGTTGGATATAGCGACAGATGTGGAATTTCCAGTGGAGAGGCCCGTGGAGTTATGAAGGACAACAGCATGGCAGAGAGTCAAAGGAGGAAAACGCCTGAGATGTCAGCAAACCCCTCAAGAGGCATCTCAAAATATGGACAATAATAACTGACGTTTTGTATGAGAGGGGAAGCAGACAAGTGAAAAGGCAGGATAAGTGAAAGGAAGAGAGGAGGGACAGGGGAGATATGATTCAGATCTTTAAATACTTAAAGAGTATTAATGAACAAACAAACCTCTTCCAAAGACGGGAAAGCTGTAAAACTAGAGAGCATAACATGAAGCTGCAAGGGTGTAAATTGAAAGGCAATATCAGGAAATACTTTTTCACTGAAAGGATGGTGGATGCTTGGAACGCCCTCCTGATGGAAGTGGTGGGGGCAAATAGAGTGACAGAATTCAAGGTGGCATGGGACAGACACAGTGGATCCCTTTATAGCAACAAGATAAAATCAAAATAAACATATCTCTTATATCTCAACAAACAGGATGCCCTACATGGAGCAGTGGATACACCCCTTAACAAAGGCATGGGGAGGGGTGATCTGCACGGAGCGGCAGGTGCACCTACTCATGCCACCTTGCTGGGCAGACTAGCTGGACCATACTGGTCTTTATCTGCTGTCATATACTATGTTACAATGTATGTGTGCGGGTCTGCGTGTGGAAAGGGCAGAGGCAGGGGAATGGGGGGGCAAACAGGGGAGAACTTTAACAGGACTGAGGTAAGCAGATTGAGACTATAATCATAACTATAAAATAGAGAAATTTTTCTCATGTTCAGCAATATAGGAAAAAGGAGGAGGGTTGGGAAGGATGGAGGAAGGAAGTAGGGGGATGAATGTCACTTGCTCGCTGAGTGGAACTGCCAGAAGAGTGAGGGCAGCATGGATATTAGAGGAGGGGGATGGGGGGAAGAGGGGGAGGAGGGGGAGGGGAGAGGCAGGGAGGACAAGCCCCAAGTTTAGGGAATTGTAATTGGGAGGGGAAGGTAAGGAGAAGTCATGCCGGGGTTAAGGGTGAGCACTATAAATGTGAAAGGGTGAACTCACCAAGGAAAAGGCATTTATTATTAAAGAATTATACAGAATGCAGATTGAAATAGCATGTATGCAGGAAACTCATTTAAAGGTACGGGATCATAGATTGTTACAAGTTAAGAATTACCATAAATATTTTCGTGCTTCTAAAAGAGGAGGGGGGAAAACAGGAGGGGGGAACGGCTATTATCTTGTGGGATTCTGTCCCGTTTGAAGAACTGGGGGTCATGAGGTATGGGGAAGAGAGATATGTGGCATTGAAGGTTTGACTTCAGGGGTTGAGCATTACTATACGTAGCATATATGTCCTGAACTCCTGCCAAGGGGTTTTATTTGAACGATTAGGGCTCAAGCTGTCGGGATTTATAGAGGGAAGGGTGGTGGTTTTAGGGGATGTTAATATGGTACTGTCTCCATCTTTAGATAGCACTGGCGGGAGGTGGTGGGGAGGGCGGAAGGCCAGGAAGCAGCTGAAAAAACGAATGCACTTATGGCAGCTGGTGGATGGGTAGCGAGAGTTACACCTGGGGAGTAGGGTTTTCTCCTTTTACTCGGCGCCGCATGGCTCTTACTCACGTATTGATTTGATATTGTTCCAGACGGCTCTCAAGGCGGAAGTAGGGCAGATTGACTATGAGCCTATTTCCTGGTCAGATCATGGGATGGCATGGCTGAATTAAAGGGAAGGGGCTTGCAAGTAGGAGGGAAATACTGGCGAATGAATGACAGCTTACTGAAGGATCCCAGAATAGTGAAGGAGGTTACCTGAGACATAGAGGAATTCTTCTGGTATAACGAAGGGGGGGAGGGGGAGGTTAGGACAGAGATGGTATGGGATGCATTTAAAGCGTTTCTGAGGGGGATTTTTGTCAGATGGAGAGCAAAAAAAAAAAAGAGAGAGACGGAATGATCTGGATAATACTTTGCAGGACTTTAAATAGCTAGAGAGAAGGCGGGGAAGGGGGGAGAGAGGGAAGCTGTTAGGAGATATAGTGGTAGCGAGATCCCGGGTGAGGGATTTATATGTGGAGTCACTGGCATTTCAGCTTCAGTGTGCTCAACAACGCTTTTATGAGCATGGCAATAAACCGGGGAGGTTGCTGGCTCGGAGTCTCAAGAAGCAACAGACTCAGTTGGCGGTGGGCAAAATGAGAAAAGGGGCTGGGGGATGGGCCTATAGTGAGGCTGATATAAGACAAGAATTTCAGAAATATTACCATAATTTGTATAGAGTGGAAAGGGAACCAGAGACTGAGGCGATATAGCAGTACTTGGCGTCTGTAGAGATGCCGAATTTAACTAAGGCCGAGCACGATAGATTAGACTATTAGATCGGGGAGGAAGAGGTGGATTGGGCAATATCGGCCCTTGCAAGTGGAAAGGCCCCAGGCTTGGATGGCCTAATGGCACAGATATATAAACAGTTCTGAGTACACCTTATCCCCAAGCTTCTATACATTTTGAATGGGGTGAGAGAGGGGGGTGGGGGGAGATTGCCGGACCTCTGGGGTCAGCAGGAATCAGTATACTGCTAAAACCAGGGAAGGATGCTGCTAGGTGTGAGTCATACAGGCCTATATCCCTAATTAATTTAGATGCCAAGATTCTGGCTAGGATCCTGGCAGCACGGCTGGGTCGGTATCTACCCCAGTTGGTGGATCTGGACAAAACAGGGTTCGTCCAGGCAGGGTGATCGCCTTGTGTCAGCATGTACAGAGAGAGTGGATACCATCTATAGTGATGGCTATAGATGCGGAGAAGGCATTTGATAGAGTTGACTGGGAGTTTCTTTGGGCTACTATGTGCAAGGCGGGTATTGGCGAGAATTTTCTGGCGAGGGTTAAAGCTCTCTATGCTAAGCCTGTAGCGGTGGTAAAAGTAAATGCAGGGTATTCTCCTTTTTTTTTATTGCATCGAGGAATACATCAGGGTTGTCTGCTCTCTCCCTTGCTCTTTGCTTTATTGGTGGAACCCTTTACGGCAAGAATTCACAGTAGGGAATCTATAAGAGGCATAGCAGTACAGGATCGGGAAAATAAAATTGCGCTATTTGGGGATGATATTCTTCTGACTCTGACTGAGCCGAGGCAATCATTAAGAAGTGTAGTGGCAGAGGCGGAGCCAGCGGGAGAGCATGATGGCCGCGTAGGAGAGTTGCTCCTCTCAACCCCTGCAAGAATCCAGCGATTTTTTCGCACAGAAATTTACCTCCCGGAAACTACATTTGAGATATTTGGCAGAGGTAATCATGTCAAGTGGGAAACCTACTAAATTAGATTTTTCGGCTTTAGGGAACGCAGGTTCCAAGCGACTTAAAGCTGATCCCCCCTCTCCTCTCAAGATGGCCACCGCAAAAGAGACCGAGGAGGTAACCAGAGAAATACTGGGGGAAATCAGAGCTGTCAGAACGCTGGTGACTGCAAATGGTGAAAAGCTGGCCCAGGTACAGTCAGAGATACAAGACGTGAAGGGGCAGATCGAGGGGTTAACCGGCAGGCTGAACAGGGTGGATATGGCTTTAGCCGCGCACGAGGAGCAAATTGGGAAACTCACTAAGGCCTATCGTAAAATAGAGCAACTTGAGGCCAATTTGGAAGACCTGAGCAACAGGTCCCGACGTAATAACATTCGGCTGGTTGGCATTCCCGAGGGGGCGGAGGGCGCCGACATGCTCAAATTTTTATTGCATCTGCTCCCAGAGGTTATCCGACTGAAGTTTTCCTCTCCGATGGAGATTGAGAGAGCCCACCGCGTGCCGTCACAAGCTGGATTGCATAACCGTAAATCCCGGCCGATTATTTTTTGCCTCCTAAAACATCAGCAAGTGGTACAAATTCTGGCAGCGGCTAAGGCACAGGCTCCATTGAAATATGAAGGCCATTCTATAGCGTTTTACCCTGATTTCTGCAAGTCAACCGTAATCAAGAGACAACAATTCCTCGAGCTTCGACCACGTCTCCAAAAGCTCCAAGCGAGGTTTGGCCTCTTCTACCCAGCGCGATTTAAGATCACGATCGACAACCAAACTAAGTCATTTGATGATCCTGTGGCTGCAGCACAATTTATCGAAGATCATGAAGTTTTAAGGATGCAGTGACTGGCCAGGCGGTTGTATTTTTATTTATATCTTTCCCCGCCGTTTCTTTGGGCGTGCCGATCCACGGCGATGGAAGGACCATCACCCGCAAAGGCTGGTCAGAGCCCTGGGTGAAGGGTTTGAGTCGGAACTGGTCCGAGACTCTCTCAGTATAGAGCCTTGAGTTTTTGGGTTATCATTGCCCTGCTCCCTCTTTTCTATCTCTCTTACTTTACCTTTTGAAATGGCGCAATACCCTTATTGGGAGTAGGGATGTGTTATGTTGATTTTGTTATGTTGACTTTTGCAATGTTTTCATATGGAGGTCGGGAGAGGGGGAAGTTTAGGCTTTACATAATATTGTATGTATGCAGTTCTCTACACAGCATGGGTAATTTGTCATGTCACGAGTGTTATATAAGCTGTTATCCTACTTGGTTTTATGTTATGCAAGGGAGTGCTGGGAGGCTTATGGGCTAATGGGGTTGTGTTGTGGTAATCATGTTTTTCACTCTGTTTCACCCTTATTTTTTATTCCCCTACAGTGGAGGTTTAATGATGCCTTGCAAGTCCAATAGTGTTCAATGTTTATTACAATATTTCAGATCTCGACGTATCCAGAGCGGACTTATCTATCTCCTTACAAATTCTCAATCGGGCTCTCCTCATGTGTGCTTTTAAAATAATATCATTGAATGTAAAGGGCATAAGTCATCCGGCTAAGCGTAAGAAGATCCTAACTTACTGCCAGAAATTGAAGTCAGATATAGTGTTCCTGCAAGAGACGCATTTGTCAACTCAAGAAGCACTGAAGTTGGCTACCGGGAAATATCAATTAGTTGCGCATTCTCCTGCTCATGGGAGGAAAAGTGGCGTAATATTGCTGGTGAACAAAGCCCTGAATATTCAAGTGTTGTCATCCAAAGCTGATCAGGATGGCCGTTGGGCCACTGCCAAAGTAAAAGTAGATGATTTGCACTTCGCCCTAGCCAATCTGTACGCCCCAACTTCCGATAGCCCTCATTTCTTTCAGGAGGTAGCCGAAGCCCTTCACGACAATGCAGATGTTCCAATGATAGTCGGGGGCGATTTTAATCTGGTGCTTGATCCACTCCTGGATTGTAAGCCCGGAAGAGTGGACAGGAGAAGTAGAGCGCGGGTAGTCCTGGAAAGTATGGTCGAGGAACTGGGGCTTGTTGACGCCTGGAGAGTTCTCCACCCCACGGAAAAAGATTTTACATTTTTCTCACGGCCTCATGGCACTTTCTCACGCCTGGACTTTTTTCTGCTGTCTAAATCCTTACTACACGGTCTCCAGAGGGCAGAGATCTTAAGCACTCACATATCCGACCACGCAGCGATAGCCCTAGAGATGGCCCTCTCAGCAGAGAATTTCAGCAACCGTGCATGGTCTTTCTCTTGATCACTGCTGGCGGACGAAGAGTTCAAACTATGCATGCAACAGGCTATCCAAGAATACTTCGCCACTAACCTTATGGAAGATACCTCCCTGTGGGCCTGGTGGGAAGCATTCAAAGCGACTATCAAAGCAAAAATTACTAGTTTCTCTATTGCCGCTCATAAACAAGCGAAAGAGAAAATGCACCTCTTAGACCAAAGAATAAGAGCTGGTGAGAGACTCCTGCAGAGGAATTCTACTCCTACAGTCCTGACACAGCTACAAAAACTACGATTTCAGTACAACATGATCTTAAACAATGAAGTGGAACAGAACATATTCCAACAGAGGGCCCGCTATTATGTTGAGGGCAATAGAGCTGGGAAACTTTTAGCAGCCCGAGGGAAGGCCCAGCGAGAGAAATCACACATTGCAGCCATAAAGGGAGGAAATGGCAAGTCAGTAACCGTAAACTCAGATATTATGGTGGAATTTTGCAAATTTTATGAACAGCTCTATCAATCAGAAACGAGTTGTTCAGAGATGGAGATACAGCACTTCCTGGAGCGAATTGATCATCCTTGCCTAACTGAGGGGCAATGTTCCCAGCTTGACAAAGAGATCGAGATGGATGAATTGAGGATTGCCCTACAAGGAATGAAGAGCGGTAAGGCGGCCGGGCCGGACGGGCTACCAATAGAATTTTACCAGGCTTTCACCAAAGATCTCTTGCCCCCGCTGCTGGAATATTTTAGGAATCTGCGGCTGCAGGAAAGCAACACGGGCGCTTTCGCTAGCGCAACAATCATCGTGCTCCCTAAACCAGGCAGAGATTCGACAGAACCGGGCAATTATAGACCAATCTCGCTTCTCAATGCAGACTACAAGTTATATTCTACGGTCTTGGCTAACCGTCTAAATAAAGTGCTGCATCTCGTAATTCATCCCGATCAATGTGGATTCATTTCAGGAAGATCCACGGCGGACAACGCATAGGTATTTTGTAATCTTCTTGATATAGCTGGAGACGCCGATATACCTTACATCGGCCTATCAGTCGATGCGGAAAAGGCCTTTGACAAGGTAGAATGGCCTTTTTTGTTTCACGTTTTGAACTGGTTTGGATGTCCGCCTCATTTTACCGAAATGATACGGGTTCTCTATGTCAACCCAAGTGCGCGCGTGATGGTCAATGGAGACCTCTCCCCATCTTTTGGGCTACGAAGAGGAACACGTCAGGGTTGCCCGATGTCGCCCCTTCTATTCAACATAGTGCTGGAACCGCTGTTGCTAGCCCTTCGACAACGAGAAGAGATTAAGGGCATAGCAGTGAAGGACCTGCAGGTTAAATTGTCGGCGTATGCGGACGATTTACTACTATTTTTATCTCCTGAATCCTTAGCGCCGCTGATGGAGGTAGTTGACAACTATTCTCGGATATCGGGGTACACAGTTAATCACACAAAATCTGTTGCCTTCCCGCTTAACCATCTTGCTCATAGGAACATGTTGGCTGAGTTTCCGTTTTACTGGGAAACTTCTTCTGTAAAATACTTAGGGGTACACTTTAGTGCTCCGTTAGAAAAAACGATACAGGATAATAAGGAGAAGATTTTGGCGGATGCACGCTCCTTTGTTTTAAAGTGGTCTCCCCTGCATCTGTCCTGGTGGGGACGACTTGAATCCATCAAGATGGTATTAATGCCACGGATAAATTACAAATTGGCCATGATACCAATTCTGTTTCCCTGTAGCTTGTATAAAGCTCTAGATCGGATTATCAGTCACTTTCTCTGGGAAGGGAAAACCCCTCGGATAGCTCTCCAGAAGCTCAAGGCGCATAAAAAGGAAGGGGGTGTGCACCTCCCCGACTTTCTCTGGTATCACACGGCCCCAACATACTGAAACAGGGCAGTGCATGGTCCGCGGCGGACGCGGCTGAAACTAAGGCCAGATGGCTGGAGATTGAAGAACGGTTGGCCAGTCCCTACCCAATGCCGCTGCTCCAAGGGATGAAGGGTGCGGGGTCCCTCAGAGGAGGTCGAGTTATTCTTGCTACCCAAGAGGCTTTTCAGCGGTTTGGTTCTACCCTAGCAGGACGGAATTCGCCTTCACTTCTCATGCCAATATGGTGCAACCCCCTGTTTAAAATTAACAAGAAAACTATTGCCTGGGAGAGATGGCAGAGGAGTGGGATTTGGACGGTGGGGCAGCTGGTATCAGGAGCTTCGTGGAAGCCTTTCATCGTGCTGCAAAGGGAGTTTGAGTTACCGTCTTCTTGTTATTTCCAATGGTTACAACTCACCCATTGCATTTCAGCGGTTAAGCGGAGCGTCGGAGACTTCGACCCACACTGGGAGATGAAGAAGGTGATGGAAGAAGTTGGAGGTAAAGGGAAAGAAATGTCCAAGCTCTATGCTTTAATCCGCACACACCACTCCAAGCCACTGCTAGGCTTAAGGAAAGTCTGGGAAGAAGAACTCGGGGCTCCTATATTTCCATTCGCGTGGAATCGTCTCTGGGAAAGTTCAATTCGTAGCTCAAGGTCGGCAGCACTCACTCAAGCAATGTTCTTCTTTGCACACAGAGCGTATATCACCCCAGTGAAAACAGCCAAATGGCTCAAAGAGGGCTCTACCTTATGTTGGTCCTGCAAGGTGACCGCGGGAACAGTGAGACATATGTTCCTGGATTGTCCTACCCTCCGGCGTTTCTGGGAGCCGGTTTGGAATAGAATACAGCAGATTCTTCTGTTTTCGGCCCCTCTCACCTGGAACATAATCACCCTGAGATCGCTGGCAGAGATACCCGCATTAGATAAGCAACATTTTTTCTTGCTAACTTTTATGCTGATGATAGCCGTAAAAACGATTCTATCCTCCTGGAAAGATTTCACTAAGTTAAATTGGACATCCTGGTGGACCCAAGTTTGCCTTTACAGCAAGTATGAGAAAACCCAAGACAAACTCCTTTCTCTTGAGGGGTACACATTGAGGAGGGAGAGATGGTCCGCTCTGGATAGGTATGTGCATACGGTGTAGCAATAACCCTAGTATTGTATTCGCATAGTATATTTCTGTGTTTTTTTTGCTACCCATTTTACTGTTTGATTGCCAGAACTTTGAATACTATTGCAGGCAAGCTGTTTTGTTCTGTTTTCTCAATTGGACTTGCTGGGCGCTGGGGAGGTAGGGGTTGGGGTTGTTGTTTTTTCTTTTCCACTATTTCCTAATGTTCTTATTTTTTGTCTTTTTATTTCTCGTTTTGGAGGGGGGAGGGTTGGGTATGTTTTTATCTGTTTTTTCGCTATCCGGACATTGCATTCCTGATGTTTTGTTTCTTTTGTTTTTGTATAAAACTTAAATATATACAATAAAAAAAAAAAAAAAAAAAGAAGTGTAGTGGCAGAATTGGAGATTTATCATCGAATCGCAGGGTTCAAGGCCAATCTTGATAAAACGGAAATATTGAACTTGATAATGTCTGAGAAGGAACAACAGGAGATAGCGAAGCATTTCCCCTTTAGATGGACGAAGGGGCCAGTGAGATATTTAGGGGTTCAGTTGACGGGGGAGGTATCTCAGTTATATAAGTTTAACTATGTGCCCCTCTGGAAGAGAATAGAGGCAGACTTAGATTGATGGAGGTATTACCCGATATCATGGTTAGGGCATACCGCAACAGTGAAAATGGTGGTATTATCTAGAGTGCTTTATTTTTTTCAAATGCTACCAGTGATAATGCCTTAAAAAATATTGGAGGGGATTCAAAAGAAAAATTTCCATTGTATCTGGACCCACCAGCTTCCACGGGTAGCGAGGCATATTTTATGCCTTTCATGGGAGGAGGGGGGGGGGGACTGTGTGTCCCCAATTTTTATTGGAATTATATAGCAGCACAGCTTTCTAACATATTGTGGTGGCAAGAGGATGAGCTGCGGAAGTGGGTACAAATTTTATAAGCAGAGTGAGGAGACAGTCCCTTAAGGTTTAGACCTTGGCTGGGGAGGCAGCAGGTGAGCAAGGGGTCAATACTCCAGCATATTGATTATCTGTGGAGACAGTCCAGACTTGGAAGTAAGATGTGTCGATTAAAATCCTTGCTGCAACCCATAAGATAGAATGAGGAGTTCCCGCCTGGGAGAGTGGATCCTCTTTTTAGAAGGCGGGAAACCAAGGGGCTGCACACAGTTTATCAACTGTGCCCTAAAGGGGCTTTGAGCTCATTTGAGGAGTTGCAGGTAAAATTTGAACTGCCCAGACAAGATTTTTATGGATATCTGCAGGTTTGTCACTGGTTGAGGGAAAGGGGTTGGGGAAATGCTGTAAGGGAGGGGTTACGTGCATTTGAAAAGATGAGTTGGATTACACATGCTAAGAAAAAAGGTCTCTGTAACATCTAGCATTTGTTAAGACAGGGGGAGAGCGAGGGGCAGATGTTTTTATCTTTCTCTTTATTCTTCTTTCAGTGACAGGAAAGAAGAAACAGCAACAGCAACAGCAGACAGTTGTAAAACAGCAGGAGAGACAGTAGGGAGGACAGAGGGACTATTGAGGACTGATAAATGGGATGTCATAGGCTTGATGGAACAAATGTAGCTTGAGATGTGTCTTGAACTTCTGATAGGAAGATTCCAGGCGAAGTGAAGACGGCAGTGCATTCCAGAGTACAGGACTAATAAAGAAAAATGCAGCATGGCGGGTAAGCTCTAAGTGGGCCTGAGATGGTGATGGGAGAGAAAGCTGATTAGCATGGAGGGACTGGAGCTGACGATAGGGGGTGTGCAATATTATGAGATTGGCCAGATACTGAGGTGTGGAAGCGTAAATGACTATATAAAAGATCAGCTGAATTTTGAATATCTTTTCAGAATCAGTGGGAAAAAGACCTAGGAACTACCATAGACAACAGGAGCTGGATAGAAATAGATGAGGGGATGTCAGAAGGGCTAATAGCATCTCAGCATGTAGGAAATAATTACAAAATGTTGTATAAGTTGTATCTAACCCCAGCCCGACTCCATAGAATAGGAGGTAGTGACACTGTGCAGTGTTGGAGAGGGTGTCTGTAGACAACTTTAGTCACGTGTGGTGGGAGTACCAGAAATTACGACCCTATTGGGAATCTATCAGAGGAATAGTAACATATATATTGGGAAGAGAAGTGGAATGGGGTAAGCGCAATGTGCTCCTTGGGGTAAGAGGGAAGTGGTGGGAGAGGGAAACAGGAGTATTATTAAGACTATGCATGGTTGCAGCTCGAAGTGCAATAGCTTAGCATTGGAAAAACGTACGCTTGGTGAATGTGGATGCTTGGAAAATAAACTTGCATAAGATATATGGCTTGGAGAGGCAAACAGCCCTGAGAAGGGAGAGAGGGAATGAGTTTGAAAAAACTGTGGGAACCCCTTATGGAGTGGATGGGGAAGAGAGGGGAAGTACAACCTAGAGTGTAAGTAGTTGGGTTCGGCGCTGGTTAGGCCTAGATGGCCAGGGCATAGCTTATGCAACCCAGTTATATTATATCTTATGTGCTTAACTTCTGTGTAATTGTGCATGGGGTAGGGGGGGGGGAAGGGATGGGGAGAAGGGGAGGGGGAAGAGAGGATTAGTAATCTGTTGGTTAATGATGCATTAAATTGCAATTGTAAGATTTAAAAAAGCTAATAAAAGTGGTTAAATAAAAAAATGGATAAATTATTTGTGTAAAAGGTTTGGATGTGCTGACCAGTTAACCTTGGCTGGATGGCTCAGTGATTGGTCAAAAAGTTAACCTTTCAAAAAGAGGAGTACCTAGAGGCATGCTGGGAGCATGGTTAAGATTTAACCAGATGGTGCCAATATTCAGTATTACCTGGATGGGATGCAGAAATAGCAGGTGTAAAGATAGTCAGATAAGATATATGGTTAAATCAACACCACTGATTTATAACCAGTTATCTCTTCAAATATGTTTTTAAAGTTCTCTGCAGAATATTGACCTCGGTGTCCAAGACTGTCTAACTGGCTTATTACAGTACATAAATATAAACATGTTGTACATTTGCATAACTGTAGCAAGCACATTGGGTATTGGAGAGGATTTTAATCTCTTCCCCCATCTTCAGATAGGATTGTGAACTGATAAAAGAGCAGCAGCAGGAATATACTCTGAGTGAGAGCTTGCTTGAGGATCAGACTTGGAAACAATTTTTTTTTTTTGTGTCCATCTCGGGTGCAGATAGAAATTCTCTCTGGCCGGCATGGTGTCACGGCTCCGTTGAAGAGCTTTGACTGAGTTAGCCGGGTACAGTCCTGGATGTGCAGGCTGGGCTGACTCACAGTCCCAGCCTGCACGTACAGGACTGTTCGCAATCCTGATCCCACAGGGCTAGACGTGCCCCACAGGATCAGAATCACGATCCCCTCTGAACGTCTGGCTCAGACCGGACGTACAGAGGGGATCTATGTCCGGGACAGAATAAGCCTGATGATGTTCAGATTTTCATGCTGGTTAAGCATGGTAGTTAGAAAGGGCTAAGGTCGTAAAAAATGTGCTTACAGGAGATATTTGACTGGTTGCAGGCTTATGAATTATAGTTGAATGTGTCAAAATCAGAAGTATTGTGGGTGGTGAGGCAGGGGGACGAGCCTCCTTTTCAATTATAAGTGAATGGGGTGAGTGGGCCCACATGGTGAAGATTTTGGGTATTTATTTATTTAAATGTGTTGATAGTTCACATAATCTAAAAATCTGAGTAGACTACAATAAAACATACATACGAAAAGTAAATGCATAAAATCAATAGAAGAAAACATGCAAAACAGAAAACAAGTATAAATATGTAAAAAAAACCTCACAACATTGAATCACTAATTAAGCCATAAAACATAAAGAACAATAAAAGCAACTAATTTGGTTAGATGAGAATTTATCCATGGATGCACAATTGGAAGCTTTGACTAGCATGCCGTTCTGGAAACTGAGGTTGATTTGACTGCTACGGCCATATTTGCCATTGGAGGATTTTGTGGTTTTTACTCAGGCTCTGGTGCTTTTGTGTCTGAATTATTGCAATTCTGTATATCTGTCTTGCCCCAGAGAACCATCTGTAGTTTACAGTTGGTCCAGAATACAGCAGCTAGATTAATTATTGGGAAAGAAATACAAGATTATGTTACCCCACTTCATTTCTCTTTGTATTGGTTACCAACTGAGCAGGGCCGCTTCAACCCTGGGCAAACTTTGGAGAATGGGCCCCCCTCCTGTTCATGGGCAGACAGCTTGCATCTGGGCCACAGTTGTGGCCATGTCCTTCTCTTCTGCCCGTGGTGATCTGATCTCCCCCAGGCACAACAGAAGGGGTCTTTGCCACAATCGCGGCTGTCTTTTTAGCTGAAAATATAAGATCTGGGGTGGATCCCCAGCGCCGTGTAGGTTTTTTTTTTTGAAGGTTTTATTTATTAACCAATAGCAAACAAAACATACAATAGAATGTAACAGGGAGCCACCGAGGAGTGGTGTCTTATCTCCTCCGGGGCCAAGACAATAAACAGTTTTGTCGCCATCGTAAGTTCAGACAAAGAAAGATAAAAAACATATATGGTTAAACATTTTTTCCCCCTTTTTTTTTTTCCAGTATTCAGAACAACCCCCCCCTTCCCGTTCCCCCCCCCACCCCCCCTCCCCGTCCTCGCACCCCGAACTCCGCAGCACCGCAGCCGCACCCCTCTCAGCAAGTACCAGGTCGTCTCCCCCACCCAGTAGGCCAGGCCTTAGGGTCCCACATTCACGATGTCACTCCGGCAACGAGGGCCCAGAGTCTGGATATAAGGTTCCCAGATCAGCAGAAAGGTAGACCACCGTTTCACAGAACCCCTGGCCCTCCAACGTTCTGCCAGCATCAGCTGGTGGAAATTATTACGCCACTCCGCAAACGTGGGTGGGTTACAATCTCTCCAGCTGTGTAAAATCGGACCCTTCCCCACCAAACATGCTTTACGTACCAATAGGCGCTCCCACCTCCCGGTAGGTAAAGTCGGGGGTAGTTGATCTAAGATAACTAAACCTCCAGTCCAGGGAAACCGCTGTTGTAATAATCTCATAAGATAGCGGTGGATATGGGACCAATACGGGAGGATGCGCCTGCACTGCCACCACATGTGAGTTAAAGAGGCCAATGGCATATGACACCTAGGGCAAGACCCGTCCTGTGTAATATGACTCCGTAACGCTCGTCTCGGAGAGATATATACCCGAGTTAAAGCCTTATATTGGATTTCCCTCCACCGCGCTCCCACCGCCAGTTCTACTATCCGCCCCACCGCCACGCAGATCGTGCCTGGTGGGAGTTCCCGTCCCAATTCTCCCCCCCAGGCTGCCTCCGCCTTCCCATAATCCGGCACCACCCCAAAGCACTCCAACTTAATCCGCAGCCCAGCTATCGTCAGGGGTGTATCCCCCCCAAGGTCTAGGAACTCAATAATCTGCTTTGACCGGTCTTCCCCCAGTTCTTCTCGAGGTAATGTAGCCACATAATGAGACAGTTGAAGATACGCAAAGTAATGGGTACGGGGTAATTGATTCTCCTCACATAATTCCAGGAACGGCTTGCACTTACCCATAAGGTCTACCACATGCCCCAAGTAACGGAGACCCTGCTGATGCCAGTACTGAAAAGTGCGCGAATCCGAACCAGGCTGAAACTGTACATTACCTTGTATAGGTAACCAGCTGGAAACCTGCCAATTACGTTGCCAGAAACTGTTCAGCTGCTTCCATGTATGCCGCACCGCAGTTAGCAACGTATTCCGCGTGAGTCTCGCTGGCAGATATTTACTCTCCACATGTAATACCCCCACCAGGGAGAAGGGAGACATTAGTGCCCTCTCGAGATCTCGAGGTGTATAAACGTCGGTTCCCCCTAAGTAATCTCCCACGTGTCGCACCTGGCAGGCCAAGGCATAAAGTCTTAAATCCGGGAGCCCTAGACCACCCCTACGCCACCCTCCTACCATACGAGAGATCGGGACCCGCGCTCGGGCCCCTTTCCACAGAAATCTCTGAATTTCTCTTTCCAGTTTAAGCCGATCCCTGCGAAGTAACCAGACCGGCAAAGTTTGGAGCCAATACAGTATACGCGGTAAAATCACCATTTTAACTGCAGCAATTCTCCCCAGTAGTGCCAATGGCAACGGGGTCCAAGCACGCAATTGACGCCGTATCCCAGTCAAGACCCTCTCGAAGTTTGTGCAGTATAGATCCTGTGGCAGTCTCGTTAAAATAATACCGAGATATTTAAACCCATGTTCAGCCCATTTCAAAGGAAAGGCCTCCCCCCATCCGTCTCGCAACCCCCCCAACACATCCAAAGCCTCT
This sequence comes from Ichthyophis bannanicus, assembly GCA_033557465.1. Lineage (NCBI taxonomy): Eukaryota > Metazoa > Chordata > Amphibia > Gymnophiona > Ichthyophiidae > Ichthyophis > Ichthyophis bannanicus. The sequence goes on from CM066031.1 coordinate 1,532,626,692, forward strand.
GATTTATCTACATTTATCCGAAGACCCGCAAAACTGCCAAACCTCCGAAATTCAGCCATCAGTTTCGGCAGCGACGCTCGCGGCTCATGTAAATGCACAAGCATATCATCGGCAAAGGCCGACACCTTAAATCCCTGCTTACCCACCTCAATCCCACGAATCTGCGGGTCCGATTCTATGCTGCGGATTAGAGGATCCAACGACAGAACAAACAATAAGGGGGACAGTGGGCAACCCTGCCGAGTACCTCGATGGAGAGAGAAGGGGGCTGATAAAACCCTGTTACATAACACCCGAGCCGTCGGGGTATCATATAAACTCTTCACCATAGCACAGAATGCCTGTCCCAGACCGTACAGCGGTAGCAAATGGTCCAGGTAGGTCCAATTCACCCTATCAAACGCCTTTTCCGCGTCAAAGCTTATCAAAAGCGTCGGCAGCTGGTGGCTATGCACCCACTCCAAAGATGTCAAGATTCGGCGTATGTTACGAACGGCATACCGACCGCGCACAAAACCCACCTGAGATTCATGCACTATGTCGCCTAGTATTCCTGCTAGCCGCTCAGCCAAAATTTTCGCCAACAGCTTTGCGTCAAAATTTAACAAAGAGATCGGTCTGTAGGAGGCTGCCTGTAATGGGTCTTTAGCTGGCTTGGGGATCAAAGTGATATAGGCTTGGTTATCTCCCCACCTCCTGCCCCCCCCGTCTATCCGCTGCTGGTATGTCTCCACCAACAAGGGTCCCACCCCTTCGGACAGTATTTTATAAAATTCAGCCCCGTAGCCATCGGGGCCTGGGGCCTTATAACAACTGGCATGAGCGATCACTGAGTGAACCTCCTCCAAGGTAATTGGGCGTCCCAGCTGAACCCTCTGTGCCTCTGTCACCCTCGGCAGCTGCAGCCCTTGCAGGAAGGCCTCCCTAGTAGAGGGGTCGTGCTCTTCGGCCGTATAAAGTTTTTGAAAAAATTCCTTAAAGAGTGCACTAATCTCCTCTCGATTCTGATGGAGTTTCCCATGCTCATCTCGAAGAGCCGCAACCCCCTTCCCCCCTCGCGGACCTCGCAGACAACGGCCGAGGAGCTTCCCTGGTTTGTCCCCGAAACAATGTAGTCGATATTTATAATATAGTAAAGATTTCTTGGCGCGCTGATGAAGTAATTCATTCAGGGCGACCTGAAGCTCCCACAGCCGTTTTCTATTCAACGCTGTGGAGGATCGACCACTGAGCGCCCGCGCATGGGAAACCTGTCGCTCCAACCTAAGAATCTGCTCCGCCAGTAATCGGCGTCTCCGAGCGGCAAAGCCAATAATATCACCTCTCAATACCACCTTGGCAGTTTCCCAGACCAACTCGGGGTCCTCCCTGTGGGCCTGATGATGTAACTCAAACTCTCGCCAGCGGTGGCCCAGAAATTGCCGGAATTGATCATCTTTATATAACTCAATGGGGAATCTCCAAATTCGAGCTGTACCAGATCCTCCCCCCCATCGCAACTCTGCCCAAACCATGGCATGGTCGGATATCTCCAGAGGACCTATCTGTGTCTCCTCCACCTGTGTGAAAGCAGTTGTGGAAAGCAAAACATAATCTATTCTCGCACTAGTCCCATGCGCCCTTGAAACATGAGTGAAGTCCTTCTCAGATGGATGCAAGACTCTCCACGGGTCAATCAAACCTAAGCACCTCCGAAATCGTTGCAACACTTGAGAGCTAAGAATTCTATCCCTCATCCCCCTTCCGCTGGAAGTGTCCAAGCTAACGTCAAGCACCCCGTTGAGATCACCCCCCATGAGTAGGGGTACATCAGGCAACTGTTCCACCTTAGCCGCAAGACGATCATAAAATTCACGATCTACCATATTGGGACCATAGACATTTCCAAGTATTATCTCACGGTCTTCCAATACCCCCCACAAGAACAAATATCGGCCAGCCGGGTCAGCCACTTGTCGATTCAACGAGAAACGCACCCTCTTATGGATTAATATGACCACCCCTCCTTTCACCCCATACTTGGCCCACCCAATCCCGGCCCAATTTAGCATGCTCTTCCGCTGTTTGGTGGGTTTCCTGGAGTATTGCAAGGTCACAGCGGTGTCTAGCCAGCGCCTTCAATACTTTATATCGCTTGATCGGGCTACCTAAACCACAGACATTCCAGGTTATAATTCTCAGAGGATCACCGTATGAATATGGCCCAGTTGCCAGCAAAGCGTAGTGAGGGAGACCCTCCCAGCCCGGAGCCTCCCATCCTTTTGGTCATAAAAATGATTGCCCTGTCCGTGCCTAGTGTTCGGAGTGCGAGGACCCCACCCCCGCTGCCCTCCCAGCCCCCCCTCCCCTGCCTCTACCCCTCCCTCTCCCCCCCCCTTACCCCCCTCCGTCTGAGTCCCCAACCCCCCTAAGTCCACTGACTTATACCACCCTCCCCTCCCCACCTTGGGAGAGATTGCTAAGGTCACCCTGAGCTCAACCCCCTCCCCCCCCCACCCCAAGTTATAGCATCAAACTCTACCCTCTACCCCCCCTTCCATGCTAGCATGCGCCCGCTACCCCCTAACTCCAGTTATATACTACCTAAACAAAGTTGACCTCCCCTATTATCTTCAGGAATAGAGGGACCTAACCATGGAAGCCCCACCTCTGGGACAGTTAGGGAGGCAGATCTACTAATTTGCCGGTGAAATCAGAGCTATCAAAGGCCCCCTGCGGAAGGCATCAGGCCCTTGAGCCCGAGAGCTCCCAGCAGAGGTATCCCTCATTAAAACCCCTAAACTTCATATATACAAAGTACTAAACAAGTATTAAAGGGAAAAACAAAAACAGGAACGGGGGAGCCACCGAGGGGGGGCCGCGGTGGCTACACCGTTCTCTTCCGCGGCAATCCCCGCAATTTCCACCTTATGCACTGAGCCCTGCAGTCCACCTCGCAGATATGCGCGATGCCAGAGCATTAAAAATTATCGAGGGGGACCAGCGTTATCTTGTACCATTCAGTACCCTCGGTCCATCGGGTCTCCCCCCCACCCGCACCCCCCACCCTACCGCAAAAAGGAATCCAGCTGTAGGTATATAAGCAAAAATATACAAGGCCAAAGTCCCATGTCCATTACGGCGTCGCCGAGGTCTCTCGTGCCCGTGAGACAACTTGCTCCACATAAGGCCCAGCTTCTGCAGCAGATTCAAACACGCGATGTGATGTGTTGTAGAAGACATGGAGACGGGCTGGGTACTGCACAGAGAAACGAATCCCCACGGCAATCAGCTTTTCACACCAGGGCGCATAGTCCCTCCGCTGCTGACTGAGGGCCACCGAGTAGTCCTGTGCGACACGGATCTTCACGTTGTTATAGGTAACGTCGCCCTTCTGCCTTGCAGCCCGTAGTATCCTCTCCTTGAGCGGAAACTGGAGAAATTTAGCTAGCACAATCCGCGGGCAGCGATCTTGGGTATGGGGCTTCCCTACTCGGTGGACTCGCTCAATGCAGATGGGCTCTGCGGTCTCAGCTGGACTCAGGAGGTCACTAACAAAGGCCTTGAGGTAACCCCGGAGATCCTTGTCCATCACTACCTCAGGAATACCCATGAACCGGAGGTTATTCCGGCGTGAACGATTTTCTAAATCGTCGAGTTTCGCCGCTTGATGCCCAAGTTGTGTTTTGAGGCCCTCCACCTCATGGGCTAGGGCTGTGGCGCCATCTTCGGCCTGCCCTAAACGCTCCTCGACTTCCCGCAGCTGGCTGCCCAGAGAGTCCACTGATGTCTGCAGTCCGTCCATCTTTTCATGAAGTGCCGCAAACTGGGGCGCGAGAACTGCCGCCACCGCGGCCGACATTTCGTCAAGGGATGCTGCCGATTTGGGAGAAGCCGGTGCCCCCGCTACATCGGCCATCTTACCGGCACCCGCCATGCGGTCTTTGTCTCTCCGGGTCGCCTTGACTGCAGAGGCCATGGCTAGCTCCGTCAACTGCAGGTTTCTGCTTGCCGTCAATGGGTATCTTCACAAGGCTCAATCTGCCCTTCGTCTCTAGGTATTAAACAGCCGATTTTTTCCCGGTTGGGCTAAGGGGGGAGCGGAGCTCGCTCAGAATGCGACCACTATGGTGCTCGCATCACGTGACCTCTCCGCCGTGTAGGTTTTATTGGTATGTGGTGGAGTTGGAGAGAGTTCATAGCTTGATAGAAGGCTGATTCTAGTTTACTGGATGTTGAGGTAAGGTTTAGATCTCCTAGTAAAATCAATGGCTTGTGAGGAGACTTGGCTGCACATAATGATTTGAGTATTATGGAGGTGTCTTCATCTCCTGCACTGGGGGATCTGTATGTTAGACAAATAGCTAAAGTCCTGCTCTCAATATTAATTATCTCACAGTTCTTGGAGCTTGATGAGCTGGTTTTCTTGAATCTGAGGTCAGTTCGGGCCAGGATGAGTACCCCACCTCCTCTCTTATGGGTGCGGGGACAATTGTAAGATGAGTGTGTGGGTGGAGTAATTTGATTTAGAATAACTTGGTCTGTGTCTTTAAGCCATGATTCTGTGATGCATAGGATATCAGTTTGGTGGAATTGAATGTAGTCTACAATTGTGTTGACCTTATTGCGAATGGAGCGAGAATTAATCAGACCTATCTTGAGAGGGGCGCTGGTGGTAGCTTGAGGGTGGTGTAGAGTAGTTTGTGTAGATTGTTGGATTCTTATGAGTCCCGATGTCTTCCTGAATGATTGCTTATAAGTGGTTTGCCAACCTGGATGGTTGAATTGTATAGTTGGAGGACGCTCTAGTAGGGCTGGTAGGGAATTAATTGTGAAATATGTAGCCTTAATGGGCCTACATAGAGTGACCACTATGATGAGGAGGAGGATGTTGGTTTGATATGGGGACGTGCATCTTTGATAAGTCTTGAGGGGAACTTTTCAGAGGAAGAGTGCAGTAGGGTTAGAGAGTACTGCTTACTTAGGGTGTCTTCAATCTTTTGTGGGAGGTTGCTGTGTGAAGACTGAGATGTGCGGATCAATGGCATCAAATCCTCTTGGTGCTTAGGAGATCCTGCTTGGTCTTGGTCCACCCCTTCTGTTCACTCCTAAGGGCCACGCCAAAGGGCCCTCTGACGAGGCCCTCAGGCGTGGGCCCGCCAGGCACGGGAGCACCCGATGGTGCTCTTTTTGAAAGTGGAGTCCGTTGCCTGATTGGTGGGGAGCGCCAGAGTTAGGAGGAGTCCTGCTTCTCTCTCCTCTGCTCAACCCTGATCAGGGGGAGCACGCTGATGGTGTTGGGCAGAAAGATCGGGAGCGCCCAATGGCGCTCTCTTTTTGAAAGTGGAGTCCGTTGCCTGATTGGTGGGGAGCGCCAGAGTGAGGAGGAGTCCTGCTTCTCTCTCCTCTGCTCAACCCTGATCAGGGGGAGCACGCTGATGGTGTTGGGCAGAAAGATTGGGAGCGCCTGATGGTGCTCTCATTTTGAAAGTGGAGTCCGTTGCCTGATTGGTGGGGTGTGCTGGAGTGAGGAGGAGTCCTGCTTCTCTCTCCTCTGCTCAACCACGATCAGGGGTTGTATATCATGATCATGATGTATAACATCATGTTGTCAATGTCCAGGAATAATTATATAAAAGCATGCTTTGGCTTTTGGATTCCTTTTATCAGGTTATCTAGTAAAGATGCCATGAGGGTCTCAACTCTGTGATGAGGCTTAAATCAATACTGCTGCAGAGCCAAGCATGCAAGAATATCCAAATGATCCTGTAGCTGCTTTTGGACCACATTTTCAATTATTTTTGCTATAAAAGGGAGGCTTGATATCTGTCTGTATGAGGTTGGGCAGTTTTTGTCTAGAGAAGAGTTTTTTAGTATGGGCCGAATTGATGCTATCTTAAGGTCTGTAGGCATGTAGCCCGTGGATAATGATGATTGCATTATCTTGAGGAGAAAGGGTGCCATTTCAGCTCTTGTCATCTTGACCCAACTGACTGGGCATGAGTCAAATGGGGATGTTGAAGTGTTAAGAATAAATATGATTTCCTCAAGGTGTTCTTTGCTGATTTGTATGAATTTGCACTAAGATTTGTCAATGGAATTATCTGTTGAAGGGTAGCAATTAGTGGTTGCTGGTAACTTAAACTTGCTTTCAAAGTATTTGACTAATACTTGTGGGCTGATATCAGGATTGTCCTTCTGGCAGGGTGGAGTTTCTAAGGTTTTCACGATATCAAAGAGCTCTCTAGGTCGATTTACTGATTTCATGATTATTCTTGTGTGATATTCCTTCATTTGCTAGTTAATGCTGTTACAGTATTCCCTACGTTTCGTAAAGAATAGTTACTGGTCTTGAGCTAATTGTTTTTTCCTCCATCTTCTTTCAATTTTCTAAGTTGCTTCCTAATAGACCTAAGCTCATGCGTGAACCATGTGGAATTTGCTTTTGGATTCTCTTAGGATTTTTCCTTTTGGCTGCTGCTGCTTTGTTTATAGTTTTATTCCAGTTTCCTAAGATATCGTTGATGTCAGTGAGGTAGTGTTGAGATTTGGCATTGTATCCTTCAGAAAAAACTCTTTATTGAATGGTTGGAACCAGCATACAGGCGATTGTGAGTGTTTTTGTTTGCTACTGTGCAGGTACCGTGGTAAAGAGAAGATGATAGCATAGCGGTCTGACCATGGGATTGGATTTATTTTGAGCGACTGTGGGATAATGCTGTTGAATATTGTATTGGATATGAAAATAAGATCTAAGGAGTTGCCCTTATGTGTTGGTCCTATCCACTTTTTTTGAAAGTTGAAGTTGTTCATTGCACGTAGGAATGATCTGGCATGAGCATGAGGTATGGATGCAAGGTTAAAGTCCCTAGTATGAGGAACTGCTTGTTTATTGATTTATCTGAACATACCACTTCCAAGATGCTTGCTGGGTCCTGGGGGTCTGGGTTAGGTGACCTGTATAGTAAGCAAAGTTTCATTTGTTTGTTTTCTATTGTGAGAATGTCTAATCCATGACTACTGTCAACTGATGTGGGTGACAACTTGAGGTCATCCTTTGCTATGATAAGTACCCCTCCACCACTTCTGTTTTCTCTTGGGGAATTATATATCGCGAAGTTTGGTAGCCTGAGCTGATTTAGCAGTAGAAGACAACCATGATTATATTCTACATCCACCAACCCCGCCCCCTGGCCTCTTTCCCAACAAGCTGAGCAGAGCAGAGCTAGAACCTTCCCCATAAAACTTACCGGACGAGAAAAAATCCCTCTCAGTACCAAACATATTGTGAATTATTCAGTGCCAGCCTCAGAGTTGATTCAAAGTGTTGTCACCCTAAGCCGAAACCTAGGTCACAGCGCATGTGGTGCACAGGTGGGGGCGCCTGCGTGTGTGTGTGTGTGTGGTGCATACGTGGGGGTGCCTGATTGTGTGGTGGGACAGGGGTGTGCCTTTGGTACATGCACATTGTGCCTTTTACTTACTTCCCCACTCCAACCCCTCTCCTGCTGTCCCTCCCCCACCCCCAGATTCTCCCATTTAACCTCCCCCCTCCTTGTGCTTACCCTGCCCTTCATTCCCATTCACCCCTGCCCTCCATTCCTACTCACCCCTGCTCTCCATTCACAGAAATGCTGAAGCAGTCAGGAGAGCCAGTGACTGCACAGCCTGCCAATAAAAAAAAAAGTTACTACGTCTGCTGCACAAACGGCTGGCTAAATTAAAGGGGCAGTAGTAACTTTCTTTTGGCAGACTGAACAGTCACTGATCACAGCCGTGAGAACCATTGACTACCTACGTGGATCCCAATCCTCACAGGTCATCACTGACACTCCCGGCCATGATCATGGCCATCTCAGCATTTCTGACTGCAAGTCTTGGGATTCATAGAAACATAGAAATATGATGACAGAAAAAGACCACATGGCCTATCTAGTCTGTCCTTCCATAACAACTACAACAGTCCCCTTTTTACCTTTAGAGATCCTCTGTGTTTGTCCCATGATTCCCGTGGGCAGACACCGGATAGAAGTGATTGGTGGCCAGCAGAAAACTGGACCTTCACTGGCTGGTTTTACCATTCTGCTGGCTGCTGGTATCCAGCATTAAAACTGGCTGGGCCAGCCTTAAACTGGTCGGTTGGCAGCTCTACCCAGACCACTCCCCTGGCATACCCTGTGTAACCTGGATGTGATCCAGGCAAACATGTAAATTCAGACCTTTCTAAAATGGTTGTTTGCACATGGATGTAGTTTGTATATTTATGTGCTGGTACATATACATACAAAATGTGAATAAAGCTTCTAAAATAACCCCCATGATTTTCATGACCTGGTTTAATAATGGAGGGAGACATTGCTCCAACACCCTTTCTCCCTGACTCTGTCTGGTCTTCACACCTTCCTTACCCTGTCTACTTTCTGCCCCAGATTAAATCTCCCTAATTTCTGTACCTTCTCAGAAAAAAACAAAAAAAAAAACAGGCTGGAACCTTTCCCTCCACAGAGTATGCTGCCCTACTCCTTCCTCCTCCCCCTCTCAGCAATTCCCTGGTCTCACCTCAAGATGTTTTAATCAAAGTAGAAAAGTACTCCCTTTTCACCCAACACATTTCTGCTCCATACAAATTGACTGCTTTCCTCTACCTTCTCTTGGTCTCTGACTTAGGCAACTCTCTCCACTTCCCTTTTCCTATTTCCTTTCAAATCCTCTATAAACCACAGGGCCTTAACCTCTTTCCGCCCCTATTCATTTATTTTATTGGAGCCAGCTCATCTAAAATTCCTTGTATCTTCCTTGCCATTCTTCCACCAACCCTGCCAAAGATAGATCTTTTTCATTCTAATCTTAAACTTTCCCCATCAGTCAGAGAAATCCTCCACATCCATCTTCCCTCATCTCCTCACTTGTACTCTTCCCTTTACCTTCCCCCAAACCTCATCCATCCCAATTTGAAATAACAAAATCAGACACTGATGATCTGACCATGACACCACCCTCGTACCAAGAAACCTTACATTTAACTTCTGTCACACTGAGTCTGACCCAATAATCAATCAGTCATAAGCTCTCTTACATGGGTAGGCTCATCAACTAATATAACTCACAATCTTCCAAATTTTACAGAAAATACCATGCTTTCTCATCATGCATATCATTGTCAAGTAGATTAAAATCCCCTGCAATCATCAAGTGGTCATAATGACATGCCATAGCTCTATAAGTTCACAAACATAACCTAATATCTCTTTCCCCTGCCCTCGGGGGATACAAAGCAACAACAACCTCACTGTTGTTCCACCATAATATTACTATAATCATATGTACATCTCGGTAAGCCACTTAGGACCTCTTTTACTAAAGCCTGTTAGTTGGTTAATGGGTGTTTTAACGTGTTGCTACAGGCAGTTGGGAACATTAATGCATTGTAGTCTCTGCCCTTGCGTGCTAAAATAGACATTAATTGGCAATCACAGGATGGGGCGGGGAATGGACATGGAGAGTGCATTATCACTAGAGCCAGGGCAATGGCCGCATACTCAACACCAACACGGCTCCCAACATGGGCTCATCTAATGACCCTTCTATAGAGGTCGTTAAGTTTACCTGACCTAGTGGGAAACCCTTTGCGCATTAGCTGCTGGGGACATACTGAACATTCCCCTGACAATATGAGATCAACACATTAATGGCAAATCAATAGCTGGCTTTAGTAAAAGGGGTAGTGTTTTAAATTTACAAGTAAATTTAAGACAAGTAACTCTGCTTTTTCTTTCTCTGCACCAACGCTGTGGAACAACCTTCCAATAGAACTCAGAGAGATCAAAGACCTCCAACTATTTAGAAAGGAATTAAAAACTCACCTATTCACTTTACATTATCACAAGCTCCAACATGATGATAATGCTCAGATTCCACAGATTAACACTGATCAAAAACCATATTTTGATCCTACCTAGATATATTCCTACAGAGCACAGCCATAATTCCATCTCGAGCAGCTAAATGAATTCAGTCGATCATTCTGATATGTAAATAACCATATTTAATTCTCAATGTATATAGTTCTAGGTTTTCGGCATGTTATTTTGCCGCATTTCTAATTTTATTCTGATGTTTATTTATGGGTTAAATGTTAAAAATGCTCTACAATTTATATGTAAAATAATAATAGATTTCTATTATTAAGTTTTTATTTTCTTTGTTAAATGTTCTGAAATTTGTTATATGTAAAATAATAGTTTTCTATTATTAAGTTTTAATGTTCATTGTAAACCGCCACTGATCTCTGGAAGAGGTGGTATAGAAAAATGTTTAAATAAAATAAAATAAATTTACTGCATATAATATTTTAAATAAATAAATAGTACTGACTGAACTAGCTTTTCTTTACAGTTTGGTTAAAGATACTGAAAGCAGATCATACAGTACATCTCAGGTTCAGTTGATGCCTGTGCAAAATTAAGCAGAGTATTCTACACCTCTAGACAATATACAATGCCTCCTATTGTTTGATGATATGTTGAAAAACATCAAAAAAAGGAAGACTTGCCCAGGCACATTGAAAGAAAAAGTCCAAAACCTCACAGTATGTATCCAAAAACAGAAACTGTCAAGACACTCCCAAGACAGCCAAGGCTACCTTTACCTCCAAACGACCATTTCAATCCCTTTTGGGATTTTCATAAGGTGAAACACCAATGAAAGTTCCAGGAAGAGACAAAAATGGTGTTCTGAGTTAAAATCCATGTTTTATATATTTTTGAAGTCCTATATTATTATTGAGCCATCTTAGAAAAGAATTTCTTAAACTTCAAATTACATTTTCACTGTACACAGCCTGAGTTACATATAACGTGATTTGAACTAACGAGCCAGGATAATTTTACAAGAGGGTCTGCATACTAACCTGCACTAAGGTTTTGCATCTAACACCTCTTAACAGCCAAAGTTAAGGCTTGATAATGGAAAAACATCAGTATTAGCTGTTAAAGGTGTTCCCAGCACTTTGGGCAAGGCAACCATGCCGATAACACAGGGCTAAGTTCATTACTGCATGTCAATAGCACAGCCAATATCATGGAATGTAGGTACATCTATGGACAGGGCCAGTGCAAGGATATTAGGTGCCCTAGACGAACCTTCAATTTTGCACCCCCTCCCCCATTACAACCTACCTACCAATGGCATAAACAATTATATCTTCAAGGGTGATGCTCAGTGTACCTAACATACAAATTCTAGAGTCAACTCAGTAACAGTAACAGACTCTCCACTACTAGGTACTCTCAAGGTAACAAAAAATATATTCCAGACCTATACTGCGAACCCGCCATACCAAAACAGCACTAACTGCCATGATTCAAAAATTATATTATACCAGACCCTAGAATACCAATACAACTACTGAGAAAACAAACATGTTGATGATATGTTTCCCCCATTTGCAGAATCAGGCATATGGAGAGTACATGTGTGTCTGTCATGGGGAATGACAGGGGGCTGCGTGCAAATGTGTGTGTTGTGTGCATGTATGTGTCTGAAACTGTATGCACGCATGAGTGTGTGTATATGTCATGGGCAGTGTTGGAGTGCATGTGGAATGCAGAGGTGGGGTGCCTGTGCCTCTAACTGTGTGAAGTGTAGAGATGGGATATCTATGTGTGAGTGTAATGTGTTGGTGGGTTGCCTGTGTGTGTGTGTGTGTCCTGTGGGGGTTGGCACACTTTTTGCCATATATGCATTGCACCCTTTTGCTTCATGCATTCATCCCTTCAACCTCCAACCCCTTGCACTCTACTCTTGCCTCTGCCAATCCCGCTCTAGAGCTGGTGCAAATGACAACATGGATCTAACACATGTATGTCTGTATTCTATAAAATGGGTGCATAAATGTGCTCTCTGCCCAAGCTGTACCCATGTGCACAACCACAGTAAAAGTATGCATTATGGGCTCCATGTGCATACTTACAGAATAGTGCTTGCATCATTTACATGCAGAAGAGCCCACTTATGCAATGTAGAATACCATCATGGCTTCAGTTTGATGGCTCCCTCCTCTGCGGTCAGCAGTTAGATGTTAGGCTGCAGGAGGGGCTTTCCAAGCTGTTTTAACAAGTTTTTAGGGTTGCTTGGTGGCGGGCTAAACTTTTGGGGTAAGCAGGTTGTTTCTGACTCACAGGCTTAGTTTGCTTGTCCTGCTCTAGGCAATTGAGCACTAGCCATATCTGTAGAGGTGCAGCTAACTGCACAGCAATTTCTGCTGTGTTAGCAGTTAACCTGTGGTAGCAACCTCCATGTTAATTGTAAGGTGCAGTCCCCACCCAAACCATGCCAGGTCAGATGTAGAAATTAGCATGGACTAACAGCTAGTGTGCTGCACTAAGTGTTAATGCTGTGCTGTACGGTAAATAGCCCCTAAAATGACATACAGTTTATTTTTACTGACTAGTGTGCACACAAATAACTTAAAACCTTATTTATTTTGCACTAAGAGAGGCCCTATACTTATATATTATGACATCTTGGACTGTTGGACTGTGTCTCTCCAAAGTCAGAGAGTGATCCAATACTGCATATTTGAAATCACAGAGAACCAATGTGATTTGTACTTAGATTAAATCCAGAATCCTTTGCACTACATAAGAAAGATGTTTTAGTCTATTTGTTGTTAAAAAGCATTTGTTTTTTTATTTTAAAAACACGACAGTGATAATATGGATTTATATGATACCTTTCTTCTACCTGTACCCCGATATGATTTATAAATTAAGATATTAGGATCAAGCATACAATCACCTCTGGAGTTGAAAAGGAACTTAACCCTGGGAGTACCGATAGGGTCAAAAGTGACCCCATTGCAAGTTTCACAACGCGTATCTCAGAAACTGGTTATTCAAGAATGCAAGCTTTTTATGACTTTTCACATGTCAATATTCTCTTTATATTGCGCCATGAGAGGAATAATTTTCATCCGCTAGGTGACGCTAGTGATGAATTGCAGCACAGAGTACCAGTGGGGTCATTTTTGACCCCAGTTGCTTACATCCAGTTTGGATCGTGATACAATTTGCAGTTTTGTGAATTTTTTGATCTGACAAAGGTATTTATCATTAATTATGTATCATTTATTTTTTGTACTCTTATTTTATGAAAATTACACATTTTCTGTAATTGATATCATACGTTCTCTCATTATTTCTGATGAAATCTAAAGGCTTTCAGCTCGTTCATCACGATTATTGTACACCTATAGTAAAACTGCTTTGCGTTTTATTCAACTTTATCTTTGTTTATTTATTTTAGGTTATCGTTTATGATGTCAAAACGAAAGTATTCAGTAATCCAAGTAAGAGAAATATTGCAACGAGATGCTGACAGTGACGGCTCTGAGTCGTCTGATGATGCAGCATATTCAGCAAGCGAAGAAGCATATCAGCCAAGTTTGGGCAATAAATCTGATGATGACAGTCATGATTCAGATGGCGATAGTAGTTGGTCGCCAAGTGAATGTGAGACTGATGTTGAGCCCTTAACATCGCCTGCAGCAAAGAGTCAAGTTACAGGTCGAGGCAAAGGTCAAGGCTATGCTGGACAGGGAAGAAGGCAGGAGTCCTTGGTGTCAGTATCATCTGTGAGGAATCTTAGTTGTGGTCGTAGAGGAGCTAAGAGGTCATCAACTATAAGCACAAATGTTGCCATTGAAGCCTATGTATCTAAGGATGCCACATCATGAAACAGGAAACCTATAAAGCAAGCTGCTGGAAGATACGCCAGAGCTAATGTCATGCCCGTACAACAAGGTCCTACAAGGTATGCTGTACGAAATGTTGATGGCCCTCTCGCAGCATTCCACTTGTTCATAAGGAAGAACTTATTGAATGAAATCATGATGTGGTTGAGCAAACAAGGAAGACACATTTATGACGACACCTGGAAAGATTTGATAGATGGAGAATTTCAACGTTTTCTTGGACTTCTGATCCTCTCAGGCGTGTACAAGTCATGAAATGAATCCATAGTTCAGTTGTGGAACCTTGAAGATGGTCGTTCTGTTTTCGGCACAAATATGGCCTGTAACCGTTTTCAGCAAATTTCTTGTGCTCTCAGATTTGATGATGCAACCAACAGATGTGAACAACAAGGCGTGGATAAGCTTGCTCCAATCAGACATGTTTTTGATACCTGGGAAGCAACTCTAAGTGACGCCTTTGTTCCTGGTGAAAATGTTACCGTGGATGAGCAACTGCTTACATTTTGTGGCCGTGTTCCGTTCAGACAATATATTCCCAGCAAACCTGGCAAATATGGCATAAAGCTATGGATATTGTGTGACAGTGCAACGTCATATGTTCTGCGTCTTCAAGTATATACAGGAAGGGAACTCGGACAAAACAGGGAACAGAATCAGAGTGAAAGGGTTGTGCTGCAACTCACTGAAGGATTGACGTGATCTGGCAGAAATGTTACTGTTGACAATTTCTTCTGCAGTTTATCCCTGTAACGGAAATTGCTAGAAAAACAAATGACACTTTTGGGGACAATTCGAAAGAACAGAAAAGAATTACCTCCAGAATTTGTAACAGCAAAGGGCCGAGAGGTATTCACTTCGCTGTTTGCCTTTCGCGATGACGCCACTCTGGTTTCCTATTGCCCGAAGAAAGGAAAAGTGGTTGTTTTTCTGAGCAGTTTGCATGATCAAGAAGAAGTAGATAATACACGTCCAGACAAAAAACCATGCATGATCTTGGACTATAATTCTAGTAAAGGTGGAGTAGATACGGCAGATCAAATGTTGTGCACGTATACCACAAAACGAATGACAAGATGCGGGCCAGTGACAATTTTCTACAACATGTTGGACATCAGTGCTTTGAACGCCTTCATTGTTTGGATGTCACTAAATCCAGAATGGCAGTCGAAGTCAAAGCACAGACGTCGTCTATTCCTCTTGGAATTAGGAAAGCAGCTGCTTCAGAGTAATTGCAGCGAGACGTCTTCCAGCATTGAAGAAGCCACTGATGCTGTTTGCAATGTCGGGATCCCAAAGAAAAGGGCAAGGTGTCACTGCTGTTCCAGAGAAAAAGACAAGAAAAGCAACATAGTTTGCATCTCCTGCAAGCGCAATGTTTGCAAAGAACATTCAGAAATTGTCTGTGTTTCATGCAAATGACTGTAGTACTTTACTGTGTTCATCAAGTGCATGCAAAAACTGCTTTCATGGCAACTCTTCTTTATGTAATTTTATAATAAAGCATTAACTTTCAAAACATTTAACCTTCATATAATAAATAATTAATTCGGAATAATATTTTGTCTGTTTAAATTTTTCATGGTTAACAATTAAAATTCGTCGTGGGGTCATTTATGACCCCAACGGTATTCAGTGTGTGCAAAAAATCTCGGTAAGTCCAGGGTTAATTTTGCTAACAGATCTACTTTGAAGAATTTAGAGGGGAAATTATAAAAGAAACAGTAGGCTTAATCCTGTCAAATTCAGTAAGTATATATAGCATAGGTCTCTACAATATGTCTGCCCTCTGAAACATGAGGAACATTCTGGAATCCATACTCCTAGGTAAAACCCCTTTTTGGTATGATGCAATGTGGAAGGACCTCCCTGTCATTCAAAGGGCAGGTGGTATCTCCTGGCATTTGTGGAAGGAAGTATAAAAGGACACGAAAGTCCATGCCCAGTGTTTTTTCTTCACCAAGGAGTCCAAAAAGGTTAGGGGAAGGAGAGAGAGGCTGGTTGGACCCAGAAATAGGGCTCACCACAACAGAAAGGGCCAAAGCTACCCAGTAAGCATGGTAAGCGCAGCAGGAGGGCAGTGACGTCAGTGGGGTACCATTGCTAGTGCCCCCCCCAACAGGATGACACATTAGAAGAGTTGCATAAAAAGAGAAGGTCTGCCCATGGGAGAAGCAAGTCCCGCGGGCAGAAGAGTTGCACAAGGTCACTGATCGTGGCTGAGAAGGGGAAAGCCTGCCCTGGGACTTGCCTCTTCTGTGAGCAGGCTCCTCTTTTTTTGACTGCAATCACAGCCTTGCTCAACTTTTCTGCCCGTGGGAGAAGAAAGCCCTACAAGCAGAAGAGTTGCACAACGCTTCTGATTGTGGCAAGAGCAGTAGATCTGGAGTCCCGGAAAGAGAGGCAGAAAAGATAAAATCAATTTAAACTGGCAGTGCTTTAGGGAATAGAAGATATGGGGGGAGAGGGAGGTCACAAATGAAGGGTGTGAAAGTACAAAGGGGGAGTGAGAAAGGATAGAGTCTGGGAAGGGGAACAGAATTGGGGGCAGCAGGAAAGGGGTCGGAGGGTGGAGAGAAGATACTTGTCATGGGAATGGAAGGCTAGGAAGACAGAGATATTGAGCACAGAGGGAGACAGAGGGGAAGTGGAGATGGTGAGAAGATCTTGGATGGAGAGTGGTATCACAGGAAAACAGAGGGCAGATGCTAGATAAGGGGAGTCACAGAATCACAGGAAAACAGGGCAGATGGTAGACATGGGGGGCATTGGGAGGTGGAAGGGGAGACTGGTCATGGGAAGGGAGCATAGGGAGAATGGCCTTAGGGAGAATCAAGGAATGGAGATTTTTGAGATGGAGGAGTAATGCTAGACATGGGGGGTTATAGGGAGACTAGGGAAGATGCTGGACATGGGGGTAGAACAGAGGGAGACAGAGGAGAGATGCTGGACAAGGGGGTAATAGGGAGAGGGGAGAAGATGGATGTGGAGGTAAATAGGATGAGAGAGATGGTGAAATGCTGGATATGGGAGTAATAGGGAGGGGCTGGCATGGAGATGGAAGAGATGCTGGACACAGGGAGACAGGAATGGAGAGGGGGGATGCTAGACACAGGGAGATAGGAAGTGAAAAGGGAGATATGGAAGGATAGAGGGAGAGAGAGAGAGCAGAGATGCTAGATGAAAGGAAAGGGAAACAGAGAGAGAGAGATAGAGGGGGGAGACACTGGATGAGGTGGGGGGGGAGGGGAGAATGAGTAAAAGACTGGGGAATACTGGACCAGGGAAGAATAGGTGGGAAATGGGAGAATTGGAGTGTGGGTTGAAAAGTGGTAGAGGGGATTGAGGACTGGATAGTAAGAAGGAATAATGAAATCTGCATGGACAGAGAGATTGAAAAATAAATGGAAGAAAGCTAAAAAGAAAAGATCAATATCCAGGATGGAAAGATGTGAAGAAAACAAAAGGGGAGAGAAGGAATGGCAGATGGACTAGGGACCACAGAAAGAGAAAACAGAGGAACCTCAGATTGGGACCAGCATGACCAGAGAATAAAATGGACAGACAACAAAGGTAGAAAGAAATAATTTTATTTTCAATTTAGTGGTCAGAGGTTGTGCTACATTTATATTTTACATAGTACAGGGAAATGCATCTCTTTCTATTTCTGTGGTGTTGCACTGTGTGCAGAATTGGCTTCTTGGAGTTTCAGTTTAATTTTTGTTGACATATTTTTATTTTTAGGTTGTGGTCGCTTATTTTGTACTCAGTGAGGGTCCATGTTCTGGGTGGTGTGACCGAGGCCAGGTGTTCTGTTAACATGGATCTTGCACATAAGGATCTGTACTGTAGTAATTGGATTTGTTTGGCTTTTCAAATAGGTGTATTGATGTTCTAGGGCCTACTGAAATATTTACAGTGCTGCTTTTCTGTGTAGGCTCCTTGTGTGAGTTTTGGAAGTTCATGCTGGTATGGTATGGTAGATTTGCTCTGTAGATCCTCAATGACTTTTGTAGGGTTTTGTATTAGTTCACGATATGCCTAATAGTGGAGAACATTTATACTGTTGTTACTGAGAAGACCAAAGTCATATATATATATATTTTTTTTTTTTATATACTGAATGCTATGGGTGAATGTTCTAGTTCTACTCTGCACCCATTGTCTGTGGATGCAGAATATACTGTATGTTCAAAAAGAAAAAGTGAGAACCATAAAACAATTTATAACAACAAAATAAAATGAGTTATAATTGTATAATGTGGTGTTACAAACTGCACTGTGGTTCTCGTTGTTTCTTTTAGTTCCTTTATGTGCAAGCGTCTTGCATTTCCTTTGTTTTTTGCAGAATATTTATTTACATTAACACCATGCTGATCCAGTATGACAAGAGTTATGTTGGGGTTGCCAAGCCCCTCCTGTTTGGCACATTTAGCAGCATGTTTATGCTGTAAGCTCTGTGCTGGTAACACATGTGTGGATACATCCTCCTGCAGTTACTGCACTTCAGGTGGCATTAGTTGCACCCACGCCACTTATGCCAAGCCATCGCGTTAGTTTCTGCCAACAGTGTAGATACCTGCGTGTGAGAGTTCTCTCTCTCGCCTTACTCTGGAGGAAAGTATAATTTGGGGAAAAAATCGTGAAACCCTAAGAGTAATGGAAAAAGCATTGATCTTACTCCCTTGTGCAGCCGAAAAGTGGCCGTGTTGTTCTTACCTTTCTCTCTCTCCAGCTTCACTTCCTACTGCCTGTACATTGACTGCATGACTACCAGTAGGAAGTGAAGCTAGAGTGAGAGAAAGCTAGAATAACACAGGCTCAGTGAAGAAATGAAAACACATCCTGGGAACCAGCAAGGCAAGGCAACCGATTTTACAACCTCATTGGAGCTGTTTCAGGGATTCGAGATCAGGATGGCCCTAAATGATAATCTTTTGCAATATCTGTTGGCTGTTTAAAGGATGTGACTTTTATGCTTGGGAGCCTGCGGAAGGCTGTTTGTCTTATCAAAACATGTCACAGTAAAACATTTTAGCAGGAAAAAAGTAATCAGATTACATGTAGCTTCAAGTCAATGCTGACTCCTGGATTTTCTTGGCAGTGTAACCAGAAATAGATTACTAGGTCTTTCTTCTGAGGCAATTGAGGGTTAAGTGACTTGCCCCAGAACACAATGAGTACTAGTGGGAATTGAACACTGGTCTCTTGATTACCAAGCCAGTGCTCTAACCACTAGGCTACTTTAACATACTAATATTTGAGCTTTCTGGACCAGATTATTAACAGTGAACTTGCCCGGGCATAGCAATGTGCCATTTAGTCAGTGCTAACTCCTGGCGACCCAGCAGCCCCTGGTTTTCTTGTGGTACCATAAGTAGATTGTCAGGCTTTTCTTCCAAGGCAATGGAGGGTAAAGTGACTTGCCCAAGGCCACAAGGAGTGCCAGAGGGAATCAAATGCTAGTCTCTTGGTTTTAGGACGCTGCTCTCAAGACTAGGCTCCTCCTCCACTCCAAATATATACAAAGTATATTTTTTATTTTACAACAGTTTAATGACATGATTGTATACTGTTGGTCTATTTTACTAATTATTCTTCAGAGTGCTATAGCTTGTAACCTATTGGCTTGCATTGAAATCTGTTTAACACGTGGTTTAAATCAGCAGTATGTTAATGTCCCTGTCTTCCTATAGTGACAGACTACGTTGCAACTATTCTTTGCATCAACATTATACCAATTTTGCATATAGTTTCTAGATGTACACTGATGCATGGTTATCATGGTGCTTAATCCTACATTCTGTACAAAACCTTTCTCCTGCATATTTTTCAATGAATAAAAGAGTTCTGAGCTATCTATACAGCTGAGTATTTTCTTTTGATCCATATCTAAAATTTAGCATTCTCTTGGACTATCACAGGTTGTTCATATGCTAAGTATTTACTGCCCAGTAGTTATTTTTATTCTGGCTATGCATTTGCCCCTTCAATGCAATTTTCTTGTAACATTGGATTTGAAGGAGAAATACTAGCATCATGGGAAAAGATTTCAGAAACGAGTTTTGGAAATTGTGGCCAGCATTAATAGTAATGAGGAAAGGGGTGCCAATATATAGTTTACAGGGGGTGCCAGAAACCCTAATACTGGCCTTGACAACAGAGTGCTGTTTTCTCAAAGTAGCCTCCTAGGCTGCAGATTTGCACACTGCAGGTGTCCTGAACCAGCTAGGCTTGAATAAGAAAGGAGGAGAGCCTGAAGGATAGAGAAGATCAGTGTATGATGGTTTGTGCAGGAGAGCAGTGACAGAGAGGGGACAGACGAGATGAAGGGTAACCACCTTTCCTTGTGCTGGGGAATAGAGAAATGAACAAAGTAGAAGAAGAATCTGCTAACTTGGTGCATCCCTATTCTAAAAGTTGAAGCACAGAAACACAGAGGCAGAAAAAGTCCACATGGCCCATTTGGTCCGCCCCTCCATATCAACTACTACAAGAGTCCCCTTTTTTCTGTTTGTCCCATGCTTTTTTAAATTCAGATACTGTCCTCATCTCTACCACCTCCACAGGGAGACTATTCCACGCATCTACCACTCTTTCTATAAAAAAATATTTCTGCATATTACTCCTGAGTCTATCCCCTTTCACTCTCATCCTATGTCCCCTCGTAGCAGAGCTTGCTTTCAATCGAAAGATGCTTTCCTCCTGTGCATTTATGTCACGGAGGTATTTAAACATCTCAATCATATTACCTCTATCCCGCCTTTCCTCTAAGGTGTACATATTAAGATCCTTAAGTTTGTCCTCATATGTTTTATAACGAAGACCACTAACCATTTTAGTAGCCACCCTCTGCAAGGACTTATACAGAGGCACTATCATCTCCTTTCTCCTGCTGGCCATTCCTCTCCCTGTGCACCCAAGCATCCTTCTAGCTTTCACCGTCACCCCTTCTACTGTTTAGCTACTTTAAGATCATCAGACACAATCACACCTAGGTCCCAGCATGAGAATTTGGGTATTTTTTGTGCTTTTGTATTTTTGATGTTTTGTTTATATCTCAGGAGAGTAAGTAGATTAACTGCCATTATCTTCTACACAGCGGTATATCCCTCAACAGAAAGGAAGCGCTGAGAAAGATTGATTTTGGTGAAGATTTTGGTGTCCAGGGAGTGTGTTTACACTGCTAGTGTTGGAACTGACAGGTGTGAAACTGAAGGTAATTATATGTTTGGCTTTTTATAAACAGAGTTGCCAACAAGCCTGTATTGGCCGACCTAGCCGTTTTTTTCAATGGGAGATGTGTGATGGGCAAGATTAGAAACTAGCCAAAGTAAGTGCCGGATTTCTGCTATCACAAAACTCAGGGGCAGCTCTATGCTGCCTGTCTATCCATCTCCCTTTCCTACCTTCTGCACCAGCAACCTGATCCCAACCTGCGACAGCTCCCTTAGACTTGAAAAAGATGCGCAAGGACTGCCTTCAACATGTGCACTGAAAATAATGCCGGTCCTGCCCCTTCCAGTACAGGCTTCCTGTGTCAGAGAGGGCAAGACTGGCATTAATTTTGGCATGCATGTGTTGAAGACAGTCCCTGTCTGTCTTTTCAAGTCTATGACAGCTGCTGTAGATTGAAACCAGGACGCTGACGCAGTGATGGGAAAGGGAGACGCTGGACTCATGGAGAGGCATGCTGGAATATATTTTGTTATATGGTTCTATATTGGAATTTTTAATGCTGTTTTAATGATTAATATATACTGCCTCGGATAGGTATTTTACATAAAGAAACATAAAAAAATGTAAATTACATTAAGTTTAATGAAACTAAGAAAAAGAAGATGAGCTTTTTCCCTTTTATTCTATCCATTTTTAATTCTTTTCAGTGTTACTAGATAATCTCTTAGCAGCAGATGGTTTAAACTTCACTAACTCATCTGGCTAAAAATGTGATGACTGAAAAAACAACTTTGGTAGTAAAAACAAATTAAATTTTCAAAAGGAGACTCCACTAGAAAGTGAGGCTATTTACCTATAACAACAGTTCTCCATAGACAGCAGGGTAAGTTAGCCACACACTGTTGACACATCCACTGACACCATGGATAGATTAGCTCTCCTAAAGCTCAGAAAAGCCTAGAAGGTCTTTTTCACTATGCGCTGCCATCCCCACCACAGTACCTGCCCCGTGTCCACCTCAGTTTGTTCTTCAGCTGCAAGTTGGTTCATCTGAAGGGAAAGCAGGTGAATTTGTGTGCACATGTGTTGAAGGTAAGTAACCTCACTTCTTCCTTGGATAAGCAGCATGAGTCAGCCACACACTTATACTTGCCAAGCAAAGGGCTGTGAAGGGACATTATGCACGAGTGTGTTTTCACTCTTTATAGCCTGTGTAGCATGGTGTGGTAAGATGAAGTGACGTAGAATAGGCCAGATACAGGGTTAGATGAATATGAAGATGATGGCCTCCCTGAAGTGCAAACTGGATGATGAGCTTCGATGAATGTGAATTGAATTTAGCTCACTTCTTTCTCAGCAGTTCAAGGCAAGGTACAATCAAGTACTGTAGATATTTTCCTGTAAGTAAGCATTTACGTTTTCACCTGAGACAATGGAGGGCCAAGTAGCCAATCCAAGATCACAAGATGCAGCAACGGGATTTGAAGATCTTAGCCTGTTACTCTGACCCAGTGGTTCTCAACCCACTCCTCTAGGACTCCCCATGCCAGTCAGGTTTTCAGAATATCCACAATGAATGTGCATGAGATGGATCTGCATACAATGGAAGCAGTGCATTCAGATCTATCTTATGCATATTTATTGTGGATATCCTGAAAACCTGACTGACCTAGGAGTCCCAGAGAACTAGATTGAGAACCACTGCAAATCTAACCATAAGGAAGTAAGGGAGAAAACCAATGCAGTGGGCTCTACATCACAGTTTACTGGTTACCAGGTAGGGCTTAACAGCGAAAATTAGTATTCAAGGCAGAATTCATGAACCCTCAGAATGACATAAAACTTGGAAGGGACAAGCTTGGAGCATTTGGTCCACTGGATCAAAAGAACTATATATTTAATTTATTTAGCAAAATTTAATATACAGACTTTAGGGCCGCCATTTAACTGGTGTACAAAACAAGACATTGATTATTCAGAACAAATAACAAGACATTGAACAAACTTCAGACAAAATTTGGAAAGGGTAGCACAAGAGGGTGGAGGCTGAATAGCACAATTTCTCCTTCAGACTAGCAAGTAAGGGGTGCCGCACAGGATAAAGGGAAACAGGAGGGTCACCAGAATCCTGTAAATGTGGCTGAGAGGCAGACAGCTTGCCCATGGGATCAGCAGCTAATGAGAAGCTCAGAATCAGGGCAGTGTGGTAGGAGGGTATTGAGGGTTGAGGAACTGATAGCACACCCATGACAAGAGTGCAATTGGAAGTATTGAT
This sequence comes from Ichthyophis bannanicus, assembly GCA_033557465.1. Classification (NCBI taxonomy): domain Eukaryota; kingdom Metazoa; phylum Chordata; class Amphibia; order Gymnophiona; family Ichthyophiidae; genus Ichthyophis; species Ichthyophis bannanicus. The sequence continues at coordinate 1,532,649,875 of CM066031.1, forward strand.
TGGCCAAAGGGGCTGTCTGTCTGCTTGTGAGTCAGACATGAATGTATTCTAAAAGACGGAAAGGAAACCTCAATAGTGTGACTTGCTATGGCAATGGCTATGGCAGGGATTTTGAACCATAAGGGGAAGATAGGGGTGGGAATTTCCTGTGATTTCTTCAAAATGAGAGCAAGTGCTCTTTTGCCATCTGGAAGATGCAGCCTCACAGAAATGTTCCTGGAGGAAAAGTCCATAAACCATTATTAAAGTGGCCAGGGGAAATCCACTGCCTACTCTTGGGATAAGCAGCATGGAATCTGTCTACCTTCTGGGAACCTGACCTAGATTGGCCACTGTTGGAAAAAGGATACTGAGCTTGATGGACCATTGGTTTGACCCAATAAGGCAAATCTTATGTTCTTATCCTGAATGAAGCTGCTCTTTTTTATTTGCATGTTTTTTTTGTACAATATCTATGTCCACTTTGCATACTTGCATGTGTGTACTTCTGCAAATCGTTATATGTATTTCTCCACATTCTGCAAGCCTTTTCTAAAATACCCAAGAAATTTTGAACATCCCAACCCTCCATTCTATGCTAAATGGGTCTTCACATATATTTATTTTGCAGAATATATGCAAAGTGGTTTTCTAACGTTCCTTTTTATCTAAATAACTCATTTTGTTCTTTGCAGAGTTTTATGGGTAGGGAATCCCAGGTAGGAGAGAAGAGAGAAGGTGAGTCAGGGATGGTAGAGAGAGGAGAGGAAGAGAGAATCAGGGGCGGGCAAAGGAGAGAGAAGGCGTAAAAGGGATGGGAAGATTGAAAGAGAGAGAGGATCCAAGGATGGGGACAGAAAGATGATCAGGATGGGGATATGTGTGTACAAAGGGGGCTCTGAGATCTTGGGATACTTTTGGGATGAGGAAGTTGTCCCTCTCCTGCTCAAATCCTTCTCTTGCGCCCCCCCCCCTTTCTTCCTATTTCTAACCTGGATGTCTCTTTACCTTCCTGCCCTCATTATAGCTGCCCCCTTTCTCATCCCAGACACCAACATACATACACAGACCTTGATCCTCAGCCCCTCTTTCACATGACCTCCATGCATTTTCCATCCCCTCTATAAACAAAAACCCAACCCTTCAGTTCAGTCATCAGCAGCAGATCATCATCCACCAAACAGAGTTTTTTTCCCTCTCCCAGATCTGAATCAGGCTACTATTGAGAGACCTCCTAGACCTTGAATTCCCTTTGCTGATACCTGAATTTGAAGCAGATGAAATCTTCTTCTCTCCTTAGACAAACTGTAAGGTGTAATCCTCACAGCCCCCCTCCCCCCATCAGACCTCCACAACAGAATGAATGGTAAAGGGAGAGAAACCAGCATTTAAGCCCAGAGTAAGAGGAGAGGAGGGCTACCTTCACAGATAAATAACATCATGTGTGCCACTGTATTGCTTCAGGAGGTCAAAAGCTACTGTGGTTTTAGTCGTGCTCCCAGGTGGGCACATATATAAGCAGAGTAGGTTGAGGCATGTCACGGCAGACACGTGGTCAAAGTGATCTGGCTTAAGGGGTGCACTCCTTTGGAGCTCCTACATAGCCACTAAGGACTGGGGGGATCTGTTGAACCAGAGACTTGGAGCTTTGTATGTGAGATCTATGAAATGGGCAAATAAATGTAAAGCTGAAATGAAGACTGTTGTGGAAGGAGCTTTAAGAGTATCTCTGAGCCCTATGGATTGTTTTGTGAGTGTTGAGAGTTCGTTGTTCTGAGAGGATAGCCCCAGTTCCTGGGCTTTTAGGCCTCCCCTTGAATATTAATACCTCCTTTATACCCAGGCTTCTACCTCTACTGCCAACTGGCACTTAAGACCCACCTTTACCCCTCCCCCCTAGTGGATGTGACTTTGGATGAAGTCAATTGGAAATTAACAGAGGGATTTTGGGGTTTGAATACTGAAGCAGCTGAATTGGAGACTGTGGACAAGGTCCTCCATCGGGGAGGGATTATGGTAGATGAGGCTAGATCAGCACCTTACTAAGCTGTAATTGTGCCCTGTGCAGCTCATGAACCTGGCCCCTTCCCCACCATTATAACATGTCAGACTTTTATCAGTTTTGTGTTTAGTACCTTGGGCAAGTCACTTAACGCTCCATTGCCTCAGATGAGAAGCCTGGCAATCTACTTCAGGTCACACTGCCAAGAAAACCCAGGAGCTGCTGGGTCACCCGGAGTCAGCACAGACTCAACAGCACACATTGCATTTTTTGTGTTTGGTACTTTAGTCAAATAGTATTTCCAACTTCACACATTTCTATTGACTAATATACCCAAGCTACAATGTAACACTCACTCTTAGAAGACCCTAATCTTTTTAAGCAGTCAAACACCACTGGTAATACCTATAGGGGTAGACAAATGATAATTCTCATGAGAAAACCTTCAAGGCCACATAAAAATATTCTTGGTGCATAATCTGGAAACGTCTAAAGTGAAAATACAGAATATTCATCAGATTTTCCCTAAAGTATGCAGCGTATGTAAGAAGATGTCTGTTTTATTTTCACTTTAGACGTTTCCAGATTATGCACCAGGAATATTTCTATGTGGCCTTGAGGGTTTTCCCATGAGAATTGTTACGTTGGGTTCATGAATGTGACACTGCAATTACTTTTGATGAATTCTTGAGTATTATGCCTCAGTGGTTTGTGGTGTAATTGGATGGATGAATGGATTTATGAATGAGGGTGATGGAGAATGAGTGTTTGAATGTAAATGTTCAGTTGTATTTTGTGATTTGCAAATAGGTCTAAGGTTAATATTTTGTGAATGAAGTTTTATATATTGTGATGGTATCACATTATATTATATTAAATGTAAATTTAACCTAAAATTATTTGGTATAATAAAAGAATAATGACTGAATATAAATGAATACAGTGTAATGTAATTAGTAATAATAAATATTATCATTTGTCTACCCCTATAGGTACTACCAGTGGGTTTGATTGCTTAAAAGGTTTAGGTCTTTTTAAGGCCGAGTGTTACATTGTAGTTTGTGGTTTGTTAGTGTGTAAAAATTGTGGTATTATATCTGGTTTAGATTTTTTATTGGGTAATACGACCATGTCTAAACACTATTAAAAGCAGCCTGCACACAAGGCTAAATTTACCTATGGGCAACTGAGATCCTATTATGCAAAGACCAGGGGTGGGGCAGCTGCCCCTTTTGCCCATAGGTAAAACCAGCCCTCCAGGTAGATCCAAGCAGAGACTGCAGGAAAATATTGACCTGGGGGAATTTTTTCCATACCTGCCTATGGGATATCAAATGAAACTAAGATCACATTACTCTCCAATCTATATCCATAAAGGTTTTCTCATCTCATAGTTTGATGAGACATGCCGATGTCAGCAGACCTGAATATAGAAAGGTGCAATAAAGTAGCACAGCTTATCCACTGAAAGCCATGTAAACACTATATAACTGCCATACCAGAAAAAAAATCACTGGGTCAAATCTCTCACAGAATTGCAGAATGAAGAACTTTGGGCCCGATTTATCAGCTGCCCGCAGTTTGGAAGGACTATGCACCAATGAGGTGCACAGCCCTCCCCGCCGATCTTTAAATCAGATATTCAATGCCGTGGCGATGGCACTGAATATCCGGTGATCGCCATAGGGACAGGAAGCCGCCGATCACTAACCGGGTAGCATGCAATATCGCTGCTGCCCGGTTAGCGCCATTTCTCACCTCTGCTCCGCCCTGGAATGCCCCAACTGTCCCCGATGCTAACTGGATTGCATCAGGCCGCATAGGGGATATAGACAGGGATATTCAGTGGCACTAACTGTGTATGTGCTGTTGAATATCCCCATTTAAGGCATTTACATGGTTTACTAGGCTGCAAACCGTGTAAATGCCCTTCAAATATTGGGTCCTTTATGTTTTTTTTTTATCAAAGTTTTATTTAAACACCAAACCACACAACAGGAAAAACAACAGCACAACAACCCCCGCGCAGGGTGGGTTTCTGATCCCCACAGCGAGGATAAACAAACAACTGGTGTCAATTTTTACTTTAAAGGAAACAAATCCTCCCTTACCTAACCCCACCCCTGATCCCCCCCCTTCCCCCCCCCCCTACGGAGACATGGTCACCCCCACACCGGGCGCTACCCCCCAGTCAAGGTAGAGTAATCAACCACATACACCAGGGTCCAAATCCATACCACCATGGTCCTGTAGCCGCACTGTCCATTGCAGGACTTCATTCCGACTCCTGGAGCCCAGCCGCTGAATATAGGGATCCCACAGGGTCTGGAAGGTCTGCCAACGCCTAGGGTTACCCCGTGCACTCCAACACTCCGCAAGCATCAGTTGGTGAAAAGTGTTCCGCCATTCCCAAAAGGACGGGGGTTCCCGTTCACGCCACCGACGAAGTAGGGGTCCCTTAGCCACCAAGCAGGCCTTACGCACCAGCAATCTCCCCCACTTACCTTTAGGCGAAGTAAGGCTTAAGATATCCAGCGTAACGAAAAAGGCATCCCAGCCCACTCTCTGCCCTATCAAATCCTGCATGTACGTAGAAATTCGATGCCAATAAGCCCGAAGACACCGACAGCTCCACCACATATGGAAAAGGGACGCCAGCGGCTCCGAACATCTTGGACAGCTGCCATCTTCTGTCAGATGGCTCTGAAAGGCCCTCCGCGGCGAAAAATGTGCCCGCGTCAGTACTTTAAAATGTATTTCTCTCCACCGCACACCCTCTGCTAGAGAAACCATTCGCCGAAGACCCCGAAGAACAGTACCCGGTGGAACCGCCCGTTGTAATTCGACGGCCCACGCGCGCTCCACAGACCGGTAATCCGGGGAAGGCCGAAAAGCATCTATCCGCATCCGCAACCGTCGAATGGAAGGCACAAAATCTCCCCCCAAATCGAAAAATTCAATTATCCGCAGCGAATGGTCAGCCTGGAGCTCATCTGCCGGTAACGACGACACATAGTGGGATAGCTGCCAATATGCGAATGGGTGCGACGGGGCCAGTTCGTACTCAGTTCTAAGCGTCGGGAGAGACTTACACCGTCCGTCCAAATCCACCACATGTCCAACAGTTCGAATCCCCTGCACGGCCCACGCCCGCAACGTGGCATTCTCCGTGCCGGGAGTGAAGTGAATGTTGCCCTGCAAGGGAAGCCAACTGGAGATCTTCCAGCACCGCCGCCAATAGCGCTGAAGCTGTCGCCACGTCTTGCGCACGGCTCCCAACAGCACACTATCGGTAATATAGAGTGGGAGAAAACGGTCTTCATGGTGGAGGATGGCTAGTAAGGAAAACGGAGCCGCACAGGCTGCCTCCACCCGGCGCGGTGTAAAATGTTCAGTCCCACCCAGCCAGTCTCCCAAGTGCCGGGCCTGACAGGCCAAGGCATAGGCCCCCAGGTCCGGAAACCCCATACCCCCCTGTCTCCATCCCCCTTGCAACCGCACACATGGTATTCTCGCCCTCGCCCCCCTCCATAGAAACCCCTTCAGCAAACCGGACAGTCTCTGTAGATCCCGCCTAAGAATCCAGACTGGGAGAGTCTGGAGCCAGTAAAGAACCTGGGGGAGAATGACCATCTTAATCGCAGCTATTCTGCCTGAAAGAGACAAGGGGAGGGACCCCCACGTCTGAAACTGATCCCGCAGCTTATTCAGTAGCCGCTGGAGATTGGCCTTGTAAAGATTGCGCGTGCAAGGCGTCAATAGAATACCTAGATATAAAAAGGAATCCACCGCCCATCGTAGAGGGAAGACTCCCCTCCACGCCGCCCGGACATCTCCCAACACGTCCAATGCCTCAGATTTCTCCTGATTGATACGAAGGCCGGCAAACCGACCAAAGGCCCGAAACTCCCGCAAAAGCGCCGACAGTGAAGCCTGGGGATCGGATAAATGTACGAGAAGATCATCAGCAAAGGCAGCCAGTTTAAAAACCTGCCGACCCATAGTTATTCCGGAAATCTCCTGAGACTGCTCCACCCGGCGAATGAGAGGATCCAAAGACAGAACAAAAAGGAGGGGAGACAATGGGCAACCCTGCCGAGTTCCTCTCTCAAGAGGAAAGGACTCTGAGAGCAACCCATTACAGAGTATCGCCGCCTTGGGGTCTGCGTATAGGGATTTCACCAATTTACAAAAAGACTCTCCTAGGCCATAACGCGGCAGCAAATCGTCTAAATAAGCCCAACTAACCCTATCAAAAGCCTTTTCGGCATCAAAGCTAATTAAGAGGGTCGACTGAGCTCGCCGCCGTGCCCACTCCAGTGACGCCACAATCCGCCTCAGGTTGCATACGGCATGCCGTTGACGTACAAAGCCAACTTGGGACACATGGACCAACTGGTCCAGAACCCCGGCCAGACGTTCCGCTAGGACCGTTGCTAACAATTTCAAATCAAAATTAAGCAGGGATATCGGGCGATAAGACGCCGCACATAAGGGGTCCTTCCCCGGTTTCGGTATGAGGGTGACATAGGCCTGATTGTCCCCCCACCGAAAAAATCCCTGTTCCGCTCTCTGGACGTGCACAGCCAAGAGGGTCGGGGAGATCAAATCGCTCAGAATCTTATAAACCTCTGCTCCCATCCCATCGGGTCCCGGGGATTTATAACAACTCGCCCTGGCTATAGCGGCTTGTACCTCACTCACCAAAATCGGCTGGTCCAACCGTTCTTGTTGCACCTTCGTCAAGTGAGGTAAGGGTAACGTCGCAAAGTAATCCCGCCTTTCTTGAGACGCGTCCGGCTCAGCAGAATAAAGCTTCTGAAAGAAGGATTTAAACACCGCAGCAATTTGAGGGCTAGCTCGTTGCAGCGTACCCAGATCGTCTCGCAAGGCCGGAATCAAACGGGAACCCCGGGGACCCCGCAAACATCGGGCCAGCATTTTTCCAGGTTTATCCCCCTGGGTATGCAATCGGTAGCGGTAGTACATCACAGATTTGTGGGCGCGCTGGTGTAAGACCTCGTTCAACAATACCTGAGTCTCCATAAGCCGTTGCCGATTCGCCACCGTGGCACGACGAGCGCACACGCGACGCAGTTTCGTAACCTCTTTTTCCAAGCTGCTAATACGCTCAGCCTGCAGTCTCCGCTTGCGGGCCTGGTAGCCTATAATGTCACCTCTTAACACCACCTTAGCAGTCTCCCAGACCAATTCAGGATCATCAGAATGGGACCTATGGTCGGACGCAAATTCTTGCCAGCGCCGCCTCAGAAAAGACCGGAAATGGGTATCGGTATAAAGTTCCAAAGGAAATCGCCAAAGGCGGGTCCTAGGCCTCGCCTCCCCCCACTGAAGATCCAACCAAACAAGCGCATGATCCGAAATCTCCCCCGGCCCTATCCGAGCATCTCTAACCGCCGCAAAAAGGGAACCCGTCACCAAAATATAATCAATACGTGCCGAAGAACCATGGGCCCGTGACTGGTGTGTGAAATCCTTTTCCAATGGATGTAACAACCTCCAGGGGTCCACTAATCCCAAACTATCACACAACCGCAACATTGCCCGCGTAGACTGTCGCCGCTCCCGTGACCCTCCGACAGTAGTATCCAACTCCCCATCCAGTACTCCATTAAAATCTCCTCCCAAAATTATCGGAGCCTCAGGCAAAGTCTCCAATTTAGAGGTCAACCGAGTGTAGAGACCTTGATCAAACACATTCGGCGAGTAAAGGTTCCCTAGCGTCACCAAGTGACCTTCCAATAGTCCATGTAAAAGCAAGAACCGCCCTGAGGGATCCAGTAGGGACCGAATGATCTCAAACCGTATACGTTTATGAATCAAGATGACAATACCACCCTTTTTCCCGGATGCCGGAGCTCCAAAGACCTGTCCTACCCATGCCCTATGCAATTTATTGTGTTCTTCGGCCGATTGATGAGTCTCTTGGAGCAGGGCAATATCTGCATTATGCCTAGCCAAACCCTGTAACACCTTTGAGCGCTTCGTTGGGCTCCCCAACCCACACACATTCCAGGAAATAAGCCTCAGAGCACCATAACTAGCAGCCAGCACTTGAACACGAAACTATCATGTAATCCAGAGAGAGCCCCCCCAGCCTGGGGTCCTCCCCATCCTCCTACTCGGTGGAATTTGCTCGGAGAAAGCCTCCCCGCATAGGTGTGACCATGTCTCCCCCTCCCCCCCCCAACCCCCCTCCCCCAATCCCCCCCCTCCCCCCTCCACCCCCATAGCCACCAAGTGGCATCTCCTCAACCACATCACCACTCCCAGGTAGAGTAAACCACCCAGGTAGATCACATAGATGCGTCCAGTCTCCCGCGCCCCATGTACCCCCCGCTCCGGGCCCAAGAACCTCAAGCCCTAAGCGGTGGAGCATTATTCAAGCCAGGAACCCAAGAAAGTAACACAGTCCCCCCCCCCCGCCACCAGACCCCAGCAGCAAGGAAGCACCATAGGACACCCAAGGAGCAAGGTCCTTCCAATCTCCTGGAGGCTGCGCACGCACACACTCAGCCGCGCAGCCTACAGAGAGAGGTGAACCCCCCCGCCCACATAATAACACTCAAGGGTTATACACTGAGAGAGGACTACCCAGCAGGATACAGTGTGTACTCCACCGTGACGGTAATACATCATGAGCCATAGGGACATGCAAGAATAGCATGCACTATAATAGTTAGGATAGCATACAATACAATAGCTGGATAAGACTTTCAAAATTAAACTGCTTCAGTAATGGCATAGATCTCAATAAAGGATAACATAACTAAAATCCAGTCTCTCGCCAGAAGTAACCCAGGGGCTACACCACCCCGCCTCGCTATATACCATACGGCTAATCGGCGTACCGCACCCAATACCCAAGAAGGGGAAGTCACTAACTACACCCCTCTAAACCGAAGTACAAAGTTCTGCAATTTTTAACCCACTGCCTCCCCCCGCTCAAGGCCCATCCCAACCCAAGAAGTGAGCCCGGGGCAGAAATAGGTCACAGACTCAGTCTAAACCCCCCAGTGTCTAAAGAATCCCCCCTCCCCTACCTGCCCACCCTCACGAAACTGTGGAGCCAAAGGAAAATACCCCCCCTTACCCCCCAGCCACTCTCCAACCCCCATCCCCATCGCAGCCAACCCACCTCACTACCCCCTCCCATACCTTCCCACCGTCCTCCGCCATTCGTGGGGGCCCTTCCCTACCCCTTCCCCGGCCCATTTTCCCCAGCCAGCCCCACCAACTATCCAGAAAGGGGGGAGCAACCCCCACCCCCACCCCCTTCCCTTGGTAGGCATCAATTTAAGACCCACTGCGAAGGCCACCACCATATAGGAGCGAGGGGTGAAACCGTCAGTGACAACAAGCAAACAGATATTTAGTACAACAGTTAAGGCTAACAGGCCACACAAACAAACAGTCAATTCGTCCAGGTAGGGCCAGCCTTAAGTCTGAACCAAGTTCGGACCTACACTCCGCTCCTCGCTGGGGTCGATACTCCTGAGTATGTTCCTCTGCCCTTGCATACCTCAGTACTACTCCCTGGGCATGGTCAAGGCTTATTAGCCCGCATCTCCTCTCCATCCACACAGCAGCAGGCCTGGGCCGCTTGAGAAAGGCATGGACGGCAAATGAGTAAACACGCGGCTCCCTCTAGGTCTTCAGCCCAAAGTCCGTAGCCACCGCAGGTCAGGCAGAAAAAGAAGACAGGCAGCCAACAGGCCCACCACTAGTTCAGGGGCCGGAGGCCGAGCAGTTCCCCTCCTGCACCACACGATCCACATATGAAGTAGCCTCCTCAGCGGATTCAAAGACCCGATGCGCTCCATTATGGAAAACGTGCAGGCGGGCCGGATATTGTACCGAAAACGTGATCGTAGATGCCTGCAATTTGGTACAGAGAGGGGCATATGCTCTACGCCGTTGACTAAGTGAGGCAGAGTAATCTTGGGCAATTCGGAGGGTAAAGTTATCACAGGTAAGTCCGTTTCGCTGGCGGGCAGCCCGAAGAACCGCCTCCTTCTGAGGATACTGGAGGAACTTGGCCAAGACTATCCGCGGCCTGGTGTCTCGGGTCTGCTTACTCCCCACGCGATGGACCCGCTCCAGCATTAAATCACCACTCTCCAAGCCACCTTCCAAAAGGCGGGGGAGTAACGTTTCGACGTACCTCTTGAGATCTTTGTCCGCGACCGTCTCAGGGATCCCCAACAGTCGTAAATTGTTTCTCCTCGATCGGTTTTCGAGGTCATCCAATTTAGCGGCCTGAGCGGACACCTGGGCCTTTAAGGTTGCCAGCTCTTGGGATGCTGCTTCAATCGAGTCCTCCGCTCTCCCGATGCGTTCTTCCGCCTCCTGAATGCGGCCCCCCAGAGCCCCCGTCAGCGTCTGCAGGGTATCCATTTTCTCGTTAAGAGCTGCAAACTGTGCCGATAATGCCTCAGCTACTGCCGCCGAAACCTCCTCCAAGAAGGCCGGCGAGGCGGGGGAGCGCGGCATGACATTCCCGTCGGCCATTTTAGCTGCGGAAGCCACACGCTCCTTCTCCCGCCGAGTAGACTTTGCAGGTGCCGCCATCCCTTTCGGAGCCCCGCCACCCGATATCCCACGCCAAGTCTCTTGGGGGGGGGTGCCCACTAGAATTAGACCGATTCCGTTCAGCCAGAGCCCGGTAATCTGCCGGTTAGAGGCGCGGGGGACCGGAGCACATGCAGCACACGTCTGCTGTCCTCACCGCATCACGTGATCCTCTCGGGTCCTTTATGTTTATATTTGCAACTCGTCATAAAAAGTATTGAACTTCTAGTGTCACCTCAGTAGCAGCAACAAAAAATTCCCTCCACTGCTAGGCAAACTGTAAAATATAAAGCCCTATTAAAAAACACACTCAGCACCTCTGCAGCAAAGCTGCCATACCAAACCAGCACAAATACTCCAAACTGAAACAACAATACTGCAAAGACCACACACACTAAGGCCTAGAACACCAGTACACCTCATATTGGAAAAACAAAACAAGCCAGGCTGTTACAGATCCCTACACAGAAACTATGCACTAGCAGCAGAATCTCTCACCTTGGTCATATATGCAGAACACAGGCCAATCCTTGCCCAATACAGAGTAAGGGTTCACAAATTTGAAATGTGCAGATACCAACTGAAATGGGAACCAAGAGACCAGACTCTCATACAATGCAAAGCTAGAGACATAAACAAATGCATTTTCTTTACTGAGCAAAATACATATAAGAGATGCACACTAGCAGAGCTGACATATTCCAAACAGTAAAACATACCCCCTGCCTTCACCCATTCTCTGTCTTTTTCATATCCATCTCACAGGCTTCATCCAGTCTCTCCATCTTTTATACTCCCAGCCTTCACCCATTCTCTTGCTCTCTCTTTTATACCTCCAAACCTTCGCCTAGTCTGACCCTCTCTTTTAAACCCCCCCAGCCTTCACCCACTGACTTTCATACTCCCATCCTTTACCCAGTCTCTCTCTCTTTTTCATACCCCCAGCCTTTACCCAGTATCTCTCTCTTTTATACACCCCAACTTTCCCCCAGTCTCTCCCTCTTTAATATCCTCCCAGTTTTCACCCAGTCTCTCTTTTTTATACCCTCCATCTTTCACCCAGTCTCTCCTTCATAACCCCTCAGCCTCCAACCAGTCTCTCTCTCTCTCTCATTGCCCCCCACCTCCAATCTGATCTCACTCTATCTCTCTCTCTGACTTCGAAGCCTGCCACCTATTTTCCTCACCTTGTTTGCAGCTGCCAAATAAAGCATGCTTGCTACTTTCCCATTGTGATCCAGCTCCCTGCAAACTTGAGCTGCACCATGCAGGACATTTGAGTTGGTCTTGCAGTTTCAACTAACCCAAACTTCCTGCATCAAGTGGCTCAAATTTGCAGAGAACTGGATTGCAATGGGGAAGAGCTTTCTTTGGCAGCTCTGGTAAAGATTCAGAGACATGAATTCTCAGGCACCAGTTTGCAATTTCTAGGCACCATGGTGACTTGGCACCCGGTATTTGTTGAGCCCTGCGTTAGGTAGACTAAGCAATCACCTAGGGCAGCACCTTCTTGGGCGGGGGTGGGAGGTGATAAGAGCAGTTGTAGCTAAAGCAAAATGATAGATCATGATAGCCACACAGACTCAAAGAACCATTAGCCTGAATTTTACCCATGGGGAGGCAAGCAAGTTTCAAATAGCCATTCACACAGTGGGCTGTGTTGGGTTTGAAGGCTCAATGTGGAACATTAGCGGATTTGTGGAATCACTGTTACTAATGCACAAAGTAGCAGTCAAGGTGGTGTCTATGAGTCAGCGATCATTAACAGGTCCTGTCTCTTCCTCCAGTGTGGGCTTCTTGTTAGACTGGAAACCTATGCAAACTACTGGGCTATTTTCTTTCAGCATAATCTGAGGCCAAATGAATTTTTAAGTGTTAAAATGAGATTGTCAGGGTTAAGGTTTTGATGCACTGGCCTAGGGCACCTAATTCCCTTGCACCTGCCTTGCTTCAAGTAATCAGCTACGTATAGCACAGTTACTTACCTGTAACAGGTGATCTCTGGGAACAGCAGGAATAAGTCTTCACATATGGGTACGTCGGTACCGATGGAGTCTGCACGGGAACGCTTCCCAGCATCCAATCAAAAGCTTTTGGAAGCATCCCACCACGCCTGTGTGCTGCCTTCCCGCCTTTCCCAACTGCCTCTCCTCAGTTAAGTTTCAAGCTGAGACAAAGAGAGAGAGAGAGAAGGGAAAGATAGAGATAGAGAGATACAACTCCTAGGGGAGGTGGGTGGGTTGTGAAGACTTATTCCTGCTGTTCCCAGAGATCACCTGTTACAGGTAAGTAACTGTGCTATCTCCAGGAACAAGCAGGAATGAGTCTTCACATATGGGGACTCCCAAGCTGAGATGCCTGGAGTCCCAGCATGTCATAGATTGGAACATGCTATCCCCCACAACACCAGGCATCCTGAGGATGGAGGGTAGGAGTTGAAAAAAGAAAGGCGCTGTGGAACAGCTAACCTAGCATAGGACTGCAGACAAGGAGTCCATGTGTGGATGATAATTATCATCAAAGATATTGAAAGAAATATTGCAATATGGACCTCCCCTAACAGGATTACACAGCAGTAAGGAGGTTCATGGGATCGACTGGGGAACCCAGTAGAGGAACCTCAAGGAGGACCTCACTGTGAAGTGGAGGTAATAAACCTGTAGGAAAAAAACAGTGGAGGTCAGATTCCTGAAAGGTAAGAGGGAACTTCAGTGATAACTGGGGTAGTACAAAGACGGTGGGCCTTCAGCGGAAGGCTTTATGACAAAAGCCAAACTCTTTTTTTAACAGAATGGCTCACTCTTAGGAGCAAAAAGAGAAGGCTGACCGATTTAGACAAACAGGCACAGTCCTTGTGGGAGGAAAAGGTATGGAAACCCCTTGTATCCCAAAAAAGAAAGGACAAATGCCTGAGGCATTAGAGCCTGTGATTAACTGAAGATCCGCAATGTCTCTCCTAACTGGAGGCAGCTAGGAGAGATACTGGCACATGGAGAGCTTCAGAGGTACCTAAACCTTAAGTTTATGGTGGAAGTTGTTAACTACCACAGAAAGTGGTTGTGCGTGTAGAACTCCAAACATGCTGGGTAGCATAGGTATGGGTAAAGCCCATCTGTCAGAATCATATAGCTATATGAGCCTAGACAGTCAGGTAAGTAAATATGCAGATACATATCTACCGATAATAAAATATCTCGACAGATACATATATATATATACATATAAGAATATATCTATAGTGAGATATGAAGGGCATAAACCTCACGCAAATGATAGACATAGACATCTGTAAGATGTATGCTATAGATCTGAATATATATATATATAGGCCTCTATCTGGGTTCTGCAATGAAGCAGACAGAGATATGCCTACAGAAATGGTATTCACATAGAAATGTGTAGAGGAAAGATTCATCTAATAACAAGAAGGTGGAACCTACTTGAGAAGATATATAGAGAATCTATTCCCACTGGTTGTGAGCTACAGGGATGCTAGCTAGCGAAATAACCAGGACGGTTACGTGAAAAGCAGAGGATGATATCAGTCTGCAGCCAGCAAGTCCCGAGTATTCCAGAACTCTAGCATGGTAAGTGAACAGAAGACGCATAAAAATGAGATACCATGCTGACCTGCTTAAGGGCAAAGAGGTATCATGCGTTCTTACCATGAGGACGAGCTGCAAGGAGAAAAGCATATTCTCGATTGGAAAATACTATGGACCAAAGCAGGGAATTGGCAACTCCTTAAGCTTTCACGTAAGAGAAGGCCTATGTCCTTTATATTAAAAAGGAGATAGTGAAAAAAGGGAGAATCTTTCTAGTCATGGGAGACATGACTGAAAAAACCCTTTCCAGCCATCTAAGATAGCTGTTGGAGAAAAAAAACCCATGCTCTCTAGCAAGGGCCCATAGTGGAAAGCTTCTCTGTAGGATTGCAGAGAGCATGATGCAGGAGAATGAGGAGATAGAACTGGCTACTGGAGAGCCAGTACCTATGTCAACTATGCTGCCAAACCCAGGGGAATGGAGATGGCAGAAAGAGAAGACAATCCAACAATCCTGTAGTGAAATAATTTCCAAGACAGATGACAGCACTGACTTGGAGCCACTACTAAGACTAGACAGAAAGTTAGTGGAGGACAAATCTGGTTGCTGATGGACAGAAACCATTGGTCCAAACATTAAGGCTCCTGCATATGCAGCTGCTTGCCAGACAGCAGAAAAAATCTTACTGTTTAAAAACAGAAAGAACAGACAGAACAGGAGTAGAAAACTCTGGACATGTCTGATGAACTGCCTCAAAGCAAGATTAAAAAAGAGGGGTCAACTCAGAGAGCAAAACTCCGCACTGGAAAAGTAACAAAACTAGAGAGGCTGAAGAAAAAGCCTTCCAGTGAAGCAATACCGCTCTTACAGAGGAAAAGCTTGATAAGAGGGTAAAGAGAATGGAGCTGAAGAAGACTTACAAAGTAGTAAGTCTATAGAAGGAAAAAAGACATGCTGGCACAGGAAACTATCGTTTGATAGTGGTTAGACCTCTTTCCCTAGCAGGAAGAAGAGGAGAACCCTGTGACCCATATGCATGAACATCCTGACAGCTCATAGAACATAGAAAAAATGGATGTCTTTTGGGAAGAGATCCATGTCTAGGGTTTAGAATGAAGCAGTGGATTGCCTCTATTGAGAAGAAGCAACTGCAGATTCTAACCCCAAGAGTCACAAGCATCTGATGAAGATTGATCAGAAACCCTGTGGTTGCTGGGTTTGCTGAGCCTGGTAAGAGGTTGAATTCTGCAGACCAGGACAATGCTTCCCCTGTTTGGGAACATCTGTATGATGGGCAGATGATGCATAAAACCTTCTTCTCCTATGGGAAGAAAGTTTGGCAGGACATTTCCTACCTACTGGGACAGAAGAAGGTGCAGAACAGCCCCTAGGGACAGGTAAGTCAGTGGACAACTGAGTAACCTGACGTAAAGACTCCTTGTTGAAAAGCTTGTCTCCAGTACAAGGAGTATGTCCCAGTCTTTGCTGTGCCCATTTGTCCAAATCTGAAGCTTGGAATAAGAGATCAGTTGCTCTGGAAGGTGGGGGTACCTTTAAAGGTGCTTCCCACATTCCTAGAAGGAGATCCTGCAAGGAATGATGCAAAGGAAGCATTATGTTCTCCTTTGCTTTGGTAGAAACAGAGCCTTGTGCAGGATCACGTCCTGGGATAGGAATGGCAAGAGATCTTGCTATATCCCGGAGGAAACTCTGAAAAGAGGGATCTCCAACGGGAATCTCCTTTGGACAGGTTAGATCTGAAGAACTAGCCTGAGCACCGAAAGAGGTATCCAAATATACAGGAATAGAAGATCCTGTATGGTGCAGTGTGGAATCCTTAAGGGTTGGTCGCCGGTACTGGCTGTCAGGAGCAGCGACCGTCAGTACCACATCGTCCATGCCAGGTATCGACTCCAAGCTTGGTATAGAAGGGAGCGATCCTATTGGAAGAAGCATGGCAGGAGTTGGCCACGATGCTACTGTGGATACCGGTACCGATGCCAAGACCGGTACCGACGTCGGAGCCGAGCCCGACACAGACATTGGAGCAGCCATCGGCGACAGTTCAATCGGTACCGAGGTAACCAAAAACCTCCGGCCGCTATCCTCGGTACCGAGTCTCTAGTATCGATCGGTGTCGGTACCAAAACGTGTTGGTACCCAGTCTTCCAGACTAGAGATCGATTCCAAACTTGGCATCGAGGGCAAAGAGCCTGATGAGCGAAGCATGGAAGGCACCGACCGCAAGGGTAATGTGGACATCGGTACCGGCTTCGGTACCGTGTCTGATACCGGTGGATGGAGGCCAACCAGTGGCAACTCAAACGGCCTTGGAGGAACCGAAAGTTGCGGATCTGAATCATCGGAACCGAGCCTTTGGTATCGCCCGGAGCAGGTACCAAGGCGAGTCAGTACCCAGTCCTCCAGACTGGAGATCGATTCCAGACTCGGCATCAAGGGAAGCAAGGCTATCGATGCACGTCTGGAGGGTACCGACGTCGGTGGTGGTATCGGTACTGGTACCGATAATGGAAAGTCAATCTGGAGAGTATCCACCGGTCCCGAAGGCACCGAGGTCGCCAGATGACCATCCCTGGTGAGGAGTGTTTCATCCAACACCAGTGCTGATGCCGGGGTATCGGTACCGCTCAAAGCGGATGCCACCACCGGACACTGCTCAGGTATGTTCTGTGAGGGGTGAACCCCAGGAACAACCTGAAACCCCTCAAACGCTTTGGAGACCGAAGACTCCCGCCGGGGTTTTGAAGCCAGTGGGCCCTCGAGGGCAAGGCCGGAGCCGTCTACATGCTGTGCATGAGACCTACCACTCGAGGGCTGGCTAGTCTTAACAGACTGTTTGTGGGTTACCTGATCCTGTGTAGAAGAAGAAAGGGACGGTGCCCTGAAGTTGTAGGGAAACCGTGTATCGAGGGAACCTCGATGTTGAAAACTTCTTCTCACCAAACTGTTGCCTAAAGGCTCCGGAGGAAAAAGGTCAGGACCCAAGCAGGTTAGACACCGAGTTTGAGGGTCTAAAAATAAAGTTGTACCGCCACAGTTTGAACGTTTCTTGGAGAAAGTGGCTGGCGGTTCCATGAAAGAAAAAGAAGAGGCCTAAAAGGCCTGAGAAACCGTGAGACACTATGAGGTAAAAATATCCCTTGAAAAGGAGATTTCACAAGAAAAGAAAAGAAAACACCGGCGGTACCGGTGGCGATGGGGAGATAGCCATGATCACAAGAAAACTAAAGAAATAAAACAAGAATTTTCTGCGGTGACAGGAGGACGTCCTGCCGGCTCCGCGGAAAACGAAAACTGAGGAGAGGCAGTTGGGAAAGGCGGGAAGGCAGCACGCAGGCGTGGTGGGAAGTTTCCAAAAGCTTTTGATTAGACGCTGGGAAGCATTCCCGCGCAGACTCCGTCGGTACCGACGTACCCATATGTGAAGACTCATTCCTGCTTGTTCCTGGAGATCACTATTGCCTGTTTGTGTTGCATAAAATTATAAATAAAGATTTAAAAAAAATCTAAATCCAGGAGACATTGTTATAGAGGTGCTATCAGAATATCAGGTTGCAGCACCATTTCCTTTAAAACAACAAACTGAAACTATTCAGACACTACTCAGATTAAGGAAGTGCAAGTAGGTGTTGAATGAAAAGTGCAATATGCAACCTACATCATCAATTATAGTCACTCTTTTCCACAGGGCTGCTTCTCTGAACTGAGCTGGGTTAATACATTTGTCACTGTCTTCTGTTTGTAAAGAAAATAGCAATTAAGAGTTTGAAAAGAGGCCCAGTGTTCAGCAACACCTGCCCAGGTCTGTGGTTCTGGATCACGATTCCCAATGCAGGTCACAAAAACTGTGAAATAACATTCCTGTGAGGAGATTTACAAATTCCCGGGAGCCCCAAACAGCGTTTGAACTAGACCGGCTGAGGTGTCAGAAGGAATTCACAGACCCCGCCGAACTGTCAGCACAGAAGCAAACAAAAACAAAAAACACTACACTAAACCAAGCCCCCAAAACAAAACAGTTCGAGAAAACGCAGCTCGGTAAGTTGTGGTTCAGGGCTATCGGCTAAGCCCGAGGAAACAGCCTCTAGAAAGCGCATACTGAAAAGCAAGTGAAGTAGAACCGATTTGACAACTTGTGCTGTTAACCATTTTCTTAATAGCAAGTGTCCAATATTTGTGCATTTTGTGTGTGATTCCAAGGTCTGAATATTTTGCTGTCTTGATTAGGCTGAATTCGCTAAGGTTAGATTTCGAATCTGCCGTTAACAAACCTTGCTTCATTTTTGTTTACTGTGGTGATACGATTACACATTAAGAGCGCATTTGGCTTTTTCAGCTCTATATACTGCGGTATATAGACTTCCTTTGACCAACCAAGAAAGCACGTGTTTAAAGGAACTGTCCTATCCGAACAGGGATACAAGTGCATAGGATCCCAAACTCATTGCCTTTTAAAATGCATTGCAGAGGCTCGGAAGAGCTGAAACCAAGTGAGGAAATTGCACTCATTCAGAAACATAGAAAAGTTGTGAGACGGAGCCAGAGACCTAGAGGGAGAAAAATCTACAATGTCAGAGCAAACATCAGCGAGCAAGTCACAAATCTCTGAGTCTATGAAGTGGGCACTTACCCAGAATAGAGGTTGTTGTAGAGGTGGGTTTGCACCGGCAGCCAAAAGCTAATGAAGGCGAGACAAAGAGAGAGAGCCGCTGTCCACTCGCTGCAAGCCATCTCAGCGATCAGACACTCAAAAGAGGGAGCCGTAAACAAAAAAACAACTTACAGCAGATCCCCGACCCCAAAGGAAAAGAATATTAGGAGTGGGGGGAGGCTTGTTTGCAGCTGCTAATAAAAAGTGAAATTGTCAAATTAGGGAGAACAAGTTGCAACTTTTAAGATGAACTTGGGAGTTCATTGCCACTGCAGCGTCTGCGAGTGGGAGACTGGTGAGATGCACTAAGCTCTCTCTCTCGTGAACTTCGGGGGTGGGGGACTTAGGGGCAGGGCACGTGACCTCCCTCCAACCAGTGGGGTGCGTGCAGGGGCTGCTGCCTGTGTGTCCATGCTCCATTGCTGTGCTTCAGCTGCTCCAATGCTTTCTACAGAGACGTGGGGATATTTCTTTTCTGTTTTTGAATGTTTCATTTGTAGGAAAAAAATTTTTTTTGCTCTTTGAGTGCCGTCGAGTCAATGCTGACTCCTGGTGACCCAGCAATTTTTTTGGCAAGGTATGACAGAAAGTAGATTGCCAGGCCTTTTCTTCCTAGGAAAGGGAGAGTAAAGTGACTCGACCAAGGTCATAAGTTTAGCATGCTAGTGGGAACCGAATCCAGATCGCCTGGAAGTTCAGGCTAGCAACTTTAACCACTAAGCTAATCCTCTATATAGGAAAAGATGCTGCCTTTAAAATCCCCCTCAGCACATAGCAAGCTCAGTAAAGGAACTGTGCTCGGCGTTCCGAGGCTTTCCTCCTCCCAAAACAGAACCATTGTGGTGCTTATGGTCCAAATGTGACGAAATCATATCAAGGAATCCGGAGGCTGGGGAAAAAAAAAAATCAAAGGGACGTTTGATTTGATTATTGAAGGATGAACATAATGAGTGTACAGGCCATCCAGGTATTACTCAAAGAAACAAGGAGTGCCTGAGTACTAATGAGACTAAGGAGATTGTGCCAAGATGCAGCAAGCAGAGGAGTCTGCTCTGCAGTACAGTACAGCCGATGCAAAGCATCTGTATATCAGTACAGATAAGCCAAGACTGGGGGGTGGAAAAGGCCATGATGGGTGGCAAAGGAGCAGACGGTGAGAGATCAGAAGGGGAGATGTGGGAGGGCGGGAGACCAGACACCGACTGCAGGGGGGATCAAAGAGACGCAAGAAGTTGCTGCACACCCAGCAGCAACAGGCAATAGAGACACAACCCAGTGATCAAAGCTGCTAGGTGGCAGCACAAAGGGACCCCCCCCCCCCAGAAAAAGGAGACAGACGTTTAACGAGGCGAGAACCGCAGTGTAGGCTCAAGATAAGAGAGAAGTCGGGCTTGGACAGCCGAAACAGAGTATATCTATATCTATATCTATTTTGATATTATGCTCTGATTTAAAGATAATTACAAAAGCTTTGCAGTCCTCTAGCTTATGAGAGGTTGATTTAATTGATGATAACAGTTTAATTGAAGGGTAATGTTCTTGCAGGGAACATTTGCACTTGTAAGGATTATAGTTTGGAGTCCCCTAGTTCACTGACAGAGCTAACTCCAGTAACAATGAACTGGCAACAGGTAGGGACTTGGAATGGTAAGATCAAAGGGTTGAAATAAGGCAATTAAGAACATAATAACATAGGAACTGCTGTACTGTGTCAGACCAAAAGCCATCAAGCCCAGTATCCTATTTCCAGCAGTGGCCAATACAGATCACAAGTACCTGGCTGGATCCCAAAAGTAGCTAGATTCTATGCTGATTATGTCCACAGCTAAGCGCTGGATTTCCCCAAGCCTGCCTTAACAGTTTATGGACTTTTTCCACCAGCAACTTGTCCAAACCTTTTTTGAATACAGCTAACTGCTTTTACCACAAATCCCAAGATGAATTAAATCACTTGAGTGAAAAAAATATTTCTTTCAATTTGTTTTAAAAGTACTACTTAATAACTTCAGGGTTGGAGGAGCAGCCTAGTGGTTAGAGCGGCTGCCTAATACCCAGAAGATCAAGGATTAGATTCCCACTAGCACTCTTTATGACCTTGGGCAAGTCACTTTACCCTCCATTGCTTCAGAAGAAAAGGCCTGGCAATCTTCTTCTAGTGATACATTGCCGAGAAAACCCAGAAGCAGCTGGATCGCCAGGAGTCAGCACTGACTTGACGGCACAAAAACAAACCCCAACCCAAACTTCATGACATTTTGACCGAGCTGACTCAGAAAGTTGTGGCACTCTGGGGCAACTTTTGCTTTTGCGTTCCCATTTTGGGGCCAGTCTTTCAGTATGGACCACACAGATATAAGGGCTCATAGTGCGAGAATGGCCACACCAGGGAGTATTTTTGTTGTCTGATAATTTTATTTTTCCAGTTGGTCTGATGTTGGTTTCTCTTTACCACTTCCTCTTGGTTTTCTCCTAAGCCTTCTTTGCAGGATCTCATTTCAGTTTTCTGTTTCTTCGCTCTCCCTGTCTTCTTCTTTTCTTCTTCTACATCAGGAGGGGCTGCCGAATTCTGGGCCCATATGACAAAGCCAGCATGGAAAACCTACCTTAATGTTGTGGGTGGCTTGCTGCACTGCCTCTCCATGACCAGTGGCTGTTGCCTCCCGGGTCAAAGTCTCGTAATTCGTGAGACTTGTGCCTGGGAGGGAACAGCTGCCGGGCCTGGAGCAGAGGCAGTGTGACAAGCCACCGGTGATGTTAAGATAGGTTTGCCATGCTGGCTACACTGTGTGGGCCCAGCAAGGAGTGCACCACAAGGGGGAGGGGACGCACTCTCTGGGTGCCCACGAGACTGGGAACATCTGTTTCTTCTTTTTTTCTCCATTTCTGTCTTCTGCCTTTTTATCTACCCATAGCTAGATTCCATTCCTTCTTTGCCACCTCCAATCTTCAAGCTCTCTTTTTTTCACCTACTTATCAGCTTTTCATTTCCTGCTGTTATTTCCCTAGTCCTTACTTTTGCCAACTTTGACTCATTCCTTCCCCAGCTTCCTCTTCCCCTTGTCCTTCATCCACTTTCTAGTCCCCCATTTCCACCCTCTTTACTTATCTCCTCCCAAGCTTTATCTACCTTTCTCTGCCTCTCATCCCATGACCAGACCCAGGTCTTTCCCTATCATTTATTTTCTCTTCAGCCTCCATTCCCTTTCTGATGCCTTAGCCCCTATCCAGGCTCCCATTACCATTTTTACCGCCCTCATTTCCATCCTTTGTCCCTTACAATTACATCCCAAGCCCTTTCCAACTCCTCCAGGTCCTTCAAACCAACTCCTTTCCACATTTTTCTACACTCAGTCTCGTAACCTTCATACCCCTCACTCAGTCACATAGTTCCCATTGTCTTCCTTAACCCCTGCTCAATTTCTTAGTTCCCACTATCTCACCACCTAATCCCCAAGTCCCTACTCTTTCATCCTTTTCAATCCCTGAGTTCCTGCTCACAGTCCCACCCACACCCTGAGCCCCTACTGACAGTCCCAATGTCGACCAGTCTTTTGAGTCTTGTCTTTTTCTGGTCTTCTAGCTAATCCCAGAGTCTCTGCATAAGTCTGTGTTCTTGCTGTCCCACATCCTCAAGTCCTTTCTGCCCTCCTGCCTCTTTCTTCACTTTCCTAAGCATCCATTGCTCCTGACTTTTCCCTCATACCTATTTCTTCTCTTGCCAAGCATCCACCCATTTACTTTCTTCTCCAGTAGTGATTGACACTACCTTTCCTTCTTAATTCAACATCCATCCTTCTGTCCCCCTCTGTCCCTTCCCCTGCATATGTCCTTGGTCTTCTCCCCCCCTCCACAATATCTGTCCTCCTCTTCCTTTTCCACCCCTGTCCCCAGCATCAAGATCAGCTGCCCTTTTCCTACCTGCCCCCAACATCAGCTCCCTTCTCCCATTCCATAGCTCCAGCATCAGCCGTCTTCTCTTACCTGCTCCCAGCATTGTCATTCATCTGGACACAGGATGGGAGTTTGTTCCATCACTCCTGCCACTTTATGTTGCTCAGTTTTATTGGCCACTGGCAGCATGGTAGTTTTGAAATGTGAGAAGTACTTTCTTTTTCTTGCTGGGCACCTTTAAGCTTTGATGCTCTAAATCAGTGCCTCACTGGCTTGCCCCTCAAGTGGTCCTGCTTTTTGAAAGAGTAGACAATCAATTTATTTATTTATTTTTATTTATTTAACAGTATTTCTATACCGCCTTCTCCTACAATCAAGGCGGTTTGCACAGCAAACAATCAGGGGTGAACATGTGTCTTCATGCAGTGAGGGGGATGTTGTGTTAGGTGTGTTAGAAGTGTAGTGTTTGATTAGGTGAGGCTATGTACACTGTGCGCTATAATACATTGTGAGCTATTATACAATTTTCTATACATTGTGTGCTATAGTACATTGTGTGCTATACGAGGTCAGAGGGGGAGTTCTTTCTGTACTAGTGGATTATGTGACTTGTCCATAGTACTCCGTGAAT